>CM069064.1:23690500-24971000 GCA_035220775.1 Malus fusca
TATATACTTACACAAAGCATTTATCTCTCAAGTTCCCTGCACAGTAAACATTTACATTCTGAAGTTGTGCAGGCTGTAGTTTTGTAATGTTAACGTATTTGACATTATATATTTTTGTGCTTATTTCTTTATCGAATGATTATATCTAACTTCATCAATATTTATATCCAGGGATTGCAAACTTGCTTGGTTGCATTGTTGTTGAGGTACAGTTTGTTTCATCTCTTATTGAAACAATCTCTGACACTTTATTATGACTCTCCTTTTGGTCACCTGACTAGTGACAGTGCGCTTGCAGGCTATCAGTTTTTGTCTTTATTTTTCAGTGTCTCTGTGTGGCTGTATGCATGTGGGCAAATCAAAATTTTAACGGAATGCTTCTTTATGTCCCTTTTATCTGGGGATGGTTTATCATAAGATTATTGGGCAGTTGTTATTCTTCTGATCTTCTGATTCTCTGAATATTTTCTAGAACATTATTCAAGACACAATCTCGAGTTCTAGTTTAATTTGACTAAATCATTTCAGTAAAGACAGACCAGAAAACTGGTGGCAGTGGCAGTGTACATTGAATGAGTCACCCAGTGTTAACTTGCTTTAAGGTCTTAAACTAATTATACATATTCGCAGGTGGTTCAAACGTACCGGAGAATTGTACATTAAAGTACCTATCTTGGGAGCAGTCTCATACCTAACTTTGGCTGTTTCTCCGTTCTGCATAACATTTGCTGTTCTTTGGGGAGTTTATCGCAACCTTTCCTTTGCCTGGATTGGTCAAGATATACTTGTAAGATTATTTGTCCTATCAAAAGAATTTTTCCCAATGGCATCATAGATTTTGCCCCTTCTTTCTTGAACTTAAAGCCATGCAGTATAGATTTTGTCTCAACTAATGGTGGCTTTAATTTTAATGAATCTTTGATCAGGGAATTGCGTTGATAATCACAGTTCTTCAAATTGTTCGAATACCTAATCTGAAGGTAATACTTCGAACTTGTATGTTTTACTGGTATTCCTCATTTTGGCCCGAAATTATTTTGTGGTTGGTAAAAACATAGTAGGCAATTCGTTTTCCAAACACTCAGAGAGCGTGTTTACGTAAGGGTAATGGGAATAAAAAAAAGGAATTGAATTCCGATTACGGATTACTCCGGTGTTTACAAATACTGGGGAATGTGGTGGACCCCACCCGAAACAAGGAATGCAATTCCTAAAATTGGAGGAGTGGGATTCCCTAAATAGATGAGGTATTTTGAATTCCAGGAGGGTGAGGGAATCATGAATGCATTTGTTCTTCCTATTATGCCCTCATTCACATTATGCACAACTCCATGCATATACCGAAGAGAAGAAACTACAATTTGAGCTAGAAAATTTAAATATTAAAGTAAATACTTAAATATATAAAAATAAATAAACAAAAGCATTTTAGTGTGTCTATGAAATAAAAAAAGCAATTTAATTTTTTCTTACTATTATATATTATATCAAATTTTATTAAAAAAAAGTATAAAATATTTGATTTGGGACAAGGGCATTTTAGTAATCATACTGGTTTATATTCCGATTCTGCTAACAACTTTATGGAATCAGTGGCATTTGTATTCCGATTCCAGAACTCTTAAGTAAACAGTTTCAACAGGAATCTGATTCTGACTTGTCCTCATTCCAACTCCTCCTCAATTCAATTCCTCCCTCAATTCAGTTCCTTCTATTTTCATTATGGTTACGTAAATGCGCCATAAATCACTGCTCATTTGTGGAACTAATTGACTAATTATGGGGTTGTAGATTTAAAGTACAGGGTGTCCATGTGTGCAGCTGAATATCTCTGTGTTTGAAAATTTCTACTGGAATTTGATTGACTTCAAGTATTTACACGTATTCTTCTTTTTGATTTGCTATGGTATCTCTACTCTACTGAATCAGGAATTTCAGATGTGTGTATTTCTTCCTTAAGATTGTCTAGTCATTCCAAAAGTTGATAAAAAAACACTTGTCTTTTGACATTGGATGGTAGCTGTTAATCTCAAAAGCTTTAATGAGAAGATACCGGATAGTATATAATATATATGCGTAAGCATTCCTAGAAACTGATGAGAGGTGGTTTTGTTAATTAGGTGGGTACGGTCCTCCTCAGTTGTGCCTTCTTGTATGACATCTTTTGGGTGTTTGTTTCGAAGAAGTTGTTCCATGAAAGTGTGATGATTGTGGTAAGTGATCCTTGCATGTTTCTCTACTTGCTTCATTTAAGGCCCCTATGATATAAACATTTCATTTTTTAAGGATTTGAAATGCCTGAGAATCATTTTAACGGCTTGGTCTCCCTTTTACAGGTAGCTCGTGGTGACAAAAGTGGAGAGGATGGTATTCCAATGCTACTAAAGATCCCACGCATGTTCGACCCATGGGGTGGTTTCAGCATCATAGGATTTGGTGACATCCTATTACCAGGCCTGCTTGTAGCATTCTCGCTCAGGTTTAATCTCTACGTCCTATCCCCAATTTGCAAAAAGACTTGTTATCAGCATTTCTCCATGTGTCAAATCTTGGCGCTGTTTATATGCAGTGGAATAATAAATTTACGACTATTAATGGTTTTTCCAGGTATGATTGGTTGGCAAATAAGACTCTCCGTGCTGGATACTTCATTTGGGCAATGATTGCTTATGGATTAGGTAAGATATAATAAAGAGAGTTTTTCGACATCTACTTTAAGGTTTTAGACGTGTTTCCCGGAATAAAAACATGATGTTTCACATTCTTTGGCAGGTCTTCTCATCACGTATGTGGCATTAAACTTGATGGATGGGCATGGCCAACCAGCACTTCTTTACATTGTTCCATTTACACTAGGTAAATCCCTTTCTTTCTCGTTCACCATAAACCTAGTCCAATGCACTTTGCCATTTAAAGTTTAAACACATGAAAAAAAACGAAGGGCATCACACGTGCAATAGTTCTCTCTTATCAAGCGATCAAGAACCAGTGCGGATACTTTATATCCGTATAATATTGGGATGCTAATGCTAGATAACAAGCGATCAAGAACCAGTGCGGATACTTTATTTCCGTATAATATTGGGATGCTAATGCTAGATGGTGTGGTTTTAAGTTAAACTGATCAAAATTTACACTCCAATGCAGGCACTTTGTTGACATTAGGTAAGAAGAGAGGTGACTTACAGATTCTGTGGTCTAGAGGAGAACCGGAATGGCCCTGCCCACATATTGAGCTTGAAGGCAGTCACGAAGTGAACGAATAAAAGTAATTAGAAACCATTTTCTTGTATGATATTTTAGTGTTGGCATTGTATAATTACAAGAAATCTGGTAAATATCCGACAAGAGCTTCGCCTAATTTGGTAATCTTGTACGCAAGTTTATTGCTCATTAAATTGAACGAGGGCGCTCTCTTACGAATAACCGTCGATTGTCAACTTGATGAATGGTAAAGCAAGAGTTTTATTGACATAAGCAAAGAACCTATAGAAACTTCGAAATCATATGTACTTTCAACCAAGCAACAACAGAAGTGCAAAAGACATATAAAGGGTACAAACGACGATAAATATTAGAATTCATCATGACCGTGACGATGTCCAGCGGTCTCACTGTAGGTCAAGGGTTTGCACCTATCTCGCGTAGAGGAGCATCGCGATGCCCCGCCGCTGAACCATGTCTGCTTCAACACTGTCAACTACGAAGGGACGATTGTTAACAGTTGTGAGCTGAATAGGCCTATTGAAGCGTTTTCCATTGGCCGGTACCTTCTGGATCTGCTCCGAGAGAGCCGACCAATTGGTTTCCAGGCTCCGCATTGCAGGGTCTGGTATATAAGGAGGGTTGTCTATCCCCATTCTAGTGCCGACTTGACTCTCAATGTACCGGAACCTTGCCGCTTCCGAGACCATCTGAATGATCACAATAAACGCTGCGGCTTGGTCGGAGTGGGATGCCGCATAGTGCAACTTACTGATGGCGTTATCGAGTTCATTGCGTCCCAGAGGGATTTGCTCAAGCATAGGTATATCCTCATGTATACGTGACCCTGGGTTACGAGCACCTGATGCACTCGGTTGCGCTGTACGTCGTGCATATGCTCCAAGTGCGGGGTAGTCTCCGGTGAAGGGCAGCATAGTCCGCGTGGACTGCGCGGCGCCGGGGGCGGTGGGGAATAATATGTGCGTTGGAGCCGGATTTTCAGCGTTATTTGCAAGTATGTAGGATTTATTACCAGAACGATATCCCACCACATAAACGTTTACTACATCGATGGCGACGCTGATGGTGTCGCCGTTATAGTTGGTGAGATCAACATAAAGAAAGCGCTGCGCGTCTGGCACGTCTTCTCTTCGGGGCAGCACCGGTATACCATGTGATGTGGGTCGTCCGGCTGTGAGTCGGGCTCGTAGTGCTTCGATGAATGCTGTGTATGTCTTAGGGGTTGCATTCAAAAGAGAGAGGGCAAGTGCCATATTAAAGCAAGAACAAGGAAAATTGTATCAAAAACTATCCTCGTTCTATTTGAGGGATTTGTGTTATTTGATGAGGAGCGTTTATATGTATATACATACATATATATATATATGTGTGTGTGTGTGTGTGTGTGTGTGTGTGTGAATCAGGTTAGTAGCTCAGCATTGCAAAATATCCCAATTACAAAATATCTTTCGAACACGCAACCTTGGCTGACAGCACTATTTTGACAGAGGATTTTTTTTAATTAAAAAAATCTATTCCAATCCTTTTTTTTTTTTTTTTTTCCTAAAAAAAACTTTAATAAATTCTAATTGAAATGTTTACATCGTCAACTAAGATGTTAAAATGAATTTCAAAACTAATACAATCTCATTTAAAAAAACTTATAATTTTTTGAATAAACACTGCCCAGAATATTATTTTATTAGTGAACAAACTCGAACGAAACAGACCCCACATCATTTGTAATAGCCCCCACATCATTTGTAATAGCCCAAATAAATTGCTCCTTATCATCCTAATAAATTCCTTCCTTATCATCCTAATAAATTCACGAGCATCAGACTCTATGATAATGCTTGACAAACCATGTCTGCTGCACTCCTCCAATCCTTTACTCCTAGAATAAAATCATGTATAAGATCAAAAACTAACTCTAGTCTTTGGCTTTTAATTGTAATTTTTGAATATTAATTAGGTTTAGAATAATTATTGATTTTTTTTATGTGTAGGTTATATATTGATTCCCATAGACAATAAAAATGTTATTTATCACTGATAAGTGTTTATAAGTTCCCATAATAAAACAAGCCATATACTTTTACCTATTCTTCCTTGTGCATAAATTTCTCTATATATGTATTTGAATATTATGTACTTATGATGTTTAGATATTGAGTTAAATACCGATATATTCGTAAAAGTTATGTACCGATATATTCGTACTGAAACTTATGTACTGATACATTTATACTGAAGTTTACGTAACATTACATTCATAAGGAAGCTTATGAACTGATACTTTTTAACCTATGAGCTTTTTATAAAGGGAGTTTTAACAAAACACTCCCGGTACTGTTCACTTTTAACGAAAAACCACATTTTTACCTTTAACTGTCACTATTCATTATACCTTTAAAAATGACTTTTCATTAAAAAGGAAGTTTTTTTGAACTTTTCGTTAGTTTTCCTTTTTATAAATTGTTTTTTATTTGTTGTTAACTTTTTATGTATAAAAATTTAGGGTAAAAGACTGTTTACTACCCTCATGTTTCATGGTTTTCAATATTTAGTACATCAAGTTTTTTTCGTCTCAGAGTCATACCTAAAGTGTAAATTTTGGGACAGTCTCATACATCCGTTAGTCAAACTGTTAAATGTGCCGTTAATTGTGACGTGGCACCCATGTGGACAATGACTGGGCGCCACGTGTCAGTCACGTTTGTTTTTTTTTTTTCTTTTTTCTGTCTTCTTCTTCTTCTTCTTCTCTGCAACTTTTTTTCTTTTTTTTTTCTTCCTCCTCCTTCTTCCTTCCTCCTTCTTCCTTCCCCTTCTTCTCCTTCTTCCTTCTTCTTCCTTCTCCCTTCTCCCTTCTCCCTTCTCCTTCTCATTTTTTTTTTCTTCTTCCTCCTTCTTCCTCCTTCTTCCTTCTTCCTTCTCCTTCCTCCTTCTTCCTTCTTCCTTCTTCTTCCTCCGAATCTGCCCAGATTCGGCTTTTTTTTTTGTTTTTTGTTTTTTTTTTCTTTCTTCTCCTTCTCCTTCTCCTTCTCCTTCTTCTTCTTCTTCCTCCAAATCTGGGGAAGTTTTTTTTTTTTTTTTTTTTCTCCTTCTTCCTCCTTCTTTCTCCTTCCTTCTTCCTTCCTCTTCATCTTCTTCTTCTTCTTCTTCCTCCGACTGCAACTTTTTTTTTTTTCTTCTTTCTTCTTCTTCCTTCTTCCTTCACCTTCTTCTTCCTTCTTCCTTCACCTTCTTCTCCTTCTTCCTTCTTCCTTCTTCCTTCTTCTTCATCTTCCTCAAAAAAAAAAAAAAAAAAACCCTTCATCTTCCCCAGATTCAGAGGAAGAAGAACGAAGAAGGAGAAGAAGGGGAAGGAAGAAGGAAGAAGGAAGAAGGAAGGAGGAAGGAGGAAGGAAGAAGGAAGAAAAAAAAAAAAAAAACCGAATCTGGGCAGATTCGGATGAAGAAGAAGAAGAAGAAGAGGAAGGAAGAAGGAGGAAGGACAAGGAAGAAGGAAGAAGGAGGAAGGAGGAGGAAGAAGGAAAAAAAAAAACTTCCCCAAATTCGGAGGAAGAAGAAGGAGAAGGAAGAAGAAGGAAAAAGGAGAAGGGGAAGGAAGGAGGAAGGAAGAAGGAGAAGGAGGAAGGAAAAAAAAAAAAGTTGCAGTCGGAGGAAGAAAGAAGAAAGAAGAAAGAAGAAAGAAGAAAAAAAAAAAAAAAAAACGTGGCTGGCATGTGGCGCCCAGTCATTGTCCACATGGGCGCCATGTCACAATTAACGGCACATTTAACAGTTTGACTAACGGATGTATGAGACTGTCCCAAAATTTACACTTTAGGTATGACTCTGAGACGAAAAAAACTTGATGTACTAAATGTTGAAAACCATGAAACATGAGGGTAGTAAACAGTCTTTTACCCAAAAATTTAAATTGAAATTGTTTTTATCCATTAATATGATTGGAGCACAAAAAAGTAGGTTACTTTTGTATGAATATATAATTTCTGATGGTAAGTTTATAAATATTGAATGTGCTATAAATATCTAAATATGATAAGTTTTGAACAGGACTTGAATTTGATTTAGAAAATCGTTCAGGTTATTATTTTACATTACATTAAAAAAAGAAAAAAATATTTGAATTCGACACGTCTCGTTAGTTTTATCCAAATGAGACCTAGCTGAATTGGTCTCCCTTTGGAGTTGGGATAAGTTGAACTTTTTGCTTCTTCAACTCCGAAATCTTTTAAATTTTATGGCAGACCAAATGATAATCCACTACACATGTGCATGGAAACACATGTACATCTTCAGAACCGTTGGATTCTCTTTGAAAACAATATATGCTTAACAAATTTCAAAAAGTAGCAGCAGACACGGATGTATACCGTTTCTTAACACGTTGGCCTGCGGTGCATTGTACCTAATACCATTTTAAAAGAATATCATCTTCTCTAATTCGGAATTGGATCCTCTCCTAAGCCCAAGGAGAGGATTCTCCTGATCAAAGAATGTGGACCGTTAGATTTTCATCCAACGGTTATAATTATTATAACTTTAAAGAAATCCTTATTTGTTGTAGCCGTTGGATAAAAATTCAACGGCCCATATTCCTTGGTTAGAAGGATCCTCTCCTTGGGCTCATGAGAGGATCCAATTCCCTCTAATTCTATCAATGCATTTGGTCCATTTATCAGGAGTATCTTCTTAATACACTATTCGGAAAAGCGGTTTAGGAGCTAAGCGAAGGGTGGGTGGGCATTCCGATTAGGACTTCGGCATTTAAAAGAGGAAAATTAACAAAAATTTTAATGAAAAATAACAAATAAATGTGTAGTAAATAGTATCGAGAGTGTTTCGTTAAAATTCTCTTTAAAAAATCGATGAAGTCTCTATGAAGCGATTAGGCGTATTTAATTTTTTTTAGGTTAAAGGGTTTAAAGATGTAAAATAACTTTGGATTTTTGTTTCTTGCAAAATAACTCGCAATACATGTTCATTATTGATTCAATTGTTTAGATTTGTAGAGTGTCAGTAACAATTTATTATGTATATATTTGAATATAAACCTTCTAAGTAGTCACCTATTTATATATTTTTATTGTTATATAATAAATTTAGGGGTGTGTTACTTCATACGCACCATCTTAATTTATGACCGTCGGATCAACTGAATTAAAGAATATCAAATAATCTCTATTAATGAATGAAACTCTCTTTGTTAATCAAAAAAGGGTGAAAAAAAACAACTTAGTCTTCTATCACACCAAAAAAAAAATGATGGGCATTAATGTAATTTCATAGGTCCAAATTTTACTTTTTTTATTGAAGCCTCACCTACAGGTGATGTTAAAATATCTGGAAAAAAAAAACCTCCCACTCCCTCCACGTTCTCTCTCTCTCTCTCTCATTCTCATTTTCTAAAAGAATGAGTTCATACACACAAAGTGTGTAGACAAATGCTAGTATAAATTAACAAAAGATGTGTGAGAAGTAAAAAGGGGTGTGTGTATAACACACCCCTCAAACCCTGCCTGAGCTACTTGATAGGAGCATATTTATGCGACTTAATTAGCTTGTTTCTTGGCATTTATGTTGTTAGTTCGTAGTTATTTTAGTATTTTAAGCTATTTTTGTGTGTTTGTAGGTCCAAAGGGTTAATGTGGCAAAGAAGTGCATTTTGGAGCATTTTTGGGCATGGAACCGATAGCATATGCTTGGAGCAAAAGGAATGGACGAAATTTGAAGTTTGTGCATCATCCTCTCCCTATAAATAACCATTTTAGCATACAAATTCCACCCAAAACATCCACCCACTACACCCATTACATCCACTCATTACCTAAACATCCATCCACTACACCCATCCACTCATTTCCTAAACATTCACCCACTACACCCATTACATCCACTCATTTCCTAAACATCCACCCACTACACCCATTACATCCACTCATTACCACAAAATTCACCCACTACACCCATTACATCCACTCATTTCCTAAACATCCACCCACTACACCCATTACATCCACTCATTACCACAACATTCACCCACTACACCCATTACATCCACTCATTACCATAACATTCACCCACTACACCCATTACATCCACTCATTTCCTAAACATCCATCCACTACACCCATCCACTCATTTCCTAAACATTCACCCACTACACCCATTACATCCACTCATTTCCTAAACATTCACCCACTACACCCATTACATCCACTCATTTCCTAAACATCCATCCACTACACCCATTACATCCACTCATTACCACAACATTCACCCACTACACCCATTACATCCACTCATTTCCTAAACATCCATCCACTACACCCATTACATCCACTCATTACCACAACATAAATCACTACCACCTTAATTAGATGGTGGTCATCTCCCTAGCCTATAAATACATCCACCCTTCACCATAACTAGGGGGAGATCCATCCAAAGACACTACATTCACATCTCACAACTCCATACACTTACACTTTCATTCCTTGGCCGTGAGCACCATCCATTCATTTCCCTTTCCTTGCCGTGACCTCCATCCAACCTAAACACATTTAGCCATTACCACGCGTGTTTTACATGTCATTCGGAGGTGCTTGGTAATCTTGCTGCTGGTTGGGGATGGGGTCAGAGGTCAACGGGCCTGATTGCTGTGCTTGCTTGGTGTGGAAGGGCTGTAAGGGCGATGGTGTGGAAGGGCTGTAATGCGCGACGAAGAGTAAAACACGCTTAACTTGCCGTGACATGCCTATATGATGATACTTTACGGACATTTCACATGTTAAACTAATCTAGTTTACATATAAAAGGCAAAGATTATTGTTTGAGCCGTCTCATATAAATGTTATATGCTTAAACGATAAAGTCCAAGGAATATGTGATTGGGAGAATGCAATCTAATGAAGTTAGATTAATGAGACCATTCTTTCGTAGACACATCCTAAACGTTCCTGATCATAGGATTGCCAATTGGGCATTGACAGTCCGTTAAGATCAGTACGTACTGTGTCTTCTCTCAGGGAGAGTGACTAGTCTCGAGTCATTGGTGTGTGTGACATCAAGACAAGTACGTAGGTGCTCAATAGAGAATGAGTTCACTGAACACGATCAACGAGGAGTTCTCATACTCATGTCACATGAGAACTCATGGTTGGGATAATGCAAATTAGTCATTTGACCTGAGGCATCACAGTTGTCTTGTGGTTAAGTCCTTGATCTTTGATTATGTCAAAGTCACCCCATCGGGGTGTCCACGACATCATTGGGGTTAAGCCACTTAGTTATGGAGACAAGTGATAAGCTCGTATTTTTATATATTTTTACATCAAATTCACTCGTCTTTTCTTAGTTAGTTTCTTTTATTTTTGAGCTATTTACTTTATTTTCGTGTTTTATGTGATTTGGCTAGCAAAGAAAATAATAATAGCTTAAGTGTATATTTTTAGTAATAAAATCGTCAAAACTGCATTGCCCACTATTTTTGGTTAATAAAAATAAGATAGAATTATATATATATATATATATATATATATATATATGATGATGATGATGATGAATGATGGGAGTTGTTGCTGCCTTGTTGGCAGCATAAAATTAGTTGGCAGTGAGTAAAGTTTGGAAAGGAGCTTGCGGGGTTTTGGCAGAAAGAAAAAGAATTGAAAAGAAACAAAGTGGGAATAAGAGAGTTGGTGGAGACAACATTAGGAAATAATAAGGAAAGGTGTGGAGCACTTCGTGTGGAGTGGAGAAAATAAGAAAATAAATAAACAGAAAGGAAATAAAGGTGGAGCACTTCGTAGGTACTGGGGGGAATAAGAAAATAAAAAAAAGAAAAAGGAGGCTGCCATTGGCAGCGTGAGGGAAGCACGACAGAAACCAGTGGGCAGCGTGGGGACAGGTGACGGGAATAAAAACTGAAAGAAGGATAGAAGAATGGGGGAATAAGCTGCCCTTTGGCAGCAAGGTCAGAGAAATAAGGTCTGTCGCGAGGAGGGAGTTGGAAAGAGGACGACAGTTGCCTTGCGAGACTTGGCAGTAGCGTGGAAAGAGGAGTGAGACGTGAGGGAACTTGAGGACGTGCGCGCGGGGTGAGCTGCCAAGAGGCAGCAGGAGACAGAAGAGCAGCGTGAAGCTGCTGTGCAACTAGGAGAAGAAATCCTCGCGGGGGAGACAAACGCTGCCCTGTGCAGCTGAGAAGCTGGGGTCAGCAAGCTGGCGCTGCTTGCAAGGGAGCATCAGATCGTGGGCAGCAGGAGAGGCAGCATGTACGAGGTGCAGCAGAAATAGAAAGCCTCGGGCACATGCAGAGAAGGTAGACGCAGAAGCACAGCAAAAGAAGAGGTCAGCACGATGCAGTGCTGACTTGGGCAGCACGGAGGATACAATGCACAGTGGCGCATCACTCTATTTCTCAATTCGGTTTAATCCTCCAACTCACGTTTTATTTCTGTTTTAATTTTAATAATGTGTAACTAATTTTATTTTGGCTAGAGTTTAATTCAAAACCATGGTTATATTTGTAATTTGAATTGATTACCTTCAGTTGTGATTTCTGAGTTGTGAATTTAATTTGCTTAACTGCTTGATTGATAACTTATTTTTGTATGTCGATTAAGGATGCATACTTAATTTACATGCATGAATTTGATGCTAGAATATAAGTGAATTTCACCTAATCGTTATGAACTTATATTCACAAGTAGTGAAGGTCGCTTATAAACGATCGCGTTAGGTAAATTCTTGGCATAAGTTTCATGCAATTCATAGTAACAAGTGCCTCGTCAATGCTTATGATTTTCATAAAACTTAATGATTCTTGCTTGTATCTCTATTATGCAATTCATGTAGGGAACTTGTAGGGAATGTTTTGGGTTGTCGTATGCAATCATCCAACCTAATAAAAGTAGGAAAATCTGAAGGTTAATTTAAGCGGACCTAATTAACTTGGGGCGTTGAGAATTTACAATTTATTGAAAGAACAACTGAAAATCAATTTAGGTTGCATATGTGGCATGTGTGGAGAATAATCCTCTAGCCAGTCCGTCGTCCATCCATTCACCTTAATTTCATGTTTTTGTCAATTCTGTAATTTATTTAAGTTTAATTTACCTTTCATCAAAAATCAATCCCCCGGTTATTTTAAAGTGTTAGATTTGTTAGAAATTAATTTAGTTTGTGTTTTCTTGAATTTTGAATTGTTTTGAGTCTTTTGATTTATTTTAGTTTATTTGTTAGTTTTATTTTGAGTTATTCTATTTAAGTGTTTTGAGTCTAGTTTAATATTTTAAATTTTGTTTTTACGTTTTTAATTTAATTTTACTTTGATTAGCATCCCTAGTTAATCCCCGGCCTAGAACGATCCCTACTTATCCATATACTACAACTGTCACAAATAGGGTTTAAATTTGTGCGTTAGTTAATTTTCGCATCAAATTTTTGGCGCCGTTGCCGGGGATTAGCAAATTTGCTAATCCTTTTATTTTTGTTTTTGCTTATGTTTATTTGTGTTTGTGTATGTTACTTTTGATATTTGATTTATTTTTCTTTCTTTGAATTAAGGTACAAATGGAGCAAGACCTGGATTCTACTAGCATTCAAGATCTATTGGCACAGCTCACTGCTCAATTAACTCATAATGCCGAACGGACCACAATGCCAAGTGTCCCTACACTTGATGTGCCCTATGGGCAACGATATCAAGGTCCTCAATTTTCTGCAAATGAAGATGTTTGGGGATATCAAGGCCATAACCAATCAAGGGGCAACATGTTTTCCAACGCTTACAATTCGGATTGGAGAGACTACTCAGATTATATGTGGGATGAACCTCAACACTTTCAACAAAGTGGATATTGGCAGCAAGACGAATTCTATTCAAGACCTATGCAGCTACCACAGCATCCCCCACAGCAATTCCAATCAAATCAAAGTATGCCCGTGGATTATAATCAAAGGCTTGATGAATTAATTTCTTTGGTGCAGGGCTCACAAAACGAAGAACAATTACAGCCATCAGAGGAGTACTATCAATGGCCATATGAACCGCCACATCCACCACAACAATCTCCCCAATTCAATTCAGGTACATCCTTGGATAATGATACACTTAATAATTTACTCACCTCTTTGAATCAGGGAGTAGAAAATCAAAACCAGGAGATGCAAGACCGAGTCAGAAGAGTGGACGAATTGGAGGAGCAAGTTGGGCAGATTTTGGAAATCATGGCACAAATTCAAGATCAAAGAGAACTCTCCAACTCCACATTTGCAAATTCAAAGGCAGAAAGTGAAATCGATGAAGTCAATACTTTGGAAGGTGACATGGAGTATGAAGTTGTCCCAGAACCTTCCAAACATAGCCCTGACTTGGATGAATTGCCGATTCAAGAAGAAGATGAGGATGACGACTTGGGCAGTTTAGAAGAATTCTTATCGCAAACCCCTCAAGTCTTTATGCCGTCCAACTCAGGTGAGGAGGTTCTAAGTTCAATTCATTCTAACATCGTTCCACCAAATGTCCTTTTTCCTTGCAGGTTTTTAAATCCCAAGGAAGAAGTGAATGAAAAATACGTTGTGGAAGATCTTCCAGAGGTGCAAAATGAGATCCAAATTTTTGGTGCACAAAATCATGTTCCCGATGATGTTGAAACAATCAAAGAAACTTGTACACCAAGAAGAGGGACTCCAGAAAATGAGGTGGCCGGAGAATTTCAAGAATACATCCAAGAGGCTGTGCATGAGACAATCAAGCCCAAAGCAGTTGAGTTTGATGACACGGGACAAGCCACAACCATCATAGTAAATCTGGCCAAATTCAAAGTCCCTGAAACGTTCCAAGACGTGGTGTTTATAATTGAGTTTGAACGTGTTAGTAAGCCATCTTCTCCATTTTTAATTTTTTGTTATACTAACAATCTAATTTTGATGATTCAGGCACCGTCATTAGAACTTAGACCGTTGTCGGATCATTTCAAGTACCACCGTCCGTTTAATGATAAGCCCATGCATTTGAATAATGAAGGGAGGCCTAGGAATCACCCACAATCAGATTTGCATTCCTAATCCCTTCTCTTTACTGAATTTATTTTACTTTGTTTAGTTCTTTCATTGTTTGTTTGCTCTTGTGTGAATTTATTTTACGTTGATTTTTTTTACGTTGATTTCATTATGTTTTGTTATTTAGTTGTGATTTTTGTTTTGTTTATTTAGTTGTGATTTTTGTTTAGGAGATTAAACTTAGTCTTTTTTTACTTTGATTTACTTATTTTACATTTATATAAAATAAAAAATGAAAAAAAAAAAAACAAAAAAAAAAAACAAAAAAACAAAACAAAACAAAAATACTTTTATTTATATTTATAATTAAATAAACTTAAAGCATAAATATTTTACAATAATGTAAAACTAATAGCTTTCATTGGTCGTTGGTAGGTGGTGCCTCGGAGGTCGACGGAGCCCTTGAAAGACGAAGCGCCAGAGCTGGATCATTCGGAGCCTCAATACTTGGTGCTGCTCCCGAGGACGAAGGCAACACAAACCTCGGGAGTAACGTCATAAACCGTTGATGATCACTCTGAATCCGCACTTCGGACTCCTGCAGCTGATCAAGCTTCCTCTTCATGCTTGTGGAGTAATTGGTTGCGAGCATGTGCAAATCCCTGTTCTCATGCCTAAGCACTCTGACCTCCTGCCGAAGACTAGCCACTTCAGCCATCAACGACTCCACCTGACGAGTTCGTGCAAGAAGGCGCTGGCCCATGTTTGATACTGAACCTGCGCATCGGACGCTGTAGGCCAAAGAGTCCTGGACAGCTAGTTCGTCGGACCGCCTGGAAAGTATCCTAGTGTCTCTAGGAGTGAGCAGATTTCTGGCCACCACCGATGCGGTTGTTTCGTTCATCATCATGGAATCCCCAACTGTAAGAGGACCATTCGGGGATATGAAGGACGGCTGCCAAATGTTGGTTGGAGAAGATATATCACTATCTTCCCCAACATTCAAGTTAAGGCGACGGTCAGAAGGGCAAAACATTTTCTGAAGGTGTTGAGAATGAAGAGTCGAACTGATCAAGATAAAAAGAAGTGCAAGTGTGAGTGTTTACAGGAGGGAGTGTTTACAGGGGAGCTTAAGTGTGTTGTGGAACAAAAATGAGCGTTCTTATAAGAAGAAGAAATCGTTGAGGCATTACTCAGCAGTCGAAGAGACGCCCTCTCGCAAATCGAAGAGCCGGGCTCCTTTCTCAAAAGTCGGACTCCGTCTCAAAAGTCGGTTCCTTTCTCAAAAGTCGGTTCATTTCTCAAAAGTCGGACGCCGTTCTCTCAAAAGTCGGGCGTCTCTCTCAAAAGTCGGAGCGGTCAGGAATCACGAGGCGAACAGCTTTTCCAATTTTGTCGTCACTCGTCACGCGCGCTGTCAGCTTTGCGCAAATTACGGGTGGCTTTTTCAGAAAGCGCGTAACTTGTACTGTTCATCCATCCACCGGCTGCCGACAGGGTAAAGGAATAGTTTCGGTTGTGAAGAATCATCTATAAACGTCTACCTTCGCCATCCAGCAAAGGCACAACCCCTCTACACTTCTTCATCTCCGAAATTTTTCAGCTCCGAAAATGCCTTTCCATCAAACCCTCTCGAGTTTCTCTGTGTTTCTCATTCCCTGGGATACCTTTGCAAACAAGTCATCTAGAGCTAGAGTATTTCATATCATGAAGGTTGAAAGCAAGAGTATCTCATATCACGCTTTCTTCCTGTCCTTGTCCTTGTCTTTGGGGCAAGGAGAAAGCGGGCAATCAGCCAGCACTCGGTGTCAATCTTCCAATCTAAGAACCGACTGCCTGGAAATCCTTCCTGATTGCTTACCTAGCATTGCTCTCGAGTGCTCTTCTTCAACCACTGATGTACTTCCGAAGAAGTCGCCACATCTGCCTGGAGAACAGACATGGCAAGTGAAAATGATACTTGAAGCATGTGGAGACAAGGTGCTGCTTCATCTTCAAGATCAAGTCTCATTTTCCTTGCTAAGAAGTTCCCCAGCCCAGTTCAAGCATACACCTGTGGAACGATACTTCTTCAAAAGCAAAAGTATCCCATATCATCAGAGTCAGAGGCAAAGATATCTCATGGCACGCTTTTCCTTTACCCTTGCTCTTGGCTACGAGTCAAGGTGAAAGAAAGGCAATCGGTCGGCACTTGGACAGATTGAACAAAGAAGCAGACCACCACCTCTTCCTCGTGCCTACCTGCCATGCAGAAGAACAAAAAGAGAAGAATGTAGCCTGCAGACTCAATCAACCCGGCAGAAGGAGTCTGAGTTGAAACCAAGAGCTCGAGAAGCTTCAACAACACCACCAATCAAGTCTCATTTTCCTTGCTAAGAAGTTCCTGAGGCCAGTTCAAGTTCAAAGCTGTGGAAAGTCACCAAACAGGACCAATGATCACTTTTTAGTTTTATTGTTATCTTTTATTTTCATTTTCAATTTTTCGTTTGTTTGTTTTTTCTTGCGTGCTTAACTGACTTATTTCTTTTCTTTGCAGGAACTTTTGGTTATTTCCACCCTTGAAGTTGATTGCAAAATTTTAGCTTGGGGGGTCATCGCTTGATTTTTTCTGCAAATTAGGGAAGTTTTCAGTCCTATTGCTTTATTTTCTTTCTTTGTATTTATTTATTTTATTTTTATTTTTATTTGCATTTTATTATATTTTCTGACATTGGGGACAATGTCTAGTTTAAGTGTGGGGGTAAAAAGTATAAAAATGACCAAATTGAAAATTTTTGTACCTTTGACTTTGAACTGGTTTCATTTGTTTCCATGTTATTGCTTTGTTTTCTTAATTAGTTTTGTTTTATTTAAAAAAAAAAATAATAAAAATAAAAATAAAAATTTTCGGAAAATTTTAAAAATCCAAAAATATTTCCTTGTTTTCCTTATTGTTTTGAATTAAGATTTTTGTCAGTTCCCCGGCCCAATGATATAATCGGATAAAGTTTGAACCATGATCATCAAGAACTTAGTTAACATGTGTTTTGTGAAATTCCTAATTCTCGTGTTAGTTTGTACATATTTGATCATCTTTGAAAAACGAAATGCACATAGCCTTGTTGATGTGAAACTAAAGCATGATTTAAAGCTCCATATGTGAATTTAGTGACCATATACATCCTATGTGAGTTTTTGAGCCTATTGAAAGTGTGTGCATTTTTCATACACTCCTATTCTTTCATGTGTGATGAACTTATGTGAGATACTTCTCTAGAACTTGCATAACGATCTTTCGAAATATTTGTCATTGATTGCATGAACTTGAAAATGATAGAGGCATTAGGTTTACCACCATGGCCCAAATAACCTTGTTTCCCAAAGAAAAATGATATCATTAGATTGCCAATTTGAGCCGTGTTTGTTGAGCCTTTTATTTCTTATCACCAGATATGTCTACCCTTATGCCTGAAATAAATATTTTTCCTTACCCTTTCCAAGCGAGCAATGCAAGATTATCTTATGTGAATGTTTGTGAAGTACTTTGAGGGTGTTTGGCAAAAGAATAAGTGTGGGGGTTTTTCATATTTGTTTCTGTTTGAAAAAAAAAAAAAAAAAAAAAAAAAAAAGAAAAGAAAAGAAAAGAAAAGGAAAAGAAAAAGAAAGATTGTATACAAAGAAAATAAAAAGTTTTTAAAGTTTCAGTTTATGGGTGTGGTTGGTGACTTGAAGAATAGTTGGAAAGTTTGAAGTTCTTATAAATCTAAACAAAAAAGAATCGCTTGCAATGTAGCTTGGAACTTGTGTTTTCCTATTCTTTCGTTTCAATAACCCTATCCCGAAGCCTCATTACATCCAATAAAAGTCCTCTTGATTTAAGTTTTGCAATTATGACTGTGGAGAAGTGATCTTTATGCAAGCTTATGGTAGAACTTTCACATTTGTTTCTTTGAGCGAAACACATTAAAACTAAACACATGTGTGATTGAGTGCATATCCCGTGAGAAGGTCGCTAGTTTGCATATGGTGATTTTAAAAATAAAAATTTGAAATTGCATGAGCATGGCTATCTCACACACTACACTTCAAGGATGATTCAAAGATTACTGCTAATATTTGAATTAGGAAAATGAACTTGGATTAACTTGTTTGGTGTTAGCTATGGTTCTTGATGATTTGTGTTCTCGAATGAAATTCTATGAGGGTCACATAGGGGGAAGCTAATATTTTCATGTTATTACTTTTTCTGTTTTCGTTTATTTTGCTCGAGGACTAGCAAAAGCTAAGTGTGGGGGTATTTGATAAGCTCGTATTTTTATATATTTTTACATCAAATTCACTCGTCTTTTCTTAGTTAGTTTCTTGTATTTTTGAGCTATTTACTTTATTTTCGTGTTTTATGTGATTTGGCTAGCAAAGAAAATAATAATAGCTTAAGTGTATATTTTTAGTAATAAAATCGTCAAAACTGCATTGCCCACTATTTTTGGTTAATAAAAATAAGATAGAATTATATATATATATATATATATGATGATGATGATGATGAATGATGGGAGTTGTTGCTGCCTTGTTGGCAGCATAAAATTAGTTGGCAGTGAGTAAAGTTTGGAAAGGAGCTTACGGGGTTTTGGCAGAAAGAAAAAGAATTGAAAAGAAACAAAGTGGGAATAAGAGAGTTGGTGGAGACAACATTAGGAAATAATAAGGAAAGGTGTGGAGCACTTCGTGTGGAGTGGAGAAAATAAGAAAATAAATAAACAGAAAGGAAATAAAGGTGGAGCACTTCGTAGGTACTGGGGGGAATAAGAAAATAAAAAAAAGAAAAAGGAGGCTGCCATTGGCAGCGTGAGGGAAGCACGACAGAAACCAGTGGGCAGCGTGGGGACAGGTGACGGGAATAAAAACTGAAAGAAGGATAGAAGAATGGGGGAATAAGCTGCCCTTTGGCAGCAAGGTCAGAGAAAGAAGGTCTGTCGCGAGGAGGGAGTTGGAAAGAGGACGACAGTTGCCTTGCGAGACTTGGCAGTAGCGTGGAAAGAGGAGTGAGACGTGAGGGAACTTGAGGACGTGCGCGCGGGGTGAGCTGCCAAGAGGCAGCAGGAGACAGAAGAGCAGCGTGAAGCTGCTGTGCAACTAGGAGAAGAAATCCTCGCGGGGGAGACAAACGCTGCCCTGTGCAGCTGAGAAGCTGGGGTCAGCAAGCTGGCGCTGCTTGCAAGGGAGCATCAGATCGTGGGCAGCAGGAGAGGCAGCATGTACGAGGTGCAGCAGAAATAGAAAGCCTCGGGCACATGCAGAGAAGGTAGACGCAGAAGCACAGCAAAAGAAGAGGTCAGCACGATGCAGTGCTGACTTGGGCAGCACGGAGGATACAATGCACAGTGGCGCATCACTCTATTTCTCAATTCGGTTTAATCCTCCAACTCACGTTTTATTTCTGTTTTAATTTTAATAATGTGTAACTAATTTTATTTTGGCTAGAGTTTAATTCAAAACCATGGTTATATTTGTAATTTGAATTGATTACCTTCAGTTGTGATTTCTGAGTTGTGAATTTAATTTGCTTAACTGCTTGATTGATAACTTATTTTTGTATGTCGATTAAGGATGCATACTTAATTTACATGCATGAATTTGATGCTAGAATATAAGTGAATTTCACCTAATCGTTATGAACTTATATTCACAAGTAGTGAAGGTCGCTTATAAACGATCGCGTTAGGTAAATTCTTGGCATAAGTTTCATGCAATTCATAGTAACAAGTGCCTCGTCAATGCTTATGATTTTCATAAAACTTAATGATTCTTGCTTGTATCTCTATTATGCAATTCATGTAGGGAACTTGTAGGGAATGTTTTGGGTTGTCGTATGCAATCATCCAACCTAATAAAAGTAGGAAAATCTGAAGGTTAATTTAAGCGGACCTAATTAACTTGGGGCGTTGAGAATTTACAATTTATTGAAAGAACAACTGAAAATCAATTTAGGTTGCATATGTGGCATGTGTGGAGAATAATCCTCTAGCCAGTCCGTCGTCCATCCATTCACCTTAATTTCATGTTTTTGTCAATTCTGTAATTTATTTAAGTTTAATTTACCTTTCATCAAAAATCAATCCCCCGGTTATTTTAAAGTGTTAGATTTGTTAGAAATTAATTTAGTTTGTGTTTTCTTGAATTTTGAATTGTTTTGAGTCTTTTGATTTATTTTAGTTTATTTGTTAGTTTTATTTTGAGTTATTCTATTTAAGTGTTTTGAGTCTAGTTTAATATTTTAAATTTTGTTTTTACGTTTTTAATTTAATTTTACTTTGATTAGCATCCCTAGTTAATCCCCGGCCTAGAACGATCCCTACTTATCCATATACTACAACTGTCACAAATAGGGTTTAAATTTGTGCGTTAGTTAATTTTCGCATCAACAAGTGAATGTGCAACAAGGGATCTCTAACCTTCAAATGGTTTGAGGGAGAATACTCTATGATATGATTAAATCTCTGGCCAGAGTATGAATGAGATTTGGGAATGCGTTCCAAATCACATTCAAGGTAATCATATAAGCAAATGAATCACATTGGATAATAGACATGAATAAATAAACTATCAAACCAAACAATGTGGTCAAGAGTATTAGATTAGAGAAAGACCGTATTGCATTTGTAATCCTAAACTGAATAGGTTCTCTACCTCTTCTAATTAGCTTGGGTAGCCATGATATGCTGCTAGGTGTCACTCATGGTTTGTGGAAGCCCTAAACGTGTGTAATCACTAAAGGGAGAATTGAAAGTAAGTTTCAATTCACAATCGATGTAAAATGGTTTTAATCGCCCATTGCCTCGCTAAAAGGAACCTAATGTATCGTACACCGTGTAAGGGGAAGATTGAAGAAACAAAGGAGATGAGTAAGAATAATTAAATGGTTTAATTATTTATGGCAATGATTAATTAATATGTTAATTAATCAAACGAATAAGTTCGTTAAAGACCTCGGGATAGTTTTGGACCTTAAGGCCCAATGGGCTTCGAACGTCAAAGCCCATTGACTTAAGTTGTATGACAACTTAATGAATAATGATTCACAAAGGCCCAATTAGCCCAATTAGCCCATAATTAAGGAGGGTAGTGAACTTGGCTTAATTGCAAGTTTGCCACTCCATTGTGAGGTGGTATAAAGGCAACTTTATAGCCATTTCATCCTTAGGGTTTTTGTGGAGAAAAGATGAGAACAAAAACTCTCTTTGCTCTCAAAAATTCAGCCACCCTAGAGGAAATTATCTAGCAATTTTACTTCCTCTAGGTCACTCATTTCTTCTTCAATTTAACCTTGGTGTAGAATCTTTAGAGGTTCTCAATTTTGGGAACTTGGAGAACCTTTTCTTCTAACCAAATCCATGGAGCTAAGAAGCAAGGAATGAAGGCCCTATCTCTTGGGTGATTATCCTTTGCATATGCAAAGAGGAATCTACAAAGGTAAATATTTCTCAACTAACAAATGTTGTTTTAAAGTTGAGTCAAGGTTCACCAATCTACTAGGCTTTGAATTTCATGGTTGATGTTTTATTTTTGAGTGCATGTAAGCATGATTCCGCCTTTAATTTGTTAATTGCATGCTATTGATGTTGCTCAAATAAACATGTTTTTCACAAAATTTCCTTCATCTTTGGCCTCCGACCGAAAGTCTGGTCCAACGTCTCTGTGACGATGTGAAACCCTGCATCCTTAGGGGGATCCACAGACTCGATCGGTGTGTCCGAGGGAAGGTGGGAGGCGGACTCCTGAAGCACCACCTGTCGCTTCTCCACCATAGTTGCCTATGAAAAAAAAATATGGATTATTAATAGAAAACAATTTGAAAGAATTAGTATAAATGTTTAATGCATAAGAAATTACTTATGTGAAGGGACTGGGTCAACTCATTCCCAGGCCGAACATAAACGTCAGCAAAGACGTCGATCTCCGGAAATTTTGAACCCTCCTAAAATCGAAAAAGATAAGGAAAATGTTAGTATGAAAAAAAAAATTATTAGCGACATTTTAAAATTGGAAATGAAAGTTGTAATATATACCTTCCGTCGCGCTTCCATCCTATAGGAGAAAGGCCTCGAACCCGAATGGTGGATAAGAGTCTTCTTCTCTCGATTGATCTTGTTTGCCTTCACCTTGTTCTGTTATACAAAACATAAACGTATTAGTTGTAATAGTTAAAGAAAATTAAAAAAATTAATAATAAACATTATTAAAAAATAAAAAAAGTAAAATGAAGAAGTCGTCATTAAAAACGCACCACATGTGTCGGGTCCTTAAAATGATCGCAAAGCCAAACCCAACTATCTTGTCGGTCCTCCAACTCCTTCGAACATCCCTCCACAAGAGCAACCTGCAGATCATCAAACTCCTGGAACCATTGGTGCAGGTCACTCTTCCACTGCTTGTAGCGTTCGGAGAAGAGCCGATTGACATACGCGAACTTGTCCTCGTCCATGTGCTCCAAATTGTAGTTTGTCTGCAATATAACAAATATTTTGAAAGCATTAGTAATAGAAGACAGTAATACATATAAATATATAAATTTTACATGAAAAGCATTAAAAAGGCGATGCTACTTACGAACAATTGATTGCGCACCGTAATCTTCGTCTCTTCCTGCATCGCTTTCCAAGACTTCCACAGCATAGGGCAAAAGGTCCGCACAACATGCCCAATGTCGTGGGCCAATGCACTATGCTGCTCCACCATTGGTGCTGCCCGATGTCGCTCATCGTATCCGATTGGGATACGACCGTTGGTCACCCGGGTGACCTTCACCGTTTTCAATTGCCGACAAGGTCCTTGATTTTTTTTCTTCGCTGCAAAGAGATGAAAAAAAAAATCATTAACCCATAACTAATAACAAATCCTACTAAAATTTCGGCATAACCTCCCCTATAATTAAAACATTTCCCAAAACCCTGAAAATAACATAAACAATATACATATCCAACACAATGATCACAACAGTATAATTAGCATACACGTTCCTATGATCCATCTTCTGAACAACTTTCCAACCCCTCCCGGATTTAAGGTCATCTAGATACACAATTTGTTTTGCCATGGTTGTTAATATGTAAGGGTCGTCATCGTACCAGGTTTTGGTAGTGTTCACTGATAGTAATCCATGATTTGTTTTCACACTTCCATGCCTATTTGGGTGTGTATCAAACCATCAACACTTAAATAGGATCACTTGACACCAGTCTTTATAAAGCAATTGCACGACACTTGTTAGTTTGCCATAGAATTCAATGTCTGTACTTTCACCTCCTCTGGGGACATGAACACCACTGTTTTGTGTACACAACTTGTCATCTCATGCACCCTCTAAGAACTTGACGCCGTTGACATGGCAGCCCGAGTACAATTCAACGCGAATTGGTCCGAACGCTAAGTTATATAACTCTTCACTGTACACGGGGGAATTCGATGCTTTCAGTTGATTCACCTAATATTAGAAAAACATTTAAATTTCTTAGTTCGAGCAACTTAATTGGTACAATATATATGTCCAATACAAAGCACTTCAAACTTACATATTTGAGAAACCATTGCAGAAACAATTCATGGTGTTTCTTGGCATACAAATGTGAAGGATGTGCCTGCTTCATCATATTTTCATGCTCGTCTAGGTGTGACAGTGTCTCATCACAATTGTTGAGTACGAACCAATGTGCTACATCCATGTCCTTCTTGGAAAACGACTCGCCACAAATCGGATCTCCGAATGGTCAAGCGAACCTGGGCAAAAACTGAAAGTTTCTCCTTTCTCACACCCCCGTCATTATTGCGAGGAGGACGATTGAAAGTTGTCTCAACATCTTTTAAATACATTCCACAAAATGTAAGTGCCTCATATGACACCCAAGCTTGTATAATGGATCATTCGGGCTTCGCTTTGTTTCGTACACTTTTCTTAAAGTCTCCGAGAAGCCTGCCAAAAGAATACGATACACATATTACTAATCGTAATATATTTAATATCGATTAATAAAAAAGACGAGGAATATATACCTTTCTATTGGATACATCCATCGAAAGTTGACTGGTCCAGCAAACAATGCCTCATCTGGTAAGTGAACCATCACGTGTATCATACTTGTGAAGAAGGCTAGAGGAAATATCATCTCAAACTTGCATAGAACTTGCACAATGTCATGGAGCAACTGATTAACGTCCGTTCTTTGTAACGTTCTTGACGTCAATTGGAAAAAAAAAAACTGGACAGCAACATGATTGGTTTCACTACATCGGGTGGCAAGAGATGTCGAATACCCACAGGAAGTAGGCGTTGCAGAACCACATGGCAGTCATGACTCTTTAAGCCAGCTAATTTACCCCCGTCAACGTTCACGCAACGCGCGATATTTGAAGCATACCCATCGGGAAACTTTACAGACGATAAAAACTTTAAAAATTCTTTCTTGTCATTCGGTTTCATTGAAAAAAATGCAAGATCCCTTCTGGCTTTATCATTGCCCCTATTCATCCATAAACCCCGTCGTATTCCCATTCGTTCCAAATCAAGATGAGCTTTGATCGTGTCCTTTGTCTTGCCTTCAATATCTAGAATTGTGCTGACCAATGTGTCAAATACATTTTTCTCAACATGCATAACATCGAGGTTGTGTCTCAATTTTAGTTTAGACCAATACGGGAGCTCAAAAAACATAGACTTGTGCGTCCAGTTCATATGTGTAGCAGGTCTTGTCCTAGTGACATTGGTCCCGAAATGAGCAAAATCCAAACGGTTAAGCTGTTCCAAAATCTGAGCACCGGACCATTCTCTGGGTCTGAGGCGATGCTCTTTCTCCCCATCAAACTCTTTATCCTTCTCTCGCCACTCGTGGTCCCAAGGCAACCATCTTCGATGACCAAGGTAACAAACTTTTCCAGCGTGCCAACTAGATGTTACATCTTCCTTGCATACAGGGCATGCCATATAACCCCTAGTGCTCCACCCGGAAACCATTGCATATGCGGAGAAATCATTCACAGTCCACATCACTACTGCCCGTAAAGTAAACATCTTGCCAGTACATTTATCGTATGTGCGCACACCGTGTGTCCATAAATCTTTTAGCTCATCCACCAACGACCGTAAGTATACATCGATTGACCTACCAGGATCCTCAGTTATCAATAGAGTCATCATCATGTATTCTTTTTTCATACATTTCCATGGTGGTAAATTATACGGAAATACGAAAATCGGCCAAGTACTGTGGTGTTGGTTTCAAAACCCTAAACGGATTAAATCCGTCAGTGGTAAGTCCCAATCTAACGTTACGAGAATCAGCAACAAACTCGGGGAACGTTCGATCGAACTTTTTCCATGCCTCCCCATCTGCAGGATGTCGCATCACATCGTCGTCTACCCGTTTTTCCGTATGCTATCTCATGTCTGTGGCAGTATGCGACGACATATACAATCGCTGCAACCTAGGTTTCAGGGGTAGATAACGCATGACTTTTTGTGGGATCTTAGTGGTTCTATTATGAGATGTCATTTTGAACCTCGACTCATTGCATACAGGGCATTATTCCAATGTTTTATACTCTTTGTAGAATAAAATACAATTGTTTTTGCAAGCATGGATTTCTTTCATAACCCAATCCAAGACCTTTCAACACCTTTTGCGCGTCTCTATGGTCTTTCGGCAAACAATTGTCATTCAGAAGCATTCTCTTGAAAACCCCCAAAAAGTAATCAAAACACTGGTTCGACATACGATGCTTTGTTTTTCCATGCATTAGTTCTACAATGGCCGTGAGAACGGAAGAGCTTTCGCACCCCGAGTATAACTCTTGGTTGGCATTTTTAATAGTTTTTCATGTTGTTCGAACTCTGCACTGTCTATTGGTCTAGGCACGTCATTTTCCCCTTCGTGATTGGTGTTTGTCGATGCAAATGGAAAAACATCATTTATAATATCCATGACTTGTTCATTAGGATCGACAATAGGTTCAACATTATCCACTCTTGTGGCATTTGAAGACGAAACATTGTCTAATTGTTCCCCATGATGGTTCCAAGTATTATATGTCTCAATCATTCCATTCCTTACTAAATGAAATCGAACATTTTCTATTGTCTCCCTTAACGTGTTGTTACATCTCCTACAAGGACACCGGATTCTAGTTGCACCTGGGTTGTGTGTACTTGCAAAGTCAATAAAATCCTCGATTCCATCCAAGTATTCGTCCGCGCATCTATTCGGGTTCTGTATCCACGTCCTGTCCATAATTCCTGGAACAACAATCACAACAATTTCATACAAACTGATAATGTCACCTTATGCCTCCAGTAGGGGCCCTATCCCATTCGGGAATGCATAGTTATGTCACGTAATTTACGACTACATCAGATTAGATTTCGACGTGGATGAATTTCGGCAGCATCTCGATACAGTTCTTCAGGTGTACGACTCGAAGAACGTACAGAGATGATACCGAAATCTCCACAACCGAAACCTAATCCTTCAACCATAAACTACGCGTCATAACTGTGCATTCCCAAACTGTCCAAATAATGGGACAATTCAAGAATTAATTGGACCACAGTCATGCTTTCGTATCCATGCGCGAAATCCAACTAATCCTTAAACGGGAAACTAAGTTTTACTAAAAATAAAAAACAAGTACGAAGTTAATTCCGTATATCACAACACATATTTGTATGTCAAGTACAAATTTAACAACATAATATAAATCTAATTTCATAGCACAATATAAACATAACAAACTAAGTTCAACATAATTTAATTAATGATGTATGTTTAAAAAATAAAACGAAGAAATTACCTTCTCAATCGTTATCCACCAATAGCTAATCACACATAATATCCCTATAGAGAACGAAATTAATGGCGTTAGTATGAATTTACATTAATACTTTTACCGTAAAGACAAAAAACGCTTACCAGACACACCGAGATAGCTCGATCAACCTAGAGAAGATGGAGGGAGTAGTTTAGATGATGAGAGAGAAAATGAAAATGACGGATACCAGATTCAGCAAAATCGTAGGGATGAGTGCAGAGGCACAATCTGCAAAATTTTTGCAGTTTGCCTCTGCACAAGGCTGATTCCAGATAAAAAAGGACGAACGATTTTGCGCGACGAATAATATGTTACTCGCGCAAAGAACCTTTGAGGGACGAAGAAAACATTTTCGTCGCGCAAATATTTCTTGCGTGACGAACACCTGTATTCGTCGCTCAAATGTTATTTGCGCGACGAAAGAAGACGTTCGTCGTGCTAGAAATATATATTTTTTATTTTTTATGTTTTCCTTCTTTATTTGTATGTACTGTAAATTTTTATTTTATTATAAATAAAAAACTCAAACCTAATTAAACATTAAATTAATTAACAAAACTAATTTACGATCCCAAATAAAAATTATAATTACTGCAAATATTAATACTCATCCACATAACATATATTTATTCATTAAATTCAACATAAAGTCCACAAAATCTTATTTAAAAAAATAAATAAAATAAAAACAACCCTCATCAACTTCAATCCTCCCTCTCCTGCAACACATCAAACTTCCACTTCCGGAATCTCTGCTTGAAAAGCCCATCCACATAAATCCGTTGCTTCTCATCGGCTTCATCAATATCCCAATGAACCTACATTAATGCCAATAACAATAAATTAGTAATTTAAAAAATATTACGTTTTATCAAAAATAAATTTTCATTATTTACCATAAACTTACCGATAACTCTCCCAACATGGACTTCTTCAGCTCCTCAGGAACCTTTTTCCAAGACTCAAACTCGGCAGAACAATCCCTCTGCGCCAAATTCCCAATGTCATAAATGAATTCGGCGTACACCTCAGCCAAATTTTTGCCTTCAAAGTACGACACTTGCTTCCGTCGGTACCTCTCTACTCGCACTACAACTTTCTTTTTCCCAGAACCTTCCCCAGAATCGACCATTCTTTTTTAAACAAAATTTTTTTGAAAACTTCGACTCTGAAACTGTGTTTATATAGCACTAGGACAACTTTGCGCGACAAAATAGTCGTCGCGCAAAATGCATCATTAATGAGCAATAAATTGGAAGGTTTGAATGCATTCAGATAGCGCACTGCGCGACAAACACATGTATTCGTCGCGCAAGGTGTATTTGCGCGACGAATTATCGTCGCGCAATATATTGAGCGACGAATAAAATAAAATAATTGTAATTACAAAGTTTACGTATGTTTACGTAAACTTTGTAATTACAAACAAATATTCACAAACGATTTAATACCTTAAATATTTATTCTTAAATTAATTAATACTTTAAATATTTATTCTATAAATAATTAATACCTAGTATATTATTCTAAAAATAGTTAATACCTTAAATATTTATTCTACAAATAATTTATGTCTTCATCCATACAATTATTTTCGGCATAAGTACGATATTCATTAAAGATTACAAACACATATAAACCATAGCCAAGGTGCTTACATTAGGTCTCAAAAATAAAAAACCGAACAAGAATTCAAAACTAATTAAGTCCAAATACATAAATTAGAAAAAAAAACCTTAAATTTAAAATTGTCGTACAAAACATAAACTTTAAACTACTATTTGGATGATCCTGCTCCATTCCGCAAGACTTCATAACGCCACATATTGTAACCTTCCTCCAACGCATCCTCCAGCAACTTCATCAATTGTTATTTCGGTTCATCATCAAAAACATACTTACGCTGTTACACATATATATATATATATATATATATAATTAATTCCAACATATAACTAAAAATTTCGCAAACTAAATTATTGATCCATCAACAATATACTTACTAATAGTTCATCCATCACAAGCTTTTTCACATTTCCCGGCACATCTTTCCAAGAACGCCACTCAGCAGTGGGGCAATTATTCCTCATAGCTGCAGCAATTGCACGAGCAAATGCAAAATGTTCACTCATATCATGCGCGTCGGCCTTGCGCACACTCTCCTTGTTGTTTTTATTCGCTATCTCAGCACGAACATAATTGTGAAGAAAAGGACAGTAGAAGTGCCTATTTATAGCAAAGTTAGGATCTTTGCGCGACGAACTCTTTCGCGTAAACATCTGCATTAAATAGCCTCAGATTTACCTGATTCAGATGTATTGGAAGGTGAAAAGTTGGTGGAACTTGTGCGACGAATATTTGTCGCGCAAGTTTTTCCCGCCAAATTAAATTACCCGCGTTTTCTTGCTGACTTTAAGCGATGACAAAATATATTTGTCGCGCAAGAATACTTAGCGCGACGAAATTTTCGTCACGCAAGTTTAATTTATTTATTTTCTCGATTTTTTCTATTTTGCGCGACGAAGTTTTTTTTTTGTCGTGCAAGTGCGTCTTGTGTGACGAATTTTTGTTCGTCGCGCAAAATTTCGTTGCACAACCTATTTTTTTTACTAGTTATTATGTGGTCTAGAGGAGAACCGGAATGGCCCTGCCCACATATTGAGCTTGAAGGTAGTCACGAAGTGAACGAATAAAAGTAATTAGAAACCATTTTCTTGTATGATATTTTAGTGTTGGCATTGTATAATTAGTAGAAATCTGGTAAAGAATCGACGAGATTCGATTAATTTGGTAATCTTGTCCGTAAGCTTATTGCTCTTTAAATTGAACGAGGGCGCTCTCTTAACTATAATCGCGTTCATTTGTATTGAAAGTTGTCCCACATCGGTGAGGGAGGTTACTCTCCATATTGCCAATTGGTTTTATGGTAGAACCTCAATTTCATCATGGTATAAGAGCAAGGTTGTCTACGTGTGAAGCCCAACGGCCACACGTTCCATGTCATCCAGTTGTTGTCCACATGTAGGCTTGAAAATCAGCCACATACGGGGTGTGTTGAGAATTGTCCCACATTAGTGAGGATCAAGATTTGCTATGTGCTTATATGATCTTGGGCTACTCTTCATATTGCCAATTGATTTTATGGTGAAATCTCAATTTCATCAGTTTGGCATCGTCGGTTGTCAATTTGATGAATGGTAAGGCAAGATGGATAGCAATTTTGCAGAGTTTTATTGACATAAGCAAAGAACATATAGAAACTTCGAAATCGTATGTACTTCAACCAAGCAACAACAGAAGTGCAAAATACATTAAAGGGTACGAACGACGATAAATATTAGAATTCATCATGACCGCGACGATGTCCAGCGGTCTCACTGCAGGTCAAGTGTTTGCACCTATCTCGCATTGAGGAGCATCACGATACCCCGCCGCTGAACCATGTCTGCTTCAACACTGTCAACTACGAAGGGACGATTGTTGACAGTTGTGAGCGTAATAGACCTACTGAAGTGGTTTCCATTGGCCGGTACCTTCTGGATCTTCTCCGAGAGAGCAGACCAATTGGTTTCCAGGCTCCGCATTGCAGGGTCTGGTATATAAGGAGGGTTGTCTATCCCCATTCTAGTGCCGACTTGACTCTCAATGTACCGGAACCTTGCCGCTTCCGAGACCATCTGAATGATCACAATAAACGCTGCGGCTTGGTCGGAGTGGGATGCCGCATAGTGCAACTTACTGATGGCGTTATCGAGTTCATTGCGTCCCAGAGGGATTTGCTCAAGCATAGATATATCCTCATGTATACGTGACCCTGGGTTACGAGCACCTGATGCACTCGGTTGCGCAGTACGTCGTGCATATGCTCCAAGTGCGGGGTAGTCTCCGGTGAAAGGCAGCATAGTCCGCGTGGACTGCGAGGCGCCGGGGGCGGTGGGGAATAATATGTGCGTTGGAGCTGGTTTTTTAGCGTTACTTGCAAGTATGTAGGATTTATTACCAGAACGATATCCCACCACATAAACGTTTACTACATCGATTGCAACCTTGATGGTGTCGCCGTTATAGTTGGTGAGATCAACATAAAGAAAGCGCTGCGCATCTGGCACGTCTTTTATTCGGGGCAGCACCGGTATACCATGGGATGTCGGTCGTCCGGCTGTGAGTCGGGCTCGTAGTGCTTCAATGAATGCTGTGTATGTCTCGGGGGTTGCCTTCAAAAGAGAGAGGGCAAGTGCCATATTAAAGCAAGAACAAGGAAAACTGTATCAAAAACTATCCTCGTTCTATTTGAGGGATTTGTGTTATTTGTTGACGAGCGTTGATACATACATATATATACATATATACATATATATACATATATACATATATATACATATATACATATATACATATATATATATATGTGTGTGTGTGTGTGAATCAGGTTAGTAGCTCAGCATTGCAAAATATCCCAATTACAAAATATCTTTCGAACACGCAACCTTGGCTGACAGCACTATTTTGACAGCGGATTTTTTAATTAAAAAAATCTATTCCAATCCTTTTTTTTATTTCTCCTAAAAAAGACTTTATTAAGTTCTAATTGAAATGTTTACAGTGAACTAAGACGTTAAAAAGGAACTTGAAACTAATATAATCCCATCTAAAAGAACTAATTTTTTTAATAAACGCTGCGCAGAATGTTGCTTTCTTGAAGAACAAACTCGAACGAAACAGACCCCACATCATTTGTAAGAGCAACTCCATCGTTGCAAAGGCCCCCTGGGCTATTCACTATTTAATCCACCTAGTGAACAGTAACTGCCCTTAATGAACAGTAACTGTATTTTGCATCTCCACCCCTACACTGAATAGACCTGGCAATATGCAATAAAATATTAGTATTTTATTTTTTTATAAAATAATACAAAATAATTTAATTTGTAATTTCGGATAAGATTTTTAATCGTTTTCGTTGTGACACGTGTCATTATCCGAAAAAACAATTATTGGTGATGGATTTCGATAAGATTTTTATCCAATGTCGTCATGCCACGTGTCGTTACCCTTTCATAATTGTTGAGGATAGATTTTCGATAAGATTTTTAACCAATCATGTTGCGTTACGTGTCACAATCTGTTTACAATCTTTGAGGGTAGATTTCGATTAGATTTTTAACGAATGACGGCATGCCATGTGGCATTATCTACAATCTAATCCTTTCTGCATCATTAGTCATTTTGTTGGAAAAAAAATTGGATTGAAACTTTGAGAGAAAGATAGGAATGTGGTTGAAAGTAGTTGAGAAAATATGAAATTGTGGTGTAAGGTAGAAGATAATGAGAAGGTATTTATAGAAAATTAAAATCAATTTTTTTTTAATTTTTTAATTTTTTTTCTTCGGATTTTTATTAATTATTTACATTTTTAAATTTTTTTTATTCACATAATTAATCTTTGCTGTTGGATTAAAAAAAAAATTTGAATTCCAACACTCTATATTGTGCCACGTGGCACAATGGTAACATTTTAGAATTTTAAACTGTTTTTTTTTTAATTTATAAAGCCGAATAATGTGGATCGTTGATCTCAGATCCAACGGCTAAAATTAAATAAGGTTTTTAAATTTTTTTTACCTTTGGAAATCCAACGGTCCATAAAATATAGCCGTTGAAATCCAACAGACGTGGGGAAGCCACGTGGCCTCCCCAACAGTAATATCTCAAAGAAGCGTTGCGGGCCCCAGCTCTGAATTTGTGTCCGACGAAACGCGCCCATGCTCCTGATGCAAAAAATATATAAAACGTGGTTGACGTCGCCTAGACATCAGCCTTGCGTCACGTGGCCTTCGGGTTGGCAACTCCTGCCGGGCCACTCCCTTGGGCTCGCTCGGGCTCCATCGCCAGCACACACTGGACCTCCCCACTCGGGCTTTCTGGTCCTATTTGAGAGCTAGTCCATCGGGCAATAGCTCACGGTGGAACTGCTCTAATAGCCCAAATGTCATGCACTATGCTTTCCACCTCCGCATCAACACCAAACTCCTTCCTTATCATCCTAATAACTTCACGAGCATTAGACTCTATGATAATGCTTGACAAACCATGTCTGCTGCACTCCTCCGATCCTTTACTTCTAGAATAAAATCATGTATAAGATCAAAAACTAACTCTAGTCTTTGGCTTTTAATTGCACTTTTTGAATATTAATTAGGTTTAGAATAATTATTGAGTTTTTTTTATGTGTAATTTATATATTGATTCCCATACACAATAAAAATGTTAATTATCACGGATAAGTGTTTTTAAGTTCCCATAATAAAACAAGGCGTATGATATCCACACACCCCATTTTACTTCTCACAGACCCTTCTAGTTTTCGGCCATCGGATCAAATGAATTGAAGATCAACGGATAGAAATTAACAAGGGTGTGTGAGAAGTAATTTGAGGTGTGTGGATAGCACACCCCTAAAACAAGTCATATACTTTCATCTATTCTTCCTTGTGCATAAGTTTCTCTATATATGTATTTGCATATTACGTACTTATGTATGTTTAGATATTGAGTTATATATCGATACATTCGTAAAAGTTATGCACATATATATTCATACTGAAACTTATGTATTGATACACAGTGGCGGACACATTGAGGGGCAGGGGGTTAGCTGACCCCCTGAACTTCGGTGAACGTCTATAGATACCTTGGGTGCTGATCCTTCGAACTTCGGTGAATGTCCATGGATACCTTGGGTGCTGCCTTTTTGAAGATTAGAGTTGGTTTTATACATGCCCTCCAATTGACTTCAGGCCTACCAAGACTCGGTGAATATGCATGGATACCTTGGGTGCTGCCCCTTGCATACATTAACAGGTGTGTAATATGTCTGGTAAAAAAAATTGCGCACTACGTACACTATTCTTACTGACCCCCTAATATTATTTCCTGAATCCATCACTACCGATACATTCATATTGAAGCTTATGTAACAATTCATTCATAAGGAAGCTTATGGACGATACTTTTTAACCTATGAGCTTTTTATAAATTGTTTTTTTATTTGTTGTTAACTTTTTATGTATAAAAATTTAAATTTTGAATTTATTTTTATCCATTAATATGATTGGAGCACAAAAAAGTACGTTACTTGTGTATGAATATATAATTTTGGTATTATTTACTTTAACGAAAAATCACATTTTTATACTAAAAAGTCAATCCTGGTACTATTTACTTTACCTTTTATTTTGTCTTTATCGTTAAAACTCAAAGTTTTCAAGCCATTTTTATTATTTTTCCTTATACTTTATGATGGTAAGTTTATAAATATTGAATGTGCTATAAATATCTAGAATGATAAGTTTTGTACAAAGGACTTGAATTTGATTTAGAAAATTGCTCAGGTTATTATTTTATACTACATTAAGAAAAGACAAAAATATTTGAATTCGACACGTCTCGTTAGTTTTATCCAAATGAGACCTAGCTGAATTGGTCTCCTTTTTTTTTTTTTTTTTTTTTTTGGAAAACGAATTGGTCTCCCTTGGGATAAGTTGAACTTTTTACTTCTTCTACTCCGAGATCTTTACACTTTTATGGCAGACCAAATGATTATCCACTACACATGTGCATGGAAATACATGTACATCTTCAGAACCGTTGGATTCTCTTTGAAAACAATATATGCTTGACAAATTTTAAAAAAAAAGGAAAAATTAACATCCGGTTCCTAGTATTGTTCATTGACTGAAACCTTACTAATTTTCAAATTTTTATTGAAATCTCTAGCATTAATGTGATAATGAATTTACATGTTAACTACATATTTTTTTTAAATAAAAATTAGTATTTGATTTAGGGTTTTAATACTCACACCTCTATTAAACTCCTAATTAATTTTCGATTCAAATATTTCCCAAAAAAAATTCTAAATTCTTTTTAATCTTAAATGTATCATTCTTAAATATACCAATTTGTTATATGTAAAATGTACCCTTTTTTGTAGTATCCCACATCGGCGGGGTGAGGGTTGGTCCTTGGCCATATATGTACATGCCCCTCTCTTCCTAGCATGATGCGTTTTGGGTAATAAAGAGTATAATTTATATTTTATTATTTTTAATCCCACAAATTATGAGTTTTATTTAAAATATCATTAATATAAACAAATACACATTTCAAATTTTAATTTAAAAACTATAGTAACTTACATTATTACATTAATATCAGAGACTTCGATAAAAAACTAAAAACAAACAAGATTTCAATCAAAGAATATTGATAGCTAGAGACCGCTAGAATTGCCATTCGTGTCTTGTTTTTCGTGTTCGTGTCGTTTTCGTGTCATACTCGATAGCTTAACGAGTCGTGTCGTGTATGACACACCCCGTCCCGAATGAGGGCATGCTGGCCGTCACGTGAGAGTGACGTAACCATTTACACAGTTCGGAAGCTTTGAAGATACCATTTCTAATGATATACCACCCGAGGGTGAAACCTACATTTATGAATTCTGTCAAAACACCGTTGGATTCCTCGTGGCCACCAAAGCTCTGCTAACTTGAACCTGGAGGGGCGCAAAACAAAATGAGTGGGTCAGTAAAACAAAGTTTTTCGAAAACATATCATTTAAAACATTTCTAACCCCTCGCTGTAAAACCTGTATATTTTCCCAGAAAATAGCATAATAGCATATAGTTTTTCATAAATCTCAAATCATCATCTTTCTTAAAACCAGAGTGTACGCCATGTAAAAACTTTAAAAAGAGTCAGTTTGAAAGATGCATCAATGTAACAGGTGAAATAAGAAATCAACCGGAGTCACCTCGGTGACCTGTACGGTCTAACTCTGCACGTCACTTGGAACTACATAAGGTAGTCTGTACGATGACAGGTGTATAATTACGCTCTAGTGCTCCTCTCATCAATCATCAGCGCGCATATCTAAAATCACCCACCAGTCGGAACCCCTCTAATGGTCTGTACGACTGGCATGTCGGAACCCTCACATGGTCTGTACGACATCCACCTACTTGGGTCCAAGGCGAGCGTGCGGTGTGGTGAATACTAATATAAGCACTAACACCTAAGGGCAGGTTATGAGCTTAAACGTTTCAACATCAAATAATTCCATGAATAATGAACTCACCTGACTTACCTGTGCCTCCACAGCACCATGCACATGTATGCATCATATATCAATCATATAATCCATATCATTCATCACATGCATATCATTCCTATCATAGCATTTCATTCATATCATGCATCTCGTTCATGCATAGCATTTTAGAAACATACTTTCATTAAAAACTCAGTTTCTGGGAAATTCAATAGTATATAGGTAAATACAGAAAATACTGCCCACTCACCTGGAGTTCGCCCTACAACTCCCCAGCACAACACATCAAAGCGTCAAGATGATCGGTGCCTAGAACCATAATCAAATCCAATCTCAGAATCATATCGATAGAATACAACTTATATAAAACACGTCACTACGCAGTTCGATCTGGAAGATCTGCAACTCAGATTTCCAATCCATAACTTCCAGAGGTCCACAATGTACCTCTAGGAAAACCTCCTAAAATTTCATTATCATCCAACGGTCGGATCTCCGTCAATTTCCAAAACCAAGTGACGGTTAACGTTCTATTTTATGAACTTACAACTCCAATTCCGAAAGATCCGTAAATCGGATTCCCGATCCGTAAGTTCCTATAATCCTAAAATATTACGTATTACAACGTATCAAAGTTTGGTGACGATCCAACGGTCGGATCGTCAATTCACATTTTCACCTAACCACGAATCGTAACCGACTTAGGTTCAATTATTCAATTTACGTCCATCAATTATCAAAACTGAACCTAGAGCATTAAACACATGATAAGAATGACATTGGCGGGCCATTGGCCACGCGCCGCAGCACGGGCCGCCGCGGGTGGCGGTTGGCCGCCCCGGCTCGCCGGAAAATCTAACTGTTTCCAAAAATTACCAAAATTTGCAGATTTGAAGATCTCAATGAGTAGAGTAACTTTCATACCTGTGGCCAAGGCCAATTTGGCCTGGAAGTGCTTCAATTTCACCAAAACCGTGAAGAACCCTAGAATTGGGTGATTTCAATTCGACCTTCAAATCAACTCCGTCGTCCTAACCAATGCTTGGGCTTTGTTCTAGGCCTCAAGGGGAGTCTAATGATGGCAACAATTGAGAGCAATTGTTTCAAAAATAAGAGAATCGAAGACATAAAGTTGCCGCACCCTTTGGTGCGTTTTTCCCAATTTCAACACTAAATCTCTCCAAATTTGAGATGAAAATGATGAGGAAGGAGTGGTAGGATACTTACTAAGTGAAATCATGGCTCAATTCGCCGGAAAAATGGAGAAATTTCGACGAAAATTGGTGAAGAACATCGGCGGGTCGCGCGGGTCGTGGGTTGTGACCCATTTCTGTTCGAAATCCTCCGCTTCTCGGCCTCTCTCCTTTCCTCCTTTCCCCTTCTCTGGTTGGCCAGTCTCTTCCTCTCTCTTCTCCCCATTCGCCAGCTCTCTCTCTCCTTTCTCTCCCGGAGCTTCGGCTCTCTCTCCTCTGGTTGGGCAGATTTGCCCAATCCTAACTATTCTTCTTCTTCTTCTAACGCACACACACACACACCAAACCTTCAACACTTTTATTTTTATTTTTATTTTCTTTCCCTTACATCCAAGCCATCCATTTCAAAATCCTTTAATCTGGGCCATCCAAATTTTTATAATAAAGTTCATAAAATGTCCAACTTCAAACTTTAAAATCTTTTTCGTTATAACTCCAAATAATGAACCGTCTGCGCCCACGCGTCCGTAGCGACGAGTACTACGAGGATATGTCAAGAAAACAAATTTTAGATGGCACGACACGACGATTAACCTCGAATAATGTGCGTGCCTCAAAGGCCATTTTTGTAAAATCCTTTATTAAACTTTAAAAATTCTTAAAATTAGGGACGGGCTGTTACAATCTACCCACCTTAAAGAAATTTCGTCCTTGAAATTTACACAATAATTACAATCCATCAATATTCATAAAACAGCCCGAAACACATCTCTCTCATTCGATTATCCGACTTCCAAGTAGCTTCTTCCACTGAAATATTCCTCCATAAACTTTCACCAAACTCATGTCTTATTTCTCAGTACATCATCTTTCTAATACAAGATAGGCACTGGCTCCTCATCATACCTCAAATCCAGATTGACTTCCAAAGGTTGAGGAGGTATCACATGTGAATGATCTGAGATGTAATGTCAAAGTATCGAAACATGAAACACATAATACACCTTATCCAATCCTGAGGGTATTCAAACATTGAAAGTATTTCACTGATTCCTTCAATAGTCAAAGACGGCCTGATGTACTTAGGATTTAACTTGTCTCTCATTCCAAACCGTACTACACCTCTCCAAGGTGACAACTTCAAGAACACCAAATTACCCACACCATAAACTCGATCAGTAGCGTGTCTATCTGCTAAACTCTTCAGCCGAACTTGGCTCACTTCCCGGTTAAACTTAATTACTTGAATATTCCGAGTAGTCTCCTCCACTAACTCAGGGCCTTGAATACCATCCGTCCACAATTCTAACAATTCGAAACACAAAACACAGCTTCCACGGCCTTATGGCATTGCTCTTGGAACAAACTGAAATGACCAACATACTCAAGAAGTTCAACAGATCCGCAAGCCCAAATCTCTTTTCCATAAGACAGATAATTAACTGTTGCACTTCTGGAAATGTTACTACTCTTCCCTTGAAGAATATTGCGCTGCTTTAGTAAGCCAATCAATTATCACCTCAATTTCGTCATAATTATCTCGCGAACTAGGAAACTTGCACACATAATCTATATTAATATTTTCTCATTCCCACTGTGGCACGGGAAGTGACTACATCAATCCAAAAGACTTCTTTCTTTCCGTTTAACCTGCTGACAGATGATGCATCTATTTATATATACAAACATTTCTCTTTTCATACCTGACCAATAGTAAAATGATCGAATGGTATAATACATCTTAGTACCTCTAGGATGCATTGTATAAGTTGAACAGTACGCCAATTCCAAAATTGCTTCCTTTAATTCCATAACATTAGGTATAAGCACCTTGTTCTCTTGTACTTGCCATCTAATTCTCTAACTCTGAGGTCTTTCTTTTTCCCGTTGTTCCTTGCTTTAAATAAATTCTTGAATTTCTTCGTCAAACGCTTGAGTCTCGAGTACGACCTACCAAATAGGCCTAACTTCAAAATTAGCAAGTACGTTTTCCTTTCGATCTTCCATTCCCAACTTTACTCCAGTAGATCTCAATTCCACAAGAATATGGACATGGCAATCGTACCAAGCACTAATTCCCACTAGGGTCTTCCTACTAAGAGTATTGGCCACAACATTTGCACGATCACCCTGGTCGTGCAATCGTAATCACTAGGCAACACAATCCACCTTCGTTGCCTAAGATTAAGATACCTCTGAATAAACAGATATTGGATACTCTTTTGACTCGTAAAAACTCTTGCACTTTTCTCCATAAAGGTAATGTCTCCAAATCTTCTAAGTGAAGATGATAACTGTTAATTCCAAATCATAATTAGGGTAATTCATCTCATGAAATTTCAATTGCCGTGAAACATAGGTAATCACCCTACCATGTTGCATCAACACACATCCTAACCCATTCAAGGACACATCACTGAAGACCTCACAATTACCGTTATCATCTGGGAGTGCTAACACAGGTGTATGGGTGAGGTAATACTTCAGCTGCTAAAATCTTGCTCACAATTATCATCCCACTCAAACTTAACCTCTTTTCTCGTCAATGGTAAAGCAATGACTGAAAATTCTTTCACTAACCGTCCATGATAGCCTGCTAAGTTAAGAAAACTCCGAATCTCAATCACGGTTCGTGGTTGTTCCCAATTCTCACTCTTGGAGGATCTACTTGAATACCTTGTGCAATATCACATGTCCCAAAAATGCCACTTGATTCGTCCAAAATTGACATTTGTCAAACTTTGCATACTACCAATGTTCCCTCAAACATTGCAACACCAACTCGAAACGACTAGCATGCTTTATTTCCACTTAAGAGTATATCAGACTTCAACTCTTTCCTTGAAATCACATAGGTACCTCTAAGCTGATCAAGCAATCATCAATGCGCGGCACTGAATAATGGTTCCTACTCGTTACCCAATTCAATTACCTAATATCCATACATATTCTTAAGGTCCCGTCTTTCTTCCTTAGAAACAAAGCTGAGGTTTTCCAAGGTAACGTACTAGGTGGATTGAAACCTTTATCAACCAATTCCTGTGACTGGATTTTCTATTTCCTTTAACTATATAGGAACCAATCTATAACATAAAATCTGCACTCGGAGACAATTCAATAGCGAACACCACATCTCTGTCTGGTGGCAATCCAGGTAACTCATCCGGAATTACAACCGAAAATGTCTAACCAACTTTTACATTTTCCACGCTACTCAGCGTAGCATCATGTAGCACTATGTGAGCTAAGTATTCTTGGTAGCTTTTCGATAATGATCTCTTTGCTCTTATAACAGAAATAACGGCATGCCTCACTCCACTTTGCTCACTCACAAAAGTAACCTCTGACAATTCAAGACAATGGAAAGTAACCGATTTCCCGTAGCAATCCATATTGGTACGATTATAATGCAACCAATTTGTGCCTCAAATCACATCAAAATCCACAATGTCTAGCGGGATAAAATTCGCTGGCACAACTACTTCTTCCACCATCACTGGACACCCTGGATAATCATAACCGGCATAGAATGACTTACTTGTTTACTTGCTTAACGAATCCAACAAATAAGTTATGGATATTACGGTCTGCAGCCCGCAATAACGATAACTCACTGTCGTCTCGATAAGTAAGCAACAATTCTTAAGGGTGCAATATTACCATCTTGCTCTTTATCAGAAATGCATATATATGCCTCGATCGTGCTCCAACATTACTCTCTTTGGCAACATCGTCCAAAACATCAAATTTCCGCATCATGACCAATGAACTCTGGCAAAGTGACCAAAATATCTAACGTATCCATAATCAAGTCCAAATGATTCAAAGCATCTTGCAGCTCTATGTTCTATTTGTCCACATGTAAAGCATCCTCTGCTTTCTCGCCTACACTCTCCAAACTGTATGTTATTGCACTTACGGTACAAGGGTACATTTCCTCTACCAGAGTCACCTCGTCTCTGAAATCTAGGATCTCCAGTAAATCTATCACATCGCATCTGACCAATGATACTAAAATCTATGCGGGCAGAACTAGAATTAACCCCACATCTTTTGAAGCTCTAAATCTTGAGAGGTTCTTGAGACACATGACATTTACCTTGATTATCTTTCCTTTGATTCTCATTCTTTTCCTTGTCTCAAATTGTAAACTCTTGTTTCTTACCGTCCATATATGCCGGAGGAATAATCTTTCCTTAAACAACTCTTTAAACAACTTCCAAACAGTTGTTCTCTCGATAACATCGGATAACATTCCTATCTTCACCAGAATGCAGATTCAACACTCAGAACTAGGTAGTCATCTCGACCCACCTGTCGGGAGGAAGATTCCCTTGACTTTGCATAATCCGAAACGTCTTTTCCCAATGATTAAGCCATCACTCTGCTCCCTTAGGTCTTCCATTTCCATGAAGTGATACAAATCCAACTTATAACCATTCTCAAAAGAAGTCCTTTGGGAAGGACGGATAACAGATTGAATCACATTAGTAGTTTCCATAACTAAGTTATATCAGGGAATTTAGGCTCATCTGAATGAAGTGGCTATCCACGAGGCGGTAAAGTTCTGACAGAAGACACTAGGGAATTCTTAAGATGTCCAGGACTGCAACCTAGGCTCTGATACCAACTTTCACACCCCGTCCCGAATGAGGGCATGCTGGCCGTCACGTGAGAGTGACGTAACCATTTACACAGTTCGGAAGCTTTGAAGATACCATTTCTAATGATATACCACCCGAGGGTGAAACCTACATTTATGAATTCTGTCAAAACACCGTTGGATTCCTCGTGGCCACCAAAGCTCTGCTAACTTGAACCTGGAGGGGCGCAAAACAAAATGAGTGGGTCAGTAAAACAAAGTTTTTCGAAAACATATCATTTAAAACATTTCTAACCCCTCGCTGTAAAACCTGTATACTTTCCCAGAAAATAGCATAATAGCATATAGTTTTTCATAAATCTCAAATCATCATCTTTCTTAAAACCAGAGTGTACGCCATGTAAAAACTTTAAAAAGAGTCAGTTTGAAAGATGCATCAATGTAACAGGTGAAATAAGAAATCAACCGGAGTCACCTCGGTGACCTGTACGGTCTAACTCTGCACGTCACTTGGAACTACATAAGGTAGTCTGTACGATGACAGGTGTATAATTACGCTCTAGTGCTCCTCTCATCAATCATCAGCGCGCATATCTAAAATCACCCACCAGTCGGAACCCCTCTAATGGTCTGTACGACTGGCATGTCGGAACCCTCACATGGTCTGTACGACATCCACCTACTTGGGTCCAAGGCGAGCGTGCGGTGTGGTGAATACTAATATAAGCACTAACACCTAAGGGCAGGTTATGAGCTTAAACGTTTCAACATCAAATAATTCCATGAATAATGAACTCACCTGACTTACCTGTGCCTCCACAGCACCATGCACATGTATGCATCATATATCAATCATATAATCCATATCATTCATCACATGCATATCATTCCTATCATAGCATTTCATTCATATCATGCATCTCGTTCATGCATAGCATTTTAGAAACATACTTTCATTAAAAACTCAGTTTCTGGGAAATTCAATAGTATATAGGTAAATACAGAAAATACTGCCCACTCACCTGGAGTTCGCCCTACAACTCCCCAGCACAACACATCAAAGCGTCAAGATGATCGGTGCCTAGAACCATAATCAAATCCAATCTCAGAATCATATCGATAGAATACAACTTATATAAAACACGTCACTACGCAGTTCGATCTGGAAGATCTGCAACTCAGATTTCCAATCCATAACTTCCAGAGGTCCACAATGTACCTCTAGGACAACCTCCTAAAATTTCATTATCATCCAACGGTCGGATCTCCGTCAATTTCCAAAACCAAGTGACGGTTAACGTTCTATTTTATGAACTTACAACTCCAATTCCGAAAGATCCGTAAATCGGATTCCCGATCCGTAAGTTCCTATAATCCTAAAATATTACGTATTACAACGTATCAAAGTTTGGTGACGATCCAACGGTCGGATCGTCAATTCACATTTTCACCTAACCACGAATCGTAACCGACTTAGGTTCAATTATTCAATTTACGTCCATCAATTATCAAAACTGAACCTAGAGCATTAAACACATGATAAGAATGACATTGGCGGGCCATTGGCCACGCGCCGCCGCACGGGCCGCCGCGGGTGGCGGTTGGCCGCCCCGGCTCGCCGGAAAATCTAACTGTTTCCAAAAATTACCAAAATTTGCAGATTTGAAGATCTCAATGAGTAGAGTAACTTTCATACCTGTGGCCAAGGCCAATTTGGCCTGGAAGTGCTTCAATTTCACCAAAACCGTGAAGAACCCTAGAATTGGGTGATTTCAATTCGACCTTCAAATCAACTCCGTCGTCCTAACCAATGCTTGGGCTTTGTTCTAGGCCTCAAGGGGAGTCTAATGATGGCAACAATTGAGAGAAATTGTTTCAAAAATAAGAGAATCGAAGACATAAAGTTGCCGCACCCTTTGGTGCGTTTTTCCCAATTTCAACACTAAATCTCTCCAAATTTGAGATGAAAATGGTGAGGAAGGAGTGGTAGGATACTTACTAAGTGAAATCATGGCTCAATTCGCCGGAAAAATGGAGAAATTTCGACGAAAATTGGTGAAGAACACCGGCGGGTCGAGCGGGTCGTGGGTTGTGACCCATTTCTGTTCGAAATCCTCCGCTTCTCGGCCTCTCTCCTTTCCTCCTTTCCCCTTCTCTGGTTGGCCAGTCTCTTCCTCTCTCTTCTCCCCATTCGCCAGCTCTCTCTCTCCTTTCTCTCCCGGAGCTTCGGCTCTCTCTCCTCTGGTTGGGCAGATTTGCCCAATCCTAACTATTCTTCTTCTTCTTCTAACGCACACACACACACACACCAAACCTTCAACACTTTTATTTTTATTTTTATTTTCTTTCCCTTACATCCAAGCCATCCATTTCAAAATCCTTTAATCTGGGCCATCCAAATTTTTATAATAAAGTTCATAAAATGTCCAACTTCAAACTTTAAAATCTTTTTCGTTATAACTCCAAATAATGAACCGTCTGCGCCCACGCGTCCGTAGCGACGAGTACTACGAGGATATGTCAAGAAAACAAATTTTAGATGGCACGACACGACGATTAACCTCGAATAATGTGCGTGCCTCAAAGGCCATTTTTGTAAAATCCTTTATTAAACTTTAAAAATTCTTAAAATTAGGGACGGGCTGTTACAGTGTAATACCCGTTAAAGTAAACAAGTAATATGACCCGACCCGAAATCAACCCGTTAATATTATCAGATAATATGACCCGATCCGTTACCCGTTAAGAAAAATATATTTTAAATCAATAAAAATGAAAATGAAAAACATAATTTGACCCAAAAAAATGGAAAACATAATACTAAATTAGTATATACATACTAAATTTCGGAGTTGACCCCTACATGAAAGTTGTAAAGCTTTTCATTACGAATGATTACATTTTTCACACTTTTACAATAATTATTATTAATTTTATTAATTTTGCACTCAAACAAAAAACAATGTTCATGAGATTTGGAGGGTTTTAAAAATCTAAACGACCATGAAACCATCGTCTAAGCATTGAGGATGCAATTATGAACGTTTATTATGCTTTCACATCATTCAGACTTATACATTAATGATTATGAATTTTGTTTATTTTGAACTCTTTTAAAAATATTATTCATGAGAGTTCGTGTGGTTTTATAAATTCAAAGAATCGTATACCCATCCTCAAAGTGTAGAGGATGCGACTACGAGCGTTTGCATATTTTTTCATATTTTTTGCACATGTAAATTAATTATTATAATTTTTTAATGTGTTTGGTATTTTTAAATTACTTGATATTTTTATTTTTAATGTGTTTTATGATTTTTAATCTCAATCTTTGCCTATAATATACTATAAAAATAAATAAATAAATAAAACTTAAAATTTGAAATTTATATAGAATAATAATTAATAAATAATATATACATATTCATTATATCTATTGTATTTTATAGTAAGTTTTTTTTAGTAGTTTAAAAATTTAAAATCATCAAAATATCTTTTTTTTTATCATGTCGAAACAGGTTACCCGTGTGTCACTCTGGTGTAAACCTGTTAAAGACCCGTTATTAACGGGTTATTATCGTGTGACCCGATAATAATCCGATTAGTTATCGTTTTGATCCGAAACCCGTTATTTTCGTGTCATTTACGTATCGTGTTAAATGATCGTGTAAGAAATTACCAGGACCACATCTAAAGTCTCCCTTTAAAAAAGTAGCAACGGACACGGATGTATACCATTTCTTAACACGTTGCGAGGGCAGAGATTAATTCTTGGTGGGTAAAGACTATATCCTTTCTTAATTGTTACCGTCTCTATCGGCTTCAAACTACTAGTCCCTATCTTGACTTGGCCTGCGGTGCATTGTACCCATGGTCTAAAATATTCATAATATCCTGAATATTTCCATCGAAATTTTCGTGTTTTTGGACTACCGATATTTCCGATATCATCGATATTTTAGACTTTGCTAAGTCACTCATGTATCTTACTATGCAATGTATTAAGTGTAAAATATTGTACTAATTCATTATATATAAATGATTATGGTGTGTTTAAACTTCTTTCATTAATTACTACATATTTTCTACACTCTCAATGTTTGCCAGCTCGTTATATAATCAACTTGAATAAGTTATATCTATCATGCAATGCATTTCCTTCCAATTTTTTGTGATAAACTAATAGATAATTGACTAAATAAGCATCCTACAAAGTTTCAATAAAAATTTCCAAGTTTTTCTTACAATTTCCGTGGTTTTTATTCAATTTTTATCGATATCGATAATATCCCGATATTTCCATCGAAATTTCCGTGTTTTTGGACTACCGATATTTCCGATATCATCAATATTTTATACCTTGATTGTACCTAATACCATTTTAAAAGAATATCATCTTCTCTAATTCTATCAATGCATTTGGTCTACATTTATCAGGAATATCTTCTTAATACATTGTTCGGAAAAGCTTTGATGAGAAGCTTTGATGCATATGTATATTATATAAGAAAAACTAATGAAAATGACTTGAAAATTCTGAGTTTTAACGATAAGAACAAAATAAAGGGTAAATTGAATATTACAAGGATTGACTTTTTCGTGTAAAAATATAATTTTTCGTTAAGATGAACAGTACCAGAAACTTTTCGTTAAAATTCTCTATTATATATGGATATTTATGTGCTGGGTTAGTTGGTCAACATATGATCCTAGGTTAGAATCGGTTCTAAACTTTCTAAAAGGATGTGTCAACACAAAATATCTTTATTTTGATACCGCCAATACAAAATATCTTTCTAACGCGTAATCTTGGCTGACAGCAATATGATGACATCCGATTTTTTAATTATTTTTTTAGTACATCGATATTTTTATACTAAAAGAAGAGAGAGTTCAGCTAAGTCACACAATAGACAGCATAATTTGGTATCAAATTCGCCATCAACGAGATTTAAACCTAAAACCTCTTACTTCTAAGTGAAGAGGAATACCACCATACGGTAGTACTGAGTAACCCGATTTTTTAGTTAGAACAGTCTATTCCAACCCTTAAAAAAAAAGATAATGTTAGAGAAACCAAATTTTTAAAGGTAATACTAAGTAGACTAAATTTACAAACTAAATGGTGTGTCAACCATAAGAAATAAACACGTTAATCAAAACTTAAGTAATTACTCAATCATTAACTTTCATGTCATTTAGTTACAAAATTTAGTCTACAAATTTACCCTCTGTAGCATTATCTAATTTTTAAATCAAATGATGTGTCACAAATAGAAAATAAGCACGTTAATCAATAATTCATTAATAATTCAATCATCAAGAATCACATTATTTAGTTCACAAAAGTTGGTTTAAAAATTTGGTCTATCGCATTACCTTAAGAATATTAATTTTAGAATAAAATCATGTATATACATCAAAAAACTAACTCGAGCCTTTGGCATTTAATTATAATTTTTGAATATTAATTATGTTGTAATAGTTATTGAGTTTTTTATATGTGGGTTATATTTTGATTCCTATAAACAATAACAATGTTATTTATCACTAATAATTGTTGTAAGTTCCAATGATAAAAATCGTATATTATCATCCATTCTTCACTGTGCGTGAATTTATCTAAATATATGTATATGCATATTACGTACCTATGTATGTTTAGATATTACAATTATGTATCGATACATTTATACTAAAGGCTAAATTGGATTAATGGTCCATGTGGTAAGAGGTTAATCGGAAGATAGCCCCGTGGAGAAAAAATTCGGATTTAAACCCTCGTGGTGAACTCCGTGAGGAATTAAGCCCAAAATTAACATCTTCCTCATTTGTCTGTTAACCCATTCAACATTTATAACCAAAAACTCATTCATCTAAGGCTATGAATTCGTTGATCCATGCTTCGATTCCATTCAAAGATCTTTTGTCCATTAATAGGTGAATTCCCTAAATATGCCCATTTGAGAAAAAATGATTGGCTAAAAAGACGAAATCGGAGAATCGTACGTCGGCCTGCAACGGACAGGTACGACCTTTCAACAAAAACAAAACCCCATAAGTTCATCTGCGTCACTGCATGCTACTCTCTCTCTCTCTCTCTCTCTCTCTACAACTCACACCCTCTGCATGCTCTTCTCTCTCTCGCACTCTCTCTCTGCCATTTCTGCAAAGCAGAACAATTTTCGTCTCTGTTTTTACCAAATGGGTTCTGGTTTTCTGCAAATGTACAGAGGAAAGAGAAGCTCGGAGAACGAATCACAGCGCTGCAGCAGCTCGTTTCACCCTACGACATGGTGGAATTGCAAAAACCCAAATCAAGCCACCCAGTTAATTATTTTTTGACAATATTTTTGCAAATTCATCTTAAATATCTGATTTTTTCTTCTTCTGGGAACTTGGAAAATTGGGTGTGTTGCAGACGGACACGGCATCGGTGCTTCACAAAGCGATGGGATACATCAGATTTCTGCAGGAGTAGGTTCAGGTGCTGTGCTCTCCTTACCTTCAACGCCTGGAGCCTCCTTCATTACCTCCTTCATTACCTTTACCTGTAATCCATGCTTCGAGTGAATTCCCTAAATATGCCCATTCAAAGATCTTTTCTTCAATCTCCATAGACGCATCCAACAGAAGAAACCCATTTCCTTGTAAATGAATACCACTACGTATTTTGGATTTTCATCCAATTTTCTCCTCCTATTGTGTATAATTGTAATATTCATTTTCGTTTTACTTTTTGCGAGCAGAAAATCACAATCCTTTTGTAATCTGACAACTGAAGGATCTTCTTTGAAATCATTTTTTCTCAAATGGGCATATTTAGGGAATTCACTGATTAATGGACAAAAGATATTTGAATGGAATTGAAGCATGGATCAACGAATTCATAGACTTGGATGAATGAGTTTTTTCTCTTTTGGTTATGAAGGTTGAATGGGTTAATAGATAGATGAGGGAGATGTTAATTTTGGGCTTAAATCCTAACGGAGTTCACTACGGGGTTTTAAATCCGAATTTTTTTCACCACGGGGGCTATCTTCCTATTACCTTCTCACAACGGGAACCATTAATCCAATTTAGCCTATACTAAAACTTATATACCAATACATTCGTACCGAAACTTATGTACCGATATATTGTGCCGAAACTTATGCACTAATACGAAACTTTTGTAACGATGCATTGTGAGGAAGCTTGCAAACCGATACTTTTGTACGTATGATTTTTTTTTTTAAATATAACTTGTTTTTGGTTTGTTGTAGACTGTTTTTAATTATAAAAATTTGAATTTATGATAATTTTTTATCTATTAATAGGATTGGAGCACAAAAACACACATTATTATGTATGAATATATAATTTTGGATGGTAAGTTTATAAGTATTAAATGTGCTATAAATACTTAAATATGATAAGGTTTAAACATAAGGACTTGAATTTGATTTAAAAAAAAATTCAGGTTAAAATTTAAAAAGAATCTTATTTACCCTAAAATCTAAAAATCCCTCTTTTAATTACAAGCTATATCATTATCTCATAAAAAAACAAAAAAAGCGCTTGAATTCAACACACATTGAGTTGAAGAAGATTCTAACTTACACACGTCTCATTAATTTATCCAAATGAGACCTAGCTAAATTGGATACCTTTGGGGTTTGGGATAAGATGAACATTTTACTTCTACTACTCCGAACTCTTTTAATTCTTTATGGCAGACACTAGTAGAAAAAATAGCTTGCGCGACGAAGAAGATTTCGTCGCATAAGTGCACCTTGCGCGACTCAAAAATATGTACATCGCGCAAACATTGATGAATTAAAAAAAAAAAAAAAAAAACTTTGCGCGACAAACAATTTTGTCGTGCATGATAACTTAGCGCGACGATGGCTATTGTTCGTCGCGTAAAGTGTTGTTGAAAGCCACACAGTAAACGCTCAACGCTCCGCATTTATAGCGCGCAGTTATAACAACTTTGCGCGACCAAGGGTTTGTTGCGCAAAATGTGTCGAGTTTTATATAAACACAGTTTCAGAACCCTATTTTGTAAAGGTTTTATATCAAATGATGGCCACTTCGGTTTTAGATTCAATGAAAGGTTGGGAGGGAGAAGGCCCTCGTGAAGGGAAAGGTAAAAAAAATTATTGTTGAGTTAATTGTTTTACATTTGATATGGTTGAAATTATTGTTTTAATAGGCTATTACGTTTTAAATTTTTGTGGTAGGAAAAAAAAATGAAGAAAGCTGTGGTGACATTAGAGAGGTATCGACATAAGCGTTTGCCCTCGTTTGATGACAAAAGTTCGGCTGAAGCGTACACTGAACTTATTTTCGATATAGGGGTATTGGTGTAGGAGAAGTGTTCTATCGAGTTTAACTCTTGGGAAATGGTGCATGTGGACTTGAACAACTCCATGGTGCAGGAGTTATCGGTAAGTTTATATTAAAAAATGTGTAATTGTTTTTGTTTAAAAATAATATTTTTGCGATATTTAATTTAATTTTATTGCCATTACAGGTTGTTTGGGATGTTGACGAAACCGATGAGAAGCAGCGGAAGTATGTGGATGACCTTTTCAAGAAATAGTTCCGGCAGTGGAAGTTCGATTTATAGCGGGTTACAGAGCGCTCACAAGTTGACGATGCCGCTGCCGATGACCTTGCTGATGACCCAGAGGAAGAGTGAACCTAATTTGATTTTATTTTTTTGATGAAATAAGATTTATTTGAACGTTATGTTGGACTTTATTTTTAAAATTTATGTTACATGCATGGAAAAATTGTGATGATGCCTGGAAGGTGATGAAGCCTGGAAGGTGACGAAGCCATAAAGTGTGATGATGTGGAAAAATTGTGAATAAATTTAAACCTAAGAGTGCCTAAATACCAGAGTGCACAGGTGAGCGGGAATAAACCCACTGCACACGTGATGTTGGAGCATAAGTAAGTACAGAAGAGTGAATTGAGAATCGTACCCTCGAAATAATCTCCAATACTAAGAATCGCTACGAACCTTCGACGATAAGAACGCTCAGCTGATAAAACCTGAAGGGTGAAGACAAGACAAAGGTGAGTGACCCTGTAAATAAAATTTTAATGGAAACCATATAAAACATCCTAACCCCTCGCCACGACACTTGTATAATTTCCAGAAAAATCATAAATATATCATAACACAGCATTTCGTCAGCAATATCAAATAATTATGTGATTAATAACTCATACTAGTACGCAAGTCGGAGTCACCTATTGTGACTTGTACGACTTACCCATATCTCATCAATCATGGCTAGCATGTAAGTCGGAGTCACCTCTAGTGACCTATACGACATATTCATATCTTATCACATATCTCATCAATCATGGCTAGCATGTAAGTCGGAGTCACCTCTAGTGACCTATACGACACTACGCCTGCACACGAGCCGGAACCACTGTAGTGGTCTATACGACAGGACTGGGTGTAAATGAATACGCTCAAGTGCTACGATCACGTGAAGAGTCGCCTACAAGTCGGAACCATTTATAGTGGTCTGTACGACATGCCTGTGCACTTACCTTGAATTCAAGGTGAGCGTATGGTGCGGGAGGTGAACATTACGTGAAGGACTATGCCCTGGCCACGGGCGGGAGCACTAACACCGGGGTGTAGGTTTATGAGCTTTAAACGCATCTAATACAACATGTACGACTCATAAGCAACTTGTAGGACAATGCCGGAGTTGCCTACTATTGCAACTTGTATGACAGTGTCGGAGTTGCTTAAAACATAAATGTAGTCATACCATAACCCCATCAATTCAACTAATACCGTATACTTACCTGAACTTACCTGATCTTACCTGTGTGTCATGTGTTCACCTTTGCACTTCAGAGCGTTCACAATAATTATGTGCAAGGAATATACAAATGGATATACCAGGATGTAAGTCTGAACTTTAACCATATCATAATATTTCCAGATATATAAACATATAAATAAATGGTCTAGAATGCATAAACTGTAATGCCCCATTCCCAAACTATTTACTTTTGAGAGTAATCATCGATGATAAGCCTAATTAGACACTAGCTAAATTAACTATCAGTTAATTCCCTTGCCTTACTTCAATTTCTTGATTATTCACGCAATGATTTATGATCGACATTTAACCACTAAAACATAGAGTCAAATCTTATAATCTTTCCACCAATGTCCCTCCAACTACTCAATTTCCCAAACTAGACTATTGTCTCGATTATTCGTTCTCATTTATTATATGGCTACATCTAAAGTCTCGTTAGACTGCCTACGTACCCTAAGCAGACATCACGAACCATCGTCACCTTTGACCAAGGCCAATTTGGCCGAGAAGAGCTTCAATTTTGATAAAACCCGTCAGAAACCCTAGGTCCTGGGTGTGATCGATTCATCCTCTACTCAACTCCGCCGCTCCAACCAACAATTGGGCATTGTTTCTAGGCTCAAGGGAAGTGTGTGGGTAGTGGTAATTGGAATAAATTGCTTCAGAAATGGTAGATTTGGAGCAAGGATCTCACGGCACCCGTGTGGGTGTTCTTCGCGAAATCACAACGAAACTCGTTGATATTCGGGTCAAATTGGATGCTGGGATATCTTGAGGGTGTTTGAGGGTGATGAGAGGTTGAAGAAAACCGGAAATTTGGACGGAAAACCGTCGGGAAAACACCCTATAAAACTGGGTCTTCGAGCGGGTCAAAAGAACCTAACTGCTCCCCTCATTTTCCTTCTCCCTCCTTTCCCTCCTTTCCCTCTTCTGGTTGGGCCATCCTCTCATTCTCTCTTCTCCTGATTCGCCCTCTCTTTCTTCTTCCAGATTGGGCAGCTTTGCCCAATCCTGTTTGCCCTCAGCTTTTCCCTCCCCGACTCTCTTCTTTCCTTTCCCCCCATTTTCACAACACTCCTAAAAAAATACTTATATATATATATTAACTAAAACCAAAATACTTCTTGGGTTTACAGTTCCGTAGAATTTTAACCGTAACTCCAAATCCTCTTCTGCTTGCGCCTACGAGCCCGCGTTGTCGAATACTTCAGGGATACGCTAAAGCAAAATTTTATACGCCTCACTATACGCTGATCAACGAAAATCAAAACCCTCGCCTCTAAGGGCACTTTCGTAAAACCATGCCTTTAAAATTCATAAAATCGTAAAATTAGGGACGGGTTGTCACATTGGTTATAATATATATTTTAGTTAATAAATTAGTTTTAATAAATATTTTGGTTTGATAATTTTAATTGGATAAAGAAAAATTATATTAGTAAGAAAGAAAACGGAAAAAAAAATAAAAAAATAAAGCAACTTGCGCGACGAATATAGTGTTCGTCGCGCAATAGATTACATTATTAAATTATAAAGAAAACGAAAAAGAGAATTTTGTAAAAAAAATAAAATAAAATGACACTTGCGCGACGAATTCTATGTTAGTCGCGCAATGTGATTCTTCCAAAAGTATTCTTTATAACATGACTTTAGTTTGCAGAGGCAGAAAATTGCAGTTTTCTGCAGATTTCACCTTTGCACTTGTTTCCCTTCGTTTTTCCTCAATTTGGGATCCGTCGTTCCTATTTTCTCTCAATTTCTTCCTCTAATACTTCGTCCATCTAAATCTCTATCTTCTCTAGGTTGATCGAGGTATTTTGTTGTGTTTGGTAAGGGTTTTTTTTTTTTTTTTCATTTCATTTAAAATTATCAATGCCAATTCATACTAACACTGTAAAATTCGTTGTGTATAGGGATATTGTGTGTGACTAGCACTTGGTGGATAACGATTTGAAAGATATTTTCTTCGTTTTATTTAAAAAAAATATGAATTAGTTAAATTATATTGAAATTATGGTGTTATGTTTATATTAAGTAGTTAAATTATATTTATTAAAAAAACATTTACGTTATAATTATGTATAATGTTGAATTGTATATGTACAAATTTGTACGTGACGTACAAATATGTTTTGTGATGTACGGAGTTAATTGTAATTAACTTCGTACTTGTTTTTTTTTTAGTAAAACTTAGTTTCCCATTTGAGGATTAGTTGGATGTCGCGCATGGATGCAAAAGCATGACTGCGGTCCAATTGATTCTTGAATTGTCCCATTATTTGGACAGTTTGGGAATGCAAAGTTATGCCGCGTTGTTTACGGTTAAAGGATTAGGTTTCGGTCGTGGGGATTTTGGTGTCATCTCTGTATGTGTTTCAGGTGACACATTGGTATTTCATATCTATGTTGTGCACTTGAAGAACTGTATAGAGATGCTGGCAAAATTTCTCCACGTCAAAATATAATCCGAAGTAACTGTAAATTACGTGACATAATTTTGCATTCCTGAATGGGATAGGGCCCTTGCCGGAGGCATAAGGTGACAAGATCATGTAGAAGTTGTTGTGATTATTGTACTGTTATTGTGGTTTCAGGAATGATGGACAGAATGAGGATGCATAACTTGAACAGATGCACCAACAAATACTTGAACGAAATCGAGGATTTTACTGACTTTGCACGTACACACAACCTGGGTGCAACTAGAATCCAGTGTCCTTGTAGGAGGTGTAACAACACGTTAATGGAAACTATTGAAAATGTTCGATTTCATTTAGTCAGGAATGGAATGGTAGATACCTATAATATTTGGAACCAGTATAGGGAACAATTAGACAATGCTTCGTCTTCAAACATGAAAAAAGTGGGCAATGTTGAACCTAATATGGATCCTAATGAACAAGTCATGGAAATCTTAAATGACGTTTTTCCATTTACGTCGACAAATACCAATCAGGAAGTGGAAGATGACGTGCCTACACCAATAGATAGTGGAGAATTAGAAGAATATGAAAAATTATTAAAAAAATGCCAACCAAGATTTATACCCGGGGTGTGAGGGATTTTCCGTTCGCCCAGCTATTGTGGAACTAATGCACGGAAAAATAAAGTATCATATATTGAACCAGTGTTTTGATTACTTTTTGGGGGTTTTCAAGAGAATGCTACCAAAGGACAATTGTTTGCCAAAAGACCATAGAAATGCTCAAAAGGTGTTGAATGGTCTCAGATTGGGTTATGAAAAAATTCACGCTTGCAAAAACAACTGTGTATTGTTCTATAAGGAGAATGAAGCATTACTATGTATTGTTCTATAGGGAGAATGAAACATTGGATAAATGCCCTAAATGCAATGAGTCGAGGTTCAAAATGACATCTCAGAATAGATCAACGAAGATCCCACAAAAAGTCATGCGTTATTTGCCTTTGAAGACTAGGTTGCAGTGGTTGTATATGTCAACGCATACTGCCACCTACATAAGATGGCATAAGGAAAAGTGGGTAGATGACGATGTCCTGAGGTATCTTGCAAATGGAGAGGCATGGAAAGAGTTCGATTGAAATTTCCCTGATTTTGTTGTTGATCCTCAAAACGTTAGATTAGGACTTGCCACTGATGGATTCAAGCTGTTTAGGGTTCTAAACCAACACCATAGTACTTGGCCGATTTTCATATTTCCGTATAATTTGCGCGCCATGGAAATGTATGAAAAAAGAATACATGATGATGACTCTATTGATAACTGAGGATCCTGGTAGGTCAATCGATGTATACTTACGACCGTTGGTGGATGAGCTAAAGGATTTATGGACAGACGATGTTTGCACATACGATAAGTGTTTTGACAAGATGTTCACTTTGAGGGCATAATGTGGACTGTGAACGATTTCCCTGCATATGTAATGGTTTCCGGGTGGAGCACTAGGGGTTATATGGCATGCCCTGTATGCAAGGAAGATGTACCATCTAATTGGCACACCTGAAAAGTTTGTTACCTTGGTCATCGGAGATGGTTGCCATGAGACCACGAGTGGCGAGATAAGGATAAAGAGTTTGACGGGGAAAAAAAGTATCGCCTTAGACCCAGAGAATGGTTTGGTGACCAGATTTTGGAACAGCTTAACCGTTTGGATTTTGCTTCGTTCAGGACAAATTTCAGTAAGACCAGACCTTCTTCACATATGAACTGGACGCACAAGTCTATATTTTTTGAGCTCTCGTATTGGTCGAAACTGAAATTGAGACACAACCTTGATGTTATGCATGTTGAGAAAAAATTATTTGACACATTGGTCAGCACAATTCTAGATATCGAGGGCAAGACAAAGGACACCATCAAAGCTCGTCTTGATTTGGAACGATTGAGAATATGACGAGGTTTATGGATGAATAAAGACAGTGATAAAGCCAGAAGGGATCTTGTGTTTTGTTTTCCATGAAACCGAATGACAAAAAAGAATTTTTAAAGTTTTTATCATTTGTAAAGTTTCCCGATGGGTATGCTTCAAATATCTCGCATTGTGTGAACGTTGACAGGGGTAAATTAGCTAGACTAAAGAATCATGACTGCCATATGGTTCTGCAACGCCTACTTCCTATTGGTATTCGACATCTCTTGCCAGCCGATGTAGTGAAACCAATCATGTTGTTGTCCAATTGTTTTTTGCAATTGACGTCAAGATCGTTGCGAAAGACGGACGTTAATTAGTTGTGCCATGACATTGTGCAAGTTTTGAAGGAAATTTTGTGAAAAACATGTTCATTTAAGCAACATCTATAGCATGCAATTAACAAATTAAAGGCGGAATCATGCTTGTATGCACTCAAAACAAAACATTACCCATGAAGTTCAAAGCCTAGTAGTTAGGTGAACCAAGACTCAACTCAAAACAAAGTGAGTTGAGAAATTTATACCTTTGTTGATTCCTCTTTGCATAAGCAAAAGATAATCACCCAAGAGATAGGGCTTTCATTCCTTGCTTCTTAGCTCCATGGATTTGGATGGAAGAATTAGTTTCTCCAAGTTCTCAAAGTTGAGAACCTCTAAGTCTCCACACCAAGGAAAGATTGATGAAGAAATGAGTGACCTAGAGTAAGTAAGATTGCTAGCTAAAATCCTCTAGGGTGGCTGGCCTCTTAGAGAGAAAAGAGAGCTTGTGTTCTCATCTTTTCTCCAAAAGAAACCCTAATGAAGAAAAGGCTATAAAGTCATATTTATACCTTTGTTCATTGGAGTGGCAAACTTGTAATTAAGTCCAAAACCCACTCCTTTATCAATATGGCCGGCCATAGGGTTTTATTGGGCTATTTGGGCATTTGTGAATATTTAGTCATTAAGTTGTCATACAACTTAAGTCAATGGGCTTGACGTTCGAAGCTCATTGGGCCTTGAGGCCCAAAACTAACCCGTGGTCTTTTAACGAACTTTATTCGTTTGATTAATTAACATATTAATTAATCATTGCCATAAATAATTAAACCATTTAATTATCCTTACTCATCTCCGTTGTTTCTTCAATCTCTGCCTTACACGGTGTACGATTCATTAGGTTCCTTTTAGCGAGGCAGTGGGCGATTAGAACTCTTTCAAATCGATTGTGAATTGAAACTTACTTTCAATTCTCCCTTTAGTGATTATACACGTTTAGGGCTTCCACAAACCATGAGTGACACCTAGCAGTATGTCATGGTTACCCAAGCTAATCAGAATAGGTGGAGAACCTATTCAATTTAGGAATACAATGCAATACGGTCTTTCTCTAATAAAATACTCTTGACCACATTGTTTGGATTGATAGTTTATTCATGTCTACTATCCAATGTGATTCATTTACTTATATGATTACCTTGAATGTGATTTGGAACGACTTCCTAAATCTCATTCATACTCTGGCCAGAGATTCTTAATCATATCATAGAGTATTCTCCCTCAAACGGTTCGAAGGTTAGAAATCCCTTGTTACGCATTTACTTGCCTCCATGGCTAAGTGGCTTAACCCCAACTATGCCGTGGACACCCTCTGACGGAGTGACTTTGACATAGTCAAAGATCAAGGACCTAACCACAAGACAACTATGATGCCTCAGGTCAAATGACTACTTTGCATTATCCCAACCATGAGTTCTCATGTGACATGAGTATGAGAACTCATCGTTGATCGTGTTCAGTGGACTCATTCTCTATTGAGCACCTACATGCTTGTCTTGGTGTCAATCACACCAATTACTCGAGACTAGTCACTCTCCCTAAGAGAAGACATAGCATGTACTGATCTTAACGGACTGTCAATGCCCAATTGGCAATCCTATGATCAGGAACGTTTAGGATATGTATACGAAAGAGAATGGTCTCATAAATCTAACTTGTTTAAATTACATTCTCCTAATTACATATTCCTTGGACTTATCGTTTAAGCATATAACATTTATATGAGACGGCTTAAAACAATAATATTTGCCCTTGATATTAAACTAGATTAGTTTAACATGTGAAATGTCCGTAAAGTATCATCATATGATTGGTTTTAGGGCACATTTCCAACAAGTTTTAACAAGTTTGAGATGATATTTCCTCCATAAGTATGATCCACGTGATGGTTCACTTACCGGATGAGGCATTGCTTGCTAGACCAGTCAAATTTCGATGGATGTATCCAATAAAAAGGTATATATTCATCGTCATTTTTATTAATCAATATCTTACGATTAGTAAAATTTGTATCATATCATTTTATTTTGGCAGGCTCCTTGAAGACAAAGAAAAGTGTACGAAACAAAGCGAAGCCTGAATGATCAATTATACAAGCTTGGGTGGCATATGAGGCGCTTACATTTTGTGGAATTTATTTAAAAGATGTGGAGACAACTTTCAATCGTCCTCTTCGTAATAATAAAGGGGGTGTGAGAAAGGAAACACTTTCAATTTTTGCCCAAATCACTCAACCCTTCAAAGATCCAATACGAGGCGAGTCGTTTTCCAAGGACATGGAGGTAGCACATTGGTTCGTACTAAAAAATTGTGACGAGACACTGTCATACCTAGACGAGCATGAAAATATGATGAAGCAGACACATCCTTCACAGTTGTATGCCAAGAAACACCGCGAATTGTTTCCGCGATGGTTTCTTGAATATGTAAGTTTGAAGTGTTTTGTATTGAACATATATATTGTACCAATTATTTTGCTCGAACTAACAAATTTAAGTGTTTGTGTAATATTAGGTGAATCAATTGAAAGCATCGAATTCCCTAGCATACAGTGAAGAGTTACATAACTTGGCATTCAGACCAATTTGCGTTGAATTGTTCTCGGGTTGCCATGTCAACGACATCAAGTTCTTAGCGGCTGCACGAGATGACAAGTTGTGTATGCAAAACAGCGATGTTTATGTCCCAGGTGGATGCGAAAGTGCAAACATTGAATTCTATGGCAAACTAACAAGTGTTGTGCAATTTCTCTATAAAGACCGGTGCCAAGTGATCTTATTTAAGTGTTGATGGTTTGATACAAACCCAAATAGGCAGGGAAGTATTAAAAGAGATCATGGATTACTATCAGTGAACACTACCAAAACTTGGTACGATGACGACCCTTACATCTTAGCAAACATGGCAAAGCAAATTGTGTATCTATATAACCCTAAAACCGGAAAGGGTTGGAAAGTTATTCAAAAGATGGATCATAGGAATGTGTATGCTACACTAGAACACGATCCTACTGATGATGACATCGACAATGTCGTTGACCAACGTCTAGAATCTTTGATGGAAATTGGTGCGGAAACACTCCGAGATACTAATCTTATCCAAGAAACATTTCAGATAGAAGGAGTATCTATAATCAAACCGATTCAATCAATCACAATTCACCTCGGTAATCTTTCGTGATACGATGGTCTAGTGTGCACAAACGACGATGGTGACGTACCTATCGATGATGAGGAATAGGACATTGAAAATGATGATAGCGACGAAAGTGAAAGTTATTATAATTTAGATTAAGATTAATGCAATTTATTTGTAATTTTTGTTGTAAAGCACATTAAATGGTTAATGCATTATATTGGGCTGGACAAAATGGTATGACTGATTGCTATTTCAATTTGTAGGAAATTTGGGAATACCAAACCATCCCGAAATACCGAAAATTAGGAATAACAAAATTTTGGTTTGAGATTGGTCTTTAAATTCCAGTCTCAAAAATTTTTGGTTTGGGATTTAGGATCCCATTTTATATGAGAAATACTTTGTAAATAAATTTGTTTTATTAGTATTTTTTACTAAATTGTAATCAAAATTCTATAAAAAAATCTAAAAAAAAAAACCATTTTTAAACATAAGTGCGCGACGCACAATAGTTTTTGGTCATGCAAGAGTTTTAATTTTACGCGGCTAAATTGAATTTTCAAACACTTGCGCGACGAGTACATTGATTTCGTCGCACAAAGGGTATTTGCATGACGAAATAATGGTATTTGTTGCGCAAATGTCTGAAAATTCAATCAAGGCGTTTTTTTTTTTTGCGGAAATTAAAAAACAAAATCGCAACGAAGTTTTTAATCCCCTATGTGTCTTCCTCCCCTCACTTCTCTCTTATTCCTTTTTTTCTCTACACGATACCCTCTTTCTCTCCTAACGCCATTGCAGCCATTTTCTCACCCTTACTTCTTCTTCCCTAACAGACATGCTCACCCTCAGACCTTCTCACTACCACTCTCCATCGCTCACCTTGTCTCTCCATCCCTCTCTTCATCGCTCACCTCATCTCTTCGTCCCTCTCTCCGGCCGTCCCATGTTCATCTCCAAGAGGTAATTTCCTCTGCATTTTTTTTTCAATTTTCTTTGTTTACCATGTTAATTAGGGTTTATAGATTAAGGGTTTTTTTTTTTTTTTTTCAAATTGGGGGTTAGAATTAGGGCAGTGGGGTTAGATTTAGGGTTCATAAATTGGGGGTTACATTTAGGCTCTTAAATTAGAGTTTTAGGGTTCTTAATTGTGGTTAGATTTAGGTCTTAAATTAGGGGAACGATTTTGGGCAGTGAGGTTAGATTAGGTTTTCTAAAATTGGGGGTTAGATTTAGGGTGCTTCACTGGGGATTGTATTAGGGTTCTTAAATTAGGGGGTTTTTAATTTCAAAGTAAAGGGTTAGAATTAGGGTCGTGGGATTTTTTAATTTGAAGAACATAAATAGATTTAGTGTGCTTCCCTGAAGAACTATTTTGCTTATTCCCAGTAAATCTAATCTCCACAATCCATCAATAAAAGAATTGCTGGTGATAATATATATATATATAATTGTTATTGGCACTCCAAAAATCTTATTCTACACTCCAAACTTTCTATATTTGGAATTTTTAAAAATTCACTTGTAAGGAGTGTGGAATGAAATTTTTGCAGTGCCAATAACACTTCCCTATATATATAGGACAAACAATGTTCATATATATATATATAGGGAATTGTTATTGGCACTCCAAAAATCTTATTTTACACTCCAAACTTTCTATATTTGGAATTCTAAAAAATTCACTTGTGAGGAGTGTGGAATGAAATTTTTGGAAGGCCAATAACACTTTCCTATATATATAGGACAAACAATGTTCATATATATATATATATATATATATATTATTATTATTATTATTTTTACACACTGCAGTGCAGCAGCCTACTAATACTCCTCTCTCTCTCTCTCTCTCTCTCTCTCTCTCTCTCAAGTCTTCAGTCCTAAATACAGACAAAGTGTTATTTGGTGCTAATCAGTTGTTTAGTTGGATGACCACTTTCCCGAGTCACGTATTTTCATTTCGCCATCAGTAGTGAAACAATATTCTTTGAATTTTGGATGTGATTGCAACGTGTATCAATGATATTATACAAGGGCTGTTACTCTTTTCTAAATATATTGCATTGTTAATATTGCTCTTTAGTTGCGTAAGTGACATTTTCTTTCTATATGTCGGTCCTTTTTAGGGCTATGTATATGTTATCTGTCCGTTTTAGAGTCCATTTTATGAATGTTCTCTACCATTCGACCCAAAAAAAACAAACAACTTAATAGGTTATTTTTAAGTCATTTCATTTTATAGAATTTGGTTTACATATTATGTTTGAATCGTGCTGGGTTTAGAGTCCACAAGAACATCAAGACAAAGCACAGTTCAATCAAAATTGTGTAGTATGGCTTCCAAGAGCGAGTGGCCTTCATTCCTTTAGTGATTATATGCATTATTGGATTAATTTTGTGCTTAAAGACAACTTTTGTTGTAGTAGTGTGAGTGACAATGTTAAATCACTATCACCATTTCACGATTTCACATAAACCATAAATCAAACACCATATAGACAATTCTTTCCTCTCCCTGTCCCTCTTACACTCACTCGTATACTCCCCTTGCAAGTTGATCTTTAGGTAAAAACACAAATGCAACTAATCATAATCCTAAAAACAATCTCAGCTTTTGCTTCTAGCATTATTTTCTTTTACCATATGATTATAAGGAAATTTTTACCATATGCTATATATCTCAAATCCCTAGTACTGCTACTTCATCATGATTTTGGAGTCTCTGCTCAAACATGTACTTGCAGGAGCTCAAAAATCTTGCAATGTTCCTCTTGTTTTAACAGTTGCAATTTATTTTTTGGGTGGAATTATGAAATGAGTCCTACGAAAGTGTATCAAAATATGTGTTAAAAATTATGTCCCCGAATCCTTACGCATATATATAATCAAACTGTTGTTTGTAAATAGTGACAAGTGAGTAATTTTCTACATATAAAAGTAGGACTCCATACAATATTCCCTTAGACCCTTGGTTAAAACCCACATGAGCCCTAATCCTTGTTTTTCCATTTAAATATAGTTGCTGCCAGCAATCGATTATACTATTAGTTGGGGACTATTGCATGTCCTCTAGGTTGTGGCATTGTCGAGAAAAACGTAAAATCGTATAGATTCCATGTTTAATTTTTAGTTGTCTTTGTTAATCATTCCTTTCCTTTTGCACTACTAGAGTGCACTACTAAACAGAAAGTGATAGGAGTTAGTTACAACAGTGAACACTCTTAATCAGAGCATAAAGTCTAGGTGCAGTCCAGTAGGACAAGTACTAGTTACACAGTACCAGGAATGTAATACTATTATTCAAATAGGTCAAACTGCGGATGATCCTGAGCCACTGACAACAAGCTTACTTAGAACCTGGAGGGGCGTAAAACAGAAAACGTGAGTGGGCAAAAAGAAATGTTTTACAAAATCATTTCATTTATCAACATAACTAACCCCTCGCTGTAAAACATGTATAATTTTCCCAGAATCAAGATATAAGCATATACATATATATATATATATATATATATATATATCTGAAATCATATCAATTCAGTTCATGTTTCACATAATCATATTCATATGTATGCCATGCCAAAATGTAACAAAGTAAACAATCCAGGTAATAGTAATTTCATAGAAATATGATATGTTAGCCGGAACTTCTGTGGTAGTCTGTACGGCTGAATTCATAGCTCAAACTCAATCTAGCTGGAGTCACTACTATGACCTATACGGCAATAAATTGCACATAAGTCGGAACCCCTAGACAGGGTCTGTACGACAAGATTGGGTGTAATATAATTATGCTCAACTCTATTCTCTCATAATAGCCGGGGGATAAATCGCTAGTTACCTACGAGTCAGAACTATGAATAAGGTCTGTACGACAAGACTATGCACTTAAGTTGGATCCAATATGCGCATAAAGTGCGGGAGGTGACGTAAATAAACAGGCATGTACTTCATATCTCTGGCTAAATCACAATCACCCTAGGTGCAGTTTTATGAGCTCAACATTATTCAATAACATATCACATCATCGATGATTCACATAATTAAACATAACTTACCTGAACTTACCTATGCCTCCACATCACCACATTTATATATATATATGCAACCATGAAATGCATATTCAAAATATAAAAGCATTTGACATATTATTTCAAAGCATACTTTCCTTAAAAAAAATGTATTTCTGGGAATTATATCAAGTATATAAATATATACTGAAAACAAAAGCCCACTCACTGATATGTCGACGAGTCGTAATCCCTGAGTCACCCCTGGATACGCTCGTCTTCTAGATAAGTCTCACCTATATGCGAATTAACTATAAAAACGTTTTAAAGCACATAGACAAGACTAGCTAATAACTTCTCATACATTGCTCAATTTGGGTATATGAATATACCACAGTGATCTACACAACCTCACGAACATCGTGCTTTTTTTAGAAATTTTTTTCTATGGCTCACGCGCCCTCACGCGCATCACTTTCAACCTCCAGACACCGTAACTGTGTCACCGACGCCGGATTCTGGGCAGACCTGCAATTGCCCATTTCTCACTCGTTTTTGCACCATTTTTCACGTATTTTATATCAAAATGAAGCTCTTAACTTGTAGAACACAATCATACTAATTTAAAGTTCTAAAAGTCACGGAATCTCACTGGAGAATTCCAAGAAAACCGGCCAAACTTCGTCCACACGATCCCGACGTCCAAAACTTTCAAACGAAGCACTCCGAGCTTCCCTGGGACCTCACTAAGCTCAAATTCCCAAAAACATCCATAATTACGTGTGGATGAACATTGCACAAATCGGGGGTTATGAAAAATAGGGTTTTCGAAGGTATCCTTACCTGAAATGGGTACCAATCGACTCGTCTGGGCTTCACGAACACAATGGTACCATTTTCTTCCTCAATCAGTGAGGTTTGAAAGGTCCTTGGTGTTTGTCTGTACAAGAAGAAGGAGAGAGAGAGAGTCCGAAAGATGAGAGAGAGCACGGGAAGAAGAGAGAGAAAGGAAAGGTGATGTGTGTGGTCCACAACTAGTCAACATTCAATCATAACCAAAGTTTTTTAGTTCCTAAGTGGTTCCAAAAACTTAGGGAAACTCAATTAATCCAATTTCAAAACAAATCACACACCATGCACTTTAACGTCCAAGGGCGAAATTGTCATTTCACATCAACGAAAATTAGTTATTCGGGACGGGCCGTGACAATCTCCCCACCTTATAAAACTTCGTCATCGAAATTATACATAACAAATACATCCACTAATAATCATAAAACAAGCGTGGATACATCTCTCTCATCCGATCCTCTGTCTCCCAAGTAGCTTCTTCCACTCAATGATTTCTCCATAACACTTTTACCAAACGAACTGTCTTGTTCCTCAGTTCTTTATCCTTCCAATCCAACAAAGTCACTGGTTCCTCATCATAAGTCAAGTCAGAATTGATTTCCAAAGGTTGAGGAGGAATCACATGTGAAGGATCTGAAACATAATGTCGAAGCATCGAAACATGAAATACATCATGCACCTTGGACAACTCTGAAGGCAACTTAAGCCTGTAAACAACTTCACCGACTCGCTCGGTGATCATTTATGGTCCAATGTACCTAGGACTCAACTTTCCTTTCTTTCCAAATCGTACAACACCTTTCCAAGGTGATAGCTTCAGAAATACCCGATCACCTACATCATACTTCCGATCAGTGGCATGCTTGTCTACTAAGCTCTTTTGTCGGTCTTGGGCCACTTTCAGGTTAGACTTAATTACCTGAACATTTTGAGTAGTCACATCCACAATCTCAGGGTCTACTAAAACTCTTTCGCCAACCTCTGACCAACATAGAGGCGTACGACAAGATTTCCCATAAAGTGCCTCAAATGGTGCCATACCAATGCTCGAATGATAACTGTTGTTGTAGGTGAACTCCATCAAATCCAAACAATCATGCCAACTATCTCCAAACTGCAGCATTAAAGATCTCAACATATCCTCTAATGTCTGAATAGTTCTCTCAAATTGTCCATATGTCTGTGGATGATATGCCGTACTATAAAGCAATCTTGTACCAAGAGCTTCCTGGAATGCTATCCAGAACTTGGAAGTAAATCTAGGATCCTGATCCGAGATAATATTAACTGGCACACCATGATACTTCACAATATGTGATATAAATAACTTAGCTAATTGGCTTAGCGAATACTTCTCCCTCACTGGAGTGAAATGTGCTGACTTCGTAAGCCGATCAACTACCACGCAAATGCCGTCATAACCATTCTGTGTGCGAGGAAGCTTGTACACAAAATCCATAGTAATATTTTCCCATTTCCACTGTGGAACGGGAAGTGGCTGCATCAACCCAAACCGCTTCTTTCTTTCAGCTTTAACCTGTTGGCAAATGGCACACCTACTCACATATTCGGCAATTTCTCTTTTCATACTCGGCCAATAATAAAATGGTCTAATGGTATGATACATCTTAGTACCTCCTGGATGCATCGCATATGCCGAAATATGTGCTTCATCCAAAATTTCTTTCTTTAACTCTGCATTATCCGGCACATACATTTTGCTTTCCTGCATAAGCATGCCATCAATTTCTCGAATCTCGAAATCTTTCTTTTTGCCTTAATTTCTTGCTTGAATTATTTCCTGGGTCTCTTCATCATTCATCTGAGCTTCAAGCACACGATCATTTAAAACTGGTCTTACCTAAAAATTAGCAAGCAAGGCTTCTTCTCGATCTTCCACTCCTAACTCCACTCCAGTGGACCTCAAATCTGCTAGAAGCGGAACATGACAATCATAAATGGCATTAAGTCTGGCTGGAGTATTTCTACTAAATGCGTTCGCCACTGCATTTGCACGACCAGGGTGATACTCAATTGTGCAATCATAGTCACTAAGTAACTCAATCCACCTCCACTGTCGAAGATTAAGATCTCTCTGAGTAAATAGATATTGGAGACTCTTATGATCTGTGAAGATCTTACATTTCTCACCATAAAGATAATGTCTCTAAATCTTCAAAGCAAAGATGATAGCTGCTAACTCCAGATCATGTGTAGGGTAATTCTTCTCATGAGGTTTCAACTGTCTCGAAGCATAAGCAATTACCCTACCATGTTGCATCAATACACAACCCAAATCGTTCAAAGAAGCATCAAAATAAACCTCATAATTACCGCTATCATCTGGAAGTGCTAGAACAGGTGCATGAGTAAGATAGTACTTCAGCTGCTGGAAACTTTGCTCACATTTACTATCCCACTCAAACTTAACATCCTTTCGAGTCAACCTCGTCAATGGTAGAGCAATCATTGAAAAATCCTTAACGAACCGTCTATAGTAACCTGCTAGGCCAAGAAAACTACGTACCTCGGTGACGGTTCGAGGTTGCTCCCAATTCTCCACAGCTGCTACTTTCTGAGAATCCACTTGAATGCCTTGAGCAGAAACGACATGTCCCAAAAATGCCACTTGATTCAACCAGAATTCACATTTGCTAAACTTAGCATATAGTTGGTGTTCCCTCAAACTGCTCAACACCAACTTCAAATGCCTAGCATGCTCAGCCTTAGACTTAGAGTATACCATAATATCATCAATGAAGACAATAACAAACCTGTCCAAATATGGTTGGAATACTCGATTCATCAAATCCATAAAAGTTGCGGGTGTATTAGTTAACCCGAATGACATCACAAGAAACTCATAATGACCATATCGAGTCCTGAATGCGGTTTTAGGGACATCTTCATTTCTAATCTTCAACTAATAGTACCCCGACCTCAAGTCAATCTTAGAAAATACAAAGGCACCTCTGAGTTGATCAAATAAATCATCTATACGAGGCAATGGATAACGGTTCTTAATGGTTACCCGATTCAATTGCTTGTAATCAATGCACAGCCTCAAAGTTCCATCTTTCTTCCTCACAAATAACATTGGAGTTCCCCAAGGTGAAGTACTAGGCTGAATAAAACCTTTATCCACTAACTCTTGTAACTGCACTTTCAATTCCCTTAATTCAGCATGAGTCATTCTATAAGGAGTTAAGGATATGGGATTCGTACCTGGAAGTAGATCAATAACAAACTCCATCTCTCTATCTGGTGGCAATCCAAGCAAATCCTCAGGGAATACATCCGGAAAATATCTGACCACACGAACATCCTCCACACTACTAGGTGATAAGCTCATATTTATACATATTTTACATCAAATTCTCTCGTATTTTCTTAGTTATTTCCTCATATTTTTATGTTATTTACTTTGTTTTTGTGTTTTATAGAATTTATCTAGCTAAGAAAATAAAAATAGCATTAGTGAGGTTTTATCTGAATCTGAAAAATCTGAATGTTTAGGGTTTTTGTTTGCTGATTATTGTTTGTTTTATCTGTATTTTTTTAGTTATATTTAATTTATGTTTATATTGTGAGATATCTTTAAGGTTTAATACAATAGATGAGTGAGTAAGGTTTCTCAACTTTTAAATTGTTTTGTTATCAACGTGCAGCACCCATGCTCACAAAGTCCTAAACTAATCTTATTAAATTAAGGAGTTGGCAGACCACTTACAAAATGATGAACTCAATGAATAAAAAGAATTGCAGAGGAGTGGAGGGAATTAGGCAGCAGAAATAGAAAAAGCATAAAAGCACGGCAATGGTGGATGGTGCAGAGGTCACTAAGACAGAAGCTGGGAATGGATGGATAGAAAACAATAAAAAAAAGACTAAAAAATAAAACAATGAGGGAGATATATGTGTGAAGGCCTCGGGGGCTTAAAGAGGGACGCGGAAAGAGAAGCAGGAAGTCAGGAGGGCAGCGTGAGAGTGGCACTGAGGTCGCTGCCTTTGGCAGCGTGTAGGGATAAGGAAAGAAGGAAGTCAGTACGAGAAAGTCTCGGGGGCGAATTGGAAGGCAGGACAGCTGCCTTAGGCAGCGCAAGAAACTGAGAGAAGCAGCGAGAGGGAGAGACTGACGCGTAGGAGAGGAGCACGGGACAGCTGGCATCACAGGGAAGAGACAGCTGCCTTGTAAGCAGCGGGGGAATAAGAGCTGCCTTTGGCAGCGTGAGTGCAGTGCATGCAGGGCAGTCGCGCGGAAACCAACAGGGAAGAAGAAAAAACAGCGTGAGAACGCACAGAAAATTAAGCAGAAGCTGCCCCTCGGGACGCTGAAGCACTCTCCTCTCCCGGTTTAATCTTTCCAAACTTATGTTTTATTTTCTGTTTTAATTTAAATAATGTATAACTAATTTTATTTTGGCTAGAGTTTAATTCAAAACCATGAATATATTTGTAATATGAATTGATTACCTTCAGTTGTGATTTCTGAGTTGTGATTTAATTTGCTTAACTGCTTGATTGATAAGTTATTTTTGTATGTCGATTAAGGATGCATACTTAATTTACATGCATGAATTTGATGCTAGAATATAAGTGAATTTCACCTAATCGTTATGAACTTATATTCACAAGTAGTGAAGGTCGCTTATAAACGATCGCGTTAGGTAAATTCTTGGCATAAGTTTCATGCAATTCATTGTAACAAGTGCCTCGTCAATGCTTATGATTTTCATAGAACTTAATGATTCTTGCTTGTGTCTCTATTATGCAATTCATGTAGGGAACTTGTAGGGAATATTTTGGGTTGTCGTATGCAATCATCCAACCTAATAAAAGTAGGAAAATCTGAAGGTTAATTTAAGCGGACCTAATTAACTTGGGGCGTTGAGAATTTACAATTTATTGAAAGAACAACTGAAAATCAATTTAGGTTGCATATGTGGCATGTGTGGAGAATAACCCTCTAGCCAGTCCGTCATTTATCATTTTACCTTAATTTTATGTTTTTGTCAATTTTGTAATTTATTTAAGTTTAATTTACTTTTCATAAAAAATCAATCCCCCGTTTATTTTAAGGTGTTAGATTTATTAGAAATCAATTTAGTTTGTATTTTCTTGAGTCTTGAATTATTTTGTGTCTTTTTAGATTATTTGTTAGTTTTATTTTGAGTTATTCTAGTTAAGTGTTTTGAGTCTAGTTTAGTGTTTTAAATTTTGTTTTTACGTTTTTAATTTAATTTTACTTTGGTTAGCATCCCTAGTTAATCCTCGGCCTAGAACGATCCCTACTTACATCATTACTACAACTGTCACAAATAGGGTTTAAATTTGTGCGTGAATTAATTTTCGCATCAAATTTTTGGCGCCGTTGCCGGGGATTAGCAAATTTGCTAATCCTTTGTTTATGTTTTTGTTTGTGTTTTATTTTATTTTATTTTATTTTATTTGTGTTTATTTTATGTTATTTTATTTTTGGTTTGTTATGTCTTTTACTTTTGATATTTGATTTAGTTTTCTTTCTTTGATTTTAGTTACAAATGGAGCAAGACCTGGATTCTACTAGCATTCAAGATCTATTGGCACAGCTCACTGCTCAATTAACTCATAATGCCGGAAGGACCACAATGCCAAGTGGCCCTACTTTTGATATGCCCTATGAGCAAGGATTTCAAAATCATCAATATCCCCAATTTTCTGCAAATGAAGATGTTTGGGGATATCAAGGCTATAACCAATCAAGGGGCAACATGTTTTCCAACGCTTATAATTCGGATTGGAGAAGTAATTCAGAGTATATGTGGGATGAACCTCAACAATTTCAACAAGGTGGATATTGGCAGCAAGACGAGTTCTATTCAAGACCTATGCAGCCACCACAGCATCCCCCACAACAATTCCAATCGAATCAAAGTATGCCCGTGGATTATAATCAAATGCTTGAAGAATTAATTTCTTCGGTACAGGGTTCACAAAAAGAAGAACAATTGCCTCCATCGGAAGAGTTCTATCAGTGGCCATTTGAACCGTCACATCCACCACAACAATCTCCCCAATCAAATTCAGGTACGTCTTCGGATAATGATATGTTGAATAAGTTACTCACCTCTTTGACCCAGGACGTAGAAAATCGAAACATGGAGATGCAAAATAAAGCCAACAAGGTGGATGAGTTGGAGAAGCAAATTGGGCAGATTATGGAGTTCATGGTACAAATTCAAGATCAAAGTGAACTCTCCAACTCCACATTTGCAAATTCAGAGGGAGAAATGGAAATTAATGAAGCCATCACTTTGGGAAGTGATATGGAGGATGAAGTTGTTCCTGAACCATCCAAACAGAGCCCGAACATGGATGAATTGCCAATTCAAGAAGAAGATGAGGATGACGACTTGGGCAGTTTAGAAGAATTCTTATCGCAAACCCCCCAAGTCCTTATGTCATCCAACTCAGGTGAGGAGGTTCTAAGTTCAATTCATTCTGACATCGTTCCACCAAATGTCCTTTTTCCTTGCAGGTTTTTAAATCCCAAGGAAGAAGTGAATGAAAAATATGTTGTGGAAGATCTTCCCAAGGTGCAATGTGATATCCAAATTCTTGGTGTACCAAATCAAGTTCCCGATGGTATTGAAACGTTCAAAGAGACTTGTACACCAAGAAGAATTATTCCAGAAAATGAGGTGGCCGGAGAATTTCAAGAATACATCCAAGAGGCTGTGCATGAGACAAATGCCAAGGAAGTTGAGTTTGATGACACGGGACAAGCCACAACCATCATAGTAAACCTGGCCAAGTTCAAAGTCCCGGAAACGTTCAAAGACGTGGTGTTTGTAATTGAGTTTGAATGTGACTGTAAGCCATCTTCTCCATTTTTAATTTTAATTTATACTAACTTGTTTCTAATTTTGATGATTCAGGCACCGTCATTAGAACTTAGACCGTTGTCGGATCATTTCAAGTACCACCGTCCGTTCAATGATAAGCCCATGCATTTGAATAATGAAGGGAGGCCTAGGAATCACCCACAATCAGATTTGCATTCCTAATCCCTTCTCTTTACTGCTTTCATTTTGTTTTGTTATTTAGTTGTGATTTTTGTTTTGTTTATTTAGTTTTGATTTTTGTTTAGGAGATTAAACTTAGTTTTTTTACTTTGATTTACTTATTTTACATTTATATAAAAAAAAAATGAAAAAAAATAATAATAATAATAATAATAATAAACATCCATATAATTAAAAAAAAAAAAAAAAAAAAACAAAAAAACAAAACAAAAATACTTTTATTTATATTTATAATTAAATAAACTTAAAGCATAAATATTTTACAATAATGTAAAACTAATAGCTTTCATTGGTCGTTGGTAGGTGGTGCCTCGGAGGTCGACGGAGCCCCTGAAAGACGAAGCGCCAGAGCTGGATCATTCGGAGCCTCAATACTTGGTGCTGCTCCCGAGGACGAAGGCAACACAAACCTCGGGAGTAACGCCATAAACCGTTGATGATCACTCTGAATCCGCACTTCGGACTCCTGCATCTGATCCAGCTTCCTCTTCATGCTGGTTGAGTAATTGGTTGCAAGCATGTGCAAATCCCTGTTCTCATGCCTAAGCACTCTGACCTCCTACCGAAGACTAGCCACTTCAGCCATCAACGATTCCACCTGACGGGTTCGTGCAAGAAGGCGCTGGCCCATGTTTGATACTGAGCCTGCGCATCGGACGCTGTAGGCCATAGAGTCCTGGACAGCTAGTTCGTCGGACCGCCTAGAAAGTATCCTAGTGTCTCTAGGAGTGAGCAGATTTCTGGCCACCACCGATGCGGTTGTTTCGTTCATCATCATGGAATCCCCAACTGTAAGAGGACCATTCGGGGATATGAAGGACGGCTGCCAAATGTTGGTTGGAGAAGATATATCACTATCTTCCCCAACATTCAAGTTAAGGCGACGGTCAGAAGGGCAAGACATTTTCTGAAGGTGTTGAGAATGAAGAGTCGGACTAATCAAGATTAAAAGAAGTGCAAGTGTGAGTGTTTACAGGAGGGAGTGTTTACAGGGGAGCTTAAGTGTGTTGTGGAACAAAAATGAGCGTTCTTATAAGAAGAAGAAATCGTTGAGGCATCACTCAGCAGTCGAAGAGACGCCCTCTCGCAAATCGAAGAGCCGGGCTCCTTTCTCAAAAGCCGGATTCTTTTCTCAAAAGCGGCGTCTCCGTCTCAAAAGTCGGTTCCTTTCTCAAAAGTCGGACGCCGCTCTCTCAAAAGTCGGGCGTCTTTCTCAAAAGCCGGAGCGGTCAGGAATCACGAGGCGAGCAGCTTTCCAAATTTTGTCGTCACTCGTCACGCGCGCTGTCAGCTTTGCGCAAATTACGGGTGACTTTTTCAGAAAGCGCGTAACTTGTACTGTTCATCCATCCACCGGCTGCCGACAGGGGTAAAAGAATAGTTTCGGTTGTGAAGAAAAGACCTATAAACGTCTACCTTCGCATCCATTGCAAAGGCAAACTCTCTCAGCATTTCTTCATCTCCGAAATTTTTCATCTCCGAAAATGCCTTTCCATCAAACCCTCTCGAGTTTCTCTGTGTTTCTCATTCCCTGGGATACCTTTGCAAATAAGTCATCTAGAGCTAGAGTATTTCATATCATGAAGGTTGAAAGCAAGAGTATCTCATATCACGCTTTCTTCCTGTCCTTGTCCTTGTCTTTGTGGCAAGGAGAAAGCGGGCAATCAGCCAGCACTCGGTGTCAATCTTCCAATCTAAGAACCGACTGCCTGGAAATCCTTCCTGATTGCTTACCTAGCATTGCTCTCGAGTACTCTTCTTCAACCACTGATGTACTTCCGAAGAAGTCGCCACATCTGCCTGGAGAACAGACATGGCAAGTGAAAATGATACTTGAAGCATGTGGAGACAAGGTGCTGCTTCATCTTCAAGATCAAGTCTCATTTTCCTTGCTAAGAAGTTCCCCAGCCCAGTTCAAGCATACACCTGTGGAACGATACTTCTTCAAAAGCAAAAGTATCCCATATCATCAGAGTCAGAGGCAAAGATTTCTCATGGCACGCTTTTCCTTTACCCTTGCTCTTGGCTACGGGGCAAGGTGAAAGAAAGGCAATCGGTCGGCACTTGGACAGATTGAACAAAGAAGCAGACCACCACCTATTCCTCGTGCCTACCTGCCATGCAGAAGAACAAAAAGAGAAGAATGTAGCCTGCAGACTCAATCAACCCGGCAGAAGGAGTCTGAGTTGAAACCAAGAGCTCGAGAAGCTTCAACAACACCACCAATCAAGTCTCATTTTCCTTGCTAAGAAGTTCCGAGGCCAGTTCAAGTTCAAAGCTGTGGAAAGTCACCAAACAGGACCAATGTTCTTTTATTAGTTTTATTCATTATCTTTTATTTTCATTTTCAATTTTTCGTTTGTTTTTTTTATTTTATTTTATATTTTCTTGCGTGCTTAACTGACTTATTTCTTTTCTTTGCAGGAACTTTTGGTTATTTCCACCCTTGAAGTTGATTGCAAAATGGAAGCTTGGGGGTCATCGCTTGATTTTCTGCAAATTAGGGAAGTTTTCAGTCCTATTGCTTTATTTTGTTGCTTTATTTTTTATTTTTATTTTTATTTGCATTTTATTATATTTTCTGACATTGGGGACAATGTCTAGTTTAAGTGTGGGGGGTAAAGAGTATAAAAATGACCAAATTGAAAATTTTTGTACCTTCGACTTTGAACTGGTTTCATTTGTTTCCATGTTATTGCTTTGTTTTCTTAATTAGTTTTGTTTTATTTAAAAAAAAAAAAAAAAAAAAAAAAAAAAATCGGAAAATTTAAAAAATCCAAAAATATTTCCTTGTTTTCATTATTGTTTTGAATTATTTTTTTGTTAGTTTCCCGACCCAATGATATAATTGGATAAAATTTTGAACCATGATCATCAAGAACTTAGTTAACATGTGTTGTGTGAAATTCCTAATTCTCGTGTTAGTTTGTACATTTTTGTTCATCTTTGAAAAAAACCAAATGCACATAGCCTTGTTGATGTGAAACTAAAGCATGATTTAAAGCTCCATATGTGAATTTAGTGACCATATACATCCTATGTGAGTTTTTGAGCCTATTGAAAGTGTGTGCATTTTTCATACACTCCTATTCTTTCATGTGTGATGAACTTATGTGAGATACTTCTCTAGAACTTGCATAACGATCTTTCGAAATTTTTGTCATTGATTGCATGAACTTGAAAATGATAGAGGCATTAGGTTTACCACCATGGCCCAAATAACCTTGTTTCCCAAAGAAAAATGATATCATTAGATTGCCAATTTGAGCCGTATTTGTGAGCCTTTTATTCTTATCACCAGATATGTCTACCCTTATGCCTGAAATAATTTTCCTTACCCTTTCCAAGCGAGCAATGCAAGATTGTCTTATGTGAAATGTTTGTGAAGTACTTTGAAGGTGTTTGGCAAAAGAATAAGTGTGGGGGTTTTTCATATTTGTTTCTGTTTGAAAAAAAAAAAAAAAAAAAAAAAAAAAAAAAAAAGAAAAGAAAAGGAAAAGAAAAAGAAAGATTGTATACAAAGAAAATAAAAAGTTTTTAAAGTTTCAGTTTATGGGTGTGGTTGGAGATGTCTGAAGAATCGTTGGAGAGCTTGAGTTCTTATAAATCTAAAGAAAATAATTGCTTGCAATGTAGCTTGGAACTTGTGTTTTCCTATTCTTTCGTTTCAATAACCCTATCCCTAAGCCTCATTACATCCAATAAAAGTCCTCTTGATTTAAGTTTTGCAATTATGACTGTGGAGAAGTGATCTTTATGCAAGCTTATGGTAGAACTTTCACATTCGTTTCTTTGAGCGAAACACATTAAAACTAAACACATGTGTGATTGAGTGCATATCCCGTGAGAAGGTCGCTAGTTTGCATATGGTGTTTTTAAAAATAAAAATTTGAAATTGCATTAGCATGGCTATCTCACACGCTACACTTCAAGGATGTTTCAAAGATTGCTGCTAATATTTGAATAAGGAAAATGAACTTGAATTGCTTATTGGTGTTAGCTATGGTTCTTGATGATTGTGTTCTCAAATGAAATTCCATGAGGGTCATATAGGGGGAAACTGATAATTTTCATGTTATTACTTTTTCTGTTTTCTCTGTTTTGCTCGAGGACTAGCAACAGCTAAGTGTGGGGGTATTTGATAAGCTCATATTTATACATATTTTACATCAAATTCTCTCGTATTTTCTTAGTTATTTCCTCATATTTTTATGTTATTTACTTTGTTTTTGTGTTTTATAGAATTTATCTAGCTAAGAAAATAAAAATAGCATTAGTGAGGTTTTATCTGAATCTGAAAAATCTGAATGTTTAGGGTTTTTGTTTGCTGATTATTGTTTGTTTTATCTGTATTTTTTTAGTTATATTTAATTTATGTTTATATTGTGAGATATCTTTAAGGTTTAATACAATAGATGAGTGAGTAAGGTTTCTCAACTTTTAAATTGTTTTGTTATCAACGTGCAGCACCCATGCTCACAAAGTCCTAAACTAATCTTATTAAATTAAGGAGTTGGCAGACCACTTACAAAATGATGAACTCAATGAATAAAAAGAATTGCAGAGGAGTGGAGGGAATTAGGCAGCAGAAATAGAAAAAGCATAAAAGCACGGCAATGGTGGATGGTGCAGAGGTCACTAAGACAGAAGCTGGGAATGGATGGATAGAAAACAATAAAAAAAAGACTAAAAAATAAAACAATGAGGGAGATATATGTGTGAAGGCCTCGGGGGCTTAAAGAGGGACGCGGAAAGAGAAGCAGGAAGTCAGGAGGGCAGCGTGAGAGTGGCACTGAGGTCGCTGCCTTTGGCAGCGTGTAGGGATAAGGAAAGAAGGAAGTCAGTACGAGAAAGTCTCGGGGGCGAATTGGAAGGCAGGACAGCTGCCTTAGGCAGCGCAAGAAACTGAGAGAAGCAGCGAGAGGGAGAGACTGACGCGTAGGAGAGGAGCACGGGACAGCTGGCATCACAGGGAAGAGACAGCTGCCTTGTAAGCAGCGGGGGAATAAGAGCTGCCTTTGGCAGCGTGAGTGCAGTGCATGCAGGGCAGTCGCGCGGAAACCAACAGGGAAGAAGAAAAAACAGCGTGAGAACGCACAGAAAATTAAGCAGAAGCTGCCCCTCGGGACGCTGAAGCACTCTCCTCTCCCGGTTTAATCTTTCCAAACTTATGTTTTATTTTCTGTTTTAATTTAAATAATGTATAACTAATTTTATTTTGGCTAGAGTTTAATTCAAAACCATGAATATATTTGTAATATGAATTGATTACCTTCAGTTGTGATTTCTGAGTTGTGATTTAATTTGCTTAACTGCTTGATTGATAAGTTATTTTTGTATGTCGATTAAGGATGCATACTTAATTTACATGCATGAATTTGATGCTAGAATATAAGTGAATTTCACCTAATCGTTATGAACTTATATTCACAAGTAGTGAAGGTCGCTTATAAACGATCGCGTTAGGTAAATTCTTGGCATAAGTTTCATGCAATTCATTGTAACAAGTGCCTCGTCAATGCTTATGATTTTCATAGAACTTAATGATTCTTGCTTGTGTCTCTATTATGCAATTCATGTAGGGAACTTGTAGGGAATATTTTGGGTTGTCGTATGCAATCATCCAACCTAATAAAAGTAGGAAAATCTGAAGGTTAATTTAAGCGGACCTAATTAACTTGGGGCGTTGAGAATTTACAATTTATTGAAAGAACAACTGAAAATCAATTTAGGTTGCATATGTGGCATGTGTGGAGAATAACCCTCTAGCCAGTCCGTCATTTATCATTTTACCTTAATTTTATGTTTTTGTCAATTTTGTAATTTATTTAAGTTTAATTTACTTTTCATAAAAAATCAATCCCCCGTTTATTTTAAGGTGTTAGATTTATTAGAAATCAATTTAGTTTGTATTTTCTTGAGTCTTGAATTATTTTGTGTCTTTTTAGATTATTTGTTAGTTTTATTTTGAGTTATTCTAGTTAAGTGTTTTGAGTCTAGTTTAGTGTTTTAAATTTTGTTTTTACGTTTTTAATTTAATTTTACTTTGGTTAGCATCCCTAGTTAATCCCCGGCCTAGAACGATCCCTACTTACATCATTACTACAACTGTCACAAATAGGGTTTAAATTTGTGCGTGAATTAATTTTCGCATCACTAGGAGCATTATCATTCAACACCACATGAGCCAAATATCACTGACAACCTTTCAACAACAATCTATTTGCTTTCATGGCTGAAATAATACCATGCCTCACCCCACTAGGCTCTCCTACAAATGTAACTTCAGGTAATCCATGACAATGAAATGTGACTGTCTTCCCATAACAATCTATCTTGGCACGATTATAGTGCAACCAATCGGTGCCCAAAATCACATCAAAATCCATAATATCCAACGGCATTAGCCAGCATAATAATATCCTCTACTATCACTGGACATCCTGGATATACCCGATCCACAAAACATCTATCCCCTCTAGGCATAGAAAATTCTAAATTATATCCTAGAGGTGTAGGATGGGGTTGTGTCACTTGGGCAAATGTATGAGAAATAACAGAATGTGTAGCACCACAATCAATCAATACTCTAGCAAAGTGACCAAGAATATTTAACGCACCCATGATTAAATCTGGATTATTCTGGGCATCTTGCAGTGACATGTTGTGGATACGCCCCTGACTCTGCTATCGTCCGTCGCGACCTCTGTTGGCGTGAATACCACATCCCTGCCTCTGCTGACCCGACTGCCTCGAAGATCCTGCACAACTAGCAGTAATCTCTCCCTGCTGGGGCTGTCCCTCTTGGTACCACTGAGATCCTCCAGCTGAATGTGGCTGATAAGACATAGATCCTCCTTGATACTGAGGATACCCAATTTGATACTAAGGATGTTGAGAATACTGCTGCTGTCCTGAGGTGTAGGGAGCGGCGTCACCCTGGTAGTGGTAAGCACCTCCTCGTCTAGTCTGATGGCATTGGGCAGCCCTATGACCCATCTTTCCACAAGTAAAACATTCATTGCTGCCTCTCCTACACTCTCCAAAATGCCGATTATTACACCTGCGGCATAAAGGAGCACCAGATCCACCTAAGCCACCAAAATCTCTCTGTTTCTAGAACCTCGGACCTCCAGTGAATCTACCACCTATCCTCTGCATATTAGTACTCAATCCCCCGCTAGAAGAGCTGGAACTGCCACCACTCCTCTTAAAGTTCTGAGTTTTGCGGGGTCCCTGAAATGCTTGCCCTTTTCCTTTGTCATCTCGTATTTGGCCCCCATTCTTTCCTTCCTCATCCTCACTTTCACTAGGCATGTTCTCTGAGGCCTCAATCCTTAGTAGAATCTCATAAAACTTTTGGTAAGAGGCACAGTGAGTCGATGTCGCTATGGAATGCCATTTCCTCTTAGTACCCAAACTGAAACGGCGAAGCATCTCTACCGGATTAGCAGTAGCTTCCGAATCATATCTCGACAGATCAGTAAACATCCTGTAATACTCATTAGCAGACATTTTCCCTTGCCTTAGATGAGTAAACTCATGTTTCTTAAGATTGATATACGTAGGAGGAATGAACTTTCTTCGAAACCGCTCCTTAAACACTCATCATTCCACAATCTCTTATGGGGTCATCTCGTAAGACTCATGTCTCCACCAGGATGCATGTTGTTCTCCCAAAAACCAGGTAGTCGTCTCGACCCACCTATCAGGAGGAAGATTCCCCTGACTCTGCATCACCTGAAAGGTCTTCTCCGTATGATTCAGCCATTTTTCTGCTCCCTCATGACCTTCATTTCCCATGAAGTGAGTCAACTTCAAATTATGAACTGTTTCAAGAGGTGTCATCTGAGGAGAACGGAATGCTGTCTGAATGGTAGAAACTATAACTTCCCCTAATTGAGCAATATCAGGGAAACTAGATTCAGCTGGTTGACGGGGCTCTCTATGAGGCGACATAGTTCTGACATAAGACATCACAAGGATTAGAACATTCAAGAATTATACAGGACTGCTAAACCTAGGTTCTGAAACCAAACTGACACACCCCGACCGAGATCAAGGCATGTTGGCCATCACGTGAGAGTGACGTAGCCATGTGCACATTGCGGAAGCAATAAAGATAAGAATATACAAATAATTAAAAACCAAATTACTAGAGTGCACTACTAAACAGAAAGTGATAGGAGTTAGTTACAACAGTGAACACTCCTAATCAGAGCATAAAGTCTAGGTGCATTCTAGTAGGACAAGTACTAGTTACACAGTACCAGGAATGTCCTACTATTATTCAAATAGGTCAGAACTGCCGACGATCCCGAGCCACCGACAGCAAGCTTACTTAGAACCTAGAGGGGCGTAAAACAGAAAACGTGAGTGGGCAAAAACAAATGTTTTACAAAATCATTTCATTTATCAGCATAACTAACCCCTCGCTGTAAAACATGTATAATTTTCCCAGAATCAAGATATAAGCATATACATATATATATCTGAAATCATATCAATTCAGTTCATGCTTCACATAATCATATTCATATGTATGCCATGCCAAAATGTAACAAAGTAAACAATCCAGGTAATAGTAATTTCATAGAAATATGATATGTTAGCCATAACTTCTGTGGTAGTCTGTACGGCTGAATTCATAGCTCAAACTCAATCTAGCCGGAGTCACTACTATGACCTATACGGAAATATACTGCACATAAGTTGGAACCCCTAAACAGGGTCTGTACGACAATATTGGGTGTAATATAATTATGCTTAACTCTATTCTCTCATAATAGCCGGGCGATAAATCGCTAGTCAACTACGAGTCGGAACCATGAATAAGGTCTATACGAAAAGACTGTGCACTTAAGTTGGATATAATATGAGCATATAGTGCGGGAGGTGACGTAAATAAACAGGCCTATACTTCATATCTCTGGCTAAATCACAATCACCCTAGGTGCAGTTTTATGAGCTCAACATTATTCAATCACATATCACATCATCGATGATTCACATAATTAAACATAACTTACCTGAACTTACCTATGCCTCCACAGCACCACATTTATATATATATATGCAACCATGAAATGCATATTCAAAATATAAAAGCATTTGGCATATTATTTCAAAGCATACTTTCCTTAAAAAAAAAATGTATTTCTGGGAATTATATCAAGTATATAAATATATACTGAAAACAAAAGCCCACTCACTGATATGTCGACGGGTCGTAACCCCCGAGTCGCCTCTGGATACGCTCGTCCTTGGGATAAGTCTCACCTATATGCGAATTAACTATAAAAACGTTATTTTAAAGCACATAGACAAGATTAACTAATAACTTCTCATACATTGCTCAATTTGGGTATATGAATATACCACAGTGATCTACACAACCTCACGAACATCGTGATATTTTTATAAATTTTTTTCTATGGCTCACGCGCCGGGGAGGGCACGGCCTCACGCGCATCACCTTCAACCTCCAGACGCCGGAACTGTGTCACCGGGGCCGGATTCTGGGCAGACCTGCAATTGCCCATTTCTCACTCGTTTTTGCACTATTTTTCACGTATTTTATATCAAAATGAAGCTCTTAACTTGTATTTATATTCCATGTTTTATTTCACAGGAGACTATGGTGGAGAAGGGTGAGTCGGTCTTTCAGGTGTCCGCCTTCCAGCTTCCCCCGGACACGCCGATCGAGTATGTGGATCCCCCTAAGGATGTGGGGTTTCACATCCTTACATAGACGTTGGACCAGACTTTCGGTCGAAGGCCAGAGACATATTGTCGAGGGATGGGAAATTCCAGGCGGTAGGAGAGTGGAACCTTTTCATCCTCGAGGAGTGAGCTCGCATTGTACGAGACTCATATGTCATTGATTGTACGAGCCCCAGTTCCTCTGGGATCCGTCTCCCCGATTTTTCTACACCACCTTCGTCAGAGCCCCTCCACTCGAGCATACATATCAATCAGACCCGTCAACCTTCGACCCCGTCCCCAACCCCACCCTCTTCCAGCAGCAAGATTACCAAGCACCTCCGAACAACTTGCCCATAGATTATTCCTCATTTTTTCGTAGTTTTTTTCCCGCTTTCTTTTTAAACTTTGTATTTGTACGTACATTTTTATTTATATTATAAATAAATTGTTTTTCTATTCATTAAATTTTTTTTTGTCAATTGTATGAAATAAATTTTTTTAATAATATTCTTTTTGTTCTATTTATTATTATTTTTTTAATTAAAACTTACACTTGTGCGACGAAGATATGTCGTCGTGCAAAACCACGCACGTCTTACATGTTTCGTTGATCAAACATTTTCGAGACGATTTGTAGACGTCCCCAGAAATTTCTCGTCACAAAGCACACTTGTACTCTCGTATATCATGCGACGAAAGCCTTTGTCCATATACCTTTCTTGCGATGAGCAGCAAAGCGTCGCGCAAACGTTTAGCTGCGCAACAAATGTGCATTATTCATCGCGCAAGGTCTTTCTTCACGACTTTTGTGAGATAAATTATGCACGACGGTTTCTGTGTCACCATAAGTTTTGCGCAACCTGGAAACACTTTGTGCGACAAATACTCCCTCGTTGCGCAAAGTATTTAATTTAGTAGTGAGACCAAATGATACTACAAGCTGACCATTTCTCCACTACGCCTGTGCATGAAAACACATGTACATCTTCAAAACCGTTGGTTGTCTTCCAAAACAATAGATGCTTAACAAATTTCAAAAGCTAGCACCGAACACGGATGTATACCATTTCTTAACCGGCCACGTTGTGGAGGGAGAGATTAATTCTACGTGGGTTAAGTCTATATGCTTCCTTTATCGTTTCTATCTCTATTGGCTCCAAACTACTAGTCCCTTTCTTGACTTGGACTGCGATGCATTGTACCTAATACCATTTTAAAAGAATATCATCTTCTAGAATTCTATCAATGCATTTGGTCTACATTTATCAGGAATATCTTCTTAATACACTGTTCGAAAAAGCGGTTTTGGGCGGTTGTTTAGGCGCTAAGCGAAGGCTGGGCGCCGCGATTAGGACTTGGGCATTTAGGAAATCGATAAAGTCTCTAGGAAGCGATTAGGCAACCATGTAGGTGGTTCTAGGGGTCAAGGATCTGCTGTTCCCAATTTTATATTTTCTTTGTGTCTTTTTATTAGTTTTTTGACATGTGTCTCACCATTTAACTCTGAAATTAACACCGTTAATTATTATATATAACTAATTGAAAGAAAAAAAACCATAGAATTACAAAAAAATAAACATGAACAGTCTAATAAACATCGGCAACCGCACCCAAAAATGAACAGTCAAATAAAGTCTGCCTCCTCGTCCTCACCGTCGTCGTCAAAGCCCCTGATTTCCAGAACCTTTTCCTTCCCTTGCACGACCACCTTCAATGTCTTAATCTTGTCTGGGATTCTTCTCAAACCGCTTCAAATCGCGGCTGCGATTGGAGGTCAATTTGCTGCCATATAGGATTACACTTGGGCGTGAACTAATTAGGACTCCCCATTAAACAATGATTTGCTGCCATAGAAGGATTAAACATCAATTTGCGGCCATAGAAGGATTAAAAATCAATTTGCTGCCATTTACCTATTAATACGAAGAGCTGATCGAACTGCGATTTGGGCGTGAATGGCGATTTCTGCAATTCTTGTTTTTTTTTTTTTTTTTTAAATAGTTATGTATAAATTGTTAGCGGTGTTAATTTTAGAATCAAGTGGGGAGACACATGTCAAAAAACTAATAAAGAGACACAAAGGAGACATGAAATTGGGGACAGCAGATCCTTGGTTGGTTCTAGGCGGTTCGACTTTTTATTGTATTTAATTATTTTTAGGTTAAGGGGTTTGAAGATGTAAAATCACTTTAGAGTTGTGTTTCTGCGAAATAACTCTCAATACATGTTCATTATTGGAAAGGGATCATCTCCGGATCCATTCCTTCTGATTCATCAAGTTCAGGGATCCATGTCATTGGAATTTGATCTAACGGCTAAAATTATTATAACTTTTAAAGTGAATCCCTGTTTATAATCGTTTGATCAAATTTCAATTATTTAGATCCCCAAACTTAGTAGATTAGGAGGAAGGGATCCGGAGAGGATCCCTTTCCTTCATTATTGGCTCAATTGTTTAGATTTGTAGAATGCCCATAACAATTTCCTACGTATATATTTGAAGTATAAACTTTATTAGTAGTCACCTATTTATATATTTTTGTTCTTATATAATAAATTTAATTAAAGTGAAAACCCACCTCCAACCCTACCTAGACTACTGCCCACCACCCGACAAGCACCAAGTCTTTTTAGAACCTTATTTATATCCCAAGCAAACTTAAGAGGCAAGACACGTCTAATAAAGTAGGCTCCAATGAAAAGGCCAAACCCATGCACTGAAAGCCTTGCCAAATTCTCAAGTTTTTTTTTAACACAAACAATGTTACTTTTAGTTTCCAAAAAAAAAAACAATGTTACTTTTTACATCAGAGAGAGTTTCAACAGAAACACAATAGATTGAAGAGAAATGTAGGACCATGATTTTCTGGAGTCGAAGTAAGACGGATTGAAAAATGCTTACCTCATAAGTCTGGTTATGGACTCAACAACCTTCATAACAATTGTTTAGATTTTTGAAGTGCTAATAACAATTTTCTATATATATTTGAAGTATAAACTGTATAAGTATTCACCTATTTCTATTTCTGTCTACGTATATATTTTATTACAAAGAGGGATTCCCTCATATCAAAATATATATTGAATGGGAGGATTAGAGCAACTCCACCAATATTCAAATGCCTAGGCAAACGAACATTTTTCTCCAAAACCCAGCTCCACAAGTGGACAAGTAGGTTGTGAAACCCACAAAGTCCAGGTAGTTGTCGAGGCAGATTTGGCCCAGGTACTCAAGAACCACATGACGCAAGGCTGATGTCATTCACATTTTTATTTTTATTTATGGATTTTTATCACAAATGGTCCATGAAATTGACACTCATAATCAAGATAATCACAGAAATTGAAAATCAATCAATTTAGTTCCTAAAAATAGGTATCTCAAATCAATGTGGTCTTTCCATCACAATTCTGTTAAAAATTTCGTTAAGTGCTGATGTGGCACATAAATGGGTGCCATAAGGGCTTTTTTCTCACAAATGGTCATTGAAATTGACTCGAGACATCAAAATGGTCCCTGAAATTGACCTGCAACATCAAAATGGTCATTGAAATTGAAAATCAATCAATGTAGTCCCACAAGCAAGTGTCCCAAATCAATGTAGTCATTTCGACACATTTTTGTCAAAAATTATGTTATGTGTTGATGTGACACATAAATGGATCACACAAGTCTAATTAAATTAAAAAAAATGACAAATAGGTTTAATAATTTAATAGTTAATAAAAAGTTGTGAACCCAAAAACCCAGTCCTGCAATCACCTCCGATCCTAGTCCACATTCCTCTACCTTCTTCGTTGTTTATCCTCTAAACTCCTTCGTTGTTTATCCTCTAAAAAAATCTCAATACACCCATCTTCACACACTTCTATACCTTTCATCGAATTGAACCTGGATTGAGATCGCTTTTGGTGATAGCTTGGCCGACTGGCAACGACTTTTGGGACATCACTGTTAACTTTAGGCAATCAACATCCTCACAACCTTAATCTTGGAGAGTTTGTTTGGGACTTCCTTGGTGGTCTGGTGACTCAAAGAACGACGAGGTCTGCCTTGAGATAATGAGGTTATAACTGAGGTGCATCTATTGTTGGTTGAAAACTATTTTGAAACCCCATCTTAGGCCTTGGTTAGGCCTTGGTTAAGCCTTGTGCCTTTGAGAATTTATGGAAGGGATCACTTTTCGGAGTAGGTCCTACTATAAGAAAAAAGAAATCTATTGTGCAAAAAGGTATATTTAGACAACTTTTTTAATTAATTATTAAACCCACATCAACATATAACAAATTTTTTTACAGAATTGTGGCGATTGATTCGCGAAACCTATTTTCAAGGACTACATTCATTGATTTTCAATTTTATGGAACATCTTGATGGTTTAGGTCAATTTCAGGGACCATCTTGATGATGTGAGTCAAATTCAGGGACAATTTGTGATAAAAAAACCAGTAAATCTTGTGGGGCCCATTATGTGTCACATCAACACTTAAACGGAATTTTTAACAAAATTGTGATGGAATGACCATATTGAGTTGCGACACCAATTTTTAGGGACTACATTGATTGATTTTTAAGTTCAGGGACCATCTTGATGGTGAGGGTAAATTTCAGAAACCATTTGTGATAAAACCCTTTTTTTTTTGTTTTGCACACTCAAGGTGGAAAGTGATATGATAAGATCTTCTTTCGTTGGGCCCTCTTGTGATCCAAGAGTTTTTTTTTGGGTCGAAAGTAGGGGTGGCAAACGGGTACAAGAACCGCGGGTCGAGACGGGTAATCAAGGTTCGGGGTAGGTACGGGCCGGTTCCTAATTTTTAAAAAGAGAAACGGGGCGGGGCGTGGCTTTAGCATTTTAGGGGATGGCCGGGTCCAAAAGTATAAAAAAAGGGTACCTGATCGACTCGTTTGTGTAACATCCCAATTTAAATATATTACTGTCTCGGTCTCCCAGGCTCCCCGTGAACCTTGTCTCCCTTTCTCTTATCTCGATGCTTTTGCTTTTCTGAGAACTCACACACCCCTAATCTCTCGATCTTTCTCCCTCATTCCTCCCCTTGTTTGTTCTTCCCCCATCTCTACAACTCTCCTTCCCGGAGCAGACAGACCACACCTACACCCATACCCACACCCCACCGCGACCTCCACCGCAGTGTCTCACACCTTCTCGAAGACTCTCATCTCCTTAGCCTCCTCCTTCTCTCTCTCTCTCTTTCCCCTACAATTTCTCTCTCTCCCGACGCCGAAATATGTGGCCAACATCCACAAGGACGATTCTCTCATACTGCTGTTGTTACAGATTTTGATATTGTCGTCTACGGAGGGTAATTAACCATATAAATTATACAGCTTAAGTCATGTCCATATAGTTCGGTTCCCTCTTAATTTTCTAGTTTCAACTTATAGGTGTGGTGAGGACGAGCGCCCTCTGAATGAGTTGTTGGTGTTGCATCTTGGAGCAAAACATCTCAATGGTCGTTACAATGTTTCCATGTGCAAAATTTTCGGAAGCCACTGGAACCAAGAGAGGCGGATGATCTCAAAGGGAGCAGATTTTAACATGGTACAGAAGTTACTGTAACAATGCAATACTTTAGTGCATCCTTTATGTTTCGATAATGAAGAGGAGTATTTTTGTAAATGCTTAAAGTAGAAAACTATGCATGATTTCTCACACCTTGGATCTGTCGATTCTCAACCTCCTCCCTCTCGATCTCTCTCCCCCCAGTCTCTCGATTTCTCTCTCCCATAGGCTTTTGATTTTTCTGATTTTTTTTGTTTGTTTGGTTTAAGATTTGAGGTTTTAAAACAATTGGGTTTTGGTTTTGGGTTTTTGGTTTGGATTTGTAGGTGTCGGAAAATCTTGCTTGCTGTTACAATTCATGGACAAGAGGTTCCAGCCTGTGCATGATTTTACCATCAGTGTCGAGTTCGGAGCTCGAATGGTCACCATCGATGGTCGTCCATTCTTGTTTTCTGTTTGGCTACTGAGAAAATAGAATTTTCGTGGTGAATTGGGTTTATGGTTTTGTACTACATATGGAAACGGCACGGCAAGCGAATGTGGATCTTGATGTCGGAGACTGAGTTGAAGATCTGGAGGATGGCGAGTCCGGGAAGCCATCGAAACCGGAATAAAAATAATAATAAAAAAAGGACCCGTGGACCCGTCTCGAACCGGCCCGTTTCAAACGGTTCAGGTTAAGTCCAGTTCCAGTAATCAAATTTTCAATACCTGGCCCGGCCCGTCCCGTTTCCTTTTTAAGAGGGTCTGGTCCAGTCCCTTCAAATTTAGGCCCGGCCCGGCCCGTGCCCACCCTTAGTCGAAAGTGATCCAAGAGTTTTTTTTTTTTTTTTTTGCTGGTGGATTTCAAATTTAAATGGATCCAACAGTGATAATTAAGAAAAACAAAATTGATTGTTAATTGTTCAAATTGATTTTATAACATTTTTTAAAGGTATCAACAAAATATTTAATAATCGGATGAATATTTTGTCCACCAAGGGGCGGATCCATATAGGGACCAAGGTGGTCCTAGGACCACCCGGATGCTAGAAAAACACCTATGAAGATCCTTCGGGAACCCTCCAAATATTACAATAGGGAGGACATATTCACGCTTAGGACTATATGGGCTACGCCTAGAAAATTTATTTTGTTAAATGACATAGTTATGGATGGACCGTGGTACAATCAAAATTCTGGTGCAGTGCATCCATGAAGGAGGTAGAGGAGTTGCAGCTTTCTCGTGAGGAAGAAGGCTGAATCTCTTTTTTCTTCTTCTTTTATCTGCTACATGGGCCTACCATTGCTACTAAAATATTGCTTTTAAAAAGCACTTTCTCATCTACTATTCTATTTCTTATTATTTTATTTTTAATTTTTATAATCTCTATTTGGTTTTTTTTTTTTTGGTTAAATCTCTATTGGGTGAAATGGTCAAAGACGCAGTTTTTATTGTGAATCCTATTTTATGTGCCAAGAATCCCGTCTTTTGTAAATTACATCTAAATCTTTTTTTTTCTTTTTCCGTAAAATTGTGAAACGTTATCAAAGTATTTACAATTTTTTTTTTGAACAATTGATAATATCTACACTAAGAGGGAAGATGTGGGCTTAGCCTCATAATGGAATAGCAATAATGTGATTCAAATTCGTCTTTGGTGAGAATTAAATCTAAAACCTCTTACTTGCAAGTGAAGAAGAATGCCACTAGACCGTAATACTAAGTGACAAGTATTTACAAATTAGAAGAAGGGATTTTATTCACGATGACCTAGCGTTGTTTTTACCATGATTTATGAATGAAAAATACTATTATTTAGTTTTTTTAAGTTTATCGTTTATTTCATTTTTTGGACATTTTACATTGGGTGGTTAGAACCACCCAATGTGAGAATCCTAGATCCGCCACTGCACCAACTTATCGATTATTTTTTTGTTCCAAACTTACCAATTATTTTCGATCGATCCTTTTTTAGGGTATTTTCATATACAATCCAAGAAAAAAAATTCCTACTGGAAATTGCAGCGAAATGAGACATCTTTGTCTGTAGTAGTATATTATTATAGATGGGGTACAATAGGTTTTTGTCACCACAAGCTGACCAACTTAAAAGCAAGAAAAATCCATTCAGTTATCTTCACCCAAAAAAAATCCATTCAATTATAGATGGGATACAGTGGGCCGTCTATTTCTTCTTCTTGGCGAGGGTTGGCTTCTGAACAGTAACCTTGGACGTCCGGGCACTCTCACTGTTCGGTGCAGGAGGGTTGCCTCCGCAGTAAAGCAGGAACGCGACACCGCGAACGGCGTCTGAGTCAACACTCTTTACTAGGACAATACTATTGTCGGCTTTTCGGATCTGAACAGACCCATTATTGATGAAGAGTAATTGATTGGCCGGTACCATCTGGATCTGCTCGGACAGATTAGACCAACTGTTTTCGAGGCTGAGCATTGCAGGGTCCGGCACAGCGAAAGTTCCGTCACGAATGCGGTCGCGGACTTGTCCCTGAATGTACCGGAACCTTGCGGCTTCAGAGACTATTTGAATAATCACAATAAACGCGGCGGCTTGGGAGGATGAAGATTCTGCGTAGCGCAACTGGCTTATTGCGTTATCTAGTTCTCCGGGCCCCAGCGGGATCCGCTCACGCATAGATATGTTCTCATGGATACGTGACCCTGCTGCTCGGTTACGGTTTGTATTCTGTTGTAGTGCCTCCTGGGCAGCTCGGCCAAGCCCGAGGTAGTCCCCGGCGAAGGGCAGTGTAGTCCGCGTGGTGCCGGGGAATAATCTATGGAGTGGAGGCGGATGAGTTACAGGATCTCGAAGAAAGTAGGAACGAGTACCGGCACAATAACCCACAACGTAAGCGTTCACCACATCGATTGCGACAGTTATTGTATAACTGTCGTAGTTGGTGAGATTAACAAGAACAAAGCGCTGGTCATCCGTCACATCTTGTCTCCGACGCAGCACCGGTATCCCATGTGATGTGGATCCTCCGGCTGTTAGTTGGGCTCGCAGAGCTTCTATGAAAGTTCTGTATGTCGTGGTGGTCGCATTCTTAATGGAGAAGGATAGTGCCATATTATATCAATATGAACAAGGCAGATGAAGCTAAATCTATCGTTTTTCTCTCAATCAGTTTAACCCAGGATTTGTCAAAGTAATACAAGTGAATATATATATATATATATATATATATATTATATTTCAAAGTCGTCTACCAAATATATACTTATCCAACGAGTTGACTCGTTCACTCCGACCGCGTATTCAATATTGTTGGCTACGGGAGAAATATATAGTCAAGTCTATATCGCGTCCACTGTTCCATTTGAATGATTACAAGTACACTACTTGTTATTATATAAATAATAAGATATAAGTGTTAAAAAGTTAATAATTAAAAAAATAAAATTTTTCATCACTTATATAAAAACACGTTGTGTACTATTCGCATTCCCGTCACCATGAAAAATTTCTCGTTATTCTATCAATCAAGCATCAAATAGTAGAAGGAATTTTCAAATACAATGGAGTCGAGAATATCTTGATCTGTGGACTCGGATCCGAAAGGTGTTCCAATGCAGCCCAAAATCCATGGCGGCCGTTGCCAGTGTCAGAGAAGGGGGGTTTGGTTGGCCTCAGGTTCACTGTGCATGTTGTTATTGTTGGTGTTTATTAGCGTACTGAAGCTAAGTTTAAATTTTAAAACTTTTGTCCTTAGTTCCTTGTGTGGCAGTGTGTAGGATTGTACCTTGAGCTCATATGCCAAGTGCACCAATTAGTTTCTTTCCTAGCTTATGGCTTACATGCCATTGGATCACCGTAGACTTGGCATTCGTGTCGTGTTTTCCGTGTTCGTGTCGTTTTCGTGTCATACCTGATATCTTAACGGGTCGTGTCGTGTAACACCCGTTAAAATAAACGGGTAAAATGACCCGACTCGAAATCGACCCGATAATATTAACAGGTAATATGACCCGACCCGTTACCCGTTAAGGAAAATATATTTTAAACCAATAAATAATCAAATGAAAAACATAATACTAAATAAGTATATACATTCCATATTATCACATCCAAAACATAAAAACACAATTTTGTTTTAAGTATATTTTCGCTTACCTAAAGTCTTTAATAGTTTTTTAATTAATGTAGAAGTGTAAAAAAATATAGAAAAAAAATATATAAACACTCGTAATGACAAGCTTTATAACTTTCATGAAGATTTAACTTCGAAATTCGCCACTATAATCATATAATTCATAGATCAAAATTTAACCGTTGATTGTTGTTTACATTTATACTTCATTGTTCTCATCAAAATTCATTTTTTTAGATTTTCTTCTTTGAAAACATGATCTATTAGAGGGTGCAGGTAGATGAACGGTTTGGATCGTTGATATTATATTTAGAGTTTTATGGTTAGTGAAAATATTGTTTGATGTTTATAAAGTTTCTACAAATTATATGACATTGACTCATATTTCAGTTAACCGTAAATATCGAAACGTGATATCATCTTCTTACATCTGCCAGATGATCATGTTTTCAAAAAATAAAATTTTAAAAATGAAATTCAGTAAGAAGAATAAAGCGTAAAAGACAATCGACGGTTAAATAAATTTAAGGTTTCACTACTACAAAATTATCTATTGCTGGCGGTCCAAAAACTGTTTTCAACAATCCAACCGTCAAACTTATTTGTACACATTCCAAGATTGCATACGTAAAAAATCGTAAAAAACAAACATTCAGAGATTACGTAACGGAACAAAAGTTTTCGACGGTTATAAATGAAAATTCACAATTTAACGGTTATTTTAGCTCCGATTTTGATGATTTTTTACAGATACACTCCTCGACCCTATAAGAATGTAATGAATAAATTTGATCTTTAATTTAAAGTATTTACACTAGTGGATACCACAAAAACTTATTTTATACTTAATAAAAGTATAATATTAACTCCAAGTGTTTGTTTAATCTATCGTTTTGACGCAATATGGATTCTACAAAAAATATTTCAACGATCCAACCGTCAAACTTATTTGTACACATTCCAAGATTGCATATGTAAAAAATCGTAAAAAAAAACATTCAGAGATTACGTAATAGAACAAAAGTTTTCGACGATTATAAACGAAAAATCACAATTTAACGGTTATTGTAGCTCCGATTTTGATGATTTTTTACAGATACACTCCTCGACCCTATAAGAATGTAATGAATAAATTTGATCTTTAATTTATAGTATTTACACTAGTGGATACCACAAAAACTTATTTTATAATTAATAGAAGTATAATATTAACTCTAAGTGTTTGTTTAATTTACTGTTTTGACGCAATATGCATTCTACAAAACGTTTTTCAATGATCCAACCGTCAAACTTATTTGTAAACATTCCGAGATCGCATACGTAAAAAATCATAAAAAACAAACATTCAGAGATTATGTAATGGAACAAAAGTTTTCGACGATTATAAATGAAAAATCACAATTTAACCGTTATTTTAGCTCCGATTTTGATGAGTTTTTACAGATACACTCCTCGACCCTATAAGAATGTAATGAATAAATTTGATCTTTAATTTAAAGTATTTACACTAGTGGATACCACAAAAACTTATTTTATACTTAATAGAAGTATAATATTAACTCTAAGTGTTTGTTTAATTTACTGTTTTGACGCAATATGCATTCTACAAAACTTTTTTCAATGATCCAACCGTCAAACTTATTTGTACACATTCTGAGATCGCATACGTAAAAAATCATAAAAAACAAACATTCAGAGATTACGTAATGGAACAAAAGTTTTCGACGATTATAAACGAAAAATCACAATTTAACCGTTATTTTAGCTCCGATTTTGATGATTTTTTACAGATACACTCCTCGACCCTATAAGAATGTAATGAATAAATTTGATCTTTAATTTAAAGTATTTACACTAGTGGATACCACAAAAACTTATTTTATACTTAATAAAAGTATAATATTAACTCCAAGTGTTTGTTTAATCTATCGTTTTGACGCAATATGGATTCTACAAAAAACATTTCAACGATCCAACCGTCAAACTTATTTGTACACATTCCAAGATTGCATATGTAAAAAATCGTAAAAAACAAACATTCAGAGATTACGTAATAGAACAAAAGTTTTCGACGATTATAAACGAAAAATCACAATTTAACGGTTATTGTAGCTCCGATTTTGATGATTTTTTACAGATACACTCCTCGACCCTATAAGAATGTAATGAATAAATTTGATCTTTAATTTATAGTATTTACACTAGTGGATACCACAAAAACTTATTTTATACTTAATAGAAGTATAATATTAACTCTAAGTGTTTGTTTAATTTACTGTTTTGACGCAATATGCATTCTACAAAACTTTTTTCAAAGATCCAACCGTCAAACTTATTTGTACACATTCCGAGATCGCATACGTAAAAAATCATAAAAAACAAACATTCAGAGATTACGTAATAGAACAAAAGTTTTCGACGATTATAAACGAAAAATCACAATTTAACCGTTATTGTAGCTCCGATTTTGATGATTTTTTACAGATACACTCCTCGACCCTATAAGAATGTAATGAATAAATTTGATCTTTAATTTATAGTATTTACACTAGTGGATACCACAAAAACTTATTTTATAATTAATAGAAGTATAATATTAACTCTAAGTGTTTGTTTAATTTACTGTTTTGACGCAATATGCATTCTACAAAACGTTTTTCAATGATCCAACCGTCAAACTTATTTGTAAACATTCCGAGATCGCATACGTAAAAAATCATAAAAAACAAACATTCAGAGATTATGTAATGGAACAAAAGTTTTCGACGATTATAAATGAAAAATCACAATTTAACCGTTATTTTAGCTCCGATTTTGATGAGTTTTTACAGATACACTCCTCGACCCTATAAGAATGTAATGAATAAATTTGATCTTTAATTTAAAGTATTTACACTAGTGGATACCACAAAAACTTATTTTATACTTAATAGAAGTATAATATTAACTCTAAGTGTTTGTTTAATTTACTGTTTTGACGCAATATGCATTCTACAAAACTTTTTTCAATGATCCAACCGTCAAACTTATTTGTACACATTCTGAGATCGCATACGTAAAAAATCATAAAAAACAAACATTCAGAGATTACGTAATGGAACAAAAGTTTTCGACGATTATAAACGAAAAATCACAATTTAACCGTTATTTTAGCTCCGATTTTGATGATTTTTTACAGATACACTCCTCGACCCTATAAGAATGTAATGAATAAATTTGATCTTTAATTTAAAGTATTTACACTAGTGGATACCACAAAAACTTATTTTATACTTAATAAAAGTATAATATTAACTCCAAGTGTTTGTTTAATCTATCGTTTTGACGCAATATGGATTCTACAAAAAACATTTCAACGATCCAACCGTCAAACTTATTTGTACACATTCCAAGATTGCATATGTAAAAAATCGTAAAAAACAAACATTCAGAGATTACGTAATAGAACAAAAGTTTTCGACGATTATAAACGAAAAATCACAATTTAACGGTTATTGTAGCTCCGATTTTGATGATTTTTTACAGATACACTCCTCGACCCTATAAGAATGTAATGAATAAATTTGATCTTTAATTTATAGTATTTACACTAGTGGATACCACAAAAACTTATTTTATACTTAATAGAAGTATAATATTAACTCTAAGTGTTTGTTTAATTTACTGTTTTGACGCAATATGCATTCTACAAAACTTTTTTCAAAGATCCAACCGTCAAACTTATTTGTACACATTCCGAGATCGCATACGTAAAAAATCATAAAAAACAAACATTCAGAGATTACGTAATAGAACAAAAGTTTTCGACGATTATAAACGAAAAATCACAATTTAACCGTTATTTTAGCTCCGATTTTGATGATTTTTTTACAGATACACTCCTCGACCCTATAAGAATGTAATGAATAAATTTGATCTTTAATTTAAAGTATTTACACTAGTGGATACCACAAAAACTTATTTTATACTTAATAGAAGTATAATATTAACTCTAAGTGTTTGTTTAATTTACTGTTTTGACGCAATATGCATTCTACAAAACTTTTTTCAATGATCCAACCGTCAAACTTATTTGTACACATTCCGAGATCGCATACGTAAAAAATCATAAAAAACAAACATTCAGAGATTACGTAATAGAACAAAAGTTTTCGACGATTATAAACGAAAAATCACAATTTAACGGTTATTGTAGCTCCGATTTTGATGATTTTTTACAAATACACTCCTCGACCCTATAAGAATGTAATGAATAAATTTGATCTTTAATTTAAAGTATTTACACTAGTGGATACCACAAAAACTTATTTTATACTTAATAGAAGTATAATATTAACTGTAAGTGTTTGTTTAATATACCGTTTTGACGCAATATGCATTCTACGAAACTTTTTTCAACGATCCAACCGTCAAACTTATTTGTACACATTCCGAGATTGCAAACTTAAAAAATCGTAAAAAACAAACATTCAGAGATTACGTAACGGAACAAAAGTTTTCGACGGTTATAAACGAAACATTACAATTTAACGATTATTTTAGCTTCGATTTTGATGATTTTGTACATATACACTCTTCGACCCTATAAGAATGTAATGAATAAATTTGATCTTTAATTTAAAGCATTTACATTTTTTTATATATGAGTGATTGTAATATATATATATTTACATTTTTTACACTTCTACAATAATTATTATTAATTTTATTAATTTTGCCCTCAAATGAAAAACATTATTCATGAGGGTTTGAAGGATTTTAAAAATCTAAACGATAATATAAGTGTAACAATTATCTATTCGTAGAGGAATAATGATAAATCACAAGTGTTTATATATTCTTTCACATTTTTCATACTTGTATGTATGTCTTCTTAGTTCTTGCATATATAAATACTATACTAGTATATTTTAATTTTGGACAAGAATATGTTATGTAAAATTTATCCTAGTAATGATAATAAGGAACTCTCATAATAAAAATAAATAATGCCTAAAACTTTTTTTTATATATATTTTTTAATTTATATAGAACGATAATACAAAACTATATATTTAATTTAATATAGAATATATTGTATATATTAATATGACTATTGTATTTTATAACCGTTATTTTCGTGTCGTTTTGGTGTCGAGTCACCGTGTCGTGTCAAAAACTGCCAAGTCTAGATCATCGTGTGTCACAATCTTATGGAGTCTTGTATTTAGGTTTGGATCTGTGCCCCATTGAAGGTACCAACACTACGGCACAACACTACATTCACCACGGCTAATTAACCATGGACGTATAAAGTCCGTTATAAAAAGTCAAATTTAACCATCGACATTTGAAGCTCGTGGTAAATAATTATTATAACAACGGGCATAAACAAACCCGTGATTGAAATGGTTAAAATAACAACGCGTGTTTAAGGCCCATTGTAATTTAACTAAATATTACCACGAGGAAAGCCCGTGATTGCAAAAAGTTTTAACAACAGCGTTTTTTTTTTAATTTATGACGGACTATAATTGTTATCTTTGTAATTTAATTTTTTTTATTTTTTAAATCAACTAGTATAATAATAGGGATGTGCTATCCACACATCTCATTTTACTTCTCACACACCCTTTGTTAATTTCTGTTCGTTGATCTTCTTCAATTCATCTGATCCAACGGCCGAAAATTAGAGGAATGTGTGAGAAGTAAAAAAGGGTGTGTGGATATCACACCCCTAATAATAAATGCCCAAATTTCAGATCTCAAACCCTATTTACAGTTTTCAGTCAGACGCCATCAACCACCAGGTCTTATCCAATTCGCTTATGTCAACGATTTTTCGACCCTAAGCTACAAAGATGAAGAGCTTGCTTTGTCTCGAGATTTTATTGGGGGGGGGGGGGGAAGGCGCGAGATAGACAGGAGAAAATTGCCGGCTTTCTCCTCCTTCCTCTGAACAAGAACACCGACGAGCTCGACGCTGTTGGTGCTGATGCTCGTCCGGGTAGCATGTCGTTTAGGTTTCTTGTTTTTGGTTTAAAGTTTCAGTATTTGTTGGTTTTATTGGGTTTTTGAGGTTGGTTTTGATGATGGGTTGTGTTTGGTTTCTGCAGAATTGACGATTGCGGAGCTGCAGGGATTTCTAAGAGTGTTGGAGCTGTGTGGATGAGTTGTTGAATTTAGGGAATGAGAAATCTGATTACGATTGGTGAGTAAATTATTGCCAAGTTTAATTCTTTGATTTTTATGCTTATTTTTGGTCCTGGGACTAATAAAAAATTTAAGTCTCTGATTGTCTCAACTTGTTGAATTGCTGAAGAAAATTGTTGGGTTGCTAAATTGGGTTTGCATAATGGGAGTTTAGTATTCCTGCATAATTATGTTTAAATTAATTATGAGTAAAAGAACAAACTCCAGAATGTAATGGAGCCAATCTTGCAAAAGACTCATGGTTCTCAAGACTCTGAATGAGAGAACCAAGAGAACAAAAATGTCGGGACAAATATAAAAAATGGTGCAAGCAAGAAAAGACAGGTTAGTTGTATTTGTGGTGATTATTATGCTTATATTCCTGGGTTTTTTTTTTTTGGTAAAATTGGAAGGTCATTTTTTTTGGTGTGTCCTTTGAATTCTTTTAGGTGCATTCGGAGCCAGAGGCCATAACGATTGGGATGCAAGAGAGTTGGCAACAAGTGGTTAGTCATGCTATGTTATTGTTTAAGCCTTTCCCATTTTATAGTATAAAAGGAATTTCTTTCTGTGGGTTCCACACTTGTTATCAGGGCACTTGAAGTTACGAATTCCAACCCTTAATTGTTCTTAATTGAAAGAAAGCATGCAAGGGATGGTACAATATAGTTTAAGCCGAAATCATAATTTTTTGAAAAGCAAAACACTCTTCTTATTCACAAATGGCGTGCACCGTTCACAATTTCCTAAAATTTTAGAGTGGCATGTTTATTGTTAGGAAGATCTCACCTCAAGAGCTCCAAACCTCAATGGTTATTGTGGCAAACTCTCCTTTCTCCTAAAATTTTAGAGTGGCATGTTTTGATTGTTCTTAATTACTGTAATGGAAGCCCTATGGAAAACTCTCCTCTCTCCTCGCTCGCTCTCTCACACACACAGAGGAAGACATCCACATGGATCTTCATATGCTTGACAAATACATGAGGTTTCTTTGTGTCTCTCCTTCTAGATTTTGACTATTATTTTTCATGTCACAATACTCTTATAGTAAGAAACTCAATCTATGACCTGGTGGTTCGAAATATAAAAGGAAAGCCTTGAATTATAGTGATCAATTTTTTTACAGGTCGATCTATGGGCCTTGTGTGATGAGTTCTGATTTCTAAGCTTTATATTTTTCCTTGTTTGTCTCATAGGTGGTTGGTGGTTCTAATTCATGAGGGTTTATAACTCAAATATCAACTACATTTACAACCACCTGCAAATTTAAAGTGTGATTGGCTTGCAGAAGATGTGTGTCTTCTTGAAGAAATGATTGCAGAGAAGATGAATATCATTGGAGGACCAAGATTGGAACTAGGACTTGAGTTTTGTTTTAGAGTGTGAAGCAACGTCTCTACATATTTTGGTGATTTGGTATATTTCTTAATATAACTACTCATTTTGTTGTTAATTTTAGTTTAATATTTGAATAAATGAATTTTAATAAAGTTAAATTTGCAATTTTGTATATATATATATATAAAATTTTTTACTTTTGAAATTTTTTTTATAACGAGCATTAGCCGTGATCAATTTGTAATCCACAATGGTCATAGCACGTGATGTTAGATCCCAATCTACCATGGGCACAATCCGTGGTTACATTGCATTTGACAACGTGCATAGTCCGTGGTAGAAATAAAGACTTTCTATCACATCCAGAATACTAACGGGCGCAATGCCCATGGTAGATTGCAATTTATCACAGACATCCACCGTGGTAGATGAGCTTTTTTCTTCTAGTGCAATGAATGTAGCCATTTTGGCATCATCATCATTTACACAAAAATGGAGAAGTTCATGTGAAATTTTCATCCTTTTATTTTTTTTCATATACCTTTCTGAAAAATACCTTCACCATAGCTAAAAATCAAACATTAAACATTAACATGGTATCAAACCTCAGGTTCTTTCACGAAGAATTGAGCATTTAATCTGTGAGAAAGAGAAAAGAAGGGAACTTAACAAAGAACCCAGAAACCACATTCGATTCAGGTCTTAAATGGTCAGATCTAGTGGGAATGAGTTGGAGCTCCCATATTCATATTGGCGTAAGTAATCTTTAGGAAAATATGAATGTGAATATTGTGTAAATATTAGAGTTATTTATTAGGAAGGATATTTATTTGTGTCCTTTTTTGTTTCCTTGGAGAACAAGGACTATATGTTATTATATACCAAATTATGCAATACATGAAAATTAAGCTGTAAATTTCTATTTGGCATTCGAGCCTAACTTATTTGGCATTCGAGCCTAACTGTAACCCTTAAAACCAAGTTCTAATGTGCTGCTGCTATATTCAATCTTGCAAAATCGTGTTTTCTGTTGCGTTATGTGCAGGAAACCGAAGTTGCAGAAGTACTTCTTCCATGTGTACTATGTTGCATTGTTATGGTAGGAGGCAAGGAGAGCTCAAAACTGAAGTTTGAGGGTCATGCACCACCCAACAATTCAGTTTTGAGTCCCGTAGTAATACAGAGCGATGCTTCTAGCGTACCAATTACCGTAAAGCTTAATGGATCAAATTATCCCTTTTGGTCCAAGGTATTAGAGATGCATATTGCTGGGCGTGGAAAAAAGGGGTTCGTGACAGAAAGTATCAAGGAACCCAAGGAAAAGAGTGCATAGTATGAAACGTGGGAAACTAGGAACGCTATTGTGAAAGGGTGGTTGATTAATTCACATGGACCCTACTATCATGGGTTTTTTCATCCATCTCCGTACTGCTAAGGAAGTGTGGGAAGAAGTTGCTCGAACGTATTATGATGGGTCTGATATCTCTCAGATTTATGAGTTAAAAGTAAAGTCGTTCAGACTTTGACAAGAAGGGCGGCCTATTGGTGTATACTTTGCCGATCTCAAAGCTGTCTGGTAAGAACTGGATCAAAGAAGACCAATCAAGATGGAATGCGCTATTGACTTGAAGACACTTCGAGAAGAAATCCAATTGAACAATGTCTATGCTTTTGTAGCAGGACTTGATGACATATTTGATAAGGTACATAGTGATATTTTGAGAACACAACCTTTACCATCCGTCGAGGAAGTGTTTTATGTTGTTAGCCCAGAAACACAACGCTATGATACTATGATGGGAGGAAGTAACATAAGTAATCAAGGAAGAACCCCAACACCCTCCATGGCTATGGTGTCACGACCACCTTCTTCTGGCTTGTCCTATGGCTCGTCGTCTTCAACAAATTCTCGCCCATTTACTCGAAAAAATAAAGATGATTTGAAGTGTACTTTCTATGGTCAAACCTGTCGTACGGAAGATACATGTTTTAAAAAACATGGAGTTCCTGAATGGTTCCCAAAATTGAAGAAAAAATTACATGCAAAAGAGCGAGCTGTTAATGGAGCAAGTGAGAGTCGTGCATCCATAGCTGTTGCTGCACCTGCTAACAAGGAGGTCGTGCCCACTCAAGGAGATCTGAGTCAGACTTTGTTGACTAGGACAAATCCTAGTGAATCATCATCCAATACAGGTACCGTTGGACGTGTTCTTTTAGCCTCCGACACTGAGCATCATACATGTTGGATTTTGGACTTTGGTGCAACCGATCATATGACATTCAATAAAAATTTATTTATGTGTATGATTGGATTGTGTTGTACTTCTGTATCCGTTTTTTTTTTGTTTACTTCAGGATATTCAGACCAAGGAAATAATTGGGTGTGGCACTAAGAGAGGGGTTATATTATGTGGATGATGTCGTTCTTGGTAGGGCTAATGTAGTTCAAGCATCCCGTACTAGTAATCTGCAAAAAGTTTGGTTATTGCATCGTCGGTTAGAACATGCTTCATTTGGATATTTAAGGCGTATGTTCCCTAGTTGATTTCATGAAATAAAAGAATCAAACTTACATTATGAAGTATTTATTCTTGCAAAGAGCCATCATGCTTCGTTTTCTCCTAGTATGAATAAAAGATTGTTTCCGTTTGATCTTGTGCATTCAGATGTCTGAGGGCATTCACCTGTTACTACTGTTTCAAGGGTTAAGTGGTTTGTAATGTTTGTGGATGATTGCACTCGTATGACATGGATATATGTGTTGAAAAATAAAAGTGATGTTAGTATGATTATTCGGGTTTTCTCCCAGTTGGTTGCTAAATAATATTCCTCCGTTATAAAGGTTCTCTGCTTTGATTACAGAGGTGAATATGTTAATTCTGAGCTATCTTCTTTTTTCCGTGGTCAAGGAATTCTCCATGAGACAATGTGTCCTCATACCCCATAACAAAATGGGGTTGTTGAGAGAAATAATCATCATATTTTGGAACCGCTTGTGCATTGCTTATTGGTGTGTCAGTACCTAAGCATTTTTGGCCTGAAGCTGTCATATATGCAATGTATGTAATCAATCGAATGCCATCTCGGGTTGTTGACTTCCATACCCCATTCCAAGTATTGACGGAACATGTTCCTGTTGTATCCACCAATACTCTTACTCCTCAGGTGTTTTGGTGTGTTGCTTATGTCTATATTCACAAGATTCATTGTAGTAAATTAGATCCATGTGCTCTTTGGTGTGTATTTGTTGGGTATGTATCCCAACAAAAATGTTATAAATGCTACCACCCTGAAACCCGACACATGTATGTGACAATGGACGTTACTTTTTTTTGAATCAGAATATTTTTATACTCCGGTGTCATCACCTTCAAATCACAAGGGGGAGAATGCTAGTATTTATGATCTTGATGGTGATTTTAGATGGTTGGATGTATAGGAAGTCATGATAAGTGCTTCAGGAGGAATGAACCATGACAACCCCATGCAAACTGGTGCAACAATGCCTCGGTCCATCCCTGCTAAGACTGTTGTAGGTCTTCGGCTGCCGTCTGCTGAGAATAGTGCAGTGTGTCAGCAAGGCCTTGCCAAGGAAGAGCGCTAACATTCAGCCAACTTCTGCCGAAGAAGAAACAGCTCCACAGCAGGTTGCTGCCAAGCCTAGTACTACCGAGACTCTTGCTGAGCCTGCTTCCCCTCTCTCTCTAGCTCAATCGTGCCATCGTCCAATACGTCTTCTTTGAATATCCCTGAGGTAAGTACCATTAATGCTCATGTAACTAATGATGTTATAAATACGTACAAGTTGCCACCACAACAAAACCGTGTTGTAACTCCTGATAGGTTTTGCGAAGGAAAAGTGAGGTATCCAATAGCCAACTATGTGTCATGTAAAAATCTTTCACCAGAACGCCAAGATTGGGTGAATAACGTGGAGTCAATTCAAATACCAACTTGAGTGGATGATGCTTTGAAGGATCGAAAATGGGCTGAGGCAATGGATGAACAGATGATGGCACTACATAAAAATAATACATGGCAAGTAATGGAACTATCGAAGGGAAAAAACACCAGTTGGACGTGCTGATGGGTTTTTACTGTTAAATACAAGGCTGACAAATCACTAGACATGTAAAAACATAGTAGGCAATTCGTTTTCCAAACACTCTAAATCACTGCTCATTTGTGGAACTAATTGACTGTAATTATGGGGTTGTAGCATTTAAAGTACAGGGTGTCCACGTGTGCAGCTGAATATCTCTGCGTTTGAAAATTTCTAGTGGAATTTGATCGACTTCAAGTATTTACACGTATTCTTCTTTTTGATTTGCCATGGTGTCTCTACTCTACTGAATTAGAAATTTCAGATGTGTGTATTTCTTCCTTAACATTATCTAGTCATTCTAAAAGTTGATAAAAAAACACTTGTCTTTTGACCTTGGATGGTATCTGTTCATCTCAACTCAAAAGCTTTAATGAGAAGATACCGGATAGTATATAATATATATGCGTAAGCGTTCCTAGAAACTGATGAGAGGTGGTTTTGTTAATTAGGTGGGTACGGTCCTCCTCATTTGTGCCTTCTTGTATGACATCTTTTGGGTGTTTGTTTCTAAGAAGTTGTTCCATGAAAGCGTGATGATCGTGGTAAGTGATCCATACATGTTTCTCTATTTGCTTCATTTAAGGCCCCTATGATATAAACATTTCATTTTTGAAGGATTTGAAATGCCTGAGAATCATTTTAACGGCTTGGTCTCCCTTTTACAGGTAGCTCGTGGCGACAAAAGTGGAGAGGATGGTATTCCAATGCTACTAAAGATCCCACGCATGTTCGACCCATGGGGTGGTTTCAGCATCATAGGATTTGGTGACATCCTATTACCAGGCCTGCTTGTAGCATTCTCGCTCAGGTTTAATCCCTTAGTCCTATCCCCAATTGCAAAAGGACTTGATAGCAACATTTCTCCATGTGTCAAATCTTTGCGCTGTTTATATGCAGTGGAATAGATAAATTTTAGACTATTAATGGTTTTTCCAGGTATGATTGGTTGGAAATAAGACTTTGCATGCTGGATACTTCATTTGGGCAATGATTGCTTATGGATTAGGTAAAGATATAATAAAGAGAGCATTTTTCGACAGCTACTCTTAAGGTTTCAGATGTGTTTCCCAGAAGAAAAACATGATGTTTCACATTTTTTGGCAGGTCTTCTCATCACTTATGTGGCATTAAACTTGATGGATGGGCATGGCCAACCAGCACTTCTTTACATTGTTCCATTTACACTTGGTAAATTCCTTTCTTTCTCGTTCACCATAAACATAGTCCAATGTCACTCTGCCATTTTAAGTTTATAAACACATGAATAAAGCCCAAGGGCATCACACGTGCGATAAGTTTTGTGTTATCAAGTGATCAAGAACCAGTCCGAATACTCTATTTTCGTATAATATCAGGATGCTAGATGGTGCAGTTTTAAGTTAAACTGATCAAAATTTACACTCTCCAATGCAAACACTTTGCTGTTATTAGGTAAGAAAAGAGGTGACTTACAGATTCTGTGGTCTAGAGGAGAACTGGAATGGCCCTGCCCTCATATCGAGCTTGAAGGCAGTCATGAAGTGAACGAATAAAAGTAATTAGAAACCATTTTCTTGTATGATATTTTAGTGTTGGCATTGTATAATTACTAGAAATCTGGTAAAGATCCGACAAGATCTCCGCTTAATTTGGTAATCTTGTATGTAAGTTTATTGCTCTTTAAATTGAACGAGGGTGCTCTCTTAATTCTAAAGGGTACTTCAACCAAGCAACAACAGAAGTACAAAAGACATATAAAGGGTACAAACGACGATAAGTATTAGAGTTCATCATGAACGTGACGATGTCCAGCGGTTTCATTGCACTGCCGGTCAAGGGTTGGCACCTGTCTCGAATAGAGGAGCATCGCGATACCCCGCCGCTGAACCATGTCTGCTTCAACGCTGCCAACTACGAAGGGACGATTGCTGACAGTTGTGAGCTGAATAGGCCTATTGAAGCGGTTTCCATTGACCGGTACATTCTGGATCTGCTCCGAGAGAGCAGACCAATTGGTTTCCAGGCTTCGCATTGCAGCGTCTGGTATATAAGGAAGGTTGTCTATCCCCATTCTAGTGCTGACTTGACTCTCAATGTACCAGTACCTTGCCGCTTCCGAGACCATCTGAATGATCACAATAAACGCTGCGGCTTGGTCGGAATGGGATGCCGCATAGTGCAGCTTAGTGATGGCGTTATCGAGTTCATTGCGTCCCAGAGGGATTTGCTCAAGCATAGGTATATTCTCATGTATACGTGACCCTGGGTTACGAGCACCTGATGCACTCGGTTGTGCTGTACATCGTGCATATGCTCCAAGCGCGGGGTAGTCTCCGGTGAAGGGCAGCACAGTCCGCGTGGATTGTGGCGGTGGGTCTCCTCCCGCCGTCGCGTTGAGTCTTGAGGATTGCCGTCTCGGGGCTATCTCCTCGTCTCCATTCTTTGGTCCAAATCCTTGTAGGTACGGGGTTGCATTCATCATGGTTTCTGAATTTTCTAACATTGTATCATTTCTCCAGGGATTAATTAAGAAACATTTCCAAGAAAAATTAATTGATACGACGTGTGAGAAGTTCAATGTAACAGAAAATTCAAGAAATCAAATTCTAGAGGCTTCTTCGAGTATTTGAATTGGCTCTCAATGAAAGCACAAATTTGTTGATGCAAATTTCCTCCGTCTCTAGCTTTAACGAAAAAGAACCTGCAAAACAATCAACACCTTTGATCAAGGACTTAAGCCTCACGTGCCCATAAGACAATCAACACCTTTGATCAAGGACTTAAGCCTCACGTGCCCATAAGGTGGGAGGGAGGAGGGTTAGGCCAATGGATCTCCGATGCCTAAGTTAGTTTCTCTTAGAAGAGTAAAGTGTTTAGGGCTTTTTATGGTAGCAAAAGCTTACTGAATTTTGGTAGAATAAGGGGTATATATAGGAGGAGAGGACCGGTGTGGCGGGATCCTATTGGCCAAGGTTTTATGGAGATATATTCTCAAGATATTAAATAGGAAATAATATCTTGAGATAATGGATTAATTATCCCTAATTGATTTAAATAAGGATTACTTACTTGAATGGTGTCAATCTTCAATTGGGAATGGATTAAAGATAAGATTTGTGCAATTAATCCTTATCTTTAATGCTTTGACTTTTCCTTGCCAAGGGCAATGAGCTGTGGGCAGTCATATTTAGCTATTGGGACCTTCAAGGGTGCGAGTTGCGCGTGGGAGAGTCTGCTCATTTATTGAGGGCAATCTTGTCTTTCTTGGGCAAAAGTTCATGTGTTGCCTCTAGAACTTTTGGGATTATTTTATGCTCCACATAGGAGCTTATTGCACCTTTGAAAGCTTATAACAAAGGCTTGAAATGTACTCAAAGAACACAACTGAAAAGGCATTCTTTAGCTTGAGCATTAAGCCTAGAGAAACATAGCAGAACTCTCCCCAATCCAGATTGCTGATCCATCTCTAGTGAATGTTAAATGAAAGTTCATTCGGGGCATGGTCGCCTGCATGTAGATCAAAAATACTTTTTGAATCCTTTTATCAGACCCTATACATCAAACCCGAGCAGTTCCAATCGCACTACACTTAGCTAGCATGGCTGAGGCACTTCCCCATACCATAGCTCCTTTGGAATAAAATTTCTCTTGAGGATTTCCTAGTCTGGTTGACTTCTTCGGACCTACTTAACACATGGTGTTGCTATGGTTCTAAAAGACGTTAGACGCTAGTCGAGCGGCCAACTGAGGCCTACCACCTAGGCGCTAAGTAGGGCCTAGGCGGACTAGACAGATTCAATAAATTTATTATATATCTTTAATACATTGGTGAATTTAATAGAATGAGATGAAAGTTTAAATGGGTATAAACCCATTGTACTTTACGAAGCATGTTATAGATATCATATAAATTTATAATAAATTTAATAAAAAATAAAGTTGTCAATGGTGTAGAAAGCATTTGGACAACAATTTTAAAAAACAGTAATAAAAAGGAGGGAAAGGCACTTGGACACATAAAATGCAGGGAGGTGGGGCACCACACCAATTCGTAATACACATTTAGTTTAATTTGGGGTTAATTTGGATGCTGGCTGTCCCATTTTCATTGGACAACAATTAAAAAATGAAATTTAATTATGAAAGAGAATTTTTAGAACACTGGTATTGCATAGCATACTTAGCTTAGTATGATGGCCTGGGATAGAGGTAGTCGTACTCAGGGACGGAGTTTAGAGACACCCTTGGATGATTTTTCGATCGCCCTTTTAGACTATTCCCTCAAATGGCGTAAAGCCCAAGTTTGAATGTTATACCCACAACCTTTCTGATTGTATAATCTTTTCGAAGGCCGGATGGTGGGCTAAACTTTTGGGTCAGGGCGCCATGCGCCCATACCTGTAGCTCGCAAATCGTAACCATGCGTACGACTTGAGCCTCTCAAGCTGCTAATCGTATAATACGGAATGGGCTAAAAGAGACTCTTTTGACTACTTTGAACTTTTAGAGTTACAATGCCGCAAAGTTTCAAAGCTCTTCATCATTTGGAATTTAGGGTATTCCATATGCTGTAATGAATGGTGTGAGAAAGAATAACGATGGTGTGAAAGGATCTGAGAAAGTCATTCCTAGCTATGTGTCTTCTGTCCTGGACTTGCGTTTAATCATGTCTATAATTAAATAATTAAAAGTACTTATCTTTTGGAGTGATACCATGGTTTAGACCAAGGTTGTTCACCCATAGTTTTGACCACAATTTACTTTTAGGAGGTAAATTTACTAATTCCCATATGTTATTTTCTAAAAGGAACTAAACTTCACTTTTAATTGCTTCTTTCCAGCAAGAAGCCTCTTGAGAAGCCATGACTTCTTTGTATGTTTGACCTTGCCTTAGTTTGTAAGGTCACGAAGTGAGGACCAAAATCTTTAGGAGTTTTCATTCTTTTGCTTCTTCTTGGTTCTAGTGTTTACTCTTGGACACTTGATGAAGCAGTCTCTCCATGGTGAATTATTCTCTTTTTATTGAAACTTGAAACTTTCTTTTTAAATATTGCCCCCTTCCTTTCCAAATTTCATATGGAGACTTATTAGTCCTTTATGTGGGATTTGATTTAAATTATATTTGTAGTGAGCAAAGCTTCACCCACAAATTGTGTGGAAGTCCGAACTATTAAACATTAGAATTTATCATATCCTTGAACATTCGATTTTTTCATTCCGCAACATCATTTTGTTGTGGTGTATATGGTGCCGTGGTTTGATGTATAATCTCATTCTCTGCAAAAAGTTTGTAGAAAGCCGAGAATTCATATTCTCCCCCACTATTAGAAAGAAGAATTTTAATCTTCTTGATAACTTGGTTTTCAACTTCAGTCTTATATATTTTAAACATATCTAAGGCTTCGTCTGTACTACAAATTAGATATTCAATAACAAAAGTTGTTGCAGTAATCAATGAATATTATATAATAGCTTTTCCTACCTCTAGTAGGCATTGATCTAAAATCACATAAATCAGTATGGATAAGTCGAAGCAATTTGTTGGACTTTTCTAGAACACTTTTAAAAGTTTGTCTTCCAAACACACTTCATACTTGTAAGTTTTCTTTGAATCCAATTTTGGTATCAGACCGAAGTTAGCCATTTTATGTAATGAATGATAGTTGACATGTTCTAATATAGCATGCCAAATACTAGAAGAGTCAACAATATAAGCAAAAGAATTATTTTTTATTAATATTAGAAGCAGCAATTACATTGAATTTGAATATCCCATTACCAAGATATCACTCCCACAAACATTCTCTTCTTAGTAAGAGCAAATTTGTCAAACCTGAATACAAAGCTTAAATCCTTTGTTGCTTAATTAACAGAGGTCTTGACACCAAGTTCTTGAATATCTGAAACGTGTACATCTAGGAGGGTCCTCCATAAGTAAATTTCAAAACCACATTATCCTTTCATGCGATCACAGAGGTTGAGGCATTACCTATGAACATATTTCCTCTGTTGTTGAGTTATTGGTATGTGGTGAAAAGATTTATGTCGCCACAACATGCATGTTTGGTGGCTTCAATATTAATCCACCACTCATTTGCATTAACCACCCAATAATCTCATACACAACAACAAAAAGATTCTCCTATGCCATGTTTGCTTGATTGTTGTTTTTGTTAGAGTTTGCAACAGCATTTTGATCATTCCTATGGCAACAAACTTCTACATTGTGCCCATGTTTACCACATACCCAATAAAACCCTTTGATATGTTGATTCTTGAAGCTTTTGCCCTTTGGTTCATTCTTTGCATTTCCTCTCTTGTTCCTTTTTCTTATGACGAAAGAATTTTTTTCTTTGATATTTCTCCAATAATGTGATCCTTGGCTTCCCCAGATAAAGCCGCACCAATCCTTACTCTTCATGTTATCTTCTTCAATACAAAGTCTGACAACCAATTCCTCCATAGTCATATGCTTACGCTTGTTTTTCAGATAACTTTTGAAGTCCTTCCATCCATGTGGCAATATGTCATGAATTATGATCCAAAGGTCTTCAATTTGCTTGACCACTAGTTTGGAATCAGTTATTTTGAAATCCAAAAAAATTCCAACAACGAACTTCTTAGAGCTTGCATCATCTGTTTTGCATTTATTTTCCAATGACAACCATAATTCTTTGGCTGTCATGCAGGATACAGACACATCATAAAGTGTGTCATCCAGTCCACGGAGAATGTAATTTCTGCAAGGAAATTCAATATGATTCCATGCATCAATAACATTCGTTGTCTTTGTCGACTAGAAATTCTTTTGGTTAATGAGCCTCTTCCTTCACAGCTTGTGCAAGATTCAATATTCATAGATAGAATAACATCTTTTTTGCTAACGTATGAAGCTTCTTCCCTTAAAATTTTCTAGTTTTTCAACATCAGGTTTCTTGGGCCCACTCATGTTGACTCATTGCTCCATAACAAAAAAGTTATGTCTATAAGATTGTTGGAAACAAAACAATATATATATATATATATATATATATATAATTTTATTGATAATAGTATTACAAATTACAAACTAATAATAATACTGACAATGCAAACAGTAATGAAAATATAAAATGAACAAAAATTTACTACCAGGTGAATTATAAAGGCTTGTAAGATTGCAATGTCCTTATAGACATAAATTTGGCCTCTACACTTGTGCAGTTGTTCTACTAGGCTTATGTCACCATGATTCCACTATCACAATCAAATGCCTTGCACTAGGGCTTTGATTTTATCGAGCTTACTGAGTCTAATGGTGTAAGACTTGTAAATTGAATCTCCAAAATTAAATCCACCAATGTCGATTAAAACTTTGTTCAAACTCGTGGTTTTTTCCATCCAAAACTCCAACAATCTTACAAGTAACGGTGTTAATAATTCGTGATGATTTATAAGAGGGTTCGTAATCACAAGACGGTTATTCAATCTTTTGCTAGGTATAACCATATTCTTTTTTCTTTTTCTTTTTATTTTTTTTTAAGAAGAAGAGTACAATATTCATTGATTGAAGGGGAACATACAAATAAAAGGATAGTATGCATACATGGGCCTTGATAAAAATCTTGCCAGAGATTTCAAAGATTGAAGAGAAAAAGAGTGTCCCACACATATAGCTTGAAAAGCTATCTATCCCAATAACCACTTGGTTTAAAATTTGCTAAAACTTAACTCAAGTAATTCTTCCTTATGGAAAAGTGCTTTCTTCAAGCAACCTATCCAATATAAGGTCAGAAGGCTCCCTTATCCACGATTCCTCTCTCGTTCGACCAAGCCCACTATGCTCTAGGCGGTGAGCGACGACATTGGCCTCATGATGAACAACAGTACATTGGGCATATGGGAATTTCAGTAGCACGCAGGTTGTTGATGATGGGACCAAGCAACGAGCAATATTCCCCACTCATGTTGACCCTAAAAACTACTTAGCCTACGTGGCGCAAGCCAAATAGCTAATAAGTTAACTGCGTTATTCGGTTGAATACAGGGCATGCCAACTTGTCGGCCGAGCTCGGCTAGGGAGTAAATGAATGTTGTTGTAGCGTTGGGCATGCTGATGACTTTTAAACCTCATGTTGTTGTAATGTTGTTGTAGCGTTGGGCATGCCAACTTGTAACTGCGGCCGAGGAAGAACATGTCTCAACCTCATGTTCTAGAGCCTGAAGACAAGGCTGTTAGTTACTATGAAGTTCAATAAATATTTAGCTTTCAGTGTGCCAAATGATGCAACCTGGTAATACCCCAACTCGCCGAAAGGCTAATAGGATAACCTTTTCCAATAAGGACTCAGAGATTTCTTGTTGACCGAGACTTGGATAGATAACCAGTCGGTCTCGAAGAAGTTCTATTTATCCAAACTAACGTTACTTCTCGGTCACCTGATTCTACGGCTCCCCTATCTGTTTATCCAAACTAAAGATGTCTCCGATTGCTTTCACAGTGTTGTTTATCCAAACTGAAGATGTGTTGGCGGGAAAAACAGTAAAATAAAATTCTCAAGAGGTTTGAGAGGTTTTTGGTAGAGCGAGAGTTTGCAGGTGGCATATTTGTGTGTTAAGTTGAATGAGCTTTAAATGTTGCACTCCTTTCTCTATTTATAGTAAAAATTTACCACATGGCTGAAGTAGAATTCCACTCGAATTATAATTCCTCAAACTCTCCTTCATCCATTCTGAATGGGCTTCGGCCTCTCCTATCATATTTAGGACTAAACCCAACCTCTTTATCTTCCAGATTCAATCCATGATCCTCAATAGATACTCCTTGATTCTCGAGGCATCACCGATATTTGAAGACTCCTTATAATATTAGGACTTGGCCGACTCTATCCATGTTTATAATGAAACTGATTTCTGGTAGGTTTTGGCTATCATTTCTTGGGTTGGGCTTTATTTGGAAATACTCCAAGTATCCTAGGACTTTTCCCTTGGGCCGAGCCCATAATTGCTCTAGGCATAAAAATGTTAATTTGGGTCCAAACAACTCCCCTATGTAGTCGTGGATTATCACCCCAAAACCTCCAATTTTATCGTTCATTCCAAGCACAATCAAAATTAGATTACCTAAACTTCATTAGTCCAACCCAACGTTGTCTCGTATCCAGTGTTCTTAAAAGCACCCTAGGAGGCCACCTAGGCACTGGAGGTGGAGACCCGATGCGATTTAGGACAAATTGTTTACAAAAATCGATGGGGTGCTAGGTGGCCGCCTAGGCACTCTAGGCGGCCCTAAACGGCACTAGGAGGCATGTCTAGGCGATTTGAATCTCGTCTTCTTCCATTACTGGCTCTGCGACTTCTGTCTCGAACTCTCATCTTCTACTTCTCGTCATCATCTTCTGCTCTGCTCTAAATCATCTATCTTGTCTGAAGTGGACTCGAATCTGTAACTCTAACTCTCGCGATGCCAGACTCGAAGAAGAAGGAAATTTTCAGAGGAAAATAGAAGATGTGAGAGAGGAGGAAGATGAAATAGAAAGAAAAAAAAACTAAATAGAAAGAAAGTTGTGAGAGGAGAAAGATGAAACGGAAGAAACCGAAATAAAGTGCTTTCCGCTTTTTTAGGCATCGAAAGTGTTGTAATGTTTACCCATTCTGCTATATTTACTGTTGTTGTCCACAACAACTGATTTTACTTTGATATTTTTTTACATTATCATATTTTTGATAAGGGATTGAACATTGGGTAATGTGATAGAGGTAGGGCTCCACCGATTGGGAGTGATTTGGGAGAGGTGGAGTGGAGGTCACTACGTGGTTTTTAATGTTTTATTATATTTTTAAGACCAAAATATATTATACACTAAAAATCTTCCATTACATATATGCTATTGTTTTTTAAAATAACATATTATTTCATATTCATTTATATAATACACAGTAAATTTAATTAGTTTACATGATATACAAAAAATTTATTAAATCCACCTAGCCGCCTAGGCGCTAGGCCCTAGTCCACCACCAGACTAGCACCTAGCGTCTTTTAGAACATTATGAGTGCTTTGATCTTCTTCTTTGGTGGATGCTAGTGTTGGTATGCGAGCATCCATTCCTCGGCTCGATGAGCAATATCGTAAGGCGGTGTTTGCGCACCATTTCATAATAAATCATTCCGTGCATGCCAAATACTCCATAGCATCATTAACATCAACTCGAAGGCTTGTTTGGTAACTTTTGAGCAAACAGAGCCACCCATTCTAACAATGGTTGCTGAGTACCCACTTGAAATCGGGTACTAGGCGGAATCTCCTACAAATAAAAATTTAACTTTGCACAGTAGACTAGTCAAATGAGCTAGCCAACTACTTACAAGTTAGTTGGTGATAAAAAAATGCAGTTGCAGGAGCAAAACCTAACTGACCAATATGTTCAACTAATCAAAGATTGCCCATATTAGTTTCACGACAATAATCCCTAAGCTTGAACATTTACATATCAGTTCATTATACAAACAGCAATGACAAAGCAATTATGAATTAAAGCATGCTGGATTGACTAGTCAAGCTTACCAGTCAACTAAGTATGTATTCATATTAGTTAAATAAACGCAAATCTACGAATCAAACTTAGTTCACTACAAGTTATCCTAGTCAACAACAATTCAGTTCATTGCTCATAATATGCATTGTAAACTTTGAAATCAACTGTACTGACTAGTCAAACATACTAGTCAACATAGTACAGATTGTTAGGTGCCCATAAACATGTATACCAAGCAAACTTATAAAGCTAAAACAAGATAATGTGATCTTCAGTTATGTTTTAGCCTTATTTCTTAGGTTATGTTTACTTGGTTAACAACCTGTCAATACTAGTAATACATCATTTGAGTATGCCCAAGCAAAGTGTAGCAACAATTAAGCACATGTAAGTGAACCAACTCACTACAAAGGATGCATGCGTTATAAATGAACTTCCCCAGAAATGAAGCCCTTCATACACACTCCCCCAAAAGCTAAAACCATGGCTTGAAACAAGCACTAACAAAGATAACCTTATAAGATTACACTTTTCTGACGAGAGATAGTGGCTCAGCAGAAAAGGAAGATGTTCATTGAAGATCACTTTTGTGCAAATGCATAAAACAATGTATCCAACATATTTGTGCAAACAAATGAAAAGATGAACATCAAGAGGGCAATTGTAAACTTTGCACCAATAAACAACAGCAAAACCACAAGCCATGATGGAATAAGAAAAAGTAGTTTGAGACCCTTTTTAGGAAGTATGGACCGAAAAATCAAATATCTAAAAAGCACATCAGCGAGAGCATAGTATGCAAAACTTTTGGCAGCAACAAGAATAAGATTTCCATTTTTTAAGATATGACTTGGAGGCTTGACCTTTAGACAGAGGAACAGTGAGGTCCTGATAGGCTTGACGGTAGTAGGCTTCTATATCACAATGACAAGTGAACAACTCTCAAGGGTGCATACTAGTAGTAGATGCGAAAGCGAAACCCTAGAGATGTTAGAGAAGGTAAATGTCTAGGATACTGTGAAGAGATTTGAATCATAAAAGGGATATGACAGCTGAAATGAGGAGATTAAAACCCAAAGATCATTGACAAAAAACCCCCCAATATTCTTCACTTTTCTGACGAGAACCAGTGACTCGACAAGGCGGATAAGTAAATTCCACACATGAAACATATGGATACAAATCGATTTCCAGTTATTCTTCCTATAAATCATGAATGACAATGCCCCAAATTAACTGTGAACAACACTAATTAACTCTCAAATTTTCCTAAGTTCATTGAATTGGACTCAGTGACGCAACCAAATTATTCTTCTCAAGTTCCCTAACTATGAAAAGCATGATAGAGATACATCTCAAAGATCATTAAGTTCTGTAAAAATCATAAGTATTGACAAAGCATTTGTAACTATGAAAAACATGATACTCCTGCCAAGAATTTGCTTAACTCAATCATGACTAGTGACTTTTACTACTTACAAATATAAGTTCATAATGATTAGGTGAAATTCCCTTATATTCTAGCATCAAATCCCTGCATGCAAACTAAGTATGCATCCTTAATAAACATACATGAATAAGTTCTCTATAAAGAAGATAAGTAAATCACATTCATGTTTTATGAAATAATAACTGGATGTAATCAATTTATATAAAACATATGATCATGGCTTCGAATGCACCTCTAGCTAAAAAGAAACTTAGTTACACATGTTCATCATCACTGAAAAGCAATCTAAAATAAACATTGAAACTTAAAACAAAGATAGAAAGAACTTTGAAAATTCCAGCAACTTCAATGGATGAATGGTAGGTGCGGTACACCCTAAAACATGCAGGAATTTCATATATATAGGGAGGGGAACGACTGAATCTAAGGAGCAAAGGGTTTTGGCATTTTAAATTATTTTTGGACTCTAAGAATCAGGTATAGAGTGTTGGAATGTGTTTAGGTATCGAAGTGTGCCGAAATTTCTTTTCCAATGATGCATTGAAGTTAAATTCAAAACGCCTTGAGAGACCAAGCCAGATACAACGCAGGGAAAACAAAAGCTCCAACCAACTTCAGTTGATATCATATGCAATACAGCCCACGGCTTTCAGGAAGAAAATGAAATTGAGTCAAATATTGCTGGCTCCGCGAGAGAAAACGGACGTAATCAACGTTGCGTAATCAATAGTCTTCTTAATGAAGAAAATAGATGAATATGGTGCTTCAAAGAAACACTAACATGACTATACTATTTTGATCCAACAACCATATAATTTCTGATTATGGTGATTTGTTTTGTAGAGATTATCTTTTGGAGAAACTTAAATGATAGATAGTTTGATGGTTAAAATACACTGTGAAGTAGACTTTATCAATAAGGATAAAAAGTACTTTCTACTTGGGCTCTAGTTCAGGGCATCGCAAAGTTGTGGTCTAGCGCTACATGGGGTTCAAAGAAGGCAAAGTGCCATTTCTCTATTTAGGAGTTCCCATTTTTTGTGGTTGGCATAGGAGGTGTCATCTTCAAGCATTGGTAGATAAAGCTAAAGCTAAGTTAACAGGTTGGAAGGGAAACTACGGCAGGAATGGTTCAACTCATTTAATCAGTTTTTCATAGTATGCTTTTGCATAGTTTTTCTGTTTATCAGTGGCCTTGTTTCTTATATATTGAGATCTCTTTCTCGATGTGCTCACAACTTTATAAGGTTTGGTGACGTGAGCTCAAAGAAGATTGTCACAGTTTCTTGGTCTCAAATTTGTGCATCGAAAAATGAGGGTGGTTTGGGATTACATGTGAAATCCCGTTCTTGGATTTCACTATTGTAAACTACGTATTTGTAATAATGAGATTTTATCCTATTTTTGGGAATTTATATTAAATTCTATTAAATTTAGATTTTAATTAAACTAATTATGAAGTTTGAATTTGGTCAGTAATCATTAAAAATCCGTGGACTTTACGGGGTTACACTAAGTATAATTCGATAGAGCTCAATCCTACAAGCGTGTTGGCAAAAACTGTTCACGAATCGAAGTTGAAACGAAGAAATTAGAGACGTTTTAATTGTTAAAAAAGAAAATAAAAATTAGAAGCTGCCAGATGGCAGTAGGAGAGAGGGAGAAAGAGAGAGTAGCGGGAGAGAAAAGGAGGGAGAATGACCAATGAGGGAGGAAAGGAGGAAAAAAGAGGATTTTAATTTTCTTGTGGTGGGGTTCGGGGGACACACTCTCTCCCTTCTTCCTGTCTCTCCCACTCATTCCTTGAACTCTCCAGAACTCTCTTACTCCATCCCTCTCTTCCTTTACTCATGCGACACAGACAAGGCCGACAAGGAGTGAAAGTCGTGTTATCCGGCAAACCCAAATCACAAAACTAGTATCGATAATTTCCATCTCGCCACGAACTCCCCTTTGTCCTTATTTTTGAAAAAAATGAAATTTAGATCACGAATCGAGAAGCTCCAACGAGGCCCGACTTTTCTGATGAGTTTTACCATTTTTCGGCGAAGCATGGGTATTTTGGTTGAGGAACGAAGTACAGAATGTCCAGACGTTGCAAAAAGAAGCAACATCCCTGTTTATTTAATTGACTCTCTTGTAGCGAGATACAAATGGGTGAACTAGAACAATGACTGAAGTTGTGCTTGCAAACAATGGAGCAACGAGTTCACTTGCAAGATGAAACAAGAAAAGGTACATACTTTAGTTTTATTGAATTGTTTGTAGTCCTTGGCTAAAAGAGGAAGAATTAAGCATGATATAGGTAAGCTAACACATTGAAATAGAAGTTAAATATGATTCCTGGATAGTTTGGAATTGCCCTGAAATTGTAAATTGGATTAAACAAGTATGGGTTCTAAATTGCAAAAAACTTATTCATTTTGCAGAGAGAAACTATGTTTCAAGTAGCCTACTTTGGCTCTTGATTTCTATGTCCTTGTGAGCTCCTTTTGATCTAATATTGTGTGTTTTGAAAATAGATACATCCGTGATCAAAACCCATCTGATTTCACTTAATTCTGTTGAATTTTGATTGATCAAAATCATGTCCAAAGTTGAGTCACAGGGCTGCCAGACAATAGCAAGTTTTGTATTTCTAGTTTTGGGACTCCATTTTATAGTTGACATAACTTTCAATTTAGGGCTCAATTCTCAACCAAAATTATATGATTTTAAAGTACACAAAACAAGTCTCCAAAAACCATTTAAGTTGGTACCATTTGGTTCAGGTTTGAGCATTCATTATGAGCTTAAACTTGGTTGATCAAAGCAGTTTTATGCAACTTTTGTAGAGAAAATGAGTGTTATTTCTACATTATTCAATTCTTATCCGAGTTTTTCTTTAAATTAGTTTGCTTTATACAGTGTTATTTGAAGTATATAATGTCTATGCTACATGTTAAACAAAAGGATATACGGTATTACTTTGGCTGCTAGTTGATTAGTTCCAAATGGAAGAAAGGATTTAGGAATAAACTACTTCACTTTTGATCAACCTGTAGCTTGCATATATGGGTAAACATCTCAAATTTCTTTATTCTTCTAATGACTGATCATAGGTTGTGTGTTGAACTGACTACACAATGTAGCAGTGGTACATGGATGGTCCTGCTTAGTATATCCACGATAGGAGACCATACGTATTCAGGGGTGATCATGCTTGGTATATCTGCTATGGGTGATCACTGCTTGCATGATTAGACTATGGCTATGGTTCTGCTTGGTTTATCCGCAATGGGGGACAATACACATTCTAGGAGTGATCATGGTTGGTATATCCGCAATGGATGATCACTACCTAGATTTAGGATGTTGTCTTGTTTGGTATATCCTTGATAGGGAGACCATACGTATTCAGGGGTGATCATGCTTGGTATATCTGCGATGAGTAATCATTGCCTGCACGATTAGACTATGCCTATGGTTTTACTTGGTTTATCCGCAATGGGGGACCATACGCATTCTAAGAGTGATTATGCTTGGTATATCCATGATGAGTACTACCTAGAGTTAAGATGTGGTCCTGGTTGGTATATCCATGATAAGAGACCATACGTATTTAGGGGTAATCATGTTTAGTATATCCGCGATGGGTGATTATTGCCTGCACGATTAGACTATGCATATGGTTTTGTTTGGTTTATCCGCAATGGGGAACCATACGCATTCTAGGAGTGATCATGCTTGGTATCTTCGTGATGGGTGATCATTACCTAGAGTTAGGATGTGGTCTTGCTTGGTATATCCGCGATAGGGGCTTGGTATATTCGTGATGGGTAATCACTGCCTACACAATTAGATTATGTATATGGTTCTTATTAGTATATCCGTAATGGGGGACCATACGCATTCTAGGGGTGATGAGGATTAGTTGTACTTGGTACATTTCGATAGGCGACCATATTTTAGTTGGATTCTGTTGAGTGATCTGGAATCCCTACTCTTGCTCATTTTCATAAGGTTAGTCTGACCCTCGATTCGAGTAAATAGGAATTGCTCACAGTAGACGTTGTGTTTATAAATTAGATTTATCATGTTATTACTTGGAATCCAGGTAGGGAATTATGTAGAATTCCTTTATTAAATTTCATGAATTGATATATGATCTTATTGATTGATTAACGTAGTTAAATGTTAATATCGTGCATCTTTGATTCTTGGGATTGATTAATGGGAGTGATTGTGGAATGATGTTGGATATGATTGTTATTACTATGATCAGATTCGTTAATCAATGTGGCTAGAGAATAATATTGTGCTTCGTTGGTTGTTCTTTGAGATGTTGCATACTATAAATGGTGGTATTATGTTGAAACAAAGTGATTTATAAGATAGATGAAATGAAAATCTTGATTGTCATGTGGGTTTGTTATGTAGCCCTGAATCTAGTAATGCATGCTTGTCAAGTCCCAATAATTGATTGAGGAATGTTATGCCTTCCTGTTAGAACGCACTGGGATAAATGTCTGAGTTTAGTGAATGGTGAACTATGAATGACTTGATCCCTTCTTAGGGTACATAGGCAGTCTAACGCTAAGGTTAGATACAGCGATGAAATAAAAGAAAATGAATGCATTGTTAAATCATTGATTGTGTTTTGGTCATGTCTCAGAGGCGAGACATGATAGATAAACAGGAATGTGGTGACGTCACGTGTCGATCTTGGTCATGTGTCGAGATCAGGGCGTGACATGACATGATATTTTCTCTTTAAATACTATGGCTCTCTTAAAGCTTGGATGGTTTGCTATTACTTCTGATTTTCTACGAAGTGTTTACTTTCGAGAGTGATTTCAGCTACATGGGCATTTGTATTCTTCTTGCTACAAGCGATCTTCTATATGGCCTATTATTAAACCCATTCTTCATATCTTATTTGAAAATTGTTGTTGGTGATTAAGAATGGGTCTAGGACTTCTCTTTGAATTGATAAGTCATTATATACCCCTATTGTGGAGGTCATTGGTGTTACTAAGATTGCTCCTTCTCTATCTTACACGAAGGTCTCAGACATTATTTGTTGGTACCATATTATATTGGGCCTCGTTACTTGGGCTTTCAGACATTGAGCCCATGATTTATGTAAAAGGGGAAAAGCCCTTAGTCTATAAAAGGGACTCCTCACCCTCACAATCCAGAGGCCTCACATCCAGCAACCCTCTCACAAACAAAGAAACACTCTCAAACTCTCTCTTTCTCTGGGGGACTCCCTCTCACACTTGTAATCCATACATTCATACAGAGAAATGCGATCAACATCAATGTGGACGTAGCCCAAACATTGGGGTGAACCACGATACATCTTGTGTTCTTTACTTTCTTGCAGATTCACAGTCGGATTTACATTGTTCTAAGACCTCCGGTTTTGTGCATCAACATTTGGCGCCGTCTATGGGAAACGACACGAAAAGCTATGTCGGTCCTCTCTCAATTTTTCATCTCACCACCGTGAATATGCAAAAACCCAAGAACCCAAAGCTTTCCCAGAAAATCCACGGAGCCACCTTCTCTCTTAGTCAGTCGTACACAAACCAAAACAAAAAGAAAAAAAAAAAAAACAGATGTGCTCTTGTTGTTCTTCGTCTCTTCTCATCTCTTTCCCCTCACGTTGTTCTTCCTCAAACAGAACCATAAATACCGCCATTCATGTCTGCTAGCTCCCAAGAGTCCGCTTCGCTGACCCAAAACAAACCACGAAGCTCGTCCTCGAAGGCCTCCAGTTGAAGGAACAAGTCCTGAAACACAAAAACACCTCAATATCTTCAACCGCAAGGTCTCTCTCTTCCTCTCATCTCTCTGTCTTGTAGTCTCTCTCTACGACTGACAAGGGATTGACGATTTTCACGCCAAATGACGAGGCGTTTAAGGCGAAGGGCATCCCCGATCTGAGCAAGCTCACCAATGCCGACCTTTCAGACAGAGGCACTAAGATCTCGCAATGGCGGCTAATGCAAGAAACCCGAGAAAGACCCGAAACCCAGATCTGGTTCGTAGGGTGGAAAGTACTCCCTCTCCCTCTCTCTCTCTATCTCTCCAACAATCCGAAAGATCCAAATATCCTGTGCTCCAGCAAGGTTGAAGAATCTACCAAATCTCATCCAACACAACACTTTCTCGTTTCCTTGTCCAACATCTGTATTTTGCCACCAATTTTCCCCAGAAAATTAACAACTTTCCCGAGAATATCATCGCCAAAGTTCCCGAATCTGAAATGACGACAATCAAAGACCCAAGTCTCGCAATTGACGATTCGGGTCATGCTATTTCCTTCTCCGATTTCCCCGAGGACGTCCAGCTCTGTATCCTCTCGTTCCTCACGCATTTCAAGGTCGCCAGCTTCGCCTGCACATCGAAATGGTTTGTTTCACTCTGAAATCTGACTGCAAGCTCTGGTTCAACATGTGCAACCACAGGTGGGGATCCAAGACCTATATCAGGAAGTGGGGAAATGGGAAAATCACGTACAAGAATCTTTACCAGACCTTCAACGATTGGGTTATGGCGCCAAGGCGGCGTCGCGATATTGTCACCGTCCGGGTGCGGATAGAGTTTCTAGGCGGCAGAGGAGGAGAGAGAAGGAAAGGCAGGCAATGAGGAAGTTTGAGCCTCAACATTTCGTCAAGATTGTCAATTACTCGCCGACGGCGGCTCGACTTTTGCAGGGCCTCTGGAAGCCGCAATGAAGAAGTTAAATACCTCCAAAAATGATGACTGCAGCTGCATCTGCATATTCTTCAGCGTCCGGGAAATCAAGGAAAAAGCTGCAACTTGGATGCATCAAGGCAACAAAAGCAAGAGTCATGACTAGGTCGGTAAGTGACGTGGCCGAGTTGAGACCTCGGTTCAGGTCCGTGTCGGCTCAGCTTCAGGACTCGGAGTGCTCTCAGGTGAACAAGAGGATAATCATCAACCAGCTCAGCTCCACCCCCAGCACAACTATGAAGAAACCCACTTTTCTGAGAAAGCAAAAGTAGAAAGCCAATGAGCTGGAAATGCAAGTGTGGGAGATCATTGCAAGCATCCAATGCAGTCTCCTCAGATTCCATGGGCATCGACCACTAGTAAAGCCAAAGCAGAAAGCAAAAGTAGAAAAATGATATCAGGAAAAAATAAGAAAGCCGAGATATGCTTTTCAAACAAAGAGTCAAGTTGGTATACTTGATGATGGCTTTTGTCGAAACAGAGAGACCATGCCTGCTGACCAAACCTGCCTCCACGTGAAGTTTTCCTCCAACAACTGGACCGCTGAGGTTGATGTGAAGGGAGAAACCCTTGCTGTTGCCAAGTCCCAGCAGTTTTTTTTTTTTAATGATGTGATTTAATTTTCTTATCTTTTGGAGACATATGTATAACCCCACCATAGGGTAATCATAAAAAAAAAAAAAATAAATCGGTAAGCCCATAATAGTGGTCCGGAATGTTATGTGGAGAGCGAAGGCCCATATGCCCAAAAGAGCTAGGCCCTATGGCTTCAAACTCCAACCTCCATCCCTCCACTTAAGGTTCACCCTCTATTATCACCAACCAAGTGATCAAAAGTACGTCTAGTACTCCAAAATTATTCGGCAGCCTGCCGCTGTTATCACCAACCAGGTGATCAATAGTACGTCCAGTACTTCAAAATTATTCGGCAGCCTGCCGCTATTATCACCAACTAGGTGATCAAAAGTACGTCCAGTACTCCAAAATTATACATGAGCATCACTCATGTCAATCATTCATAAACATTCATGAGCATCACTCATGTCAACATTCATGAGCATCACTCATGTCAACATTCATGAGCATCACCCATGTCAACATCCATGAGCATAACTCAAGTCAATCAACATAAACATTTATGAGCATCACTCATGTCAATCAGCTTCGAAAGTTTCATTTACAGAGCTTCAACTTCGAGAGCTCCAACTTCGAAAGCTTCATTTACAGAGCTCCATCTTCGAAAGCTTCATTTACAAGAGCTCCAGCTTCGAAAGCTTCATTTACAAAGCTCCGACTTCAAAAGCTTCATTTACAAAAGCTCCAGCTTTAAAGCTTCACTTTCAAAGCTTCACCTACAAAGCTTCAGTGCATGGTATACAAACACCGCATCCGAACAACCGCCACTTCGGCCCATACATGAATTGAATTTCAAGTCTCCAGCCAACATACTCTATTGACTGAAGACTTGGGGGACTACATTATGTACCATATATTGGGCTTCTGCAACTGGGCCTCATGAAAAATACTTGGGGGACTTAGCCCATTATTTATGTACTGAGGAACGAACTCTTATTTTATAAAATGGACTCTCTCACTATCATTAGAGAGCACTTATTATTCATGTATTGAGGAGCGAGCCCTTATTCTATAAAAAGGACTCCCTCACCATCATTAGAGAGCATCGCCGCCTACTGAGCAACCGCCTCGTCGCGAGCATCAACTCTAGCCCATCACTTATGTATTGAGGAGCGGGCCCTTATTCTATAAAAGGGACTCCCTCACCATCATTTGAGAGCATCACCGCCTGCTTAACAACCGCCTCGCCGCGAGCATCAACTCTAGCCCATCATTTATGTATTGAGGAGCGAGCCCTTATTCTATAAAAGAGACTCTCTCACCTTCAACGCCGCAAGCCGAGCCAACCAAGGCAATATAAGCCACAAGCCGAGCAGCCTCGCAACATGTGCTACTTCTAGTTGAGCATCATTTCACATTGAGCACCACCCCATATCGAGTATCAGTTCTAGACGACATTTAGTTACTTCGGCCCACACTTAAACTGAATTTCAAGTCTCCAGCCAAAAGACTCTCTTGACTAAAGACTTGGGGGACTACTGTTGGTACCATATTATATTGGGCCTCGTTACTTGGGCTTCTAGACATTGAGCCCATGATTCATGTAAAAGGGGATGAGCCCTTAGTCTATAAAAGAGCCTCCTCACCCTCACAATCATCAAGGCTCATCCTCACATACAAAGCCACAAGGCTCACAAACAGAAAACCTCTCTCAAGTTCTCTCTTTCTCTAAGGGACTCCCCCTCACACTTGTAATCCATACATACAGTTATAGAGAAATTGTTGGAAATATGCCCTGAAAGTCAATCTTTGGAAGAAACCTTTTAGGACAATAAATGGATGTATAGATGACTCTTATACATCAAATGGCAAAGATACTAATTAGGACTATCTCAATGAACGATATATGTCCTAAATAGTGAATCCATGGACAATGGATCGATTGAAGAAGTAATCTAATGATGTTAGATTACAGAGATCCTCTTCACATAACCATCATGTCCAAAAGGTTCCTGGTCATATGATTGTCGGAGGGAAACTGACAATGCATAGACCGGTACATACTATGTCCGCTTCGATTGGAATGATGGAAAGTCTCATCCCATTCGTGTAGTGACACTAAGACAAGTATGTAGGTGCTCATTAAGGGAATGAGTTCACTGAACACAATCGAACGAGAATACTTGCATGGAGGTCTACTCACATGTCAAGCAAGTAACTCTAATGGTTGGAATAATGTAAGTAGTCATTTGACCTGAGGCATCGTCGTTGTCTTGTGGTTAAGTACTTGATCTTTGATTATGTCAAAGTCACCCCATTCGCGGGTGTCCACGGCATAGTTGGGGTTAAGCCACTTAGTCATGAAGGCAAGTGAATGCGCAACAAGGAATCTCTAATCCTCGTTAAGAGAGGAAGAATGCTCTAAGATATGATTCGGGAATCTTCGGCCGAAGTATCGAGCGTAAATAAGGAAAACGTTCTTATACGACTCAATTGAATCATATGAGAAGGAGTAATCACATTAGGGGTTTGACATAATATATTCATACCCTAGTGATGTGATTGAGAGTATTGTTTTAGAGAAGGATCGAATTACATTGTAATTCCAACTGAATAGGTTCTCCGAACAAATTCTACATTAGCTTGGGTAGCCATGATATATGGTTAGATGTCACTCATGGCTTGTGAGTTCTTCTAGATGATTAAATGTAATCGTCAAAGAAGAAGGTGAATTAAAAGGTAAGTTTTAATTCACTAAGTGATTGGATTAAATATAATCAATTGGATTGGTGCCAATCACCTCACTGCCTTGCTAATTAGAACCTAAAATGATTGTACACCGATACACTCTTGTAGTGATACAACTATTGGATGATGGAAATAATTAATTAGATTAATTAAGTGTTGTCATTAATTAGAAAGTCTAATGAAATCATAAAAGCGATAAAAGATCGTTTTGGGCTTAAAGAAAAGTTCGGGTTTATTTGGGCCCATTAGGCCTAGACCCATTGGGCTTTTATTCAAGCATGGGATGACTTGAAATAATAAAAGCCCAAAGCCCAAACCAAACACTAAAGGCCGGCCACTTAAAGGGAAAGGGAGAGAGTGGAAGTCAAGTTGTTGACTAGGTTTCTTTTTGTCTATAAAATGAACTTTATAGAGATATTTTTCATTAGGGTTTTTGTGTGTTCAAAACAACAAAAGAGAAAAAGAAAATTACTCTCTCTTCAACACCAAAGGCCGGCCACCATTGGGGGTTTTTAGCTAATCATCTATTCACCCCTTTTGGTTATTCCTCCATCCATCTCACTACACTAGTGGGTGTGGATCTTTAGAGGTCTTCTATTTTGGAGACTAAAGGAGAACTAAGGAGCACTCATACTAACAAAGTGGAGGAGGCAAGGAGGGTGGCTAGGCTCAAGGAGTTCAAGGAACAAAGGGCTTGGAGGTGGTCCATCCTTGGTCTAAAATCTAGATCAAGAGGTATAGATCTACTCCTAAACTTTGTTCTTAACTTAAATGTTTTTGATGCATAATATATAAACCTATGAACCTTGAAGGGGATTTGCATGACTATAGCTTTGATATTATGTGATAACATGCTTCCGTTGCTTTCGTATATAAATTTTGAATTGTATATGCATGCTAGTCATTTGAAATCCCATATGAAATCTCATAAATTTCCCTTCAGAAATACGATCAACATAAGTGTGGACGTAGCCCAAACATTGGGGTGAACCATGATACATCTTGTGTTCTTTACTTTCTTGCAGATTCACGGTCGGATCTATGTTGTTCCAAGACCCCTCCGGTTTTGTGCATCAACATTATTCATATGGAAAAATGGGTTATTCCTTCTATTTCTTCTTCTACGTACTTTTCCATGGTTGGCTACAAAGATTTTAGAGATGGCTCTTCCAGTTGATAAGGAGAATGACGTGTTAATTTGGGAAGCTTCTACATATGAAATTTGTTTCTTTTTCTGATGGTTTGTTCGCTCGGTTTCCTTTAAAAGCTCTCAACAGAAGATCTAACTTCACCGATGAGGCATTCCTTTGTTCCAGTATTTCAACTATGATATATTAATTATGATTCCATTAAGCACTTACTTATTAGTTGTGAATTTGCACAATGTGCTTGGTTTTGCCTCGATACTCTATTTGCCTCGATACAATGTGCTTTGTATCAAAGCGGTTTTCTTCGCAACTTCACAATGCCTAGCTAACATCATGATTTTTTTTTTATTAATGGCTATTTGGAAGATGCGTAACAAACTAAAGATTGAAAGTAAGCCCTCTTCATTTTCACACATTTGTCATTCTGCTTTGGCTTGGAGTAGGTAGGTTAGGGTTTTACTCCTAGGCATGTACGTGGTATTTTGGATAAGGGACTTTCAATCTCTCTTGGAACCTCAATCCTTGTTCCTGTTCTTTGGCACCCCTTCCATTTCTTTGGTTGAAAATGAATATGGATGGACTTGCTAAAGGTAACCCAGGTCTTGTGGCTTGTGGTGGGCTTTTTTGAGATTCTACATGTTATTTTCTTAGTGGTACTCCTTGAGCTTGCAGCATCATACATCTTTCTATGCAGAACTTTATGCTATCATCCTTGCTACTGAGTTAGCTCATACGCGAGGTTGGTAAAACTCATGGCTTGAAAGTGACTGTTCTAGTGTGGTATCTTGCTTTGCTTCTGGTTTTCTTTTTTCTCCTTGTCGCTCCGGACTCGTTGGAGAAGTTGCATTTCTCGGTTGCAATACATGGTTTTTCATTGCACTCATACATTTCGAGAAGGGAATGTAGTTGCTGACAAATTAGTCATTTAGGGTTTCTTTCATCTTCTCTTGTTTGGCATGCCGATTCTCCTTTTGAGATTCTTCCTTTTTTTTGCAATAAGATTTCTTAGGCATGCCGGCCTACATGTTTATCTTTCCTTCTTGACGTGTCATTTTCTTTTTTACCAAATCCTTTTGGATATTCTTTTTTGTTTTACAGCTTTTTTCTCAAGTTTCTTTCTTTATAGGGGATAAAGTTTATATCTCCCCTGACTAGATGTAATCTTCCTTTCACATCAATAAATTCTCTCATACCGTCGAAGTTCGAAGTTAAAAAAGGGGCCTGTCCCTCCAATAAGCTTATTTGATAAGTAGCCCATAATGGCAAAAGTGGAGAGGATGATGGTATACAATTCTGCTAAAGATCCCACTATTTCTATTTTATGGAAGGTACACAAAAAGTCTATTTGTTTTATAACCGAACAGGTTCTATGCATGTCCATTAAATTTGGGATTGTTTATGTAGAATTATCAGAGAGACGGGGCATACGACCCACTTTCAACAACACCAATATTGTCCCCAACTTGGTAATTACCACATGCACTATCTGTCAGGTGTGGGGTTTTATCACAAAATGCCTCGGTATTAGTTGGAGTGGGATTAGGGTATTTAAACTCTTCTTTTATCATTGATACGGTCGATGTGGGACATTTCAACACGCCCCCTCACGTGAGATCCAATTAGCAGGTCACACATGGGAGATCCACACACATCGACAACCACGTGGAGCCAAGGGGACTCACCCTACACTCAGGGCCAAGGGACCCACCATCATCGCGCAGGGCCAAGGGGACCAACCCATCACGTGGCAGTACGGTACAGGCCCGCTCCCTGGCTCTGATACCGTGTAGAATTATCAGAGAGACGGGCCATACGACCCACTTCTAACAACACCGATATTGTCCCCACTTGGTAATTACCACCTGCACTATCCTTCAGGTGTGAGGTTTTATCACAAAAAACCTCGGTATTAGTTGGAGCAGGATTAGGGTATTTAAACTCTTCTTTTGTCATTGATACGGTCGATGTGGGACATTTCAACAGTTTATTCCAGGAAATTTATTTATGTATGCTCTCAAGATTTGGATACTTGTATGGTATGTTCTATGGGTATTCGACCTATCCCTCGTAGGTCACCTCATATATGTCCCATGATTTGGTCTCCATTGTGGGTTTTTTGGCTTACTCTTAACAATGATGACTTGCCTAAATATTGATTGTGTTGCTTGTGGGGAGTTTTCAGGGATTGGCACAGTCAATTTCTTGGGGGCTTTTGTTAAGGTATTGGTTATCGTAACTCTTTTATGCAGTTATCAGCAATTATTATTGGTGTTGAATTTGCTTAGCAGCAGGGTTGGCATAAGCTTTGGTTGGAAAGTGATTCTTCTAATGTTCTTACTTGTCTCCGTTTGGATGATTTTGTTCCTCCCTGACCTTTTTGTACACAATTAATGGTTCACTTGATGGGTTCGTGTGTGAGAAATGACGTTTTCTGTCTCTCACAATTATTGGAAAAGAAATGTGGTTGCTGATAGTTTTGCAAACATGAATTTATCTTCTTTGAACTCGGTCTAGCATGACTCCTCTCCGCTTATAGTTCTTACTTCTTTGCATTCAGATTTCCTTAAACTTGTCCGATTTCCTTTTTTTTTTCTTTTTTTTTTCTTCAGATTAGCGTGAATCAAGGCTTTGGGGTTTGTTCGTATTTCCTCATGTGTATGGTTTTGTTTTTCTCCCTAACATACGTGCTCTCCATAAACTACATGATTTTCAAATTCTCTGGCATGTCTTCTTATCACATACGTGGCAATAGTTTATTTATGGGCATGGCCAACCAGCACTTCTTTACATTGTTCCATTTAGACTTGGTGAATCCCTTTCTTTGAGGGCCACTTTGTGGAGATTACTCTGCAATTTTTTTCATATGATTCGAACCGTAGATATTGATACATTATTCATGATCACTTTTGCAAAAAAAAAAAATTTAAATTTAAAACCATTAATATCCAATTGTGATGAAAAAAGAAGATAAATATGGTGCTTCAAATAAAAACTAAAATGACTGCTATTTTAATTCAACAATCATATAATTTCTAATTATCGGAATTTTTTTAAGCGATTATATATCTGTTTGGGCCCAAAATATTAGTTTGGGCCGAGTATAGAATCGTTCTCAGCCTAGAAGGCCTTACGACAAGGTTATCATGGATCGTTTAGTTCTGGATCGTTTAGGTCGTGAGCTTCCAAACTTGGGTCGGTTAAGTCATGCTGCAAGACGAGTCGAATCCTGACGCAATAAGGAGTCTCGGCGAGATTAATAACCCGGAAGTGAATCCGACTCGATAAAGGACTGGGTTCAAAATTATAGTGAAAATAGGACTGGTCAAGTTGGAGTTTGATTAGGAGAAGAAGTCCTAATCCGGGTAGGTTTTTAACTCGACCTTGAAGGTATCCGGTGCTATAAATAGAGGAGGCTGTGCATCGTTCAAGCCCCTTCAATTCAACACACAACTGCCCTGCGCAAACTCTCTCAACAACTTGAGATTTTTTATTTTCTCTTTTTGCTGACACATCTTCCGTTGGCATCAACAGCACTGTGAAAGCAACCGGTGATATCTTCAGTCGGCATAGATAGCTTTGTCGCCGTAGAATCAGCCGATCTCGCAGCATCTTCCGTTGGCATCAACAGCACTGCGTCGAGGACGGTTGGTTACCTATCCAAGTCTCGGTCGAGAAGGATTTCTGAATCTTTATTGGTCGAGGTCATCTCATTAGCCGTCTCGGCGAGGTGAGGTGTTACAGTTTATTAGGTTCGGCGCATTGCACGCCGAGTTATTGTATGATCGGATACTCCCAAGTGGGATTTAGAGTTCGATATTCAGACGACCGAACCACGTTCATTATTAAGACTCATATCTGCTTTGAGTATTTGTGCCCTTACACTTTGGTGTCGATTCGGCGAGAGTTTACTCTGATGAATACCATCACTGTGGCCGAATCCGACGACGACGATTCATGAACTTCGTAAGAATAGTAGCCTTGTCTTCAGGTTCGAGAACCCAAGAGGCCGAGACGTGTTCGTTCCTCGGTCGCAATCGCAAGACACAGAAGTCAGCCGCGCACCCAACGCAACATCAGCAAATTTACTCCTCGACCGACGAGTTGGCACGCCCTGCATTCACCGAAGGACGTAGTTAGCTTATAGATTACTCGGCCTGCGCGCCACGTAGACTTGGTAGTTTTTAGGGTCAACATTTTGGCACGCCCAGTGGGACCTAGTGCTAAACTACGAAGTTCATGCCAATTGAAACGCGATCGGTAAAAACGAAAACAGCTATGGGAAAATCAACAACCGATTTTCCAATTCAGAACATAGGACAAAGTGTGCCACAGGCGCAGAATCCCCTTAACGCCGTGACACCTGAGTCCACAAGCGCGACTCGTCGAGAAACGGAAGTTAATCTTGGCGGTCAACTTCGCAGTCTAGAAATCCCTAACAGAAACACCTGCGTTCTCAATGAAGGGATAATAGAGGATTGTGACGAGGATGGTGGTGAAGGATCTGATCCACCAACAAGGTTGTTTCTTCGAAAACGACTTGACGAGCAGTCTCGGACGGTTGAACATACGCTTAGTCCAGGAATCGATAAACTGCATGACGTGATACGCAGTACCAGTGAGACACAAACCAGATTGCTCGAAATACTGGTTAGTAAGGTCAGCGACGGCTGGTCTTTCAATCTTTCCTAGCACTTGCCACCAAGAAATAATCTGTTGCCAAACATACAGGCCGAGTCAATCCCTGCTCGGCTTAAACCAATTAACTTGGAAAAAGGAGGAGGATCGAATAGTAAGTCAGACGGATCCGACCATAGAGTAGAAGCAACACCCGTTGATATGACTGAAGTGCAGCGGATGATCGATTCGGCCATGAAAAAAGGGCCGAAGTTTCCTAAATTTATCCATCCGTATCCAGCTTATGTGGAAAAATTCGAATATCCTAAAGGTTTCAAAATTTCAGATTTTAGCCTGTTCGTCGGGGAATCATCCTTATCCTCGTTAGAACATGTGGCTCGTTTCACTGCGCAATGCGGAGATGTCAATAGTGACTTTCACAAGCTGCGACTTTTCAACTTTTCGTTGATCGGCTCAGTATTTGCGTGGTATATCAACCTCCCACCGAATTTCGTCCAGAGCTGGGATGAGTTGGTCGAGAAATTTCACGAGCAGTTTTATCGGCCAGGGATGGAAATGTCAGTGTCCTAATTAGCAAGGATGGCTCAATCATCTGATGAGTCACCAATGGATTATCTTACTAGATTTAAATTGGCTAGGAATTGGTGTCGAGTACCTCTCCCCGAAGTCGAATTTGTTAGACTTGCTCTGAACGGTCTTGACGTAGAATACAAAAAGAAATTCTTGGGGGAAAACTTTCGGGATATGTATGAACTAGCCCAGCATGTCGAGCAATATGATTATTTGCTCCGCGAAGAGAAGATCTCGAAAGCTCCATCCCGGGGGACGATCTACAAAAATCCCACTGTCAATTACGCATCGACCGAAGGTGAGGAGTCTTAATGCGTCAGCGTGGACGCAACTGAGATAATAATAGATAAGCCATACGTTTGCAAGGCGCTGACTCAAATTGACTTTAAGGATGTCAAAACCCGCTCGGCCACTGAAGAAATAACGAAAACATCAAAAGTTTATACTTTTGATATTACAAAGGCCGACGCAATTTTTGATCAATTGTTATCAGCGAGGATCATCAAACTTCAGCTTGGGCATAACATTACCGAGGACGAAGAGCTTAAAGGAAATATATATTGCAAGTACCATAATTCAAGCAAACATACGACAAATAACTGCGTCGTGTTCCGAGATAACATCCAAAGCTGGATTGATAACGGCAAACTCAGATTTCCGGAGAAGAAAATGAGTGTTAATACCGACCCATTTCCCACGGCAACAGTAAATATGGTAGATGCTCGCCTACCTAAGGACAATGGAAAAGAGAAGGCAGAGGTCGTTACAATGCAACGCCTTCTGAATCAGAATTCTCGGTCACGTTTCATTGCTGATTTTCGTTCAAACAAACCACCTACAGCACTCGAGGGACTCGCTATTGTCACACCCATGACAGACTACATCACTGATGAAGAAGGTGGGTCGGCGGTTTTATGCAGAAAGTGTAAAGCAAATGTCAGCGCCGAGCCGAAGGAAAAGTCATCTCCGGCTATGATGGAATAACCTACAGCCGCAACACAGCGGAAGGTGCTCGACGCAGGTCAACATCAAGGGGTTTTTGATAGGCTCGGCCCTAAGATGCGAGTTGAAGAGAAACCTTCAGTCAGGCGGCGCCTCGAATTTGATGCTTCATTTTATGACGAAGATTATTACATACGCAATTCTAGCGGCTCAGAATCATCGCAAAGCCAAAAAACTTTCAAACCTCCCGAACCTCGAGACAAGCGTTGGTATACATATCACTCTTCAAAAGGCGTCTACACTGCACTGTCCAAATCCCAGAAACGTCGGCACCAAAGAATAGACTGCATGGCCCGCCGACGAGCAGCCCAAGAAACTTCGGTCCCTAAATGGCGACCGAAGGAAACAGTTGCCACTGATGATGAACGACCACCCCAACTATTATGATAGAACTGGTTCAAGGGAAACGGCTGGTCAATCAAGATTTTGAAACCACATTTGAGGAGGCTGATAAACGGATCAAACTTCTTCTTCGGCCTGGAGAAATGAAGGCACGCCTCGAGCATTTCAGGCAGGAAGCTGAAAGCAAACTTCCCCCGCTAACCCCACAAGAACCTTTGATCAAAATTCGATGGAATTTACATCCACTGTTCCTCGGGGAGGCCTTGGAATATATGCGAGAATTTCATAAAAAGCATTCGACTAACGATCTATATGGTTTGCCGAAAGCATATCAAGATACAATTGATCTCGTCCTAGCTTGCCCGGATGCCGAGCGAATTATTCAAAAGACCTCAGACCCAGGGTTGAAAGCTAGGTTCCAGCACATACGTGAAGCTCGAGTCCTTGGCTTTGAAGTCGAGCCATACACTGATATCGATATGGCATACCTTCCTTTCTTATTGGAGGACCTTCAGTATTTACGATACCACTTCAAAGTCTTTTCAGCCGTTTCTCTCTTCGGCCTTACGACCGATGAAATAACACGAGTCACACGGTTGGATGCCTATCTCGACACTAGGGATGCCCGTATAATGTACCAAGAACAAGCTCGTATCCTGGCACCAATCCCAGGCACAATTACGATTTCAGACGAGCCTGAGGCATCTAAACAGAACAAACAGACTTCCGAAGAGACACCGCATGAACAAACCATCGAAGAAGGAGCAGATGAGTCTTTTAGTACAACCCTGACGGAAGCAGATGCCGCAATCGGTGACCAGGAAAGAGAAGAGCCTGAAGAGGAGGATCGCAACCCGATGGGCCCGTCGGTCTTGGATAACATAGAAATCAGTATGGTCTATGTTTTGCCTGCTGATTTTTAGCTGAGCACATCTCAACCGAATTTCCTCGACGGCGACGTAATTTGCGAGGAAGCCGGTCGCATTGATTTTGTAACTGTTACCGAAGACGAGTCAACAACAAAAGAGGACAACCTCAAGGCAGCTTTGGCCGAATTATTTCCTCAATCATCATCGGCCAAACTTCATCATTTGAAGACATTGTATGTAACAGCCTATATCGAAGGGTATCCAGTTTCCAAAGTTTTTGTCGACTATGGAGCCACCGTCAATATCATGCCTATCAACATCATGAAGGCATTACATCGCTCTAACGACGAACTTATCCCTTCCGGAATCACAATGAGCAGTTTTGTCGGAGACAAATCCCAAACCAAATGGGTGCTTCTTTAGCGGTAAACATCGCCGGCCATAATCACATGACCGCCTTTTTCATCGTCGACTCCAAGACCGAGTATAATGCACTACTCGGTCGAGACTGGATTCATCAAACCAGCTATATTCCTTCGTCATTATATCAAGTGCTCGTTTTTTGGGACGGCAAATCGGTCATTGTTCACCTGGCCGATAATCAGCCCTTCGAAGCTAATATGATCCAAGCATGGTATTATGATGACCACGTCGGGTACATCACCCTACAAGGTTTTAATGATGAAGGACGGCCGACTCAGATTTCTGTTCAAAAAGCTATCGAGGTTGGCTCCGAAACTGTCCACCAGGATTCGACGAGACTCGGGTTAGCTGACTTCATCCCCGATCCTGATGTCTGACACCGATCGGGCAAAACGTAGGGCCGCGGTTTCATCTACTATGGAACGCCTACTCGCTCATTGGTATACTATCTTTAAGCAACCAAATTCAGGCATTAACCTCGTAAAGTTCCTCGCCGAAGAAAATAATGGTCCTGTCTTATCTCTTGACAAAATTCAAGCTGCCCCGGCTTAGCTCAAAGACAATCGGCCCCAAGTCAAGGACCCATTGGAAGAAATTAATGTTGGGACGGTTGATGACCCACAACCTTTATTTATTAGTGCTTTGCTCCCCTTACCTATGAAAGCCGAACTTTGTGCTCTGCTTGAAGAGTTCAAAGATTGTTTTACTTGGAGCTACCACGAGATGCCTGGCTTAGATCGCACTCTCGTCGGGCATGAGTTACGCATTAAACCTGGGTGTAAACCTTTCTGTCAACCACCTCGACGATTCTCGACTGAAGTGCAACTCGGCATCAAGGATGAACTTGTTCGTCTCTTGAAAGCAGGGTTCATTCGGACAGCTCGATACGTTGAATGGTTGGCAAATATCGTTCCTGTTTTAAAGAAAAGTGGTGCATTGCGCATTTGCATCGATTTCAAAAATCTGAATCTGGCAACTCCCAAGGATGAGTATACAATGCCGATGTCGGATTTGTTAATCGATGCCGCAGCGAATCATGAGATCTTATCTTTTATGGATGGACATGCCGGGTATAACCAAATTTTCATTGCCGAAGCCGATGTGCACAAGACTGCTTTTCGCTGCCCGGGGGCACTCGGTACATACGAATGGGTTGTCATGCCATTCGGCCTCAAGAACGCGGGTGCCACGTACCAACGAGCAATGAACACCATATTTCATGATTTAATTGGAACCATCGTGGAAGTCTACATCGATGATGTTGTAATCAAGTCCAAACGCCGACAGACACATCTGGATGATCTCCGACAGGCTTTCCTCCGCATGCGTCAACACAACCTTAAAATGAATCCTGCCAAATGTGCCTTCGGTGTGTCAGCTGGTAATTTTCTCGGTTTCCTCGTGCATCACCGTGGAATTGAAGTGGATGAAAATAAAGCACGTTCAATCATCAATGCCCCATCCCCGACGACGAAGAAACAACTACAGTCCTTACTCGGTAAGATAAATTTTCTCCGCCGATTTATAGCTAACTCGGCAGGTAAAATGAAAGCGTTCTCTACGCCTTTGAAACTCAATGACTCAGATAAATTTGAATGGACAGACGAGCATCAGGCGGTGTTTACACAAATCAAAGTCTCCCTCACGACACCACCTGTCCTTGTTCCACCTCAGCGTGGTAAGCCTCTTAAGCTTTATATCTCGGCGGCCGAAGAGTCCATCGGCTGCCTCCTTGCGCAAGACAACGACGCCAGACGAGAGCAAGCCATTTTTTATCTTAGTAGAAATCTCAACCAGCCAGAGATCAATTATTCTGCCTTCGAGAAGCTTTGCCTCGCTTTATTTTTCGCCGCATCAAAACTTAGGCATTACATGCTCCCGTCGGTTACCCAAGTCATTACCCAAGGCATTACATGCTCACTGGGCCAATAGTAAAAGGCCGCATTGGGAAATGGACAATGGCACTGTCCGAATTCAGCTTGCAATACGTGCCCCAGAAAGCTGTCAAAGGCCAGGAACTAGCTGATTTCCTTGCTCAACACCCTTCCCCATATGGTTTTAGGGGCAACGACGTCGAAATCGGCATGGTTGAAACGCACGATAACTACTGGACGATGTACTTTGACGGCTCAAGTACTTCATCCTCGACTGGCGTTGGAATTGTCATTCAATCCCTAAACCACGATCATTGGTATTTTTCGCTTAAGCTGGATTTTGATTGCACAAATAATCAGGCCGAATACGAAGCCCTTATCATCGGCCTTGGCATCCTTCACGACTTGCGGGCAACCCGTTCCCTCATCCTCGGCGACTCCGAACTTGTGATTAACCAACTTAATGGTTCTTTTCGATACATGAGTTGTACCCTGGCACCTTACCACATGGTTGCCAGCTATTTGGCCGAATCCTTTGACGGTATTACATTTGAACATATTTCCCTGATTCATAATACCGACGTAGACGAATTGGCTCAAATCGCCTCCGGTCCACAACTTCTGGGGGGCAAGCTAGGCCGAGAAATACCCGTGTTACGACAGCTATACCCGGCCTTGGTTAACCAGCAAGTCATCCGACGTGACAACGTGATACGCACAAGAGTCATGTCCTTACCTTCGTTGTTAGACAGACAAGACCTTATAGATGTTTGCGCTATCGAGGCAATACCAGATGATTGGAGAAAGCCCATTATGCAGTATCTTAACAATCCCAATGGCAAACACGATCGAAAAATAAGAGTTCACGCCACAAACTAAGTCATGTATCAAAACGAGTTATACTGAAAAGGCGAGGATGGTCTATTACTACTATGCCTCGGCCCCCAAGAGAGTGCTCGGGCAATCACAGAAGTCCATGAAGGGGTTTGCGGAGCTCATCAGTCCGAACGTAAAATACGATGGTTGCTTCGACGACACGGTTATTTTTGGCCAAGAATACTAAAGGATTGTATCGAGTTCGCACGAGGATGCAGACAGTGTCAGATTCACGGTCCTATACAAAGGGTCCCGGCCGAATCATTACATTCGGTCACTAAACCATGGCCGTTTAGAGGATGGGCCATGGACGTAATCGGTAAAATCACACCATCTTCCAGGGCTGCCAAGCACACATAGATACTGGTAGCAACTGATTACTTCACTAAGTGGGTCGAAACAAAATCGTATGCCGAACTAACATCTAAAGAAGTTTGCGACTTTATGGAAGAACACATTGTGACCAGATTCGACGTACCAGAAACGATCATAACTGACAATGGCACAATCTTTATAGCCGAGAGGTTTAAAGAATATACGGCAAGTTTGAAAATTCGGCTTGAACAGTCTACACCGTATTACCCACAAGCAAATGGGCAGGCCGAGGCAAGTAACAAAGTGCTGATCGGCATTCTCGAGAAAATAATAAGGAAAGGCCTGGCATGTGGCACTTAAAGTTGAATAAGGCTTTATGAGCATATCAAACATCACTCCGATCGGCGACCGGGACAACCCCGTATGCACTAACCTACGGACACGATGCAATGTTACCAGTCGAGTTAAGCATAAATTTGTTACGAATGATTGAACAAAGTAGGCTGTGCACCGCCGAATATAATCAGTCCATGAGACAGAAGTTAGAAGATTTAGAAGAAGCGCGACTTGACGCTTATAACCTGCTGGTGGCACAGAAACAGGTTGCCGAGCGAGCATATAATCAAAAGGTTAGACAGAAAACATTTGGCGAAGGAGAATTAGTTTGGCAAACAGTGTTGCCTGTAGGAATTAAAGACCCCAGATTCGGCAAATGGTCGCCAAATTGGGAAGGGCCGTTTGTCATACATAAGGTCCTCGACAAAGGCGCATATCATCTTAGAGATCAGACCGGTTTAGTTTACCAATCAATGGGAAGTTTTTGAAGAAGTATTATCCGGTCACATGGGAAATGCGGGAATAGAAATTTAGTTCATTAAGATCGATAAAAGAATACACATATCGAGTAGGTCGATCAGTTTACATTTAAATAAGTTAAGGGCGAAGAAAGAAGAAGGGCCTTCAGCTCCGACCACCGCACCTCGCCCATTATGACCTCGGCTTGCCAGTTCTTCTTGTCCATCTTCAACTGCTCGATTCGTTTCGCGCTCACCGTATACTCGGTTAAACAATCTTTACCGCCCGACTCGAAGTCCTTCGCAAGCTCAGAAGCAATAGCCGACCTTCGTTTTGCCAATTCGGCTATTTGACGGTCGAGGTCGGCCAAGGCTTCTCCTTTCGCCTTCAAGACATCGATCTTCGGCCGAATAGCGTCTTGGATGGCCACGGCAGCTTTTAGATCTTGTTCAGCCCTCAGAGCGTTCTCGAGGACACTAAAGGTTTCCCAAATGCGCTCCAAGGCGGACGATGCTTGAACGATAGCCTCAACGCTCATTTGACCATCGGCTCCGAGGTCGTTCAGGCATACACCCAACAAATCAAGACCTTTACGCTTAAGGACTTGCGACGCCGAGAGAGACAAGACTTCTTGCAACCCAGCCAGAGCAGTTGAATCAGCGGGTTCAGTTGTGGTGGTCGAAGGAACAGCCGCTCCGGTAGTGCTTAACAAGAGAGCTTTGAACTCGACTTCCCATGAAGGTTGCACACAAAAATCGGTTTAAGCTCAAGGAAATCCCGAAAAGATAGCAAGAAGGTTTTGTTTTAAACCTGTCGGGATGAGACTTCGGCCATGTCTTCAGGTTCGTTGCTCAACCTAAAAAACTTAATGGCCGAGCCCAGTATCTTAGACTGCTTCTCAGTTCACGCGGCCGATGGAGGATATCTACGTTCGAAGGCCGCTGAGGCGGCCAAGAAATACAGATAACACCCTTCGGCGTATAGAATGTTCGATGAAAAGAGTGGGCAGGCACCTGACATTTAGTATTTTCCTAGTTTAGAGCTTTAAGACAGGAAAATAACCAAGGAAAAGCGGTAGGGTTACTTACGAATGTCGAAGTGGCTTCTTGGGGAGGAATGTTGAGGTCGTGGTCCTGCGGGTGAACGGGCGTCTCCGCCGTCACTTCTGGCTCAACGACAGGTCGTTTACCACGATCGGCCGCAGAAGGACCGACTCGGACAGCTGCCTCAGACGCAGGAGGAGGTTGATCGCGGGGTTGAGGGCGACCTGCCAGCGGAATCCCGTCGCTCTCATCGCTCTCTTCTGGCTCTACGACAGAACGTTTACCAGGGTCGGCCGCAGAAGGGCTGACTTGGACAGCCGCCTCGGACGCAGAGGGACGTTGATTGCGTGGTTGAAGGTGACCCGCCAGTGGAATCTCGTCGCTCCCGTCGCTCTTTTCAAGACAGGTGCAGCGGTCGATCCCGAAACTACCGACGGCTCGACCAGCGGAGCAGTCATTGGCCCAGTCACAACTAGAAGGTCAGGACGAGCTTCGGGCGCCTGACTTGTCGGAGCCGGCTGCACGACCGTCGGGGTGCGTACGACTTGGATGGAAGGAGAAGCATCGAGAGTGGTTGTTCCCGTCGTTTGGCTATAGATGACATGAATTTCTCGTTGCCCTTTGTTCGCCAATTTCTTGACGCCTTTTTCTTGGCTGCAATTTGTTGGAAATATGCCCTGAAAGTCAATCTTTGGAAGAAACCTTTCAGGACAATGAATGGATGTATAGATGACTCTTATACATCAAATGGAAAAGATACTAATTATGACTATCTCTATAAACGATATATGTCCTAAATAGTGAATCCATGGACAATGGATTGATGGAAGATGTAATCTAATGATGTTAGACTACAGAGACCTTCTTCACATAACCATCATGTCCAAAAGGTTCCTGGTCATAGGATTGTCAGAGGGATACTAACAATGCATAGACTGGTACATACTATGTCCGCTTCAATTAGAAGGATGGGAAGTCTCATCCCATTCGTGTAGTGACACTAAGATAAGTATGTAGGTGCTCATTAATGGAATGAGTTCACTGAACACAATCGAACAAGAGTACTTGCATGGAGGTCTACTCACATGTCAAGCAAGTAACTCTAATGGTTGGAATAATGTAGGTAGTCCTTTGACCTGAGGCATCATCGTTGTCTTGTGGTTAAGTACTTGATCTTTGATTATGTCAAAGTCACTTCATCCGAGGGTGTCCACGGCATAGTCGGGGTTAAGCCGCTTAGTCATGAAGGCAAGTGAATGCGCAACAAGGAATCTCTAATCCTCGTTAAAAGAGGATGAATACTCTAAGATATGATTCGGGAATCTTCGGCCGAAGTATCGAGCGTAATAAAGGAAAGCGTTCCTATACGACTCAATAGAATCATATAAGAAGGAATAATCACATTAGGGGTTTGACATAATAAATCCATACTCTAGTAATGTGATTGAGAGTATTGTTTTAGAGAAGGATCGAATTACATTGTAATTCCAACTGAATAGGTTCTCTGAACAACTTCTACATTAGCTTGGGTAGCCATGATATATGGTTAGATGTCACTCATGGCTTGTGAGTTCTTCTAGATGATTAAATGTAGTCGTCAAAGAAGAAGGTGAATTAAAAGTAAGTTTTAATTCACTAAGTGATTGGATTAAATATAATCAATTGGATCGATGCCAATCACCTCACTGCCTTGCTAATTATAACCTAAAACGATTGTTCACCAATACACTACTGTAGTGAGTAATTAATGGATGATGGAAATAATTAATTGGATTAATTAAGTGTTGTGATTAATTAGAAAGTCTAAAGAAATCATAAAAGCGATATAAGATCGTTTTGGGCTTAAAGAAACGTTCGGGTTTAATTGGGCCTATTGAGCCTAAACCCATTGGGCTTTTATTCAAGCATAAGATGACTTGAAATGATAAAAGCCCAAAAGCCCAAACAACACTAAGGAGGCCGGCCACATAAAGGGAAAGGGAGAGAGAGGAAGTCAAGTTGTTGATTAGGTTTCTTTTTGGCTATAAAAGGGACTTTATAGAGATATTTTTCAATAGGGTTTTTGGATGTTCAAAACAACTAAAGAGAAAAAGAAAATAACTCTCTCTTCAACACCAAAGGCCGGCCACCATAGGGAGATTTTAGCTAAATCATCTTTTTCTCCCTTTGGTTATTCCTTCATCCTTCTCACTACACTAGTGGGTGAGGATCTTTAGAGGTCTTCAACTTTGGAGACTTGAAGAGAACCTAGGAGCACTCATTCTAACAAAGTGGAGGAGGCAAGGAAGGAGGCTAGGCTCAAGGAGTTCAAGGAACAAAGGGCTTGGAGGTGGTCCATCCTTGGTCTAAGATCTAGATCAAGAGGTATAAAACTACTCCTAAACTTTGTTCTTATATGAATTTGTTTTTGATGCATCTTATATAAACCTATGCATCTTGAAGGGGATTTATGTGACTATAGCTTTGATATTTTTGATAACATGCTTCCGTTGCTTTAGTATATAAATTTTGAATTGTATATGCATGCTAGTCACCAGAAATCCCACATGAATCTCATAGATTTCCCTTCAAGTGGTATCAGAGCCAAAGGTTTATGTATGATGTGTCCTTTTGGATTTTATGCATATGGGTTTTAATTTTATGTATGACATATTATTGCTTCATTCAAAGTATGTTTATCTTTTGTTTTTCAATGGTTGAAAAATGTGAATCAATAGTTGAAAAGATATGTATGCAAAAGTGTTTTGGATGCATGAATGAAGGTTGAGTTTAGAACAAAATTTGGGGTTTTGTTCCAAAAGGGAGGGCACGGTTTTGGGTGTGTTTTTGGGTTGTGTTTGTGTTTTATTGTAAACCACTCACACATCCTTTTAAAGCTAAAAAGAAGAGTTCTTGTCACTTTTGTTTTTTGGGTTTGAAAAATCACCAAGAATGTACAAATCTTGAAATTGTGTTCATGGTTTTGTTCTTGGTGTTCATGGTTTGAGTTTTGGTGAAAATGGTTTTGTTTTGTTTTCATGCATTGTTTTGTGGTTTTGGATGATGTACATACCATCCATAGCCTTCCCAAAAATTTAATAAATCCTAGACTTGACTAGGTGAATTTCCATCACCCTTTTCACTAAAGTCTTTAAAGCAAAACCAAGTGACAAGCAAAATTTAATTTTTTCTACATAATGTTGATTTAATGCATGTTGTGTAAGAAACCTCCCATCCTCATTAAGTGACCGGCCTCCCTAGTGGATTTATCCACTTGTGGGCCTATTTTGTAATCTTTGAAAAGTTGATATTTACTTTCAAGTATTTACGGTTTTACCCCTAACTTTTCATATTTGCATAATAGGCCCCATCCATCTAAAAAGTTAAAATATTTGATTTTAATTTTATTGGTTGTTTAAAATTCATAATATTATTATGCCCATATGCACTAAATCTAAATGTTTATGTTGCATTCCATTTGATTATTTAATGTGATTAAGTAGTTAGAAAAATGGGTGACTATGGACTTATGCCTTAAACGATAATTGAGCTATGAGATAAGGCGCTAAACTCAAATTGTTTGAACCTTGGGAATGTGTTTTAATTACTGTTTCAATTGGACTTTGTCACCTTGGACATTAATCTATCTCTCCCTCTTAGTATGTGTAATTTGTAGGAATTTGTATAAATCGGTTTGTAATTCTTATTACTTCTTAATCTCTTTTAGTTAGTTGATTCCCTCTAGTGCTAGACTAGAGTTTCTTTAACTATTGGTAAGGAGACATAACTAAAAGAGGGTTTTGACATGAGATTAAAGATTAAATGGGTCCAACGCCCTAATTAGCAATGAATGATTGTCTTTCATTTCTAATGGCTCAATGAAAATGTTTTAATTGGATTGAAAAGCACGTAATTAAATAGGCACAACCTCCCCGAGTTCTTATTCAACAATGTTGGCTCGTTGTTGCAATAACCTAATAAGTCCATGGTCATCCAAGAGCCTAAGATAACTATAAAGTCCAAATTCAAATGAATGCAAAAACCGTAGTAGTAGTAGTAGTTACTTCCAATATTTGAAAAATTCGTTTTTGATATTGATTTGTTTTTCTCAGAACAAATAGTGGGAGTATCATACGCTACTAAACTATAATGAATACAATTAGTAGTTATATATATCTCCAATATTTTGAAAAATGTTTTGATATTGATTTGTTTTATGAAAACGAATAGTGGGGATATCATATGCTACTAATTTCATTAACTATGGACTAGTAGTTATAATAGGACCAATTTATTTAAATGTGATTAAATAAATAAAATTGATGAGACCTTAAAATCCCTCAACCCACATACAATATTAAGTTGTAAGCGTAAGAGTGCTTTGAACACTTTTTCGTGGCCTTCCACCATGGTAGGCTCCAATCGTTTATGACTTGTACACCGCCTTCACCCTATCATGGGGGAGTGCAAAGTGCATGCTTATACTCAGGAGGAGTTTATTTAAAACATTTGATGAGGTGAAGGTAGGCAACGAGTGTGGCCAACATCGTATCATCGTGAGGTCATACTTGAACCCCTATCTAAACCGGCATGGTGGGACAAAACTTAACTAAGAGAAAAGGTGCCAACATCGTATCATCGTGAGGCATTTTTCTCTAGAGGCCAAACAGATGGGTAATCACAAGAGGTTGTTGTGAATGGGTAAGTGTACCCTCTCATTATTATTTTTGCTAGCCGACATCGTATCATCGTGAGGTGGGCTTGGTAATAGTGAGCCTCCCGTAACCCGCTAGGAGCTTTCTTTGAAATCTCCCGGATTCCATCTTGAGGGATATGGAATTTGCCAAAAAATGGTGGGTGGTGTCATTCGGTTTAAAGACCCGAATCGTTTGACTTAATCAACAATAAAACATTAGTTTTATTGTTTATGTATTTAGATATGGTTGGAAGTACACTCGCGAAAATACTCGACAAACATTGCCTAGAAGGGCACAATTTCCCATCATGGTATCGTAATGTCAAGATTCTCCTAACATTGGAGAAGATTGTTTACGTGCTAGATAAGGCTCCACCTCACATACCTCTCGGCCCTGAGGCCACTGAGGATGAACATGCTAAGTATGACAAGCACGTTGAGGATGATACATAAGCCAAGTGCTATCTGTTGGCTTGTATGAATGAGGAGCTACAGAGACAGCATGAGGGCATGGACAGTGCATCTTCCATAATACTCCATCTTACGGAGTTATATGGTGAAGGGACGCACAACCGTCGCTTTAGCACTGTCAGTGAACTTGTGAAGACCAAGATGGCCAAGGGGGCTCCAGTGCATCAACATGTACTGAAGATGATAGGACTCATTGAACAATTGGAGAACCTAGGTACTCCACTTGACGGGGAATTGGCCCAGGACTTCATATTGGCTTCTCTTTCTGATTCATTATCGCAGTTCGTAATGAACTACAATATGAATAAGATGGATACTCTCTCTAAGTTACTAAATATGTTAGTAACTGCCGAGAAGACTATGAAGAAAGAGAACGTTATAGGGACTGCTGCAGTAGCCTACAACAAGCCATCCTCTTCCAAGGCTAAGCCGCAGGGCAAAGGCAAAGGGAAGGAGAAGAAGTCTCCCACTCCTAAGCCGCAAGGAGGTGTGAAGAAAAAGAAGGTAAATGAGCCCAAGGGGACTTGCCACCACTGTGGAAATGAGGGGCATTGGAAAAGGAATTGCAGGTTATACCTTGCAACTCTTAAGGACAAGCCACAAGGTATGGTTTATGTTCTTATCTTCAATTCTAAATGTTAGATCTTCTAAATATTTATATTTGATATAAAGGGCTAATCACTTGTATAAATGTATATAGGTGGAGGAGCCAAGTAGGAGAGGAACAAGCGAAGAAAAATGTGGAGAAGGGTTCGGCCACTATGTTTTTTGCTTACTACTTAGGAAGTTTGTTAGGCATTTAAAGATAGTCTTTAAACTTTCTTATTTTGTTAAGAACTAATTATGTGACTTCATATGATGGAAGACCACTATTATTGCCTAAATGTATAAAGGTATTTAAATTAGTCTCTAAATTTATAGAGCTAATACTTTTTGTATTAAACATTATGAATGTTTAAATTATCATACTAATGTAATGTGTTGAATGTCTTCTAATATAGAATTTCCTTAAAGTAGTGTTATGAATTGAATATTGTCTTGATGTATCCTAGTTGAGATACAAGATTTATATCACTTATTGTAATGTGATAACCAAACTTTAGACTTATCAATTATGGATAGATCTCACATGTAGGATATAGAAGGATACAATGAATCTTTAGATTTAGTTCCAATTGTCTACCTATGAGTTCTATATGAATTGACAAAGGTCTAGAGATTCCTTTCTTGAAGAAAAGGAAGATCACATTATAATGATATAAGTAATAAGAAAAATGTTTATTATATGGTTGTCACTTAGAAACACAATAATCAAGATCACTCTTGATTCAATTAGTAGTTTTGAACAACTAGTTGGGCATTCTTTAAATTGTTTTAAAATGTCAATTGTGTTAGTGATTAAACCAAGAAAGAAGTGTCTAAATCTATAAAATGTTTAAAGACTTTAGTCACTTAATAATGAGACATTAACTTAGTGAAGATTGAAACAAACGAGCTTGAAAGGTTTTAAAGCTACTACACAATGTCTTCTACCCGTATACTCCATGTTTATACATTTTGAATGTATGAAATAATTTCTCATTAAAGTCATGAGAAATAGTGGGAGGTATGAAAATGGATATAAAATTAAATATGATTGGTTTATAGTTGTCTAAACAATAATAGTATTTCACTATTATTAAGAGTTTGTAATTTTAATTGTTAAAAACCTCAAGCTCTTCAAACGTTAAAATTCTATGTTGTGTAACATTCTAAAGAATAGTCTTTGAATGTTGGTTTCGTCAACCTAGCATAAAAAGGTTGTATGTTGGGAGTTGTCCATTATTCTCTTTTATGAGAACAAGCTAAATAACAAAGCATATGGACAAGTTGATGAAACAAAAGGGAATAGTTTCAAAATGAGTCACAACATATGGTTTAACAACAAGACAATCCAAATTCAACGTCTCATGTAACTATAATGCTCTATGTAGTTTTGATAAAGAATTATATCAACCACCTAGAAGGAATGGTTGAGTTGCTATATCCTTAGTAGGAGCCATGCTTCCACTAAAGACTTGGATAATTCTTATATGACTACATTAAAGGTCTTAGTATGACTAAAACTTGAAGTATGGTGTATGACACCATGTGATTTAAATGAATAGACTTGATAAAGCAAGTTACACATTTCAAATGGAATTACTTGAGAAGGAATTCTTTTGTGTATGATTCGTTTAAAATAACTTGTGTTAGCTAGTGTTGTTGATAGTCTCAAAATAGTTGAGACATCATCAATAAGCTAATGGATCTTAATAATGGATGAATAGATCCAAGACAAGTTAGTGGGAGCAATATGCATTCAAATCAAGAAAATATAATTGTTAAGTTTTTGAATGAATGCTAAGTTACAACAAGGCCAGTGGGAGTGATGTCATAATTTGAGCAACAAGATATGAATAAAGTCTATTTGATAGACTTGATAAAACATAGATGTTACTCAAAAATGACAAAATTGTGACACGGTCAATTTTGAAGTATAGACTTAAAATTGGACTTATTGATATAGCAAGGCTATCTCAAGAATGTTTAATGGGGAAATTAAATCTCAAAATGTTGAAGATTTGAGAAGGTGTTTTCCTATATGATAGAAAATTACTTAATAACCCTTATAATGAATGTGTCATAAAATCACAAAAGGGACACATGTATGGACTTGTAAGTAGATATCCAAAAGTGAAGAACCACAGGGGTTGTCACTTTAAGATATTACTATATCCCAGGATCAGAACCAAAGCAACTGATAGAGTATTATTGCCTTTAAGAAAGGAACATCAGAGTCGGACTCTGGAAGCGTGCATTCACTTAGGTTATTAACCAAAGTGAAAAATAACCCATTTTAACAAATGGAACTTCATAATGGATGAAGTACTAATCATATAGAAGTATTGTTAGTAATGTACTACAACGGTCTCAAGGTTGGAGCAAAGTATGTATAAAGTATACAAACGAAATATATGATGATATATTGTTTTAGAAACTGCTTCAAAAGGTGTTTTGAATAGAAGGGGTTCTTATAGAACCAATGATTGAATCCAAACCATAAGGTCGTTAGTAGGATACTACGACGTAATGGGGCGATAGCTCAAGCCATGGAATCAAGGTCTCATCGAAGTATTCGAACACAAGAAAGAGACATCATCAAATGTTTTAGAAACATTTGATAAGTAAATCCCTTTTATAAATTAAAAGGATTAATACATAACCAAGTTAACCTACGAGCATAAGCTCTCTCAACTAGCATGTATAAGATACACTAGTGATTGACTTTAGTGCAAGTGGGAGATTGTTGGAAATATGCCCTGAAAGTCAATCTTTGGAAGAAACCTTTCAGGACAATGAACGGATGTATAGATGACTCTTATACATCAAATGGCAAAGATACTAATTAGGACTATCTCTATAAACGATATATGTCCTAAATAGTGAATCCATGGACAATGGATTGATGGAAGATGTAATCTAATGATGTTATACTACAGAGACCTTCTTCACATAACCATCATGTCCAAAAGGTTCCTGGTCATAGGATTGTCGGAGGGATACTGACAATGCATAGACTGGTACATACTATGTCCGCTTCAATTAGAAGGATGGGAAGTCTCATCCCATTCGTGTAGTGACACTAAGATAAGTATGTAGGTGCTCATTAATGGAATGAGTTCACTGAACACAATCGAACAAGAGTACTTGCATGGAGGTCTACTCACATGTCAAGCAAGTAATTCTAATGGTTGGAATAATGTAAGTAGTCCTTTGACCTGAGGCATCATCGTTGTCTTGTGGTTAAGTACTTCATCTTTGATTATGTCAAAGTCACTCCATCCGAGGGTGTCCACGGCATAGTCGGGGTTAAGCCACTTAGTCATGAAGGCAAGTGAATGCGCAACAAGGAATCTCTAATCCTCGTTAAGAGATGATGAATACTCTAAGATATGATTCGGGAATCTTCGGCCGAAGTATCGAGCGTAATAAAGGAAAGCGTTCCTATACGACTCAATAGAATCATATAAGAAGGAATAATCACATTAGGGGTTTGACATAATAAATCCATACCTTAGTAATGTGATTGAGAGTATTGTTTTAGAGAATGATCGAATTACATTGTAATTCCAACTGAATAGGTTCTCTGAACAACTTCTACATTAGCTTGGGTAGCCATGATATATGGTTAGATGTCACTCATGGCTTGTGAGTTCTTCTAGATGATTAAATGTAGTCGTCAAAGAAGAAGGTGAATTAAAAGTAAGTTTTAATTCACTAAGTGATTGGATTAAATATAATCAATTGGATTGATGCCAATCACCTCACTGCCTTGCTAATTAGAACCTAAAACGATTGTTCACCAATACACTACTGTAGTGAGTAATTAATGGATGATGGAAATAATTAATTGGATTAATTAAGTGTTGTGATTAATTAGAAAGTCTAAAAAAATCATAAAAGCGATATAAGATCGTTTTGGGCTTAAAGAAACGTTCGGGTTTAATTGGGCCCATTGGGCCTAAACCCATTGGGTTTTTATTCAAGCATAAGATGACTTGAAATGATAAAAGCCCAAAAGCCCAAACAACACTAAGGAGGCCGGCCACATAAAGGGAAAGGGAGAGAGAGGAAGTCAAGTTGTTGATTAGGTTTCTTTTTGGCTATAAAAGAGACTTTATAGAGATATTTTTCAATAGGGTTTTTGGATGTTCAAAACAACTAAAGAGAAAAAGAAAATAACTCTCTCTTCAACACCAAAGGCCGGCCACCATAGGGAGATTTTAGCTAAATCATTTTTTTCTCCCTTTGGTTATTCCTTCATCCTTCTCACTACACTAGTGGGTGAGGATCTTTAGAGGTCTTCAACTTTGGAGACTTGAAGAAAACCTAGGAGCACTCATTCTAACAAAGTGGAGGAGGCAAGGAAGGAGGCTAGGCTCAAGGAGTTCAAGGAACAAAGGGCTTGGAGGTGGTCCATCCTTGGTCTAAGATCTAGATCAAGAGGTATAAAACTACTCCTAAACTTTGTTCTTATATGAATTTGTTTTTTATGCATCTTATATAAACCTATGCATCTTGAAGGGGATTTATGTGACTATAGGTTTGATATTTTTGATAACATGCTTCCGTTGCTTTCGTATATAAATTTTGAATTGTATATGCATGCTAATCACTAGAAATCCCACATGAATCTCATAGATTTCCCTTCACAATTGCAGCCACCGCTTTAACCTTTTTCGACGCTCGGCTACCTGAGAATTGAAAGCCAAGTCAATAACAATAAAGAAGTATATATCTAAATATATAAAGGAAGTTATATACCATGGGTAGCTTCTTTAGGTTGGGGAGCAGGAGCCTTGTGGGGACGATCGCCGAAGATCTTGTTAATGACATATTCAACTGGTGCGCTGAAGAAGCTATGAGTGTATTCTTCCCACCAATTGCCAAAGGTATTGGTGCTAAGAGATTCTGGAATGACCGGTCGAAGGCAGAATTTTTGGCATCGCTCCTGGAACTCCTTCTTGGCGTCATTGCATTCCTTCTCTGAAGAACCAGGTTCGCGTCCGCACCTTAGGACGAACCGTGAGGAGAGAAGGGGGACCGGACAACCTTGGAGGTAGCCAAGCTGCCGAGCGAGGAAGTTGGGATGATACACTTCCCAACCCGCTCGGCGACCATCACAATCGAGAGGCAGGTCGCGAGTAAGCACGAAAGACCCCTAGGACTAGACTTGGCATTCGTGTCGTGTTTTTCGTGTTCGTGTCGTTTTCGTGTCATACCTGATATCTTAACGGGTCGTGTCGTGTAACACCCGTTAAAATAAACGGGTAAAATGACCCGACCCGAAATCAACCCGATAATATTAACAGGTAATATGACCCGACCCGTTACCCGTTAAGGAAAATATATTTTAAACCAATAAATAATCAAATGAAAAACATAATACTAAATAAGTATATACATTCCATATTATCACATCCAAAACATAAAAACACAATTTTGTTTTAAGTATATTTTCGCTTACCTAAAATCTTTAATAGTTTTTTAATTAATGTAGAAGTGTAAAAAATATAGAAAAAAATATATAAACACTCGTAATGACAAGCTTTATAACTTTCATGAAGAGTTTAACTTCGAAATTCTCCACTATAATCATATAATTCATAGATCAAAATTTAACCGTTGATTGTTGTTTACATTTATACTTCATTGTTCTCATCAAATTTCGTTTTTTTAGATTTTCTTTTTTGAAAACATGATCTATTAGAGGGTGCAGGTAGATGAACGGTTTGGATCGTTGATATTATATTTAGAGTTTTACAGTTAGTGAAAATATTGTTTGATGTTTATAAAGTTTCTACAAATTATATGACATTGACTCATATTTCAGTTAACCGTAAATATTGAAACGTGATATCATCTTCTTACATCCGCCAGATGATCATGTTTTCAAAAAATAAAATTTTAAAAATGAAATTCAGTAAGAAGAATAAAGCGTAAATGACAATCGACGGTTAAATAAATTTAAGGTTTCACTACTACAAAATTATCTATTGTTGGTGGTCCAAAAACGTTTTTCAACAATCCAACCGTCAAACTTATTTGTACACATTCCAAGATTGCATACGTAAAAAATCGTAAAAAACAAACATTCAGAGATTACGTAACGGAACAAAAGTTTTCGACGGTTATAAACGAAAAATCACAATTTAACGGTTATTTTATCTCCGATTTTGATACTTTTTTACAAATAGACTCCTCGACCTATAAGAATGTAATGAATAAATTTGATCTTTAATTTAAAGTATTTACACTAGTGGATACCACAAAAACTTATTTTATACTTAATAGAAGTATAATATTAACTCTAAGTGTTTGTTTAATTTACTGTTTTGACGCAATATGCATTCTACAAATTTTTTTTCAACGATCCAACCGTCAAACTTATTTGTACACATTCCGAGATCGCATACGTAAAAAATCATAAAAAACAAACATTCAGAGATTACGTAATAGAACAAAAGTTTTCGACGGTTATAAATGAAAAATCACAATTTAACGGTTATTTTAGCTCCGATTTTGATGATTTTTTACAAATACACTCCTCGACCCTATAAGAATGTAATGAATAAATTTGATCTTTAATTTAAAGTATTTACACTAGTGGATACCACAAAAACTTATTTTATACTTAATAGAAGTATAATATTAACTCTACGTGTTTGTTTAATCTACCATTTTGACGCAATATGCATTCTACGAAACTTTTTTCAACGATCCAACCGTCAAACTTATTTGTACACATTCCGAGATCGCATACATAAAAAATCATAAAAAACAAACATTCAGAGATTACGTAATGGAACAAAAGTTTTCGACGGTTATAAACGAAAAATCACAATTTAACGGTTATTTTATCTCCGATTTTGATGATTTTTTACAGATACACTCCTCGACCCAATAAGAATGTAATGAATAAATTTGATCTTTAATTTAAAGTATTTACACTAGTGGATACCACAAAAACTTATTTTATACTTAATAAAAGTATAATATTAACTCCAAGTGTTTGTTTAATCTATCGTTTTGACGCAATATGGATTCTACAAAAAAAATTTCAACGATCCAACCGTCAAACTTATTTGTACACATTCCAAGATTGCATATGTAAAAAATCGTAAAAAACAAACATTCAGAGATTACGTAATGGAACAAAAGTTTTCGACGATTATAAACGAAAAATCACAATTTAACGGTTATTGTAGCATCGATTTTGATGATTTTTTACAGATACACTCCTCGACCCTATAAGAATGTAATGAATAAATTTGATCTTTAATTTAAAGTATTTACACTAGTGGATACCACAAAAACTTATTTTATACTTAATAGAAGTATAATATTAACTGTAAGAGTTTGTTTAATATACCGTTTTGACGCAATATGCATTCTACGAAACTTTTTTCAACGATCCAACCGTCAAACTTATTTGTACACATTCCGATATTGCAAACTTAAAAAATCGTAAAAAACAAACATTCAGAGATTACGTAACGGAACAAAAGTTTTCGACGGTTATAAACGAAAAATTACAATTTAACGGTTATTTTAGCTTCGATTTTGATGATTTTGTACATATACACTCTTCGACCCTATAAGAATGTAATGAATAAATTTGATCTTTAATTTAAGGCATTTACATTTTTTATATATATGAGTGATTGTATATATATATATTTACATTTTTTACACTTCTACAATAATTATTATTAATTTTATTAATTTTGCCCTCAAATAAAAAACATTATTCATGAGGGTTTGAAGGATTTTAAAAATCTAAACGATAATATAAGTGTAACAATTATCTATTCGTAGAGGAATAATGATAAATCACAAGTGTTTATATATTCTTTCACATTTTTCATACTTGTATGTATGTCTTCTTAGTTCTTGCATATACAAATACTATACTAGTATATTTTAATTTTGGACAAGAATATGTTATGTAAAATTTATCCTAGTAATGATAATAAGGAACTCTCATAATAAAAATAAATAATGACTAAAACTTTTTTTTTAATTTTTTTATAATTTATATAGAACGATAATACAAAACTATATATTTAATTTAATATAGAATATATTGTATATATTAATATGACTATTGTATTTTATAATAAATCTTTTAGTAATTAAACTTTAAAATTATTAAAATAATTTTTTTCTTAACGGGTCGAAACGGGTTACCCACGTGTTACCCGCGTGTATACCTGTTAAGAACCCGTTATTAACGGGTTCTTAACGGGTCACCCGATAGTGACCCGATAAGTTATCGTGTTGACCCGAAACCCGTTATTTTCGTGTCGTTTTCGTGTCGTGTCGCCGTGTCGTGTCAAAAACTGCCAAGTCTACCTAGGACTGACGGAGGTCAGCATCTTCATCCGCGCCCCATGTTGATGTAGGAAGCCGGATCGACGAAGGGTATTCTCGACGACGACAGATCAAGAACTCGTCATTAGAAAGATCGTCGAGAGCGAAAAAGTATTTGAACACCTCTTCAGCTTGGTGAGAGGGTGCTGGCCGAGAAGCCAACTGAGGGCCGAGCGCTTCCGTAGGCGAGAAATCGGTAATCTCTGGCTGAAGAGAGGCGAAGTAGACCTGCAGCCAGAGTTGGAAGACCCAGAGGGGACCAGTCTGGTATGGGTCGACCTTATCTAGGGTCGTTTCGGCCAAGCAGCGTAGGAGATGGGCGAGAATGGCTGAGTTGAGTGCCAGAGTGTGACCGCTAGCTAGGGTTTCAGCCACTGGCATGTTCTCGACCAAACACTTATTGGATTTGGTACAAAAGATAAATTTGTTGTACCAATAGAAGAGGAAAGCCTCATGTTCTCCTTCTCGTAGAGCCTCTTCTCCTCGGCCGGCAAAATGGAGATAGAGGGTGTTATAGTTGAAGAAGTTCTTGTAAAGTTTATGAACCTCTTCTTTCGAGGGTGCTTGGCCTTCACTGCTCAGCGTCTCAAGGTCCCGTTTATCGAAAAATGCCTTCAGGTCGAGGTTCGACGGGTACCTAGAAAGGGCGACGTCGATTGGGATTCCAGTCGGGGAAGTCCCCAAGATGGCAGTAACGTCAAGGATGGTGGGACCTATGGGGCAGAGAGAAATGACCATGGTGTTGGTGGCCGAACACCAGAAGCATAAGGCCGCTAGGATGAGCTCATTGTCCAGGATGACTTCCATGGTTGAAAGGTGAATGGCGTCGTAGATGCCTAAGGCTTTCCATTACTCGCCGAAGAGTCTTTCCATTCGTACGACCCAAGCTGCCCAGGCTGTAGTGGTCGAAGGCCAAGAACCTTGAGGCTTTGCCAAGTCCCACTTCGCCCATTCAAACCCTTGCAGCAAGGATGATAGGCAGTGCTCCTTGAGAAGTCCAATGATGGTTGGTGGTACTGCTGCTTTGAAGAGAGGACCCAGGATTTGATGAGGGGTGCTCATGTCACTTTCAAAACGAATGGTTTTGATCGAACTTCGATCGATAATTTTCTGGCATTGGTCACATTCCTTGGAAAGCTTGGAGATGAAGGAGGCCATTGTAAGTGAGTTGAAAATGCGACACGAAAGGAGTTTTCTGGGTTGGGGGAATTGAAGACGAAGATTTGGAAGAAGGGGATTCACTGGAGAGTGATGGAAAGAAATTTCAAAGAGTTTGAAAGCGTAAAGTACAAATGAGAGAATTCCGGTATTTATAGAAGAAAGGAAGGAAGGGAAATCGTTCGAAATTCAAAATGAAAGGTAAAATCGACCGAAGAATTCGCTAATCATTATGAGTATTCAGAGAATCCGGTTAAGAAGAGCGATGGTTTCGTGTTTTTAGGGGTGAACGATTGCGTGTGGCGGTGAGATTTATGGTGAAAGACTTTTTGGCGTCTGCACGATGCTGAATGGTTCGCGGATCAAGGCGGCATGGTTGTGCTCAGCAACAAGGTCATGATGGTATGACGGTTCAGGGAGCCGCACGCTTTAAACGTCATTATTAGGGATTAGCCGTATTAAAGGATGCCACGTGGTGTATTGGTTAGCAGGATCAAGATCGTGCAATCGTGCTCAATAAATGCGCTATGGAAATAGAGTATTTGGATTCTGAGTATTAATTTCGCTTCTTCAAGGTCGGAGCTCGACCAAAGGATTCAGGCCGAGGACCTCAGAAGTGAGGGGGCAATATTTGGGCCCAAAATATTAGTTTGGGCCGAGTATAGAATCGTTCTCGGCCCAGAAGGCCTTACGACAAGGTTATCATGGATCGTTTAGTTCCGGATCGTTTAGGTCGTGGGCTTCCAAACTTGGGTCGGTTAAGTCATGCTGTAAGACGAGTCGAATCCTGGCGCAATAAGGAGTCTCGGCGAGATTAATAACCCGGAAGTGAATCTGACTCGATAAAGGACTGGGTTCAAAATTATAGTGAAAATAGGACTGGTCGAGTTGGAGTTTGATTAGGAGAAGAAGTCCTAATCCGGGTAGGTTTTTAACTCGACCTTGAAGGTATCCGGTGCTATACATAGAGGAGGTTGTGCATCGTTCAAGCCCCTTCAATTCAACACACAATTGCCATGCGCAAACTCTCTCAACAACTTGAGATTTTTTATTTTCTCTTTTCGCTGACACATCTTCCGTTGGCATCAACAACACTGTGAAAGCAACCGATGATATCTTCATTCGGCATAAATAACTCTGTCGCCGTAGAATCAGCCGATCTTGCAGCATCTTCCGTTGGCATCAACAGCACTGAAGCGAGGACGGTTGGTTACCTATCCAAGTCTCGGTCGAGAAGGATTTCTGAATCTTTATTGGTCGAGGTCATCTCATTAGCCGTCTCGGCGAGGTGAGGTGTTACAGTTTATTAGGCTCGGCGCATTGCACGCCGAGTTATTGTATGATCGGATACTCCCAAGTGGGATTTAGAGTTCGTCATTCAGACGACCGAACCATGTTCATTATTAAGACTCATATCTGCTTTGAGTATTTGTGCCCTTACACTTTGATGTCGATTCGGCGAGAGTTTACTCTGACGAATACCATCACTGTGGCCGAATCCGACGACGACGATTCGTGAACTTCGTAAGAATAGTAGCCTTGTCTTCAGGTTCGAGAACCCAAGAGGCCGAGACGTGTTCCTTCCTCGGTCGCAATCGCAAGACACAGAAGTCAGCCGCGCACCCAACGCAACATCAACAAATTTACTCCTCGGCCGACGAGTTGGCACGCCCTGCATTCACCGAAGGACGTAGTTAGCTTATAGATTACTCGGCCTGCGCACCACGTAGACTTGGTAGTTTTTAGGGTCAACAATATCTTTAAGAGAATCTTCCAACATAGTTTGATAGATAAAATATAATGTGAAGTAAGCTCTACATGAAAAATGTATATTATTTTATTGGAAATTGGTTTATCCCCCACCACTTGCACACCTATTGAACAGGAAGATAGTGCAGATGTTTATTCATCTTAAAAGCTTTCGACAACCAAAAGGAAAATGTTGAATTAACTTCACCCGAGCAACAATATTACAGTAGGACAAAATAACATAAAACGACAACCCAAATAAAAGGAACTATTACTCGTGCTGACGACGAGGCTTTTTCCCTCCCCATCTCCCTATCCCTGAACCTGAAGGTCCAGGGGTGCAATTCTCTGGGTCATTACCTTGGTCGGTACCTCGGTCGTCACCTCGGTCATGGAGCAGCAACGCGATTTCCATGTCCTGAACGAATGAATCTCGAACACTGTTTACTACGAGGGGAGGAGCACCATGACTTTGGTAGGCATCGTCTAACGAAACAGAAGTACTGAAGCTTTCTCGACCTGCGCGAGTTGCCCCCATGATCTGTCGGGAGAGATTGCTCCAATTATTCTCCAGGCTCAGCATACGAGGGTCAGGTAGAAATGAATTTCCCGTCTGAATGGACTCGCGGACTTGCCTCTCAATGTATGGGTACCTTGCTGCTTCCGAGACCATTTGAATGATCACAAGTATCGCACCCGCTTGGGAGAGGGGCGTTGCTGCGCGCTCCAACATGTCAATGGCGCTATGAAGGGAGCTGGGTCCCAGACCGATATTCTGACGCATAGGATTACTCAGTCGGTTAAGTGCTTGTTGGTCACGTCGATTAGGTTGTTCATTCTGCATGCGTCGTGCATATTCCCCAAGCGAGGCGTAGTGGCCTGTGAAGGGCAGTTCACCAGCTGACCTGGTGTTGGGGAATAACAGTTCGACTGGAGCTGGGTCATCAGGAAGAGTTTGAAGAGGGTAGTTTTGCTCACCTTGCTCGTAACCCATCACGTAAGCGTTCACAACATCAATTCCGATTGTGACAGTGACTCCGTCATAGTTGGTGAGATCAACATAAATAAACCGGGCGTTGTTCCCGACTTGTCGACTTGGAGGCAGCACCCGTATACCCTGAGATGTGGTGCCGAATGTGAGTCGAGCTCGCAGTTGATCTATGAACCTTGAGTATGAGTCAGGGGTTGCATCAATAAGGGTGAAGGGTATTGACATATTAAAGCAAGAACAAGGCAAATTGTGGCTAAAAACTAGTGCTGTTATACTTTGGAGGGATCGATTGGTGTAATTAGATGTGTAGTGGTTATGCATATTTATATGTTATGCACCCTTTGTCGCCTCTTCTTGCGTTTATGGTGAACTTATGTAAAATGCCCCTCTCAATATTAAATGACTCATCTATGTGCCATGTACGTCACCACAATGACGCATGATTTATTCATTTAATACAACAGCGTCTAGTAAATATGTAACAATAAAAAAAGACTTCGATCTACCGTGTCTGGCGGACGTCAACCATCCACCCTATTGCCCATGGCCAGTTCATATGTAAACAGATTGATTTTAGAGGAACGCATGATATTTAACCAGAAAGTCATTTAGAAAATTAAGATAAAACAAAAAAAAAAAGATAAACCCCTAAAAGTCCAAGACACAAACAATCCATTCCCACCAAGAAAACGCACCATCTTCTTAGGTTTGATTAATCTAATCACATGTACGCTATGTTTGGTGACACATTCTGATCTAAATATTCAAATAAAAAATATCATACTAAATTAGTTTCTACATACATGGCCTAATATAGCAATGGAGAAAATGCTATGAAACACTTTCTATAGCATTTCTAGGCTGCTAGAGAAGGTGGTTTGTGGTGTAGTGTTTTTTTGGTTTTATTGTTTTGAGGTATTGGTCGATTTCTTTCGAACTTGCAAGGAGCTACTAATTTCTCCTTTGAACTTTAATTTTATTTGATTACCCCCTGAACTTTTAAAATTGACCAATTTCCCCCTTGAACTTTAATTCCTGCCCCCCTAAACCATAAACCCTAAAATTTAAACAAAATGTGTACATGGTGAACTAGCTGAAGAGGAGAAGAATAAAAAAAATGTTGTCCAAATGAGGGATAAAAATACAGTTTTTCAATTATAAAATTAAATTTAGGGACAAAATTGATCAATTAAAAAGTTTAAGAAGATAATCGGCTAACATTAAAATTCAAAGAAAAAATTGACCAATATAAAAATCAGAAGATAATTGGATAAAAATAAAATTCATTGAAGAAATTAATAACTCATTACAAGTTCGGATTTTCGATGTGACACAGTTGTCATGGGGCCTAAGGCTGCAGTGTGGGGCCGAAGGTTGCATGTGAGTTGACGGTAAAAGACCAAGAACATAGAGCCATCCCATGAGCGTGAGTTGTTCACCATAAACTTGCCCCATAATCCTCTATTTTGTTTGGGTTAAGATGTAGATGATTAAACAATATTACGAACTCTAGGTTAAGGTTCATTTACTAGATAATCACTGATTATGAATATTGATAGTAGTACGTACAATACACATTCTGACACACCCAGACCTAAAATTAGGGCATGCTGGCCGTTACGTGAGGGTGACGTAGTCATGTGCACAGTGCGGAAGCGATAAGGATATGAAATATACGAATAAATAAAAACTGAAAGCTACTAATGTGTACTAATAAGCAGAAAGTGCTAGGAGTGAGATACAAGAGTAAATACTCCTAATCTGAGCATAGAAAGTCTAGGTGCGGTCCAATAGGACAAGTACTAGTTATACAGTACCAGAAGATGTCCTACTAAGTTTTATTCTGTCAGAACCTCCGAGATCCTCAATGCCACCAACAACAAGTCTACCTAAAACCTGGAGGGGCGCAAAGCAGAAAATGTGAGTGGGTAAAAATAAAGCTTTTCAAAACCATTTCATCATCAAAATGCTCTAACCTCTCGCCGTAAAACATGTATAATTTTCCCAGAAATAGAATATAAATATATACATATATATATATATATATTTAACAATTCATGCTTCACATAACCATATTCATAAGTATGCCTTGCCAAAACATAAAATAGAATAAGTAACTCAGGTAAAAATAGATTCATGGAAAATAAAATATTAGCCGGAACCCCTGCAGAAGTCTGTACGGCTGAATTCATAGCTCATTAGTCAATCTAGTCGGAGTCACTACAAATGACCTATACGGCACTACACTGCACACCAGTCGGAACTACTAAAAGGTCTGTACGACAAGACTGGGTGTAATATAGTTATGCTCAATGCTACGCACTCATGATAGCTATGCGATAAATCGCTAGTCACCTACGTGTTGGAAATGTGCCCTAAAACCAATCATATGATGATACTTTACGGACATTTCACATGTTAAACTAATCTAGTTTAATGTCAAGGGCAAAGGTTATTGTTTTAAGCCGTCTCATATAAATGTTATATGCTTAAACGATAAGTCCAAGGAATATGTAATTAGGAGAATGTAATTTAAACAAGTTAGATTCATGAGACCATTCTCTTTCGTATACATATCCTAAACGTTCCTAATCATAGGATTGCCAATTGGGCATTGACAATCCGTTAAGATCAGTACATGCTATGTCTTCTCTTAGTGAGAGTGACTAGTCTCGAGTCATTGGTGTGATTGACACCAAGACAAGCATGTAGGTGCTCAATAACGAATGAGTCCACTGAACACGATCAACGAGGAGTTCTCATACTCATGTCACATGAGAACTCATGATTGGGATAATGCAAAGTAGTCCTTTGACCTGAGGCATCATAGTTGTCTTGTGGTTAGGTCCTTGATCTTTGACTATATCAAAGTCACCCCGTCAGAGGGTGTCCACGGCATAGTTGGGGTTAAGCCACTTAGCCATGGAGGCAAGTGAATGCGCAACAAGGGATCTCTAACCTTCAAACCGTTTGAGGGAGAATACTCTATGATATGATTAAGAATCTCTGGCCAGAGTATGAATGAGATTTAGGAAGTCATTCCAAGTCACATTCAAGGTAATCATATAAGTAAATGAATCACATTGGATAGTCGACATGAATAAACTATCAAACCAAACAATGTGGTCAAGAGTATTGTATTAGAGAAAGACCGTATTGCATTGTAATCCTAAACTGAATAGGTTCTCCACCTCTTCTAATTAGCTTGGGTAACCATGACATACTGCTAGGTGTCACTCATGGTTTGTGGAAGCTCTAAACGTGTATAAACACTAAAGGGAGAATTGAAAGTAAGTTTCAATTCACAATCGATTTGAAAGTGTTCTAATCGCCCACTGCCTCGCTAAAAGGAACCTAATGGATCGTACACCGTGTAAGGTAGAGATTGAAGAAACAACGGAGATGAGTAAGAATAATTAAATGGTTTAATTATTTATGGCAAGGATTAATTAATATGTTAATTAATCAAACGAATAAGTTCGTTAAAGACCTCGGGATAATATTGGACCTTAAGGCCCAATGGGCTTTGAACGTCAAGTCCATTGACTTAAGTTGTATGACAACTTAATGAATAATGATTCACAAAGGCCCAAATAGCCCAATAATACCCTAAGGCCGGCCATTTAGAGGAAGGGTAGTGAACTTGCTTTAATTACAAGTTTGCCACTCCAATGAATAAAGGTATAAATATGACTTTATAGCCAAAATTCATTTAGGGTTTTTTAAGGAGATTGGAGAGAACACAAAGCTCTCATTTCTCTCTAAGAGGCCTGCCACCCTAGAGGATTTTAGCTAGTAATCTTTCTCCTCCAATGTCACTCATCTCATCTACACATCTTACCTTGGTGTGGAGACTTAGAGGTTCTCAATTTTGAGAACTTGGAGAAACCTATTCTTCCATCCAAATCCATGGATCTAAGATGCAAGGAATGAAGGCCCTATCTCTTGGGTGATTATCCTTTGCTTTTGCAAAGAGGAATCTACAAAGGTATAAATTTCTCAACTCACTTTGTTCTTGAGTTGAGTCTTGGTTCACCAATCTACTAGGCTTTGAATTTCATAGTTAATGTTTTGTTTTTAAGTGCATATAAGCATAATTCCGCCTTTAATTGTTAATTGCATGCTAATAGATGTTGCTTAAATGAACATGTTTTTCACAAAATTTCCTTCACTACGAGTCGGAACCACCTATAGTGGTCTATACGACAAGACTGTGCACCTAAATTGGATCCAATGTGAGCATATGGTGCGGGAGGTGACATTATATACAGGCCTGTGCCATATCTCTGGCTAATCACTAACACCAAGGTGCATGTTTATGAGCTCAATGTTTCTCAATTAATCACAGCCATTCAATACACATTCACAATTCATAAACTCACTTGTAACTTACTTGAGTGCCCACAGCACCAAATCACATTTATGCATACAATTCTAACTCATGGTTTAAGCATAAATCAATAGGCATGGCATTTTCAAAGCATAACTCATTTAAATGCACTTTCTGGGAAAATATCAAGCATATACGTATATACTTAAAACCAAAAGTCCACTCACTGGTATGTCGAAGAGTCGTAGCCCCCGAGTCACCCTTAACTGCGTTTGTCGTCGGGATAAGTCTGTCCTATATGCGAAACAACTATAAAAACATTAATTTAAAGCACATAACCAATACTAGCTAATAACTTTTCATACATTGCTTAAATGGGATGTTTGAATATACCAACTTGATCTACACAACCTCACGAACATCCCCATATTTTTAGAAAAATTTTTCGACGTCCCACGCGCCGGCAAAAGCACGACAACACGCGCGGCCACGCACATGTACCCTAACGGAATCCCCTAACCCCGTTAGGAATATTCCATTAAAAGTAACGGAAACCGTTAAAACTAACCAACGCTGTTAGGAATATTCCGTCAAAGTTGACGGAATATTTCGTCATCCCTTAGCTTCGAACTCCGGCGACCATCGCAATCGCCGGAAACTGGAAAACTTTAAAACCTTCATTTCTCGTCCATTTCTCAACCAATTTGCATGAAACTTAAACCAATTTAAAGCTTAACATGAATAGAACACAACCATACCTTTCAAAAGCCCTAAAACCCACGGAACTCGCCAAAAAATTCCTCGATAATCCAGCTAAACCTGCAACTCGTTGAAACTCAACTTTCCAACGTCCAAATCACTTCATTTTTCTTCTCCGAGCTTCGTGAAGACAATCTAAAGCTTCCTATGCCCTTAAAAACTCCTAAAAACCACACAATAATTAGTGCATGAACAATACCTAAATCGGAGTTCGTGAGAAACTAGGGTTTTCAAAGGTTTTAAGTCCAAATAAAGGTATAAATAAACTCCTAGGCATGCAAAGAGTTTGAATGTTACCTTTAAAACCTCGATATGTGCCTGAAATGGAAGGCTTGGAGTTCATCCGTACAAAGTTGACGGAAACAGAAGAAAATCGAGAGGGAGGAGAGAGAGAGAGTGTGCACGGGAAGGAGAGAAAGAGAGAGAGAGTTGGAGTGTGTGTGTGGTCCAAATTGTTTGACTTCCAAACAACCACAAAACCATAACAACTTTAAGTCCTAATTGGTTCCAAATATTAGGGACTTAAGGTATTAGTTCACTTCCAAACTTAAATCACACAATCACACAAAATGTTCGAGGACAAAATAGTCATTTCAGACCGTCGAAACTAATCGGGACGGGCTGTGACACATTCTCTATTCTATGGACATGTTAGAATTTGACCACTAAATCAAAAAATATATCAACAATAATATATATATATATATATATATGGTTTAGGACATTATTTTCCAATAAAATATAATTTTCAACTACAATATGTGCACTTAATTTAAATTTAAATATGCAAACATAAGCGTATTCAAACTAGCTACAGTAATGTGCACACTCTGCACCAAAGTTAAATCCAGGGCCGATCATGAGTTTGTTGTGTTCTAGATGAATGCTTAAATGTGTTTTCAATACACAAACATATAGTAAAAGGATACTTAAAGAGGGCTCGGCGCCTTGGCGAAGAGAGGTTTTGGACCTTTGGTCAGCGCCTCGGAGTCGGCGGAGAGGTGAGAGGTCCTTTGCAATTTGCACGCCAAGTGTTGTGACGCAAATGCAAAGAACTCAAAAATCTCTCTGTCATGGAGGAAAAAATAAAAGAGATTTGCTAGCAAGACTTGCTCAAAAGCAAGTCTAGTAGGACTCTCTACCCACCGTAAACTAGAAATTCCTGCACCAAAATTTCAATGTCTACACTCAGGTATTCTCCCTAGTAAAATATACTAATTGCGTTCTACGATTAGAGAAATTAGAAATTAAAATTAAAATAATTTAAAAATACTTTAAAAATTAAAAATTTTAATTAAATTTATATTTCATTCCTCCCTCATCTTCTTCCCTACCCGATTTCTACAACCATGAAATTGGTATTTTCATGAAAACTGCTACTTTAGTTGATATATAAAAACTACTACAGTTAATTAGCAACTGGACGATCCTATTTGGTCAAATACCTAGCGAGAAACTCCTATGTTCTTTTCATGACAGTATTTCTGAACAAGTTCCTGGCTAACAAGACGAAGGGTTTTCTTGTTGATGATAGTGACGATATTGATGATAGCAACGATATTGATGATAGTGACCACCGTGATTTTGATACCAAGTTGACGCTTCTAACTATGATGAATGCGCTAACTATATATATGATATGGATTTCAAACATTCATGATCTAGATGTGAATGAGTCGAATTTCTTATCCCTCGTCTATTAGTGAACTATCTCTCCAGGGATTGTGAAAGATGTTCCACTAGAAATATTCTTGTAAATTCTTCGACTCATATTCCTCAAAAAGTGGATCCCGCTCTAATAGCTCCGTATAAATTAAATACATGCATTAAGATATGAAAACTTCTTATTCCACAACAACAAAAGCACTTTTTCACTCTTTCATATACTATGGGATCACTTGGAAAAGAAAATGTTTCATACTAATGGATTCAGGTCCATAACCATGAGTTCTAATGTACGAGATCTTGTAGCACTTACCAATGAGGCCCTATCAATTAGTATTACACAGAAGAAATCAATTATAGGCACTAATATAATTAGATCTGCTCTTCATAGACAAACTTGGGTTTTGCGATCCCAAGTAAGAGTGGTTCGGGATCGTGGGATCATTTTCTATCAGATAGGAAAGGTTGTTGCACAAAATGTACTTCTAAGTAATTGATCCATAGATCCTATATATATCTGTATGAAGAAGAAATCATGTAACGAAAGAAATTCTGAGAGAGAGAAAAATATAGAAGGAGATTTAGATCTTGGATTTATTTTTTCACTTGTAGATTCAAACTTGATTTTTATTTCGAGAACGAAGAAGACGACTGGATTTAAGGAAAATATAGATGTTGTGCTTTTGGTTCAGGTTCGGTAGGCAGATGAAAATGGTGAGGAAGAAAAAGAGAAAATATTAAATTTAAGGCTAAATTGGATTATGGTCCCAATAGTGATAGAGTAATCAGAATATAGAAAAAATTGGATTTAAACCCTCGTGGTGAAGTCCGATATGATTCAAGTCCAAAATTAACATTTCCGTCAACTCTCCTTTAACCCATTCAGCCTTCATAATCAAAAAAAAAAAAAAAAAAAAAAAAAAAAAAAAAAAAAAAAAAAAAAAAACCTCATTCATCAAGGCTATGACTTTTTTACTTCAATTCCATTCAAATCTTGTCCGTCAGAACGACTAGATTTTTTAAACCAGCAGTAGCCAATTCAAGTAACATTGAAAATCTTAATTATCCCTTCTTATGTGGAAACTTTAATTTAATTGTTTGTTTGTTAATTTTATAGAAAACTGGATTTAATAGGCGATGATTGGTTTGAATGTTGGTGAGGAGTGATTCGAAATCAACAATACCATGAACAACGAAGGGAATCTGAAAAGCTAGAAAGAGAGAGAAAGAGAGAGAAGTCTTGAGAGACAATGAGAGAGAGAGGATGGGATGCAGAGAAGCAAGTAGGACAGGGTGGGAACAAGAGTCCAACATAGATTAGACTTATTGTATTCTGGCTTTTGATGTTGATAACGTTATCTAATGTATCAATAGATGGAAAGTTAACATCCCAATAGGCCTCTTGTAAATCAATCTCATGTAACTATTTATACAGAGGAAAGAAGCAATGGAAATCAACGCTTCCAGCAATATTGTCACACCTTAGTTTGGTTTTTAATAGGGATTGTTAACGGAGAGTTGACGGAAACGTTAAGTTCGGGCTTGAATCTTAACGGACTTTATCACGAAGGTTTAAACTTATTTTCCGATTACTCTATTGCCACAGGAACCATTAATCAAATTTAGCCTAAATTTAATTAAAATTTCTAATTTATTCAATTGTGGGACTCAATCAACATATTTGAAGAGGGAGGACACATATGTGTGTGTGTGCGTGTGTGTGTGTAGAGCAAAAAATAATCGAGAAAAATATAGAGGCGACAAGTCGATTCTTGGGTAACAAATATAAAATTACACTCAAGGCACACCGGAACTCCTACGCTCAAGCAGCGGACAATCAAGACTCAATCAAGATCAAAAGTGATCAAAATAGGTATTTATTCAAAACCTATTTCATCAATCCTCATCAAATCATCCCCACAAGGTAACTTTCAATTATTCATTCAAAATAGGATTAATTACCTAAATTAATTGATTAATTTCCTAATTAATTAATTTTCTAATTGATTGCAAGATATTATTTTGACATAATATCTTGCAATTACACCCAAAAACCACCAAATGTGGCCGGTTCCCATCTCTCCAAGGGGGGGGGGGCCACACCCCTATAATAGCCCTCATTTTCCCAAAAAACCTAAGTTCAACTCTCTTACAAAATTCTCCAAATTTCTCTAAAGACCTTTCCCTCAATTCTAACTTTGGAGAACAATACTTGTCTCGACAAGTTATAGAGTTGACAAGCGTCCTCACACAGCAGATGACCTTGGTGAATCAGCTCTTGCAGCCCACTGAGATGCAATGAGCCCCAGACGAGGTGTCCCGAAGTAGGACAAGGGCAAACAAAAAACCTCTTCAGCAGTGTCTCGGCAAGCGGTCACTAGACCAGCCACGAACCGAGCGTTCTGGTAGTGTACACTCCCGACTGGGCCCTTGAGATAGCGTATACTCTTGTCTAAGCTCACCAAGGAGCGTGCACTTTCGACTAGGCCCAAGGACAAGTATACATTCATGGTTGGGGCCACACTCCGATAATCAACATGAGCAACCTTCCAGGCGAAGTGTTCATTCGCGGCTAGGCCAACAAGGAGCATCATCCACCTCACATCGGAATAGGCAGCACGAATGACGGAGAAAAGTAGTCACTTAATCCGACTCAAGTTCAACTGGCAGTCTGCGAAGAATTCCCTTGCCTACTAGGAACGAACCACATGCACCGCCAACACGACATAGACGAGCCGAGTCAAGAGCTGGGGTAGCCGAGAGCTCCGCTACCCCAACAAAAGTAGATTCAGGAAGAGGTAGAGAGGCTTTTAAATGAGCGATTGCGCGATTCCCAAAGCTACGAAGTCACCGATCAAGCACTATGACGGAACATGACCAACATGAGCATGTCACCCTTCACGGATTAGATCGAGCAGGCAGAGCCTCCACGTAAGTTTAGCATGCCATACTTCACATCTTTAAAAAGAGATGGAGAACTGGAGAGACACTTGAAGAACTACCGAAGCATGATGGTTATTTATCGGAACAACGATGCCCTTATGTGCAAGATATTCACCACCACTTCACAAGGCAAGGCGTAAGATTGGTTTCACACCCTACCGCCATGATCCATCCAGAGTTTTGATGATCTTTCATTGGTTTTCACCAAAGAATACTCATCTTACAACTCGATCAAGAAAAAGTATGACGATTTGTTCAATGTGAAGCATGAAGATGTTCAAAGTAGAGAAGTGAAAGATAGTCGGATGCGACGACTCTCTAGCAAATGCAGCCTTCTAAAAAAGACTCCCAATAGACCACCCACTGTTCAGAGAATTGACAATGAAAGAAGATCTAACTCTGGTGATAAGCTCATATTTATACATATTTTACATCAAATTCTCTCGTCTTTTCTTAGTTAGTTTCTTATATTTTTGAGTTATTTACTTTGTTTTTGTGTTTTATCGAATTTATCTAGCAAAGAAATTAATAATAGAATAAGTGTGATATTAAGTAATAAATTCGTTATTTCTACCTTGCCCACTTATTTTATTATTGTAACTTAAGAAATCATTTTGGCAGAGCAAATAAAAGATAGTGAATGAGTTATATATATATATATATATATATATATATAAAAGGGTGAAGTGCTGGGGTCTTGGCGAAAAGGGGAAATAATTAGAAAACCCAGGGTGTGAATATTGGAGGAAGTGGATGGCAGCGTGCGGGCTGCCTTGGCAGCGCCTGGCATTAAATAAAGGTGAGGACAGCATGTAAAGCTGGAATTGGCTGTGAAATATAAAAAGAAAAGGGTCTGACAAGGGAGGATATAAAAAGATGCTGCCTTAAGGTTTGGGGGTAAGGCTGCCCTTTGGCAGTTGACGCGAGAGGGATTTGGAAGGCAGGAGAGCTGCCTTGTGGCAGCTTGAGAGAGGACTAAGTGGGCAGCTGCTGCGGAGACAGGAGTAGACAGACGTGGAGGGCAGTCAGCAAAGGAGCAGAAGACGCTGCCCTTGGCAGCTGGCGAAGGAGCAGCTCGTGTGGGGGAGAGGGTGACTGCCTCGGGCAGTAAGCAGGGAAAGAAGAAGTTAAAACGTGAGGGGGGTGTTGCGTGGGCAGCAACGAGGAGAAAGAAGGCTGACGCGCAGGGGGAGACCGAGGGAGCTTGAGGCGGTGCTGCCTTCCTGGCAGCACAGAAGCAGAAAGGCGAGACACGTGGAGACGCAGAAATTGAAGGGAAGGCAGCACGAAAAAGCCTCGGCCTTGGGGTTTTTTGGCAGCGCAGGAAGTCTTCGAGGGAACTTGAGGGCAGTGCATGGAGCGCAGAAACAGAAGCTACAACCCGCATCTCTCTCGGTTAATTCGTTCCAACTTTATGTTTTATTTCTGTTTTAATTTTAATAATGTGTAACTAATTTTATTTTGGCTAGAGTTTAATTCAAAACCATGAATATATTTGTAATATGAATTGATTACCTTCAGTTGTGATTTCTGAGTTGTGATTTAATTTGCTTAACTGCTTGATTGATAACTTATTTTTGTATGTCGATTAAGGATGCATACTTAATTTACATGCATGAATTTGATGCTAGAATATAAGTGAATTTCACCTAATCGTTATGAACTTATATTCACAAGTAGTGAAGGTCGCTTATAAACGATCGCGTTAAGTAAATTCTTGGCATAAGTTTCATGCGTATTCCATAGTAACAAGTGCCTCGTCAATGCTTATGATTTTCATAAAACTTAATGATTCTTGCTTGTATCTCTATTATGCAATTCATGTAGGGAACTTGTAGGGAATGTTTTGGGTTGTCGTATGCAATCATCCAACCTAATAAAAGTAGGAAAATCTGAAGGTTAATTTAAGCGGACCTAATTAACTTGGGGCGTTGAGAATTTACAATTTATTGAAAGAACAACTGAAAATCAATTTAGGTTGCATATGTGGCATGTGTGGAGAATAATCCTCTAGCCAGTCCGTCATTTATCATTTTACCTTAATTTTATGTTTTTATCAATTCTGTAATTTATTTAAGTTAATTTACTTCTCGTCAAAATCAATCCCCCATTTTATTTTAAAGTGTTAGATTTATTAGAAATCATTTTAGTTTGTGTTTTCTGAAGTCTTGAGTTGTTTTGAGTCTTTTGATTTATTTTAGTTTATTTGTTAGTTTTATTTTTAGTTATTCTATTTAAGTGTCTTGAGTCTAGTTTAGTGTTTTAAATTTTGTTTTTACGTTTTTAATTTAATTTTACTTTGGTTAGCATCCCTAGTTAATCCCCGGCCTAGAACGATCCCTACTTATCCATATACTACAACTGTCACAAATAGGGTTTAAATTTGTGCGTGAATTTATTTTCGCATCAAAATTTTTGGCGCCGTTGCCGGGGATTAGCAAATTTGCTAATCCTTTTATTTTTGTTTTTGCTTATGTTTATTTGTGTTTGTGTATGTTACTTTTGATATTTGATTTATTTTTCTTTCTTTGAATTGAGGTACAAATGGAGCAAGACCTGGATTCTACTAGCATTCAAGATCTATTGGCACAGCTCACTGCTCAATTAACTCATAATGCCGAACGGACCACAATGCCAAGTGTCCCTACACTTGATGTGCCCTATGAGCAAGGATTTCAAACTCATCAATATCCCCAATTTTATGCAAATGAAGATGTTTGGGGATATCAAGGTTATAACCAATCAAGGGGCAACATGTTTTCCAACGCTTATAATTCGGATTGGAGAAGTAATTCAGAGTACATGTGGGGAGAACCTCAACAATTCCAACAAGGTGGATATTGGCAGCAAGAAGACGCGTTCTATTCAAGATCTATGCAGCCACCACAGCATCCCCCACAACAATTCCAATCGAATCAAAGTATGCCCGTGGATTATAATCAAATGCTTGAAGAATTAATTTCTTCAGTACAGGGTTCACAAAAAGAAGAACAATTGCCGCCATCGGAAGAGTTCTATCAGTGGCCATATGAACCGTCGCATCCACCACAACAATCTCCCCAATCAAATTCAGGTACGTCTTCGGATAATGACATGTTGAATAAGTTACTAACCTCTTTGACCCAGGACGTAGAAAATCGAAACAAGGAGATGCAAAATAAAGCCAACAAGGTGGATGCATTGGAGGAGCAAATTGGGCAGATTATGGAATTCATGGCACAGATTCGAGATCAAAGTGAACTCTCCAACTCAAACATTGCAAATTCAAAGGCAGAAAGTGAAATCGATGAAGCCATCACTTTGGGAAGTGATATGGAGGATGAAGTTGTTCCAGAACCATCCAAAAATGGCCCGGACATGGATGAATTGCCGCTTCAAGAAGAAGATGAGGATGACGACTTGGGCAGTTTAGAAGAATTCTTGTCGCAAACCCCTCAAGTCCTTATGCCATCCAACTCAGGTGAGGAGGTTCTAAGTTCAATTCATTCTAACATCGTTCCACCAAATGTCCTTTTTCCTTGCAGGTTTTTAAATCCCAAGGAAGAAGTGAATGAAAAATACGTTGTGGAAGATCTTCCCAAGGTGCAATGTGATATCCAAATTCTTGGTGTACCAAATCAAGTTCCCGATGGTATTGAAACGTTCAAAGAGACTTGTACACCAAGAATAATTATTCAAGAGAATGATGTGGTTGAAGCATATCAAGAATACATCCAAGAGGTTGTGCATGAGACAACCAATGCCAAGGAAATTGAGTTTGATAACAGGGGCCATGTCACAATCATCACATGCAATCTGGCTAAGTGCAAAGTCCCTGAAACATTCCAAGATGTGGTGTTTGTGATTGAGTTTGAAAAAGATAGTAAGCCATCTTCTCCATTTTTAATTTTATGTTATACTAACAATTTAATTTTGATGATTCAGGCACCGTCATTAGAACTTAGACCGTTGTCGGATCATTTCAAGTACCACCGTCCGTTCAATGATAAGCCCATGCATTTGAATAATGAAGGGAGGCCTAGGAATCACCCACAATCAGATTTGCCCCTTCTCTTTACTGAATTTATTTTACTTTGTTTAGTTCTTTCATTGTTTGTTTGCTCTTGTGTGAACTTATTTTACGTTGATTTTTTTTTTTTGTTTTGTTTATTTAGTTGTGATTTTTGTTTTGTTTATTTAGTTGTGATTTTTGTTTAGAAAGTTAAACATAGTCTTTTTACTTTGATTTACTTATTTTACATTTTTATAAAAAAAAAAATAAAAAAAAATAAAAAAAAATAAAAAATAAAAAAAAAACTTAAAAACATAAACATTCATATAAAAAAAAAATAAAAAAAATAACAAATAAAAAATAAATAAATAAATAAAAAATAAAAAAATAAAAAAAAAATTGCATAAATATTTTACAATAACTTGTAAACTAATTTCGTTCATTGGTCGTTGGTTGGTGGTGCCTCGGAGGTCGACGGAGCCCTAGAAAGACGAAGCGCCAGAGTTGGATCATTCAGAGCCTCAATATTTGGTGCTGCTCCCGAGGACGAAGGCAACATAAACCTCGGGAGTAACGCCATAAACCGTTGATGATCACTCTGAATCCGCACTTCGGACTCCTGCATCTGATCCAGCTTCCTCTTCATGCTTGTGGAGTAATTGGTTGCGAGCATGTGCAAATCCCTGTTCTCATGCCTAAGCACTCTGACCTCCTGCCGAAGACTAGCCACTTCAGCCATCAACGACTCCACCTGACGAGTTCGTGCAAGAAGGCGCTGGCCCATGTTTGATACTGAACCTGCGCATCGGACGCTGTAGGCCATAGAGTCCTGAACAGCCAGTTCGTCGGACCGCCTGGAAAGTATCCTAGTGTCTCTAGGAGTGAGCAGATTTCTGGCCACCACCGATGCGGTTGTTTCGTTCATCATCATGGAATCCCCAACTGTAAGAGGACCATTCGGGGATATGAAGGACGGCTGCCAAATGTTGGTTGGAGAAGATATATCACTATCTTCCCCAACATTCAAGTTAAGGCGACGGTCAGAGGGGCAAGACATATTTGAAGGTGTTGAGAATGAAGAGTCGGACTGATCAAGATTAAAAGAAATGCAAGGAGGAAGTGTTTACAGGAGGGAGTGTTTACAGGGGGAGCTTAAGTGTGTTGTGGAACAAAAATGAGCGTTCTTATAAGAAGAAGAAATCGTTGAGGCATCACTCAGCAGTCGAAGAGGCGCCCTCTCGCAAATCGAAGAGCCGGGCTCCTTTCTCAAAAGCCGGATTCTTTTCTCAAAAGCGGCGTCGCCGTTCTCAAAAGTCGGACGCCGTTCTCAAAAGTCGGGCGCCTTTCTCAAAAGTCGGAGCGGTCAGGAATCACGAGGCGAACAGCTTTTCCAATTTTGTCGTCACTCGTCACGCGCGCTGTCAGCTTTGCGCAAATTACGGGTGGCTTTTTCAGAAAGCGCGTGACCTGTACTGTTCATCCATCCACCGGCTGCCGACAGGGGTAAAAGAATAGTTTCGGTTGTGAAGAAAAGACCTATAAACGTCTACCTTCGCATCCATTGCAAAGGCAAACTCTCTCAGCACTTCTTCATCTCCGAAATTTTTCATCTCCGAAAATGCCTTTCCAACAAACCCTCTCGAGTTTCTCTGTGTTTCTCATTCCCTGGGATACCTTTACAAACAAGTCATCTAGAGCTAGAGTATTTCATATCATGAAGGTTGAAAGCAAGAGTATCTCATATCACGCTTTCTCCCTGTCCTTTTCCTTGTCTTTGGGGCAAGGAGAAAGCGGGCAATCAGCCAGCACTCGGTGTCAATCTTCCAATCTAAGAACCGACTGCCTGGAAATCCTACCTGATTGCTTACCTAGCATTGCTCTCGAGTGCTCTTCTTCAACCACTGATGTACTTCCGAAGAAGTTGCCACATCTGCCTGGAGAACAGACATGGCAAGTGAAAATGATACTTGAAGCATGTGGAGACAAGGTGCTGCTTCATCTTCAAGATCAAGTCTCATTTTCCTTGCTAAGAAATTCCCCAGCCCAGTTCAAGCATACACCTGTGGAACGATACTTCTTCAAAAGAAAAAGTATCCCATATCATCAGAGTCAGAGGCAAAGATTTCTCATGGCATGCTTTTCCTTTACCCTTGCTCTTGGCTATGGGGCAAGGTGAAAGAAAGGAAATCGGTCGGCACTTGGACAGATTGAACAAAGAAGCAGACCACCACCTTTTCCTCGTGCCTACCTGCCATGTAGAAGAACAAAAAGAGAAGAATGTAGCCTGCAGACTCAATCAACCCGGCAGAAGGAGTCCGAGTTGACACCAAGAGCTCGAGAAGCTTCAACACCACCACCAATCAAGTCTCATTTTCCTTGCTAAGAAGTTCCTGAGGCCAGTTCAAGTTCAAAGCTGTGGAAAGTCACCAAACAGGACCAATGATCACTTTTAGTTTTATTCATTGTCTTTTATTTTCATTTTTAATTTTTCGTTTGCATTTTCTATATTTTCTTGCGTGCTTAACTGATTTATTTCTTTTCTTTGCAGGAACTTTTGGCTATTTCCACCCTTGAAGTTGATTGCAAAAATTTTAGCTTCGGGGTCATCGCTTGATTTTACTGCAAATTAGGGAAGTTTTCAGTCATATTGCTTTATTTTGTTTCTTTGTATTTATTTATTTTATTTTTATTTTTATTTGCATTTTATTATATTTTCTGACATTGGGGACAATGTCTAGTTTAAGTGTGGGGGTATAGAGTATAAAAATGACCAAATTAAAAATTTTTGTACCTTCGACTTTGAACTGGTTTCATTTGTTTCCATGTTATTGCTTTGTTTTCTTAATTAGTTTTGTTTTATTTAAAAAAAAAAAAAAAAAAAAAAATCGGAAAATTTAAAAAATCCAAAAATATTTCCTTGTTTTCCTTATTGTTTTGAATTAGATTTTTGTTAGTTTCCCGACCCAATGATATAATTGGATAAAATTTGAACCATGATCATCAAGAACTTAGTTAACATGTGTTTTGTGAAATTCCTAATTCTCGTGTTAGTTTGTACATATTTGATCATCTTTGAAAAACCAAATGCACATAGCCTTGTTGATGTGAAACTAAAGCATGATTTAAAGCTCCATATGTGAATTTAGTGACCATATACATCCTATGTGAGTTTTTGAGCCTATTGAAAGTGTGTGCATTTTTCATACACTCCTATTTTTTTTATGTGTGATGAACTTATGTGAGATACTTCTCTAGAACTTGCATAACGATCTTTTGAAATTTTTGTCATTGATTGCATGAACTTGAAAATGATAGAGGCATTAGGTTTACCACCATGGCCCAAATAACCTTGTTTTCCAAAGAAAAATGATATCATTAGATTGCCAATTTTGAGCCGTATTTGTGAGCCTTTTATTTCTTATCACCAGATATGTCTACCCTTATGCCTGAAATAATTTTCCTTACCCTTTCCAAGCGAGCTAGTGAGCAATGTGAGATTGTCTTATGAGAAATGTTTGTGAAGTACTTTGAAGGTGTTTGGCAAAAGAATAAGTGTGGGAGTTTTTCATATTTGTTTCTGTTTGAAAAAAAAAAAAAAAAAAAAAAAAAAAAAAAAAAGAAAAGAAAAAGAAAAAGAAAGATTGTATACAAAGAAAATAAAAAGTTTTTAAAGTTTCAGTTTATGGGTGTGGTTGGTGACTTGAAGAATAGCTGGAAAGTTTGAGTTCTTATAAATCTAAACAAAAAAGAATTGCTTGCAATGTAGCTTGGAACTTGTGTTTTCCTATTATTTCGTTTCAATAACCCTATCCCGAAGCCTCATTACATCCAATAAAAGTCCTCTTGATTTAAGTTTTGCAATTATGACTGTGGAGAAGTGATCTTTATGCAAGCTTATGGTAGAACTTTCACATTTGTTTCTTTGAGCGAAACACATTAAAACTAAACACATGTGTGATTGAGTGTAAATCCCGTGAGAATGTCGCTAGTTTGCATATGGTGTTTTTTTTAAAATAAAAATTTGAAATTGCATGAGCATGGCTATCTCACACACTACACTTCAAGGATGATTCAAAGATTATTGCTAATATTTGAATAAGGAAAATGAACGTGGATTAGCTTGTTGGTGTTAGCTATGGTTCTTGATGATTGTGTTCTTAAATGAAATTCTATGAGGGTCATATAGGGGGAAACTAATAATTTTCATGTTATTACTTTTTCTGTTTTCGTCTGTTTTGCTCGAGGACTAGCAAAAGCTAAGTGTGGGGGTATTTGATAAGCTCATATTTATACATATTTTACATCAAATTCTCTCGTCTTTTCTTAGTTAGTTTCTTATATTTTTGAGTTATTTACTTTGTTTTTGTGTTTTATCGAATTTATCTAGCAAAGAAATTAATAATAGAATAAGTGTGATATTAAGTAATAAATTCGTTATTTCTACCTTGCCCACTTATTTTATTATTGTAACTTAAGAAATCATTTTGGCAGAGCAAATAAAAGATAGTGAATGAGTTATATATATATATATATATATATAAGGGTGAAGTGCTGGGGTCTTGGCGAAAAGGGGAAATAATTAGAAAACCCAGGGTGTGAATATTGGAGGAAGTGGATGGCAGCGTGCGGGCTGCCTTGGCAGCGCCTGGCATTAAATAAAGGTGAGGACAGCATGTAAAGCTGGAATTGGCTGTGAAATATAAAAAGAAAAGGGTCTGACAAGGGAGGATATAAAAAGATGCTGCCTTAAGGTTTGGGGGTAAGGCTGCCCTTTGGCAGTTGACGCGAGAGGGATTTGGAAGGCAGGAGAGCTGCCTTGTGGCAGCTTGAGAGAGGACTAAGTGGGCAGCTGCTGCGGAGACAGGAGTAGACAGACGTGGAGGGCAGTCAGCAAAGGAGCAGAAGACGCTGCCCTTGGCAGCTGGCGAAGGAGCAGCTCGTGTGGGGGAGAGGGTGACTGCCTCGGGCAGTAAGCAGGGAAAGAAGAAGTTAAAACGTGAGGGGGGTGTTGCGTGGGCAGCAACGAGGAGAAAGAAGGCTGACGCGCAGGGGGAGACCGAGGGAGCTTGAGGCGGTGCTGCCTTCCTGGCAGCACAGAAGCAGAAAGGCGAGACACGTGGAGACGCAGAAATTGAAGGGAAGGCAGCACGAAAAAGCCTCGGCCTTGGGGTTTTTTGGCAGCGCAGGAAGTCTTCGAGGGAACTTGAGGGCAGTGCATGGAGCGCAGAAACAGAAGCTACAACCCGCATCACTCTCGGTTAATTCGTTCCAACTTTATGTTTTATTTCTGTTTTAATTTTAATAATGTGTAACTAATTTTATTTTGGCTAGAGTTTAATTCAAAACCATGAATATATTTGTAATATGAATTGATTACCTTCAGTTGTGATTTCTGAGTTGTGATTTAATTTGCTTAACTGCTTGATTGATAACTTATTTTTGTATGTCGATTAAGGATGCATACTTAATTTACATGCATGAATTTGATGCTAGAATATAAGTGAATTTCACCTAATCGTTATGAACTTATATTCACAAGTAGTGAAGGTCGCTTATAAACGATCGCGTTAAGTAAATTCTTGGCATAAGTTTCATGCGTATTCCATAGTAACAAGTGCCTCGTCAATGCTTATGATTTTCATAAAACTTAATGATTCTTGCTTGTATCTCTATTATGCAATTCATGTAGGGAACTTGTAGGGAATGTTTTGGGTTGTCGTATGCAATCATCCAACCTAATAAAAGTAGGAAAATCTGAAGGTTAATTTAAGCGGACCTAATTAACTTGGGGCGTTGAGAATTTACAATTTATTGAAAGAACAACTGAAAATCAATTTAGGTTGCATATGTGGCATGTGTGGAGAATAATCCTCTAGCCAGTCCGTCATTTATCATTTTACCTTAATTTTATGTTTTTATCAATTCTGTAATTTATTTAAGTTAATTTACTTCTCGTCAAAATCAATCCCCCATTTTATTTTAAAGTGTTAGATTTATTAGAAATCATTTTAGTTTGTGTTTTCTGAAGTCTTGAGTTGTTTTGAGTCTTTTGATTTATTTTAGTTTATTTGTTAGTTTTATTTTTAGTTATTCTATTTAAGTGTCTTGAGTCTAGTTTAGTGTTTTAAATTTTGTTTTTACGTTTTTAATTTAATTTTACTTTGGTTAGCATCCCTAGTTAATCCCCGGCCTAGAACGATCCCTACTTATCCATATACTACAACTGTCACAAATAGGGTTTAAATTTGTGCGTGAATTTATTTTCGCATCATCTGGCCGACTCTTTCACTCTGGTAGAGAAGCATGCACTTTGGGACGAGGCTTGACAAGCAAACAAGGCACCCAAGCAATTTTGAAAAGAGTCGGTAATGGCTCAAAAGAGGGAGGACGGGAAGCAGTACAACAAAAGAAGGTAGGAGACCAAGCTTAGGGACCGACCCACAACCAAAGAAGGCCCGACGACTAAGAACTACTCCAAGTTCTCAATCTCAATCCACCAAATCCTTCACGACATCAAGAGCGAGCCATGGTTCAGGCCGCATCTCGACGATGCACTATGCAAGTATTGAAGGAATCAAAGAAGAAGACCTTTACCCCAGTAGAGGCTACCGAGGCCCAAAGGGACAATGAAGCTACCAAATACTAATTACAGCAGTTGGATAAAGAAGATGGTGTCCAAGACAACACGCTAGCATACAAGATAGGATGGAAACCCAAAGAGAACATCAGGGACATTATTCTTGATCCCTAGCAGCCGGAAAAGAAGGCTAGAATCAGCTAACGTTTAAGCCCGGTAGAGAATGAAGAACTCACAGCTTTCTTTAGGGAAAATCGTGACGTCTTTGCGTGGTCACCTTCTGACATGCCCATCATCAATCCCAAGATAGTTTGCCACAAGCTGCATGTCAATCTTGCTACAAAACAGGTGATCCAAAAAAGAAGGCATTTTGAGCCCGAATGCGATCATCAAAGAAAAAAATTGACAAGCTATTGGAGGCCGGATTCATAGAAGAGGTAGCACACTCAGCATGGCTTGCCAACGTCGTGCTAGTAAAAAAGAAAAAGAAGGGCAAATTGAGGGTTTGAATAAACTACACCGACCGCAACAAAGCATGCCCAAAGAATCCTTACCCACTTCCTCGAATCGATCTATTAGTAGATTCAACTTCTGGGAACCAGCTGCTCAGCTTCTTCGACTCATACTCCGACTACAACCAAATAGTCATGTACGAGCCCGACAAGGAGAAAACCGTGTTCGTGATCGAGCGAGGCACTTACTGCTACAAAGTCATGCCCTTTGGTCTAAAAAATGCAGGAGCTATTTACCAAAGGTTAGTAAACATGATGTTCAATAAGCAAATTGGAGTAACCATGAAGGTCTACGTCGACGACATCATGGTGAAGGACAAGCAACGGTTAGACCACATCGGCAACCTGGCGGAAACTTTCAACATCCTTAGAAAGCACAAGATGAAGCTCAATCATGCCAATGCACATTTAGAGTACTTCAAGCAGATTCTTAGGGTATCTAGTAACCCAACGAGGAATCTAAACACATCCCAAGCAAATCCAAGCTATCCTAGAAATGAAATCTCCAACCACCTTAAAGGAGATCCAAAGCTTGGCCAGATGAGCAGCTGCCATCAACCATTTTCTCTCGTGGTCCACTGATCGATGCAAACCCTTTTTCAAGGTCATCAAGAGGGCACAACGAGATAAATGGGATGATGAGTATGAACAGGCTTTCCAAGACCTAAAGACGTATTTTACATCACCTCCCTTACTATCCAAGCCGGAAGCAGCGGCGGTGAGCTCTGCCCTCATACAAGAAGAGTTGGGGGCCCAACTGTCGGTATTCTACACTTTTAAAGCTCTTCTCGACGTGGAAACTAGATACCCAAAGATCGAGAAATTAATTTTGACCCTAGTTGTTGTGGCTTGGAAGTTAAGACCATACTTTCAAGCACATACAGTCATTTTCATGACTCAATATCCTCTACGATCAATCTTACATAGTCTGAACACTTCTCAACGAGTGATGAAATGGACATTGGAACTTGGCCAATACAGTTTAGTTTTCTGACCCCACATGGTGATAAAGGCCCAAGCCTTGGTGGACTTCATAGCGGAATTCACTCCTAGCCTAGGTGACGCAACAGAGCGACCCAATGACTCCCCGGAAGCAGCCAAGCACACCTTAGCCATGCTTGCTCCCACCAATGGAGACTTCTAGCATTTGCTTGTCAACAGCACATCCAACTACAAAGGCTCGGGAACAGGCGTGGTCCTTGTCACCTTAGACAGTTTAATGCTCGAACAGGAAATCACTCTAGGCTTCAAAGCATCCAACAACGAAGCAAAGTACGAGGCCCTACTAGCAGGCCTCCGAATGGCAAAAGACTTGGTGGTGAAGAAGCTCGCAATTCATTCCGATTCCTAGCTAATCACCAGCCAAACTACAGGGGAGTACACGACAAAACATTTGAGGATAACGCAATACCTAGAGAAGGTACGCAAGAAACTTGAGGCATTTCAGACTTACACTCTCACTCAAGTTTTGCGGGTAGAGAACGTGTATGCGGACGCGCTAACCGGCCTAGGCTCCGCCCTCGACCACCAACTCAAACGCTCTATTTCGATGGAGTATCTAGACAAGCCAAGCATAGAGGCGGAGCCGGCAGCCGAAGTGTCACAAGTTAGTATAACTCCCAACTGGCAAAGTTCTATTATAGACTATCTGGTCAATGGCACACTCCCCACGAAAAGGTTGAAGTCTAGAAAGCTCCAAATAAAGGCAACATGCTACTACATATGGAACGGCATTCTTGTTCGAAGATCCTACACCGGACTACATCTTCACTGCCCAACGCCTCCCGACGACCTAAAAGTTCTAAACTCAATCCATGAAGGTGTTTGTGGAAATCACTCTAGAGGCCGATCCTTAGTGCAGAAGGCTTTAAACGCAGGCTACTACTAGCCTACCATGCATCAAGACACCTATATTGTCAACAAGATTTGTACTATTCTTATTCCTCTGCATCATACTGATGACAAAATAATTTGGGGTCCTAGTGCAAATGGGAAATTTTCAGTTAAGGCCGCACCATGGTTACAAATGGATAATCATGTCTCATCTCCTATTCAGTGTGTTCTTAATATTTTTTGGAAGCAAACTTTACCCCTAAAGGTTAAAATCTTTGGCTGGTATCTTATTAAAGGTATGCTCCAAACAAGAACAAGATTAAGTAGGTTCATGAATAACATCGATACAAGTTACCCCTTCTACAAAAAATAGTGGGGAGGACCAAGATCATATCAATTTTTTGCTAAGCAAGTGCAGAATTTGTCAAATGCTAATACGCTAGGAAATGTTCTTGTGACTAGAAGTTTTATTGATTGGTTAAGGAGCCAATCACACAAGGATTACTCAGATTTGAGCATCTTTGGCAAGGCTCTGATGATTTGTTGGCAAATTTGAAACGATAGGAATGGAATTGTTTTTAGAAGTGAAAATCCAATCTATAACATAACTCTAATTCGTGCCATGACAATTGCTACTACCTACTTTAAAGAAAATATGAAAGATTCAAACCGAGCTAACAAGAATAACTCGAATTCTATTATTAAGTGGTGTAGACCGAGTTATCCTTTTGTTAAAATTAACTTTGATGGTTCAATTCTAAACTCAGTCGCTGTTGGAGGTTATGTTATCAGGAATGAGCAGGGAAACCCTCTTCTTGCCAGAGCTCTAAATCTGGGATCAAATACCATCAATGTCACTAAGGCTTTGGCGCTTCAGGAAGTTATCACTTGGGCTAGAAGGAAAATGTTAAGCCATATTATTGTTGAAGGCAATTCCAAGCTCATCTTTGATGCTGTTCAGGGGAAGTGCGAGGCTCCGTGGAATTTAAGATACATTTTAGAAGACATCAAGTGGTGCACCTCTTCGTTCCAGGAAGTTAGATGAACCATGTGTTTAGGGAAGCAAAATTTTGTGGCGGATTTTAGGTCCTAAAGTTACCCCAACTTGTTACAATTCTTGGGGCAAATATGAGTTTTAACCCAAAACTCATTTCTGTGTAAATTTAGCCTAGAATTCCCCCTAGATTAGTGGGGCTGGCTTACCATATATGTGTATTTTTTTAGTTTTATATTTATAAAATTCATTGAATCCAAGGGTTAAGATCTAATATGATCAAGTCCAACGGTAAAAAAAAGAAAAAAAAGATCTAACGGTCCAAATTTAAATCCAACGGTTAAAGTAATTAAAAAAAATTGCTTTTATGTGTTTCATATTCTTTCATAGTGTTCCACGAGTTTTATGGTCAGTTCAATTATTTTTTAAATATTTATCAGAATCTAAATATTTTTAGGTTAAAATGTTCATAAAATTAAATTAGGATAGTCTACATATTCTTTTTTAAAGTTACTTTAAGAAAAAATTTATCCTAAATTCATTCTTTAATAATTTCAGGCTAAAAATTTAACTAGAAGGGTCAGAGGAGAAAACTGTTTTTGAGTTTAAACCTAAATTTTCTGTGTTAAAAATTTTAAGCTTTAACCCAAGGGTTGGAGATGGTCTTAGCTTCGATTGGTATTAAGATAGATAATCATCATATTTGGGATGCCTATATCCCTGTGGAAGCGTCTATTGCTCTTCTTTTTTATGCTTCTGGAACTGGTTGTACTAGAGGTTCCTCTGTTTAATCGATTTTCTTTTCTAGCAAAAGAAAAACAAAAAGAAAAACCAAACACATTACAAAATTATAATAATTAATTTTCAATTGCACAAAATGTGAAAAAACATGAAAACACTCGTGATCGCATCCTCTACACTTTGAGATGGGTACATCTTTGTTTGAGTTTTTAAAACCCTACAAACCCTCATGCATAGTATTTTTAGGGGAGTTCAAAATAAATAAAAATTCATAATAATTAATGTACAAGTGTGAAAAAAATGTGAAAGAACATATAAACGCTCATGATTGCATCCTCCACACTTAGATGATAGTTACATCGTCATTTAAATTTTTAAAACCCTCCAAACCCTCATGAATAGTATTTTTATTTGAGTGCAAAATTAATAAAATTCATAATAATTATTGCAGAAGTGTGAAAAATGAAAAAAAAATAAAATACAATCACTCGTAATAACAAGCTTTGCAACTTTCGTGAAGGGGTCAACTTCGAAATTCAACGACATAATCTATAAACCTTAGATTTATATTTAATCGTCGATTGTCGTTTACGATTTATTCTTTCACCGAATTTTGTTTTCAATTTTTTTTTTTTAAAACATGATCTTTTAGTAGATCTAGAAAAATGAACGGTTCGGATCGTTTATATCATATTCAGATTCTAGATACTTTTATAAACTCCAACCAATATTTTCATTAATGGTAAAATTAGGAACGTAATATCAATGATCTGAACCGTTCATCTTCCTGCATCCTCTAAAAGATCATATTTTCAAAAAACAAATTTTGACACGCCCCGACCCCGATATCTCCAAATATCAGAATAGGTACATGCTGGCCAACACCTGAGGGTGACAAAGCCATTTTAAACATGCATACAAATAAAATATGTAATTAGAAAGGAATATGTCAATAGAGAAGCATGTTCAGAGCATACAACTAATCAAGAATAATGTGAAAGAATTATTATAAAAAAGATACGAACAAAGGAATGGGTCATACACTGAGAAGACTCAAATGGAGGATGGAGGTCGAGCATCTTTGCAGGTCTACCTGTCCGTGGAGGATGGAGGTCGACATATATAGAAGTCTCCCTAACAACAAGTAGTAATGTTATTCCTTTACCCTTCTTGGTCATAGCAATGTAGTGGGAGCTGCAAGCTTCACGTGTCTTAACTTTGTCACAGCACTTTGAAAAAGTGGTATCTGGTATCTGGAAAGTTGATGTTGCGAGTGAAGATTGCAGACAAGCTTTATCCAAGGAAATATGGCTCTCGAAGTTTGGAGAGAGGTGCCTCTTCAGTTTTCGAACAAGCAATCCTGTCGAGGATCTGACTCTCGAGATTCGGAGAACGGTGCCTCTTCGATTTTTGAGAAAGCAATCCTGTTGAGAGTTGATGCGAAAATAAATTAACGCACAAATTTAAACCCTATTTGTGACAATTGTAGTAATGATGTAAGTAGGGATCGTTCTAGGCCGGGGATTAACTAGGGATGCTAACCAAAGAAAAATTAAATTAAAAACGTAAAAACAAAATTTAAAACACTAAACTAAAATCAAAACACTTAACTAGAATCACTCAAAATAAAACTAACAAATAAACCAAAACAAATCCAAAAGACTCAAAATAATTCAAGACTCAAGAAAATACAAACTAAATTTATTCTTAACAAATCTAACACTTTAAAATAAACAGGGGATTGATTTTTGACAAAATTGAATTTAAAACAGAAACTTAAAAACAAACTTCAAAGAAAATATATTTTATAGAATTAAAATGATGAGACGTTAGTTAGAGGGGTCCTTATCCACACATGAACATATGCATATAATTTGATTCCCAGTTATGCTTTCAATAAACGAATAAATGACAATGCTCCAAGTTAATTAGGTCCGCTTAAATTAACCTTCAGATTTCCCTAGATTCATTGAATTGGACGGGATACGCATCACAACCAAATTATTCTTATCAAGTTCCCTAACTATGGAATACGCATGATAGAGAGACATATCAAAGATCATTAAGTTTAATGGAAATCATAAACATCGACTAGGCATTCATAACTATGGAATACGCATGTTAAGCCAACCTAGGGTTTACTAAACACAATCGTGACTAGCGATTTTTACTACTCATGGATATAAGTTCATAACGATTAGGTGAAATTCCCTTATATCCTAGCATCAAGTCTAAGCATGCAAATTAAGTGTCGACCCTTAACCCACATACATAAACAAGTTATTAATCAACACAGAAAAATAAACCACATCCAACGTTCAAGAATTCATAACTGGAGTAAATCAAATTACAATAAACAAATATTCATGGTTTCAAATTCCCTTTAACTAAACAGAAATTAATTACACATTATTCATAAATTAAACCATAAAATAAAACATAAGTTTGGAGGATTAAACCGAGAGAAATGTGCAAGGAACTTTGCTGCTCCTTATTTCTGCGCTGACTGCCCAAGGCAGTCACCTTGGTTCCATTGCAAGCTCCCAGGCCGAGACTCCTTTGATTGCTGTGCTGCTGCCTTTTTGTTGTCTCTCGCAAGTCCTCCACGCAAGGCACCTCCTCACTGTCTCACTTCTCTCCCCTGCCCCGGGGCAGGCCTTTCATTCCGTGCTGCCTTCCCAAGCTTTCTTTTTCAGCTCCAAAGCTCCTCCCGCGCTCTGCTGCAAGGCAGCAGCTTGTCCCCCCTCTCGGTCCTCCTCGTAAGCTTCACGTCAGGCCAGCTGGCAGCTGCACTTGTCTCTCTCAAGCTGCCACAAGGCAGCTCTCCTGCCTTCCAAATCCCGTCTCTATAGCTGCCCGAGGCAGCTCTCCTGCTCATGCTGCTTTTCTCACAAGCTGCCCCAAGGCAGCTCTCCTCCTTCTTTCCTTATCCCCCCCTACCGAGCACGTCAGTCTCCCCCTTTTATTTCCGTTCCCCACGATTTCTTTATTCTTCTGTGCGTAAGTCTCTTCTTTCTTCTATTCCCACCATGCTGACTGCCCTCCTAATTCTTTATTTCCCTCAGTGGCTGCCTTTTATTTCTTTATTGTTTTGCTCCAGCTTGTCCACGTTTTCTGCACAACCAACCCTCGCGCCAAGGCCCTCCACGCAAGCTGTCTCCTCACTTTCCTTCCACTTCCTATCATGCACTCCCACTTATTCTTTCCATTTCTTATTCTATATTTTGTTGCTGCTTTTCTGCCATCCGTCTCCCTCTTTCCCTTATATCTATATATATATATATATATAACTCAGTCAGTCACCTTTTATTTGCTCTGCCAAAATGTTTTCTTAAGTTACAACAATAAAATAAGTGAGCAAGGTAGAAATGACGAATTTATTACTTAAAATCACACTTGTGCTATTTTTATTTTCTTAGCTAGATAAATTCGATAAAACACAAAAACAAAGCAAATAACTCAAAAATATAAGAAACTAACTAAGAAAAGACGAGAGAATTTGATGTAAAATATGTATAAATATGAGCTTATCAAATACCCCCACACTTAGCTTTTGCTAGTCCTCGAGCAAAACAAATGAAAACAGAAAAAGTAATAACATGAAAATTATTAGTTTCCCCCTATATGACCCTCATAGAACTTCATTCGAGAACACAAATCATCAAGAACCATAACTAACACCAACAAGCTAATCCAAGTTCATTTTCCTTATTCAAATATTAGCAGTAATCTTTGAATCATCCTTGAAGTGAAGTGTGTGAGATAGCCATGCTAATGCAATTTCAAATTTTTATTTTTAAAATCACCATATGCAAACTAGCGACCTTCTCACGGGATATGCACTCAATCACACATGTGTTTAGTTTTAATGTGTTTCGCTCAAAGAATCAAATGTGAAATTTCTACCATAAGCTTGCATAAAGATCACTTCTCCACAGTCATAATTGCAAAACTTAAATCAAGAGGGCTTTTATTGGATGTAATGAGGCTTAGGGATAAGGTTATTGAAACGAAAGAATAGGAAAACACAAGTTCCAAGCTACATTGCAAGCAATTCATTTCTTTAGATTTATAAGAACTCAAGCTCTCCAATGATTCTTCTGACATCTCCAACCACACCCTTAAACTGAAACTTTAAACACTTTTTATTTTCTTCGTAAATAAACTTTCTTTCTTTCTTTTTTTTTTTTTTTTTTTTTTTTTTTCAAGCAGAAACAAATATGAAAAACCCCCACACTTATTCTTTTGCCAAACTCCCTCTGAATTTCACAAACATTTCTCATAAGATAATTTCACAGTACTCACTAGCTCGCTTGGAAAAGGTAAGGAAAAATATATCAGGCATAAGGGTAGACATATCTGGTGATAAGAAATAAAAGGCTCACAAATACGGCTCAAATTGGCAATCTAATGATATCATTTTTCTTTGGGAAACATGGTTATTTGGGCCATGGTGGTAAACCTAATGCCTCTATCATTTCCAAATTCATGCAATCAATGACAAATATTTCGATAGATCATTATGCAAGTTCTAGAGAAGTATCTCACATAAGTTCATCACACATGAAAGAATAGGAGTGTATGAAAAATGCACACACTTTCAATAGGCTCAAAAACTCACATAGGATATATATGGTCACTAAATTCACATATGGAGCTTTAAATCATGCTTTAGTTTCACATTAACAAGGCTATGTGCATTTGGTTTTTCAAAGATGATCAAACATGTACAAAACTAACAAGAGAATTAGGAATTCCACAAAACACATGTTAACTAAGTTCTTGATCATCATGGTTCAAATTTTATCCAATTATATCATTGGGTCGGGAAACTAACAAAAGTCTAATTCAAAACAATAAGGAAAACAAGGAAATATTTTTGGATTTTTTAGATTTTCCGATTTTTTTATTTTTTATTTTTTAAAAAACAAAACAACAACTTAATTAAGAAAACACAAAGCAATAACATGGAAACAAATGAAACCAGTTCAAAGTCGAAGGTACAAAAAATTTCAATTTGGTCATTTTTATACTCTTTACCCCCACACTTAAACTAGACATTGTCCCCAATGTCAGAAAATATAATAAAATGCAAATAAAAATAAAATAGATAAATATAAAGAAACAAAATAAAGCAATAGGACTGAAAACTTCCCTAATTTGCAGAAAATCAAGCGATGACCCCCCATCGACTAGGCATTCATAACTATGGAATACGCATGTTAATCCAACCTAGGGTTTACTAAACACAATCGTGACTAGCGATTTTTACTACTCATGGATATAAGTTCATAACGATTAGGTGAAATTCCCTTATATCCTAGCATCAAGTCTAAGCATGCAAATTAAGTGTCGACCCTTAACCCACATACATAAACAAGTTATTAATCAACACAGAAAAATAAACCATATCCAACGTTCAAGAATTCATAACTGGAGTAAATCAAATTACAATAAACAAATATTCATGGTTTCAAATTCCCTTTAACTAAACAGAAATTAATTACACATTATTCATAAATTAAACCATAAAATAAAACATAAGTTTGGAGGATTAAACCGAGAGAAATGTGCAAGGAACTTTGCTGCTCCTTATTTCTGCGCTGACTGCCCAAGGCAGTCACCTTGGTTCCATTGCAAGCTCACAGGCCGAGACTCCTTTGATTGCTGTGCTGCTGCCTTTTTGTTGTCTCTCGCAAGTCCTCCACGCAAGGCACCTCCTCACTGTCTCACTTCTCTCCCCTGCCCCGGGGCAGGCCTTTCATTCCGTGCTGCCTTCCCAAGCTTTCTTTTTCAGCTCCAAAGCTCCTCCCGCGCTCTGCTGCAAGGCAGCAGCTTGTCCCCCCTCTCGGTCCTCCTCGCAAGCTTCACGTCAGGCCAGCTGGCAGCTGCACTTGTCTCTCTCAAGCTGCCACAAGGCAGCTCTCCTGCCTTCCAAATCCCGTCTCTATAGCTGCCCGAGGCAGCTCTCCTGCTCATGCTGCTTTTCTCACAAGCTGCCCCAAGGCAGCTCTCCTCCTTCTTTCCTTATCCCCCCCTACCGAGCACGTCAGTCTCCCCCTTTTATTTCCGTTCCCCACGATTTCTTTATTCTTCTGTGCGTAAGTCTCTTCTTTCTTCTATTCCCACCATGCTGACTGCCCTCCTAATTCTTTATTTCCCTCAGTGGCTGCCTTTTATTTCTTTATTGTTTTGCTCCAGCTTGTCCACGTTTTCTGCACAACCAACCCTCGCGCCAAGGCCCTCCACGCAAGCTGTCTCCTCACTTTCCTTCCACTTCCTATCATGCACTCCCACTTATTCTTTCCATTTCTTATTCTATATTTTGTTGCTGCTTTTCTGCCATCCGTCTCCCTCTTTCCCTTATATCTATATATATATATATAACTCAGTCAGTCACCTTTTATTTGCTCTGCCAAAATGTTTTCTTAAGTTACAACAATAAAATAAGTGAGCAAGGTAGAAATGACGAATTTATTACTTAAAATCACACTTGTGCTATTTTTATTTTCTTAGCTAGATAAATTCGATAAAACACAAAAACAAAGCAAATAACTCAAAAATATAAGAAACTAACTAAGAAAAGACGAGAGAATTTGATGTAAAATATGTATAAATATGAGTTTATCAAGAGTCTGGCTCTTGAGATTTAGAGAGCGGTATCTCTTCTATTTTTTAGAAAGTAATCATGTTGGGAGTCTGGCTCTCGAGATTCGGAGGGCGGTGCCTCTTCGATTTTTGAGCAAGTAATCCTGTTGGGAGTCTGGCTCTCGAGATTCAAAGAGCGGTGCCTCTTCGATTTTTTAGCAAGCAATCTTGTTGGGAGTGTTTTCTCGAATATGAGTAAAGGTTGGGCATTTTTACCAGTCTGCCTTGCCACGGAGCATGGAGGTTGACACACATAGGGACTTTCCAGTTATCAAGCAGTGGTGCTATTCCTTTACCCTTGTGGGTAATAGTAGGGTAGCTGGACCTTCAAAATTTATGTGTCTAAACTTTGTTAGAGATATTTGGCAATGTTATATGTAGTATCCGAGGAGCTGATGTTGCTTGTGGAAAATGGTGCCTCTTTGATTTTTGAACCAACGACCATGTTGCCCTTTCTTTTATAAGGGCACCAATTGTGTGCAAGAAGTACATTCAGAGAGTTATTGCTTGTAGGGATTTTCCCCTTATTTTTGTACTTCAGAGATTTATTCGACCTCATTTCTCCTTCATCATTTCTGAAAATGTCTGGCCCATCCAACCATCGTTTTGACTTGAACTTTGGTGAAGAGACAGCCATGCCTCCTCAAGACAACATATGGCGCCCATCCTTCTTGAAGGAAATTTTGTGAAAAACATGTTCATTTGAGCAACATCTATGGCATGCAATTAACATTTAAAGGCGGAAACATGCTTGTATGCACTCAAAACAAAACATTACCCATGAAATTAAAAACCTAGTAGTTATGTGAACCAAGACTCAACTCAAGAACAAAGTGAGTTGAGAAATTTTATACCTTTGTTGATTCCTCTTTGCATAAGCAAAGGCTAATCACCCATGGAGAGGGCCTTCATTCCTTGCTTCTTAGCTCCATGGATTTCTTGGATGAGGATGGTTGAAAGGATTCTCCAAGTTCCCAAAGTTGAGAACCTCTAAGTCTCCACACCAAGGTAGGACTTGAAGAAGAGATGAGTGACCTTGGAGGAGGGAAGATTGCTAGCTAATCTCCTCCAAGGGGCCGGCCTCCTAGAGAGAAAAGGAGAGACATTGTGTTCTCATCTTTTCTCCAAAAGAAACCCTAATGAAGAAAATGATATAAAGTCATATTTATACCTACCTTCATTGGAGTGGCAAACTTGTAATAAGTCCAAAACCCACTCCTTTATAAATATGGCCGGCCATAGGGTTTTATTGGGCTGTTTGGCCCTTTGTGAATTATTAGTCATTAAGTTGTCATACAACTTAAGTCAATGGGCTTGACGTTCGAAGCCCATTAGGCCTTGAGGCCCAAAACTATCCCGAGGTCTTTAACGAACTTTATTCTTTTGATTAATTAACATATTAATTAATCCTTACCATAAATAATTAAACCATTTAATTAACCGTACTCATCTCCGTTGTTTCTTCAATCTCTACCTTACACGGTGTACGATCCATTAAGTTCCTTTTAGCGAGGCAATGGGCGATTAGAACTCTTTCAAATCGATTGTGAATTGAAACTTACTTTCAATTCTCCCTTTAGTGATTATACCCGTTTAGGGCTTCCACAAACCATGAGTGACACCCAGCAGTATATCATGGTTACCCAAGCTAATCAGAAGAGGTGGATAACCTATTCAGCTTAGGATTACAATGCAATACGGTCTTTCTCTAATACAATACTTTTGACCACATTGTTTGGTTTGATAGTTTATTCATGTCTACTATCCAATGTGATTCATTTACTTATATGATTACCTTGAATGTGATTTGGAACGATTTCCTGAATCTCATTCATACTCTGGCCAGAGATTATCATAAAGTATTCTCCCTCAAACAGTTTAAAGGTTAGAGATCCCTTGTTGCGCATTCACTTGCCTTCATGGCTAAGTGGCTTAACCCCAACTATGTCGTGGACACCTTCTGACGGAGTAACTTTAACATAGTCAAATATCAAGGACCTAACCACAAGACAACTATGATGCCTCAGGTCAAATGACTACTTTGCATTATCCCAACCATGAGTTCTCATGTGACATGAGTATGAGAACTCCTTGTTGATCGTGTTCAGTGGACTCATTCTCTATTGAGCACCTACATGCTTGTCTTGGTGTCAGTCACACCAATGACTCGATACCAGTCACTCTCCTTAAGAGAAGACATAACACGTACTGATCTTAACGGACTGCCAATGCCCAATTGGCAATCCTATGATCAGGAACGTTTAGGATATGTATACGAAAGAGAATGGTCTCATGAATCTAACTTCTTTAGATCACATTCTCCCAATTACATATTCCTTGGACTTATCGTTTAAGCGTATAACATTTATATGAGACGGCTTCAAACAATAATCTTTGCCCTTTATATTAAACTATATTAGTTTAACATGTGAAATGTCCGTAAAGTATCATCATATGATTGGTTTTAGGGCACATTTCCAACAATCTCCCACTTGCAATAGAGCCAATCAGCTTGGTCATCAATGATGATACCTCTTCTGTAGTCATTTCAAAAATGGCTGAGTAGTAGGCCTAGACAATGGATATATATATGTTAACCATAGAAGCAACCTTGAGAATAACGACGTCACCATTATACATGATTCTTAATCATGTGGTTTGAGTTCGGATCTTGATGAGACCTTGATTCCCTGGCTTGAGCTATCGCCCCATTAGTGTCATAGTGTCGGTACATTGGAGACACTTTCTGGTTGGAACCGAATAGAGAGTTCATGAATGAACTTTCCCATCCAAATAACATTGTTGTAAGCTTCTATATGGCAATATATTTTGCATTCACAATGGAACACACTAAAGTCATTACTTTTAATGTTTCCATCCAAATATCTCTTTAGTCATAATAAAAAGATATATGATTAGCTCTTCATTCATAATGAAGAAACATCCAATGATGGATTAGATTCATAATCTAATACATTTACGCTTCCATTACGTTACTCTAATTCTTCCACATTCTTTGAGGAATATATCCTTTAGTATTTCTTAAATACTTAAGGACTCACTTGACAGTTGCCATGGTTCTGATCCTGGGCTTGCACTGATATCGTCTTGTACCGTTCTAGGTACAACTCATATCAATGTTTTTCATACAATATGAAATACGTAAATCACCTTTCTACGTATGCATAAAGGATTCTATTTATGCATTATGTTTCTTTAGGAGTCAAAATGGTACTTTCCCTTTGAGAAGAGCAACTTCCTAGTCTCACTAGAGTTGTCCTTCTGATTTGAAGTTTATCATCATATGAGAAACTTCCTAACATCTTTTGTCTATGATTAGGGCTTGATATAATCCAATTATATCCTGAAATCTATCATTATAGATTTCCATGCCATGTTTATAGACTATGTCTCCCATATACATTCTATCGTTATAGAATGTTTAAAGTCATAACTTTAACGAAGAATTATTATTTTCATTTCCAAAATTAATATATCATATATGTATATATATATTCAAATTTAGGAACATGATTAAGTCCCACTAATCTTTTGTAAACCTAGTAAACAAAAGATTTTTTTTTTTTTTTTACATCTTTAAGAGAAATCAAACGATTTGATCTTTCTCTCATAAGACACTTATAGCTCCCATTAGCTTGCTAAGATTCATGATGGATGGATCTCTACAACTTACATGTCTTGTGATTCATAGTTTCAGACATATATTATCAAGACTATCTTAATAATGGTTTCGGAAACCCATATTATGTCCAAACATTGAATCACCATTTAGTTGTAGCTAGCAATCTTTGAATTAATTGAAACCAAGACTATGTCAAAGATGGTTTCTTCGAAGTCAACCATTCTCTTTGATTGTAGTCACCTTAAGCTACCAATTAGCTATGAAGGTTTCATTATTTCGGGTCAAATGGTACTTTACCATTTCCTTGAGTATATGTCGTATATACACTCAATGTAGTCATAAGGATTTCATTCTTATTTCTTTCGAATTAAGAGGTGTAACTCTATGACATAGTCATAAAGTTCAAACCATTCAATTGAGACAGTTTATAAATCCTTCTCGACTACCTTGGAGCTTGTGGCGTAGGAACTAGGTTGTTATATTTGTTGATTATCATCTTGTCTCTCAAAGAACCCATTCTTTGAGTTCTATCTCTCGTTCATTTGCACTTAGGCAAATCATATTGTAGGATTACAATGAACTACCCAACAAAACAACATTTGTTAGTTGGTTTATAAAAGTGATATCCAAAGGTTAATTTAAGGATATGCACAAGATAATTCTCAAACAAATATTGCTTATTAGCACACAACCCCAAATCTTAACACGATTAAGACTTATCTTTCTTTCCAACTACATCCTATGGAGTCATGAAAATTTTGGAAGATCTTCTAATTGACAATCATATTGTCTTAGAAGTATATATCCTATATATGGGTAATTGATAACATCCAACAAACTAAATCTTATTCAAATTCGTTCTTCTCCTAATGGAGAAATCCATTATCTTATGATGCTTCTTTCCTTGATATCTTTCAAGGAAACTGTTCTAAAGTGTTACCTTTCCTTGGATCAAATCTAAGGAGGTAAATACTTTAGACGTCTTACTCATCAACTTACATTCTTGAATTCTTTGAAACCTTTTGCAAAGTATTCGGACTTGTGTTTATTCAAAATAAACGATAGTCCAACCGAGAGCGATCTTCGGTGAATGTCTTACAACATGAGTAGTATTATGTTGTGGACAAGTGCCACTAACTTCTAAGTGAATTAACCTCAACAACTTTGTGATTCTTTCTTCCTTTCCAAAAGAATAAAGATTCAAACATTTTGCCTCTATACAATTTTAACAAGAAGGCATTGGATCCGGATCTAACGATCCAAAGCATCCATCTATGACCAACTCATAATTTATGTTTTAGAGGTATCACAACTCAGTTGGGATTAGTCACTACCATGCAACCTTTTGGGTTTTAAGCATCGTTATATTCTAAACAGTTAACACTACCATATCATCTCTACTATAGAGATAATAAATTAGATTACAATAATCTAATCATTCATTAATAAAGCACAATGTTTTGTCAAACAAAACATTTATCCATTTCTCATACGGAATTAAGTTCCTTTATTCAATTGGAATGTAAAGACAATCTTTGTTTTTCCATTTTCTTTGGTAGTTCATATGAGGAAGTAAGTACTACCTGCTTTCGCAGAGATCTACATTTGATTCACGTTCCGAATGTGAAGTACTTTCTCTTCTCTCATTAATCTTCTACTTCTTATTAGCCACACTTTTACAACAATTGTAAAACATAGTTACTAATACGGAATCAAGCATTCAAGTGGAAGAACCAACTGTTTTGAACTATTCAAGAACAATTTACAACACCTTCGAAAGGTGTGTTCTTGACACTTGCAAGACATTTCTTGCAAAATACCCCTTCCAATGTCCATCCTTTCATAAAGAAAGTTTGTTCCCTTGGAGTTATTTCGCCTTCTTCATTTGACTTCTCCTTTAACTACAATAGTCATGGTCCCTAAACTCCCACTATCTCTCTTGAAACTCATTTCAATTGTGTTATACACATCAAACAATTTGGAGAGTGTGTGGTTATTGTTCACTATATAGTTTACAATAAACTTAGTGAACCATTTGGATAGGGACACAAAAGTGAAGTCATTGCCTAGTTTCCATCTCGTGAAGTGGTTTAACACTTCAACACTCAATGATTCAAAATCATCATAAGTCCATGTTGATGGACTATTTTTGTCAACCAACCATTATGTTCTAAACATAATTACAAACTTTCAAGAGTTGTTCAAGGCAACCCTCATTTCTTCACACAACAATTTGTAAGTGCAGAATCATGGCACATAAAGTGTCCATGCCCTTGTGCTTACTTCTCAAGTTCCTTGTTCATGTAACAAAGAAACAAGCACTAATGTTTGCGTTAACTAAGGGTTGTTCAAAGCAACTCTTACTTCTTTATACAACAATTTGTAACAGAAGAATTATGACATTAAAAATGTTGTCCTCTTTATGATAGACTTATCTAACATGTTCTTCCAATGATACATTATCAATAGGAAGATTGCGAGGATGAGACTACTTAGGTACATATACAAGCCATTAAAGACAATCTATGGGATTGTAGTACCAAGTCCGGAAACTAAAGCTTTCGGCTTTTACTTTGTCAAGTTTTGGATAGCGTTTGCAAATACATTGGTAAATAAATACATAACGAATATAAATTGATTGATTTTAAGCCATTTGATCCGGGTCTTTAAATCAAATAGCACCACCCACTATTTTTGGCAAATTCCATATCCCTCATCGGAATTTGAGAGTTTTTGAGGAAACTCTTAGTAGGGTATGGGAGACTCGTCATTACCAAGCCCACCTCACAATGATATGATGTTGGCTAGCATCAATAATAATGAGAGAGTACGCTTACTCATTTGCATCTCTTGCAAGTACCCATCTTATTTGGCCTCTAGAGAATGAAGCCTCACAATGATATGATGTTGGCTCCATTGCACTTAGTTAAGTCATTCCCACCATGCAAGTTCGAGTAGGGATTCAAGAACAACCTCACAATGATATGATGTTGATCATTCTCGTTACCTACCTTCACAACATCATGTATGCATATAAAACTCCTCCTGAGTGTAAGCACGCACTTTGTACTCCTCCATGATAGGGTGAAGTCGGTGTACGAGTCATAAACGATCGGTGCCTACCACGGTGGAAGGCCACGAAAGACTATTCAAAGCACTCTCACGGTTATCAACTTAATAATGGTTTGGTTTGAGGGTTTTAGGTCTCATCACATCGCATGCATTTTAATCTTATTAAAACAATTTGGTCCTATTACAACTATTGGTCCATGTGATTGATTTAGTTGTATATAATACTCCCACTATGCTTGTAAAACGGTTTTTAAAGCAAGAGTATATGGTACTACTAACATAAGGTTTGCATTCATTGATGGACTATATAGTTGCCTTAGGGCCTTAGTGTTGGAAATGTGCCCTAAAACCAATCATATGATGATACTTTACGGACATTTCACATGTTGAACTAATCTAGTTTAATATCAAGGGCAAAGATTATTGTTTAAGCCGTCTCATATAAATGTTATATGCTTAAACGATAAGTCCAAGGAATATGTAATTAGGAGAATGTAATTTAAACAAGTTAGATTAATGAGACCATTCTCTTTCGTATACATATCCTAAACGTTCCTGATCATAGGATTGCCAATTGGGCATTGACAGTCCGTTAAGATCAGTATGTGCTATGTCTTCTCTTAGGGAGAATGACTAGTCTCGAGTCATTGGTGTGATTGACACCAAGACAAGCATGTAGGTGCTCAATAACGAATGAGTCCACTGAACACGATCAACGAGGAGTTCTCATACTCATGTCACATGAGAACTCATGGTTGGGATAATGCAAAGTAGTCATTTGACCTGAGGCATCATTGTTGTCTTGTGGTTAGGTCCTTGATCTTTGACTATATCAAAGTCACCCCGTCAAAGGGTGTCCACGGCATAGTTGGGGTTAAGCCACTTAGCCATGGAGGCAAGTGAATGCGCAACAAGGGATCTCTAACCTTCAAACTGTTTGAGGGAGAATACTCTATGATATGATTAAGAATCTCTGGCCAGAGTATGAATGAGATTTAGGAAGTCATTCAAAATCACATTCAAGGTAATCATATAAGTAAATGAATCACATTGGATAGTCGACATGAATAAACTATCAAACCAAACAATGTGGTCAAGAGTACTGTATTAGAGAAAGACCGTATTGCATTGTAATCCTAAACTGAATAGGTTCTCCACCTCTTCTGATTAGGTTGGGTAACCATGACATACTGCTAGGTGTCACTCATGGTTTGTGGAAGCCCTAAACGTGTATAAACACTAAAGGGAGAATTGAAAGTAAGTTTCAATTCACAATCGATTTGAAAGTGTTCTAATCGCCCATTGCCTCGCTAAAAGGAACCTAATGGATCGTACACCGTGTAAGGTAGAGATTGAAGAAACAACGGAGATGAATAAGAATAATTAAATGGTTTAAGTATTTATGGCAAGGATTAATTAATATGTTAATTAATCAAAAGAATAAGTTCGTTAAAGACCTCGGGATAGTATTGGACCTTAAGGCCCAATGGGCTTTGAACGTCAAGTCCATTGACTTAAGTTGTATGACAACTTAATGAATAATGATTCACAAAGGCTCAAATAGCCCAATAATACCCTAAGGCCGGCCATTTAGAGGAAGGGTAGTGAACTTTCTTTAATTACAAGTTTGCCACTCCAATGAATAAAGGTATAAATATGACTTTATAGCCAAAATTCATTTAGGGTTTTTTAAGGAAATTGGAGAGAACACAAAGCTCTCCTTTCTCTCTAAAGAGGCCGGCCTCCCTTGGAGGGATTAGCTAGTAATCTTTCTCCTCCAAGGTCACTCATCTCTTCTTCACATCTTACCTTGGTGTGGAGACTTAGAGGTTCTCTATTTTGAGAACTTGGAGAAACCTATTCTTCCATCCAAATCCATGGATCTAAGAAGCAAGGAATGAAGGCCCTATCTCTTGGGTGATTATCCTTTGCTTTTGCAAAGAGGAATCTACAAAGGTATAAATTTCTCAACTCACTTTGTTCTTGAGTTGAGTCTTGGTTCACCAATCTACTAGGCTTTGAATTTCATGGTTAATGTTTTGTTTTTAAGTGCATATAAGCATGATTCCGCCTTTAATTGTTAATTGCATGCTAATAGATGTTGCTTAAATGAACATGTTTTTCACAAAATTTCCTTCACTTAGGATGACTATGAACCTTTGATTAGATCTAACACGAGCCTAGTGTTGGATCTCGGTCTAGGGATGGTGATTGATTTTAGTTACGCGTTTAATCATATTATGGCGTATTTTTCCTATTGGGCGTTGGACCCAACTACTCCAATTTCATGCATATCAAATAAAACAAGAAATGAGTACTTCAAAGTAAAGAAGAGTTTATGCTCTTTTACAACATTTGATCATATCAAATTACAACCAAAATCTAATCTACACATTCCCATGGTTCAAACAAATTTGAGACGGCCTTTCACATAGCTCAATTATCGTAGGCTTAGGTTCATAATCACCCTTTCTTTAATTAATTAACGCTTTAACTAATTAAACTTGAATGCAACATTTTCATTTGGTTTTTGTATCCATAGAATTGATTTAAATGGAGCTAAATGAAATGAAAATCCAATTCTCATTTAAAGATACAAAACTATTTTGTTCTCAACTAATTTGTGCCGAAAAACAATAACCTCAACCATTGGGCTATATAGCAAAACACAAACTTTTGAGGTCACTTTGTAAAAACACAAAAGTCCACTACTTCATGTAATTACAACTAGAACCCAAAAATTTCAACAAATGCAAAAACTTCATTAAAGGAGCACAACAATTTGTCCTTTAGTGATTTTGGGCCTTTACGTAAAAACGAAAACTTTCGGGTCAAAGTACAAATACACAAAAGTATCAAAACTTTATGTAATTGCATAAAAGCCCCAAAAGTACCCTACTTTTAGGGTGGCCGGTTTTGGTGAGAGTTTTGACATAAAACTTTTGAAATTTTTCAATAAAGTGAAAGGTGAAGGGTTGAAAACGTGATGGGTTGGTTTGAAAAAGATGATTTCCATAAAACATGGCTCCTTGAAACAAGGAAAAAGTGTAAGTGATTGGTATGGGTATTGATTGATAATTCAAACCATCCATCACTAACAAAAACTTTATGTAAACAACCAAAAACTTTGAATCAAAATTCCCATCCTTTTTGTTCTTGCCAAGAACATAACAAGAACAATGAAGAACATCCATGAAAACCCATAAGAGCTCCATGAACATTTTTCACCCAATGACACCCCAAAAACTCTCAAACTTAAGGGAAAAAACATATTACCATACTAGGGTACTTAGGGGTTCCTAATGTCACTTTAAAACACTTTTAACAAGACAAACATGAACCCAAAAATCCACCCCTTGGATTTGGCCGAATTTCCCCAAAAAACATGGCACCAAATTTTAGCTCCAAAATTCATGCTCATATGAACTACATCTACAACATTTGAGATGGCAAATTTTCTAATAAAATTTACATTCAAAGAAGCAAGAATAAAGCTTGTAACAATTACAACATTCAAATCATAAACTATGAAAATACAAAACCCAAAAGGATTCACCAACTACTAGACCTAGGCTCTTGATACCACTTGAAGGAAATTTTGTGAAAAACATGTTCATTTGAGCAACATCTACGGCATGCAATTAACATTTAAAGGCGGAAACATGCTTGTATGCACTCAAAACAAAACATTACCCATGAAATTCAAAGCCTAGTAGTTATGTGAACCAAGACTCAACTCAAGAACAAAGTGAGTTAGAGAAATTTTATACCTTTGTTGATTCCTCTTTGCATAAGCAAAGGCTAATCACCCATGGAGAGGGCCTTCATTCCTTGCTTCTTAGCTCCATGGATTTCTTGGATGAGGATGGTTGAAAGGATTCTCCAAGTTCCCAAAGTTGAGAACCTCTAAGTCTCCACACCAAGGTAGGACTTGAAGAAGAGATGAGTGACCTTGGAGGAGGGAAGATTGCTAGCGAATCTCCTCCAAGGGGCCGGCCTCCTAGAGAGAAAAGGAGAGACATTGTGTTCTCATCTTTTCTCCAAAAGAAACCCTAATGAAGAAAAGGCTATAAAGTCATATTTATACCTACGTTCATTGGAGTGGCAAACTTGTAATAAGTCCAAAACCCACTTCTTTATCAATATTGCAGGCCATAGGGTTTTATTGGGCTGTTTGGCCCTTTGTGAATTATTAGTCATTAAGTTGTCATACAACTTAAGTCAATGGGCTTGACGTTCGAAGCCCATTGGGCCTTGAGGCCCAAAACTAACCCGAGGTCTTTAACGAACTTTATTCGTTTGATTAATTAACATATTAATTAATCCTTGCCATAAATAATTAAACCATTTAATTAACCGTACTCATCTCCGTTGTTTCTTCAATCTCTACCTTACACGGTGTACGATCCATTAGGTTCCTTTTAGCGACGCAATGGGCGATTAGAACTCTTTCAAATCGATTGTGAATTGAAACTTACTTTCAATTCTTCCTTTAGTGATTATACAAGTTTAGGGCTTCCACAAACCATGAGTGACACCTAGCAGTATGTCATGGTTACCCAAGCTAATCAGAAGAGGTGGATAACCTATTCAGTTTAGGATTACAATGCAATACGGTATTTCTCTAATACAATACTCTTGACCACATTGTTTGGTTTGATAGTTTATTCATATCTACTATCCAATGCGATTCATTTACTTATATGATTACCTTGAATGTGATTTGGAACGATTTCCTAAATCTCATTCATACTCTGGCAAGAGATTCTTAATCATATCATAGAGTATTCTCCCTCAAACAGTTTAAAGGTTAAAGATCCCTTGTTGCACATTCACTTGCCTCCATGGCTAAGTGGCTTAACCCCAACTATGCCGTGGACACCCTCTGACTGAGTGACTTTGACATAGTCAAAGATCAATGACCTAACCACAAGACAACTATGATGCCTCATGTCAAAGGACTACTTTGCATTATCCCAACCATGAGTTCTCATGTGACATGAGTATGAGAACTCCTTGTTGATCGTGTTCAGTGGACTCATTCTCTATTGAGCACCTATATGCTTGTCTTGGTGTCAGTCACACCAATGACTCGAGACCAGTCACTCTCCCTAAGAGAGGACATAGCACGTACTGATCTTAACGGACTGTCAATGCCCAATTGGCAATCAAATGATCAGGAACGTTTAGGATATGTATACGAAAGAGAATGGTCTCATGAATCCAACTTCTTTAGATCGCATTCTCCCAATTACATATTCATTGGACTTATCGTTTAAGCGTATAACATTTATATGAGACGGCTTCAAACAATAATCTTTGCCCTTTATATTAAACTATATTAGTTTAACATGTGACATGTCCGTAAAGTATCATCATATGATTGGTTTTAAGGCATATTTCCAACACTTCTTATCCCCTACTGGTCCTATTACTGTTGGGGACTCTGTGATGAAGAATGATATGATCGCTGCGGTGGTGGCCAAGAACCTTCTCACTCCCAAAAATAATAGACTACTTTCCAAACAGTCTAATGAGTTGGCTGTTAAAGATTCTCTGGCTCTCAGTGTTCAGTGTGCAGGTTCTGTGTCTAATATGGCACAACGCCTATTTGCTCGAAGCCGCCAAGTTGAATCATTGGCAGCTGAAGTGATAACTCTCAAATAAGAGATTAGAAGGCTCAAGCATGAGAATAAACAGTTGCACAGGCTCGCACGTGACTATTCTACAAACATGAAGATGAAGCTTGACCAGATGCAGGAATCTGATGGTCAGATTTTACTTGATCATCAGAGGTTTGTGGGTTTGTTCTAAAGGCATTTATTGCCTTCGTCTTCTGGGGTTGTACCGCGTAATGAAGATCCAAATGATCAACCTATGATGCCTCCTCCTTCTGGGGTTCTGTCCAGTACTGAGGCTCCGAATGATCACCCTCTGGTGCCTTCTCTTTCTAGGTCTCTACTGACTGCTGAGACTTCTCCTGAGCAATCTTTGTGAAGGCTCCCTCTTGTTTGTTTATTTTTATTCATGTATATGTACATATTTGTATCTTATCGGAGATATCAATAAACAAACTTTGTTTCATTTCAACGTATTGTGTTAAATACACCAAGGCCTTCTTCACTAAGTTCTTTGAATTTTTTCTTTTGTTGAAGCTTGTATGTTGAAGCTTTGTGAGTGAAGCATGTATGTTGAGGTAGTGCTCCCTTAATTTCCCGAGTGAGGAAAACTTCTCGGTTGGAGACTTGAAAAATCCAAGTCACTGAGTGGTCGTGAGACTTCTGAGTATCAAGGTGCAGTAGCATATGGTAGGAGTCCCCTAAGTCTCCGGTCGACGGAGTTGACGAATGAGGCATTTCCTTTCTAACTGGTAGCCCAAAACTCCTCCTTCATGTTGGAAATGTGCCCTAAAACCAATCATATGATGATACTTTACGGACATTTCACAAGTTAAACTAATGTGGTTTAAATATAAAGGGCAAAAGGTTATTGTTTGAGTCGTCTCATATAAATGTTATATGCTTAAACGATAAAGTCCAAGGAATATGTGATTGGGAGAATGCAATCTAAAGAATTCATGAGACCATTCTTTCGTAGACACATCCTAAACGTTCCTGATCATAGGATTTCCAATTGGGCATTGACAGTCCGTTAAGATCAGTACGTGCTGTGTCTTCTCTCAGGGAGAGTGACTAGTCTCGAGTCATTGGTGTGTGTGACATCAAGACAAGTACGTAGGTGCTCAATAGAGAATGAGTTCACTGAACACGATCAACGAAGAGTTCTCATATTCATGTCACATGAGAACTCATGGTTGGGATAATGCAAAGTAGTCCTTTGACCTGAGGCATCATAGCTGTCTTGTGGTTAGGTACTTGATCTTTGATTATGTCAAAGTCACCCCATCCGCGGGTGTCCACGGCATCGTCGGGGTTAAGCCACTTAGCCATGGAGGCAATTAAATGCGCAACAAGGGATCTTTAACCTTCAAACTGTTTGAGAGAGAATACTCTATGATATGATTAAGAATCTCTGGCCAGAGTATGAATGAGATTTAGGAAGTCATTCTAAATCACATTCAAGGCAATCATATAAGCACACGAATCACATTGGATAGTAGACATGAATAAACTATCAAACCAAACAATGTGGTCAAGAGTATTGTATTAGAGAAAGACCGTATTGCATTTGTAATCCTAAACTGAATAGGTTCTCCACCTCTTCTGATTAGCTTGGGTAACCATGACATACTGCTAGGTGTCACTCATGGTTTGTGGAAGCCCTAAACGTGTATAATCACTAAAGGGAGAATTGAAAGTAAGTTTCAATTCACAATCGATTTTGAATGAGTTCTAATCGCCCACTGCCTCGCTAAAAGGAACCTAATGGATCGTACACCGTGTAAGGTAAAGATTGAAGAAACAACGGAGATGAGTAAGAATAATTAAATGGTTTAATTATTTATGGCAAGGATTAATTAATTGTTAATTAATCAAACGAATAAAGTTCGTTAAAAGACCACGGGTTAGTTTTGGGCCTCAAGGCCCAATGGGCTTCGAACGTCAAGCCCATTGACTTAAGTTGTATGACAACTTAATGACAAATAATTCACAAAGGCCTTAAAAGCCCAATGAAACCCTATGGCCGGCCATTTTAGAGAAGGAGTGGGTTTTTGACTTATTTACAAGTTTGCCACTCCAATGCATTAAGGTATAAATATGACTTTATAGCCAAAATTCTTTTAGGGTTTCTTTTAGAAAATTGGAGAGAACATATCTCTCTCTTTTCTCTCTAAGAGGCCGGCCCCCTTGGAGGGATTAGCTAGTGATCTTTCTCCTCCAAGGTCACTCATCTCTTCTTCACATCTAACCTTGGTGAAGAGACTTAGAGGTTCTCAACTTTGGGAACTTGGAGAATCCTATTCTTCCATCCAAATCCATGGATCTAAGAAGCAAGGAATGAAGGCCCTCTCCTTAGGTGATTAGCCTTTGCTTATGCAAAGAGGAATCTACAAAGGTATAATATTTCTCAACTAACAAATGTTGTTTTAAAGTTGAGTCTTGGTTCACCAATCTACTAGTCTTTGAATTTCATGGTTAATGTTTTGTTTTTAAGTGCATATAAGCATGATTCCTCCTTTAATTGTTAATTGCATGCTCTTAGATGTTGCTTAAATGAACATGTTTTTCACAAAATATCCTTCACTTCATATATATTTGTTATGAAAGTTGTTAGGCCCAAAGAAGATGAGGCCTAGGCAATTTTTTTTTTTTTTTCGAATTTTCGAATTTTTGAATTTCTGAAAAAAAAAATATATATATATATATTAAGCTTTGTAGGTGAAGCTTTGGTGTTGAAGCTTTGTAGGTGAAGCTTTGAAGTTGAAGCTTTGTTGGGTACCATGAATTGATTTTGCTTCACACTATCTTGATCAAGATAGTGTGAAGCTTTTGTAGGTGAAGCTTTGTTGGGTACCATGAATTGATTTTGCTTCACACTATCTTGATCAAGATAGTGTGAAGCTTTTGTAGGTGAAGCTTTTGTGTTGAAGCTTTGTAGGTGAAGCTTTTGTAGGTGAAGTTTTTGTGGTGAGTGAAGCTTTTGTGGGTGAAGCTTTTGTTGGTGAAGCTTTTATGGGTAAAGCTTTTGTAGGTAAAGCTTTTGTGGTGTGTGAAGCTTTTGTGGGTGAAGCTTTTGTGGTGGGTGAAGCTTTTGTTGGTGAAGCTTTTATGGGTGAACCTTTTTTAGGTGAAGCTATTGTGGGTGAAGCTTTTGTGGGTGAAGCTTTTGTGTTGAAGCTTTGGAGTTGAAGCTTTGTAGGTGAAGCTTTGTTGAAGCTTTTGTAGGTGAAGCTTTGGAGTTCAGGCTTTGTAAGTGAAGCTTTGGAGTTGAAGCTTTGTAGGTGAAGCTTTGGAGTTGAAGCTTTTATTGGGTACCATGAAATGATTTTACTTCACACTATCTTGATTAAGATAGTGTGAAGCTTTAGAGAATTTGTAGTTGTCCTCCATTGATGAAGCTTTTGTTGGTGAAGCTTTTATGGTGAAGCTTTGTTGGGTACCAAGAATTGATTTTGCTTCACACTATCTTGATTAAGATAGTGTGAAGCTTTTGAGAATTTGTATATCCTCCATTGATGAAGCTTTGTTGAATTTCCCATTTTTTTTTTTTTTTGGGGAAACTAGAAATTTGAAAATGTGGGAAAGACAACATATGCAAATTTTGCTTCCACACTGTTGAGAAAGATATTGTGATGCAAGCCACACCTTGTAGTACTCGAAGGTTTGGATGAACCATATAAATTGAATTTGCTTCGAATAGTCTTGGTCAAGAGTGTGTGAAGTTTTCTACGAGTTGTAGATGCCCTTCATTGATGAAGCTTTTGTTGGCACCATAAATTGGTTTTGCTTCACACTGTCTTGATCAAGAGTGTGTGAAACTTTTAAGAATTGTGGTTGAACTCCTTTGATGAAGCTCTTGTTGGCACCATAAATTGGTTTTGCTTCACACTGTCTTGATCAAGAGTGTGTGAAGCTTTTGAGAATTGTGGTTGAACTCCTTTGATGAAGCTCTTGTTGGCACCATAAATTGGTTTTGCTTCACACTGTCTTGATCAAGAATGTGTGAAGCTTTTGAGAATTGTGGTTGCCCTCCATTGATGAAGCTCTTGTTGGCACCATAAATTGGTTTTGCTTCACACTGTCTTGATCAAGAATGTGTGAGATCAAGAGTGTGTGAAGTTTTTGAGAATTGTGGTTGCCCTCCATTGATGAAGCTCTTGTTGGCACCATAAATTGGTTTTGCTTCACACTGTCTTGATCAAGAGTGTGTGAAGCTTTTGAGAATTGTGGTTGAACTCCTATGATGAAGCTTTTGTTGGCACCATAAATTGGTTTTGCTTCACACTGTCTTGATCAAGAGTGTGTGAAGCTTTTGAGAATTGTGGTTGCCCTCCATTGGTGAAGGTCTTGTTGGCACCCTAAATTGGTTTTGCTTCACACTGTCTTGATCAAGAGTGTGTGAAGCTTTCTACGAGTTGTAGTGTTTGCATTGTTACAAAGGGGAAATGTCTGAAGCAGATGCAAGAGGGCTGAATAGCTTGATCTTCGTATGCCATGCACTGAAGTTGTTGTTGGCTTGCAATAAGACTTTGTTGGTGACTATAACTCTTGTTGGGCATAAGTGCTCCCCTAGTTGAGTTGTTAAGCTTAAAGGTTTTTGATTATTTATGAATGCTAGGAGTTCACATGTACAAGTTGTACCACTGGTTTTCTAGTAGGTGGAATAAATGGTGAGTTGCTTTCATCACTTGGTTGGTGGTACGAATGTGAGTTCCTTCATCACCTTTCATCACATTTCATCACTTGGTTGGTGGCACGAGGATGAGTTCCTTCTTCACCTGGTTGGTGGCATGACTGGTAAGTTGCCAAATGATATTAGAGTACGGGTTGTACATTTCATCACCTGGTTGGTGCCATGAAGATGAGTTCCTTCTTCACCTGGTTGGTGGCATGAGTGGCAAGTTGCCAAATGATATTAGAGTACGGGTTGTACATTTCATCACCTTGTTGGTGACATGAATGGCAAGTTGCCAAATGATATTAGAGTACGGGTTGTACATTTCATCACCTGGTTGGTGGCATGAAGGAGAGTACAGGTTGTACATTTCATCACCTAGTTGGTGACATGAAGATGAGTTCCTTCTTCACCTGGTTGGTGGCATGAATGGCAAGTTGCCAAATGATATTAAAGTACGGGTTGTACATTTCATCACCTGGTTGGTGGCATGAAGATGAGTTCCTTCTTCACCTGGTTTGTGGCATGAGTGGCAAGTTGCGAAATGATATTAGAGTACGGGTTGTACATTTCATCACCTGGTTGGTGGCATGAAGGAGAGTACAGGTTGTGGTTGGTGGCATGAAGATGAGTTCCTTCTTCACATTTCATCACCTGGTTGGTAAGAATAAGGGCAAGGTGTCGAGGCACATTGTAGCAAGTGTCGAATGACACAAAGTATGTTGAATCATTTCGAAGCACAGTTGGCTTATGTATGAATGTGTTGGAATGTATGATTGAACGAATATACTGTGAAGCTGGTCGTTTATTTGTATAGTCTTGTTGACATAGACTTTGTTTCATGTTGGAAGCATTCATGCTGAAGCTTTGAACCCGAGTGTTTCATTGCTAGGAATGTAAAAGGATTAGGATCAAGTTGTCTAAATCACCTCTTTATTGAATTCATGCCAAATAATCTTCGTTACATAGGATGCCGAACGGCTGAAGCTTAACACTTGTACAATGTGAGTTTACTTGTAATAGTACTTCAAGTGATCAACGTTCCATGGATGGCCAAGGGTCTTGCCATCAGAGCTTTTAAGCTTGTAGGAGCTAGGGCGACTGATGCCAACAACTTCAAACGATCCATCCCAATTTGGACTAAATGTTCATTCACTCGGGACTCTGTCGCAGAGTAATCTTTTCTTCAATACCCAGTCCCCCACTTTGAAAGAACGAGGTTTGACCCTTGAGTCATAGTAGTTGGAGATGCGCTGCTTGTAGGCGACATTCCTCAAGTGAGCCTGGTTTCTGTGTTCGTCGACTAGATCTAAGTTGAGGGTAAGTTGTTTGTCATTTTCTCTTTGCACGTAGTTCTGGACTCAGAATGTTGCTTGCTCAAGCTCAACTAGGACAACTGCCTCTATACCAAAGGCAAGTAAGAATGGGGTTTCTCATGTTGATGTCCAATACGAAGTGCAGTATGACCAAAGAACTTAGGGTACAAATTCTGGCCAACAACCTTTAGCCTTGTCCAAGCTGGTTTTCAAAGTTCGCTTGATTATTTTGTTGATGGCTTCAACTTGTCCATTAGACTGGGGATGAGCTGGGGAGGCAAAACATAAGTTGATGTTGAACTTAGAGCAGAACATCATGAACTTATTGTTGTCGAACTGTCCCCCGTTGTCAGTGACTATCGCATTGGGAATGCCGAATCTACAAAGGATGTTCTTCCATACGAAGTCTTCTATTTTTGCCTCAGTAATGGTTGCTAAGGGTTCTACTTCAGCCCACTTTGTGAAGTAGTCAATTGCAACGATTGTATAGCGGACCTTACCCTTCCCTGCAGGCATTTAGCCGATCAAATCAAGTCCCCATTGGGCGAAGGGCCAAGGGCTGATCATAGGAGTGAGTGACTTGGGAAGGGAGTGAGGAATAGTTACGTAGCGTTGACACTTATCACATGAGCGAGATATTCTGATGGCATCTTGGTGGAGTGTTGGCCAGTAATATCCTTGGCGAAAAGCCCTGTGTGCTAGGGATCGAGATCCAGCATGATCTCCCTAGACTCCTTCATGTATTTCCCGAAGGACAATTTTCGCCTCCGCAGGCGTAAGGCATCTTAGGTATGGTAGGTTAAAATCCCGTTTGTAGAGTTGGTCATTAATGATCAAGTAACGGGTAGCCTTGTATCGAATCTACTTAGCTTGGACTTTGTCATTTGGAAGGGTGCCATGAGCAAGGAATCTATAAATCGGGGTAATCCAAATATCCCCCTGTTATAAGTTGCACACTTCCGTAGCCATGGTGCTTGGTGCTGCCAACAATTCGACCTGAATTTTTCTCCCAATCTTGTCTTCCACCGCTGAGGCGAGGCGAACCAAAGCATCTGCATGACTGTTTGTCGCTCGAGGAATTTGGGTGATCTGGTAGTGGAAGTGCTTGAGCAACAATTGTGTTTGTGCCAGATATGCTGCCATGGAGCTATCCTTAGTGTCAAAGTTGTTGGTGACCTGGTTAACCACCAATTGGGAGTCACAGAAGATATCAATTTGTTTAACCCCAAGGTGTTTGGCCAAACGTAAGCCTGCTAGGAGGGCTTCATATTCGACCTCATTGTTCGACGCCTTGAATTTGAAACGAATAGCTTACTCTATCGCCACATTGTCAGGGGTTGTAAGGACTAGTCCTGCTCCACAACCCTGTTGGTTGGACGAGCCATCAACATATAGACTCCATGCTAGGGCTGTTGGTTCTATTTTCTAAGCTTCCGAGGGTAATGAAACCACTTCTTTAGGCGTAAAAACAATGTCAACAAGATATGTGAAGTCGGCGATGAAGTCTGCCACTGCTTGGCCCTTCTCTGCTGGCTTTGGTTGGTAGAAGATGTCAAACTCACCCAATGCTATCACCCATTTGATCATTCTCCCGGAAGTGTCAGGACTTTGGAGTATCTATCGAAGAGGATGATTGGTAAGCACGATCATGGAGTGTGCTTGGAAGTAAGGGCGAAGTTTTCGAGCAGACATGACCAATATTAGAGCCAATTTCTCAATGTTGGAGTATTGTGTCTCCGCATCTTGTAAGGTCTTGCTAGCGTAGTAGACAGGCCGTTCGACATTACCATCATTTCGAATGAGAACAGAACTTACTGTTGAAGCCGATACCGACAGATAGATAATGAGAATGTCACCAACCTCAGGTTTGGAGAGCAGATGGGCTTTACTCATGTAGTCTTTGAGGTTCTTGAATGCCTCGGCACATTCATCAGTCCATGTAATGTACTTCTTAATTCCCTTAAGTGCTTTAAAGAAAGGAGCACATCTGTCTGTGGCCTTAAAGATTAACCTTGTTAAGGCTGACACCTTGCGAGTAAGGCTCTAGATGTCTTTTGAAGTTACCGGTTCCTTCATGTCGATGATTGCTTTGATCTTCTCGGGATTAGCCTCAATGCCTCGTTAGCTTATCATGAAGCCTAAGAATTTGCCAGAGCCTACGCCGAAGGCACATTTGTTGAGGTTCAACCTCATTCGATACCTCTTCAGAATGGTGAAAGTTTCAGATAGGTTGGTGATGTGTTGGTCAACATGTTTGCTCTTGACTAGCATATCATCAACGTATACTTCCATGCTCTTCCCAATTTGTTCGGCGAACATTGAATTGACCAGTCTCTGATAAGCTGCTCCTCCATTCTTTAAGCCGAAGGGCATGACTTTATAGCAATATAATCCCCTATCAGTAGTGAAGGCTGTGTGTTCTTGGTCCGGAAGGTTCATGAGGATTTGGTTGTATCCTGAGTAAGCATCCATGAAACTTAGGAGTTCACACTCTGTCGTAGAGTCTATAAGTCTGTTTATGAAAGGAAGAGGAAAGCTATCCTTCGGGCATCATTTGTTTAGGTCGGTGTAATCGTCACACATTCTCCACAAGACCTTTTGGAGCAGGAGACTTTCTTTGGTCAGATTTTTCTTAACAAGGACCACATTTGCTACCCATGTTGGGTAATTGACTTCACAGACGAAGCATATGCCTTTGAGTTTTTCAACTTCTGCCTTCATTGCTTCGTATCGTTCAACGTCATAAGATCTTCGCTTCTATCTCACCAGCTTGGTCTTGGGGTCAATACTCGAACGATGACATATGATATCGGAAGAGATGTCTGGCATGTCCTTGTATGACCAGGCGAAGACCTCAGTGTTCTCTTGCAAAAAAGAGATCAATGCCAACCGAATGGATAGTGACAAGGTGGTGCCAATCTTCACCATGCAAACAGGATAATCTTTTGAGATAGAAACCTTCTCCAACTCTTCAGCGGGTTATGATTACTGGGTGAAAGAGTCGTCTCGAGGATCGTCGGGTTAACTGTTGCCACCGTGAAGATCCAGGTTGGCTTCTTTTGGGCTAGTCTTTATGACTTGGTCATGTATAGAAAAGGTTTCCTTGGGCACAGGCAGGTGTTGTTGCTTGACCGAAGTGTTGTAACATGACCGTGCACTAAGTTGATCTCCTCTGATGTAACCATTTCCATAAGGGGTTGCAAATTTCATCAACAACATATGTGTGGATACCATGGCCTTGAGATCATTGATGCATGTGCGTCCAAATATGACATTGTATGCCGTTGGGCAATCAACCACCAGGAAGTTAGTGGTAATGGTAGCTGTGTAAGGGCTTGTACCAATGGTGAAAGGTAAATGTATGATCCCTAAAGGTTGCACGATATCACCGGAGAAGCTTATCAAAGGAGAAATCGAGCGATCGAGCAAGTGTTCAGCTACATTAAGTGCCCTGAAAGCTTCAGCAAACATGATATTGACCGAAGCCCTCTTGTCTACTAGGATTCGTCGTACTTCAAAGTTGGCTATGTGAGCTTCCACGATCAATGGGTCATTGTAAGGGTAGATGATACCTATTTCTTCCTCAGGGTAGAAACATATTGGATCCCAGTTAGGCTTTTGATACTTACCTCTCCTGATGTATTCCACGTGAAACACTTGGTGACCAGGCCTTAAAACTCGTTCGCTGTTTTTCATGGCTCTATTGGAAGATTCAGATATATGTGTGTTGCTTCTTATGGAATAAATCACATTCACTTGGCGTTCGTTACGATTATCCCTTGAAGGATGAAGGATGAATTGATACACTTCTCATGAAGGGTGATACATTTCTCACCGTCATGGCCGTTATGCTCGTGGTAGCAGCAAAACGTGCCCGTGTTCTTCGTGGGCTTGTAACCCGACTGCCTCGGCATTGGCTTCGGTATTAGGTGTGCTATGCTGGGGTAAATGGCCACGCATGTGGCATTCAAAGGTCTGTATGTCTCATACCTTGGGGTAGGGCCTGTCCTGACACGTGGTTGGCCCACTGTGTTGACTGCCTGAGGGCGGGCATTATCGTGGCAATACCCTTGGTTATCGTGATAGTGTCCCTTACTCCTTTTACTAAAATGAGACTGGTGAGGATGGAAATCTTTCCTTTTGCCCTGAGGTTGATATGTCTGTTGACTTGGTGAAGTATTAAGTAAGGCAGGGGGAGGCACCGCTGCCGTTTGGAAGGTCGAGGTCTTCTCATTTGGTTGGATCTCGCTTCCACTCCCTACTTGCTGATAAGGGGTGGTTGTGGGGGGTTTCCCTTGATATGTCCTTGCCTCGGCGGAGGCATGGTTGTAAGCCTGTGCCATCACCTCAGAGTAAGTCTTCCAAGTGTTGGCATTGATTATGTACTTAACGAAACAGTCACGTCGTCCTGCCGTGAAGGCTTTGAGGGCAGTCTTATCGTCTGCCTCGGCACAACGGGAATACTCATGGCTGAAGCGGCCAACATACATACGTAATGACTTGTCTGACTTCTGCGAATAATGTACAAATCATCCGCAGAATGTAAGCGATCGGTCTGGAAAATGTGTTGAGAAACAAACAGTTTCCTTAATTCTTCAAATGAGTCTACCGTCTCAGGTGAAAGATGACAATACCAGTTTAGAGCTCCGCCAGAGAGGGTGGAGGGGAAGAGAAGACATCGCTCTTCGTCGGTGTGCATCCGGTATGCCATGGTGGACTTAAAGAGGCTAAGGTGTTCAATCGGGTCTTCCTTTCCAGTATAGAGTTGCAAGTCAAGCTTCTGCTTTGTCTTTGCTTGGAAAGGGTGTCGAGGATCCTCCTTGTAAGAAGGCCAGGCCTAGGTTGGTTCCAATCAGGTATCTCAGCTTGTCGTTCAACCTTTAACTTGTTTACTTCCTTAAGGAGTTGTAGGACAAGAGGGTTCTGAGTTGAGTCGTGTACCACTGGAGCTTTCTTTCGTAAGTGTCCATCTCATCTTGTAAGTATGAAGGTTTGATCAAGAGCATGTGATTTTTCCCTGGACTCGTTGTACTGACTTCCAAGGTATGTCTGTTGGAACATCTCTGAGTCCCCTATACCTTCGTGTTTCTCTAGGACTTGTTGCCCCTTCCCCAAATTGGTAGCCGGTCTGGGACATGGAAGGGGACCGAGTCTTTCAGAGACCCTTGGGTTATTGATCTTTGAGCTTACATGGATGAGATTATCTCGACGTTGCTTTAAGAAGTCTCGACGGTCGCGAAAGACGGCTTTCGATCCTTCCATTCCTTCTGTAAGGAGGTGTCTTCCTCCACTTCTCCTACTTCGGGTCGAAGCAGCTGGGTTGAGAGAAGTCTTATGTTGATCAATGTTTTGATGATTAGCTCGCTCCTCATCAAGGATACCCATGTCGAAGGAAGGTGAGCCTCCGTGTTGGGGGGCACCCAGATGATGGTTAATGTCCACAGAGGTAACGAGCTCGCGTGTTTGAGTACGCCTAGTTTCATGGAGCGTCTCAAAGAGCTTCTCATACTGCTCCTGGAGGACCTCATTCTTCATCGCTATCTTGTTGTTCTAAGCTTCCAGCTCATCGACTTTAGCTTGAAGAGCAAACTTCTTTTGTTCATTCTTTCGTTGCTTCGCACCAGGTGTAAAAGGGGTGTCATTCTGTGTGTTGTGGCTTCCTTCTCTCCCCATGTTGGAGAGAGATGCATGGTCAAAAGAGAGTGTACGAATGGTGGAAACGAGCTTAACAAAGCTGAAGAGAGTAGGAATAAGTGTCGTTCCCACAGACGGCGCCAAATGTTGATGCACAAAATCAATGAGGACTTTGGTACAACAGAAAGTGTTAAGTTTGCGACCTTCACTAGATTGCTCCGGTCATTAGTGTAAATAAGTATGTAAATGATAGAGACAGGGAAGCAAACACAAGATGTACGTGGTTCACCCAGATTGGCTACGTCCACGGAGTAGAGAAGTTCTCATTAATTGTGAAGGGTTTACACAAGTACATAGGTTCAAGCTCTCCTTTAGTGAGTACTAGTGAATGATTTAGTACAAATGACATTAGGAAATATTGTGGGAGAATGATCTCCTTTTATAGAAGAGAGTTTCTAGCTTTGTTTTGACATTGACACGTGTCGTGTTGTGATTGGCTTCTGATGTTGACACGTGTCGTGCTATGATTGGCTTCTGATGTCGACACGTGTCGCACTGTGATTGGCCACCTGGTTGGAGGGAAACTCTTCTAGGTCCTTGACGGTATAACGTTGACTGGTGCTCAGTAGTTTCGGGATTGGTCAAGTATGGTACAAACATTATACTTAATGAAAGTATGAATAAACTCTTAAGTGTTAGTGCATCTATCGTTTTGATGGGATACGCATTCTACAAAACTAATTTCAACGATCTAACATATAAACTTGTTTATATATGCTTTAAGATCGCATACGCCAAAAATCGCAAAAAACAAACATTCAAAGATCAAGTAACGGGACAAAACTTTTTGACGGTTATCAACGAAAAATCACAATTTAACAGTTATTTTAACTCCGATTTTGATGATTTTTTACAGCCACACTCCTTGACCCTATACGAATACAATGAATTAACTTGATCTTTAATTTAAAATATTTACACCAGTGGATACCACAAAATCTTATGTTATACTTAATGAAAGTATGAATAAACTCTTAAGTATTAGTGAATCTATTGTTTTGATAGGATACGCATTCTACGAAACTAGTTTCAATGATCAAACCGTCAAACATGTTTGTATATACTTCGAGATCGCATACGCCAAAAATTGCAAAAAACAAACACTTAGAGATCAAGTAATGGGACAAAACTTTTCGACGGTTATCAATAAAAATGACGAATTAACAGTTATTTTAACTCCGATTTTGATGAATTTTTACATTTACACTCCTTGACCCTATATGAATTCAATCTTCAATTTAAAATATTTACACTAGTGGATACTACAAAATCTTATGTTATACTTAATGAAAGTATAAATAAACTCTAAGTGTTAGTGAATCTATCGTTTTGATGGGATACGCATTCTACGAAACTAATTTCAACGATCCAACCATCAAACTTGTTTGTATATGCTTCAAGATCGGATACGCCAAAAATCGCATAAAACAAACATTCAAAGATCAAGTAACAGGACAAAACTTTTCGACGGTTATCAATGAAAAATCACGATTTAGCGGTTATTTTAACTGCGATTTTGATGATTTTTTACAGCTACACTCCTTGACACTATATGAATACAATGAATGAACTTGAACTTCAATTTAAGATATTTACACTAGTGGATACCACATAATCTTATAGGAAGTATGAATAAACTCTTAAATATTAGTGGATCTATTGTTTTGATGGAATACTCATTCTACGAAACCAATTTCAACGATCCAACCGTCAAACTTGTTTGTATATGCTTCGAGATTGCATCAGCAAAAAATTTTAAAAAACAAACATTCAGAGATCAAGTAACGGGACAAAACTTTTCGACAGTTATCAACGAAAAATCACGATTTAACGGTTATTTTAACTCCGATTTTGATGATTTTTTTATAGCAACACTCCTTGACCCTATATGAATACAATGAATGAACTTGATCTTCAATTTAAAATATTTACACTAGTGGATACTACAAAATCTTATGTTATACTTAATGAAAGTATGAATAAACTCTTAAGTGTTAGTGAATCTATTGTTTTGATGGGATACACATTCTATGAAACTAGTTTCAACTATCCAACCATCAAACATGTTTGTATATATTTCGAGATTGCATACGCCAAAAATTGCAAAAAACAAACATTCAGAGATCAAGTAACGGGACAAAAGTTTTCGACGGTTATAAACGAAAAATTACAATTTAATGGTTATTTTAACTCCGATTTTGATGATTTTTTACAACTACACTCCTTGACCCTATATGAATACAATGAATGAACTCGATCTTCAATTTAAAATATTTACACTAGTGGATAGTACAAAATCTTATGTTATACTTAATGAAAGTATAAATAAACTCTAAGTGTTAGTGAATCTATCGTTTTGATGGGATACGCATTCTACGAAACTAATTTCAACAATCCAACCGTCAAACTTGTTTGTATATGCTTCAGGATTTGGATACGCCAAAAATCGCAAAAAACAAACATTCAGAGATCAAGTAACGGGACAAAACGTTTTTACGGTTGCCAATGAAAAATCACGATTTAATGGTTATTTTAACTCCAATTTTGATGATTTTTTACAGCTACACTCCTTGACCCTATATGAATACAATGAATGAATTCGATCTTCAATTTAAAATATTTACACTAGTGGATACCACAAAATCTTATGTCATGATGATCGATGAAAATTAAGGATTATGTAAAAGGAATAACATTCAAGCTTTAAGTTCCATTGGCAAGGTTTAAACTTTTGAGAAAGACTTCACAACCTTGAAAACAAAAACTCTTTCATTTTGCATATCCTTGCACATTTAATATTTTGTAATAGACTAGTAGTGTATGGATGTTTGTTTATTAGGCTCTTATTTTCGAGTGTAGATGTAGTACTTAAATGAAAAATGTGTTTTAATGTTTTGAAGTAATATTTATGTGGTAATGTGTGGTATGTGCAAATTTAAGAAAAATATATATATTTTTCTTAACGAGTCGGGTCAATTTAGCCGTTGGGTAAAGTGATCCAACTTGTTAAGGACCCGTTCAGATAACGGGTGTGACACGACATGACCCGCTAAGATAACAGGTGTTACACGAAAACGACACGAACACGACAGACATGACCCGTTTGCCAGGCCTAGTTGCAGGCCACGAAGGTGTGGGAGAAAACCCCAATCGCAGTTGGGTTTCAATTTTGGCCAAAAGGGGGGCACGGTAGCAGGCTTTAAACCCAACAAATTACGTTACGAGAAACGGGCCGTGGGTGCCCGCACGAAGCCCAGCTCAAAGCCTGGCTTCAGTTTGGGTTCGGGACAAGCCCAACCGCTTGGGCTGGCATGGGGGACACAAGTCTTGACAAGGGAGCCCAGCAAGCAAGGCTGGCTGGCTTTCGTTTTAGACCTAGGGCTTCTGGCCTATGCAAGTTTCCACCCAGGCCGAGGCCTGGTTGTGGTACGGTGTGGAGCAGCAGGCCCAAAAAGGGTTGCGCAGGTGGTCCAAAGGCATCATGATGATACCATCCCACGATAGTGTGAAAAATATACCCAATTTTTCGAACCTAGGGTTTAGAAAACCCTAAATATGCTTCTAATTTATTTTGTATACATTGACTCGCATATTCCACATAACAATTTAATTGTGCGATGCATGAAACAAATATATATATTGACAAAAATATAAACACATACAATATATATATATATATATCGGAAGAAAAATATAAACATAAGGGGGTTCATGCATCATGGGGAATGTTTTCATGTTTCACGGTTGTTTCAAATATCTTACTTTATTTTAAGCATACCTAAACAATAAAAGCCTTTGAATTTGTAGAAGATCCTTCGCAAAATGCCAGAATTGCATCTCCAATGCATTATATCACGTTCAACAAAGAAAATTAAATTGAATCAATAGCATGTAGATCAATTCAAAATAATAAATTAATCATAAAAAGAATGATTAAAACGTAATACTCTCCTGATTGAAGAATAAATTCTCTTGTTAGCGCATCGTTAAGAGCGTGTTGATAACGTGTTGTAGGCATAATTTACTGAACAATTATGGAGGCCATATGGAGAGAGAGGGTGCGACATATAGAGAGAGAAGAGAGATGTGTAATTGTGGGTGTGTGTTATTCCACCCCATTGTGGCTTTATTTATAGTAGTAGGGAAGGTTAATTCCTTACCTTTTTAGGATTACAACTCTTAATAGGTAATCAACTCCTAATAGGAATATAAGAGATATTCCAAGATATATTAGGATTTACACAATCACATTCCTAATCTAATAGGATTGCAACAATCTTGTATATACCTTCCCATTTTTCACTTTCCCCATTTTCATATTATTAGTCTACCAATGCAAGCCTCTTTTCTAAATTCCATCTTAAAAAAAAAAAAAAAAAAAGATCAAGTGTTATAAAATAAAAAAAAATGAAACCATGCCGAAATTGAACCGAACAAAATCGAACCCAAAAAAAATCGAAAGAAAATTGAACAAAACCAAAGTTTTGGTTCAGCTTCGGTTTTGGCAAAAAACCGAATCCACCCCTACACTCTAGCCCCTTAGTGGCTCCGCCTCTGATACATACTTTAATTTTCGACAAGGGTGAGTATCAAATACCTACATGCTAGACCCACGATACTCCCATGATACCTTTCAATACGTATTAGATACTTAGTTTGGAGTATCGTACTGAATTATGTTAATCATAGTAGTTGACCAAATGATGACACTTTCAAACAATTGTTAATTTGTTGTATTCTAAGTCAATACTATACATCAAATTCTCTCGTCTTTTCTTAGTTAGTTTCTTATATTTTTGAGTTATTTACCTTGTTTTTGTGTTTTATCGAATTTATCTAGCTAAGAAAATAAAATTAGCACAAGTGTGATTTTAAGTAATAAATTCGTCATTTCAACCTTGCTCACTTATTTTATTGTTGTAACTTAAGAAAACATTTTGGCAGCAAAAAGAAAAGAAGAAAAAAATAAAATAAAAGGAGAAGGCAGCGTGGGCTGCTGATGAGTGGAAAATAAAAGAAATAATAAGAGAGCACTAAAGCAGAAGACGCAGGACTGAGTGGAGAAAGCACCAGGGGGCGGAAGAAAAAGAAAATAATAAAAGAAGGGAGCTGCCTTGGCATCTGGAAAAAGAGGAATGGACTGACAAACAGGAAATAAAAAAATAGAAGCGAGAAGCAGCAAAGCGGCCCTTGACAGCTCGCAGGGCAGTGCGTGAAGCCAACCAATAGAAGGGAGAAGAGCCTGGGGCAGACAGCAAGAAAAAGAAGTCAGAGGGCAGAAGGGCTGCCTTGTGCACGCGGAAAATAAGAAGAGAAAAAAGGCGCAGGAAGGCGGGAAGGCTGCCTTTGGCAGCGCGCAGAGTGAGGACGTGCGCGCAGGGTGAGCTGCCAAGAGGCAGCAGGAGACAGCTGGCGCACGGGGTTGGCAGTGAGAAAAACGAAGAAGGAATCAGACGCGGGGGACAGGAGCAGACGCAGCGACAGAGAAAGGCAGGAGAGGGAGACTGTGCAGGCACGGGAGAAATTGGCAGCACAGAGAGGAAGAAATTCCTCATTCGGTGTTATTCTTCCTCAAACTTATGTTTTATTTTATGTTTTAATTTAAGAATAATGTGTAATTAATTTCTGTTTAGTTAGAGGGGAATTTGAAACCATGGATAAATGTTTATTATGATTTGATTTACTCCAGTTATGAATTCTTGAACGTTGGATGTGGTTTACTTTTCTGTGTTGATTAAGAACGTGTTTATGTATGTGGGTTGAGGGTCGACACTTAATTTACATGCTTAGATTTGATGCTAGGATATAAGGGAATTTCACCTAATCGTTATGAACTTATATTCATGAGTAGTAAAAATCGCTAGTCACGATTGTGTTTAGTAAACCCTAGGTTGGATTAACATGCGTATTCCATAGTTATGAATACCTAGTCGATGTTTATGATTTTCATAGAACTTAATGATTCTTGCTTGTATCTCTATTATGCAATTCATGTAGGGAACTTGTAGGGAATGTTTTGGGTTGTCGTATGCAATCATCCAACCCAATAACTTGTGGAAAATCTGAAGGTTAATTTAAGCGGACCTAATTAACTTGGAGCGTTGTCATTTATTCGTTTATTGAAATCATAACTGTGAATCAAATTATATGCATTTTTTTTCATGTGTGGATAAGGAACCCTCTAACTAACGTCTCATCATTTTAATTCTATAAAATATATTTTCTTTGAAGTTTGTTTTTAAGTTTCTGTTTTAAATTCAATTTCGTCAAAAATCAATCACCCGTTTATTTTAAAGTGTTAGATTTGTTAGAAATCAATTTAGTTTGTGTTTTCTTGAGTCTTGAATTATTTTGAGTCTTTTGATTTGTTTTAGTTTATTTGTTAGTTTTATTTTGAGTGATTCTAGTTAAGTGTTTTGATTTTAGTTTGTGTTTTAAATTTTGTTTTTACATTTTTAATTTAATTTTACTTTGGTTAGCATCCCTAGTTAATCCCCGGTTAGAATGATCCCTACTTACATCATTACTACAATTGTCACAAATAGGGTTTAATTTGTGCGTTAACTTATTTTCGCATCATGTCTTTCAATGCTTCCATTGGAGTTGAATTTGATCTTATATATTCACCTACTTCCCACGACCTTCTTGCCATTTGGAAGATCGACCACACTCCATGTCTGGTTGTCATTCAGAGCTTGAAGCTCTTTAGTCATAGCATCTTGCCACTCAGGCATGCATGTGGCTTCATGAAAATTCCTTGGTTCGAAAGTGTGGGACAACTTGTTAAGGAAAGAAGTATGAGAAAATGAGAATATGTGATAAGAAATAGCTACAGAGATAGGATGCCTTGCAGTGTAAGTAACATACTATTGTAACCTCACTGGTGGATGTCTATCTCGTGTAGGATTTCTTCTTGGTGCACTTATAGCTTGCTGATTTGGTTGAGCTTCTGATGGTCCAGAAGAGCTTGGCACTGCATCAATTACACTCTCAGTGAGTTGAGAATTATCAGTGCTGATATGAGCATGAGTGACTTCATGAATTTTTGCTGGAATATGTAGTGGAAATAGGTCCATAAGATCTTCCATATTAGCATTAGTCTCCAACCCTTTGTGGAAATAAGGTGAATATTCATCAAATCGCACATCTCTAGAGACTGCCAGCTTCTCCGTGTTAGGGTTGTACACTTTGTAACCCTTTTGAGAATTGGCGTATCCCATAAACACACATTTGGCAGTTCGAGTGTCGAGTTTGTCACGATGGAGAGCTTGAATGTGCACATAACAAGTACAACCAAAGGTCCTGAGGTGAGACAAGTTTATAGGCCTGCCCTTCATGACTTCAAAATGAGATTTAGTATTCAACACCCGAGTTGGCAATCTATTAATGATGTACATGGCAGTGAGTAGGGCTTGAGACCAAAATTTCTTAGGAACATTCATTTGGATCATAAGTGATCGAGTCCTCTCTAATAAGTCTCGATTCTTTCTCTCTGCCACACCATTTTGTTGTGGTGTACCAACACAGCTAGTTTGATGCAAAATGCTATGATTGCTAAAGTAATTACTCATGTTATTGGAAGTGTACTCGGTACCATTATCTGATCTTAACATATATAACTTAGATGAAAATTGATTGGTGATTAGGTTGTGAAAGTCCTTAAAAGCATCAAACAAATCACTTTTAAGTTTTAAAATATACAACTAGGTTACTCTAGAATAGTCATCAATAAATGTAACATAATATCTATACCCATCAAAAGGATTCTACACGAGAATGACCCCAAATATCAAAGTGAACAAGCTCAAAAAGTTTACTAGTTCTAGAATTAGAGGAAACAAAAGGAAGTCTAGTGGCTTTTGACATTTGACAAGTTTCACACTCCAGTGTGTTTTTACAAAAAAAGGGAAACAACTTGGTCATCACATGTTCTGAGGGATGGGCAAGGCGTTGATGTCAGAGTTGGTGTTCTTGAACTTGACTTAAGTTGACACTGAGCTTTTTGACAAAATTGGACTCATTTGAGAGATATTAGAGTCCATTCAAGAAGAACCCTTCACCAATCTTCTTCTGAGTAACTCGATCCTGAAACACAACATTGTGAGGGGAAAATATGGCAAGACAGCCTAAGGTTTTTGTGATTTTTCCTATTGACAAAAGCTGAAAAGGAAAAGAAGGTACGTAGAGACCAGTGGAATCAGTATGCTCACTTAGCAATCTAATCTTTCCTTTCCCTAGAATAGGTTCCTCTTTCCTATTTGCAACAGATACATGAATTGGATCAATAGTTCTTTGAAAATCGTGGAGACTAGAGGGTTTATTAGTTATATGATCAGTGGCACCAGAGTCAATAATCCAAAAATCATGTGTAACATTTGCATTAAGAGCAGTGGAAATGGCACTGATAATACCTGGAATATTGCCTTTCGATGTGTTCTCCTAGTCAGCCAAGAATCCAGCAAATTTCCCTAGCATTGCAGTAGGGTTTTCAGGTGTCATTTCATCAGGTTCGGTGATTCCTTGCTTCTTTTGAAGAAAAACAGCAAACTCGTTGATCAAGGACACATGATTTGTTGAGAAATTGGCCATCCCATAAGTTAAGGAACAAGCTGAATGAAATGCTTTTGGAGTGACTCCACCCTTCCCATCTTTGATCATCCTGCCTTCCCTATCAAACTTAGGCTTTAACTCCGGATGAAGAATCCAACATTTTTCTCTCAAATGTCCCTTCATGTTGCAATAAGAACATTTCCAGTCTGCTTTCTTGCCAAGCACCCTATCACCAGTTGCTTTGTGATTTGTCGTGAAAACCCTAGATTCAGAGTTGGATTTGGGCTCAACGTTCATCACTCTTCGTCGAGTTTCCTCTCTCTGGACTGCATGACATACACTGGTAAAAGAGGGCAGCTTTTGAGTAATTAACAAGTGACTACGCATGTCTTCATGCTCCGCTCTCAAGCTTGCTAAGAGTTGAAACACCTTGTCTTCATCAACCCTCTTCAGTAGCACAGCGGAATCAGTCGTGTGTGGACGATACATATCGAGTTCATTCCACATGGATTTCATACTTCCAAGGTGTTGAACAAATGAGTGATCACCTTGCTTTAAACTAGCCACACTTTTCTTCAATTGAAAGATGCGAACTGAGTTGTTTTGGCTGCCATACATGTCTTTGACAGACTCCCATAGGAGAAGGGAAGACTCTGAGTAGCTGAAAAGCTCAGACAGTTTTGGCTCCATGGAGTTAAGTAACCAGGACATGACCAGCTGATCAGTAGCATGCCATGCATCGTAAGTTGGTGAAGTGGATTCTGGGGGCTCAGAGCTTCCATTGATAAACCCTAGCTTCGATCTTCCTCCTAGAGCAAGTGACACCGCTCTTGACCAATGAAGGTAGCTGAACTCATTTAGTAGCACCGAGCAGAGTCGTTGATTTGGATTGTTCTCAACCCCTTAAGTTAAGTTTGGGGAGGAGGATGAGGCACTGTCGACACTAGATACATTTTCTTCTGCCATCTCTATCGATGATGAGCAAATGAAGAAGTAAAAAAAATGAACAGAGTCAGGACCCTATGGTTCCTACTCTGATACCATGTTGAGTTTTGGTTTCAATATTTGTTATATATTTCATTATGAAGATTACAAGAGAGTGAAGGCAACTCTTATAGAGAGCCAAAAGAAAGCTACAATAGATTGTAGGATAACTACACAAATACAATCCCTAAAATCTGCCCTAAGAGCAACTCCACCCTTGGAGCCCTCCCCCCAGGCAATCCACTATTCAATCCACCCTGTGAACAGTAACTGCCTTTTGCATCTCCACTGTTGCACTTGAATAGCCCTGGCAATAGGCAATAAAATATTATTAATTTTTTTTTACAAAATAATACTAAATAAATTTATTTGTAATTTCGGATATGATATTTTAAATCGTTCTCGTTGCGCCATGTGTCATTTATCCAAAACGACTATTCTTGGTCATAGATTTCGATAAGATTTTTATCCAATATTTATAGAAAAGTAGAAACATTTTTTTTTTAAATTTTCTGATTTTTTACAATTTTTAAATTTTTTTTATTCAAATAATTAATCTCTGCTGTTGGATTTAAAAAAAAAATTGAATTCCAACACTCCAGATTGTGCCACATGTGACAACGGTAACTTTTCTTAATTTTAAAACTATTTTTTCTTTTTTTTTAATTTATAAAGCAGATTAACATCAACCGTTGATCTCAGATCTAACGGTTGATATTACATCAGCTTTTTTTTTTAGTACCGTTGGAAATCGGACGGCTCGTATTAAAGAGCCGTTGGGATCGAACGGACCGTGGGAAGCCACGTGGCTTCCCAACGGTCACTGCGGGCGGGTCATTCAATCTGAAAACGTGTCGGCTGACGCGCCCCCAAGAGCGCGTGAGGGGCATGCGCCTGACACAAAAAAATTAAAGAAAAGGACCGACCCCAGGCATGGCGTCAGCCTGGCATCACACCCCTCGGGCTGAAGGGCTATCAATCCCTCATGGGCCTGGCCCTTGGGCTCCCACCCTCACTCGGGCTGCCCAACGCTGGAGTCGAACCCACCGGCCCTCGGGCCATTTCCTCTCGCCTCTCCCCTGAGCAAGGTCCAACGGTGGACTTGCTCTAACAAGTGGAAAAGCAAAAACCAAATTACAAGTAAAGAAGCTTTTACAAGCAACTCAGAAATGTTGATGTAAGGTGAATGACAAACTATGGAAAGTGATTGGTGAATGACAAGCTATAGTGAGGATGACAACTCATACATACAACTCATCCATACAAACCGGTGTCAATATACTTAATTAATCATGTACTCAAAGTTTGTGACATGTTTTGAATAAGGATTCTTTTATGGGTTTAAAATTTATCTAGCAAAGTGATTGCTTTTTTTTTTTCTCCTCTCGTGCTTTTATTGTTAAACTGGCATTGTTGATGGGCTGGGTCATTCCGAAAATAACACGACACAATTCGAGAATTCGACTCGAACACGATTAGGGAAACCCGAACCGAAATGTTTTTTTTTTTTTTGTTATATTTATTACAATCGATATTATTAATTTAATTTTCAAGAGAGAGAGAAAGAGAGTTTGAACCAGGGATGCACTAACAGTTCTAATCATCAGTGGAACCTATCACTTACAACACCACTCGGCTGTTAATTGCCTCAGTTTTTACCAAGGTTCTAAAAGACGCTAGGCGCTAGTCGGGCGGCGGGCTAGGGCCTAGCGCCTAGGCGGCTAGGCGGGTTCTAGGCGGGCGCCTAGGCGGACTAGGCGGATATAAGTAAATCCATTATATTTCGTGTAAATAAGTGTCTGTTTATACTTAAAATATATATAATTTCATCATAAACTACAAAATATAATGACATATGTATTATAAAGTACTGGAACATAATGAAAACATGGGGAACAAGCATATAGTGTGTGCCTATTTAAGTATTCAACAAGTCTCTTACAATTTATTGAAAAAAATTAAATGCAAATTGAAAGTTATCTATTTTCTATCAAAGTGAGTCGCAACCTAGGCAGGTGCCTAGGCGGGTCTAGGCGGGCTAGGCGTTCTAGGCGGGCGCCTCAATTGGTCTAGGCGCCCTTTATTAATTTTCAAACGCCTAGGCATTAATCGGGGCGGTGACCAACCGCCTAGCGCCTAGGCGGGGCCTAGGCGGCGCTAGGCGGGGATTTTTAGAACAGTGGTTTTTACAAACTAGAAGATGACGAATTATTAACCGTGTTTCACACTAATGACATGAATTTGTCAAAAACAAAAAATAAAAAACAAAAAACAAAAAAAAAAAAAAAAAAAAAAAGAACAAAAAGAGAAATTTTTATCCTATTGCATGATTATCATCAAGTATACGATAAGATCAATAATAAAACTAAAATTTATCAAAACTCACACCCAATAATTAAATCCTAGCTTAGCGCAATGTTTATCCTACATCCATTCTGGCTAAAACCCTAAGAGCTCTTATAGAGAAAACAACTTTCTTTTTTTTTTTATCGATGGATGATGGTTTTAAAGTTTTAAATCCTCCAACCAAGATATGAATTGACTTATGCAATTTTTTTCGTTTGATTTCAATTTTTTTAGACTTGAGAAGAAAGGTTTTTAGGTTTCAATTCACAACCATCAACACTAGAAGTTGAAAAGATGAGTTACTGTGTTTAACTTGTAAATAGTGGTGAAACCTCCCCAACCAATTTGGTTTCCTCGAATCCACTCCATCACCATGGTTGAAAATCTAGGGCTAACCTAAAGAAACAACGATTTGCTACCACTTACGGAAATACATGAGCATGTTGTTTGCTACCACTTACCTTAGATCATGGAATAATTTAAAGTTGGTTCATTAGGAGGCGGCAGATAACACAACAAAGAGAGACCAAAATACAAACAAATTAGCAACAACAACCATGGGAGCCATGGTGGTACGCAGCTCCAGCAATGGGGCACATCATCTTAAGAAATTCTATTAATTTCTACACGCCATAATGGTGTACTACATCAACTACGACGTAATGCTGTATTACATTAACAAAATGGATGTAAAAATAATTTACATGTGGAATTGAGTTTGTGAGGTTGATTAGGTAATAAATTTGGGTTTAAAGAGATATTAGTTTTTTAATTAAAAATAATATGGATGTAGAGAGTTAGTTGGATGTAGAAAGAGATTATAAGCGTTCAAATAAAATTTCTCAAACCATGACACGAATAACCTATTTAATTCTTAGACGTATAAATTTGACAAGTCACACAATAAGTCAATCATAATAATATGGTACAAACTCGTCTTTATGATAATCAAATTTAAAACTTTTCACTTAAAAATGAATATCACTAAATCATAATGTACATATATTATGTTCCAACCCCGTCGGTGATTAATTTAACATCTAATCTAAAAAATCTATCGTTTGAAAAAAAAAATCATAATATATATATATATATATATATTATTAAATATAAAATGTTATTATCAATAAAACTTCCACTCAACCGTGCCTTCATTATATTTCACCAAGTTATAATGACATATATATATATATATATATATATATATATATATTATTAAATATAAAATGTTATTATCAATAAAACTTCCACTCAACCGTGCCTTCATTATATTTCACCAAGTTATAATGACATCTGCGTCTGTTTTTCAACATGCCCTTCCACAAGAGATCTCCTTCCATCATACTAGCCTTCATGCATCCGTTCACACGTGTGCAAAAGATATTTTTTGAATTACGGTGCTCTACGCGCAACTTACACATTTTATTATGGGCGCTACGTGCTACGAAAGATCTTTTATGTATCTTCAAAGTCCAAAACACATGTTTGGCAAGAGTCTCATTTTTTTAATTACGGGATCAATTTTCATTACACAAAGTATGAAACAATCTTGTTGCATTGTGAGAAGGTTTGAACTAAATGAATAATATTATACTATGCTAAAAGAAACCCGTGGATATTCCATATAATAGTGAGATACTAATTTGGGCTGCTTTTGAACTTGTTTTGAACGTGTTTAAAAATAATGAAAATAATATTTAATAAACAACTGATTGTATAATGATTCGATACAACATTTAAACTTTACATAATAAGTCATAGCTCTTATAAATTCAAAGGCTTGCGCATGCGAAGGACCTTTTTTATTACCAGCGCTACGTGTCTCTTAAGATATTTTGAATGTGTTTAAAAATAGAGAAAATAATATTTAATAAACAACTGATTGTATGATGATTCGATACAATAATTACAACTTTACATAATAAGTCATAACTCTTATAAATTCAAAGAGTTGTAAAATTGGGACGTGCTCAACCGCTCCATTTTTTTTTTCATTTCCTTTTGACACCATCACACAACCTTCATGATATTTCTTATTTTTTGTTATATTTTACTTTCTTCTTCATGTGGCTTATTTTTTGTTATATTTTCCTTTCTTCTTCACGTGGGCATCAACAACTTTTACTTATCCTTTTATTTTTTTATTCTTTTCTTTCTTCCCACTTATATTTATATGGGTGAGGAGTTGTTACCCACCTAAGAAGAAAGAAAAAGAAAAAGGCATGATGGTGATATGCATGCAAGCATTTGACAAAATTGCCCATGCATTTTTTTATGCATTCGTTTGGGATGCTTTTGAATTTTTTATTTGAAGGGCATTTGTGTCCTATTGATTTTTAGTGAAGCCGTGACCTCAAAATAGGATGCTGACTTTATATATAGAAGAATCCCAAAAATGGGGCCGCTGGATTTATATATAGAATTCCAAAATGGAGCTGATAGCTTTTATATATAGATATAAGATATAAATATAATATACATAGAAGATTCCACACATCAAACTTCCTCTTCCAACGCATTAATCATCAAATCACATTCGTACAACCGCATCCAAAGGCTATCACGCCAGTGGTAAACCATCAGATCATAGTATGTTCTCATCGGGGCCCACTGCAAATTTTACATCATAGTCCAACGTCAGTGGCTGTCTGTCTGATTTCCATGTTGGGTTTTGGAAGTCTTGCTCTGTGAAATTGTTTAACCAGATTCAATTGATTTGGTATAATCTGTCTGAGTGAGTGACCAAGATCTTGCAAAAAAATGTGGATATTTGGGTGGAAAGGGCCGTCTGGATTTTCAGCCCGTTCTACTGCTGAGGAAGTTACTCAGGGAATTGATGGAACCGGTCTCACTGCAATCGTTACAGGTTTTCTCCTTTCTCTTAAATTCATTATCTTTCTTCGTTCTTTTTCATCTGGGTTTTCTTTTCCTTCATTTTGTTTGTTAGTCGCTATTATTTCATATCGTATCTTACTATCATGTGTTTGGTTGCTGAGAAAATTACCGGGAAAGAGGAAAGAAAGCTGGTTTAGTTGTATTTGATTCCATACTATCGTTTGAGCATCCAAAGGTGGTTTCTTTTGGCAACCCAGTTGGATTTGGCGGTGTCTGATTGAAGCTGGCGAGGTTTAGGAACAGTTGACGTTTGTGTTTTTTTCCTGTCGGTTACCATGTTTTTGGCTCCAAAATGTAAATTATGTTGATTATTGTTCTACTTTATGTTCATTTGAATCATGATGTTTGAGGTTTTGGAGGGTGATCAGTTCGATGAAACTAAAATATACCGCTTAGGGTTGAAACATTATTGTGAAGAACATAAAAAATTCTGAAGTAAATGGAGGTGATCAAGAAAATATTTTATGTCAGTTTCCAATGAACTTATCGTAACAGATTACGAAATTTATTCATCGGAAAATCCTGACATTAACTTACCGAGAGGTTTTATGACCTCCCTTTGCTTATGAATTTGGGGATTAGTGAAATTTGAAATGTTTTGCCTTTTTCAGTTCTTAGACTGTTTAATTTCAGGAGCATCGAGTGGTCTTGGTTTGGAGACAACACGAGTTCTAGCCTTGCGTGGTGTTCATGTCGTCATGGCAGTAAGGAATACTGATGCTGGTAGGAATGTTAAAGAGGAAATACTTAAGGAAATCCCCACGGCCAAAATCGATGTCATGGAGCTTGATCTCAGCTCAATGGCATCAGTTAGGAAGTTTGCATCAGAATATAACTCATCTGGTCGACCATTGCATATTCTGATGTAAGACATCTGAATTGGACTGCTGGATATAACTCAGTTGCTACTTGTGACTACATGTGTCTGTGTGTGTTTGCATACACGCTTGGTTGTGTGTCTTTGGATTGATGATTGTTACTTATTGCTAATTTCTCTTCTGTGTTTGTTTGAAGTAATAATGCAGGGGTTATGGCAACTCCGTTCATGCTTTCAAAAGACAACATTGAAATGCAGTTTGCAACCAACCATTTAGGTATTTAAAGCATAAAATTTTCTTGATTTCTCTCTAGGATATGAAAATCTTTTCCATGAGGGCATATGGTTGACAAACTTGAGATAGGAAAGTTCTGGTCCATCGTTACAATTTTCTGTTTTTGTTTAAAGAAATACGGAATTGTTAGGTTGAAATAATATTAGGATCTTGAAAAACTTCATTTTTCACATAGAGACTGCAACTTCCCCCAAGTTTTTGCTGTTCAATAAGGTTTCCGTTTCTCATTTGAAAAATACAGGTCATTTGAAATCGGCTGTTATATCCTCTGTATAAAATTGGGATCTGATAGTTCTTACCACTATTCTACAGGCCATTTTCTTTTGACAAACCTTCTGTTAGAAACCATGAAAAAGACAACAAAGGAAAGCAACAAAGAAGGAAGGATCGTGAATTTATCATCAGAGGCTCACCGATTTGCATATACGGAGGGGATTCGTTTTGACAAGATTAATGATGAATCAGGGTAACAGTCTGAGAGGACGATTTAATGATTTTATCACTCTATGCTGCTGCAAAATTGCAGTAGTATACGATTTAATGATTTTATCACATGATGTAACAAATTTTGTCCATTAATACTTCATTTTGATTTTCTTTTCTTACTTGAAAATATACAGATACACCAGTATTTACGCTTATGGACAATCAAAACTTGCGAATATATTGCATGCTAATGAGCTCACTAGGTGCTTGAAGGTACTAAATTCATACAGGATCATCAACTGTTTACTAGTGAACTTAATGATATGAATCATTTCATGTGATTGTGGTTTTTCTTGGTCTTTCCTCGGTGTAAAGAGTCCTCAACCTGCTACAGAGAGAGCAGGATTGATTCATCCACGTAATTTGGTCGTCTAGAATAGCACCCTTAAATAATAGTGTCCTGAAGACTTTCGTTTAATGTGTTATGTTCCTGAGATAAATGTGAAAATTAGATGTGTTAGCGTGTGCATGGCCCTTTTGGTCAATAGAAGAGAAAAGAGTCAGCGTAATTTCAGATTGTTATTCTTCCCATCTTCGGAAGAGAAAATTTGAAAACAGCATTACATCACAATTTGTAGCCTTTACATTGTTGGTGTTTTGCACATTTATAAGCTCTCTTCAACTTTATACTTACAAATAAGCCATGCCATCATGCATAAGAAATTCTAATATTTTGTTGTGTTTCAATTTTTGCTTATTTATTTATATATGTTTATCTCTTAACAGGCAGAAGGGATTAATATAACTGCTAATTCCCTTCACCCGGGATCGATTGTTACCAATCTTCTACGCCACCACAGTTACATTAATGGTAAATATTTGAACCGTTGATAAATATTCGATAATAGGTTGATTTTGTTCTGGATGAGGTGATTAGGTCATGCATTCTGAGTTGTAGTTGTACAATCTTGTATGAATATTCTTTCGATTTACATACTTCTTAAGAACACTATATTAGTATGATTTACAGCGTAATGACTGGTACTATCAATTTGACTTGAGTAATATCAAGATCTTCATTCTGTTCATTCTGTGTTCAGAATCCTCTTGTCGGTTTCCCTTTTATTTTCATCATTTCCTTTATTTGTCTGGATTCGTATTTTGATCTTCATTGTTTTGGGTTAATGCAGCCATTGCGGGCTTCTTCGGTAGACTTATGCTTAAAAATGTTCAGCAGGTATTATACTAATCCGATTCACTCAACAGGCTCATATAATCTGCTCAATCAGCATCACTATTTTCGTTCTCTTTTTTAATTGTTTGACATCACTGCAGGGGGCAGCAACTGAATGCTATGTAGCGTTGCATCCGCAAGTTAAGGGTGTCAGCGGTGAATACTTTATGGACAGCAACAAAGCCGACCCGACCCCTCAAGCCAAAGATGCTGAATTGGCAAAGAAGCTATGGGATTTCAGTGTGAGCCTGACGGATCCAAAGTAATCGGGAACAACAGATTGGTCAGACTAAATACGTGTTGTAAAATTACAAGTGTTTTTCATGTAACTGTATGAGACTTTATTCGAAGCTAAAATGTTGAATGATCATGTAAAACTTATATATATAAGCCTATGGCAGGGACCTTGTTGCCTTGTAGGAAAGCCGTCGGCATACATATTACATATGCTTTCCATCATTTTGGTTACCTTGGTTTCATTGATAGGACCTTGTGTCCTATCCAACTCTACTGTGGTGTTTGAGGTACGTTATGTAGCTATCTTACTTTTGTACAATAACACCCTGAAAGGCTGGATAACATGTATCACAAGTACGCGAAAATTGTACGGCTGTGCAATTGTCTCAAGATTTTAATAATCCAACCATCATATCAAATTTCAACAAACGAACTTCGAACATGGGCTCAAGGCGTCAAGATGTTCTCGATGTCCAAAATCTATTTCAACTTATTTTTACCCCCATGTGCACGGTTGTTTCTGGCGAACAGAAATTTAATTTTCCGACTAACTCCAAATTCTACTAAATTCTATAAGAATGTGGATCGCAACTAAGGGATCAACTTTTGTACCTTCCATGAAGTCCAAAAGTGGACGAAAGCCCGTGGAAGGTGTACCTTGCCATTCGACGTCTGATGGACAATACGAGCCCGGGATTTTAAAACTGGGGTTGAGGCGAGTCTAACCCAGGTGGTGCGCCACCATGTTCACTGTCGGAAAAGGTGATCTCCATATCTAGAGTTTACGGTGACCGAGAGGTTTTGGACTTTGATTCTGCCCCTAGGGAAATCTATATAAAAAAATTGATGAGATAGGGAGCACTCGGACGTCAAGACGATTTCAGCGCCACCAATCCTATTTGACGCAGGATGGTGGTAGATAACCTGAGATTCACCCAATCAAGAACAACCGATCATGGTTGACGTTGCTAATCACAGATTCATTTACATGGCCAAATCAAACGCTTGATTTTTAGGAGGAAGAAACACCCACTACAATTGCACAAAGAAAATATAATTTTTTTAATTAAACATGTTTGCCATTCAAGGTTTTCTAGTACAGTATTTATAACGGTTATAAATTAGTGGACCTCAAGTTTTTATGACACCATTATAACTCCCAAATTAATTCGATAATTTCCTATGTGACAATATTTCAAACTTAATCAAAATGCATATTCCCCATGCAAATGACTCCTTTCTAATGGGACTATGGATTCTGCATCATAGAAACTCATCCTCGACTTTAAATTGATTTTTTTTTTCTCAAACGTTTGGAAGCCAAACCATCTTTTTACACTTCATCCAATTCAACACAATGAATTCAAAGCCCTTGAAAACTTCTACGAAGCAAAACCCTCCAAAAAAAATATATTGTTTTCCACATTCTCTTATACCATGTACGCATTAATGCTTTCTTGATAATCGCCTTTTTGGATAACGCACATAAAGCTTCAAAATCACTTCTTGATATTGGTTACTTTGAAAAGAATAGAGATAATTGGAATCATTACTGAAAGCTGTTTGGTCCGATTGTTTTCTTCTAATGTTGCAAGAACAGAATGTTTCCCAAACATAATCACAAATATTATGGATGTTAAGGACAACTTTTACCTCTTTATAAAGCTGCCCACAATGTTGTTCAATCAATGAACTCATATTTGCGTCGTGGTATTCTGCAACAATTGGGGTTGGATTCCAATCCGGAAAACAATTGATCCCAAGCTGCAAACAACACTCTTAATCAGCCATCTTAGACCTAGTTTGGGAGTGAGGTGCTTAAAAAAAAAGCACCCATGAAAAAAAGCTGTGAGGGTTTTAGGTGTTTGGTAAACTGAAAAAAAAAAAAAAGCTTATTTTGGAAGCTGCTATGAGAATAAGCTAAAATCAAAGGAAAAAGTTGAAGCTGCTATTTGCAGCTTTGGAAAACTGGCTTTCTTTCAAAGCACACGGAGCTACAGTGCTTCTTTAATAAAAAGACCCACTATTAGACTGCTTTTTTTTTTCAAAAGCACTTTTACAAAAAAGTTTACCAAACACTCTGCTGATTTATTTCACAGCCGCTTATTCTCACAGCACAACCGCTTATTCTCACAGCAGCTTTTTTTTCAAAGCACAGCAATACCAAACCAGCCCTTAATCAGTCTTGTAGTGGACATTTTGCATGTCATAAATTGGTGAATAACTCCAATTTATAAAGTTCTCATCATCGATGTACTTGTCGTAAATTGACAGAGAATTCTAATCAACCAAGCTAATCTATTTAACCATCTTATATTCAAACGGATGAAAACTTTCACTCATGATCTTCATACGTAATAGAAAACCTACTCTGATGCCACTTTACGTAGGACAAGCCAAGAGTTTCAAAGAGATGGGGTAGATAACTTAGGATTCACTCAAGCATGGACAACGGATCTTGCCCAATATTGTTAATTGTGGATTCACTCACGACCAAACCAAACGCTTGATTTTTAGAGGAAGAAAACACGCACTTTAACTGCACAAAGAAAATATATATTTTTTAATTAAACAAGTCTGCCATTCAAGGCTTTCTACTACAAGGATTTACCAATTAATAAACCTAAGTTTCTATGTAACCCTTACAACTTCCAAAATAACTTGACAAATGACTAAAACCAACGTAAACTTTAAAATGACTAAAACCACTTTTAAATATTTTTCAAAAACTATAAAATAAACAAATTTCAAGATAGAATATCACAAATACAATGTTGTTGAGAGAAACTTACACGTGTCATTTATAGTTGACAAATACGAAGATAACTACATATCTGTATCATAAAAGTCTTTCTTCTCAAAAAAAAAAAAGAAAAAAAATGTTAAAACTTGAAATATAAAATTTGTTTAATACCCAAGAGGTGCAAGTGGTATTGGGTGAGATCGCATCACGTGTTCTTCGGAATCTCTATCACCACTATGAAATAGATGCACACACATTTTTCTTATGTTTTGTGTGCAACATATTTATTTTTAGTGTCAATTAGTATGTAACAACGTTTTTATCATTTTACCGTCGTGTAATGCATGCCTATGATTAACTTAGATTACCATCAAATCATGAATGACAATGATGATATCCTTTGTGTTATTTTTAAATAACAAGCACCATGCAAACCATTATTGCAACAGTTTAGCGGCTTCGCTGTACGTGAATTTTTATATCTATATGCATGCTACACTTGCTTATATAAATATTTAAACTATTGAGATTGAATCTGGCAAGTCGTATCTATTAATTGCTGTTGGCATATCCTTAATTAGTAGCATTGGCTGTCACTCTAATGTCCTTGACAATATTTCAGGAGTACGTACTATAACTTCAGTCTTCTGGTGGTGTTGTTAGCTCCGTCGTTTCTCTGTATTGCAAATTTGTAACTTCCTATCATCGTCTGTGACATCAATGGGTGGGATCTTTAGCAAGAAAGGACCATCTGGGTTCTCATCCTGGTCGACAGCCGAGGAAGTTACCGAAGGGATTGATGGAACTGGTCTAACTGCCATTGTTACAGGTCCATCCTCTAACTTGAACTTCATATACGATTGTTTGTGATAAATGACATATGCATAGCGAGCTTCATTTGGTTTATATTTCAGGAGGCTCAAGTGGTATTGGGGCGGAGACATCACGTGTTCTTGCACTGCGTGGTGTCCATGTAGTTATGGCAGTAAGGAACACGGAAGCTGGGGATCACGTTAAAGAAGCGATCCTTACAGAAGTACCCGACGCAAAAATTGATGTTAGGGAGTTGGATCTCAGCTCATTGGAATCTGTGAGAAAATTTGGAGCAGATTATTGTTCCTCCGGCCTTCCACTGAACATCCTTGTGTAAGAAAAGTAACTGTTTTAGTATATTTTTTAGCCATACTAGATTGAATTCGACAGTTTATATTGGGTTCAATATCTTATTTGCAAACAAACCGATTTAAATTATACAGCGCGTAGTTCTGAGTTCTGATACCGTATTGCACAACGATTCAATTTGAACCAGAAAAACCTAAAATGTTGAAGTATGAATCAATCAGTTTAAAGACATAATTTACTAACATGTGTGCATTACATACATACTAATATGACAAATTATAAGTAATTCACTCTCTTCTTTGATGTAAGTAACAATGCAGGGTTAGGGGCAGCTCCATTCAAGCTTTCCAAAGACGGCATAGAAATGCAATTTGCAACTAACCATCTAGGTTTGCCTAACAATTTTTTTTTATATATATACTTTACACTGTACACCGACGGATCGATTTTGTAATATTTGCTTCTATTTTACCAATTCATTTGTTGCTTGAACCATCCAATCTGCAGGTCATTTTCTTCTCACTGAACTTCTGTTGGAGACCATGAAAAGAACGTCGCGAGAAAGCAAAGTAGAGGGGAGAATTGTTAATGTATCATCATCACTTCATCCAGATGGGTACCGCGAAGGGATTCGTTTTGATAAAATTAATGATGAAGCAGGGTAAATCTTCTTTCTGCTATCCTGGTTTAATACTTTAGCATCCGTTTTTAACATTTCAAAGCGCATGTTTCGGAGAATTATGTCAACTATCTAACCCTTTTGGTTGCTAATTTACAGATACAACAGATATTATGCCTATGCTCAATCCAAGCTTGCTAACTTATTACATACTAATGAACTTACAAGGCGTCTCAAGGTATTGAACATTTTAAGTCATCCAATGCAAATATTTAACCTGTTACTATAAGAATTGATCTGCAGTAATTCTTGGTCGACTTGATAATTAACTTATTTTTTTTAACAGAAAGAAGGGGTAAAGATAACTGCGAATTCTCTTCATCCCGGTATGATTTTTACCAATATCGGGCGCCATGATCTCTTGTTAAGCTGTAAGCTTCATCTTCTCTACTTTACTAGTGTCATTATTTTAGTAACAATGTTTCCCTTGGTTAAGACTATGTTCAATCTCAAATTCGAGGTCATGTGTTCGATTTTCACCTCCTTAGAATCGTTGGTATCACGAATTTAACCAAAGTATGTCTGGTTTTCCACTGAATAACTGAAATTTTAACTGGCTTGAAACAGGTTTTTTCGGTGTGAGTGGACTTTTCAACAAAACTAAAACTGTTCCTCAGGTACTCCTTGAACTTCCACAATATATGCAGCCAAATAATTACTTTTGTCCCAAATGTGATGATGATCAAATAGTCCTGTTACATTTTCCGGTACACAGAATCTTGTACCGTTAACATTTATAGCCGACGTGGTTGAATAATTTCATCGAACATTGTCCGTGTAGGGTGCGGCAACCTCATGCTATCTGGCACTTAACCCACAAGTTAAGGGCGTATCCGGCGAATACTTTGTGGACTCTAACATTGGCAAACAGAGTTCTCAGGCAAAAGATGCAGATTTGGCTAAAAATCTGTGGGATTTTAGCTTGAGTTTGACCAATGCCAAGTAGCACAGAGTGTTGATCTTGCTGGTTTCTGTCATGGTAGCTCTTTTCTGCACTTTCTATTATCAAATCAATTGCCAAATTTCAGAACTTCAAAATTGTAATCTGTTTGTACTTTCTGATCATGGGATCAGATCTTTGTGATTCTTCACTTTATGCATTGAGATTTTATGTTTTTCTTCTAAAATACTGAATTTGATTTGCATATATTTATAAAAAGCAAGGTTCTAAAAGATGCTAGGCTCTAGTCGGGCGGTGGACTATGGCCTAGCGCCTAGGCCGCTAGGCGAGGCCTTGACGGATTTAAGTAAATCTGTTATATTTTGTGTAAATAAATGTCTGTTTATACTTAAAATATATATAATTACATTATAAATTACAAAATAGAATGATATATATATATATTATGAAGTATTGAAACATAATGAAAACATGGGGAACAAGCATATAATGTGTGTTCATTTAAGTATTCAACAAGTCTCTTACAATTTATTAAAAAAAAAATAATAATGCAAAATGAAAGTTATCTATTTTCTGTTTAAGTGAGTCGCAACCTAGGTGGGTCTAGGTGGCATGGGCGGATGCCTAAGCAGTCTAGGTGAGCGCCTCAGCAGGTCTAGCCCTTTTGAAATTTTCAAACGTCTAGACATTAATTGAGGTTGTGGCCAACCGTCTAACGCCTATGCAGGATCTAAACGGCGCTAGTCAGGGGCCTTTAGAATAGTGATAAAAAGTAATGATTTCCGCATATCCTTTGTTAGTCTTGTTGCTTGATGCTCTTTGATTTATTGAATCCTCAGGTAGATATAAAAAGGGACGTTCAAGGGAACCAAAAAGGGTTTGCAAAAATCACTTCTCGTTTCTATTCGTGCCGCTCTATTGATCGATACCTAGAAAGGTTCTTATAATTTACAATTTCCAATTAGTCTTGCGTTCAGTAAACTGTGAACGTTCTCTGACCAATCTTAAAACCTGTTTGCACATGAGAGATGTGCTTTTCCCATAAGCGATTTTGGACCTCCCAAAATCTCTTCCATAACAGGTTATCATTAAGCTAAACCATTAACTATCCGAGCATAAGTAATACCACTGAACGTCTCGTTCTTCATCTATAAATTAGGTCATCAGAAGATATCTAGAGAAAGATATTCAAGAGGAATTAGATTTCTTCTATTTGATGCAACTTCAAGTACATTTAGATACAACAGTATAACCCGAACCGCCTACCTTAAGAGTCGGACTGAGCTCCGTGAACTGATACGGGATTGAACAGACTGGCCCGGAAAGCTTTCAAATCTCAACTACCATCTTCACAAAATCAACTTGAATTCAAATCCCCACCCTCTGTACAATAATTTGTGCCATCTCAGCCGCCCTTTCTTCTCCCGGTAACTTATAATAGAAGGTCAGGTTCAAATGCTAAAGTGTGCACTTCTTTACAGCAGCAGAAACGTTCGCTTTACATGGAATTATCAAATGCTGGATCTCGAAAGGCCATCGCAATAGAGCTTTAGAACCCTCTTCTGCTGAGTACTGCTTACCACTGGAACATGACTCAGAGCATTGCGACCATTCATATCATGTTACTCTTCTGGCAATCAGGGTATCAGAAGATCCAAACTCATTTGCATATTTGTCCACGTTGTCGATTCCTAGAAGCCCTGTTCTAGCCAGGGATCATGCACCTATCATATACCACTGCTATGATCGAGCACTAGTCCAAGGATGTTTAGCTTAATATGAACCACCTACCATGTACCACTGCAACGATCGAGCACTACAGTCCATGGATGTTCAACTTAATATGATCCCTTAAGAGCTGCTGAGACACACGATCAGCCAAAACAGACTGCACATCAAATAGCTCCCTGGGGTCCCCAGAAACTGAATGCCCGACCTGGTTTCCGAGTACACCATTATCAGATAAAAATATATCCCGGAAAGCATAAGAGCCTTGTGGAAATCCTTGAGATAGGTCTGGCTTTGGCTCATGGTATGGCATGTTGCCATTTGTATGGAAACCACAGTTTTGAGATCTCTGGGTCATCCCTATGCCTGCAAGTGAGTAGGTTGTTGGCTGCTTCAAGTGTTGAAAAGGGATTGAACTGCTGGTGAGAGGTGTAGATGAACCGGATGTGGTACGAGGGCTAGATATGGGAGAGGGGGACATCCTTCCGCTGACATGTTGTGGTGATCTAGAATGTAGAAGCGGACTTCCAATAGGAGAAATTGGGCATGATACATTTTTCGGTGAATAAGCATCACTGGGAACCAAAAAGGAAACGGAGAAGTTAAGAATATAATGAAACAATGAGTAACTAGTAGTCAAATCAGTCCTTATTGACCCAGGTGGCATTGATATTACTGATAGGTTTTCTCACATTTACTTCAATATTATACGGTTATAAAGGTATTGTCATTGCCCCTTCCGAAATGAACTGTTCAATCATATGCAAAGGATTCTTTAATGAAAAAGTACAAGTGTGCGTATTAAGCTTAATAATGTTGGTTGCATGTATGAGTTGGAAGCAAAAACAAGGTACAGACCAGGTTTTGATAACGTAATAGTTTGGTCACTAATTAAAACCACCAACGTACACGTGATAAAGATATTATTGAGAAGACAGGAGAGAGACCTTGACACGGAAACAGTTGTTGAGCCTCTGGACTGATGCATGCCCATCCCTTCTGATTCTAAGTTCAAATGATTTTTCCCATGTCCAAATGCCTAAAAGAATACAAGAAAAGGAAATGCATCAACTTTACAACTGATAAAGCAGACAAACATGAAATTTTGTATGTTCTGCACCAAATATGCCAGCATTAATCAACTGAAAATAATTAGTCTCCAAATAGCATATAGCTCGTTGTCCACATGACTACTTACAAGTATACACAGCACCATAATATCTGTTTCCCACAGCACATCCAACATACGGACAAAAAATGTATGTACTGTAAATTTAGATTTTGGGGTACTGTAAAACCTTATAATGTCGGGTGTCAGCAGAGCATGGTTTTCATCTTATACAAGGTAATAAACATGGAAAAACAATATGAAAGGACGGGAAACAAAATGTTCTCATGATATAAAAGTTCTAATGTCATATATCATGAGGTCATCTAACTGCACTCTGAAGTTGATAAGCAACGAAAAGTTAATATTTGGTTGCCATCAAAGACAACAAATTTGAAGTCTGAAAGTAACCGAAATACTTTTTTAACATCTTCAGTGAGATTTTTTATTTTGGCATGCTTCTACCTGAGATCTCATTGCAGCTGGTCCTTTAGAATGCTCTGCACTAGAAATGGTTCTTTCTGGTGGAGCAACATTGCTAACAAAAGGATGCTCCAAAAGCTGAGCAGCAGTGGGACGATGCAGTGGGTTACGTTGCAAACAAAGCCTAATAAAGTTCTTCCCATCCTCTGACAGATGATCAGGAATTTCAGGAAGTTCCTTGCTGTTTCCAATCTTAAACATGGCAGCAACCTTTGAAGCACACAAAACAAGGAGGATAAGGTCATTGAGGAATATCTGCCATGCAGTCAATGAGAAATGTATAACGTCCGAGTATTGCATAATACCCAAGTCTCTGAATTCAATCTTACTAACCCCTTCATATTGGCTCCAAGGTGGTTTTGTTGTGGCCATCTCAAGAACAGTGCAGCCAAGGCTCCATATATCAACCGCAAGATTACAACCGTTTGAATTCTTGATAACCTGAAGCACTTGAGCAGGTAATGTTACCATAAAGCCATATGAAAAAAGTGATGCAAGCGCAGAAAAAGGAACTGTGCTAACCTCAGGCGCCATCCAATATGGGCTTCCATTGAACGATAATGGACAAGACTGCCCAGTTATCTACAAATCATTTCAGATGAGATCAATCACAACACTCAGATTCATGGTTTATAGGAAAAAATAAATGTTACACAACTTGGATGAGTTTATCAATTGTCCCATTTCACAGTGTTTCTTTTGGCTTGTTTCACTCTCATAACACACTGGTTTATAGGACCTTGTTTCATTGCTAACAACAAGGTTTCATGCTAACCAGACTATCAAAAGAAATGATTGAATGATTATAGAGATAGAAACTGCAAATGAACCATCTTACATGCTTTGCCATCCCAAAATCTGCTAATTTCACCCGACCATTTGGATCTACTAATATATTTGCTCCTTTGATATCCCTGAACAAACTAAGCTTCTCATTAGGTCAAACAACATTCTTAAACAATCAAAACTAACATGGCCCTTAAGGGTGGGTGATAGATGATCTTCAAAATAAATCGAGTTTTAATAATAAGTGACTCACCGGTGGACAGTGTTTTTGGTATGTAAGTATGCAAGCCCTGACAAGATTTGTTGGGTATAACTACGAGTGGCTACTTCACCAAACTGACCATACTCTTGAAGCAGTTTATAGATGGACCCACCGGACACATACTCCAAGTATATGTAAAGCTTGTCATCTACCTGTTCAATTATACACATGACCACATACAAACAATAGGAATAACCAAATTATTTTAAAATGTTTACTGGCAAATGTGTGAACAGCCAATGTTGACTCACCTAAGCACCAAAAGCTATCTAGAGATTACAAAATAATACAAGGAACTCACCGTCTCAGATCCATAATACTGCACTATATTTGGATGTCGCAAGCGACTTAGCAAAGCAATTTCCTGGAAACACAACTTGTGAGTATAAACTATCCTCAACCTTAAAAGGAAAATATGTAAAACTTATATGTAAAATATTTACTAAGAAATATTTAATTCTTTACAATGGCAAAGCTTTGAACAGATCTACTGAGTCAGTACGAAAAAGACTTACCTGGCCCAGCTGCTGTGCACTTTCCTTTGATTTTGCATCATCTGCAAATAGAGTTACCTCCTTCATTGCACACATCTCACCGCTTTCACTGAAGCCCGAAAACTGAATCAAACTAGACATTCAAAATAACAAAGAATGTGTGCAGTGTGCATTACTTAATAAGGGTGGACAATCACAAATCATTATTTTTAAATTCAGATTTCACAAACATTGTCTGATTATAAGCACAGGAAAACTGTAATTTTGGAAAGCTTAGACTTAAAAATCTGTCACACGTGGCTTAGCTTACAGTTCTTAGTTGAGAATAGGAAATTTGTGTCAATACAATACATGCTAAGAATTGGATATTACTGTAAAATGCTCAATCAATTAACAGAGCTGATTTGAAGGCATTCGGCTACAAACCTGTTAAAACCAAGATATACATGCCCAAATGTGCCCCTTCCAAGCAGGCGCCCCTTCTTCCAGTGTGAGCCAGGGCTTGTTGGATGTTCTACCCTATTAGGGCTACGTGGAACTGTGGGAGTTGTTGTGGCTGAATATGAAGGAGAAAAAAGACAGGTCTTAGTTATTGTTATTGGAGGAAGGGGCAACCGATGGCTTTTCTGCTTCGCATCATCAGGCCGGCTTGTAGGTGACTCTGCGGCTGGCCCTCCGGATCGAGGATGCAGAGGGGTAGCAGCACCACTTTGTATTCTGGAGTTGGGACCAGGACTAGTCATTCTAGGACTGGGTATTGGAGAACATTCGGGACTACACCTACTGTGCTGCCAAAACAACTGTCCTGACGTATCCCCTCCAACTGAATTATGCCCAGAATTTTGGCCTGAACCTGGACTAGAGCAGTGGGTAGAAGCTATATCTGGATAAGTCTTTGCTGCCCAGAAACTAGAGTTCCTAACTTGCTCAACACTGAACACTCTAATTGGACTCCTAGAAGGACTCGACATTGAGCTGTCGGGAGCACTAGACAAAGTACCATGGACAGGGATTTGTATATTCTGCATATGTGTGCTTGAAGGTTTCCATTTTGGTGATGTAGACAGAATCTGATTATTGCACAAAAGATGACCCGGCTTCAACGTTTCTTTGGAGTTCTTTTGGTACACAATAGGGAATGGATCCTTTTGTATTACACTACATAAAGATAGAAGTAAATTTTTCAGGGGTGAATGAGCACGCACACAGAAGAAACATTTACAGGTGAATATGATATATCATGTATCTAGCATCATAACCGTAAATAAGGACTTCATTTCGAATGACTTAGATGAGAATTTACCAGGAAGGACTGTTTATATTTGTTCTGTTTCCATTTTCATAGTCGGATCCCATGGGACTTAGAAGGCGTGAGTCAGACGGATCATCACTATCAATAGAACTATCACTGGATATGGAAGCAGTAGCTAAATCTCCTTCAGCATAGGTACGATCTTCCCTGCTTGAGACACATCCGGGTGCTGGAAGAGGCAAATAGAACAATTGGTTGGACTCTCTGTCAGATTCTGGTTTTGATGCCACACTGATGCCAGAGTTAGTACGCCCAATGTTAGAAAGTTGCACTCTAGGAAGGGGTAGTGGCTGGGCATGAGGCTTTTCTGCAAAGCTCTGACAGCGTGATACTTGTGAGGAGGGTGCTGTCACCAGCACCCTAGATAGAGAACCCATTTCTGAAATGGTGTCAATGCATCTTCTTCGAGAACCTCCTGATCTACCATTGCACTTTTCTTCGGACGAACTCTTAAGTTTACGGTGTATGGTTGCTATGGTATCGATGAAACTCTCCCGATTAGTTTTCTTCTTCTTCACTTCTTTGGATGAAGACTTCCTCCACCAAGAAGGCATGCTTATATAGTGAAACTACAGTCAAAAAGAGCAGATCCCGAGATAAATTACTCTCCTTGGTTAAAGATAAGCTATCGCATTTAGACGTTTTTAATGACCAGGTACGCAACTCATATATTCATAACAATGAGAAGTTATCCAGTGGCTGTATCCATAAAACCTCTGTATGACAAAACTCAAACAGATAGCGATAACTCATTTAGGCAGGAGTCCCAGAGGAGCGATTCAATGCAAATTATGCCAACAAGAACCTGTATAGATATTCCAAGCATTTTGTCATTAGCTCTTGCCAAGAACAAATACAATAGACAATTAATTACATAAATGTACGTCGCATAACAACGTAAATTTGAATTATCAGTAGGTGGGGAACCCATTACTCATGTGTTGACAAGCATGCATAAACAACCATAATTCGGATTCACGAACTACTGTCGAGGTCACACATTCCGATTATAAATGTTGGCTTTTTATGTGGAAAGGAACAAACCTCACCAAAACTTTCGAAAGCCAACTGCTTTTTTATTTGCAAAGATTATTTACTAAATAGAGAAATTCACAGCTCAGATCTACGAAATTCGGTAACCCATTTCGACAAATTCAATTGCATAAAGTAAATATCTTAAAATCCAAAAGAAATCAGAAATTGAATAAAATTTCACTCCCACCACCAAACAACATTAACTTCTTACAATTACGAAATTACTACTATTTAAACAAAGAAAATACAAAAATTAAGCTAATCAAACACAATGGCGGAGAAAACACAAGCTCAAAATCCGTGACGGAGCCGTAATTTCCCAACGAAATGCAAAATATTTTCAAATAATTCAATTCTCTGAAGCTCGAGAGAAATTCAAGCCACTAAACTGACTAAAGCAGAAACCCTAATTACTTACAGCGCGGCAGTGTACGTAGAGCCAGAAATGACGTCGCTTGGAGGAAAGCTGGAAACTCAGTGTCTGTCTGTCCCTCTCCGGCACGGCGGAGCGAGGAAGGTGAAAAGATGGCGAGCACGGAAGAAATGTTTTGGAGTGAGCGGTAAAGTGTGCCTCTGGTGAGTGTTGAGAAATATAATAATTAAAGTGAGTAATTTATTAAATTTAATCGTTAATTAAATCCAGAAAAAAAGGTAGCGACCATCGCGGTGTATTATGATTTCGTGTTATCGTTAAGGATCACCGTTGGTTTTGGTCGTGATGACCACGGTCTTTGTGGTTTGTGGTTAGTAACAATTTGAGATGAAGGGTGTATGGAGTTTGGGATGTGGTGAGAGTAGTAGACTTTTTATGTTTATTATAGTTTTTTAACGGCATCTTACTTTATTTTATATTTTTGGAACAGCTTAATACTCCATCCTCATTTCATTTGTGATTTCACAAGAGGATTTGCTAACCACCCGTTGGGGTGGGACATACCCTGCTAACTTCAGGAAGTGGAACTTCAGGCCGATTCGATTTCAATCGGTTCAGTTTTTTGTCAAAATCGAAAACTGACACAAAGTTGTAGTTCATGTGGGTTCAATTTCGTTCAGTTTTTTTTTTTATTTAGGGCCTGTTTGGTATCCTATTTGAAAATTTTTATCATTTCTCAAAACATTTTTTAAGAACATTTCTTGAAAACAGTTTTCTTGAAGACTCAAAAACTTGATTGGTTTCCAATTTAAAATTTTTAAATCTTACAACTTAAACCATGACAAAGGGATCTAAAAAGAGGGGGTCGCAAGAGATGTAGAAAGAGGAGAGAAGAGGAAAGAAAGTAAGAGATTAATTAAGGAAAAAGAAAGAAGAGAGAGAATCGGACGAGATAAAGAGGAAGATAAGTGAGAAAAAGAACCTAAAGAATGAAGAGAGCGAATTGGATGAGAGACGAAAAAGATACAAAAATAAAAAAAAAATAAAAAAAAAAGAGGAGAGAGAGAGAAGAAAAGAGAGATAGATTTGGAGTGAGAGAGGATGAGGAAGAAAAAAGAAAGAAGTGAGTTTAAGTTTAAAAACTCTAAAAACTCACTTTTTATGTTTTTGGAGAATATACTATATTTTTGAGTTAGTTTTGAGTTCAGTTTTTGAAAATAGTCCTACCAAACAAGTTTTTAAAGCCTAAAACTTGAAAATTATTTTTGAGTTAAAAAAGTTGGATTCAAGTACACTACCAAACAGGCCCTTAGTTTTTTTGTTTTGGTTTTTTCGGTTCGGTTTCAGTTCGGTTGTTGTTATTTTACTGAATTCTAATTCTAAAATGGGAAATTTTATTTGAACCCATCTAACGTCTTTTTACACCCAACTTAAATTTTAAATGTGAAATTTCTTTATTACCCTATTGTATAATTACCATCAAGTACAAAATAAAATTAACAAGAAAATTAAAAGATTTATCAGTAAACCCACCCCAATAATCAAGCCCTAACTATCACGTAATTTTTCTTCTATGTTCTGTTCTGACAAAAACCCTAAGACTCTCCCATAGAGAAAAAGCAAACCTTTTTTTACAGGTGAACGTTAATCTTGAAGTTTTGGATCCTTCAACTAAGTATGAATGGATTTATGCAAGAATTGAATTATTGTTTTATATGTCATATATAACGTTATGACTTTGCTGCCTCTGCAAGTTTCCCTATTCTTTTGTTCTTTTTGGCCTTTGGTCAGCTTTGCTTCACTCACAAGACAACCGATTGTCCTCTTTCTGGCGTTCAATATTATTTTGTAGGCAAATGAAGTGGCCTTCTCATTCGTAAGTGTGCGTGTACGTCTTTTAATTTCCTCTACTTCCTTCAATTTATCCAATAAGACATGATTCATCTAGCAATATAAGTCTTTATATTACCAAAACATAAAAACTCAAATTCATATGCAACATACATCATCACGCAAGGTAACCTGAGCTTTATTGAGAACAATGTTGTAGAGGTTGATGAAGACTCCATCAAAAGCAACTGTTGGAAGGAGAGAATGTGTAGAAAATGCATTGATTTTGGCTTTTTATTTTTTGAATGGTTGTAAGATAAATTACAAATTGAATTGAGTTTGTAAGGTAGTTTAGGTAGTAAATATGAGTCTAAAAGATATTGATAGTTTCATTAAAATTAATATGGGTGTAAAGAGTGAGCTCTGTGTAAAAAGAGGTTATATAAGTTCAAATAAAATTTCCCTTCTAAAATGAATCTGTGAGCTATTCTTTTTAGAAGTTCTTACATAATTCATTTGGAAGAACAACCGCAACAGCCTCGTATTGTCCTATTTTGTATTTCCCTTGTTTTGGCTTTGGAGCTACAACTTGAGGCATAGACCAAAATGAAAAAAATTATAGAAAAAAATTACGAAGATACAAATCAATTAATTTTTACCTTCAAAGCCAAAGCTGCAAGCTCACAACAAACCAACAAAAAAAATAATGAGAGCTAATAAAAAGGGGCGTTTTGATATAAATGCCTGAGTTTTCAACTCTATAGACTAAACATTTGTTGGTTTTAGAGATTTAATTAGACATTTTTCCTACAAATTTGGAGTCTCATCTATTATAAATGTCCTTTATTTGTACCAAAATTACAGATCTTACCACTGCCTAAATTCTTCACGTCAAGGAAAAAATGTAGAGATATTGAAACAAATTCCTACAATCTAGCTCCTTTGATTCCCTCTAAACATAATTAGACCAAAAAAATGATTATATACAATTTATTAAGGAATAAAATACCCTACCGTTTGATTTTTTTTTTCCTTTCAATAAAGAAATAAAATACCATTTAAGATATTTGTAGTAATCCATATATAAATTTTTGTAGTAATTCATATAAGAAAATAACATCAAGAATAATACAAACATACCAATAAAAAAATATATGTGTGAAAACAAACCTACTAAAACCGGAAATAAACGTACTAGTAAACAACGTTGAAGAACAAAAGTAAATGGACCAATCAACGATATGTATAATATTAATCATACCCATATGATACTAAATGGTACAATCCATAATGTATACAAAAACAATAGTAACAAAATCGTGAAAAAAAACCTATCAATCAACAAGAACAAAACTAAATGTACTGAAAGCTAAAACAAAACGTACCAAAACCTAAAACTAAACGTACCAATCAACGATATGTACACCCAAAAATTAAAACTAAACGTACCAATCAATACAAAACGAATATATGATAACCAACAACAATAAATGTACCATTATCACTAATCAACAATATGTACAAATTCAAATGTATACAAAATGATTATCTAACAAAAAGTATACTAAATAATAAACAAACAAAAAAATCTAAGCGTCCATCATTTCAATTATTTTTTCAATTTTTGGATACAAAAAATGTTTTGAACGAAAACAAAAATTAAAAGAGATAATTGGATAAATATGTTGAGCGAAAAAAAAAACCAAAATTATCTCCCAAAAAAGAGTCCACAACTCCTAAAATACATGAATAAAAAAATAGCCGGATAAAAAAAAATATCTCTCAACTAATTAAAGGGACAAATTTAGAAATCAATATGTAAAATTTTAATTTAAAAAATACAATTATTTTTTTAATTTAAAAAATGAGAAATATTGATGTGGCCTAATGTACCAAAGCGTCTTGATCAAAATTCTAAAAGGCATGAATATTTAATAAAAGAAATTCAAATTTTGAAAGTTTAAATCTAATTAACTCTAATAACAAAAACGAAAAAACATTGATTATAAAACTCCATGCAAATAATTCTTAGCTAGTACAAAGAAGAAGAAAAATTATAAAAAAAAAAAAAACTAGGTACAATAAATTTACGAAGAATTAAGTTTTCATCCTTCTTTCTTCTATTCCATTCCCTTGATTAAAAAACCTTATTGCTTTGCAAATTTTGATCAAGGTCCTTAGGTTTTAAAGAGTGTCATTATTTCAATAACAAAATATTTACATATTAGCATAATATAATTAAATTTCTAAACTATATTCATTTAATGTTAGAAAAGTTACATTTGGTATATTTATATTTATGGCTATGGTTTGTATTATATATTTCTATTTTTAGTTTCTACCCAATTTTAATTTTCAACCCTTTTTTAAATTTGTACTAAAATTCTTATTAGTTTTAATTTGTACCTATATATATATTTGTTTTGTGCTCATATTTAAAAAGAAAAAAGAAAAAAAAAAGGGAAATTAGGTTTTCATCCCTCTTCCTTCTATTCCATTGATTAAAGCCTTATTTCTTTGCAAATTTTGATCAAGTTCCTTAGGTTTTAATGACACACCTCGACCAAAAATCAAGGCGTGCTGGCCATCACGTGAGGGTGACATAGCCATGTGCACAGTGCGAAAGCGATAAAGATAAGAAATATACGAATAAATAAAAACTGAAAGCTACTAATGTGCACTAATAAGCAGAAAGTGCTAGGAATGAGATAAAAGTGTAAATACTCCTAATCAGAGCATAGAAAGTCTAGGTGCAGTCCAGTAGGACAAGTACTAGTTATACAGTACCAGAAGATGTCCTACTAATAATATATTTTGTCAGAACCGCCGAGATCCTCATATGCCACCAACAGAAAGTCTACCTAAAACCTGGAAGGGCGCAAAACAGAAAGTGTGAGTGGGCAAAAACAAGGCTTTTTAAAACCATTTCATTTATCAAATGCTCTAACCCCTCGCTGTAAAACATGTATAATCTTTCCAAGAAATAGAATATAAACATATACATATATATATATATATATATATCAATTCAAATCATGATTCACATGAGTATGCCATGCCAAGATATAAACAGAATAAGTAACCCAGGTGGAAATAAATTCATGGAAAATAACACATTAGCCGGAACCCCTGCAGAAGTCTGTACTGCTGAATTCATAGCTCATTAGTCAATCTAGCCGTAGTCACTGAAAATGACCTATACGTCACTACACTGCACACAAGTCGGAACCACTGAAAAGGTATGTACGACAAGACCGGGTGTAATATAGTTATGCTCAATGCTATGCACTCAAGATAGCTATGCGATAAATCGCTAGTTCGGAACCACTTATGATGGTCTGTACGACAAGACTGTGCACCTAAATTGGATCCAATGTGAGCATATGGTGCGGGAGGTGACATCATAAACAGGCTTGTGCCCTATCTCTGGCTAAATCACTAACATCGAGGTGCAGGTTTATGAGCTCAAAGTTTATCAATTAATCACAACCGTTATTCATATTCACAATTCATAAACTCACCTGGGACTTACCTGAACGTCCTCAACACCACAAATATATATATATATATATATGCAAACATCATATGAATATTCTAAATATAAAACGTTTGGCATGGCAATTCAAATCATAACTCATTTAAATGCATTTTTTTGGGCAAATATCAAGTATATAAGTATATATTGAAAACCAAAAACCCACTCACTAGTATGTCAAAGGGTCGTAGCCTCCGAGTCGCCCTTGACTGCGCTCGTCCTCGGGATAAGTCTCCCCTATATGCGAAACAATTATCAAAACGTTAATTTAAAGCACATAACCAATACTAGCTAATAACTTCTCATACATTGCTCAATTGAGGTATATAAATATACCATTGTGATCTACACAACTCGACGAACATCCCCATATTTTTAAAATAATTTTTGGAGCCTTCACTATCCATCACGCACCGGCAAGGGCACGGCCCTACGCGCGGCCACGCGTAGGGACCCTAATGGAATCCCCTAACGCCATTATGAATATTCCGTCAAAGTTGACGGAATATTCCGTCATCCCCTACCTTCGCACTCCAGTGACCGTCGCCGTTGCCGGAAACTGGAAAACTTTAAAACCTTATAACTTCTTCATTTCTCAACCAAAATCCATGAAATTTAAACCAAATTGAAGCTTACAACGAGTAGAACACATTCTTACCAATTTCAAGCTCCAAAAATCACCGAATCTCGTCGGAGAAGACACGATAATTCCAACCAACTTTCAAACTCACCAAACTCGACTTCCTAACGTCCAATTTGCTTGGTTTTTGTTCTCCGAGCTTCGTAAGAACGTCCTAAAGCTTCCTACGAGCTTAAAATCCCCTGAAACATCCATAATTATGACCATGTGAACAGTACTCAATTTGGGGGTGATGGTTTCTTGGGTTTTACAAGCTTTCAAGTCCTAAAAATGGTACGAATGGACTCAGAAGCTTGTAGGGAACAAGAATATTACCTTTTTAACGTCGATCCATGCGTGAAAGCTTGAGTTCAAAGTTCGTCTGTACGGTTTGTATGGAAAATAGAAAGAAGTCCAAGAGGGAGGAGAGAGAGAGAGCACGGGAGTGATGGAGAGTGTGTGTGTGTGTGTCCACGTAGGTCATCCACCAAAACCCACAAAACTAAATCCTTTTTAGTTTCCCTTAGTTGTAAACTTAGGAAAATAATGGATGGATCAAAAAATCTAAGTACATAATACACACAACACACTAGAACGTCCAAGGGTATTTTAGTAACTTCCACGCTTGAGACATGAAACACGTCATGCACTTTGGACAACTCTGGAGACAACTCAAGTATGTAAGCAACCTCACCGACTCGCTTAGTGATCATATACGGTCCAATGTACCTAGGACTCAGGTTGTCTTTCTTTCCAAACCGCACAACACCTTTCCATGGTGATAGCTTCAGAAATACCCAATCACCTACATTATACATTTAGTCAGTGGCATGCTTGTCTGCTAAGCCCTTTTGACGATCCTGGGCCCCTTTCAGGTTAGACTTAATTACTTGAATATTCTGAGTAGTTTCGTCCACAATCTCCGGGCCCACCAAAACTCTTTCGCCAACTTCTGACCAGCATAATGGCGTTCGACAAGACTTGCCATAGAGTGCCTCAAAAGGTGCCATACCAATACTTGAATGGTAACTGTTGTTGTAGGCGAACTTCATCAAATCCAAACAATCATGCCAACCATCGCCAAACTGCAGCACCGAAGATCTCAGCATATCCTTTAATGTCTGAATGGTCCTCTCAGATTGCCCATCTGTCTGAGGATGATATGTCGTACTATAAAGTAATCTCATACCATGAGCTTCCTGGAACGCTATCCAGAACTTAGAAGTGAATCTAGGATCCCGATTCGAGATAATATCAACTGAAACACCATGGTACTTCACAATCTTCGATATGAACAACTTAGCTCATCGGCTTAATGAATATTTTTCCCTTACTGGAATAAAGTGTGATGACTTAGTGAGCCGATCAACTATCACCCAAATGCCGTCATAACCATTTTGTGTACGAGGAAGTTTATACACAAAATCCATGGTAATATTTTCCCATTTCCACTGTGGAACGGGAAGTGGCTGCATCAATCCAAACGGCTTCTGCCTTTCAGCTACTTTAAATTGTGTAAATTGGACCATTTCCCACTTTAAAAACCGGTCCCTCACTTACCACACCAACCAATCACCTTTCTCCCTATTTTCTATCACCCAATTTGAAACCCTCTCTCTCTTGTCCAATTAGAAACTCTCTCTCTTTCTTCTTCTTCTTCTTCTTCTTCTTCTCTCTAACTGTATATCTCTTTCTCTTTGCAACAACAAACTCCATCATCAAACCTCACAGATCGACGTTCAAACCACCATCATCATACTCTTCTCGTCCCCACGAGTCTATCCGTACGAGATGATTTGAAAACAAACGAGATTTGAGTTCCCAACTTGGAGCTCCGACTCGGATCATGGTTCTTCGACGTCTTTCCGTTTGAGTTACAAGGTTTTGGAAGGTTTAGAAGCAACTACACAACTCCCCAAGGCCCATAGCCTAAGTTTGAGGTCAAGCCAACGTGTAGACATACGGTTTTGGGACATTGGAATTAGGGCTGAGACTTTCGAGCCATTTTTAGTCCATTTTCATCCATTTTTTTGGACTTTCTAAAGGCACAAACTTGTTATTCTCTTCCCAAGCTTCATTTCCATATAAAGTACGTCGAAAATGGTTGAGAAATGAGAAAGTTTTAAAGTTTTAAAGTTTTTACAAAAATCCGGCCAACTTTTCCAGATTCTGGCAAACCAGGCAACGGCAATGGCAAATGGCGGCAACGACAACCAGAGAACTGAGGAAGAAGGAGAATATTCCATTAAAGTTGATGGAATATTCTCACGCTGTTATTGACGCCGTTGAGGTATTCCGTTAGAGTTAACAGAATATTTCGTCAACTAACGAAATATTCCCTAAGGTTTCTGCCTGCGCATGCAGGCAAGTGGCCGCACATGTGGCCAATTGCTGGTGTCGCATGCAGGCGCGTTGCCACGCATGTAGCTGATTGCTGGCGGCTCGTGGAGGCTCTTGAGGGACCGTGCTGCTTCGTGGCGGTGCATGGTCAATGTGTATGGGTTCATGACGTCGCGTATAATGCTTTTGTATATTTAAACTCTCTATTTGAGCAAACTATGGGGGATTTTCCTAGCCTTTTCGTGTATGTTTTAAATTATTATAGTTATTTAACATATAGTAGAGAATTATCCAATGAGATATGAGGTCAAGCAAGGCTAGGAGGCTACGATCCGACTACGTATCAGTGAGTGGGCATTTGCTTATATATATATATATATATATATAGTTTTATGGGTTCCATAAATAGTTTTGGATTTAATATTATGCCTATCATGCCATGCTTTATTTCATTTTAAAAGTGCTATTATATTTTTGAGATTTATAAATTGTCATGGCATGTTCATATAAATTTTACTTGCTCATCATGCATGCTTGCACTGGTATATTACTCGCCTCGAGCTAGGGCCAGGTTTCACGTGTATGTTCACATCGCACTGCACGCTCACTTTGGATCCATTGTAGGTGCCAGTCCTGTCTTAGGTTGCAATAGGCAACTAGGACTCGTATATGATATGCCTAGCGCCCTCACGTGATTGTAGTACTAGAGCATATATTATGATTACACCCAATCCCATTCATGTCAGAATTTCTCTTCATGAACTCGTGAGTTAGCATAGATTGATGAGCACTTGATTTTCTTATGCCACGATTGAGATATTACGATTTGTTGTGTTTTTGGAATTATTGATGGATTACATTTGGTTTCATACTTATACGTAGTATGATTTTCTAGAAACTATACATCTTTTACAACGAAGGGTTAGTATGTTCAGAAAATAAATGTGTTTCATAAACCTTTGTTTTTGCCCACTCACACATTCTGTTTTTCGCCCCTCCAGGACTTAGTTAGCTTAATCCTCTGTGACGTACGAGGGATCTTTGGTGATTCTAACATTCTCCCGAGTAAATGTAGGAGTTTATTTCCAATTGTGTAATAAGTATCTTAACTAGATTCGACTACTCTACTTATGTCGTATTGTCATCTATTCTCTCATTATAAATTCTAGCTTCGGTTTAAATTTATTTGTATTTCTTCCACCTCACTTTACCTTTGGCTACGTCATTTTCGGGTGTCGGCCATCATGGCTTGACTCCGGTCAGTGTGTGTCAGTTTAGTATCAGAGCATAGGTTTGGCATTCCTGCATTCTTCATATGTGTTATAAGTCCTAATAATTTTTTATCTCTTATGTCAGAATCATGCCACCTCGTAGAGCGCCACCTGTTCCACCTAAGACAAACTTTCTTGATTTTGGACAACTCGGTAAGGCTATCGCCACCGCCATTTAGCCAACAATTCGTCCTCCCCAAAAGAACTACCTTAGAGACCACATCTAATCTTCAAATAAATAATTTATATGGCAACGAGGGACTTGAGGTAGCCGAGGCTTACTTTGAGCATGTTGAAAAGACTTTTCGCGCTATGCAGGGACAAAGGAATTTTCCAGCGGAACGATTGGTCAAAACATCGACGTGGTTCTTTCATGGAGGAGCAAAGTCATGGTTGATTTACGAGTCACGCCCAATGTCTACATAGGACGTCGGGAGCTGGGATGTTTCAAGCGCCAATTTGATGCCAGATTCACACCTCATGAATACAAGGATCGAAAAGACACGAGTTTACATTTTTGAAACAGGGTAAAATATCAGCAATAGAGTATCACCGGAAGTTCACTAATTTATCTTGTTATTGTCCTGCCATTGCTGAAAATCCCAAAGAAATGCTTCGTCAGTTCAAGAAAGGAACTCGTAAGCAACTTCGTTCTTTGGAGGTGTATACTCCATGCTCCACTTATCAAGAATTCTTTGAGATTTTACTTCATGTTGAGGATTTTGAAAATGGCCCCGATGACAATGATGATGGAGAGGAAAATAGTAACATCAGAAGAATAACAACAAGGGGCAATCATCATTTGGTCCCCAAAAGATTCAATATTTCAAGAAAATCGGTAACAGTTCTGGATCATCTATCGAGGGTTCAAATTCCAATACACCTCGAAGAGGCGGAAAATTCACTGGCAATTCACGTTTTCAGAATCAAAGAAACTCCAACAATTCCGATGCTCAGTTCTATCACAAGTGCTAAAATTTTCTAGGCCACTTTGCTAGAATTTTAATTGACTCGGGTGCTACTCACTCGGTTATTTCTCATATGTTCTAATCCAATAAAAATTTTATTGTAGCCATTTCATCTCATTACATTGTAATATAATGAGGGACTTTAAATCTAGGATTTATATACCACATGTATAGATACACACAATATGGGATTATAAATCTCATATATGTCAAACAATTAATCTCACATATATTAATATTAATATAATGAGGTAAACAATGTCAAGGGACTTTGATCAAAAATTAAATATCATTAAGGTTTTGGTTAAAAAAATTTAGCGACTAGGGACCGAATCCAAAATTTGCCTTTCATAAATAAAAAGCAAATTTTACTCCAATTAGAGGCCTTTAAGGATAGAGGTAGAGGGATGGCGTGCTCAATTTTGCATGCAAATACAAAACCAAAGTTATAGAGAATTCCTTTTTGTCCAACCCCTATCTAAATTTTTACAAACCCATCAAAAAATTCATTTAGAAACTTCTACAAAGATACAAATCTGAGAGTATGGCTCGAAAGATTTGTTACAACTACAGGCGAGTATGGATTCTTGGTTGTCCCAGAAGATTCTTATTGAGGAGAAACAGATCAGAAGAAGCAACAGATGATCGTGTGATTAACAAAGGATAAATTCCCAGTTTCTTCAACTTGAGTTGCATGGTTAACTTGTTGCACTGCCTTGTTAAGATTGCAGTCTTTGGCAATGTGTCCAAATGTATTGCGCTTATGGGATTTTGGCTTCCCCTTGTTCCAACATTCACCATAATGTAGTTTACCACATATCTTGCAAGGTCGTTAATGACATTGTTCCCTTGCCATTGCTTAACAGGAGTTGTGGTCCTATTAGGCCATTGTTTTCCCTTACTCTTGAGCCCATTTTGAAACTTAGAACCACCAACTTGATTTGTACCTCTATTCATTTGTTTGGATGATAAATCAATACTAGCAAAAGCCTGTTCAACCTTTGACATTATTGCTTTCACTGTGCCTGTTCAACCTTTGTTCATAACCTTTTAAAATAGCTACAACATCTTGTGCATCAACGGTTTCCATTTCCTTGGTCTTTTCAATCACAGAAGCTATATTATCATTGGATTTAGGCAAGCTTTGATGACTTTTGTATATTCCTATAATCTCGGGATTCTTAGTTTAGGATGATTTCATGTAAATTAGTTCTTTCCTTATTGATATGATTGTATCAACTTATAAATTCTTCCTTGAGAGATGAATAGAAATATAATACACAATTCCAAAAGCATTTTCTTCTTGGCACCAGTGCCAGGTCGTAAAAATAGGAAAAAAACCAAGTTGTGCGCAATAGCACTGTCGCGGCTCAACCGTGTTTGGTGCACCGATCCTTGATCAACGAGTGACTATTGTCGTTGCTGATTATTGATTAACAAGTGACTGTTGTTGTTGCTACTTCTCTTTGAATTTGAAACAAACAACAAGCGATGTGTGTCATTGCTGCCCATATTTCTTTGAAATCAGTTTCAATCAGAAACCTAGAACCTAATCATCAATTTGTCATTGAGTTAACTGCCCACCACCGCACCGATGTATACGCACTGACGCACACGCACCAGACTTGAACCACTGCCACTGACCCTCTGTTGACATCTTCATTGTTATCACACGGCTACCAGGAACAACCACATGCATCATACCAACCCAGATCGTCTTTGACCCCGACCAGACTACATCCAACTGCTGCAACCTAACCAACCAGACCTATTACCTTGCATCGTTGCAGTCCAACTCGACGTTGCAATAGACTACGAACGCATCGCACCATTCAGTTTTCTGCAATCACCCACTACCGTATCTCGATCATGAGCCTTAGAATCATGCTCACACTAAACTTGTTGTACACCACTAGAACCCAGCAAATCCCATAATCGCCATCTTCACACATTGATCCATTCTTGTACGTGTTCTCACAGAAGAAGAAAGAAAAAAGAAAAGGGAAGAAAGAAAAAGGAAAAAAAAGAAAAAAATGAAGAAAAGAAAAAGAACAGAAAAAAGAGAAAAATAAAATATTTGATTTTTTTTTTGGCCCATGTAGGCTCACTTGTCTGGGCTTGATTTGATTACAAATTTAGGCTCCATCATTCTTTCCCGTTCTGCTCAGCTCACTTAGCATAATGACATCAGAGGCTTGTGTCCATCTGAATCAATCTAACCGAACAAGACAGGAGAGTATGACCAATTGTAAGGCTTTCCAAGTTTCTACATTACGGATAAGACATAGAACTGATTATGATGCTACTGAACATATGACTTGTGATTCTAGACTGGTACAAGCCTTAAAACCGTCCAACAAAACTTTCGTGAGGGTTGCCAACAGTAATGATGCCCCCATTATTGGGGAAGGCACTCTCTATTTCTGATAATCTTGATACCGTACTTGTTGTTCCTTCCCTTGATTGTAGTTTGTCTTTTGTTACTTAAATAATTGCCGCCCTACATTGTCTTGTGACTTTTTGGCCTTCTTTTTGTGTTTTTAAGGACATTCAAACTTGCAAGATAATTGGTTATGGTGTTAGAAAGAGGAGGCTCTACTACTTGGAGGTGACATCGAACAGTATCCGAATGTTGACTCAAGCATTTGTCATGGAATGATCTCAAAAGAAGAGGAATAAAGTTTTGGAGGTTTGATTGTGGCATCGTCGCCTTGGACATGCTTCTTTCAAGTATTCACGGAGGTTATGGCATCATCGCCTTGGTGTTTGTGAACTATCTAAAAGTCATCGTACTTCATTTTTGTCAAGTTTGAATAAAAGTTCAATTCCATTTATGATCATCCATTCTGATGTTTGGGGACCTTGTAAAACTACTACATTTGGTGGTGCTCGTTGGTTTGTTACTTTTATTGATGATTGCATACATATGACTTGGGTTTGTTTGATGAAGTCCAAAAGTGAAGTTCCTTATTTGTTTCAACGATTCCACAAAATGGTACAAGTACAGTATAAGTCACAAATGTAGGTCCTCAGGAGTGATAACAGCAGCTAGTATGTGAACTCTGAACTTTGTGACTTCCTTGATTATCATGGTATTGTTCATCAAACCACATGTCCATCTACTTCACAACAAAATGGGGTTGGAGAATGAAAGAACCATCAGCTTCTGAAGGTTGTTCGTGTTGTCTTGCTAGAGGAACATCTTCCTCTATCTTATTGGAGATAAGTTCTTACCTCAGCCGTGTATCTCATTAATCGTGTTCCATCTCGATTAGTTGATTTTCAGACACCACTTCAAGCTCTATCCTCACATGTTGAAGCTCATGCAGTCCCTAATCTTTCACCTCATGTGTTTGGCTGTTGAACATTCATTCATCTCCATAAACAACAGAGAAATAAGCTTGAACCTCGGGCCACACAGTGTGTGTGTGTGTTTGTAGGATATGCCTTAAATAAAAAAGGATATCAATGTTATCGCCCTCCATCGAAAAAGTTGTTTGTCACTATGGATGTTGCATTTCATGAGACTGATATGTACTTTGCCAATCTTGGGTTTTCACTTTAGGGGGAAAAATCAGACAGAAGTTCAAACTCTTGATTATACTATTTTGGATACAAATATTGTGAATGATTTGGATTTAAGTGGTGATGTCTTAGAAACCAGTGGTGATCATTCACAAGAAAATATTGTTGTGCATGACTTGGAATTAAATGGTAATACCTTGGAGACAAGTGGTGATCATTCACATGAAAACAATGTTGAAAACCTTAAAAGGGATGAGCCGATGCAAGAAACCTCATTGCCTTCCTCAACGCTAGATAACTCAATGCCACCAACCAACTCACAGTCAGTTTCACCACCCTTAAGCCCCAATAACCATATGCAATCGTCTTCGATCCCGGATGCTCCACCTCCATGTCGTCTCCCTGATTTGTCAACCAAGGTATTCCTAAACTCATTTACGAAACTGACCCTAAATCCAAGACTAGGTATCCGGTGAATAAACCCAACCCTGAGTCTAATGTGTTATACTCGTTGAGCAATTTTATGTCTATCAGTCACATATCAGAATCAAATAAGTCATTCGTGCATCAATTATCTACTGTATCTATTCCTAACAGTGTGCAGGAAGCTTTAACTGATCCATGTTAGTAAGCAACGATGAATGAAGAGTTGAAGTCTTTGAAGAAGAATGCTAACTGGAAGATCACAGACTTACCAGCTAGCAAGAAGCATGTTGGATGCAAATGAGTTTATACTATGAAGTACAAAGCTGATAGGACGGTGGACCGCTTTAAGGAAAGATTGGTGGCGAAATGGTACACTAAAAAAAATGGATTCAATTATATAGATACATTTGCCCCTGTGGCCAAGATTAACACAGTTCGTGTTTTGTTATCCTTGGCTGCAAATCTTAATTGTCCCTTATAACAGTTCAACGTGAAGAATGTCTTCTTGCTTGGAGATTTGACAGAAAAAATTTATATGGATCTTCCACCAGGATGTAACGCTCCAGATAAGTACAAAAGAAAGGTGTGCAGGTTGAAGAAATCTTTGTATGGTTTGAAGCAGTCCCTTCAAGCATGGTTTGAAAGATTCACAAAGTCTATGAGAGCCTTTGGCTATAGACAAAGTAACTCCGATCATACTTTGTTTCTGAAAAACAAAATGGAAGCTAACTACACTCATTGTGTATGTAGATGATATAGTGGTACCAAGGAATGATTTGGAAGAGAGTGTGACCTTGCGAAGATACCTGTTTATAGAATTTGAGATGAATGACCTTGGATCCCTAAAATATTTTCTAGGAATTAAGGTATTGAGAAGTAGTTCTAGAATTTTCTTGTCTTAGAAGAAGTATATTATTGATTTACTGCATGAAACTGATACGTCAGCTTGTCAGCCAATAGCTACACCATTGGATGAAGGGTTAAAGCTTAGTGTTGATCCTAATCCAGTACTAGTTGACGAAAAGAGATACCAAAGGTTAGTAGGTCGTTTAATGTACTTAGCACACACAAGACCAGACCTTGCTTATGCCTTGAGTGTTGTAAGTCAATACATGCATGACCCTGGAAAACATCATATGAATGCAGTAATGAGGATTTTGCAATATCTGAAGGGAAGTCCGGGCAAAGGAATTTTGTTTAAAAGGAATAACCATTTTAGAATTGAAAGTTATACTGATGCAGGTTTGGTGGATGATATGCACTCAACATCAGGTTACTTTACGTTTGTTGGAGGTAACTTGGTTACTTGGAGAAGTAAGAAACAGAATGTGGTTGCCCGTTATAGTGCAGAAGCTGAATACAAAGGTATGACTTTGGGGATTTGTGATATTTTATGGCTTAATCTTCTGTTAAGTGATTGGGTATAAAGCATGATCATCCCATGCAACTATTTTGTGATAATAAAGTTGCTTGTGACATTGCACATAATTCGGTACAACATGATAGGCTGTTTCAAGTCATAAGTTTTCAAGTTTTTTACACGAGTTGGGCTTGTGCGACATATATGCACTAACTTGATAGGGAGTGTTAACTTTTTTATATTCCTATAATCTCGGGATTCTTAGTTAAGCATGATTTCATTTAATTAGTTTTTTCCTTATTGATATGATTATATCATCTTATATTTCTATTTGTTGAAGAACAATTTTTGCAAAATTCGTTGATTACTAATTCCTCACCATTACTTTTCATCTGATTAATGAGATCAAACACTTTAACCAAATAAACAGAAAGAGAATCATCATCACTCATTTATGGATATTCAAATTCATGCCTAAGTCCTTGAAGCTTGACTAACTTCACTTTTTATCACCATTGAACTCTTGCTTGAAGATGTCCTAAGCAGCCTTAGCAGTTTCTTTATTGGCATCCGTGGAAAATTTTGATCGGATACAACACCATGGATGATTCCAAGTGCTCTTGCTTCTTTGACTATGTTCTCTCTCAATAGCTTTTTTTTCATCAGCGAAGAGGTCTTCATCTTTCTTTTCTGGTAATGCAAACCCATTCTCAACCAAGTCCTAGAGCTCATGAGATCGGAAGATGGTTTTCATTTTGATTTGTTAGAAATCGAAGTTATCCCTATTGAATATTGATGCCTCCAATTCATTCCCTCTAGATACAGCCATGTTAGACTCAAATCACCAGCTCACGATTTTTGTTCTTGAACCAAAGCCCAGATTTTAAATGGAAACAGGCTCTGAGGCCATCTTAGAATTCAAACTTTGATTACCATAAATGTAATTCAAAATGTAAGCTATAATTCTCGTATGATGTGAAAAATGAAGAAGAAATAATGAATACACAGAGGGTTTATCGCAGAGAGAATATAACTTTTGCAGCTAGGATTCTCATTCATCACACTGAACATATGAGCTCAACATTAGTACAAAAAGAACCGTTGGAGGGGAGAGAGAGAACTAACAAACTCAATCAACCTCAGCCCTCCATTGTATCTAGCCTATGAGCTAATGGCAAGTGTACCATTAAGTAGCTTATGAGCTAATTAAAGAACTCTCCAATAACATAATTACATGTGTAAAATCTGAATGGGATTTATATTTCAACATGAGGTCCCTCTTTTCCTCGATGTGGGATTGATATCCTCAACACTATCTTCTCCTAGTCCAGGTCAACTTCTTTGTATATGGTGACATGGTGATCGGGATTGCTATTTTGCATAAGGTAGCTGATGCATCTATAACCAGCAAATTCTTTAAAAGTTGGGCTGCAATTGCCATTGGCTCCAATATTACTAGCGATATAGTGCCTGTATCAGAATTTGATGCTTTAGCATTAGCATCACTTTTTCCACCGCTGGATTTCCTAAACTCACTAGACAAACCTTCCATGCAAGTTATCCAAGAAAGCTGTGTAACTCAGAAAATGTTTGTGTTTAATTAATGCTCCAAAGATTATTGCTCTCAAGACCAAAACTGCAAGTTCCACCGTGCCAAATCCTACCCGCTTCGAAGTTGTGTCCGCTCTTATTTGGAAATCCGTAATGGAAGCATCGAGATCAAACTTGAGTTTTGTAAGGCCATCCATCTGGTGTCAAATTGTGAACATGAGGAATTTATATATTGGTTCAGCCTTCGGTAGAAGATGTATTGGGAAATGTTCTTGGTTATTTTGTCGCAAAGACAGAAGAAGTGATGAAGATCACAATGATATTCAAAACTTGGTTGCTAAGTTGAGGAAAGGCTTTGAGGAATTTAAGGTGCATTATGCTAATGGAATAAGGGGAAGGATGTATTTCAATTCTCTATGGAATTTGTTAAGTGCATCCAAAATGAGGATATGGACAGTTATTGTAACTCAAGTTGGTGCAGGTTTCCTTTCCACTTAGACAATTTTGGAGGGGAAGGCCATCATGGATGGCCATCCCTGGTAACCGAGAAATGAAAAACACGATGACGTTGGTGGAAGTAAGTGATTGTATCGCCATAGAAGTGCGCGCGACTTTGAAAGAACAGAATATTGCCTCTTTCGAAACCAACCAGGAACTGCTTGCATAAGCTTCTTGGAATACGAGTATCATCCTATAACAATTAATACCAAGCAGAAGTTGTGTATGTACACTCCTCAGCTATGAACATGCGTATAACTAAATGATGGACAGTCATAATAAGGTTTACAAGTTCACCAATTCAAACCAGGTAACGAGCCAATGAATCTCATTTTCTTTGGCACTGTAACCCTCTATTGTGTTATTCAATAAAAACTGATGTTTTTCAATTATATATCTTAAATATGTTTCACCTATTTATATCTCAATTATTTATATCTCTTTTTTCTTCCTTTTTCAAATGAGGTTTCTCTAGCAATTGTACACTTATTATTCTCTAATAACGTTTTTCAAACTTGTTAAACAGTACAATTCGAGTAACATATTTTCCCTCTCTAGAAACCCAGATCCAGAGCCTCATCTCCAACTTCAACTTTCAGCCGCCGCCCCTTGCGCTTGCTCGGGGTAGGCGGCAACATGCTACTTCCTCCTCTTTTTAGTTTCCTTCTTCCCTCATTTGCCTTTTTCTTCTGCTCCATCCCCTCTCACTTCCTCTGCATCCATATCTTCCTCTCCTCTTTCCAGTCTCCTTTTTTTGTTTTATTCATGATTCTCCTTGAGTTTATCTCAGTTTTTCCTAAGCCGAATCTTAACTATCCCCTGAGCTTGTCTCAAGTTTGGGCTCCATGCCCCTTATCTGGCATCTTTTGCCTACTTTTACTGCTTTCTGTCTTTTAATTTTCCGTCTTCCCTCCTCCTTAGTTGTGATACTCCATCCCCATCCCACCATGTACTCGGAGAGGCGGGCTTCGATCAAGAATTGCATACCAAATCTACTGCCATCCTTCACTTCCCCTTTCCCAACCGGCATGCCTATGCCGAATCCCCATTGAGGCCAAGTATTGGGTATTTTACATACCACCTTAGCCTCACTCTCTACCTGTATGATACTTTGTTTGTATATATTTGCAGGGGTTCGTGAAAGGGACTTGGATCTGGTGTCTACTTTTTTGGTTCAGAGTTTGGCTTCTTCCGAGTATGTGACGGAGGCAGCGATCTGGTTTATGCAGCTTGAGGTAAAGGTTCTTTTGTTTTTGCAACCTTTGGGCCTAAGTTTGTGAGGGCCTCCTGTTGTATCTTGGGTTGCAGCTCTCATTTTACTTGGGCCTTTTACCTTATCTGTTGTTTGTTTATTGGGTTCCTTTTGGGCCTTGTACTAGTTTTTTAATATTTGAAAGTTTTATTGACTAAAAATAAAATATAGATTCAAATATATATAATTGAAAAACATATGTGGTGGATGACATGATTATTTAATATTAGTGTTGAGTTCAATAGCTAGTTGTCGTTAACTCATTATGTCGTTTAGCCAAAATCTTTCCTAAGATGGGACATTATTGTATTATATTAGACAAAGAAAACTCTACATATATAATCGAAGATGATTTAAGAGTTTTTTCATTTATCACTTACAAGTGAAGAAAAATATTATCAGACCGTAATACAAAGTAGCGACAATATACTAGTTACATAAGGAAAGAAAGTAAAAAATTGTAAAGTAAAACATTATTGTTGGGAAATTTTATTTAAACACATCTAACCTATTTCTACACCCAACTTACTATTTGCACCCATTTGATTTTTAACTAAATTATTAATATCTCTTTAAACCCAAATTTAATACCTAATATACCCCCATAAACCCAATTCAATATGTGGATTTATTTTTACACCTATTTCTTCAACAATTGCTTCATAAGTAAATATCTAAATAGGCTTGATCCTAAAGATGGGCGTTCAATGGACCCATCATTCATGTGATTCTGTGGTGATGAGCAGTGAAATTAACTTATCGATCACAAAGCATACAACTGATTCTGCGATTTTTGTATCTTGCCTTTTCTGGCAGGCGTATTACATGCACAAAATATCTGCTTTACATGAAACTATGAACATTTTAGAATTCTGTGTGCAATATTTCTGGTTAGGTTGCAGACGACTTTCTGGATTGCAAGGAGATTGAAAATATGAAAGTGATTTGATAAGGCAGCGGTTGGCTCATCCATTGACTTTGGTAATCCATCATATCATATTGCAATTGCAACCTTGTTCTGATTCAATTTTCAATAATTTAAGGAGTGTTGCTACATTATATACCATAGACTTGGGGTGATATATGAGCGGATTAATTCGCTCTTATCAGTACGGTGAGAAAGGAAAACTTGAATTAGAGAGGTGGTTAACAATGCGATAGGAGAGAAAAAAAAATTCATAAATTGAGTTATACCTTGGTTGGAGGATTCAAAACTTCAAAATCACAATCCATCAATAAAAAAACTTATTTTTCTCTGTGAGAGTTATTAGGATTTTAGTCAGAATGAACGTAGAATAAACAAAGAGTGATCGTAGGGTTTAATTATAGTGTTTGAGTTTATTGATAAATTTGAGTTTTATTATTAATTTCATTTTGTAATCAATAGTAATTATGCAATAGGGTAAAATAGACAATTAACATTTAAAATTGAAGTTGAGTATAAAAAGAGGTTAAATGGGTTTAAATAAAAATTCCCTTATTGTTTCCTAGTTACGGAAGGGTAAAAGTGTCCCAGAAGCCAATTAGGCTTCGTACGAACTCTTGGCTAAAATCCAATCCACAACAGGAGACTTTTTTCTTCCTCTATCTATGCTTAAAAAGGGTAATGTTAAATTTCTTGAAGATCTGTATAAATACTGATAAATCATCGACCGAAAAAAAACCATCAGTTATCTCTCTCTCAACAATGGAAGCAGCTCCTCCATGCCCAGAAGAGGAAGCTTCAACAGAGTTGACTTTCTGGACGATGATGCGAAAATAAATTAACGCACAAATTAAACCCTATTTGTGACAATTGTAGTAATGATGTAAGTAGGGATCGTTCTAACCGGGGATTAACTAGGGATGCTAACCAAAGTAAAATTAAATTAAAAACGTAAAAACAAAATTTAAAACACTAAACTAGACTCAAAACACTTAACTAGAATAACTCAAAATAAAACTAACAAATAAACTAAAACAAATCAAAAGACTCAAAATAATTCAAGACTCTAGAAAACACAAACTAAATTGATTTCTAACAAATCTAACACTTTAAAATAAATGGGGGATTGATTTTTTTACGAAATTGAATTTAAAACAGAAACTTAAAAACAAACTTCAAAGAAAATATATTTTATAGAATTAATATGATGAGACGTTAGTTAGAGGGTTCCTTATCCACACATGAATATATGCATACAATTTGATTCCCAGTTATGATTTCAACAAACGAATAAATGACAACGCTCCAAGTTAATTAGGTCCGCTTAAATTAACCTTCAGATTTTCCACAAGTTATTGGGTTGGATGATTGCACACGACAACCCAAAACATTCCCTACAAGTTCCCTACATGAATTGCATAATAGAGATACACGCAAGAATCATTAAGTTCTATGAAAATCATAAACATCGACTAGGCATTCATAACTATGGAATACGCATGTTAATCCAACCTAGGGTTTACTAAACACAATCGTGACTAGCGATTTTTACTACTCATGAATATAAGTTCATAACGATTAGGTGAAATTCCCTTATATCCTAGCATCAAATCTAAGCATGTAAATTAAGTGTCGACCCTCAACCCACATACATAAACAAGTTCTTAATCAACACAGAAAAGTAAACCACATCCAACGTTCAAGAATTCATAACTGGAGTAAATCAAATCATAATAAACATTTATCCATGGTTTCAAATTCCCCTCTAACTAAACAGAAATTAATTACACATTATTATTAAATTAAAACATAAAATAAAACATAAGTTTGAGGAAGAATAACACCGAATGAGGAATTTCTTCCTCTCTGTGCTGCCAATTTCTCCCGTGCCTGCACAGTCTCCCTCTCCTGCCTTTCTCTGTCGCTGCGTCTGCTCCTGTCCCCCGCGTCTGATTCCTTCTTCGTTTTTCTCACTGCCAATCCCGTGCGCCTCCTTCTTTTCTGCTGCCTCGCAAGGCAGCTTGCTGCCTTCGTCCTCTGTCCCAGCACGTCTCCAAGCCTGCTTCTCTCCCTGCGCGCACGTCCTCACGCTGCGCTTCCCGTGCGCTGCCAAAGGCAGCCCTCTCCTGCGTCTCGCACGTCTCCTCGCAAGCTGCAAAGGCAGCTTGCCTTCTCCCCTCGTCAGTCACTTTCTTCCGCAGCTCCTGTTTCTGTCCGTCCTTCGAGCTGCCCAAGGCAGCGCCTCCTCCTTGCTTCTCCTCCGCGTCTGACCTCAGTGCTCTTCGTCCCGTCTTTCCTCGCTGCCCCAGCAGCTCTCGGCCCTGCTCTCGCAAGCTGCACAAGGCAGCTGTTCCTCCGTCTTCTGCGTTTTTTCTCCCCCTGTATATTGCAAAGTTGACTCCTTTTAACCCTGCGTGTCTGACTCCTCTCTTTTCCACCTGCCCACTAGCTCTGCCTTCCTGGCGTCTGACTCCTCCAGCTGCAAAAGCAGCTTCTTCCTTTCTTCTTTTTATATATTCATCATGCACTCCAGCTGCCTAAGGCAGCTTTGGCTTCTTTTATTATTTTCTTTTCCAGCTGACAAGGGCAGCTCCCCTTCAGTTTGTGCTTGTGCTTTTTAATCTCATTATCCCACAAAATGCTCTTCCTAATATATTCCCTCTTCTATTATTTCTGCGCGGCTTTCTGCTTTCTTTTCCATCATGCACTCCCACCTCCTCCAGTTTAAATACACAGCCTGAAATTTATGGCATTAGAAATATTAAGTATATTAGCTGCACATCTTTAAGCATAAAATATGATGCAATAAACAAGTATCAAGTAATTAATACGTATCACTTCAAAATTGTCCTTTGTTGCTCCAATCCTATTCCACACCAAAGAATAATTTAAATCTTCACTAATTTATACCAAATGCCATTGCTTATAAATTAAAAACCAGACTGGAAAATAAAGGATTGACCAGGAATTAGCACAACTGTCCACTTCATTTCACCCCCAAAGTATTGTTTCCTTAACTAAGTCCTCTATCCTCTTATTCTGCCAGAATGTTTTCTTAAGTTACAACAATAAAATAAGTGAGCAAGGTAGAAATGACGAATTTATTACTTAAAATCACACTCGTGCTATTTTTATTTTCTTAGCTAGATAAATTCGATAAAACACAAAAACAAAGTAAATAACTCAAAAATATAAGAAACTAACTAAGAAAAGACGAGAGAATTTGATGTAAAATATGTATAAATATGAGCTTATCAGACGACAAACAAGAAGAGAAAACCAGAGGCAGAGTGCCCTAATCCGAAACGCGAGAAACTAGCCTTGGATGATCATAACACCAACAAGAAGGGTGATCTAAGAAAAAACACAACTGCAATGTTTTCCCGCCTGAGCCCGCTTGACGCTTGGGAATTCAAGAAAACCCTCCAGGCCAGCGATCTCGGAAACTTGCTGATCTTGGAAACAAATTTTGTCAAGAACGTCGTTTTTTCTTGCTTGGGCGACAAGACTGCCCAAAGGGTCAAGACCAAAGCAGGCGCACAAGTGATACGACCCAATTCTCAATTCCCTTAATCAACCTGCAAGTAACATAGAGGATAGAGAGGGAGGGGGAAGGAAGAGAGAGAGCAGAGCTCTTGAATATTTTTTGTTTATATTTCTGTTTGTGTAAATTCTGATCTGCCACATTTGAGGGAGCTGGGCTCCTTTTATACAGACTCTACTTCTTAAAACGCCAGCTGGCATATTTAACAACGAGTCGTACAGTTCACGACTGCAACACGTTTTCCAAGCATCGAATGATTTTAAAGCTATTGGAATCGCCGGCCAAGAGTTACGCTTTCGATGAAGATTGGAACCAAGAGTTTGTGAAGAGGAGGGAATTGAAACAAGGTGATGAAATTGGACTTGGTTTGTACACGCCCACACCTTCCAAATTCATGTTTACTTTCTCTGTACTTAAAGGGGCATGTCTGGTTCATGATCAAGAATTATTTTACCTTGCAATTAATTTCGGAATTAACTAGTTGTAACTAGTTAGTTAATTTCCTTTCTCCATTCGTCGTGAAGTCGAGTTTATATAGCGACCGCGCTGTAATCAATTAGGTTAAATAGTTCCAAGTAATGAAATTATGTTGAAATAGTATTAGTTGTTTAGATTTGGCAGATCTGTATGTATTCAAGTACTCTATATTCCTCCTGTAGCTCTACGCCTATTGTGATGTTTTAATCTTCCAAGTCTGCTTCGATTTCCTTTCTTTGTCCTTTTGATTTTATTTTATGATATAACGATATGCTAAACCGTCAAGACAAATATATGTTTTAAATAAGAATTCAACTAAGAAATAATACCAGTTTAAGAAATATATTGTCATCGGGAATTGTTGCATCGGATTTGTGTCATGCTCGTTTCGTTGAGCCATTCTAAACTATATTTCTACAATTTTACTCGATTTCGTTGAGTGGTTTGGAACCGCATTCCGCAGGGTTCCGTTGAGTGGCATGGTATCCTGCTTTGTCTAGATTCCATTAAGTGGTCTGGAAGCCCTCTTCCTACGCGATTCCGTTAAGTAGTCCGGAATCGTGTTTTGCTCAGATTTTTTGGGTTGTTTGGAATTCCATTTCCTTTCGGTTTCATTGAGTGGTCTAGAACCTAGTCTTTGTCTTGAGTGGTATGGAATCCCTCTCCCTGTTCGGTTTCGTTAAGTGGGCTCGGAACCCAATCTTCGTTGCATTCAGTTGAGTGGTCTAAAATCCCATCTCCTGTCTTCGTTGGTTCCTTGAAGTCGGCCTAGCATGTGGAAGCTTAGGAGCTGTAGGTTTCGGCCTAACTTGTTGTTTTGCCCGGTGCACCATTCACATGGTGTAAGGGTGGTTGTGCAGGAGGTTTGTGTAGATATGAGGAGCTTTTGGGTGTAGCAGTCACAAGTTAAATATAAAATGGATTGAATGTTTTTGATTAATTAATTTGCTGCAATTGCAACCGAGGTTTTATATACATCTTATTACATACGCATGCAATAAACAAAAATATTGGAAATGGCATCCTTGCTGTCCATAATGCTGCTGTCAGAGCATCCATGTGAAGACCCTTGCTGTCCATGACATGCTGTCCACGATGCACTGTGAGTGAAGCATCTTCGACAGAAGAAGATGCCTTCCAGTAGAATAATCTTTTCAGCACTCCCCCTCAAGTTGGAGAGTGTATGTCAAGAACTCCCAACTTGCGTAACATGATTGAGAATGCATCCTTCCCCAACGCCTTTGTGAACACATCTGCTAGTTGCTGTGAGGAAGAGACATGTTTTGTAACAACGGAACCATCTTGCACTTTGTCTCTGACAAAGTGACAATCAATCTCTATATGTCTAGTCCTGTCATGGAAAACTGGGTTAGCAGCTATGTGTAAAGCTGCTTGATTATCACAATGCAGTGTTGCAACCCCTGGATGTGATAAGTTCAGGTCTTTGAGAAGATGTCGAAGCCAAGACAATTCACAACAAGCACCCGTCATAGCTCTGTATTCTGCTTCAGCTGAAGATAGGGAAACCGTCTTTTGTCTTTTTGATCTCCAAGAAATCAAAGAAGATCCCAAGAATATGCAATAACCAGTGGTAGACCTTCGGGTGATTAGGCAACCTGCCCAGTCCGAGTCACAATAAGCTGTCAGAGCTAGATTGTGATGTGAGGAAAAGAAAAGGCCCTGACCCGGTGTGCCTTTGATATACCTTAGAACACGAAGTGCTGCCTCCATATGTGGCTTACGTGGTTCATGCATAAAACGGCTCAGCACATGCACAAAATAAGTAATGTCGGGGCGAGTGATGGTCAAGTAGATCAAACGCCCAACAATTCATCTATACTGAGACGGATCTTTAAGCAGTTCCCCTTTGTCTGAAAGCTTCAAATTTTGTTCCATTGGGAAGTCCACTGGCCATGCTCCCAAGAGGCCAGCGTCCTTCAAAATCTCCAAAGCGTATTTCCGTTGTGAGAGGGAAATACCTTTGTGTGAACGTGACACTTCAATCCCCAGAAAATATTTCAAATCTTCGAGATCTTTGATTCGAAAACGACTATGTAGGAATCTTTTAAGAGAGGATATGGCATCCATATTATTTCCAGTAATGACGATGTCGTCCACATAAATTAAAAGGGCTGTGAATGACTTTCCTTTTCGATGAGTAAAAAGGGAGTAATCGGCTTTGGATTGTACAAAACCTGCAGTTTGAATAGCAGTGGAGAACTTGGCAAACCATTGACGAGAAGCTTGCTTTAAACCATACAACGACTTGTTGAGGCGACACACTAAACTCTCCCCCTGTCGCAGAAGACCAGGAGGGGGTGACATATAGATTTCCTCATGAAGATCGCCATGCAGAAATGCGTTATTAACGTCTAGTTGGTGAAGGGACCAATTTTGAGCAGAAGCAAGAGCTAACAGACAGCGAACAGTAGTCATTTTAGCTGTAGGTGAAAAAGTATCATGGTAATCAATGCCTTCCATCTGAGTGTAGCCCTTGGCCACCAAACGCGCTTTGTAACGCTCAATGGTTCCATCAGAACGCCGTTTGATCTTATAAACCCATCTGCAACCAATAGGAGATTTTCCAGGAGGAAGAGAAGTAAGAGTCCAAGTGTGATTATCTGTCAACGCCTGTAGTTCAGATTGCATTGCGGCCTGCCAGTGGGGGCTAGAAGCGGCCATTGGATATGTGTCAGGCTCCTCATCATGAGTAACATGAGCAATGTAAGCAAAATGACTTGGTGAGTAACGGTGATAAGATAAGAAATTACTCAATGGATACCGTGTACCTTTACAAAAATTGGACAACGAAGACGACGATGGTTTGGGTGTGGGCAGCATCACTTGGGAGCATACATAATCACCGAGGTAAGCAGGAGCAGTGCGATGGCGTTGGGGTCGCCCAGGAGAGTCTAATGGAGCGATACTGTCATCAGGGGAAAGAGGAGGATTTATGGGATTGGGGGGAGATGTGTCAGAGGTGGTGGGATGGGGTGAAGAAGCGTCTGAAATGATAGAAGGGGATGGAGAAGGAATGGGATCGACAATGGGGTAAAAAGTCATGTTTGTAGGTGGTGTTACCGTGGGAGAAGTTGGCAAGGGCTGAAAATGGTAGGTATTTTCATGAAAAATGACGTCCCGGTTCGTAAAAATCTGTTTTGTTGTTAAATCATAAAGTTTGTATGCCTTTTGGCCGAAAGGATAACCAAGAAATACACAACGCCGAGCTCGGGCATCAAACTTATGAGAAACATGTACATTGGTCGCATAGGCAAGACATCCAAACACACGTATGTGAGAAAAGGTGGGAGGTTTGGCATGAAGTAGTTCATAAGGGGTTTTGTAATGGAGAAGAGGAGTTGGGAATCTGTTTATAAGGTGTACAGCGGTTAACACACAATCCCCCCAAAAATGTAATGGAAGATTAGCATGAAAACGTAAAGCACGTGCCATTTCAAGAATATGACGATGCTTGCGTTCTACAACCCCATTTTGTTGAGGTGTATAGACGCATGAATGTTGAAAAACAACCCCAATATCCTTTAAAAAATGACGTAAAGAAAGGAACTCCCCACCATTATCGGTTCGAATTGTTTGGATTTGTGTTTGGAATTGTGTTTGCACAAAGGAAAAAAAACGTTTGAGTAGGTTTTGTGTTTCACTTTTATGATGCATAAGGAAAACCCATGTAAACCTAGAATAATCATCTACCACTGTTAAAAAATAATTGGCTCCAGAAAGAGAACTTATCTTATAAGGACCCCAAATGTCACAATGGATGAGATCAAAAGGTTTCTTAGTAGTAATTGAACTAATGCCAAAAGGAAGACGATGTTGCTTGGCCAATGGACATATGTCGCAAGCATCATTCAACTTGAAAGGGATATGCAAGATATTTTTTGCCATAAACTCTAATCTAGATGGCGATATGTGACCCAAACGTCGATGCCACAATTCAGTGGAGGAGGTGACAAGGCTGCATGAAGGTTTGACAGAAGGTGTTGGCCTATCTGAAAGCAGCGCCACCAAGTAATACAGTCCTCCACGCTGTTTACCCAAACCAATCGTTTTCTTCGTAGCCAAATCCTGCAAAATGCACCAGTAAGGGAAAAAGGTTACTGAACAAGCCATGGCACTAGTGACCTTGCTTACAGACATTAAATCAACTTTGAAAGTTGGCACACATAATACGTCTTGCAAATGAACTGAAGAATTTAAAGATAAATTCCCAATGGATGTGATAGGAGCTGTCTGTCCACTAGGCATTTGAACAGGTGGTAAGTTGACACTTTTGAGACAACGAGTGAGTGAAGTTGGTGAAGATGTAATATGATCCGTCGCACCACTGTCGATTATCCATCGACGTAGGTGCTTCAGAGGTTTTGACAAACCTGATGAGTTTTCAATGGCATTGACGGCGGCATTGGCTTTGGGAGGATTCTGTGTTGTCTCATTGTTGTTCATGATGGACAGTATCTGCTGGAATTGTTGGTCAGAGAGGCCAGGTACAGCGGAATGCAGTGCTTGCAGAGAAGCCCCATTGGTGGTATTGTTGGCAGAACTTCCATGGCGTTTGTTGCGTCCACCACTGTTGTTCCCACGTCCACCACCTTTGTTGCTATGATGAAGACGATGTTCGGGAGGGTATCCGTGCAGTTTGTAGCATGTATCAATGGTATGGTGGGCGGTGTCACAATAAGTGCAGTGGAGTTGTCTACGGGAAGATGAGCTGTTGCCAGGTTGCGACGACTGCTGCCATGGACGAACTACCATTGCTGATACCTCTGCAGCTTCACGTGAATCGCTTACATCGCGCTGTTTTTCTTGCTGGACAATCATGGAATACACTGAACGAATAGAGGGCAATGGTTTCATCATCAGAATGTTGCCTCGCGCAGCACCATAAGACTCGTTGAGGCCCATGAGGAATTGCATCACTCTGGTTTTCTCCGCTTGATCGCCTTGCTTCTTTAAAGCACCACAGGTGTAAGACTCATGATCATTGTAGGATGCAAGTTCATCCCACAAACTCTTTAGTTTGGTATAGTAAACAGCAACAGATAATTGATCCAGAGAAATAGAAGCTATTTCTCGTTGAATTTGATAAATTATGGGTGCATTACCTTGGCTGAAACGATTGTCAAGATCCTGCCAAATCGCTTGGGGTGTGGTGTAGTAGACAATGCTATCATGGATAGTCTGCTCAACTGAATTCAAGATCCAGGAAACGATCATGTCGTTGCAGCGTTTCCAGGAAGGAAAATCATTCGGTTTCGTCTTTTCATCAGGAGCTCCCAGTGTACCATCCACAAAACCCAGCTTATTCTTAGCACTCAGAGAAAGCTTTACAGAACGACACCAAGTGGAGTAGTTGTCTCCGTTGAGAAGTTTGGAGACGAGAACCATCGCTGGATGGTCGGAATGGTGAATGAAAAAAGGACTGGAAATGTTGGATTTATTTCCATCCAAACTCTGTTCGTCACCCATGAAAGAACAACGATAGAGAAGAAAAAAAAATGTAGAAAAAAATGCAGCGGGAAGAAGCTAAGGGTCTGCTTGAATTAACCTTGCTCTTGATACCATATAAAATGGATGGAATGTTTTTGATTAATTAATTTGCTGCAATTGCAACCGAGGTTTTATATACATCTTATTACATACGCATGCAATAAACAAAAATATTGGAAATGGCATCCTTGCTGTCCACAATGCTGCTGTCAGAGCATCCATGTGAAGACCCTTGCTGTCCATGACATGCTGTCCACGATGCACTGTGAGTGGAGCATCTTCGACAGAAGAAGATGCCTTCCAGTAGAATAATCTTTTCAACACTCCCCCTCAAGTTGGAGAGTGTATGTCAAGAACTTCCAACTTGCGTAACATGATTGAGAATGCATCCTTCCCCAACGCCTTTGTGAACACATCTGCTAGTTGCTGTGAGGAAGAGACATGTTTTGTAACAACGGAACCATCTTGCACTTTGTCTCTGACAAAGTGACAATCAATCTCTATATGTCTAGTCCTGTCATGGAAAACTGGGTTAGCAGCTATGTGTAAAGCTGCTTGATTATCACAATGCAGTGTTGCAACCCCTGGATGTGATAAGTTCAGGTCTTTGAGAAGATGTCGAAGCCAAGACAATTCACAACAAGCACCCGTCATAGCTCTGTATTCTGCTTCAGCTGAAGATAGGGAAACCGTCTTTTGTCTTTTTGATCTCCAAGAAATCAAAGAAGATCCCAAGAATAGCAATAACCAGTGGTAGACCTTCGGGTGATTAGGCAACCTGCCCAGTCCGAGTCACAATAAGCTGTCAGAGCTAGATTGTGATGTGAGGAAAAGAAAAGGCCCTGACCCGGTGTGCCTTTGATATACCTTAGAACACGAAGTGCTGCCTCCATATGTGGCTTACGTGGTTCATGCATAAAACGGCTCAGCACATGCACATAATAAGTAATGTCAGGGCGAGTGATGGTCAAGTAGATCAAACGCCCAACAATTCTTCTATACTGAGACGGAGGAAACACTTCAAATATTTTTTCAGGATTCACTTGCATTTCTAAAAGCACTTTATCAATAGTGTTTTGAGTTATTTTAATAAAAGCGTTTTTTACCATTTCAATCACTGGCAGTAAACAATCTCAACATCTTTGCCCCATTGACCGACTAGTGAAAATGTATTAACGTAATTGAAGAAAGCAAGAAGAAAAAGAAATCGAAAGACTGCGCTCACGTCTTCAAGCCTCGTCTCTCAAAAGAATTCATAACCACTGTTATTCTGAATTTGAGTCCAATGTTCAAAATTTAATCCTTATTGCACTTTAACCTCATCAAACGTGAATTTGGTTACGAGTTCAATTTAATTGGAAATAACTCATGATGTCCGGCCCACCAAACATGGCTTATGAGTCATAGTTTTCGTATCCTCCTCAGGATATTAGCACCAGCAAGGCCAAATAGTTGAACATTTACAAAAAAAAAAAAAAAAAAAAAAAAAAAAAAAAAAACTAATGAAAAGGGTTTGAAAACTTTGAGTTTTAACGATAAAGACAAAATAAAGGGTAAAGTGAATAGTATCAGGATTGACTTTTTAATGTAAAAATATGGGTTTTCATTAAAGTGACACTACTACAAAAGGGGACATCACTAGCGCTTTAAAACCGACAAGAAACACCAGTTAATGTCGGATATTTGGCAAAAATCCGACATTATATCGTGCAATGTCGGATTTAGTAACCGACACCAATACTACCGTCACAAAAGGGCAATGACGCCGCTTAGACCACCTTAATCCACCACCAAGAAGACAGGTAATGTAAAATACAAATAAATAGCAACGTCGTTTAAAGGCGACATAGAGCTTAACGTCGCTTTTAAGCGACATTACCATGGCGTTTAACGTCTCTTTTAAGCGACATTACCTAGTAAATAAATAATTAAAAATCACACATACTGTCGGTCCAAACTGACATCATGTAAGTTAAATAAATAAAATTCTCTAGTTACTGTCGCCCATAAAGCGACACCACATACATTAAAATAATAAAAAATTATGTTCTCCCTCAATGTTCAGCTATTAACAAATACACCAAATTTTACGAAAATAATGTCAACTACATTTCATTTATAAACCAAGGCTACGATTAACAAAATCTCATAACAAATATTTTATATTACACATAACGTACAAAAACTTATCCGTCGTAACAAACATTAAATCCGACATTACAAATTCAACATAGAAAAAAAAAGAAAGACTATAAATGCTACCACAAGTGTCATACATATCCGACAAGAAAGCGAACCACATAAACTACTCGGCAGAAGCGGAGCCCGAATGTGACCCAGTTTCTTGCCTGGATCCTTCTTCAGATCCTCCTTGCGATCCAAAAACCCTCCTCATGCCAACATATACAGGAGCACCTGCGAGCATTCCAGAAAACCCTTCAATTGGAACATCATCAGAAGAAGGCATCTCAGGTCGATATGCAGTCATTTCATATGGCGGCTGCTGCATGTATGGCATGTGCGGCTACTGCATGTATTGCATGTTGGAAATGTGCCCTAAAGCCATTCATATGATGATACTTTACGGATATTTCACATGTTAAACTAATCTAGTTTACATATAAAGGGCAAACATTATTGTTTGAGACGTCTCATATAAATGTTATATGCTTAAACGATAAAGTCCAAGGAATATGTGATTGGAAGAATGCAATCTAATGAAGTTAGATTAATGAGACCATTCTTTCGTAGACACATCCTAAACGTTCCTGATCATAGGATTGCCAATTGGGCATTGACAGTCCGATAAGATCAGTACGTGCTATGTCTTCTCTCAGGGAGAGTGACTAGTCTCGAGTCATTGGTGTGTGTGACATCAAGACAAGTACGTAGGTGCTCAATAGAGAATGAGTTCACTGAACACGATCAACGAGGAGTTCTCATACTCATGTCACATGAGAACTCATGTTTGGGATAATGCAAATTAGTCCTTTGACCTGAGGCATCACAGTTGTTGTCTTGTGGTTAAGTCCTTGATCTTTGATTATGTCAAAGTCACCCCATCGGGGTGTCCACGGCATCATTGGGGTTAAGCCACTTAATTATGGAGACAAGTGAATGTGCAACAAGGGATCTCTAACCTTCAATTGGTTTGAGGGAGAATACTCTATGATATGATTAAAATCTCTGGCCAGAGTATGAATGAGATTAGGGAATGCGTTCCAAATCACATTCAAGGTAATCATAAAATGCAAATGATTCACATTGGATAGTAGACATGAATAAATAAACTATCAAACCAAACAATGTGGTCAAGAGTATTAGATTAGAGAAAGACCGTATTGCATTTGTAATCCTAAACTGAATAGGTTCTCTACCTCTTCTGATTAGCTTGGGTAGCCATGATATGCTGCTAGGTCACTCATGGTTTGTGGAAGCCCTAAACGTGTGTAATCACTAAAGGGAGAATTGAAAGTAAGTTTCAATTCACAATCGATGTAAAATGGTTTTAATCGCCCACTGCCTCGCTAAAAGGAACCTAATGTATCGTACACCAAATAAGGTGGAGATTGAAGAAACAAAGGAGATGAATTAAATGGTTTAATTATTTATGGCAAGGATTAATTAATATGTTAATTAATCAAACGAATAAGTTCGTTAAAAACCTCGGGATAGTTTTGGACCTTAAGGCCCAATGGGCTTCGAACGTCAAAGCCCATTGACTTAAGTTGTATGACAACTTAATGAATAAAGATTCACAAAGGCCCAAAAGCCCAAAGGCCATATAGTGATGAATTAGGGTTTTTGGTTCTTTAGGTCATTTAAAGAAGTGACTATATAAAGAACTTTATAACAAAAAAATTCATAAGTTGTTGATTTTAGAGAAAATTGGTGAGAACACAAAGCTTCCATTTCTCTCTAAGAGGCCAACCACCTTGGGGGGTATTGTTTAGCAATTCTATTTCCTCAAGGTCACTCATTTCCTCTCCAATCCAACCTTGGTGTAGAATCTTTAGAGGTTCTCAATTTTGGGAACTTGGAGAACCTATTCTTCTAACCAAATCCATGGAGCTAAGAAGCAAGGAATGAAGGCCTTATCTCTTGGGTGATTATCCTTTGCATATGCAAAGAGGAATCTACAAAGGTAAATATTTCTCAACTAATAAATGTTGATTTAAAAGTTGAGTCAAGGTTCACCAATCTAGTAGGCTTTGAATTTCATGGTAGATGTTTTGTTTTTGAATGCATGAAAGCATGATTCCGCCTTTAATTGTTAATTGCATGCTATATGATGTTATTCAAATGAACATGTTTTTCACAAAATTTCCTTCATTGCATGGGTGGCTGCTGCATGTATGGCATGGGATGTGTCGGATACATCGGATGTGAATGAGGTTGCTGATAATAGTTTGTATACTGATACACAGGTACAACAGGAGGCTGACTTTGGGCTGACATTTGGGTTCCTTGTGGGCATGAATATGCAGGAGGCTGACTTTGGCCTGACTGCTGGGTTCCCGGGCTATAGAGTGGTGGCGGCTGAAATTTTTGCAAAAACGCCACAAACAACTGATTGTTTACTTGTTGCTGGCTGCGTGTTTCTTCAAGCAAAACCTCTAGGTCTGCCATCTTTTTAGCATGAACTTCTCCCTTCCTTCTCAATTCATTATTCTCAGTCAACAACATTGCCACTGAACTCCTGGATGATCTTCTGGAAGAATTAGAACTAGAAGTTGAAGAAGATGCATACGACACCATATCCGGAGTCACACCATGTCCATACCCACGTACTCTATTATGACGCTCAGGACCCATAGTCTCTACATAAACCCGCGTCCTAAGGTCATCACTATCCTCTTGCCCAGTCTCAATCATAATTTGAATATGCCCCTCCATAGTTGCCTAGCAATAAAAAATTTAAAAACAAAAATTCAACTACAGATAATAACAATAATATATTGCCACAACAAAAAACAATTACCCCAGTAAGCTCAGATGTTTCATCAATCCAAGAGTTATCTTTCCGAGCATGACAGTAACGAAAAAACGAAACAGGATCCGCCTCCTTCCCATGCTTTTTCCACTATAATTATAAGTCAATAAAAAAAACCAATTTTCAGCAACCATCAAATTAAAAATAATTTTCTACCAATTATATACTAAGTTTAAAATTATCTACAATTCTTCAAAATGTACAACCCTTACAAGATCTGCCCGTATTCTTGCATAAGATTTTGCACCCGTTGTGTGATTCATTGTTTTCATTCGTCGATTATCCTTATTTTTTGAGGCAATCTCCTGAAGAAAAAAAACAAATTTTTTAAACAAACTTTTATGCCACCAAATTCTTCGAAGCAATCTCCAGAAGAAAAAAAAATATTAAACATTTACCTTTGTTTTTTCCTTATTCCAATGTTTCACCAAGTCAGCCCACTGTTGTGGATCCATATTAGAAGGAGTCTTCCACTGCTCCTCAACTGGTTTATCAGTATAACTTTTTTTTTTAAACTTATTTCTATATTCTTTATGTGCATGCTCAGCAATATGAAGTGTCATTTGACGGATCATTGGCATTTTCGGAATATCTACTTTTTCAAAAATAATAGTTTCCTACACTCATCATAAAATACAAACAAATTAACAATTATTATAAATATTGACTTATACTACACTCTTCAAGTAAAAAAAAAATTTATACCTTTATTCTATTCCAAAAAACTTCCCTGCCATTTTCCTTGATCTTACGCCAATCACTCACCAATGGCATATTTCTACAATCTCTAACTTCTGCCGCTACATGCTTAGAAAAGGCACTAGAATTTTCACTTATGCATTTCCCTGAAGCATCAAACAAACAACGTTGTTCCTTCCAATTGGGTATTGAAGGTCCCTGACCTCCTTGAGTTGTTCCTTATAAATACCAAACAAACAAAAAATCATTTATCAATGAAGGTATCAAACTAGCAAGAATACAAAACCAACCTCAAAAATTATTAACCATAATAAACTAAAAATGGACCACCTTCAACTTCTACCACGTCATCATGTTCATCTTCAAAATGATAATTCATACCAACAGCTTCTGGAAGGGAAAGTACAAAAACTGAAAAGGGGGAAGAAACGGAAGTAAAAACGAAATTGCGAAGGAGAAGGGCAAAAAGAAATTAGGGAAGAAACGAGAGCACGGATGAAATGGGGAAACAAGGGGTTTAAATATGGACACTGAGTTGGCGTCGATTTAAACCGACATTCACTCACTGACGTCGAATTAAAAAACACGGGCGTCAAAATAATTTAGACTTGGTGTCGGTTTAAAACGACACCAACTACTGCCACACATCTAATCCAACCACTTCTGAAAAAATTAAATAAGCTGAAAGAGGCGTGGCCTTAATTGCACTTGGTGTTGGTTTAAACCGACACCAACTTCTGACAAAATTTATTAAAATAATAGAGGCGTCGCTTTAATTGCATTTGGTGTCGGTTTAAACTGACACTATCTCTGCCATCATTACTGACATACGCCGCATCCAACTACCTCTGACAAAATATATTAAATCACCCCACACGTCGCTTTAATTGCACTTGGTGTCGCATTAATTGCACGTGGTGTCGGTTGCAACCGACACTAGGTCTAACATACTATACTGACACACGCCGCGTAAATCAAACCACATGTCGCATTAAATCAACCACCAGACACAATTTCACAAACTCACGTGGTGTCGGCTTAGTTGCCATGGTGTCGATTAAAACCGACACTGACTCGTGCAAAACAAGCGGGAAAGTTCCCGCCTAGTGCTTTTCAAATTATTCGCCCAATGCCGTCGCCTAAAACCGACAGGAAAATAGTTTTTAAAAAAAAATGTTCAACCCATACAAAAAAAAAATTGTTTAACCCATACAAAAAAAAAATATTGTACCCATACAAATAAAAAAAGTTTAACCCATACAAAAAAAAATATTACGATTTTTCTTTTTTTTTTGATAAAATTCTTAATAAAAATGAACTTAAATAAAATTCGTAATAAAAAGCAAAAGAATAGTCTAATTAATACTTAAAACACATAAAACAATTAATATATTTATTCCATATCTTCATCTGCTGTGTCGTCTTCGGCATTGGCATAACTAGCGAACTGTGCAGACAATGGTAATAATTCATGAAAATGAGTCTCTTCTAGGCCAACCATTGTATGGAAATTTTCATGGTCGAGTATCTGATCATCCAAATTTGGTATGGCATAATCATCAATTGCATCATTATCCTCTAATACGTCAAACAAATCCCTTGGCTGCGTTCGAACAACTAGGTGCCAATCTTTTTCAATTGTGTCCTCGACGTAAAATGCTTGTAATGCTTGTGATATGAAAGGATCATCTTTAAATCCTAATCGATTGAAGTTCACCATTGTAAATCCATATTGATCAGTCTTCATTCCTCGGGGACTTTCACTATTAACCCATTCGCACTTAAATAACATCACAGCTCAACCCCTATCTCCCGCCTCAGCATGACCACAATATTTAACCTCAAACATATCTACAACTCTGCCATAACAATTCACTTGCCCAATTGCACCAGGAACATTTGCAAGTACAAAGACACCACAATTTTGATTCTTATGCTTATCATCCACAGATTTTATACGAAATCTGAACCCATGAACAATGTGACTTTTATATCTACTCACAACCCTGCTAGGATAATTAGCTAGCCAATGCAAGTCTTGAGATATCAACGTGTCATTAGGAAGACATCTTGAATTCATTTGTAATAAAAATGAAGATAAAAGTTGACATGATAAATATAAACATGTAATAATTAAATTAAAAAAAATATAAATAAATAATGTGACTGTTGTATCAACTCACATGTTGCTTGAACCATTCTGGAAATTCTTTCTTGCTTAGCTCCTTGATTTGTCGCATAGTTAACCTTTCTCGATGATGTTTAGTTTTCAAGAATTCCTCATGCTCCCTGGGCATTTATGTCCAAATTTAGATAATTAATTTTTCAAAGTTAAGCAAACAATAAAACATTAAGACATATGATTAAACGTTCTTACCTTCTAAATGGGTTAACTTCATCACAATTATTTAGAATGTATCTATGGCACTGATCAATAACATTTAGATCGAGCTCCACCTTTTCTCCTGAACCCATATAACATCCTTTGGAGTCAAAAATTGATAACCCACCAGACACTCCACGTCCAATACCATCTTCATTTCAGCCTTTACGGGTGCGACGAGACTCGACATCTCTAAGATACATGGAACAGAAGGACAAGCACTCATCCACCAAATATGCTTCAACAATAGAACATTCAGGACGACCCTTATTACGAACATAACGCTTCAACGTTTGCAAATACCTATAATTATAAACGAAACACAAATTATTATAATTATAAATTAAAGTTATGATTACAATTGTAAAAAAAATTATTAATTACCGTTCAATTGGATACATCCATCTATATTGAACAGACCCTGCAAGAGCTGCTTCATCTGCTAAGTGAACTGGAAGGTGCACCATTATATCAAAAAATGCAGGAGGGAATATTTTTTCAAGTTGACATAATGTCAAGGCAATTCTTGAATTCAGTTGCTTGAATCCTTCCTCAGACTCCTTCTTACTACACAACTGTCTAAAAATTGCACTCAACTCTAATAATACCACAGTAACAGCTTTAGGTAAAACCGGGCATATTGCAAGCGGGAGTAACTGCTGCATTAAAACATGGCAATCATAACTTTTCAACCCATGTATTTTTCGTTCATTCACGTGCACACATCGCGATAAATTTGATGAATATCCATCGGGGACCCAAATAGTAGACAACACTTTGCAAAACGCAGTTTTTTCTTCTCTTTTCAACGTGAACAAAGCTGGAGGTAGAAATGTTCTATTTCCTTCCCTACGTGGGTGTTTACTACGTCTTATGTTCAAGACTTCAAGATCTGCACGTGCAGCCAATCCATCTTTAGACTTTTCTATATCTAGCAATATCCCCACCACACTGTCACATATATTCTTCTCGATATGCATAACATCAAGATTGTGTCTAATCAACAGATGCCTCCAATAAGGTAGTTCATAAAAAATAGATTTCTTTTTCCACTGACTGTTACTACTTGTACTGCTCGAAGTTCTTTTTCTGCGTTACCCAACTGAAGCATCTTTCTTTGGTTTTCCAAAAGGAAATCTCAATGTACAAAGTTCTTCGAGGCATTGTAAACCAGTCCACTGCCTTGGTGCACTACGATGCTCTCGACGACCATTAAAAGTTGTGGTTTGCCTTCGAAACCTATGATTATCTTCAAGAAAGCGTCGATGCGCCATATAACAAATCTTACGACTCGCCGGCAAGTAAATAGATTCTTTATCATGCATGCAATGTGGACAGGCTTTATAGCCATGAGTACTCCATCCTGACAACATTTCATAAGCCAGAAAATCACTTATAGTCCATAAGACGGCAGCCTTCACTGTAAAACTTTGGTTGAAATACACATCATAAGTGGGAGTGCCCACCTCCCACAACTCATTCAACTCATCAATCAGTGGACGCATGTATGCATCAATCTCTTTACCAGGACTGCGCGGTCCTGGTATTAATAGAGACAACAACAAATTTGGTTGCTTCATGCACATCCAAGGCGGCAAATTGTAAACAGAAAGCATCACAGGCCATGTGCTATGGTCATTCCTCATTTTCCCAAAAGGATTAAATCCATCATTGGCTAACCCTAATCGGACATTTCGAATTTCTGATGCAAAATCCGGATATAAATTATCCAAATGCTTCCATGCTGGAGAATCTGAAGGATGCTTCATAAACTCATCCTTAGGACATTCAGTTGCGTGCCACCTCATATGTTCAGATGTATGCTTCGACATAAAAAATCGTTGCAATCGTGGTTTTAAAGGAAAATACCACATAACCTTAGCTGCGATCTTTTTTCTTGACCTATCATCTGCGTTGGAAATTTTATATCTTGATTCACCACAAACCGAGCTCACGGTCAAATCCGAAGTATCTTTCCAATAGATCATGCAATCATTGGGACATGCATCAATTTTCACATATGTCAGACCCAAGTCATTTATAAGTTTGTTTGCCTTGTAACAGGATTCAGGCAAACAATCCCCTTCAAGCAACATTCTTTTAATTAACTCCAGTAAAGTGGTAAAGATCTTGTCTGGCATTCCCGCTAAACACTTGATCTGATAGAGTCTTATAACTGCTTCCAATTTCTTAAACTCCTTACAACCTGGCCACAAATCTTGATTTTCCTTTTCAAGCAACCTAAAAAAAGTCTCCACCTCTTCTGGACGCCCTTCCCCAATAGGAGGTTCAGTAGACGGCCCATCACCTTCTTCTGTTAATGGTTGGACAAATACATCATTAAGAAAATCATGCATGCCAATCACCTCATCTCCTATTTCTTCTTCTCCAATTGCCACATTTTGTTCTCCAATGTTTTGCTCGCCATGATGTCGCCACAAAGCATTTTTATAATCTTTATCCATATCATACAATATGAGATGTTCAACAATAGTGTTCCTAACAAAAGTATATCGATTACAACATCTTTTGCAAGGACATCTAAACTTATCAGGACCAACACCATTTGCAACTGCTTGATCCAAAAAAAAAAATAACTCCAGCTGTATACGCTTCAAAATTTCGGGGTATCGTCAACCAACTCTTGTCCATGCTTTACCACTTTACGAGCGCAAAATATTACGTGAACACTAAGATGCCTACAATCTTTCAATCCCTATCATGTAGGCATAACTATTAGAATTTTTCAATTTCTATCTTTCAACCCTTGAACTCTATCACAATTGCAATCTTTTAATTTTCAACACCTATTATAGTAAAAACAAATTAAAATAACAAGAAAAAGTTATCAAAATTATGTTCATCTAATCCATTCTAATAAATAACAACCAAAAGTTATCAAAATGACAACAAAAACAAATTAAAATAACAACAAATTAAAATAACAATTAAAGTGCAAAACAAATTAATTTAACATAATATGTTCTTATGCTAGTTTAACATAAATGCTTATAAATAGTATTCATTTCCATTTTCTCATAACAATTCAAGTGACAAAATTAATTAATTCAACTAAATATTTATTAATTTAACAAAAATAGGAGAAAATTATCTAAGTACTTCAATTAGAATTTTTAAATAAATAAACTTGTGTATTATACAATTTAAAAATTAAAGAATTTAGTGATAGAAACCTGAATTATGTAAGAATTCTTACGTCGATCAACTCTTTATGTACTCAACAAGCTCCAATAAATTCCCTACAAAAATAAATTGTAAATAAAAATTAAACACAAGAGGAGAAAATAAAAATATTAGAAGCAAGAAAAACTTACTGTTGTGAAGAGGGAACAAATAAGAAAAGCGCAAGAGAGAGAACACGGGAGGGTTTGTAAATTGGAAGAACGAATAAGTAAAATGAAAGAGAGGAAGAAGAAAACACCGACGCGGGGGGTATATAAATACCATCAATCTGTCGCTTACAACCGACACCAGGTTTCAAAATATTTAAAAAACTAAAATCTATGTCACTCATAACCGACGCAGACTTTAAAAAAATTTAAAAACAATAAGGACAAGTTTGTGTGGGGTCGAAATAAGGACAAGTTTGCGTCAATTCAAACCGACGTCCCTGACAGTCTCGACAGTCATACAAGTGGCCTCGAAATAGGACAATTTTGCGTCGGTTCAAACCGACGTTATGCCCCCACACTGATACTTTATGTCGCTTAAAAGCGACACCAGTGTTTAAAAATATTATAATGTATGTTTACGTTGGTTTAAAAGCGACACCAGTATTTAAAAATATGAAAATGTATTTTTACGTCGGTTTAAAAGCGACATCAGTATTTAAAAATATTAAAATGTATGTTTACGTCGGTTTAAAAGCAACACCAGTATTTAAAAATATTAAAATATATGTTTACGTCGGTTTAAAAGCGACACCAGTATTTTATGACGCTTATAAGCGACATTAAATCCGACGTCATGTTCAGTTAGTGTCGCAACTGTCTTATCCACCACTATATTAAATTAAACCGACACAACTCACTGACACTATAAGACCATTTTGTAGTAGTGTGAACAGCACCGGAAGCTTTTTGTTAAAGTTCCCTAAAAATAAGAAACTTTCCTAATTGAAAAGGGTAACAATATTTTTCCAAATCCCATCAGGATATAATTCAAATTCTATAAATAACCAATTGACAACGCCAAAATTCCACACATTTCGTACTCTCAACAGTCCTAACCCTAGGCCTTGGTAGTAGTACGAGTACGTCTAATCTTCGCCCCCCACTAGACCTTTCCACTGCTCTCGTTCTTTGGGATCCGACTTGGAATTACGACACAAACCCGCGAAAACAACACGAGGCAAACCCTGCTCCTCCCCAAAATTTACCAAAAGTTAAGACAGTATCTGCTAAGAGGATGAACAAAAATAACAACCAAGTGGTGCCGGAGACTCAGGGGCGTTGGAAAATCCAGAAGAGGTTGGCGGCAAGTGACCTAGGATACTGCGCGAGGCTGTTGATTCCAATTGATTCGGTTAGAAACCATGTTCTGCCTTACTTGGGCGACAAGTTTGTCAAAAGGCTTGAGAGCGAAGCTGGGTTTGAAGTGACGATTCAAGATTGCGACACGAACACTAGCCATCGTTTGATTTTCAAGCGTTGGAGCTCGACAAAGAGCTACAATTTCAATGGAGACTGGACCGGGGAGTTTGTGCATCGGAGAGGCTTGAAGGCAAAAGATGTTATCGGACTTTACTGGGATCCTTCGAAAGCCGTGTTCATGTTTTCTCTTCTTGAACGGGCAACAAGCCAATAGACCTATTTGGTGTCGTAGATTTAGATTAACTCTACATTACTGAAATGTTTTCTAGCAGATCATGATTAACATGTAACTAGCTAGTTCGATTACTTACCTTTTTAATTCGTGATTTTGTTTTTTTTATGGCCCCGGTGTTAGTTAGAGTGGGGTGGGTAATTCTATATAAATGGGTCTTTGCCCTTTCCTCTGTCCAATGTGGGACAAAATGGGGTTCCAACACTCTCCCGCACGTGAGAAATTCCACACATCGGCAACCACATGGAGTCATGTCGGGACTCACCCAATCGCACAGGGCCACTGGTGACCCACCCAATCACGTGGCAGTACGGGCCCGTCCTCTGACTCTGATACCATGTAGAATTTTTTCAGGTCGACAGGCCGATGGCCCATTCCAACAACACCGATATTGTTCTCACTTAACCACCTGCACAATCCTCAGGTGTGTGGTTTTATCACAAAAGGCTTCGGTGTTAGTTATAGTGAGATAATTTTATATAATGGGTCTTTGCCCTTTCCTCTGTCCGATGTGGGACAGAATAGGGTTCCAACACATACGGATTTCCTTTCTTGTTATAACTTTTGTTTTGGTTAAACAATTTTAATACGTTAAAATTTGTTGGTTGGAGTCAGCACTTCACTATATATAGTACTAGTGGTCCTGTGGTTCATAGAATTATTTAAACACTGTTAACCTTGTTTTATATTAATAACCTTTGTACTCTTCTGTAAATACCCATTTTTGCTACTTCATGACTTTGTAAAAACTTTCTAGAAAGCACAATCGAGGAGGTTCTGTATAAATCATCGCGTTAATATGTCATACCAGATCAATTTTAAGCACATAATAAATTAAAATTTCCAAGAATATGTTGCCCCTTAAATGTAAATGACACAAACCACGATTCGGTCACGGGTGGCATTACAATCACGATCCGTGTACAGTACAGATACTTGCTAGATTAAACCACACTCATCTAATTAATGACACATATAATAATGCAAGGGTAATATACAAACTGAGCTTCATTTCTCTTATTTCTCATCAAATATGACATGTAGATACATAGACCAAAAGTCCACTGCAAACATACATAATTATGTTTCAAGTCTCCCACCAATCAATGTCTTGCTTACCCTAATAATATAGAATCACTCAAAATATAAGGTCCATAATAAACTGCCATAATTTCTCCATTATTTTTTTCTCATATATATATATATATATATATATATATATATTACTAATACTATAAGATATAGAGAACTGTTATTGGCACTCTAAAAATCTCATTTGGCACTCCTCACAAGTATATTTTTCTTTCTAAATATAGAAAGTTTGTAGTGCAAAATAATAATTTTGGAGTATTAATTCTAAGATATAATATTATAACTATAAGAGCTATACGTGACATTGACCTTAATTAATTACTGCTCACCATATTCACATGCCAGCCCTCTCAAACCACAATATCGACATCTTCTTTTCCGCATTGGTCACCCTTGCCTATTTTTGCCAAAATAGGCGTCAAATCTCTAGGGTGCACGTTAACCCTGAGGCCATACTTCATGAACAATGTCAATGACATCTTTTGCTCAACCCGGTGGCCGGGCACCACCGCGAGCCGGTGCCTCAGCAGCACCGCCGCCGCGATTGACTTCATTTGCAAGTAAGCTAAATCCTTGCCTAAGCAAATTCTCGGACCGGCATTGAAAGATACAAATTTGTAAGAATCTTGTGCCTCCATTTTTTTGCCATCAGAAGACAACCACCTCTCCGGCTTAAACTCTAGGCAATCTTCACCCCAAATGAACTTCATGCGACCGATTGCGTAGATAGAATATGTGATTGAAGATCCCGCCGGTACAAAAGTCCCGCTCGGCAAAACGTCGTCGTTGATTGTCTGCTTGGAGTCTTGTGGAACGGAAGGGTAAAGCCTTAGGGTCTCGGACAATGCGGCCTTAAGGTATGTCAGTCGATCAACTTCTTCAAAGAATAAGGGCTCCTTCACCCACTTGGAAGTATCACTGCCACGTGCCTCCATCAGAACGGTGCAAATTTCAGAGAGGATTTTCTCCTCCACTTGTGGGTTTTGAATCACCAACCAAAAGAACCAACTCAGCGCAACGGATGACGTGTCACGTCCAGCTAGGATGAAGTTGAGCGCCACCTCTTGGAGAAATTTGTCGGAGTAGGAATTTTTCTTCATGAACCGAGACAACAAGTCATCATGTGGGGTCCCATTGCAAAGACCTTGTTGCTGGCTTTCCAACTCGAGCTTACGGGCGTTGATGATAGCGGATAGGTATTTATCGATGTGATGGAGGCTATGGTTCAAGCTGACTTCCATTCCGAGCCCAAGCCATTTTTTGAACTTCCAAATGATTTCGGGCAAGATAAAGCGTTGCAACGTGGCTTCCGTGGCTCGGTCGAAAGCATTTGCGAATTCATTTTCGGGAAGGCCCGGAGCTAGCGTCTGTGGGTCTTTCCCGAAGGCCAACCCGCATATGTTATCGAAAGTGAGCCGGAGCAAGAGATCTTGAAGATCTACAGGCTTAGCTTCGTTCTGAGCCGTCTCAAGAATCGGGCAAAACCTAAGCTCGATGGCTCGGCTCACCCAACGGCCCATGGCTTGGCGGAGCGTTCGGGTGGTGAATTCCAGTGCCGCCGTCTTACGCTGGAACAGCCACGTGTCACCATCACTGTTGAAGATCCCATCACCAAGCAGATCATGGAACACAGCTTGCCAGGTAGGACCCTTCGGGTAATTATCAAACCGAAGCTTCAAAATGTGCTCCAAGTTCTTGGGGTCGCATGTGACAGTCACGAGCCCTTGCTTGCGTGCCAGGAAGGGAATGGCACAGGTGCACGTCTGGTACGTGCCACAGCACGCGCGGAGATTATCGGCGATCCAGTCGTGCATCCGGTTCACGTTCTGGATGAGACCCGGGAGGCTGCCGACTACCGGCCAGACACGGGGACCGTACATTGACCGTGAGATCATCTTGAACCAAAATAAATACGCCGCTATGGCTGATAAGATCATTAAAGCCATTGATGCCTCCATCTAATAACTGATTAGCAAGCCCCCGCTTGAAAATATTTAAACCACTTCACTTCCCAGTAATACGAAAGTTAACCCCTGACCCAAGTAATTAAACTGATCCAAGAAAAAATGGACGGACAAGCAAGAACATGAAAAATTACCCGTATCGAAACTGAAGGGCGAAAGAAATCCCAGATAAATTGTGAAGAAAAATGAATATCTGGCTGGCTAGGGTTTGGAATGTGAGATCTGTATTAGGGTTTCTGCGACAATGTGCATGATGAAGGAGAACAAGAAGAAGAAGAAGAAGAAGATGGAGAGTGAGGCAATGAATAAAAGGAAAGGAAAAGAAAAAATGTTACTTATAACACGACAGAGGGGAGAAGAGGGGCCGGGGAATAAATAGGGAGGCCGAAAAAGCGGTTCGTTTCTCTTTTTCTTTCTTTTCGGTCCATTAATTTCCTTTCACTGTCTCTCAATTTCTCTCTGATCATTCATATACAAGAGAAATTATCAAGAAACGATGGAGCTTTAGAGGAAAATCCCATGAATTTCTCACCTAATTTGGAGGAAAGTGCACCTTCATCTAAAATTTTCGCATTCAATGAAGGAGTGTGGGAGTTAATGAGATTAGTTGAGCAAGCCGTATACATGTGTACTATTGTGTGTATTTGTATGCATGGGAGACATGGAATGGTGAATGAATAATACGACTCTATGCACTTATGTAGCTTCCATATATAGCTTATTGATGATGAAATTTACATGGTTTTGGGTCGAGATTTCGTAAGAAACACTCTTAGGCATTTGAGCTACAAGTATCTTGTCGATATAGAAAATTATAGTTACTGAAGTGTACTAGATTCATAGTTTAGTAATTATAATGAGAAATAATTATGTAGAGAATTTAGAGTTACAAGAGTATGTTTATAAAAGTATAAAACTACGTAGTTTTTCAATATAAATACAATATTATCATGGAAAATAAATGAGCAAAATTTAGGATACAATAAGCCCTCGAGTTTAGGTCATATCTGAAAATGGGTTAGGCTTAGGCATACAAATGATTTGATTCCTTCCATTGTAACTTAAAAGAATTCGGGTACAATACTGATGTTATCGTCGAGTATGAAAACTTCCGTATAAAACTTTCATTTGTTGTCAATTCTTTTTCTTTATTTATTGCGACAACAATATTTGAGTAGAGTGGAAAATTCAGTTGTCACTTAGTCAATCATATTTTGTCATCAAACTAAACACGTATGAGCATGACTTCTACTAGAAGCGAAGGCGGGTGCCACTAAGCTGTGATTATACTCTGACAATTTGTTTTTATGCAACTATAAATTTAGAGCGGATTGTTAACATGGGAGTACTTGTTTGGTTGGGTGAGCATACCACCAACATTTATTTTGAGCATACCAGCTTATACGGCGTTGCTTTTATCTCGAGGACGGTCGTTGCAAGATGTTGGCACCAAATCTCCCTCTATCTGTGTTTTTTTTTTCAGCCTTTGCGCGACAAACATATGTTGTCGTCCCGCAAATGGTTTTTTATACTAGTGATCCCTAAACCCATATTTGAAGGTTCTTGTCTTTTAATTATATAACTTCGTTCAATTTTCTACAAAATTTATGAAATATGACAGATGCTCTTGCCAGATTTTATCTCATGTTGCTCTGTTGGTCATTTTTACTAACTTCGTTTATTTTTCTTAAATTATGAAATATAGTGCAGCACAAAATAGAATTAGACAATAACAATTAGACATGGCATTCGTGTCGTGTTTCCCGTGTTCATGTCATTTTCGTGACACACCCGATATCTTAACGGATCGTGTCGTGTAACATCCATTAAGGTAAACGGGTAATATGACCTGATCCGAAATTGACCCATTAATATTATCAGGTAATATGACCCAACCCGTTACTCGTTAAAGAAAATATATTTTAAATCAATAAATAATGAAAATGAAAAATATAATTTGACCCCAAAAAAAAAAAACATAATACCAAATTAGTATATGCATATCACATTGTCACATAAATATTACTTCAAAACATATAAAAAAAACATTTGTCTTTCCAGTATTACATACCCCAAAATAAGAGCTTAATAAAAAAACATTAGTACATTACTACAAAATAACAAAAGTTCAAGGATATGCAAAATAAGAGTTGCGTTTCAAGGTTGAGGATACAATCACAAACGTTTATATATGCTTTCACACGGTGATGTACCTATCCTAAATCGTAGAGGATGTGATGCAATCACAAGAGTTTGCCTATTTTTTCACATTTTTCGCACTTATAAATAAATTATTATAATTTTTTAATGTGTTTGGTATTTTTAAGTTACTTGATATTTTTTATACTAAAAATAAATAAATAAATAAAACTTGAATATTTTAATAGAATAAGAATACCGAATACATATTTCATATATATACACACACACTATGGCTATTGTATTTTATAGTAAGTTTTTTTATTAGTTTAAAAAAATAAAATTATCAAAATAAATTTTTTCTTAAAGTATCAAAATGGGTTCCCCGCGTATCACCCATGTGTAAACCTGTTAAGGACTCGTTATTAACGGGTTCTTATCGTATGACCCGATAACGACCTGATTAGTTATCATGTCTACCTGAAACCCGTTATTTTCATGTCGTTATGTGTCATGTAAGGGGTCGTTAAGAAATTGTCAGGTCTAACAATTATTATGAGTTTAGGGGTCAAAAGGAAAACTAAGCTTTACACTAACTAAGATCTTTACTCTTTAAGATGACTCAAACAAGAATATAGGCTAAACAAAGGAAGCTTATACAAACAAGTAATCTTTATTGATATCTCAACCAAGTATGAGTAATACAAAGGATACATACACATATTTATAGGCCTGGGAAGAACTCTCCAGAATCTCTCATAGAACTATCAGGCGACAAGAGGCATCTTCCTCTTTTGTCCATTAGCTACATATTATAAGGATGAATCTTCATTTACGTCACACTCAATACTTTACCTTACATCAAATATTATTCTAGATAAAATTCCTTACTTTACATCACACCACTATTCTACGACTCCCATTGTCTGTTAAATTATGTGTAAATTAGGAGTTTTGACTAAAAATTTTGAGAAACAAATATATGATGACAAGAAAATATGTCAAACAATGAAATAAATAAAATAAAATAGGGAATTTTGCAGAAGTACCACTTGAACTTAAAAGCATGTGTGCCAATACCACCCACTACTAGGAATAACATCTTGGGCGACGAAGGGGAAACTGTTGCGCAAAGGGAAAAATCGTTGCCGGAAACATTGGGTGGTGAAGACTCCGTCGCACAAAGCTCGTTACGTCAGGCATTGCGCAACGGAGGAAATGTCTTCGTCACGCAAAATGAAGAATGCGCAATGAAAGTCGTGGTCGTTGCGCGTAACGAGTGACGAAGGTGGGTTTCGACCCCCAAACTCTTGCGCGACAGTGACACTGGTTCGACCCTCAAAGTCTTGCACAACGGAAGTTCGACCCACAAACTGTTGTGCGACGGACATGTGGTTCTACCCACAAACTCTTGAGTGACGCATATAGAGGTCATCCCAGTAAAATTTTAAAATTAGTTTTTTAAATAATCTTTTATTTATTTATTATTTATTTGTAAATTAGTTTTATAGATAATTTATTATTTTTTTTTTTTCGTTTATGTAAAAGTGAATTTAATGGAAATAAAAATAGAAAATGTAAAAAGGAATAGTGAATTGAAAAATTATTGTAAATGTACATACAATGGAAAAAAGTATTTTTAAATTCGAAAACAATTTAAAACAAAACTAAAAAAAGAAGTCTGCGATGTCACAATTGCCGGCTGGTGATGTCGTTGCTGTGTCAGGGGGCTGGGAGGTCGTAGTTGCTGCGACGGGGCACTAGGAGGATGGAGCTGCTGGGGTTGGGAGGTCATTTCTGGAGGTAGTTCAACGTTGGGAAATTGAATGCTAGAGATATGAAATGTGCGACGTATTTGGTTCATCAAATTGTTTTGGGCTGCAAACTAAGATTGTTGGGCCGCTATCTGCTCCTTCAAGCCCGCCACTTCAGATGTCAACATATTGACCTGTTGAGTTCTTTGCCTGGAGGATGAGGCAGACGGGTCCCGAATGCGGGCTTTCACAAGCCCCCGGTGAACATTCCCACGCCGACGACCGAGGGTCTGATCAAGTGTGTCGGTCATGATCTAAAACCCAGCATCCTCATAGGGAAACACCTCCTCGATCGGGGTCTTTAGGGAAAGCTGGGAAGTCACCTCCTCCAGAACTGTTTGGCCTTTCTCCACCATGGTGGACTAGAAAAATGAAAAAAAAAACAAATTAATTTGAATATACATGTAATTAATATTAATACAAATTGAATATTATAAATGTGAAAGAACTTACATGATGTTGCTCAGTCAGCTCATCCCCGGGCCGAACGTACACCTCCTTGAACATGTCAATTTCAGGAAATTTTGACCCCACTTGAAAAATTTTAAGAAGTGTTAACATAGATTAGCAATTGTGTAATAAAGAGTAAAAAGATTGAAAACTTAAAATAAATATACAATTACCTTACGTTGCTCCTCCAACCTATAAGAGAAGCGTTGTGACTCGGATCAGTGAAAAAGTTTCTTCTTCGACCGATTGATCGAGTTTGCCTTCACTTTTTTTCTGTTGAATTAAAAAAACGTATTAGTTTAGATATTTATAACAAATGAATGAAAAAAATGAATTGTTTATTTTAAATTGTAAATTTTTTTTTATTAATATATTATTGAAATATAAATTATACGTACCAAGTATTTCTCGTCTTGAAAACGGCAGCAGAGCCATTCCCATTCATCCCGACGGTCCAACAACTCCATAGGGCACCCAACTTCTAAAGCGACCTTCGAACCGTCATATAGCTCATAATGCTTGTGGATGTGGCTCTTCCATTGAGTGAACCTACTGGAACAAAGGTCATTGATGTACTCCATTTGGTTGGAGAGCTCATAGTGATGCTGCAAAACTCAACAAATAAATAGTAGTTAAAATTTATAATCTTTGTATACTTTAATAAAAATGTAGTATTTGAGGTTGAAAATACTTACCGATAATTCATAAAAGCACGGCGTCCTTGGTTTCTTGTGGCCCAGCTCTCCATGACTCCCACCTGATGGGGCAATGGCTCCTGATAATGCAGCCAACGTCGGTGGCCAACACACTATGCTGCTCCTTTGTTGCAGCTGCACGATGTCGAGGATCCCACGTAATGGTGATCTTCTGGGTCATGGTGCGAGTGGTCTTAGAAGTCTTTTGCAGTTTGCAAGGGCCCCTGGTTTTTTTTTTTTTACCTACCAAATAAACAAAGTAAACATTAGACGATTTCTATTTTCTACCGACAATCCGGCAGAAACTCCCCTAAAACTATAACATTTCCTAAAACATGCACACAATATAACAACATAAACAACACATTCACCCAACAATTCAAATACTTTATACCAACTGGGGACGTTAAAACAAAATTTACAACTTGTTGATATGAAATCTCAGTGCTACTTAACAATCATTAATATAGGTCAAAATCACAATTCAAAATAACTAGCTAGCATGCATGTTATTATCTGCATAAATTAAAAGATCAGTTCGATTTGCATCAAATATTTTTAACTTTGATGCTCAATTATTAGAGAGGATAAGATTCCTTAATTATATTATGGTTCACATTTTAATTACACAAGATAAGTTCACATTTTATACTTGAAGGGCAATGGTGGGATTTTGAATATCCATCTTTTAAGTGGAAGTTTGATTATCTGCAACTAATAATGCAGTAAATTTGCACTTTATGCCTCTAGTTGCTAAGAGCAAAATTGTCACACCCCAAAACTCGAGGTGTGAGATTAAATAGAATAAAAAGGTTGTTTAAGGGTGTAAAACAAATATTAGCTTAAGATTATGTCAATGAAGATTTAAACTCAACAATTACATTACACCAAACTACAAAGGTAACTCAAAGAAATAAAGTTAAAGACTTATTGTGGTGATACAAAATGCAGAAACAACCTGTACCATAAAATTAACCGAAAATAATTCGTTTAACCAAAAAGTATTAAAATTTCCAAATTCAAAGTAGACACATAAAACGAAGTTGTGTTAAAATTTCAAGGATTTTCAAGTTCGGGAAGTATAGAAAAATTTAACTCTAACACAGGCATGCTGCTACTTTTCTATAAAAAAAACAAAACAAATTTCAGCAGCATCAAGTCACTTTAGAAATAAAGCTAATTAATGATAAGGGAATTCCATGCAATTTAATAATTTCCCTCAATGTTTCAGTGAACAGAATTATACTTACAATAGCTAATATATGCTTCCTTTTATATCACATTTGGTTTTTTAGGGAGGTGTACTTAGCTCTTATGAATCATACAAGTTTCTTCAAAAATCAAAAATAGTATTTAATTATGATGCTCTTTGAAAACAAGATCAAAACGATTATTGTGCTTGATCAGTACTTCAACTGGTGTATACAGTCAAGGATATAGAATCAATTTAAATGAGCATCTCCATAATTATATGTTCCCTATTTTTTTTGGTTAAATGTGTTTGCATATAAGCGATCTACACTATTATACACCAGAAGAGGAGGAGAAGGCGGGAGGGAGGGAGAGAGCAAGCTAACCTGTCTGGGACGCCTTTCTCTATGGATAGAGGAAGTGTCACCATATGGCTAAGCCTCCTCAGAAGTCTGGGGCCGTCAATGAGTCCGTCGGGCGCTTAGGACAGGATGCGTCACCGAAGAAGTCGATGACGCAGCAACCGTAGACACCATTGGCCCTAATGGTGTGACCGAAGGAACACCCGTCGTGTCCAAATTAGGTGTAGAGGTGGCAGCAACATTACCTCCATGAGAAGGTGTCTCACTGCCCCTACTAGCTGCATCTACAAAAACAATCATAAATCTGTTTAGATAATCAAATTATTATATGCATTTCATTTCACATATATAAAGGTGAATGAAAACAACACAACAAAACCCAAAAAACCACAAACCATGATTTATTCAACGCTTGAAGCCACTAACCATAAGTTATTCGATCTTTCAAGCACACAAACATCACACTAGATGTTTTATGTATCCAAAGAGTGATAGAAGCTCAATTTTATTTTCTAACTTGTACAAATACCAAAGCATTTCACATAATAGGTTCCAATATGAAGGCTTACTTTGTAATGCTTGTCACATATCATAAAAAAATAAAGCAAAAAACTCATGCATGAAAGGGATGTCATTTCGCAATCAGCCAATAGACAAATAGAGAATCAAACATAGAATTATCTAAAGGTTCTTCTATTCTTGATTCAGAGAAAAGTTTGCTTACACTCCTCAAAATTTGCTTAGATGACTGAATATAGAAATGGCCCTTGTTAAGGATTGTTTTATGGACCTTGATTTATTTCCCCAAGACCAAAGAATCCCTGTTGTTGCACTCTTTGATATGTGGGCAAAGTTGTATGAGGGATCAAATGATAACACGTCAATGGTGAACCTCTATGAGCTCACCATCCGCCATTTGGCCAGTCTTGTAGTCACAAGGTATACAAACTATACTTTTGTAACTAATTTACTTTTTTGATCTATACGTTTCAGAAATTTCTTCTATGAAACTAAATTTTGATCACAACCAGGAATGGGGATTTGGATGGATACTATGGTGAACACTTTGTTATCCAACATGATATGCTTAAATTGTTATCAATCCATGAGAGTCATGAAGACCCGACATGACATAGACTGATTATAGACATACATGGATTTGGATGGATACTATGGTGAACACTTTGTTTTCTCAACTTAATATCTGTCTCAACTGGTTGGTATCTCAAGATGGTTTATATAACTCATGCATGAAAGTAAAAACACACAAAAATTGGTACCTTCACCTCATTGTTATGTTCCCCAATTATGGGTTTTATTCGACCACCAAAACCCTAAAACAAAAACCAAAGAAATCAGTGAAATTCATACACCAATTGAACTAAAGCTTCAGGTGAAACTTGAAGTGCTACAAATACTACAAAAGGAGAATTATTTAACAAAAAATTTGAAAAACAAAATTGACAACATACAATTCAATCATATAAACCCGAAAGAACATGGTTCAAATCGAAACTCTACGAATCCTGAAATAAAATTGACTAAGTAATTGCAAGAAATAAACATTTCAATCAACACTTAATTATAATTTTATAGGATGGTTTACAACTTGGGATGAGTGTATAGCTACATGCACGGAGATTTAACCCAGGATTCCCAATTCAAATCAAATTCAACCCTAAATCCCTAACCCAGGATTCCCCATTCCCTAAATCCCTAAATCCCAACCCAATTTTAACCCCAAACCCCTTAATTCCAACCCAAGTTTAACCCTAAATTCCTAAATGTTGTAATTACTGGGTGCTTACCTAGTAATATTGCGGTGGCGGGGAAAGGGTGTGGTGTCGGAGTACAGCAGATAGGGAGATTGTCAGAGAGACAAAGAAACAGAGAGAGTGTGAGAAAGAAAGACAGGAGCTTGAGGTAGTGAGTCTGAGATATAGAGAGTGCAAGATAGGGAAAGAGAGGGAGAGAGAGGGAGAAAGAAGATTGAGAGAATCGAGGGAGATAGGAGCTTGAGAGAATCAGACAGAATCGAGAGATAGATTGAGTAAGTCTGAAAGGGAGACAGAGAGTCAAGGCGCGGAATTAAAAACGCGCCCTACTTTGGGGAAAAAAAATCAAATTTTTACATTTTTGCACGACGAAGATGTTTAAACTTTCGTCGCGCAACCAATTTAAAAAAAATAAATAAATGTTTTTTATTTGCACAACAAATATTTATACAACATCGTCGTGCATAACTGTAAATTTAATTTATTTTTTTTGTTTAAATAAATAATTTTTTTTTAATTTCATTTTGTTACAAACTTTAAAGGAAACTTTTATTTGTATACAACATTTTTAAATACCATTCAACACATTTAATTAATGTACATCACAATTTTTCATTAATCCTCGTCTGAACTAGAATAAAGATCATCACTATCTTTAGATTCAGACTCTCATTCCTCCTCGTCTGTAGGCATATCAATATCGTCGTTCGTGCGCTCGGGTGCATTGTAACGCGGCAAATCCCTGAGGTCAATCGGTATTTCGATTTCAGAACCTCCAGCTACCTGATACGGTTCTTGTACAATAGTCATATCCTGCAGTGTATATGCACCAAGTGCCGTTGAAGTCTTCAATTGTTGGTCAGCAATGTCACCATAATCATCATCGGCAACAGGATCTCGGTCCCCAATATCATACACCCTATGTGCTCAATCTTCTGAACTATTTTCCATCCCCTCCCAACCTTAGGGTCATCTATAAAATTTGTGCATATTTATAGGAAGGATAGGGCATTTGCGCGACGAAGGCTTTGTCGCACAAAGACCTCACTAAATACTTTCAGATTCTGTTGATTCACATGTATTGAATGCTCAAACTGAAAACTGAATGTAACTTGCACGACGAAGCCTTTGTCACGCAAGTGTTCCTTGATTTCCCAAGGTTTGCGTGATGAAGCCTTTGTCGCGCAAAGATACAACAAGCTTTGCACGACGAAGCCTTTGTCGCGCAAAGATATAACGGGAAAATCTTCGTCACGCATTAGGTTTCCCGCAAAAAAAAAAACCGTGTTTTTCTTGTTGGCTTTGAGCGACGAACATGTTTTTTGTCGTCATGCAAAAGGTTTTGCGCAACGAAGGTCGGTTCATTGTTGCACAAGGTCTCATTGCGCGACGAAATTTGCTTTGTCGCGCAAGTATTTTTTTGTACTAGTGACCTGAACTTCCAATTGTAGTTTTTTACCACCTGAACTCTCTTAGTTGTTGGAATCTACCACATCCTGTACTTTTCATCCATTTTGCCGTTAAAGCATGCCACTTGTGGGGTATTTTCATCAATTTACTTCATAGGGCTAGTTAGAATAAAATAGCTCCTAAATGAAATTGTTCAAGTCAATATGGCGTCAAAATTGGACGCATAAGTCAAACCCCCAATTTTGTAAAAAATTACTAGATTTTTGCACAAATATATGTTATAGTTATGATTACATAGTCCTAAAACATTTTAATGGCAAGCCAACTGATGAACAACATTAGGCCTCCAATTGTGCAGATTAGGGGACAACATGTGAACCAAAATTCTGGTTGCTGCTCTTCATAGAGAGGGTAAAATAATTGGTGTGGTGGGGAAATGATGACTACCCGGTGTTTTTCATGGCATGTAAAACTAGTTTCGTCATCATAACGATAGATTCATGATTTTTGTAATTCCGTAAAGTTTAAAAACAACATAAATCATGAATCTATTGTAATGATGAAGAAACCAGTTTTACATGCCAATAAAAACACCGGATCGTCATCATTTCCCCACCACACCAATTATTTTACCCTCTCTAAGAAGAGCAACAACCAGAATTTTGGTTAACAAGTTGTCCCCTAATCTGCACAATTGGAAGCCTAACGTTGTTCATCAATTGGCTTGACATTAAAATGTTTTAGGACTATGCAATCATAATTATAGCATACTCAACGAATTTATGCAAAAATCTAGTAATTTTTTACAAAATTGGGGTTTGACTTATGAGTCCAATTTTGGCACTGTATTGACTTGGACAGTTTTATTTAGGAGCTATTTTATTCAAACCAACCCTATGAAGTTAATTGACAAAAATACCCCCACAAGTGACAAGCTTTAACAGCAAAATGGATGAAAATTAACGGTAGTGGTAGATTCCAACAACTAAGAGAGTTTAGGTGGTAAAAAACTACAATTGAAAATTCAAGTGATATTTGGGCACATGCTTTCAAGTTCAGGTGGTACTTATACAAAATTCTCAATAAGATAAGAAGAAAGATAAATAGGATTAATTCAGTCAAGAGGTCAGATCAATAGTGGGTTGGGGATTGTAAATTTGGGATTTCATATCTTTTTGGTCTGCAATGGCCCCTTTGGGGGGGGTTGTGGAAGGGGAAGGTAGCTGCATGCCAGCTTGGTCTTCATCGTAAGACCACTCTGGCTATGTCAATGTCGATTTGATCGTTCACAACTCCATTGACTTTCCATTCTAGACGAAAAAGGTTAACAAAATTGACGAAAATGACCAATAATGTAATTCGGGTTGAATTTGAGGACGGGAACAATCATTATTTGAGTTTAAGCATGATAACTCGTATTGTAGTTATGAGACCTTACAGTTTAGTCATTTACACTGGCCTTACAGTAAGAAAATATAATAAGTTTAATACGTTAAGTGATTATATGGTGGACATGTCAAAGGTATTACATTACGTGATCATTAGTTAATTAATTTTGTAAGAAAATATGATATCGTTATTTAGCATTTTCTCTCACAATTTGATAGGTTCATGCAGACGTATTACGTACGTCGTGTGCCATGCATGCATATAGTAATATTAGGTCCATGATGAGAATCATCATTTCTGATGTACTATGGGGTTCATGTTATCGTAATCAACAAATGTAGTATAAATATCATTACTCAAATTCTTAGTCCTATGGATATTCTATCCACCTTCGGTAGAGAAAATGATAAATTTCGTGATGATGTGAGCATGACCATTTAAAGTGATTTAATGATATTAATGCATAAATGGTATAAGGAATAAGTATCACGGCAAAACAAGAAGAAAAAGATCGTTCGCGTTCAGATATATCATATATGGAATGACCAAGATTAATTACCAGTTTAGTTGACTTAATTAAATATTAAGTTTGAATCAGATTTAGTCTGATAATTAATTATTAGATCCCCAATCTTTTTCAATGGCTCTATGAACATCAAATCCCCAATCTCTTTCAATGGCTCTATGAACATCAAATACAAGAAGAGTAATGTAAACGCTACATTGTTAGTAAGTTAATACCGTGTTAACAATTAGTTTGGATTCACTACGTACCCAACGTCATTTCAAGACCTGAACAATTCAGTTTTTAGGTCATTATTCAAAGGAAAACGCTAGCAAAAAATTAGTTAACATCGAAAATCATTTCACCATTTAATTGTTATCATGAAATTTTTCATTGTTTGTACAAAATATTGTGTTAAGATATGTTATTTTGTCAGAGTTTGATGACTAAATGTTGTCGGATTTGGCTAAATTTTTCCAAACATGATTTTTGAATGATGACCTAATCAAAGAATTAAAAGTTTGGATCATGAGGTGATGACATTGTGGAGTGAACAAAAATTTGTGGGCATTCTTTCTAAAGCTACTATATATAATACATTTCAACAATCGAAACCATCTACATTTTAAGTACTCTCTTGAGGACCCTCTTTGTGAAGAAAAAAAATCCAAATACAAAACTATATGGTCATGTAAAATGGCAAAAGACACGATTCGTCAGATAAACCTATAAATGAAAATGCGTGTAATCAATTGGTACACAATTACTAATTTAGCCAAATTTTGACATGAATAATCATTGAAAGGGAATCTAAAAACTGAACAATGTTAAATTATGTGAATCACATTTCCAATGGTGTTATGACCCACTTGTAACTTTACATATATACACTTTAAAAAAATGCAAATCTCAGAGTTTCAAACTGGTCATGAATCATGATAAATGTGTTTTTATCTATAGATATTTAAAGGATTTGATGATTAAGAAGATCATCAGCAGCGTTCCTCATTTAAATGATTGTGTTTGGGGGGGGGGGAATTTGGTTAGTGTGGGAGCAGGAGATGAAGGCCAAGACAAGCCGTGACATGCTTGATTGTAGTTTGTGGTTTTGTACAATCTTTTTTAGCGAAAATAGTATAGTGGTTTCAAACTGTTATGTACCTATCGTTCATATTAGTGATGTGATGAAAAAGATAAAAATAAAAATAAAAATAAACGTTATATTATTGAACCGGTGATAGGTAAGAAATTTTTCAATCAAGCATATGAGATACCACCACTCTCAATTGTCAGACTCATTTTCGCCTACTCATTCATGGCCAAAACATTCAGAGACAATTATTTCTTTTTTGAAAAAATATTCAATCTTCGTTTGGGAGTGATTGTGACTTGTGAGAAGACCAGAATCACCATTGAAAAGAACCACTTTTTCATGTGCTTCTCCATTAAAAATTACATGAAAGTTAGTAATTTACACTACTACAAAAAACACTTTGCGCGACGAAATTTTGGTCTCACATGGTTCGTCGCGTAAAGCTTGTGAAGATAGGGTTTGCACGACAAAAAATAATCTTTGTCGGGCAAAGATTTTTGTTTTTTAATTTTTTTAATTAAATTAAATTAATTTAATATTTTGCGCAACGAAATATTTTGTCTCGCAAGGTTTTTGACTTTTTGTTTTATTATTTCTCTTATATTAATTTAATTATATTAATTGTTTGTCCAACAAAATATTTGGTAGCGCAAGATTTTTCGAATTTTTACTTTTTAATTTAATTTAATTGTATGATTTTATTTTTTTTAATTAATTTAATTTAAATTGACATATTCAAAATAAAATTACATATGAAAAATAGTGATCAAATTATCCAATATATATAATATATTCAAAATGTACACATAAATTAACAAAGTACAATAATAAAATCCTAATACAAGTCTATTGTGGTGGTAGTGGCGGGGGATATTGTGACAGCCCGTCCCTAAAAATTATAGTTTTTATAATTTTTGAAGTGTGAAATTACAAAAAATGCCCTAGAAGTGAAGGTGTTGATTTTCATTGACCAACGCGTAGTGAAACGTACTAAATATTCTTTTAGTGTATTCATGAAGTATTCGACGATACAAACGCGTAAACGCAAGTAGAAGTGAATTTGTTGTTACAATTAAAGTTTTATGGAGCTACGAACCGAATGTATTTTGAAGAAATAATTTATTCTAAGAATATTATATTATTTTGTACTAAATGATTGGGCCACATGGGTGTGGCTGAGAAGGGGGAACCGGGAAGAAGAATCAGAGGAGAAGGAGAGGGCTACTGCCCAATCAGAAAGAAGGGAGGGATGAGACTGACCAACCATAGAGGAGAGAAAGGAGGGAAAGGAGGGAAGGTGAGCAGGAAGGGAAGTCGGGTCTTCTTCTTAACCCGCGGGACCCGGCCAAGCTTCAAGGTCAAATTCGTTCATTTTCCGGCCAATTTCCGGTGAATTGTCTTGAACGACTACCTAGAAACACCACCCTAGCCCTCCCTCTTCCATATCCATCCAAAATTTGAAGGAATTTGGTTGAAATTTGGTGGAAAAACAACCATGGTGTCGCGGGAAAGATTGCTTGAGATCCACCAAACCTGAAACAATTTCATTCAATTAACACTACCAAAACACTCCCCTAGAACCTAGGAACAAAGCCTAAGCAGTGGTGGAGGCGTTGGAGCAAGTTTGGAGGTCGAATCGAATCACACCCAATTCTAGGGTTTTGTACGGTTTTAGCAAAATTGGAGCTTTTCCTGGCCAAATTGGCCTTGGCCACAGGTATAAAGTTTGCTCTACTCTTTGAGATCTTCATTTTTGTAATTTTTGAGAATTTTTAGAAATAGTTGAATTTTCCAGCGAGCCGGAGCGGCCGAACGCCACCCGTGGCGGCTGGTGCGGCAACGCGTGGCCAGGGGGCCGTCGATGTTATTCTTAGGCTAATTAGATGCCTTGAGTTCAATTTTGGTAGTTGTATGGCGTAGGTTGATTGTTGGAATCTAAATTCTCTACGTTAAGTTAATAGGTCATTATATGAATCAACGATCCGACCGTTGGATCGTCACCAAACTTTAATATGTTATAGTACATAATATTTGAGAACTATAGGAACTTACGGATCAGGAATCCGACTACGGATCTTCCCGAATTGGATTTGTAAGTTCATAAAATAAAATGTTGACCGCCACTTGGTTTTGCCAATTTGCAGAGATCCGACCGTTGAATCATAATGAAACCTTAGGATGTTATTCTAGAAGTATAATATGGATCTTTGGAAGCAACGGATCGGAAATCCATGATGTAGATCTTCCAAATTGAATTGCGTAGGGATGCGTTTTAAGTAAATTATGTATTTTATCGGTCAGAACTCTGAGATGTGATTCGATAATTGGTTATAGGCGACGATGGTTCATGATGTCTCGATATGCATGCTAGGGAGTCGTAGAGCGGACCTCAGGTGAGTGGGTCTTTTCCTTTTTACTGTATATTATATATATATATATATATATATATATATATATATATATATATATGATTGATAATCCCATAAATGTTTATAAATTGATTATTGCTTATGATTACTGTGAAATACTATTGCGAACTACGAATGGCTTGATCCTGGTTTAGGGTACGTAGGCAGTCTAACAAGACGTTAGATGCAGCCATATAATAAATGAGAATGAATAATCGAGACAATAGCCTAGTTTGGGAATGGGGCATTACAGTTTATGCATTCTAGACCATTTGTTTATATGTTTATATATCTGGAAATATTATGATATGTTGAATTTTAGACTTACATCCTAGTATTTCCATCTGTATATTCCTTGCACATAATTATTGTGAACGCTTCGAAGTGCAAAGGTGAACGCATGACACACAGGTAAGTTCAGGTAAGTATATGGTATTAGTTGAATTGATGGGGTTATGGTATGACTACATTTATTTTTAAGCAACTCCAACATTGTCGTATAGGTTGCAATAGTAGGCAACTCCGGCATTGTCGTACAGATTGCTTATGAATCGTACATGTTGTATTAGATGCATTTAAAGCTCATAAACCTGCACCCCGGTGTTAGTGCTTCCGCCCGTGGCCAGGGCACAGTCCTTCATGTAATGTTCACCTCCCGCACCATACGCTCACCTTGAATTCAAGGTAGGTACACATGCCTGTCGTACATACCATTATAGGTGGTTCCGACTCGTATGTGACTCTTCATGTGATCGTAGCACTTGAGCGTATTCATTTACACCCAATCATGTCGTACAGACCACTACAGTGGTTCCGACTCATGTGTAAGCGTAATGCTGTATAGGTCACTATAGGTGACTCCGGCTAGATTGATTGATGAGATATGAATATGCTATATAGGTCACTATAGGTGACTCCGGCTAGATTGATTGATGAGATATGGATAAGTCGTACAGGTCACTAGAGGTGACTCCCGACTTATGAGATAGCATATGTGATGAGATATGGATAAGTCGTACAGGTCACTAGAGGTGACTCCCGACTTATGAGCTAGCATATGTGATGAGATATGGATAAGTCGTACAGGTCACTAGAGGTGACTCCCGAGTTATGAGTTAGCATATATGATGAGATATGGATAAATCGTATGATGAGATATGGATAAGTTGTACAGGTCACTAGAGGTGACTCCCGACTTATGAGCTAGCATATATGATAGATATGGATAAGTCGTACAGGTCACTAGAGGTGACTCCCGACTTATGAGCTAGCATATATGATAGATATGGATAAGTCGTACAGGTTACTAGAGGTGACTCCCGACTTATGAGCTAGCATATGTAATGAGATATGGATAAGTCGTACAGGTCACTAAAGGTGACTCCCGACTTATGAGCTAGCATATGTGATGAGATATGTGATGAGCTAGCATATGTGATGAATTAGCATATGTGATGAAATAGGTGATGAACTAGCATATGTGATGAGATATGGGTAAGTCGTACAGGTCACCCTAGGTGACTCTAACTTGCGTACTAGTATGAGTTATTAATCACATGATTATTTGATATTACTGATGAGATGATGTGTTGTGGTATATTATGATTTTTCTGGAAATTATACAGGTGTTGCAGCGAGGGGTTATAATGTTTTATATGGTTTCTATTAAAATCTTACTTACAGGGCCACTCACCCTTGTCTTGTCTTCACCCTCCAGGTTTTATCAACGGAGTTTTCTTATCATCGAAGATTCGTGGCGATTCTTAGTATTGGAGATTATTTCGAGGGTACGATTCTTAATTCACTCTTCTATACTTATTTATGCTCTAACATCACGTGTGAAGTGGGTTTATTCCCGCTTACCAGTTCACTCTGGTATTTAGGCACTCTTAGGTTTAAATTTATTCACAATTTTTCCCATATCATCACACTTTATGGCTTCGTCACCTTCTAGGTGTCGGCCAGCACAACTCGATTCGGAGTCCTAGTGGACATTCCGGGTCGAGGTGTGTCAGATATGGTTTGATAGTGTCATAATCCTCAACTTTAACCGTCAAAGTCTCGACGATTCCCTACCAAAAAAAAAACAAATATGGTCAAATAACCAAAAAAATAACATAAAATAATACAAAAAAACTGGCATAATCTCCCCTAAAATTGGTATACCCCAAATCTGACCCTAAACTCCACCCCTCACCCTATAATCGACACCAAACCCCGCACCAAACTCAAAATTAACTCCAAAAACACTAAAATTTAGGGAGAATATACCTTTTGGCAAGATTGAGAGTGAGTGAGAATGAGAGGGACGAGTGAGTGTGAGAGATAGTGAAGAGAGAGAAGAGAGATTAAATGAGAGGAGTGAGTGTGAGAGAGAGGATCGGATTTAAGGAGAGGGAATGAGAGAGGAGATGTAAGAGTAGAGAAATACATTGAGAAAAATTGTGGCAGAGTTATTTTGGTTTTAAAAACCGTACCACTTTGCGCAACAAAGGATACGAGTTTGCACGACGAAATATTGGTCGCGCAAAGTCTTAAAAAAAAAAAATTTAAAAAAAAAAAAAAAGAATTTCCTGCCTGCCATTTTTGGTGCAACGAAGTGTTGGTCACGCAAAGTTTTGTGCGATGAAGGATTGGTCGCGCAAAGTCTTGCGCGACGAAGGATTGGTTGAGCAAAGTCTTTAAAAACAAAAATTTTAATTTCCCGCGTTCCATTTTTGGCTCCCGTCCAAATTTAAGGATTTTGCACGACAAAATATTGGTTCATCACACAAAAAATTTATAAAATTTTTTTTTATAAATAATAAAAAAGAAAATAATTTTATTTTACAATTTAAAATATAAATAAATTTAAATAAATAAAGTTTAGGTGACCAACTGTGTATTCGTCGTGCAAAGAAAATAATAAAAAATAAAGAAATAATTTAGTTTAACAATATAAAATATAAAAATAAGTAAATAAGGGTTACGCGACGAAATATTAATATTCGTCACGCAAAGTTTTTAAAAAAATAATAATAACTTATTAAAACAACTATATTTTAAAATTTATAATATAAAATTAAATAAAAATTAAAATTAAATTGGTTTAGGCAATGAAATATTTGGATTACATCGCGCAAAGATTTAAAAAAATAATATTTTAATTTTATTTATTTTTGTAAAGACTTTGAGAGACGAAGTGTGTTTCGTCGCGCAAAATTTCATCACACAAGACTTTGCGAAGTTTAAAATTTTGTTGCGCAAAGTATGTGTGTTTCGTCGCGCAAGGGTTTTTTTTCACTAGTGTGAATAGAGAAGTACGATTTGAAGTGTTTCTTGAGGATTTGGATCCCATTCAGATCTAAATTGTGGGGATCCTAGGGATCCTCACATCTTAATCATTTATCGTACATCGTGCAGTCAGAAATTATTTAACTTTTTTATCTAAAATTAAACACAAATAGTACCTAACGAAAAATGATCGCACGATATACGATGAACGGTTAGGATGTGGGGATCCCTAGGATCCCCATAAAGTGGATCCGGAGATGATCCTCTTCCCTCAATAAATACAGCCAATAAAGAATCAGTATGTTAAAATACTTCTCATATTTGTTGAAAAGTAGGGAACTTTACCATCAATTATCAGATTTGGTAGGTTGTCCATGTGTGGCTTTGTCGAACTCCCCCTCCCCTTAGTGTAAAAATATCGATGTACTAAATAAAAATGCTGGGTATCCACATGCGTTCCCTTTTTGGTTTTCCTCTTGTCCCCGGACCTTATCGTACCAACAAAAGAAGAGAAAATTAACTAAATTGGTTGAAACTTGAAACATAAGCACTTAGAAGCTGGATAAGCACTTTCTTTATAATTGCTTTTGTGGCACTTTCTTTATATTTCCATCCCCATGTGGTAGATATTTCCACTTTTAGATGACCACATGGGCTTATAAGAAAATATAGACCCTCTGTGGTTTTTGTTTTGGAAACTAATTAAGATGAAAAGCCACATAATTGAAGGTGCACGATGGTGAATGGGATATAAACTTGGTTTTGATGTACCACCCATTGGAGCAGCGGGAGGTCTAAACCTATGGTGGAATGAGCCAGTGGAGGTAAATATTTTGATTTCTACAAAAACTTTAATACATACAGTGATGTGAATTGAAGGTGAATGTGATTGGATTCAAAATACTTGGATGTATGGCAGTATATAGAGAAGAAAAGGTGGACTTCTAGAAATGGGCTATGGAGGTGCTTCAAGTCAGTGATCTTCCATAGTTTTGTGTGGGAGATTTAAATGAAATATTATGGGACTACGAGAAAAGTGGTGGTAGGGAAGGGTCGTATATTAGATCCAAGTTATTGTATGAGTTCATGGAGAAAATGGAGTTAATTGACCTGGGATTTAGTGGCCCAAGATTTACTTGGCGGGGAACGCGAAGTAAGGCACTTGTGCATGAAAGACTTGATAGAGGATTGGTTAAAGCTAAGTGGCATATCCAGTGGCCAAATACGACGGTTGTTCATGGGACTGTCAGCGTATCAGATCATTGCCCATTAATTATAAATACTGATCCAATCATGGTTAGGGGACAACGTTTGTTCCGCTTTGAGGCCATTGGGACAAAGGTGGAGTGATGCAGAGAAGTGGTGAAAGAAGCTGGAGGAATCACTATGAAGGGGATTGGCTGAATAAATGGCACAGGAAACTAAAACTTTGCAAGGAAAACTTGAAGGAATAGAGCAAAGGAAAATTTAAGGAGAGAAGAAAGGAGATTGAAGATCTTACAAATCATCTTGGGAATTTGCAAATGAACTGGGAGGAAAATGTTAAAGACATAAAGACTATTACAGAGAGTCTTGAGATATTAGAAGAGGAAGAAGAAAAGTTTTGGCATCAACGTTCGCAAATAAGGTGGTTACAAGCTGGCGATGCCAATACAGTTTTTTTCCACCATACTACTATACAGCGAAGAAGGATGAATAGAATTGCAAAGATTCAAGATGGAAGAGGGTTGTGGACAGAGGATTAGGAGGGTATCAGAAGTACGGTGGACAACCATTTTAAGACCTTATTCTCGACAGGTGGACATCATGATTAGGGAGATATTTTGGATTGTGTGGAACCAATGATTACACCGCAGATGAACGAGATGCTGATCAGACCACTGAAGGATGTAGAAATAAAGGAAGTTGTGTTCCAGATGGGGGATTGAAAGCTCCAAGGCCAGATGTGTTTCAAGGAGTATTTTTTCAATCCTATTACGATATAATTGAACCATAGGTCAGGCCAAGGGATTGGCATCTGATTTTTTAAACGATAGCACCAATCTGCAGAAGTTAAATTCCACTAATATTGTTCTAATTCAAAAGAGACCAAATCCTGAAAGTCTATGTAATTTCTGGTACAAAGTACTTTCAAAGATCTTAACAAATCGTCTTAAACCCTTGCTTTATAATATTATCTCTCCATATCAGAATGATTTTGTGGAAGGAAGACAAATTCAAGACAATATAATCATAGCCCATGAAGTTTTTCATTTTCTAAAGCTCAGGAAGGTGAAGTTTAATTATGAGCTTGGAATTAAATTTGATATGAATAAGGCCTACAACTGGGTGGAATGGGATTTCCTTAAAGCAGTTATGATGAAAATGGGCTTTCACAGAAAGTGGGTGAGTTTGGTGATGAATTGCATTTCCACGGTGGAGTTTTCAGTCTTAATTAATGGGCACCCGGGAAAGAGATTCAAACCGTCTAGGGTTTTGAGGCAAGGTGACCCACTTTAGCCTTATTTGTTACTTATTGTTAGTGAGGTTTTATCTCTCCTAATTAAAAAAGCTGCTGATATAGGATATGTGGAAGGTATACAGATTAGTTCCAACGGGCCAAGCCTTTCCCATCTTCTATTTACAGATGATACTTTGATTTTCCTCAAGGCTACAAGGAACAACTGCAAAAACATTGTAAGTTTACGTAATGGCTACTGTCATGCATCTGGACAGAAGATTAGCTTGCAAAAATTTGTTGTGTATTTTAGTGCTAACACACCAGCCTGAGCTTTGTAGAATTTTGAATATGCCACAAGTGGAAGACCTGGGGAAATATCTGGGAATTCCGACTGAATGGGGAAGATAAAAAAAAGAGGCATTGGCTTATGTCAAAGACTAAGTTCTTAGGAAGAGGGTGGAAGCAACAATTTCTTTCTCGGGCCGGTCGAGAGGTGTTGATCAACGCGGTAGCTCAAGCGGTTTCCGCATACCCATGAATGTTTTCAAATTCCCGGATAGTTTTATGTAAAGAGATTGATGCTGCTCTTGCTAGACTTTGGTGAGGACAAAGAGAAAATGAAAGAAGAATTCATTGGGTTAGTTAGGAAGCTATGGGCTATTCAAAAAGTGAGGGTGGAATGGGATTCAGAAATTTAAAAGGTTTTAATCGTACTCTTCTTGCCAAGCAATGTTCGAGGTTAATCCATGATCTGAATTCTCTTTGGGCTCAAGTCCTAAAGGAGTGCTATTTTCCTCATGTCTCTTTCTTGGAAGCTAAAAAAGACGGGATAGCTTCTTGGATTTGGTCTAGCTTGCTTGAAGGAAGAGACTTGTTGTTAAAGGGTGCATGTTGGCATATTATAAGTGGAAATCAAATTAAATTTTGGGTTGATAAATGGGTGCCAAATCTTAATCTTATACACCCAACTCCCCTAAATGGAGTTAATGTTGACCGGGATAAATTTGTTGCTTTGGTTATTAATCCGGTGAGCAGATGTTGGGAGTTGGACCCAATTCGCACTATGATCTCTGATGAGGATTGTAGGGTAGTTTCTATTATTCAAGTGGGTGACCCTAGGAGTGAAGATATGTTGATTTGTCCTGCAGATAAGAAGGGGAAATACTCGGTGAGATCAATATATAGATGGCTGCAAAACAACAATGAGAAAAGACTGAATATGTTACACCATACCCCCATTTTATTTAAAAATGGTTTTTAATTCTTAATTGGGGTGCCCAAGGGGCCCACATTCTGTTTTTGTGTCCCCCATTCCCGTCACTCTTCCATCTCTCTTAGCCCTCTTCTTTCTCTCACTCTCCCTCTCTCTCGACCTCACTTTTCCCTCCTCATCGTCAAACACACACACCTACCAGTACAACCACCTAGCTACGACACCACCACCACCTTTGCCTTTCTCCGTCGCTCAACCCCACCCCAAACTCTTATTTCCTGCATCACCATGGCCTAGGGAGTCTATTTGTACCTTTGTATGTGTGATCAGCGATAGGGAAATGTTCGAACTTGTGAGCTTCGAGAGCCTCGAGCTTCCCAAGGTGGAGCTCAGATTTCAGTGGTCTTCTCCGAGCAAACTCTGGCGAGTTTGTGACTGGGAGTGCACAGACTCATCTGAAAAACATCCCTGGTGACTAATCTCCTTCTTGCATGTGGTTTTTGGCTAGAAATTAATAAGAACTAACATGCAAGTTCCCTATTTATTGTTTCCAGAATCCGGCAAGAGAATGAGGACGAACTCCGGTGAGTTTAAGGTCCATCTCTTCCCAGTGGCGAAGCCAAGATTTGCCAAGGGGAGGGGCGAAATTCAAAAGAGTGCAAGGTTCAATCGAAGCGGTTACTTTCACATTAGATAGTGCAAAGTTTTCACTCAATATTCATAGCAGAAAATAGTCTCTCCACCCAAGCGGTTGTAAGCAATAATATCTAAGCCAATGTAAGAAACTTAAATTGGCTAGGATTAGATCCTAAAAAATGTTAGGTACTAATCAAACAGCGAATTGAGACCTAGCAGCTAGGTGCTTAGGCGAGATCTAGGCGGGAGCCTAGATAGATTTAAATTATCGTAAAATAAGCATTAAACAATATTTACATTGTTTTTAAAAGTAATACAATATTTATAAATAATGTGAGTTTAAGATAAATACGGTGGGAGTCTTAAAAGAGAAAATAAAAATACATACAAGACTAAAAAATAAAAGGAAAACTAACGAAAAGTCCAAAAAAACTTCCATTTTAATGAAAAGCTTTTTTTTAAAGGTATAGTGAATAGTATCAGGGAAATGTATAAATGTGATTTTTCGTTAAAAATAAACAGTACCGGGAATGTTTTATTAAAACTCTCAAAAATAAAACCACAAATACTTGTTATCTTGTTAACCAAACACCCAACTTTAAAACACCTGTCATTTAAAACTCTTCCCGAATACTTGTTATCTTGTTAACCAAACACCCAACATTATCTTTAACCAACATCCAAACACCCATCTTCTTCCTTGCTTTTTTCCCAGACCTGGCAACCCCAACTGCTTTTCGTCAATCTCATCCCCACACCTCCTCCATCAACCTCTCCTCCGTCCATTGCAACCGCATCTCCTTCCCCGTCGATCCCACTCCCACCCCCTCCTTCGTCGTCCCCACCGTAATCCCTTCTTCGACTCTCTTCCGGACCTCTGTTAATCTCCTCCACCATGAATTCCGACGAGAGCGGAGGGGCCGAACCAGTGCTCCTAGGCGTGTTTTCCGGCGAGGGGAGGGGCGGCCGCCATTCCTCGCCCTCACGTAGCTTCGCCAGTGTCTCTTCCCAAAACTTGCTGCAGTGCATCTGGGTGAGTTCTTATGTATATTTGTGAGGTTTTGGTGATGGAAATTCAAGTGGAAACCTCTGTTTTTGATGCATGCATGTCCGTTTCCAACGACGAACTCCAGCGAGTTCGTGGGTGTGTGCTGTGCTGGGTGTGTGCGTGTACAGTGTGTGTCCGTGTGTGATGTGTTGCGTGTGTGTGTGTTGTGTCGTGTGAGTGTGTGTGTGTGTTTAGTACGTGTGTATGTGTATATATGTGTGTGCAAGTGTGTTGTGCATACATGTATGTGTGTGTGCTGGCGTGTGTGTATATGTGTTGTGTGGGTTTGGGCTCAAGCCCAAACCACCCATGTGTTCCTAAACTACCCAAATCCAAAACCCAATAAGTCCTAAACCTATTTAACCTAAACCTAAACCCTAATCCGGATCCACAACCAAGACCCATTTCCATTTCTTGAAATTCTATAGTTGGGTAGTTTGATAAATTGTACATTTTTGTGCTTAGGTGAAGTTGCTAGTGGGGATTTCCTTAATCCTTTTCCGCACAACTCTGCTGCTACGGAGTATCTATGAGTGGACCCCTTCTAAAATTATATGATTTTATGGTTTAATTGCATAAATGAATTGCATGCCTTACGAGTTATGAACTAATTTTATGTTAAGCATGTTTATTGAATATGTTGACTTTCGTCTCGTGTTTTTGGTGAGGAATTAATTGTCGGCCTATATTGAGCTATATTTTAATATATCGTATTTTCTATAAAAACCATGAACTGGTAGACTATTTGATGGATGACGACAGGATACTAGAACGTGTTTTCAAAACCCCTCTTTATAGTATAGACGATGGATGACTTTATACTATGAAGTGGTTATTTATGAGAGGCGTAACTATTTGTGCGTACCTAGTGGACACTATGCCGCGTGGGGCGAGGATCTGGTGTTGGCAGATAGGCCGGGAGAAATAATCCCTAGCTACGGGCTGAGGGACACGGAGCAGGCATTGGGTCGGGAGTTGGTAATCTCTGGCTACGGGCGCAGAGACCACGGTGCTGGCATAGGGCCGGGAGTTATATTTATTTCAGTGATCTTACTAGTAGTACACCGCGCTTACAAGACGATCTACGAGACGATACACGCAATGATTTATATGATGTTTTTCCGCATTATACCTGTTGAGATGTTTTATGGCATGCTAGAGTTTCAGAAAACCTTTTACTTATTATGCTAGTAGTTTTCATTATATATAAACCTGGGGGTTAGTATGTTCATAACTGTTTTCGTATTATGTATATATATATATATATATATATATATATATATATATATATATATGAACTTGGTTCACTCACCCTTGTTTTGCGCCCCCTTTCAGAATTTAGAATCGAGGCATACGATCCCGACGTCAACGATGTCGTATTGGCATATTCAAGTCCTCTCGGTGTAGGACCCACATCCGTTTATTTATTAAATTATACATTAATTCTTTTAGAACTCTAGTTAGTTTTATGCTCTGAGCACATTCCTTAAATGCACATTCTTTATTCTTTTATATTTATAAGTCTTATCTATCCATTGTTTTCAGCATTTGCACTCAATAAATGGCTTTCGTCACCCTCGGGTATCGGCCAGCACGTGCCTATCCTGGTATTTAGGGAATATCGAGATTGGGGCGTGTCAGAATATGCGACCCTCCTCTTGAAGGTATATTGACCCAGCGGTGTGGAAAGGTGTATGGAAGTTGGAGGCCCGCCAAAAATCAAAAATTTCTTATGGAGAGCAATTAAAAGAGCCATCCCAACGCAGGTGAGTCTTTTTAAGAGAAAATGTGCTACTTCTCCCATATGTCTAATCTGCAGTAAGTATGAAGAGTCAGTGGAACATATGTTGCTTCTTTGCCCCTGGGTTGATTGGTTTGGCTTGGAAGTCCACTGAGTTATAAAGTTGATAAGAGTTCGATTACTACTTTTGATGCATGGCTTTTGCAAATGTTCAAGGAGAATTTTGGAGATAAGGAGGAAAGGACCAAAATCCTATCACAAGTGGCATTCATGTGTTGGGACATCTGGAAAACCCGCTGTAAGGCTATTTTCAATCTGAAACCTCCATCTCCTATACAAAATGTCCAGACCATTTCATGTGCTTATGCTTTGTTCATGAAGGCAAAGAAAGAAAGTATAAACCGGCGGGTTGTGAAGCTGTGAGTTCAGAGGGAGTTGCCATGGTCTCCACCACCCTACCAAATGGTGAAAATCAATGTTGATGCAAGTTGGAAAGCGGGGGAATCCAAAGGCTATGTGTGGTGTTGTTGTGAGAGACTCGAGGAAAATGTGTCTTCAGGTGAGAAGGAAGGAAGTTTTTGCTTTGAGAGCAATTATGGCTAAGACTTGGCGGTCCTTGAAGGATGTCTTTTGGCTCGGCAGTGCAACTATCATCAAATTATGGTGGAATCTGATTGCAAACAGATTTTGTCTTACTTAAATGGAAACTTAGATGACTGTAATTGGGAAATATATCCCATTCTAAGTCGCATCCTACAAACTAGGTGCTTATTTCAAAATTGAGTGTGGTCCTGGGTGCCAGGATCAACTAATGAAGCGGGGAACTTTGTCGCTAAGTTTATTGGAGAGGAGATGAGCGATTCCGTTTGGGTCGATAGACCCCCATCTTCGTTGGTGGAAATCTTGAACAAAAATAGGCTGCCATGTCCTCTTCTTAGTTGGAGTAAAAGCGGGATGGGGATGACATTGTTTGCCTTTGTTGGCAATGTCTTTTTTGTATTCCCTTCTCTCGCTTGTATGCTTGTTGGACAGGTTTCTGTCTTTCTTTGTACTTGGTGGCTGTTGCCTTGGTTATGAAATTTCCTTTTTACTCAAAAAAAAAAAAAAAAAAAGATGAACAACCCAACAGCAAGTCTATTAGGAGGATAATTCTCACCCCTCCTAATCTATCTCCCCTTCCTTTTCCTCTCCTCCTATTTGAAGGGCTCAACATTTTATATTAATTTTTTTATAGACACAAAAAAAACAAAAAGTAAAATGTGGGAAGAGAGGAGGAAAGTGAATTGGAATAGGAAGAGAGAGAATCATACTCTAGTCTATTACAAGTACAGAGGGCACCACATACATTAGTGGCCAAAAGGGAATGAAGCACACTTCCTTATTTTATGCATCGCAAATCAAATGGATTCCACTTTAAAGTTCTAAAAGAAAATCTAAAGTTTCAATTGTGTTTCTGATTTTAAAAAAATAAAAATAAAAAAAAAAAAAAAATAAAAAATGAGTAACTTTAATGCTATAGGTGTTTTAGCGGTTAGATGTGATTTTCACAACGGTTTAGAATTTCCTATTTCAATTTCAGTCATTCATGTGATTTTCACAACTGTTTAGAATTTCCTATTTCAATTTCAGTCATTCATTTCGTATCATTATATGCTATAGAATATTAAAAAAAGAATTGTAAATAGCAGCACTTTCGAACTTCGAATATTCTAGTCTTGCACATGGAGAGAGAGAAATCTTGGAAATTTTATCAGAAGATCTCTGAAGTGCATTTCACACTCCCCATCAAATATTTTATACTAAATATGCAAACCAAATAATGTAGTTGTCAACGATTAGATTATTACTTAAGCGTTGATTAACGTGTTTATTTCTTATTGATGACACATTATTTGATTTAAAATTTTAGTTTTTCTAACATTACCCATAAAAATATAATGGGTCTTGTACTTAGCCACATGCAATATTCAATGTTTGGTAATAACTTGTGGAGCCAATGCCATCTAGCCATTATCCACATGGATGGGACAGGACCTGGGCGCTATTTGTCAATAAACTCGTTTTATGTAAGTTACTCTTTTAAAACCAAGGGTTTGTAAACTCCAATAATAGAGCTTTCTCTCCATAATCAAGACTATAATATTTTGAATTCGAAAGTGTTACTCATCTCAACTTACCGACTAAGATATCGTTTCTGTGAGTTCGAAAATGCTGTTACGTTGTACTATCTCAATTGACCACCGAGTGTATCACCTTCCTCATAGCGGGAGATGCACAGAATGAGAGCAAGGCAATCGGCATTCTTTTTCCTTGTCTTATGAAAAAAATAACAAGAAAGAATTTGAATAGCTCAAATAAATAACCAAAAAAAAAATATCAAAGTCATAATCAAGGACGGAGCCAGAAATTTGCCTTTGGGGTATATTTTGAGCAAACAAAATAAAACAATATGTTGACACTTGAATCAACAAAGCTCGAATTCTGATAAAAATCGAAAACTAGAATTCTGAATATGGCAGTTTCTAGCGCATATTCTTAAACCAAAATCTTTGGAATTAACTGATGTGGCCTCCTTATACATGTTCTAGATAGCCAGAAGCATGGAGAAAAACGAAATCTGCATAGGAACGTTGTTATCAAGCAAGAATGATGGCATACCTCATGCATCACAACCTTTGATTTGTGCCGCAGAACCGCAACATGCTGATTCTGTTACACTTGTACACGAGCAACAATTAGCAGGGAAGAAGCAGAAAAGACATGACAGCATATGATTGCTTCTGCCATAACTAATTTCTTTTTACCTCACCTAAATAAGATGCACAATATCATTAGTGTTTATCATGTGAGCAACTGCTTAAAGTCCCGATGCCTCTTAGTCGGTCAGCGGCACGTCCAAAAAAAAAAAGTGAAAAATAAAAATGCAGAAACAACAGGATGGAAAATCTACCTGAAATGCTGCAACTGCAGTGCCTCCAGCATCGCCCTTTCCCCTTCAACCAATTCCCTTACATCAACGCTTCAAATTTCAAACTTGTAGGATAAAGTTGGTGAAAAGTGACCTTATTGTTTCCCTTGAGATACTTACCTCCTCGAGTGTTTATCTTCCTTTTTGACGCCTTGTAACGCATCCTTTACCAAGCAATACTAAAGCTACTATTTGAACACACTAGGTTTGATATTATCAGACAAAGAATATAGCTAGAGAACAAAACCGTTGACAAATTTAAAGGTCAAATTACAACACAGGAAACTAACCATATTTTCATCGCTAATGTTTTTCAAAATTCCTGTGAACAGTGTCTGCGTTTAAAATCCCACATGTTTGCAGATAAACTGTCAGAAGCTGACAAGCATATTATAGAATCGACACTTCGGTATCAGAAAAAGCAAGCCAATCAGCATGCTGAGGAATACTTTTGTAGATATAAGACCTAATAAATAAAAAGGAAACAGCAAAGAGAACACAAATAATGGTATGATAAATGTTTAAACATATGTGAAACAGCTATATCACACAGAACAAGGCCATTCTCTGCTTAAAATTATATGAATTTTAACCATATTTGATTTGGGAAATCTTAAAACCAAATATTACTGACAAGGAACCATCTCACATGCTAAGCAAAACCGAATCAGATAATATCACGACCTCCAGACACAAAATATATATAGAAAAATATAGAAAGAAACGGAAACTTGTCAACGAAGGTTCAGTGCAAGGAAAAAATGAAAGGGGGTAAAGACTAAACAATATTTGGAAACATCATGATATAACTAGAACTCATTAAATTCTTCCAATAAATCATTTATATTCAATTGGCAAACTTGCTAAAAGTATCACACAAAAGAATGATATACTTCACAAGCTACAAGATCATTTACAAACAAATCAAGCTAGGAAATAATGTTACAACAAAATGTGACTGATTCTGGATGATATCATTGATATCATCACTGATCTACCAATTCCCAACTAATTCTATTGGGATCAAAAACCTCGAGCTGAATTCTGCCAGACCTCAACAGTTTGCTGATCCTTCCTGGTCATGAACATCTTATTCCCTCCGAAAGCCATGTTTGTTATCCTGGAACCGCCCATATCCTTCATTCTCCCCATTAAATTCTTCCTAAAGAGCCTTTCCACCTCTGTCCCATTTTTACTGCTGTTCTTAGAGCCCACCACAACCTCTGACCATAGCTCTACATTTCCTCCCTTGCTACAGAAGACTTGGCTTCCATGACTTTCAATCTTGCACCCGGAACCTTCCTTCTTCCCATTTACTACTTTCTTCGTTTCACCAAGAGAAACCCATGGATTCTCCGCACCCATGTTTCTCAAATCCGCAAAGAACATCCCGCCTGTATTCACACCAATCTTGAATATTGATGACAAGTTATCTGAAACCGTGACATCGGAAAAGCAATCAACTTTCTCTTGTATCTCCCAAACTACATTGCCAGACCTTGTATCCCAAAATCTAATGTTGCCCAAAACTCCTGAAGGTCCACTGTGAGACCCGGACGCCATCAACAGACCATAACCCGAAACCCAATTCAGTTTCGTGGCCGGTATTGCTGAGTTAATCTCGGCACCATAAATTTCGTAATGACCAATCTCATTAACAGGGCTCAAGCTATTCAAATCATACATCATAATTGAATTCGAGTTCCTCCGAACTGATTCGAAACTAGCAAAGAGAAACTCAGGCGATGACCCAATTGCTTGTACTGTTGACCCGGACCGAGTCACATTCTCCCAATTCAGAGTATCCTTCACAAACCCATTTTCAAGGTCAAGAATTTGAAGCCCCGAGAAGTCGGTGGCTCCCACCGCGGCCGTCCTCGGCGATATCGCCAGCATCGAATCGACGGCGGTGAATTGGGTCAAAATCGTCGACTTTTTCCTCAGCGACCAATCAAAAGACGTGATTTTGCTGCCGTGAGCAACATGGACAGAACCAAACGGCGTCGTGGCAATCGACGACGGCGAGTCTCGGCCGTTCAAGGGCAAAATCAAAGACTTTTCGAGGTTAAAAGCATCGAAATGCGATGGGTTCGACAGCGAATTCATCAGAAACGTTTCGATGCCATAAAATTGGGATTCGAAAATTAGGTCCTGGAGGTCAAGGGATTTTGCCTTTGAGGGCAAATTACCTGTTCGGAGAAGCGAGAGGAGGATCGAGAAGAGCTCCGGATCTCGATCCATGAAAGGCGGAGCGAGTTGAGCTGAGGCCAACTCGGAAATCCGGGAGAAGAGCGAGTCCGGCCCGGCAAGGTTCAGGGTTTGCTTGGTGGTCTGGAAGAGCTGGCCGCCAACGTCTATGGTAGCGATGTTGGACTCCGACTTGGTATGCTTATACCCGTTTCTGGGAAGCCCCGAATTGGCGGCAGGCGGCATGAACTTGAGCATGTTTTGTTCCCGAATTGCCCCGAAGAACCTAGTTTCTTAACGACCCAGAAGCCAAAATTGGCAGAGGAATATAGGGCAGGATCGGAAATGTGGAAAAGAGCGGCGGCGGCGGTCTCTTTGGAGGAGGTGGAGTTTGGTGGTGGAGAAATTGTGGGCGTTTGGTATTTAAGGGGCTGAGCTTCTTTTTCTTTGACTTCTAGAAGGTATGACCGCAGACGTGTTTTGTGTTTTGCGGTCAACCAAAGGGGGTGGTAAAATTAAAAAAACAATATATCCTAAAGTTTTTTTTATTAGCATCTCACATTATGTTGAATACACCTCTCATTAAAATTTTATATTAAATAACTTGCATACCTAACACGTAATAACAATTTCGACCTTATAAGGTTTTAAAAAAAATAAAAATCCAAATTACTTTTCACATGTATATCCCAAGTTTATTTATTTCTTCAACTCTCAAAATCACTCTCATCCTCCATTGTAAAATTAAAGAAACTACAAACACATTAATTTGAAAAATTATTCTTGACGAATGAAATATGAAATCAATGTTTCGAAAACTTTACATAAGCTAAGACTTCGTATTTTCATTATTTTAATGATTTCAACGACATCGGCATGCATATAGTTACGTTATGAATGATATTCATTAAAAACAAATATGATTGATGATGAGAATCACACACCTAATAAACCTTAGTCACATTATATCACAAAGATCCCTTGATTTTAGAAGCAGAGTAACAACCTAATCTCTTCCTCTAATTCAATGATTCAATAACTAAATTCATTCCCATGATTCCATCAAATAAAAAGAAGAGGAATCATCATCATCAACCCTAATATTTATTTAATCCCCAGTGCCATTGTTCCTACTCTATATAAAGCTCTACACTTTTGTAGCTGCCATATTTTTTTTGGATTTTTATCCTCCTCATCTTCTTTATCCACTGTTGCGAAAATCATCTTCCACATCTACATGCAAATAATCAAACAATTGTTGGCATCACTTCGATAGAAAAATTGAAATCACACCATCTTCAACTTTACACCGAAGGTACTTTTGGATGACCTTATGTATTTGCACTTAAGATTTGAAAAGTGCAGGGTGTACGTAAAAAATATAATGTATATGGTGAGAGTGTGAGGTGTGAGGATATTATAGGAAAGTAAATGGGGTGTATTAAGATAAGTTTTAATTAAAAAAGCAAATGTGTGATGTATTAAGTATGTGGAATGTATTCAACAATATGTGGAGTTTCAATATAATAAGCCTATCCTAAATCCTATTTTTTTTTTTCTTATTTTCTAATTTTTCATCAAAAATATACCTCATTTGTGCTATTTTTTTTTAAATTGGTGTGACTTACACATGTACTAGATCTATTTTTATTAAAAAGATTGTAGAAATATAATATTAAAAAATTAATTAGTGTAGCATTACTTACTTCTCACGATATTTGTTTGATTTTAAAGAAATGTTCTGACGAGAGCAAAGCATCGAAAATTTAAAATGTCCATTGAAAATTGAATCTTTCTCTCGGCCGTTGAGGACAAAAAGACGGGGTTTCATGCAAGTTGCACGATTGAGGAGAGAATCTTCGCGGCCCGCGTCCTTTTTTTGGGTAAATTGGTAATTTAAACTTGCCAGTTTTGTAACAAAGGAAAATGGGTGTTGAAGCCGTCCAACTTGGACCATGTAGTAATACTAATATGTAATTTGTTTTGGTTGGAAAGTTTGGAATATTATTATAATAATGAATTAATAATATACCCTGTATTTCATTATATATATATATATATATATGGTGTAATGAGCTAGATTCTCGTTTAGAGTAATAGATTTTTGGGACTTTGCTCTGGAAAGGGGAAAAGCATATTCTTCTCTCTAACTTGGTTTCTAGAATTTAGAGTATTCAATCAAAATTTTAAGATAAATTTTTAAAATGGAACTTTAACAAAAAGCTCATAGTACTGTTCACTTTAACGAAAAATCATATTTTTACACCAAAAAATCAATTATGGTACTATTCACTTTACCCTTTATTTTGTCCTTATCGTTAAAACTCAAAGTTTTCAAGTCATTTTCATTAGTTTTCCTTTTTTTAAATCCTTAAAAATTCGGGTATATTCAATTAGGATTTCAAAAAAATTTATAACATTCTAGATGTATTCAATTAGGAATTTATTTTAAAGAATTTTAAAAAGTTGAGGAATTTGTCACTCAGTATCACGGTCTGATGGTATTCTTCTTCGCTTAGAAGTGAGAGGTCTTAGGTTCGAATCTCGTAGATGGCGAATCCGATACCAAATTAGACTGCCCATTGTGTAACTTAGCCGAACTCCTCCTTCCCCTAGTGTAAAAATATCAATGTACTTGGAAAAACAAAAATTGAGGAATTTGAGGAAATTAGTGAGATTTTGTAGTGCAATTTCAGCATTCACAAATTTCACCTCTCTCGCTAAGATTTTGAAGGAATTGAATCAAAAAATCTCATGAAATCTCTACAAATCAATTAATCCCCCTTAAACTGCATGAATTTATAAATTCATTAAAATCTCTCAAAATCTCAATTGAATACAACATCTAAAACTCTTCGATCTTTTGATGTGATTCCAGATTAGTCTCAACTTTTTTAAATATTCCGAAAGAGTAACCAACATGTAGAAAATATCACTTTCGTTACATCCCAAGTTAAAAAAAAAAACCGTTAAATGTCTGTGGCATTCATGGTCAGATTTTTTTTCAATGAAACGTGGACAAATCTCATAATTTTCAAACCAACGTGGATTCCAACTCATTAAATAGGTCCCGATGGAGGCCAAACATGAAAACAACAATCATGGCTCGGAGATTTGCACTTGGATATCGATGGATTTCTATCGATAGTTCCTTTAAATACTAGAGTGCTCCCAAAACTTATATGATTTGAGATCACACAAATTCATGATTGTCATGATAAGAACTGATTAATAAAAAAATCCTGATTAAATAAACAAAAATGAGAAAAAATGGTGAAAATATTAGCACAAGAAAGCGTGTCACGCCCCGATCTCGATATGCATCTAGGATTGACGCACAGCGCTCGACTGCAGGGCTGCGAGGAAATACAAACAAGAAATAATGAACTGAAATTCACAATAAAATAAGTTGGTGAATTCTGTCACAAACAATTATAACAGATGTACAACATAAGCAACTAACCCATAAAAGAAAGTCCAAAAATATAACATAAGGAAAATATAGGGGTGACCAAATTACTCCAATCTTTGTACTCTGAACTCTGAACTACTTCCCCAAAAGCTCCTACTACCTTTCACCTGCACAATCGCCTCCTACACTGAGCAGATGGTGCATCAGGTAAAGCAACAACTCAGATAAGCTGTGAAGCTCATGTGAGTGAAAATAATCTGGCGTATGTGATAATTATAAAACAAGTCCATCGACCATAGTTTATAAACAACGTTCATCAAATCATATTTTATAAAAGCTCTGCAAAAGCATCGAAGGTGAAGAAGTTGTACGACGATAATGACTTGAAATACACAATCTTGGATGTTATCAACAGACGGACAAATGGAAAAAGACTTGGTTTATAAACACACTGAAAATCTCGAATGAGTCACCTAGGCATCCATTGGCCTTTCTAAATCAACCACAAAGGTTATCAAATCTATAATTCATAAATATTCTCAAATCTCATGCTAAATCAACACAGCTTGGTTGAAGCCTACAGCTCCTATGATTCTAAAATCTAGACTAAATCCAAGGAATCAACAAATCAATGGAACCGAATAAGAGAGGGATTTCGAACCACTCAACGGAACCAAATAGGAAAGGGATTTCGGACCACTCAACAGAGTTTCAAAATGCTTAACAGAACCTAACAGAATACAATTCTGAACCACTCAACGAAATCCAGACAGAGTATGGAACCAGACAGAGTAGGGAACCAGACCACTCAACGAAAGCGAATAGAATTCAAGAAATGTAGTTTACAACGGGTCAACAAAGTGGGACATGACACAAATTCAAAGCAACAACTCCCCATAACCATGGGTTAACTGTTCCCTACTAGCCCTCACGTTTCTTAAACATTTCAAATATGGATATCAAATCACGTTTTATAAAATAGATCGATGTTTCATAAACATTTCGAATATACATTTTAAATCACATTGCATAGAATTTATCAATGGCATAATTTAAAAAACAACAATTTAGTAGAAAACATATTTATAAATCCATGCCGTATCCACCAAGGATATTAACAAAGGAATTTTCAGGGTAATAATCAATACCTCACATTTTACAGTCACTCACCTAGAATCTATGCTAATGCACCCTAGAACAATGATCAAGACACACACGTACAAAATCGTCGCATAGAACAAAAAATCAAGTCGCGTCTCAGAATTTTAGCGATAAAACATATAACTTTACGTTATGCACATCCTCTACGACACTCTACATGGATTTGGCTCACGTTGACCAAAATCATAACTTGACGTTACATGTCCTCTAGGACATTCTAGATGGATTCAGTTTACATTGACCAAAAGTCAATTGTGACAACCCGTCCCTAATTTTACAATTTTATAAAGGTTAAAAACGTGAATTTATGAAAATGCCCTTAGAGGCGAGGATATTGACTTTCATTGATCAGCGTATAGTGAGGTGTATGAATTAATCCTTTAGCATTTTTCTAAAGTACTCGACATTATGGACTCGTAGGCGCAAGCAGAAGAGGATTTGGGGTTACGGTTAAAGTTTCATGGAACTGTAAACCCGAGAAGTACTTTTGTATTGGTTACTATTTATTTATATATATATATATATATTTCTATAATATTTATATTAAATTCTTTTAGTTATTTTAAAGTGGGAAATAAATAAATAAAGGAAAGAAGAGGAAGAGGGAGAAGCTGCATGATGGCAGCGGAAGAAAAGGGAAGAAGAAGAAGAAAAGGAAAGGGGTGCGGGAGAGAAAGGAGGGAAGAAAGGGACGAATCAGAAGAGGAGAGAGAAAGGAAGTGACGAATCAGAAAGGGAGAAAGGAGAGAAATGAGGGAAGGAGAAAATGAGGGGGAAAACCGGTTTCCCCTTGACCCATCGCAACCCGGTATAATTTCCGGTGAAAATCGTCAATTTTCCGACGAATTGTGATGACTTACCACTACTACTCATCACTGTGTTACTCCCTCTTCATCTTTCCACCAAAAATCGAGCTAATTTGGCCTTGTATTCGTGAGATATGCACCGGTGGGTGGCGGGGTGGACAATGGCGATTCCGCCATTTGTGAAGACAAAACCATTGACTATCACCATGGTTCAACTCCCCTTGAGGGTGGCGGAGCTATGGAATTCAAGGATTGAGGCACACCCATTTCTAGGGTTTCGGCGGATTTGAGAGAAATTGGGGTTTTTCCCGGCAAAATTGGCCTTGGCCGCAGGTATAAAGTTTGCTCTACTCTTTGAGATCTTCATTTCTGTAAAATTTGGTAATTTTTAGAAATAGTTGAATTTTTCAGCGAGTCGGGGCAGCCGATCGGCACCCGCGGCGGCGCGTGGCCTGTGGCCCGATGATGTCTTTTTAAACACTATTAGATGCCCTGAGTTCATGTTTGATATCCGTATGACGTAAATTGATTGTCTGGACTTAATTTCATTTCGATACGTTAATAGGTCATTATATGAATTGACGATCCGACCGTTGGATTGTCACCAAACTTTAATATGTTATAGTACATAATATTTGAGGACCATAGAAACTTACGGATCGGGAATCTGACGTACAAATCTTCCCAAATTGGAATTGTAAGTTCATAAAATAAAATGTTGGCCGCCACTTGGTTTTGGCAATTGGCGGAGATCCGACCGTTGGATCGTAATGAAACTTTAGGATGTTGTTCGAGAAGCATAATGTGGATCTTTAGAAGTAAATGATCGAAAATCCATGATGCGGATCTTCCGAATTGTTTTACGTAGGGATGCGTTTTATGTAAATTATGTATTTTATCGATCAGAACGCTGAGATGTGATTTGATAATTGGTCATAGGCGACGATGGTTCGTGATGTCTCGATATGCGTGCTAGGGAGTCGTAGCGTGGACCTCAGGTTAGTGGGTCTTTTCCTTTATATCGTATAATATATATACGATTAACAATTCCATAAACGTTTATAAATTGAATTATTGCATATAATTACTGTGAATGCTTTGAAATAATTAATGTGAACTACGAATAGCTTGATCCCTATTTAGGGTACGTAGGCAGTCTAACGGGACGTTAGATGCAGCCATATAATAATGAGACTAAATAATTGGGACAATAGCCTTGTTTGGAGAAATCGAACAACGTAAGGGACATTGGTAGAAAATGTGAGATTTAACTAGGGGTGGGTTCGGTTTAAATCGGTTCGGTTTTTTGCCAAAACCGAAACCAAATCGAAATTTCGGTTTGGTTCGGTTCGGTTCATTTTTTTTTCGGTTTTTTTCGGTTCGGTTTTTTTTCGGTTCGGTTTTTTCCGGTTTGGTTTCGGTTCGGTTTCGGTTTTTTTTTTTCTTTTCAAAAAATGAATAACATTGAAATTTTAAATTTTAACATATCCAACACAATCATAACATAAGCATTCTAACTAGAATCAAAGACAATGAAAATAAACATTTAAAGTTGAACTAAAATCATCAATCAAGTCTTCCAAAGTCCAAACTAACAACCTCACAACACAAAAATCGTACAAATAACTTAGAAAAGTTAAATTGTATGATGTTGTTCAAAGATCAGGGTTGTTTGCTTGTAACTGCATGTTGACAACTTGATTAGTAAAAGTAATACGTGGGTGGATTTATTTAGTGTGTGTTGAATTCTTTTCCATCACAAATTACCCAAGTAATCTACCCGAAATAAATGTTTATGGATTCTGTTACATGTTATATGAGAGTAGATTTGGAAAAGAAAGCTGGGGCAGAAGTAGACAGTGCTATGGAGATGGATGTAGGTACTTCAGGAGGAGGTTTGGTTCCTGAACCTTATATGAGGGAGAAATAATAGGTTAGGGTTTAGAGTTTTTATAGGCCTTTTTTTAATATTTTGAGCTTAAAGTTTGGCAACACATTGGGTTTAACACATTTTAACTTACAAATTGGGTTTAGAAAATAATACCAAAACAAATAATTAAATAAAAAAATTAATTTAATTAATTCGGTTCGGTTCGGTTTCTAGATCACTAAAACCGAACCGAACCAAAAGAATTCGGTTCGGTTCGGTTTTTTCAATTCGGTTCGGTTTTTTAGTTCGGTTTGGTTTTTTCGGTTTCGGTTCGGTTTGGTTTTCGGTTTTTTTCGGTTTGCGGTTTTTTGAACCCACCCCTAGATTTAACCTTATGTTTTGGTGAATAAATGTTGGTCATAAATTAAAGTGTGATGAAGCAAGAAATTGAAGTGAAAAATAGTTAGTAATGATAGTTAAACTAATGTTTAGTTGAGCTTATCACCTATAATTATTTTCGAAGGTAAATAATTCGGGAGTGGGACGTTACAGCTTATGCATATCATGTCATTTTGTATATATGTTTATATATTTGGAGATATTATGATATGATTGAAGTTCAGATTTACATCCTGGTATATCCATATGTATATTACTTGCACATAATTATTGTGAACGTTCTGAAGTATAAAGGTGAACGCAGGACACACAGGTAAGTTCAAGTAAGTTCAGGTAAGTATACAGTATTAGTTGAATTGATGGGGTTATGGTATGACTGTATTTATGTTTTAAGCAACTTTGACATTGTCGTACAGGTTGCAATAGTAGGCAACTCCGGCATTGTCGTACAGGTTGCTTATGAGTCGTTCATGTTGTATTAGATGCATTTAAAGCTCATAAACCTACACCCCGATGTTAGTGTTCCCGCCCATGGCTAGGGCACAGTCCTTCACGTAATGCTCACCTCCCGCACCATACGCTCACCTTGAATTCAAGGTAGGTGCACAGGCATGTCATACAGACCACTATAGGTGGTTCCGACTCGTATGTGATCTTCACATGATCGTAGCACTTGAGCATATTCATTTACACCCAGTCCTGTCGTATAGACCACTACAGTGGTTCCGACTCGTGTGCAGGCGTAGTGCCGTATAGGTCACTATAGGCAAGGAAGAAAATATCGGTAATATCGGAAATATCGGTAGTCCGAAAACACGGAAATATCGATGGAAATATCGGGATAATATCGATATCGATAAAAATTACATGGAAACCACGGAAATTGTAAGAAAAACTTGGAAATTTTTATTGAAACTTTGCAGAATGTTTATTTAGTCAATTATCTATTAGTTTATCACAAAAAATTGGAAGGAAATGCATTGCATGATGGATTTAACATTATCAAGTTGATTATATAGCGAGCTGACAAACATTGTGAGTGTAGAAAATATGTAGTAATTAATGAAAGAAGTTTAAACACACCAATTGGGGCTTATTGCGGCAAGTTTTTTAGATATGACCTCGCATCAAGTCGTCTTTTGTGTTAATTTGTAATCTTAACTGGTTTTGTTGTGTTGTGTCAATTAGTTAAATTAAGCGGTACATCCAATTGGGGCTTATAAACATTTTAGTTCTCCTTAAAAATCTAAGGGCATTTAATCATGATTTTAAGTGATTCTTTAAAGTTTAAGGGGTATTCGATTATGATTTTTAAGAAATTCATACATTCCAAATGTATTCATTTAGAAATTGATTCGAAGAGATTTTTAAAAAGTTGGGAAACTCGAACAAATTAGAAATATTTCACATAATATTTTAAACATTTTCAAATCGCTCCCTGAAAATTTGAGGGAATTCACTTAAAATTTTACATAAAAGTTTTAAAAATTATTAAACTTCATCAAAATTCATAAATTTTTAAATCTATTATAATCCTTTAAAATCTGAATGGAGTAAAAAATTCAAATCTAAACCTAATATGAAACAATCACTAAATTACATATAATTTCTAAACCAAATCTAACAAGGATCAATTACAATTCTAATACGATGTTGTAATTACTTGGAGTTTTTTAGGGCAATATGTAACACCCACCCCCATTTATAAAGATATATTTGTGTAATTATCCCCTAAACATTTTAATATATCAAATTGGTCCTCTTTGACTACCCAATCAGGATCCAAAACATTGGATCCCTTTCTTTCTGAAGTGGCCACGTGGCAGCCCCCCCTTCACTCTTCTCTTTTCTCTCTATGTTCCCCCGTGACTCCCTTCTTCTTTTCTTCTTCTTTCTGTTTTCTTTTCTTTTTCTTCTGTCTCCCTCTCGGCTCTCTCTCTCATATCTCCCTCATCTCTCTTCTCTGCACCGCAGCACGCACGCACCCATCTCCCTGCGCGAGGAACATCACCATCACCATCTCGTCCTCATGGCCGCTCTCCACCCTCAGTCTCTCTCTCTCTCTCCCCGCACCGTCTCCTCCCTCATCTTCACAGATGCGTCTCTGTTCCTCAGTAGTTTTTCACCTTCTTCTTCCCTCTGACGCTCTCTCTCTCTCTCTCCTCTCTTTCAGCCGCTGATCGAATACGATCTGTGACATGCATGTCATTGATCTCTCAGCTCCGTCCGATCTGCGGCCTTCCAAAGATGATGATCTTTAGCACTGTAACTGCCGCCGGTGAGGTACTCGATTTCTCATCTTCTACTGTTTTTTTCCAGATCTTGCTCGAATTCAAGCCCTTGCTTCTCGGATTAGTGTAATTTTGTCACTGATTTTGGTATAAAGTGGTGATTTTTGTTGAAAGATAGTGATGATTTTGTTTCGTTTGGTTTCAGGTTTCGTTCTTGCTCGGAGTTGGAGTTATTCCGATTCTCCGGCGAGGTCGTGACTGTCGAGAACCAAAATATTGCGATATTAAAAAAATATCGCGATATTTTGACGAAAATGCCTTGGATACCTATTAAAATATCGGTAAACCAAAAAACCGATAATATCGGTGAAATATCGCCGATATTATCGATTTTTTCTTCCATGACTATAGGTGACTCCGGCTTATGTGCTAGAAATGATTGATGAGCTATGATTTCAGTCGTACAGGTCATTATAGGTGACTCCGACTTATATGCTAGCCATGATTGATGAGATATGTTATGAGATGCTAGCATATATGATGAGATATGTGATGAGCTAGCTTATATGATGAGATATGTGATGAGCTAGCTTATATGATAAGATATGTGATGAGCTAGCATATATGACGAGATATGTGATGAGCTAGCATATATGACGAGATATGTGATGAGCTAACATATATGACGATATATGTGATGAGCTTTCTTATATGATGAGATATGTTATGAGATGTTAGCATATATGATGAGATATGTGATGAGCTAGCATATATGATAAGATATGTGATGAGCTAGCATATATGATGAGATATGTGATGAGCTAGCTTATATAATGAGATATGTGATGAGATAGCATATATGATGAGATATGTGATGAGCTAGCATATATGACGAGATATGTGATGAGCTAGCATATATGACGAGATATGTGATGAGCTAGTATATATAATGAGATATGTGATGAGCTAGCATATGTGATGAGATATGGATAAGTCGTACAGGTCACAAGAGGTAACTCTGACTTATGAGCTAACATTGATTTATGAGATATGATTGTAGTTGTACAGGTCACCATAGGTGACTCTGACTGGCGTGCTAGTATGGGTTGTTAGGCACTTGATTAATTATATTGCTAGTGAGATGCTGTGATGTGCTATACTTCTGGATTTAATGTTAGTATGATTTTGATCTCATATTTATCCGTAGTATGATTCTCTGTAAGCTAAACAGATGTTATGGTGAGGGATTATATCGTTTAGAAGGTTTTTATTAGAGCTTTGTTTTTTGCCACTCACTATTGTTTTTTTTCCCTCCAGGGCTAGTAGCAGAGCTTTCGTATCGACGAGAATTCGTGGCAAGTCTTAGTATTGGAGGTTACCTTCAATGGTATGATCTTCAATCAACTCAACTGGACCTTACTTATGCTCTAATGTCACGTGTGAAGTGGGTTCATTCTCGCCAAGGTCTAAAATATCGATATTATCGGCGAAATATCGCCGATAATATCGATTTTTTTAGAGGATGATATTTTTACACTAATACACTTAACTATCGTCATAATATCACGATATTATCGATAATATTGATAATATCGCCAAGGCTCCGTCGTCGGCGTCGCAACTGCAGCCGAGGCTCCGTCGTCGCAGCTGCCAAAATCTGCGCCTCTCTCTGCAATCCACGCTCAGACGCTCAGACCCATCAAGATCTGCGCCTCCCCTTGCCTGATGGTGCTCGCCGGGAGGTGAGAAAGGAAGGAGGAACGGTCCACAGGTGGTGATGGTGCTCGCCGAAGTGTGCGCCACTGTGGTGGAAGTCACGGTGGGGTGTGATAAAGGGCACTGGGCTTGAGGTTGGAGAGATAAGAGCATTTTCGAAGATTACAAAAAGAGAAGGCTGAGAACCTCTCTATTATTTTAGAGAGAGACAGAGTGGTTGAAGGTTTGAATGAGCAATAGACATGGGGATTTCTTCACGGTATGGTTTGAAATGATGGTTCGATGAGAGGTAGAGAGCCTTTCTCCTTTTTCTAAAAGGCTGTACAGTTTTGGTTTCTACAAAACAATAAAAAAATGGAAAGGACATCAAGAGCTGTTTTGGGCTCCGGGGTTTATGCAAAGAGTCGTTGCCTCGGCTCTGGGCTCGAGGCAGAGGGATGCAGAGCATCCCATGTGAATTCATATCCAAACCACAGCTAGGGTTGTGCACGTGTGTGGCATGCGTGTGCAGCAAGTGGGCTACAGTATGTCGGCCTGCCCTTTCTTTTTCTTTTCTTGCGGCCCATCAGCATTTGCCATCAGTAATGGCCCATCAGCATTCCACACGTGAAAGGCTTAGAACATTTTGTTCGTCCTTTTTCTGCGTTCGACCCCCAGGTTCACTCTTTTTGTTTAATTTTTTTTTCTTTTGTTTTTGTGTTAGTTCAGTTCCTTTTAGTTTTTTTTTTTGTGTTCTTTTCCTGTTTTTATTTAGTTTAGTATATTTATTGAGTTTAGGTTCTTTTTATTTACAGTTTATTTTCTTTTTCTTTATTTATTTTCCACACCTTGAGGACAATGTGTGATTTAAGTTTGAGGGTGGGAAATAAGAAATTTTAGGTTTTTAATTTTTGTGTCAAGTTAAAAATTTTCGTTTTTAAGTTAATATCCATAGTTTATTTTAAGCGTTAGAACAAATGGACAAGGTGAAGGTTAATTCCATATTAGAGTCTTTTCTATTTATCGTGAATTAGACATTAATTCACGAATTATACTTTGAAAATTTGCATTATATATAAATGATTATGGTGTGTTTAAACTTCTTTCATTAATTACTACATATTTTCTATACTCGCAATGTTTGTCAGCTCGCTATATAATCAACTTAAATCAGTTAAATCCATCATGCAATGCATTTCCTTCCAATTTTTTGTGATAAACTAATAGATAATTGACTAGCTAAACATCCTACAAAGTTTCAAGTTTTTCTTACAATTTCCGTGGTTTTTATTCAATTTTTATCGATATCGATAATATCCCGATATTTCCATTGATATTTCCGTGTTTTTGGACTACCGATATTTCCGATATCATCGATATTTTATACCTTGATTCTCGCTCACCAGCGCACTCTAGTGTTTAGGCACTCTTAGGTTTAAATTTATTCACATTTTTCCACATCATCATACTTTATGGCTTCGTCACCTTTTCCAGGTGTCGGCCATCACAGCTCGATTCGGAGTCCTAGTGGACATCCCGGTCAAGGTGTGTCATCAACAATCGGTAAACCGTCAACGGTAGGGTCAAGAACCCCATGTAACTCTACCCGTAAGATTCGCCCATCGAATTTCCTATCCATAACTGCCTAAAGGTCTCCTTATGCTTCTAGAACAACATACTAAAATTTCATGTCGATTCGAGAGTCAGATTTCCGTGAATCGTAAATTTAAGTAACTAGGTTAAAATGGTTGAATTTCGCTAAATGGATGCCAAAAATAGATTCAGGGCACTGAAAATAGCTAGGAAAGACATTTTGGGTTTTTGGCCACGCGCCGCCACGTGCTCCCATGCCCGAGCTGAGATCAAACGAAAATTTTCGTCAAAACTAATAGAATATTCAAGGTATATACATGACTGCGTTAGGGAATATTTCAAGGTTAACAAAATCTTTCATGTCTTCTTACTCTCTTCTCTGGTCGTCGGCGCCGTCGCTGTCTACCGTCTGCCGCAGTGATTGTCGTCGAATTTCAAGGAAAAAAAGGCCAAAAATATGGATAATTTTCAAAGGCCTATAAGTTCTTCATTTCTCCACCAAATTGGACGATCTTTATGTCAAAATGAAGCTAGAGATGAGTAGAATAAGATTATACCTGTTTGAAGTCTAAGAAATTGCCAGAAAATAGCTTGAAATTAACAGGAAAAGTACGGCTCAAACCAACGTTCTTAGAACCTGTCTGTGAATTGATTTTCAAGAAACAAATGATGGTTTCACGTTTCTAGGGTCCAGAAGAGTAATTTGATGGTGGTTTGGGTGATTAATTCAACAAGTCTGGAGGTGGTGGTGGTTGTGCCTCACGGTGAGGGAAGAAACAAGAAGAGAGAGTTTGAGAAGTGATAGAAACCGCGAAAGAAGTAGAAAAGAGAAGAAAGATCCAGAAAAATGCATTTTTGATTTGGAAACCCTCTGACTACTTAACGTAAACTTCTTCTTCCAGCACTCCATTGAGAAATACTGTTTTGACATCCAATTGGAACGGTTTCCAATGTTTTTGAGTTTTGACATCCAATTGGAACAATTTCCAATGTTTTTGAGCTGCCAGGGCTATTATAGTTCTAATAGTGTCCAACCTAGTCATTGGGGCAAAGGTTTCATTGAAATCAACTCCAGGCTGTTGTGAGTACCCTTTGGCAATAAGTCTTGCCTTGTTCTTCTGCACAGACCCATCCAAGTTAAGTTTTGTCTTGTACACCCACTTAACATCAAAGACAGGCTTGTCCTTTGGTCTATTGACTAATTCCCAAGTTGAATTCTTCTCTATAGTTGAGATTTCATCCTCTATTGATTTCTTCCATGTTACATCATATCTGGCTTCTTCAAAGTTTTCTGGTTATACGACACAAAAATTGCAGAAAGCATAAATTTCATTCGAACTCCTCATTCTATAGGAGTTGAACTTGGAGTTGAATCTTGTAAACCTGTGAGTTGAGGACTCCCACTTGTAGTCTAAGGTGTTGACATCTGATAAGATTACGGAGATTGAACAGGTGATTGAATCGTAGCGCTTATCCAGCGTTTTAAAAGACGCGCCTAGGCAGCAGGGCTTCGACAATTTCGCCTCTGTTTTCTTGGATTGGGTGGAAACTTGCCTAAGCTTCGTTGGGGTGCGCCTAGGCGCCTGAGGCGTTGACTAGGCGTTCCGTGATCCAAAATCTTGCTTGAAATCTGAAATTTTCGAAAACTCTGCTCTTTAACTTTGTTGTAGCAGCATCTTCACGAAGAAGACCACCGCACAAGGAAGAAGAAAGGTTTTTTTTTATTTTTTTATTTTTTTTTATAAAGACTTGGTCCAAAACGACATCATTTTGGCCAAGTCTAACTTTTTATTATTTTTTTTATAATAACTACAGTCATTTTTCTCTGCCAATTCTCTGCTATTTTCACCACCCAATATCCCATTTTCTCTGTATATTTCACCAACTAATCCCCGATTCTCTCTACTATATTTCACCCCATCCCCAATTCCACAATTCCCCAATTCCTCAAACCCTAAATTCTCAATCCCAATCATATATTTCAATTTTACTTCAATCTCATAACTCAATTTGTTTCAAAATTCTCCAAACCACCATAATTTGTGTCAAAATTCAAGTTTTTTAGTATTCTAATCTCAATATATAATTATACATACAATATATAATAAATTGTTTAGGTCCCATGAGGCTTCGCCTCATGCCTCACTCCTCACGCTTAGGCAAGGCTATCCATGGAATGCCTCGCCTACGCCTCCTTTTAATACATTGCGCTTATCTTAGGTTCCTCCTGAGTGTCAGGCTGTACATTGTTGGAAGAATCATCAACCAAGGGTACAGACATTTGCACTTCCCAGGCCGGTCGATGGGGATGACAGTACTGAGATGTTTTTGGCGGTCTCGGGAGGCTCTTTATGCATTTAAGTTAATCGTTGGGGTAGCAGGAGTGATGTTTGGATTATGAAGAAATACGGAGCGACAGAATCTTGGACTTTGCTATATTCAATTGAGAAGGAAGCTATGCCTTGCCTGTGGCGTTTTCAAAGAATGGCGAAATGCTTCTTTCGATTAAGGATAACAATTCCCTTTTTGGGTTTGATTTTAGGGAGAAGAGAGCATGTACTTGAGAGTAACAGTTTGTGTGAGGAGCATTTGTCTTCTTGACCGTGATTCTCTACCTCTACCTGTTGGGAGCAGCCGCGAGTCCCTTTCTACCTCTAAGTCGATCATCAAAATGAGGCCGGAGTGCCGTGACAACAGATGGGTGGATTTTTGGTCAAGTTACGAGTATGCAGACTTGTTTTCAACTCATGGTGAAATATTAGGACAGAAGAGTGTATGTCGTTTCAGATTTGGTTGCGTTGAGATCAAAGGAAGATAGGAAACTGCAAACAAGAAGAAGATACTACAAGGATTACTTCTTCAAACCACAAAAAACTACATAAGTTATTAGCTTACTTTTCTATCGTCGTCTTGTGTTGTTAGAGAAGGTGAGTAGTAATTCGCGCAACCTGCAAATGAAGTAGAACCCTACCACGAGCATGAACGAGCGCACACATAAAGCCACATACTCTCTCTCTCTCTCTCTCTCTCTCTCCAGCTCATTAATCCCAACATAGCCGCTACTAAATTCCGACAAAATTGAAACCAAATTTGAACTGCATTTTGCAAAGTGCTCCCAAATTATGAATATACCGAAAATTTTGAATTTAAAAAAAAAGGTGATCCGATCCGATTTTAAAATTTTAAAACGGAAATTGAAAACGTTGTTTCCAATCGGAAAAACACCCGTATCAGGGATTTATCTCCATGTTAGTACCTCACTCACCGTCAGCAACAGTGAACCGACGACGAAAAGAGTCAAAGCTACATTCGTAAGAAATGTCACAAGGCAAATGATGTCATAAGGCAAATGAGTCAAAGATAAAGGCAACAACTTTAATCAATTAGCATTCTACCATCATTTATTTAATAACATCATCCTTATCTGCTTCTATTGTAATTTATAATACATAAAACACATTTAACATATCCGAAAGCTGACACTAATCTGTGGTTTTATAGTATCCATACCTGTCTTTAGAGCTTGAATTCCAGGTCACCATGTACAAAAAAAAACAGCCTTAGACCTGGCTCAGTCATCGTCTAGTAGATTTCCCAATCTATAACCCAAAATTTCTCAGTAATTTGCGGCCATTGTGGCACTGTATATGTGTCGACCGGTTTCAAAAACCAAAGGCCTGTCTTACCTCTGATGCTCCACGGATAGGGAGGCAACCAGCGAGATGCATACTAGTTAACTAACCCCCGGCTGCACCATAGGGAAGAAAGACCAATTCTTTGGTGTCCCGTTTTCCTTCAGATTAACTTTCTCATTTGCCCACCAGTCGGAGCCAATAGTATTTGAGTTACCTGAATCTCCTCCATCAGCATTGTCAAAATTGAATTCCTTACTAGAACCAAGTGTGATGGATCGGTGCTTCTGGTGCAGCTGTGCATCCTCCTCGTCGGCCACAGCATTCTCTGGTGCATCACTGGGTGTCTCACAGGCAGGGCACTCGGAACTGCTCACTGCTTTGCAAGGATCCTCTTCGCTCTGGCCCTTTTCTGTTTCTTCTATAGAAGTTGATGCAGCTTCCGCTAATGCCGTCTTTTTTTCTCCACTTCTTACAATTGCTTCAGAACTTAACTCAAAGGAAACTCTATGGTTGATCACAATTCCATTATTTCTACCTCTAGTGTTGGATCGTGGATTTAATACAACCTCAGGGGTTTGAGGCTTTTGAAGGAAACCATCAGAAACTGTTGACCTTGCACCATCAGGGGTCACAGAACCAGAAGCTAGTCTTGAACCCCAATCACGGGTGGAAAGAATGTCAAGGTTCAAGAGCTTAGGAGGATCACCTGTTCGGAATTCCAGGAAGTGAGGACCACCAACAGCAAAGTCGCGGTCGGGAAAAGGAGACGAAGTACCAGAACCTGAGATTGCTGAGCTTGGCGATATAAGCTGACCAACTGGGCTTCCAGGGTAAAGTTGGTAAGACGGAAACTCGTAGTGAGATAATGGGAATCTCTGACCACCTTCACCATTCCGAAAGTGAGGATCAAGAAGCTGAGCAAATGGAACCTCGGGCGAGGAAGGGGTAGTCAAATGAACAGACTCAGGAGGAGGAGTAAAGGGAGCAGTTGATGGTTCAGTAGTGAGGGTTGAGAAAACAGGCGGTGAGACCAACTGGGTGTCGTGAGCATAAGGACCGATAGCAAAAATTGAGGCAGGCCCAGGGGAGTACATGCTTGCTGAAAGAGAGAAAAAACCAGTAGCTGGTGATTGTGTGACCGAAGGTGGTTCTGATTGAAGAAAGGATGCAGGAGAGGACGGAGGTGCAACAAAGGGAAATACAATTGAAGGTGCCTGGATTGAACTTTCCGCTCTTGAAGCATCACCTCCAGGGTCCGTCGGTTCTGGAGCAATATGCCCAATGCTCTTTCTGTGTCTTTGAAATCCAAAACACCAATATGTGCTCAGGAAACTACCCCATCTTCTCTTCTGCATTAAACCAAAAATCATGATTAAAACAGACCTCTAATACAATAAAAACAGCAGTGGTTATCTTTCCACATTGCGGATAGTTAACAATTTGAGTCTATTAAATCATATCAGTTCGAGATGCCAAATCCAAACGGATGTTACGTTACTTAAGAATGATTTCTATTCTGAACTTTAAGTTAGCTTAAATAAGCATAAGTGGTCCTGTTTTACATTAACCCCTGGTACACTGCTTTTATTAACAAGAGAAGATGCACATCTGTTTCACCTTTAACTCGTTTATTCATCATTCATTCTCTCTCTCTTTCCAGATACTTCTTGTATAAATCGCAATAACCTTTTCCCCCCTCGCCTTAAGTCAATCTTGAATCGTTTCCACAGCCGAAGCTCGATACTAATCAATTAAAGCTGAGACTCCTAATGTTAACTAAAAGGGCGGAACCGTTTATATCGATCCTGCCTCCTCTACCATGACAAATTATAATTCACAAGGAATCTTTTTTCTTCTTTTCTTGTTTGTTTCTTTGTTTGTTTCTTCATTTGGCCGAAAGCGAGACCAAACCAAAATCATTCCAATAATCCCAAGAAAATTTCTTATCATTTTTAAAATCTAGTAACCAAAGCTCCATGCTTTTGCAAAAAGCAGGTCAACTCCAAAGAAACTCTTATGGAAATTTCCACTTCCAAAAGCAGTTTCCAGACCAGAAATTTCCAAAAGGGCAGCTCAATGAATTTAAGAAAATACCCAATTCATAAAAACCAAATCAGATTTGCAAAACCAACAAGAACAAAGATTAACATAACACAATTGGATCTTACAAATTTCTCGCATAAACATGAGATTAAAATTAAAATATAAAATTTACCAGGCCCAAAGATTAACACTTCAAAAATCCTCCAAACAAGGTCAAATCAACATATTCAGAATCAACAGCAACACCAGATAATAACATTTTGTGACAAATTTACCTGAGCGGTGGCGTGAGGCGCACGGTTCTCCGCGGCTGCGATCGCGGAAGCAGCTGCGTTTATAGTCTCAAAAGCGGTGTTACCAGTTCTCGAGTCTCCATTAACACCACTCATCTCCGCTTCTCTATTTCACCGGAAATCGCCGTTTTTCATCGTACTTCTGACTCCGGCCGAGAAAATAGTCGGATTTTCCCGAGAAAATCGAACAAACCAAACAACCCAGAACAGGAACCGGAAGGATCAAACGAAAATTTGGAGACTTGGGTTTTGAAGATTGAATCGGGAAATGGAAAAAACGAATGAAAAATCCAACTTTTGAGTCCCCGGGATTTGAGTTGATTTGATTTTTCTCTATACTGTGTTTGCGCGTGTGTTACGTAGAAATGAATAAAATGATATTTAGTGATAATATTTAGGCATTTGTTTATATTTTTTTAATTTAATATTTTTGGGTGACAACTTTTAAGGTCAAACACGGCAATGACTTTGTTTTGTGTCGTGATTTTTTAACACCTCTCAACTTTAGATTAGTGTTTATAAATTTGATTGTATTGTGATTGGGAATCTTCAAGTTTACTAAAATACCCTTGTAGTCGCCAAGGGAGGAGCCATGAAGGGACCGAAATTGTCCCGACTCTACTTGACATTTTTTTTCACCCACAAAAATTCAAAGTTATCTCTCTGATTTTGAAACTTTTTAGGGTATTTGGGCCCCAACTAAAATCTTTTCCTTATTTCCTTCACCGGGTTCGATTTGAGATTGGTAACTCTTATGCTATTAACCTTGTCACTTTGAATTTTGAGTAACTCATGTGATCGAAAGAGCTGGTTTTATTTTTATTTTTACTTTTGTTTTATTCTATTTCTTGAAATCTTTAAATACATAACTTTTGCTTTTTCTTTTTCCTGTTTCCTCATTCCTTCATTCTTTTGCTTGAAGGGACTTTTATTTTCAATCTTAGTCATGATACTAGGCATGGGGTTTGAGTTGAGGAAGAGGATAACAAAAACGACATTATACCAAAATCAAATGATGAGGATAGGTAGCTTAGGACATGACATGTCAAATCATAAAAGTGTTTTATGGTATACTTTTGATCCATCCTGAATCAAAATTATGACTTCGCCATTAGTAATCACTTATAATATATATTTATACAGCGTTATTGAGTGAGGTTTTGAGCTTAATTATATAATTAGTTAGTCATAATTAGATATCCAACAAACGGAATTAACCCGAATGCATAAGAGGAAGAAAGTTATCATTTCTCACAAAACTAGTACTATTTCATGGTAAACGGTGGGGTATGAGGGCAGTTTTGTCAAATGTCGTACCGCAAGGATAATTAGTGATAGCGTTAGTTGGAGATTAATTAACAATTGTTATTTTTAATTTATTATAATTTAAAAAGGGCAAAAAGGTTGGGGGTATTTATTTGTCAAACAAGTGTGCACGTGTGGGCAGCCAGCTATTGATGGCTTTCGTGCGCAAGCGCAACACCAACCAGCCCCCCACTGGCCTCTGCCTAATCACATGTGGGCCCTCAAATTCCGCCCCCTTCTACCCGCCACTTTAAACTAACTTGCACGGTTGGTGCATCTCTCACTTATCCCTCCCCTTCCTTCTCTCTTTTTCTTTTTGAAACGCTGGACTTTTATTTTTCTCTTTTTTTTCCCGCGTCTCCACCATTTGCCACTTAGTACTACGGTCTAATGATATTCTTCTTTACTTGTAAGAGAGCTCTTAGATTCGATTTGCCTCCCACTCTTGACTTCCGATCGGGCTACGAGCATGAGTAGGTAGGCGGCTAGGGGGGTTTGGGGACAAGAAAATGACGGTCAAGCAGGCCGAAATAAGCCTTGTTCGGTCTCTTGTTGAAGTGGTGACTCACCTGCAAGTAAATAAGCAGCATGTTCCATTCCATAGGGCCAGTTGCTTTCTTTATCTGAGCTTGCCTTGAGCCTATACTTTCTTCTGAAGCAACCCCACTACTTGATCTATTAAAGGCACATGAAACAGATGATAGCCTCAAAGTGGAATCCATGATGTTTGAGCCTACGCCCCCTTATCTGTGAAACATGTCTGGCTTGAAGGTTTAGCCTATTTGTACCATCTCAACAGCTCCCTTGCCTTACTTATTCCTTCCTCTCGCCAAAGGCAAATTTGAACCACATTATTGCTAGCTCATTGTGAGGCTAAGCCTACCTCTCCCCTTGGTGTAGATAATATCGTTTGTTCAAAAAAAAAAAAAAAGGGAACCAGTTGGTAGCTTCGTCACAGCAGTTCATTTTTTTGGAAACCGAAAAAACTTACAGAGGCATTTCAGTCTCCCATGCCCACCATCGTGTGATTCACCAGTGCCAAAAATCTAACCAGGACGTGCCGTATAAAATACGGTATGGAATTCGTCCCCAACCACTAAGGGAGCTTTTTCTGTCACTTCATGTTTTTGGCACAATATGTTATAATGTTAGCACAAAAATTGATGTTAAACTGTGAGAGATAAAAGAGTTTATGGAGAGTCCCATTTTTGAGAGTCTCCTTACATTTTTCTTCTTTTTTCACTTGAAAAAATAGTACTTACATGTTACTTAGGACTACGGTTTAACAATATTTTTATTTACTTGTAAGTGAAAGGTCTTATGTTTTTAAATCTGGAGAATGACAAGTTCGCTACTACTTTATCCATACCCCTTAGTATAAATATAGGAGTAGGATTATCTCCCGTCTTATTCTCATCCCCTTTTCTTCCCTCCTCTCACACATTGTTTTTTGTCTTATTGTTTTTATAAAAAAAAAAACAAAAGTAAGATGTTGACATGGTTTAACAGTAACCATTCAAGTATGAGGGAAGGGAAAGAAATAGAGATTAGGAGGGAAGAGAATCCTCCTCCATAAATATATTGTTGTATTAAAAAGAATAATAATACTTGCCTCATTTTCAGAAGGTAGGAAAATCCTTATCTAATCAATATTAATGTATCATCATTTTACAGTGCAAAATCATAATTATAAGTTATAACCATACATTTTTCTATCATCCATTAAAAATCTTCTCTAAAAATATATTTTTTTATATAGATATTGTTTAATTACCTATTGAATCAAATAACAGTTCATCATAAAGATATTACTTGTTATCATAACTGATAGTAAAAGAATGAACGATTTTAAAAAATTAGGGAAATTTTGAAATAGGTCCAATTTTATAGGCCTACTTTTGAAATATGTCTAATTTTTAGTGACTTTTGACTTTTGAAATAAATCTAATTTTTAGTTACTTTGGACTCATACTCCAATTGTTAGTAAAGAAATAAGACTTTTCGCATTCCCATAATGAGTAAAAGTATTCTCCCTTTATAATATGCCTTTTCTATGAATCTTTTGAGAATTTGATGCCCCAAGAGCCAAAAGCCACCTCCCCATCCCCTTTCCTCACATTGCAAGGAAAGAGATTCTCTCCGGATCTCTTCCACCAAGGCCACCGAATCAAGTGATATGGGCCCTTGAAATTTAATTCAACGGTTGAAAACATGGCCCCCTTTAAAAGTTATAATAACTTTAGTCGTTGGATCAAATTTCAAGAGTCCAGATCACTTAATCTGGTGACCTTGGTGGAAGAGATCTAGAGAGTATCTCTTTCCACATTGCAATAGGTTAAAGGCCCTTCTCTTTTCTCTCTCTTCTCCTTTTTCTTATTACATTTTGAGTTTTGACCCCTTTGCATTTTGTTTTCATACATGTATAAGTGCAATCTCCAAACTACAAGTTTGGTTTGCGTCAGTTGTTACATTTAGGGTTTTTGTTTAAAACGTTTAAGTGTACATATGAATTTCTTTAGAACGAATGGACTTTGGAACTAGGTTTCCGTAATTGTAGTTTTTGTTCAACCCCCATGTGTGGTTGTGTTAAAAGCATACTCATCATCTCTACCTTAAAGACTTGGACACAAATCCACTTTTTTAGTACACATTGTTCACAACCACATGTTTTAGGGTAAAAAAAATAACCAAGTGTTGTCTAAAAGTGAAAACATATGCTTTTGGAATATGTCATTCACTCATTAATATGTTCTATTTCTCTTTATGAGTTAAAAAGCAAATCACCAACCTATTTCAAAGTGGAAATGTAGTTAAACATGTAAAAAGGTTAAGTCAAAAAGCTTGATTTAATGAGTTACCAAAGTTTGGTACAAGGGAAAAGGCTTTGGGGTTGGGATAAATCAATGACCTAACTAAAAATTGGATTTGGATCCCATCTTATATCCAATCAATTTATTGTACATCGTGCGGCAAGAAATTAGTTTGAATTATTTTATTTAAAATTAAACATAAACAGTACCTAACGAAAGTTGGCCGCACGATGTACAATGAACAGATAGGATGTGAGGACCCTTAGGATCACCTGGAGAAAATCCTCATCCCTAAAAATTAACTTTTAAAAGTTAAAAAGGATAGAGATACTTTTGACTCTTAAAAAGAACACTAATTATGCAAATTTGATTGAGATTTCATAAATTATCGCATTTGATGAGTGAAGGATTAGGGCTCCCTTTGGGGACATTTGGTCAAAACAAAGTAGATTCCTCTTTGGAAAGTTTGGAACTCGTTTTTCCCACATGATGTCGACCTTTCTAGGACCTTTGAAAAAGAGGCAAAACCCAAAATCCACATGAAGTGCTATGCATTTGCATGTCTTATTTAGGTCAAGTTTTTCTTTTGGGTTCTTATTAGTCAACATCTCACGTGCTGCGGCCGTGGCCATTTCAACTCTCCATTTTCAGATATTGCCAAGAAAAGAGTTTGTCGTACCCCCCCACATTTCAAACTTACATGAAATTGGACCGCTTAAATTGCGGTATCTTAACCAATTATAAAAAGTTACTTGTGAAAAACGCTATTACTATTCATCTAAGATGCCACACTAACATGACGTAGGTCACCAATAAAATCCTGGACGAGTTCAATTTCACCATTATAAAATTTAAAGACATTTAAAACGCAAGGAACAGCTTTGTTGTCATCATTGAATTCCTTACACCGTTAGTGAGAGACGTTTTTGCGGTCCGTTTCTGGTTCGAAACTGATATTGACACTCTAAAAAAGTAGTACTCCTCCTGTCCTCCGTAACCAAAAATAAATAAATAAAGAATTCGTCAAGTGCAAGATGACGTTTCTGGAGTACCACAACAACTCATAAAAGCAACCCCAATAACCATTAACATAATTTGAACTTCACAAGTGCAATGCATAACAACAGTAAACAAGCAATTCTAAAATAGACTTGTCCTCCTGCATAACTAAGCCAACAGATGATTATTTCTCTATATTACAAGAGAGTGATACAAATGCATATGCAGTTTCTCATCCAAATTCCCCAAAAACTAAGCGGCCAAACTCTTGGACGCGATCTCAAACACGTTTTCTGACAGTCCATTGGCAGACAATATCTTCTCCAGTTGTGCCTGCAAACACCATACCATGGAATCTATTACTGTGCTGCTCCGGAATTGAAACAAATACAAACACTGCATCTAAACATCGATTTTTCTGTTCAAACTTTATAAGAACATTGTGCTTTCTAGTCCAAGAAATTAAGCAATGCCCAATAAATGTACTGTGGGAAAAATAACAAAAATGCGAGCGATAAGAATGAAATACTTACTTTGGCAAGGTTTTGCCGGGTTTCATCATAGCGCCTCCACCTGGAGAAGGCTGACACCATGCGGGAGGCCACCTGAAATCCATGACCATGTATGTTATTAGGGAAGAAATAACATGTAATGACAACCAAGCAATTCACAGCAAGAAACGGTTATTCAAGAGGATTCGATGAAAAAACCTGAGGGTTTATTTTATCTAATTGCATCACAATTTCTCCCAAAAACTTGTAGCCTGACCCATCCTTTGCATGGAAATTAACAGGAGAGCCACAGAAACCTCCAATGAGTGAGTACACCTTGTTTGGATTGCGCAAGTCAAATGCTGGGTGGCTTAAGAGGTTCCGCACATTCTCAACATTGCCAGGAATGTTAGACATGGCTTGAAGTTGAAACCATTTATTCACAACCTGAGGAGAGGAATACAAAAATACGGAAGGAAAAATTTACAAAAACAAAAACAAAAAAGAAGCGAAGAAGCTTTTAGTTGAATAAATGAGAGAAGAAATCATGAGAAAGGTACATACTAAACAACTGTAGGCCGGGTTAGCACTCAGCCCTTTTTTTTTCGAGGTCCAAAAGCACCAAGTTACTTGGTATGCAAAGGTGGAAAGGTGAGAAGCATGCCGATAAAATAGAACATCTGATATATGATAAACTAATGTTCATTGAAGGAATTTCAAAAGCTGAAACTTGTAATAAGAAATTGACAAGGAGCTCGGTGAAGACAACAGAAGTCAGAGCAAAATAGATTATGAGTCACTATCATAAAGCATCCTGGGTTCAATCTTGCCTTACAATTGATGTGGGAAATGAAAACAAAAATTTTGGTGTGTAGCTCCATTAAAGTGCTTAACAGTGCAACTTAACGACAAGGAAATGTAGGTTTAGTGAACATCATACAGGCTAACATTAGTTACAATTAATGAACCTCAGAAACACATGCAGACAGGGAAGGAGGGAGGGAGGGAGGGAGGAAGGGAGGGAGGGAGGGGAAAACACACACCAAAGAACTAATAAATATAACTCATTCTAGCAATTTAGGGACTATTAAGTTGGAAATAGAGCTTTACCAAATAGTCCTCCTTCCATTTGCTATAGAAGTCGGCCAGAATATCATCACGAGTTTTACCAGGGTTTTGTGCTAAGGCTGCCAAAGCTGCAAACTGCTCAGTCATGTTTGTGGCAGTCTTGTACTCGTTTAGCACAAGCTCAGTACACTTTGAATCCTCGAGTGATGCAAGATAAGCTATAGACGAAACAAAAAAATATAAGCACAATGAGTTCATGAAAGGTTAACTTCACCAATATAGAAAACATTACGTCTCAGAAGAACAAAACAGACCAAGAGCAATATTCTTAAGAGCACGCCTGGACAAATTGGGGTGGTCAAACACATACTCTTCTGAGCTCCTGTTGTTTTCAACCTGTGAAACATGTAAAGTTCAAGTCTGTTCTTGGTAGAATAGAAAAAGTAAAGAAGGCACACGACGAATTTCTCAATAAAACTCTAGGTAAATCAAAACTATCATACTGTGCTCAGAAGCTCTGCTTTCAGTTCATGGGCTAGCTGCTTCCTGATAAAAGAACGAACAGCATGAACAGCATCAGGATCTGCAACTTCCATCATGTCCATTATTTCTCCTTCACCGGGGAGAGTTATTGCCTTTGCCACAAATTCCTAGTCAACCAAAGGCACATACAGTTCACTTATGAATTAATTCTTCCCACATCACAAAATTATTTTTGAAAAAAATAAAAGGCTCCATCATACTTTATCCAAGCTTAAGTCAGACAGTATGCTTCTGAGCCCAAGCACAAACTTCGGATTCAAAACCAAAAGTTTGTTTTGTTGGAAATCAGCAACCAAATTAAGCATCAGCTTACGTGCCAGCACTTGTCCAGCCTCCCAGCTGCAACACAAATATAAACAAGTAAATAAGCAAACTTCAAACAGGGGCTCATTTAATGAAACGACATATTTTCTGTTTGCACAAGACAAACCGGTTGAATTCGTTGGAATCATATGCAAGGAGTAAAAAGAGATCACTATCTGTGAGATCAGTTTCCAGACGAATAGGCGCACTATAGCCCCGGAGCAGAGATGGAATCGGTCGTTCGGATACATCAGAGAAGATGAACTCTTCTTCTTTCTGCATAGGACAGTAAAAGCACAATATTAATACAAGCAACTGGTGTCCAGTTAAAAGACCCAGTTTTACACGCCAACACCTCTATAGTTTGCCAATATACATCACTGTGTAAAGTGGTAAAAAGATAACTCAAAGAAAACAAATTAGAGGCTTTGCATTTAACAAGTTTGAAAAAAGATTTCAGTTTTACATCTAGTTAGTAAGTATATCTTCACAGTTCACAAAAAGTTCTGCTGGTTATAATCCAAGCTACTATGCATTCTTGTCAGTGACACTATTGTTTGACATATAGCCTCTAAGGTGGAGGATAGAGAAATCAAAACCGCAAATATGAGACAGAGAAGAATAGCTAAAAATGGAAAATCTGAGCCAACCTTTGTTACTCTAAGAACTGTGGTGTAGACTGGCTGACCATTGTTAGCAATAGACTGCACTATCCCATCATGATGCACAGAGGACAGAGGCACCTCCTTGCCAGTCGAGTCGAGTAAACCTACTGCCACGGGAATGAACATGGGTTCTTTAATGGACTGCCCTGGAGTTGGTGGCACCTCTTGACTGATCATGTCCATCATCAAACAGAGCTGGTTAGTTGTGCCACCAAACAAAAAGACAGATAAAGACAAGACAAAACTACATCCTGTTGAGTCGAGTATACCTAAACTTCAACGAAAAAGTACGGGCCTCAGCATTATACGAGGATGCAACTTTGACAATTGGGGTCCCAGCTTGGGAGTACCTACAGTTTAGTTACACTCTAATATGTAAGAACTAAGCATGAATACCATCAGTACAAAAATTAGGAAACCCCCCGAAGTGAGGGACGACGCACCATAATAAGAAATTAGCAAAATCTGCATTATTAGCATCTCGCATGGCAGCATAAAAGTCTTCACAGGTTACAGCTTGTCCATCATGTCTCTTGAAGTAAAGATCCATGCCCTGAAATCGGGAAAACTCAGATAAGTTGACTTTGAAAAATGGTCTGCCTGAAAATATTAAGTAAACTTGTAATCATTCAAGCATTAGTTTTAGAAATAGGTTTTCAGTCTTACATTTCGGAAACCTTGACTTCCAAGTAAGGTTTTGTACATTCTGACTACTTCAGCTCCCTGATAAAGTTGGACCGTAAGATTGTGCCATTGACTCTAGCAATAGATTTTGTAAACGAGCATATAGATAGATAGATAGATATATATATATATATAGAGAGAGAGAGAGAGAGAGAGGGAGAGGAGAAACCTTTTCATACACCTGTCAAAAGAAAATGGAATAACAGAGGATAATTAGTTGTCTTCTCCACAAATTATAGAAAAGGAAAACGAGATAGGAAGAACAGTTGCTAATCCCTACCGTCACTGCAAGTAGATGTTGATGGCAGCCCAAAATTACAATCAGATACAACGTGATTGCAAAAGACACCCAAAACATGTCAAAATTGAGAGCACAAATTCCTATGACAAACAAAAGAGGCCTTCACCCAAATTACTGAAGATAGAAAACTCACCTGTATAGAAGTTATCCATCTGCATGAAAGAAAGAAAACATGAATATGATCTAAAGGCAATAATTAGAAATGGATTAGAAAAAGCCAACTCTGTATGAGCTACCAAATAAAAGGTGACATCTGACCTTGATGTAAGAATGTGGCCGCACGGGATGAGCCATGGGGCCAGCATCCTAAAAGACCGGAAAAAATATATCAGTACTTAAAAGGTGGCACCGTACAACATATCATTCGAACATCAAATACAGCCATACAATGGACTCATAACTCAACTAATAAGCTCCATAAAATAGTATAAAATAAGATGAAAAAGCAAACCTGTGGAAACTGAGAATTTCTAAGTTTGGAAACATCAGAAATCCGCTTTACAGGGCGACTCCCCATATCAGATGAAAATTCCTACACATAATAAATATCATAAATGAGCAAAACTCTCCATGTCATAAGATCAAATCTACAAGTTTCTCCATGAGACTATAAATGGCTTGGGGAAAAAGATAAAAAGTAATACCTGATCACGGAAAACAGTTAGACCCTCCTTCAGGCTAAGTTGAAACCAATCACGACATGTCACTCTGCATGTATATTAGCGAAACAATTAGCTCAAGACTAAACATATTCTTGCATTAAAAAGGTTGTAGACACATAAACCCTAATGCCTTGGTGTAAATACTGAACTGTCTCATGGGACAGAATGCATATAATCTTTGCGAACCAACCTGTTGCCAGTCCAGTTATGGAAATACTGCAAAACAAAAATGGATAGAAAAAAAAAAAAAAAATCAGCACCAATTTGCTCCTGCCACAAATAAAAATTGGCAAAGGATGAAGGTTTGTGTCCCCCGATCTTATAGATGTGAAAAACAAACCTCATGGCCAATAACACCCAAAATGGCTGCATAGTCTGCATCGGAAGCAGTTTCTGGAGACGCCAAGACAAGTCTGGAATTGAATATCTGCAAAAATTAAAAATTAATCAACATTGTACATATATAAAGAAAATATGGAACTCTTTATCAACAAAACTAGATTCTGAGAGGAATACATACATTCAAACTCTTGTTTTCCATGGCTCCCCTGGTAATCAAATAAGAACAAAAAGTATCATTAAACTATAGAATAAATTAAGGTTAGTAAAATGAAACCATCAGTCACATTCCACCAAATAAAGTTCAAATTTGGAATGTTGCATAATTAATTTTTAAACTTCTACCTAGAAAGGAAAAAAAAAACATACATGTTAAAATCTGGAACAGCCACAATGTTGAAGAGATCCAGATCATACTCGAGACCAAAAACCTATTAGAATAGTCAAATGTTAGCACTTAGCAGAGCACAACAAACTCTACAATCAATTCAATTACAGAACTTTGATATCAAAACCAATAATCTTCTTAAACGAAAAGAAACCCACATCCTCATCCCATTTCATAGCCGCCTTAAGTGAATACATGGCATGTGCTGTTTTTGCTACATCTTGAGCAGGGGTCCAAATCCTCAAAGCCACTTTTCGACCCGAATGAGTAATAAATGTGTCATCTCTGCTCTCGAGCTGTCCAGCAACCAAAGCAAACAAGTAGCAGGGTTTCTTGAAGGGATCCTCCCAAAGAGCATAATGTCTATTACCCTGAACCACAAGCACAAGATTAGAACATATAAAAGTACAGTAAATCTCCATATATTGCTTCGTTTAGTCAGTGATGATCACCTCTAGGTCTCCCTGCTCTGTGAGATTTCCATTGGACAACAACACTGGGTATAACGATTTATCAGCTTCAATGCGGCATGTATACTTTGCCATTATATCAGGACGGTCCTGTTCCAAGTGAAATGTAATCAGTACAGCAGAAGTTGATAAAAATTATAACTGGAGGACCGGAATACATAATCAATTAAATTTACAAAACCTGATAGAATGTAATTTTACGAAAACCCTCAGCTTCACACTGGGTGCAGAAATTCCCGGATGACTTGTAAAGTCCCTGCAGTAAAATTAATCTACGGTCAAGGCCAAAAAGAAACACATACCAGACAAAAAAAAAAAATTGTAGATATGACAACATGCACCTCTAATGATGTGTTCTTCTGGGGATACATCTCTGTTAAAATTTCCAAAGTAAATGCACCACTAGGTAGTGATTTTAGTGTCAAATGGCGTGAATCCAAGTTGTAATCCTCCTCCTATCAAGGGAGAAAAAGCAATAAGAATAAATCATAGGATTCCCAAAAAGGGGAGGAAGAACTTTTGAAAATAGAAATCAGTACATAATATATTTCTAATAGAAAAGGTATGCTCATGATCTCAAGGTAAGATGTCAACGAAAGAGGCAACTTAAACTGCTAATTTTACAAAGTACAATAAAACAAAAACAAAAAAAAACCTTTCTATGCATTACATTTAGGAATAAGCTTTGAGTCAATGCTTTATGTTCTGCAGAAAGCAATCATTAAACTAACCAAAAACCAGAATGGCACAAACACAATAGAAATTACATGCCTTTAAATCCTTGCCATTGATCCGAACTGAGAGTAATTTAAGATCTGTTCCATCCAGAACCAATGGGGAAGAAGACCCTGTCATGCAAACAAAAATTTATGAATAAAAACATTACTAGGAATTCTTCCACAAAATAATATGTAGCATAATAGAAAAGACAAGCAAAGCTAGATTTAGAACACTGCGCCAGACAAATGACAATATTTTCTGACAAGCATAATCAATTCGTTAAAATAACCAGGAAGTTACCAGGATAACAAAGACAGATATTTTCTACCAATGAATTACTAAATGTGAAGAGTGGTCATAGGACTACCTTCAACCCTGGGGAAGACACATATTTTTGAACCAACAATTGTTTTCTCCTCACCCAGCGAAAAGTCCAAATCCACCTGAAGTAGTAGCTCCATAAGTACAGAAAAACTCCGGGTACAAAAGATCAGAAACCAAAAGAATATACAGTAATTTGATTTATTAAAGTGTAGTATACCGAGTCAAAGTAGTAGTCAGGCATTTTGTAATCCTTCAAAAATATTTCCCTTGGTGCAGCCATTTTGGATTCGTCAACTTGATCTGGCAAGCTTTCTGTGGTAACTGAACAGATTAGCCTCCTGCTCCCTTGTTTGTCCCTCTGGAATGATTCAAGATTTTCACGTGATTAACAAAAGCATAAGACGAAACAACTACAAGATTGGTGTGGAGCATGAATAATTTGTTGAGTACAGAACAAGAACCAAGGACACAACCCATACAAATATGTGTGTGCAAAGAAATATCAGAACACACGAAACAGTTTCTGGTAAAAACATTGCAACTCACAGGTAATGCAGTATATGGAAAGCGATAATTCCTTGAACACGTGGCCTGAAAACATCAGTTCATTAAGAGAGTTTAGGTTTCAGAAACTTCTGTTCGAATTTCAAAGTTGATATAACAAAGTCGGTAATGAAACACAATACTATAAAAAAGAAAGGGTAAAGTACAAAAAACTACCTCAACTATTGGCGTCACGACACTTTCATACCTCATCTTTTAAAATTGACAATGTCATACCTTATCTTACGAATTTGTGTCAATGTCAGACCTTCGTCAGTTTTTCTGTTAATTTTTCTGTTAAATGCTGACGTGGCTTAAGATGGGCTCCACTTCTTAGTCCAACTGGATTAAAAATTAATTAAATATATTTTTAATAATTAAATATTAAAAATTTAAAAATAAAATTATTTTTTTATATTAAATGGTGGGATCCACCTCTCTCTCTCGCCTCTCTCTCTTTTCTCTCTGTCTGGGCAACCCTTCCCTCCCATCCCCCCAACCTACCCTTTCCCGTCTTCCTTAAACCCAAACACCCCAAACCCAGATCCTTCCCTCCCATCCCCCCAACCTTCCCCCTCCCTCGCCACTCTCCCTTCGACCTCCCCTGCCACTCCCTTCGACCCATCCCCAAAATCCCAGAAACCCTTCCCACCCATCCCCTCCAACCTTCCTCCACCATCCTCTCTCTCTCATCTCTTTCTCTCTCCTCTCTCTTTCTCGCCTCTCTCTTTCTCGCCCTCTGGGCAACCCTTCCCACCCATCATCCAAAACCAATCGACACCAAAAACCCATTTCTGAAATCGAATTAAATTAAAAAATTTCTGGATACCCATCAATCAAAATCATTAGAAATCCAAAACCCATATCCCAAAATATTAGGATATGGTGAATCGCCTCCACGTCGCCGCCGAACACCAACAGAAACGGAGGAAGAGAACCAAGTTCGTAAATCCTCTTCTCCTTCTGAATCCAAATCGATCACCATCACGCCGGTGTTGAAATACCACGGGCGTTTTCGGTCGGACACCTTGGAGAGCTCGGAATCTTTCCAGAATTCGTCGGAGAAATACTTGGTGAAATTCGTGTGGCAGTACTCCATATCTCCGATCACTCTCGACCCGGATAAGGTAATCTCCCATAACTTCTGGATATCGTCAACAACAACGACGTCGGAGTCGAGATAAATCACGCGCTCGACGTAGGGGTCGAGCAAATCAGCTAAGTAGCTCATCGCGTAGTTCAATGGGTTCTCGAGAGCTCGTCGAATCGAAGACGAAATCAGATGACTCACCAAGCTCTCTCTGAACACATAGACTCGGAAATTAATAGACGGAAAAGTCGATTTCAGAATGCGAGAGAGGTGGTGGGAATCGACGGCGCTGGAGTCGGGAGGCGACAAAGTGGAAGAATGTGTTTTCCGGGCAGGAAGCGTGCTTGAAAACAGAGTGTACGGCAGCGATGGTGCTGCACAAGTACTCGGAATCGGCGTGGATGAGGGAGGGATCGCAAACCTCCTTCCCTGCTCTGTCGTTGGAGCCCAGAAGAACAGAGCAGCTGAAGGAAGTGTGGTGGGGGAGGTCGAAGGGAGAGTGGCGATGGAGGTCGAAGCAGCGGGGGAGGGGGAAGGTTGGGGGATGGGAGGGAAGGATCTGGGTTTGGGGTGTTTGGGTTTAGGGAAGACGGGAAGGGATAGGCTGGGGGATGGAAGGGAAGGGTTGCCCAGATAGAGAGAAAAGAGAGAGAGGAGAGAGAGAGAGGTGGATCCCACAATTTAATATAAAAAAATAATTTTATTTTTAAATTTTTAATATTTAATTATTAAAAATATATTTAATTAATTTTTAATCCAGTTGGACTAAGAAGTGGAGCCCATCTTAAGCCACGTCAGCATTTAACAGAAAAACTGACGGAGGTCTAACATTGACACAAATTCGTAAGATAAGGTATGACATTGTCAATTTTAAAAGATGAGGTATGAAAGTGTCGTGACACCAATAGTTGAGGTAGTTTTTTGTACTTTACCCAAAAAGAAAATAACACGTATTTAAAACAATTCACCTATGAAAAAGTTGAGAAATATGCACGAACCTCCAAAGTAAGAAAGTGCTTGTATCTGGAAAGCCTTTTGGCTGAATTCCCTAACAATCTAACACGACTGGTACGCTGAAGCTCAAAAGAAAGAGAAAATATTCAGCAAGTGGACTAAGTTTTAAATACACAAACCAAATACAAAATTGTATCCACACAATTGCAACACGCTGTCGCTCCGTAATTCTTCTATGCAAAACCATACAGCACATAGATATGACATTCTATATCCTAAAGAGAATAAATAAATAGCTGGCCAGAGACGAAAAGATAGCTAAAGTGAAGAAATTTGAAGGAAAAAAAAAAACAAAGAACCATAGCTATTAACCACGAAAAAGCGACACGACTTACAACCCTTTAGTAGATTCCTAGTCTAGATTTCAAATATGCTTCTGTGTTTTACTATAAAATTCAACAGACCATCTCTTACAATCACACACACTAGTAAAACTGCTTGCAAGTCCCAATCTTTCAATACACACAATTACAAACAAACACACCAATCAAATATACAAACTAATCACTATCCACTAATCAAAGATATGGGTTAAGAGCAATCACAGGAGCAGATGAGATCAAACCCAAAAGACTGGTCCTCACAAAAGCAGAGCTCTTGCATGGCAGAACCAACCGAGCCATCCCAAACCCCAACCAAACAAACCTACTTTAAGCACTAATCTCTTGAATCCCAATAAGTAATCAAAGTTTTAACGAAAACCCAGATGCCCAAAACCCCAACAAAATCCCCAAGAGGCCCTAAAACCCTAGATCAAAAATGACCCAGATGAAAAATGAACAGAGCCCATTGATACTGATACACTTCTTATATAAGGATATATGGATAATGCAAATTATGGACACCAAAATTCAATAAAATGATAAACAAAAACCCCTAAAACAAATTAACCATGGTTTCAATTGAATCAGATAATATTGTGAAAAAAAATTAAATTGGACTTGGATGGTTACTTGTGCAATTACCTTGTGTGATTTGATGATCAAAATGCAAGGAAAACCCAGGGGCTTTAAAACAACCTGAGATAGTGAGATGGAACCAAATCATAGGTGCCCCACAGAAGTCATTATTATATCCTAAATTACGTTTGATTTTTTATTTTATTTTTAAATTTGATGATAATCTTTTTCCTCCTTTTTGATGTTCCATTGGCCAATGTTTTGGGCTGTCTCTCTCTATTTGTGGTTTTTTAATATTATCTGTTATTTCCTGGGCCTGGACAGCTAAGTTGGGCCTTAACTTGGCCCAATATGGATGGGTGAGATAATCTGAGATTTGTTTAGGTCGTGAGATCATTAGCGGTGGGTGGTTATGTTAATTCACCATCAAACTTATTATGTGGTTCATCTACCGTTAGTATTACAATTTAATGGTATTTTTCTTTACTTGTAAGTGAAATGACTTAAATTCGAATCTTGAGAATGACGAGCTCACTTCATTCAATTTAGTATTAATATATCATTGTATAAGAAAAATAAGTATGTGATTCGTTCTCATTTTTGTTTAAATGTTGTTAAGCAAGATATCATTTTACTTTTGAAGTTTGGTGTAGTAGTTCAAATTTTGGATGCAATTAGATTCTGTTTATGTCGTGGTTCGTGGAGTCGGAGCTTTTGCTTTTGGGGAAGAAGTTAGAACATTTTTTTTTTAACAAACGATAGCATCTATACTAAGACTATCATCAAGATAAAGATTTAAGCCATAACCTAGAAACTGCTTTTCTCCTCCAATCGTTATGATTTAAAATTTTATCCCGAGTTTATTAAATAATGATTTTAGCCTATTCTTTTTTGGTAACTTTGTTTAAAGTAAAATTTATGTAGATTATCCTAATTTATTTTTATGAACATTTTAATCCAAAAATATTTAAATTCCGATAAGTAATTAAAAAGCATACAAATAAATAGGTATTTATAAAGTTTTATGTAAAATTTGATTTAAATAATTTTCTTAAACTATGTAGATGTTAGATTTAATTTTTAGTCGTCAAATCTTTTTTTTACTATTAGATTTGAGCTCATTTGATCAAAGTTGTTAGATTATAAGTAAAAAATGAAAAAATGCTTGAAATATGATAGTTTGATGGGTTCAAAATAATTTAAGCCATACTTAAATCATGTGAGGAATCTAATTCAAAGATATATTTTCTTACCATGGCTTATTTTAACCCAATGATTGGAGATGATTTTTTTTTTTTGGGGGGGGGGGGGGTGGTTTGAAGTTTATATTTTAAGATTTATCTTATGTGTTGGAGATGATCTAAGGGGTTGGGGGAATGGGCTAAACATCACAATGGACTAACCATAATAATGTGATTCAAATTCACATTTGGCGAGAATTAAACATAAGACATCTCACTTACAAATGAAGAGGAATACCATTAGATCGTAATACTAAGTGACGGGAAAGAAGTTAGAACTTAAATCCAATTCAAATTCGAATTAGAAGGTAGAATTGCTTCATATGACCGGATGTCTACTTTAAATTTTGGACTTTGAAAATGAGCTTATGCCAAAAACCCAAAGATAATTAATTCTACAATTATTCCGCTTATTTAGTGACGAGCAACTCAATGTATTGAATCTAAGATTTTATATAAGTGAACAGAAATACTACTAACTCACAATGTTAGTTTCAATAACACTTGTCATGTGGTGTTATTAAGTTAATAAGGAGAAGTCTTATAGTGTAGTACTTACAGTGTCGCATGGTTTTGCTAATCCATGTAATATGTCCTAAGCACTCTAGCATTTGCAATTGAATGCTAGCCAAATCTATGCGGAAATTTATCAATGTATGTGATTCCTTATTGAAAAAATCCAGAAAGCACACTCCATGATACTTGTCAATATTTGCTACAATAATTTGTAGCCATCAACTAGCATTTAATCTTGCAGTACTTATCTTCACTTGGTTCGAAGATATCTCGAATATGATACATATGAGTGTAATTATTATTTGGATTTATAGGGAATTTTGATACTTTCATCATATATTAGCTTCACTCTATTCTGAATAGACTATCACATTAATAAAACAACTTGTATATAGGGCATGTTTGAAATATTTTTAAAACAAATAACAGTGCTTTCATATCACTAAACACGCTTATGACAATGTGCAGTAAAAAAAAAATTAAAGGTGCTTCTACTTCAAAAAAAAAAAACATTTGAAGTGTTTTCTAGAGATAACGCGTGTTGTGTGCTTTTTTCAAGAAGCACTTGTATTTTTCTAAAAAAAATGAATATACTTCAAATAAGCGTTTTTTAGTAGAAGTGCTTTTTAAAGGAACAAGTCCATGATCTATCGTTTGTCTTCACAGGCAAGGAAGAAAATATCGATGATATCGGAAATATCGGTAGTCCGAGAACACGGAAATATCGGTAAAATATCGATATCGATAAAAATTACATGGAAACCACGGAAATTGTAAGAAAAACTTGGAAATTTTTATTGAAACTTTGTAGGATGTTTATTTAGTCAATTATCTATTAGTTTATCACAAAAAATTGGAAGGAAATGCATTGCATGATGGATTTAACATTATCAAGTTGATTATATAGCGATCTGACAAACATTATAAGTGTAGAAAATATGTAGTAATTAATGAAAGAAGTCTAAACACACCATAATCATTTATATATAATGAATTAGTACAATAGTTTACACTTTAGTACCACATAGAGTTCCTATGAGGTTCAAATTTGTCACTATCTTCATCATCTCTATGTGTAGAATGAGTGTATTGTGAAGAGTAGTTATCAAATGATAAATCCCCAAAATAGTTTTGCATGTAATTGTTAATATGCCACCCATATGGATCCGAGATTGGTTGAGGTTGTCCATAAGAAAAATCATTTGAAGATTGAGGCTGGGATTGATTCCATGAGTCGCTCGATTCCATCCCAACAGGAATGGGATATGAAGGGTAGGGAAATGGTTGGTTATGAGTATAACCATAGTTACTACTTCCCAAGCCAACAGAGTCTGAAGTTCTAGATAACGAGTCATCTTCTTAACTTGACAAAATCCCTTTGCCTCTTTCTCTGCGAGTATAGTCCTTCCCTATGGCACCAATTCCTGGTCCTGCCCGCCTACTGCCATGGTCATCATCCTGTGTTGCATGCGTGAAGTTTGCCTCACCAGTGAAGGGGCTCATATATCCGGGAGGTGGTGGTCCATAATAGTTTCCATATCCACCACCACTACCTCCAGCTCCACTACCTCCAGCTCCACTACCTCCTTCATCATTCCCACCTCCGGTGGTAGGTGAGTCTCCTGATCTTGTACTAGAGCTATCATTAGTATCAGCACGATGTTGTGGTTGTGTAGGATTGGAAAAAGGTGGAATTCCAGTGTTGCTTGGTCTTGGGTGCAAAAGTTCTTCGAAAGAGTCAGCGCTGCTAGATCCCACCTCCTCCTCTAATACTCTTTCTACATTTATCCCTTCATTACGTGCTTCTTCAGCAACTCTGGGAGCTGGGTTGCCTTCATCATCATCTAAATGAAGAGGTCTAATCCATTGAAATAGTTGGTTACCCTCCGTATCATCATCTTCACCAACAATATCAAACACATCTAGTGGGTCACCACAGTCAACATTATCGATTTCTGCTTCCTTATCTCGAATTTGAAGCTTCATGTTGTAGTAGCAATAAACTAATTTTTCCAAGCTACTATGAGCCAACTTATTTCTTTGCTTTGTGTGTATGAGTGCAAATGTGCTCCAATTTCTTTCACAAGCAGATGAGGAAGCTGTTTGTGATAATACTTTTATTGCTAACTTTCTCACAGTTGGTGCATCGGTCCCATACATGATCCACCATTCAGCTACAATGAAAAATAATGTTGATAAGCCTAATAACTCCAACAAATTCTATTATAAACTTATAGTGAAATATGTTTATACTCACTAGGAGACATATTTGTTCGAGCAGCAACTGATGTTGGTTCTCCAAATGTTCTTCTTGCATCTTTAAACCATGTTAGCTGAATACAATAAATTGTGTTAGTTTAATCCAACAAAGTAATTATTATAATTTAAGAAATTGTGTACCTCATTTCCAAATTGGCCAACTGCTGGTGATGCAGGGTCTAATTTAGAGTATACATTATGTACAGCACGTATAAGGTTACCATCATCTCCAACACCGGGTCTGTATTGGTATCGGGGATTCAAATAATATGCTGTTCAAAGAAACACATACTCTAATAAGATAAATAATACTTATGCAACTAAAGAAATGAATTGCAAATTATGACATAATTTATACCTGCTGCATGCAAATCGTGGTATAATGTTTTATACCATCGGTCTTCAATTATTTTTACGACCCACCTTGCACCATGTTTTCTTTCCAATTCATCCTTCACTACACGCATCAACTCATATACTGCCCCCATAGTAGGATAGACTTCTGTGTCAACGATCCGTAAAACTTTGTAAAGAGGTTCAAACACTTGACACACATGTTCTGTTTGACTCCAAAAACCATGATCAAGCACTATACTTTCCACCATACGACCTGTATTTGAGCGGCTGAAATTGTGGTTGGCCCAATCGTCACTGGTGAATAGTTGCTTCAACCCTGCTTTCTTCTTGAGTAGGCTGTTTAATGCAATATAGTTGGTGGCGAATCGAGTGGTAGCTGGACGAATAATTTCTCCTCTGCAAAATTCACGCATCTTTGCCAACAACCAACCGTGATTGTAAATATAATTTGTGATCGTTCTAGCTCTTTTGACCACAGTAGCAACATTCTCTCTCTTCCCCATTGCCTCAAACATAAGATCAATACAATGTGCTGCACATGATGTCCAAAACACATTATGATGCTTCATTAACTTTTTTCCAGCTTTGACAAATGCAGAACCGTTGTCGGTCACGACTTGGACAACATTATGCTCTCCCACCTCCATGATTACATCCCTCAATAATTTGTAAATATACTTGTAATTCTTTATATGGTCTGAAGCATCAACAGACTTCAAAAAAATTGTCTTTCCCTTGGAGTATACCATGAAGTTGATGATAGATAATCTGGTCGGGCCGGTCCATCCGTCACACATGATTGTGCAACCATTAGTTTCCCACTTTGACATCAACTTGTTAACATACTCGCCAATGTCTTTATACTCCATATCCAAATATTTGTTTCTTATCTCATAGGGAGTGGGAGGTTGTACTCCAACACCGGCCTGTTGACATCCCACTACCATATTTTTGAAATGATGTGATGATGCCTTCGCAGCAGGGACATTTTCATAGATAAAGAACTTGCTAATTAGACGCCACATTCCCTCCTTCACATTACCTCCCTTGAAATAACTCCAAACACTCTTTTGACGTGCGTTGGACGACTTATATAAACTTGGGGCTATTGGTGGTGTTGGTTGTGATTCTCTAAGACTGCCTCCCCGTCTCATTTGTGCACCACCACTTGTCCCGGAACCTTGTCCCCTATTAGGAATTTTATGAAGGTGTTCTCTTTCCCATGCTAACTGTTGGGAGGCACGTAATGCTTGTTTCAAACTGCGTCGTTCTTCAGGTCCCATGTCATCATCACATTCGTCCTCATCGTCATCATCATCACTGTCAACCGCTTGGCCATAGACTTCTCCCCGTAGCCCAGCTCGAATATTTTCCATTCCCTGTGTTATCTTTTCCTTCTGCTGTTTTTTATTTTTTAATAATGTGCTGATGAATGCCTTCACTTCTGGGGGGACATTATCGCATCGTTGGACATTTTTTGATGGATCTAATCCACTAAGATGATACTTCAGTCGTGTCACTCCGCCACTCTTCATTACCCGACCACAATATTTGCAAATTGTGCCATGTTTGTTTCCGTCTATTGGGTCTCCATGTTCCCAAGCTGGATCACGTTTACTGGACATCTTAAACGTACCTATATTTATTTTTCATTAAAATTAGACAATTATTTTTTGATAAAAATAAGAGAACCTAAATAATAAAGTTATTCTACAGAAGAATTAAATACAAAGTAAAGAAAATGATTGTAAAAAGTTAAGTAATTATACAAATAATATGGAATAATAAAACCTAATATTAATGAATAATAATCCAATTTGATAATAATTCAATTTAATGAATAATAATCCAATTTGATAAAAAAAAATCCTAATATAAAACATGGTGATGAATAATAATCCAATTTAATGAATAATAATCCAATTTGATAATAATCCAATTTAATGAATAATCCACCAATTTGATAAAAAAAATAATCCTAAAATAAAACATGGTGATGAATAATAATCCAATTTGATAATAATAATCCAATTTGATAATAATCCAATTTAATGAATAATCCACCAATTTGATAAAAAAAAAATCCTAAAATAAAACATGGTGATGAATAATAATCCAATTTGATAATAATAATCCAATTTGATAATAATCCAATTTAATGAATAATCCACCAATTTGATAAAAAATTAATCCTAATATAAAACATGGTGATGAATAATAATCCATTTTGATAATAATAATCCAATTTGATAATAATCCAATTTAATGAATAATCCACCAATTTGATAAAAAAAAATCCTAAAATAAAACATGGTGATGAATAATAATCCAATTTGATAATAATAATCCAATTTGATAATAATCCAATTTAATGAATAATCCACCAATTTGATAAAAAATTAATCCTAATATAAAACATGGTGATGAATAATAATCCATTTTGATAATAATAATCCAATTTGATAATAATCCAATTTAATGAATAATCCACCAATTTGATAAAAAAAAAATCCTAATATAAAACATGGTGATGAATAATAATCCAATTTAATGAATAATAATCCAATTTGATAATAATCCAATTTAATGAATAATCCACCACTTTGATAAAAAAAAATAATCCTAAATTAAAACATGGTGATGAATAATAATCCAATTTGATAATAATAATCCAATTTGATAATAATCCAATTTAATGAATAATCCACCACTTTGATAAAAAAAATAATCCTAAATTAAAACATGGTGATGAATAATAATCCAATTTAATGAATAATCCACCACTTTGATAAAAAAAATAATCCTAAATTAAAACATGGTGATGAATAATAATCCAATTTGATAATAATCCAATTTAATGAATAATCCACCAATTTGATAAAAAAATTTCCTAATATAAAAGAATAATAATCCAATTTGATAATAAAAAAACCTAATATAAAAGAATAATAATCCAATTTGATAATAAAAAAATCTAATATTAAAGAATAATAATCCAAGTGATAATAAAAAAACCTAATATTAATGAATAATAATCCAATTTGATAATGAAGATGGTAAGGGAAATAAAATAATAAATAATATTAAACATATTAAAATTATCCTAGGGAATAATTATACAACATTACTTAATTACTTAAAACAATTAACATTAACATTACTTAATTACTTACAAAAATTAACATGCAAGTATTAATTACTTAAAAAGATTAACATACGAGTCCACACAAATTTATTTGTTGTTGTATAAATTACAATAATATAAATTTAAGTTTGTAAACTTACCTTAAATATGGAAGCCTTTGTGTTCAAGCTTTGGAATGGATCTGGAATGACTTTGAAAATGGTAAGGAAAATAAAATAATAAATAACATTAAACATATTAAAATTATCCTAGGGAATAATTATACAACATTACTTAATTACTTAAAAAAATTAACATGTAATTGTTAACATTACTTACCTTAAATATGGAAGCCTTTGTGTTGCTTGGCTTTGGAAAGGATCTGGAATGGTTTTGAAAATGGTATGGGAAGAAGAAGAAACGAAAATTCGATGAATGCCTCTGATACTCCACTGGATGAAAGAATGTAAGTATATAACAGACATTGACACTGTTTTGCATGTGAAAGATTGTCACACGATTTCATTATGAAAGCAGTATTATTTGTTGTCCATGTTCTGAAATTGCACAAAGTTCTTTGGCTCATTGGATCAGAGAGGTAGACATAGGTTTGGAATGATTTGGTTTTGAATAATTTGGAGCATTGGATGCTTTTCTTTTTCTTACACGCACCACTCAGACAGTCAAAATGACTGAAAACTCACACTCCACCACACACACACTTCGAGACCCCCCACACCACACCACACACGCACACCACACACGTACACCATCCACCGACCTCAGTCTCTCTCTCGATCTTTCATTTCCCACTCCCCTACCGTATTCTCGAATCCTCTCAATCTCTCTCTTCTCTCTTCTCTCTCTCTGAGGTCGGTCTGAGCCTTCGTTCTCACCGACAACTTCTCAGTCTTCTCCCTCCCTTCCCCCTTCTCCAGTTCTTCCACACACACACAGAGACATCATCTCTCGCCTCTCGATCCTCCTCGTCCGTGTCTCCGTGTCTCCGTGTCTCCCTCTGCTCCTCCGATCTCACCCGCCCTAAACCCAGCCGTCGACACCACTCCATAACCGCCTTCCTTCTAAACCACCTTGATCCATGGAGATCGACCGGAAATCATCGTAGTCCAAGCCGTCGACACCACTGAGGAGCACGACGTTGTCCCAGCCGTCTTGGATTCGTGAGGAAGACGATGTTCCCAGGATCCTACGTCTCTTCTTCTCTGCTTTTACTTTAAATTTTTGTACAGATTTCAATCTTTCTGCATGTTGCACCTTTGTTGTACTGAAATTGATTTTAGGGATTTAGGAATTAGGGTTTATATTTTTGTACAGATTGCGATTTATCTGCATGTTGCTTGATTTTTGTACTGAAATCGATTTTAGAGATTTAGGAATTAGGGATTCAGTCAGTTCATTTGCTTTGAATCCGAATTTGGGGATTTAGGGATTCGGTTCATTTGCTTTGATTTTTGTACTGAAATCGTTCTTCTCGGCTTGTAAACATGTTGATTTTTGTACTGAAATCGATTTGATAATATCCTGTATTGTAGATTCAGTTCATTTGCTGTGAATTAGAGTTTGGGGATTTAGGGTTTCGGATTTTTTTTCTCCGGCTGTGTTCTCCGATGATTCCATACCAAATATCGCGATAGTTTCGAAAAAATCGCGATATTATCGATAATATCGCGATATTCCGCCGAAAACAAGTTGGATAGTTAATAAAATATCGGGGTCCCAAAAAAACGATAATATCGGCGATATTTCGCCGATATTATCGATATTTTCTTCACTGTTCACAGGTCAAAGGAAGAATTTCACATGCTTTAAAATGTAGACCACTATTCCACACCTAGTTGGCTGCATGCCTTATAATATGCTACACTCATTGGATCCCACTTAGTAAAACAAACTCGATGTGAATAATGTGACCCTCAAAAAACACCTAGGTGTTCCTTTTGAGGGATCCTTTTGTTCCCACTTCTCGCATAAAGCTTGAACCTATATATAAAATTTATAAATATATGTGTGTGTTACTCATTGACAAACAACTTAACATATAAAATGGAATAATACTTGGCTGCTGAAAATTCAACAGCCACCCCTATTTTTATTCAATAAGATTTGAACACGTGTCTAAATAATTGAAATTGTAAACACAAACTAGACACATGTTTCAATTTAATTGGACAAAAACAGTAATGACTGCTGAAAATTCAACAGCCAAGTATTGTTCTATAAAACGGAGTAAAGCCATACTTCCAAGTATATGATGATATAATAAAGGTTTTGTCAGTCTAGCTACCAACCATTGGAATAGTATTATATCCCTCTCTTTCAGAAAACTTGTAATGTGTTCACAAGCTGTCTACAAATGTGGGCAAATGTGATTGGACTCATGGTGTACTTCAGTTGTGGATTTGTGTTCAACCCCATTTCAAAGTTTAAAACTCCAAACTTTAATTGTAATATTATTATTATTTTTTTTCTTAGGGAGATTGATGCAATCTAAGCCATTGATTGCTGGAGAATAATGAGTTGGAACAGATCATAGCTCTCCATTCGTGTGTGGTGGTAATGGTATCACATGGAAGCATGTGCTCTCAAGAAGAGCAGCAAAAGAGTGTTTTGGACTGAAGTTGAAAGAGCCAAATCCACTATGATTTTAAGTCAACTGACAAGTCTTTTAATCGGTGGTTAAACATGTTTATATTAATACATTATTAACGATTTCATGGGAAATTTGGTGTAAATTAATAGTTTATTTATTTATTTTTTAAAAAGAAAATTAGCCCGTGGCTTTGATATGACAGTCTACTCTTCTGGGAATTGGAAGACTCGTAAAGGCATTACAGCCTACCCTTGACCACTATCGTGTAATTCACCAGTACCAGAAATCAAATCCAAGACATGCACATATTTTAGGTTGAAAATTATTACCAAAAGATTTGTAATGTGTATTGTAAATGGAATTAAAAGACGTGAATGCTATCTATAAAAAAGAAGCACTTCAATTTTCATATGCAATTACCTCCCAACTTCAATTTTCAGGGATTGTGAGCGCAGAGTAAATGAATCAATAACCTTCAATTTTGACAAACTATGCAAATTGATACATGTGTTTTCACTCAACACTTGCTAAATCAAAGTCAATCTTAGACACCAACAAAACTTTTATTGTAACAGTTTTGAACATTTCTCATTCCCTTAAATAATCTCTACTAATTAATAAAACACTCATTGTCAACCAAAATCATATGAAATTACCAGTTTAATCCTCTAATTAAAACATAACATGAATAAGAATATGGGGTAGAAATGTAATTTCATACAACCAAATTTTGTTGTTTTTTTTCAAAGCCTCACCTACATTTAATCATAACATATCTCTTTCTCACACACACATAAAGTGTGTGCTCTCTGCTAGTAATAATAATAATAATTAGATACCAACAGGAATCGAGACTATAATTAATCAAAGGAAAGTAGTACATTGGCCTCCCCTTTCCCCCGTGACCCAAACAACAAACTCTAACTAAAACTCCTCCAAACGTCGGCCTCTTACGGCCAAATACGTGACGGAGGCACTTTAGGGATGGTTTGGGAGTGAGGTGCTTAAAAAAAAAGCACCCATGAAAAAAAGCTGTGAGGGTTTTAGGTGTTTGGTAAACTAAAAAAAAGGGCTTATTTTGGAAGCTGCTGTGAGAATAAGCTGAAATCAAAGGAAAAAGCTGAAGCTGCTATTTGCAGCTTTGGAAAACTGGTTTTTTTTCAAAACACACAGAGCTACAGTACTCCTTTAATGAAAAGACCCACTATCAGACTATTTTTTTTTTCAAAAGCACTTTTACAAAAAAGTTTACCAAACACTCAGCTGATTTATTTCACAGCCGCTTATTCTCACAGCACAGCCGCTTATTCTCACAGCAGCTTTTTTTTCAAAGCACAGCAATACCAAACCAGCCCTTAATTGGGTCATGGCTGGCGCATATCCGGTTGCAGAGGGTCGGGGTTTGTGCACCCTGCTTTGTAGTTGTGGAGATGACTCGATAATGATTTCCTTCTCGGCTTAGTTGTATTTTGTGTTCATGTTTGTGTATGTCTGTGCCGCCTTGCGGTTTGTGTGGCCTCGCATATTTGCCATAGCTTTGTGTGTGCCACCACTAATCTATTGTGGCAAATCTAAACCGATGATTCTTGTGTTGCTTTGCTCATTTTGGTTGCCATATAGGGGTTAATTAAGTTCCTTGTTGTGCATGCATTCTCTCCAGACTAAGGATTTGGTCACTAAAGAAGATGTCCACCCTTCTTATAATTGTATTGTAATCGTATTTTTTGTATCAACAAAAATTATCATTATCGCTTCTCCAACTGTTTGGGTAAAAAAAGGCAAGTAAGCGTTTTTCTTCGTATTTAACAAATTTCTTCAACCGTTTGGGGAAAAAAAAGAAAAGAAAAAAAACCACAGTACATTACAAATCAAACAAAAATAGCACCCATTTTCTCTTCTCTTGAACAGAAACAATAATCAAGATTTACCATTTGAATCAAAACCCAAGATTTGGTCTATTCTTGTACTATAAAGTTGGCCATATGACATACTAATCCAAATCAGACAATCTAGCACACACCACAAATCAAAGGAAGGACATCTTTTGGAACTATGTGCATGTGATTGCAGTTGTACAATTGCACCCGACATTGATAACGATAATGATATAGATCTTTATCAAATTAGCAATAAAATCAAACCCCTTTCTTTATTTTTGGTAAAAAAACCTAACCCTAATCTTCTTTTGTTCAAATGAAGGCTCATATGCATATATTGCTACATTTACTGGTTGTAAAAATATAACTTTGCCCAAGCTATTAGGGTTAACCCAGTAATGAGGGCTTGACCCTAATTTTATAGACAGGTAGTCAACTGCTATTATTCTGGTTAAGTAGACTGACCGGTTGAATCAGACTAGAGTTTTGAGATTCAAACTCTCTAATAGAAAATAAAATAATATTGCCTTTTTTGGCTATTGGTATCGATATTTTGAACAAAAATTCGAAATAACCACTTATATACATCAAACATAAGTTTTTCCTCTTCTTTTTTTGGACAAACATTAACTTTCTATCCAAACGTCATTTCTCTCACACTTTTCTTTTTCCTATTCTTCTTGAATTTCCTTAGTTTTGGTTGCATATATGTAGGTCTTAAAATTAGTTATAGAGTTGGCTTGGATTCACAAATATCATAAATCAAGCCAAACAAGTGGCCTTTTTTAGGCTTACAATGTGCTAGCAATAATATGGTTCAAATTTGCCTTTGATAAGAATCAAACCTAAGACCTCTCACTTACAAGTGAATATAAATACCACTAGACCGTAACAGCTGACCTTTTATTATTTCAAAATATCATCGGGAATTGTTATTAGCATTCCAAAATTCTCATTTAGCACTCCAACTTTCTATATTTAGAAAGAAAAATACACTTGTGAGGAGTGCCAAATGAGATTTTTGGAATGTCAATAATAGTTCTCATATCATCCATATTAAATTCTTTTAAGTGACTCTAAAGTACATTATGTTAAGACATGGGTTGGAGATGTGTGTTTTAAAGGGATTTCACGCGTCCGGGGAGGTACTGGAGGTGGAGTCTGATTCAAAAGGATTGGTTCAAATGTTAAATAAGGAGATTCAATCTAATGTGTTGATGGAGGTCTATTTAGTTGATATTTGGAATATGAAGCAGTCATTCCAATCGATGAAGTTTATCTTTTGACACACCCCGATCTAGATTGAGGCATGTTGGCCGTCACGAGAGGGTGACGTAGCCATGTGCACAGTGCTGAAACAATAGAGATATAAGGGAAATACGAATGAATAAAAACCAACTACTAGCATTACTAGCTAAGATAGAGTGCTAGTGCGAGGTTAAATGTGAAATACACAACCAAAACATAAATATCCTAGATGCAGTCAAGCAGGACAAGTATTAATTTACAACACTCAAAGGTGATCCTACATTTATGATGTTCTGTCAGAATCACCGTTGAAATCCCCATGAGCCACCAAAGCACTTCTACCTAAAACCTGGAGGGGTGCAAAACAGAAAGTGTGAGTGGGCAAAAACAAAGCTTTTCAAAATCATTTCATTTCTCAAAAGTTCTAACCTCTCGCCGTAAAACCTGTATAATTTCCCAGAAAATAATAATAATAATAAGCTGTATCATAAATCATACTCAAGATGAAAATCCATAGAAGTATACCATGCCAAAGTATCTCAATGCAATGCCATAAGTAATCCGGACAAAATATAACAACGTCAGATATCGCATCAGCCAAATCCCTCTAATTCAATCTGTACGGCTGAGTATATAGCTCATAACCAATCTCAATCATATCAAATCAAATCCTGCACACGAGTCGGGACCACCTAAAGTGGTCTGTACGACAAGACTAGGTGTAAAATAAATATGCTCTAGGGCTACGATCACGTGAAGCCTGTGCGAATAATCGCAGGTCACCTACGAGTCAAAACCACCTATAATGGTCTGTACGACAAGCCTGTGCACCTAACTTAGATCCAAGGTGAGCATATGGTGCGGGAGGTGAACATCACGTGAAGGACTGTGCCCTAACTCTGAGCGGGAGCACTAACACCGGGGTGCAGGTTTATGAGCTCTCAATACATCACATCAAACATTGCATAACTAAAACAATCTCATACCTTTAATTTATAAACTTACCTGCCACTTACATGTGCACCACAACACTAATCATAATTATATGCAACTACTAATGTATAATAAAATAGACAGATACTTTGCATGGCATTTCAAAACGTATAATCATCCAAATTCATTTTCTGGGAAAAACTCAAGTATATAGGTATATACGGAAAACCAAAAGCCCACTTACTGATATGTCGAAGGGTCGTAGCCCCCGAGCCTCGATTGATGGCGCTCGTCCTCAGGATAGGTCTCACCTATATGCGAAATAACTGAATAAACATTATTTAAAGCACATACACAAAACTAGGAAATAACTTCTCATACATTGCTCAAATGAGGTATTTAGATATACCATCATGACCTACTCAATCTCCGGAACATCCCCATGTTTTTAGAAAAAAAATTCATGACCCCACGCGCCCTCATGCGCCTACCAAGGCACAGCCAGACGCGGTGCTCACACGCAGGCACGTGCCTGGCACACCAAACAGATTCCTTAACGGCGTTAGGGAATCTTCCGTTAAAAATCAGAATATGCCGTTAAAGTTACCTAACGGTGTCAGAATATTCCGTCAACTTTGACGGAATATTCTCCTCATTCTTCCTTAGTTCACCAGAGTCCGGCGTCGGTCACCGCTGCGATCGTCAGAAACTGGGAAATTTTAAAACTTCAATATCTCACTCATTTTTCCACCAAAACTCATGAAATTTGTACCAAAATGAAACTTAGGACTAGAAGAACAAAACCTTACCACTTTCAAGCCTTGAAATCCACAGGATTTTGCCGGAGGAACCTCGATATTCCGGTCAAACTTGAAACTTGTCAAACTCGACTTCCCGACGTCCAATTCACTTCATTTTTCTTCTCCGAGCTTCGCGAAGACATCCTAAAGCTCACTAGTAGCTTAAAATCTCCTAACAACTTCGAAATCACAAGTGCATGAACAGTAACCCAAAACTGGGTTATCGAGTTCTCGAGAAAATAAGGTATTCACGTTCTAATAACGGTATAGATGTGTTCCTGAGCTCACAAGGAACACAAAGATGACTTCAAAACCCTTGATCCGTAAAGAAATTGCTTGGTTTGAGGTTTGTCCGTACGTATTGTACGGAAAATGGAGAAAAACCGAGAGAGAAGAGAGAGATAGAGAGTCAACGGGAAAGGGTATGGGTGTGTGGTCCTGATTTTCTTACAACCAACCAAAACAATTAGAACCTTTAGTTCTAATTGGGTCCAAAAATTTAGAAACTAAACATATTGGACCACCCATAAAAGTATGTCACACACAACACACCTCAACGTCCAAGGGCAAAATAGATAGTTCACACTGACGATAAAATAATTCGAGACGGGCTGTGACATCTTTATCCTTCGACAATGCAATTGTGCAACCCATACGTTGACGACGTATGTTCTTAAGCATGGAGGGAGCTATGGTTGGAATGAGTTAGGACCTGAATTTTTGTTTAATGTTCTAGCAGAAGATGCAATTGTTTCCATTCGTATTTGATTATTAATACAATTCTATCCTTTATCAAAAAAAAAAAAGTACATTATTTCAAAATATCATCCACATTGAAAGTATTTTAGCTTTACTTATTACATTTTATTTCTTTTAGAATCATATAGTATTGTTCTACATTTTCTTATTATTTTCTTTTTCCACACATCACTTTTTGGTTATGCTAAATCTTCTTGATACATTCAATTACTTCTTTATAACAACTATTGTATAATTAGTTTGAGTTAATTATGTTTTTATGAGCTTACTATTTGGTCAGTTGACTGGTTTTACAATAGTGAAAAAAATTATACGTACTTAACAGAACAAGTTAAGTGTTAACAAACTAATTTATAAAAGCCTCATTCGAGTTGATCAACGCTGAAAAAATTAGGGTTTAGGTTGTAAAATTAAGAGAGTGTCTCTTAACCCATGAATTTCGCAACTAAAATCTCTTCGAATCAAATCAACTTCAGCCAAATGTCCAAGACTCATAGTGCCATCTGAAACCTTAAACATAAAAACATATAAACAGTATTTCAATCTTGTTGCAAAAGCATGTAAATAGTCTAAAATTAGCTTGTTCTCGGTCAAATGACCTGATTTTATAATAGTGGCAAGATCAAAACTAACGGAACAAGATAATTGTTAACAAACAAATATAACCAAATCTTATCCACTTTCATGCTAATCAAAGCTCTTTCAATTTGATGCGTAAAATACTGAGATTTTAAACTGTAAAACCTTAACAGTATCTCAGAAACTCACCGAGTATAGTTTTACAACTAAAATATCTTTGAATTAAATTGACTTGAGTCAAGCGTCCAAACACTAGATCCCATATCAAAACGTTGAAAAAAAATAAAAAAATCATATACAATTTTAAACATCTAAATAGAGAAATTCATACAAAGGTTGTCTAAAAATAAAAAACCTTTTACAACAAAAAACTACAAATGTGAATCCGAAACCCCAAAACAGAGTGGATTTCTCTGATAAAATTTTCACAGCAAGAAAACGGGGGAACATGGAGCCTACCATGCATATCTCGTCAGATCTCTTCTTCTGGGCCCCATATCTTTTCCTCACTCCAACGGTGTTCCATTCCCTTCAGACCACTTCCTCAGTACCTCAGACACCCAGTGACTTTTAGAGAGAGAAACAAAACTAGAGAGAGAGAGAGAAAGTTTAGTTAGGCATTGAAAGGAGCGAGTCGAACAGTTGCAGAGTCAGAAGAAAGAACGAAAGGCTCTCAGATTTTTCAATTTTTTTAAATCTTCGAAGAGGTAAAACCAAACCCAATACTCAGCATTCATTTTTCTTATGAAAATTTTCACTTTGTTCTTAACTTCAAATTTTTGGGATGAAAAATTGAAAAAAATGGTGTGTCTGGAAATGGTATATATCTTAAGTGTCAATTATTTCAATCCCACGGTCACAGTGATTGCACTTTGTCAAAACTTTCTCTTCCGAGTGAAAAGTCTTGACCTTTGGCCTAAAGATACTTTCCCTTTCCCTGTTTTGGCCTTTTGGGCAATTATATATTCCATGTTTCAGTCTTCCTTTTTCTCTCTACACCTCTGATTTCTCTCTCTACACCACTGGTTTAAACTTCGTTGTGTATATTTTTCAGAGATTTGGGTTGCTCAAATTTGGACTTTTTTGGGGTCCTCATTCATTTCAGCCAACTGGGTTCTTCGATTTGAGGACAAAAGATGGATTCTTTGCCTCCTTGTTCTAGATTTGAATCATGGTAAGTGTTCATATCTGAATTTTTAAGTTTTATCATTTTCTATTGATTTCTGTGTTATTCTTTTTTGTATTTAAGTGTTGCATTGGATCTGTATTGCGTCAAAATACCATCTTTTTTCAGTGTTGTTAAAATTTCGTTTCTTCGATTTCAGTAAGTGGGTTTGTTTCAAATTTCAAATGGGTTGTTTGGAAGCATAAATTTAAAATTTGTCTAAGTTTTCGGCTGCCATTATTTTTCTTGTGTGCCTATATATTTTTGGAATCCATTGGAGCTATATATCCTCTACTGTATCGCTTGAATGTGTTTCTTTTGTTTTTCTCTCTTGGTTCCGAACACGAACAACGTTGTTTTGCTGTGTTAAGGCATATATACTGCTATCCTAGTCCTTTTCCTAGTTGTTTGAAGAGTGAACTTTTGTAGTTCCATTTGTCTGTTGCTGTCGAATATCGGAATACGTATACTGTTCTTACAGTGTTCTAGGATGCTTTTCTTAGTTTCTCGACTGCTAAACCCGATTAATTTGGAATTCTACAACTGATTGAAGATGTGCCTTCCATTTCAGAGTGGTGTTTTACATCTTATGCGACTGCGCTCAATGTGAGTCACTGGGAGAGTGGGAAAGTTTGTAGATATGGATATGGGAGATGATAGCTCCAGGTTCTGTTCCTTACCGGCTACAACTTCGAGGAATATGTCAACCTCATCTTCGGCATTCTTTTCAGCAAATCAGTCGCCTTTCTTTTCCCCAAGATCGCCTTCTTGTCAACTATCTGAATCAACGAGGTCCGATGCTCCATGTGACAGCATGGTTTTAAGTACAGACCCCCTTAGTTCCCGCTCTGGAATTCCAGACCTTGAATCTCTAGCAAACATCAGATATAAATTGGCAAACTTATCACCGGCCCCAGCTGCATCAGTTTCAGGCGATTTTGAGAAGTTTGATCGCGTGTCTTCCTCAACAGCCATTTCTAACAGTATTCTATCTAGTCAGAGCCATGCCCGGGCATATGATTATTCTGGGCAAAAAGAGAGGCAGAGAAAGCATGGGAAAAACTATGGAGCCTCATATACAACAGGTCCAGCTTCAATGACATCTAACAGACTGAGGAGCTGTGATATTTTCATAGGTTTGCATGGCCGTAAACCTTCTTTGCTGAGGTTTGCTAATTGGCTCCGAGTTGAGTTGGAAGTTCAGGGGATGAGTTGCTTTGTATCTGATAGAGCTCGATGTAGGAACTCCCGCAAACATGGAATTGTTGAGAGGGCCATGGATGTTTCTTCTTTTGGGATTGTCATCTTAACAAGGAAGTCATTCCGAAATCCATACACCATCGAGGAACTGCGATTTTTCGCTAGCAAGAAGAACTTGGTCCCAATATTCTTTGATTTGAGTCCAGGTGATTGCCTTGTCAGGGATATCGTTGAGAAGAGAGGAGAGCTGTGGGAAAAACATGGGGGAGAATTATGGATTTTGTATGGAGGGCTTGAGAAGGAGTGGAAAGAAGCTCTTCATAGCCTCTCTCGGGTGGATGAGTGGAAATTGGAGGCTCAGGATGGTAACTGGAGAGATTGTATATTAAGGGCTGTCACATTATTAGCAATTAGATTAGGGAGGAGAAGTGTTGTAGATCGGTTAAACAAGTGGAGAGAGGTGGTGGATAAAGAGGAGTTCCCTTTCCCTCGAAATGAGAACTTTGTTGGCAGGAAGAAGGAACTGTCTGAGCTGGAATTCATACTTTTTGGTGATGTCAGTGGAGACGCAGAAAGAGATTATTTTGAGCTTAAGGCTAGGCCTAGACGAAAGAACTTGACAATTGGGTGGGGTAGGAGCAGTTCATTTGACGAAAGGCGAAGGGAACGAAAACTGGAGAGTGGAAGCAGAAAGGGAAAAGAACCAGTTGTGTGGAAGGAATCAGAGAAAGAGATTGAGTTGCAAAGCACAGAAAATCCTCAAAGACAATCAAAGCCAAAAAGTGGTGGAAGATATTCAAGGAGGAAAAGATCAATGAAGGTTGTGTATGGAAAGGGGATTGCTTGTGTGTCTGGGGACTCGGGAATTGGCAAGACGGAACTTCTTCTCGAATTTGCTTACAGACATCACCAGAGGTACAAGATGGTTTTATGGATAGGAGGGGAGAGTAGGTATATTAGGCAAAACTATTTGAATCTCTGGTCATTTCTAGAAGTTGATGTAGGGGTTGAAAATTGCTTTGACAGAAACAGAATCAAAAGCTTTGAAGAACAGGAAGATGCAGCCATAGCTAGAGTACGCAGAGAACTCATGAGAAACATGCCATTTTTGGTAGTGATTGATAACTTAGAAAGTGAAAAGGATTGGTGGGATCATAAACTTGTAATGGATCTTCTTCCCCGTTTTGGCGGTGATACACACATAATAATATCCACATGCCTTCCTTCTGTGATGAATTTGGAGCCCTTGAAACTCTCATTCTTATCCGGGGCTGAGGCAATGTCGCTTATGCGGGGTAGTGTAAAAGAATACACAGAAAATGAAGAATTGGATGCTTTACGGGCTATTGAGGAGAAAGTGGGACGCTCAACCTTGGGACTTTCTATTGTAGGTGCAATATTGTCCGAGCTGCCCATACTTCCAAGTAAGCTGTTGGAGACAACTAGTAGAATGCCCTTAAAAGAATTTTCATGGAGTTGCAGGGAGACTAATTCGTTGAGGCGGCATACTTTCCTTCTGCAACTCTTCGAGGTGTGTTTTTCAATTTTTGATCATGCAGATGGTCCAAGGAGCTTGGCAACGAGAATGGTCCAGGCAAGTACTTGGTTTGCACCGGCCGCAATTCCAGTTTCTTTGTTGGCCCAAGCTGCTCACAAAATACCAGAAAAGCATAAGGGGACGTGGTTATGGAGAAAGCTGATGAATTCTCTAACTTGTGGCTTTACTTCATCATACACCAAAAAATCAGAAGCAGATGCGACTTCCCTGTTGTTAAGGTTTAACATTGCTAGAAGCAGCACCAAGCAAGACCATATTCATTTCCATGAACTCGTCAAGCTTTATGCTCGCATGAGAGTAGTGACCAGAGTTGCACAAGCGATGGTTCAAGCTGTCATCACTCATGGATCGATATCTCAACACTCGGAACATATCTGGGCAGCCTGTTTCTTGATATTTGGATTCAGCCATGACCCTGCAGTTGTTGAACTTAAGGTGTCGGACCTGCTGTACCTTGTCAAGGAAGTGGTGTTGCCTCTTGCAATCCGGACCTTCATAACATTCTCTCGTTGCAATGCTGCCCTAGAACTCCTCCGCCTATGCACCAACGCCCTGGAAGCAGCAGACCAAGCGTTCGTAACCCCAGTCGAGAAGTGGCTCGATAAATCTCTTTGTTGGAGGCCGATCCAGACTAATGCTCAGCTGAATCCTTACCTTTGGCAGGAGCTGGCGCTATCAAGAGCCACAGTGCTGGAAACTAGGGCAAAGCTGATGCTAAGAGGGGGACAATTCGACATAGCAGATGATCTAATTAGGAAGGCGCTTTTTATCAGAACTTCAATTTGTGGTGAAGGTCACCAAGACACCGTAGCTGCTCGTGAAACTCTTGGCAAAATCACCAGGCTTCTTGCAAATGTTCGTGATCATACTTCACCATAGATCCCATAGTTTTTTGGAAGCAGATTTTATTGTAGCATTTATACAGAGTCTGAAATAAAACAGTTGTATACCCCATTCCCATAGAATTTCCGTACAAATTTTTAGTCTGAAAGAGATTCCATATTGTAAGTAAAAACTGTAACGCACCTTCGGAGTTTTTGACGGATTGTTGGATGATGACTTGCTGGAAACACTCATCTCCATTTTACTCAGGTCAATCGCTATTCTTTTACGGTGTTGCTATACGGAATTCGTGGGCAACTCCAGTTAGTTAAGGCCGTGTTCTCGTTCCTTCGCACTAAGTTCGACCCTCCACATTAATTAGAGTAATTTAGAAGCGACAAGTTTTAGATTATGAAAGGATGCAACATTGTTGTATCTGACCATACTTGTCTTTCGCTGGTCTTATTATTAGAGCTGCGTTACCTCATTATAAAAACAAAATGGCTCGAAGCGACGCATATCGTTTACATTTACGTCTGAAGTTTCGCAATCGAATCTCTCTTCCATATGTCGCTTGTATCCAACTTGCAACTTTTTTTCCACCTTAAGTTTCCGACTTTAACAAAAAAATGAGTGTTATTTCCGCTCTCAGAACAGTTAGGAAAATTTGGAATCGTAAGGACAAGAATTTAGTTCATATATTTGTCGGTGAACAATTAGTTTATTTTTTGTCGAAACAGAAATAAATGGTCTGGCAATATGTAAGAAACGAACAATTTTTGTCAAAGGCTGACACTATAATATCCTATCTGTATTTTTATTTTTACTTTTACTTTTTTCTGGATAAGACGAGTAATGCGTAGTTGTCAGCAATCCATCCGTCCATCACCTCCATCTTCTCAGTCAGAGCGTATGATTGACTGATACAAGTGGGACCCGGTTTGAAAGTGTACTTTTTACTTAACAGTTTTGACGTGACACCTTCTTCTGCACTTTCCTCCAAAAATTATAATCTGGAAAATTTAAGGAGAAAATAAGAATAGCAATAACAATGATTTTAATAATAAATAAAAAATTAATTAAAAATAGGGTAAACTGTCGGTTTACCCCTGAACTTTCACCTCATTTTCGATTTCCCCCCTAAACTTTTCTATTGGAAAATTAAGGATTCAAACTAATTTTTTTAGCCAATTTGCCCATTACCCTTAGTTTTTCATATATTTCATCCATATTTCCGTTAAGTGAGACCATGTGCACAACATGTGAGGATAGTTAAGTCATTTCACTCTTAAAAATGATTAAAAACTGAAAATAAATAATAATAAAAATTTTCCCTCTATTTTTTCCCGCTAATTCCTATCCTCAATTTTATTTTTCCCTCTCATTCCTATGCATGAGAAATGACATATGGTGTTATTGTCTTCATAAGTAGCTAAGTTAATCTTTTTCTTGAGGCATGTACTACCATTTTTATTTTCTCTAACAAATTAATAATTTGACAAATGCTCATGGTGTTGTTGTCTTCAAAGCAGTACATTAATATAAGAAACATGTCCATAAAAAAGACTAGGGTTTCTTATATTAATGCACCGTTTTGGAGACAATAGCACCATTAACATTTGTCAAATTATTAATTTGTTATAGAAAATAAAAATGGTAGACAATAACACCATATGTCATTTCTCATGCATAGGAATGAGAGGGAAAAATAAAATCGAGGATAGGAATTAGCGGGAAAAAATAGAGGGAAAGTTTTTTTTTTTTTCAGTTTTTTAATAATCATTTTTAAGAGTGAAATAACTTAACTACCCTCACAGGTTGTGCACATGGTCTCACTTAACGGAAATATGGATGGAATATATGAAAAACTAACGGTAGGGGGCAAATTGGCTAAAAAAATTAGTTTGAGTCCTTAATTTTCCAATAGAAAGTTCAGGGGGGAAATCGAAAGTGAGGTGAAAGTTCAGGGGGTAAACCGACAGTTTACTCTTAAAAATAAAGAACGGAAAAGAGGAAAAAATTGCCCTCACGCAGGATCGAACTACGGACCTTCAGTTTACAAGACTGACGCTCTACCACTGAGCTATAAGGGCTAATTGGTTGTATGAGGGTCATTTTCAATTTTAAATGTTAAATTTGATCTAATGTCACAGGGGCATTGTGTTTTTGCCTCACATTATAGTTGAAAATTTTTGAGGGATGGAAGGGTGTAATTAATCGACCTACTTTTTTTGTATGTATGTTATACAAAACTGATTTATTTTTTATTGCCTTCGTCGATACAATTTTTCTCTTCAACCTCCCTCTTATGTTGAGTTTTTAAATTGATAAAATTTCACGGATTTAGTAGACTTTCACATATTCATAAAACTTTAGACTTTCAATGATATATGTTTGTGGAAAAGAAATGAGTTAAATTAATGACTTTTGCACAATTCTAGAGAGTTCAATGCTAGAATCCTGTGGATTGTCATAGACTTTTTAATTACCAATTTATTATTAAGTATTAATTTTTTTTTAATTTTCATTATTGAAATGGTGAATTGGTGATCATGACCATGACAAAGTGGTCTTATGAGGTGCTGGTGGCAACGATGGTGGTGATTGTGGTGGCGGGGTGATGCTCGAGTGGTAGAGGAGTAGGGATGGGGGCAGTGGCGATGGTCGTGGTAGAGGTGGCGGTCATGGTGATGATGTTTTAGTTGGGGGTCATAGTAGGGGTGTCAATGATGCTCATCGAAATGATTACGGTGGGAGTGGTGGCTGTGGGGTTGGAAGAGATGGTCATATGGTAGGGTGGTGGTGGAAGTCGTGATAATGATAGTCATTGCATTATGGTAGGCGGTGGAGTATATCAACGTAGAATTGAAAAAAATGAAATCCTAAAAGAAAAGTTGGATTTGCTTTGACAAAAAACACTCAAAGTCCATAGAATCCATTGCTTTTTAAAATAAAATCCTTTAAAGCAAGTGAATTTTGAAAACACCTGAATTTTTGTAGACTCGTAAAGAGTCATAAATGAATACCACAAGATTTCTATAGACTTTTTAGAAGTCATAAAAAATCTTTGTTCAATACATGGTGACTTTTGTTGACTCCTTAAAAGTCTATATTGAATACACTTAGATTTGAGAGAACTCTATATACAATACACCCTTAGTCGAGATTAGAGGAGTTCACTCACTCTATTTCATGGAAATTAGAGTGGAATTAAATTAGCTCCTCAATAGATGAAAAGGAGTTCCTCATCACAATACTTTGTGACCGAGTCAATGTTTATGATCAGAACCATTCATATTATAAATCACTCTATAAAGATCATCTCTGCAACAAATAAATAACATATGAGATTATTTATTCATCTTTTATAAAAACAAACGGTTGGATTTGGCAGCCACTTTGAACCGTCTATTTGCTATAGCTAATTTAACTAAACGACCTTTATTTTCAATTGATTTTTTCACAGATGATCTTTACAAAGTAATTTATAATATGAACAATTTCAATCATATGCACGAAATTTTGTGAATCGACGACAAAGTGTTTTTGAAGAGGAACCCCTCAACCTTAAGGAGCCAAGCATCCCTCAACCTAAATTGAATTACCACTAGTCCACAACTTTTCAAGTCCCATGTGTTAAGTTTCTAATTCATCGTTGGAATCTATGTTCATAGTTCACTGTTCACATCCAACTCGCTCTTCATCTAGTGATATTTTTCTTCCGAATATTGGAAGAGCTCCAAGTTCAAATACTCGCCCGATGGATCTAGCGGTACTTTTCTTTCTATTATTGGTGTTTATGCAGAGAATTCAAGCATAAGAGACCAGAACGTACAGGTCGCATATGTATAATGATGCACATGGAGAGTAGAATATAACCCCTTCCACTCCCAACAGTAAATGAATATCCAAAACAATAAATCATAGTCGATTAATTTACACAACCTCCACGAACGGCAATGAAACAAGGGCAGGGATTTTTCCACGAGCCCCTAGTTTTTTTTTTTGGGTTTAATTTCCATTTAGAAGCAGAACATAATGTACAACAGACGATTGATTTGGCCAGCGCTATATACCTACGGATCGGCTTGGCCTGCGACTGCATCATCCCCGGAGTCATACTCATCTTCGCTCAGCTCCTCATCACTTGAATGCTCCTCTGGGGCACCCCCTACGTCTTCTGCCTTTGCATATTTCTCACAATACTCTGTAAATTTCAAAGAATAATCAGCAAAACATCGACAAACAATGATCCTAAACAGAATGATGCGGTGAAATAGGGTCAGGCCATTGGTCCAGTTTACGTAGATGTTGAAAGCAGTGATACTATGAATTATATTTGGGGCTGCGACCTCATCACCCTCTGAACCAACAGAATTGAATTACAATTTTCCCAAAATCTTTCCAATGCATTTTCCTATTAGGCGTAGTTATGGATTGTACCCTTAATCCCTTGGGGAAACTCCTCTAATCCATTTAACTGTAACTATAGAATGGACGGTAATGTCTGATTTCCAAAGTAGAAAATATATGTGAGGCATAGCAGTTTCAAAAGCCTACACTTAATATAGCTAAACTTTACTAGTTGCACATGACTTAATATTCAAAGGAATTGAAAGCTTCGGACAAAGTACTAGCGGTGTCATTTGACATCTGGAGTCATTAAAAAGCTAGATTAAAAGGCCACCCACCCCCCAAGCCTTGAACTACACATTGATTTGGAACTCAAGTAGACCTTGAAGCCTCAAATCTTTTCCACCTAATTCGACTACCAAGAGTTAAATTTCATAACACTTTAAACCAATTTAAATGTTCAACTAAACCAACAACAAAAACTATATATTTAAAGATCACAGGTTCAGGACCTTCAAACACTTTCTCAAATACTGTCGGGTTAAGATTTCAAAATTCTATGGCTCCTACAGCTAAGGCAGTATATGTGAACAATGAAAAGAAGAAACTAAAAGGAATTTCAAGTATGTCAGGAAACCCATATTAGAGACAACCAATATATACTCAATTTACAAAAGCTGCATTACTACCTTTTACTCTTTGATCATAAGCAGTGCGATCGCGCATCATCAAAGCAGCAGCCTCTCCATTCAATGGATCCGATGGGTTGGGATATAAAAGAAGTTGAGGCAGAAACACTTCAAACACATTAACCAGGTCTGAACATAGTTAAGAAAGAAAAGAGGTAAATCCTCATCTCGTCAAGGTAGCAAAACTAGTTATAAAAGTATAACTAAATGGTACAAATAAAAGTAAAATGTCTTGGTCTCCAGATAAACTGTATCAATTTTACAGGTACAAGAAAACATGTATAGGCCTACCAAACATGGGGCTCCAAGTTTGGTTGATAACATCTAAACAAACTGATCCCGACCTGGAACTCAAAAAAGCACCATTAGCCAGACTTAAGTACAAGCTTTGCACTATGTTCAAGTTTTACAAACAATTCCGTAATTTACAAGAAAGTAAAATACAACTAAAACAAAGCCAAAGTACTGAATTTTAAGCATCTTCCCACTCACATTTCATCAACATTTGGGTGGTAAATTTTGTTAACAAAGCCGATAGAAGGAGATTTGTAAGGATAAGCATCCGGTAACTCCACCCTTATCCTCCAGACACCTCCTTGATACGGACCTGCCACATTCCGTTCAAAAAGGGGAAAAAGAAAAGAAAAAATCCCACCTTTCATTCAATATCCATATTACCGAGAAGCAAAAGTACATATAAACTCCTTCCTGTTAAAGAAAAACACTAAACAATAATCTTGCAGCCCACTTATGCACAGCAGTAAAGCGAAATCTATGTCGAAAATGCACAAGCAATAAAGTGAAATCTATGTCGAAATTCTAAAATCACATCCTAATCTAAATTTATACAATTTTAAAATCACCTTAATCCATGGCCAAATCACAAATTCAGATAATTTTAAGTAAATTCCTACCACTATAATAATTCAGAGATAACATAAAAAAATAGAGATAAATCCAAAACCCAGAAAAACTTGCACATGATCAACACAAAAGAACACATCTTTACATAAAATGGATAAAACCCACCAAAAATATCACCAAAACTAGCTGAAATTTAAATAAGAACACACAAAGATTAAAAAAAAACGAAAAAAAAAAACCATGTTATGGGTTCGAATGATTTACTCTCTTTGGGGCCTTTGAAATCCACATAAAACTCTTGCATGCCGTCATTGATCATCTCCACCTTGTAATCACTCATCATCCTGGTTCATACCAACCAAAACAAAATAGAACAAACGAGAAATTAAATAATCAAAATTACAAAAAAAAAATAAAAAAGTAGAAATATTTATACAAATAAGAGAAATTATACAGTTTCATCAAATCCATCTCACGGCGTTTGCTTGGGGAGGACATTTTTTGTGGTTCAGTCGGGTTCTTTGGGGTGAGAGAGAGAGAGAGAGGCTGGAGAGACTTTGAGAGGTTTCTGCAACAAAAAGAAATAAATTCGGACAAAAATTGAGAGAGATACGACTGAAATATATATAGGTGTTCAGAAAAGTCGGCTACTTTGCAGTGATGGTCCGGTAAATTTCTTGAGTTACTGCTAGATTTCCAAAGGCCCACAGTAGGTTCCAGAACTAAAGTAAAAAAGAAAAGGAAAAGAAAAGAGGACAGAGAGAGTAATTACATGGGTATGGGGTAAACTCCTCTTTTGACAAAGTGGTCAAATTCTAAGTACAATTTCTCTTTTCTTTTTGCTTAAATAGTATTACATTGCATTTTTCTTAGATTTTTGTTTCCTTTTCATTTTTGGAGTTGTGCTAGGGATGACCGCCTGGCCCGCGAATGTAGGTAATTTGTGGACGGTTTTTCTATCACTCATGCGCGTGTGATCGTTTATTAATAATATGCGTTTAACTTCGTTAATTCATTCATTTGTATAAATTGAGTGTGTATCACCTAATAATGCTATGGGATTTTCTATTCTATTACAATAACAAAGCGAATTTCAATAATTACTATAAACTTGCATATGCAAAATTTAATAGGGGTTTGTGGTTTTTGAACTCATTGGAGGCGTGGACTCTTCACAACTTTAGTTCTTTTCAAAAATAATTTATGCTAAAATTTCGAATTTTTCAAGGTTTGCTTGTAGAGCTGATTTTCAATTAATCTGAATGTAAACTACCTCAAAAACTTTTTTTTTGAGAAAAAAAATGTCAAGGACCATTTAAATTGTTAGAGATGTGCGCAAATACCACAAAAATTAAAATCTTGCTATTTTGCCATTTATATTAATCTTCGTTAAAAATTTCATCATTTATCTTTTCTTTTTTTCCTTTAAATACTACATTTCTTGTTATACATCACATCACTTATTGCTTCACTTTAAATCTAGGCCATTGAGGTAAAAGGTAGAAAAATTTATAGGTATGCATGTGTACAAGATGATAGTGGTGGTACTCACCCAAGTTTAGGTGTCACGTCCCGGCCCGGGCCCCCACAACATTCCGGGCTCGACTCCATCGTAGCACGATATTGTCCGCTTTGGGCCCCGACCACGCTTTCACAATTTTGTTTCTGGGAACTCACACGAGAATTTCCTAGTGGGTCACCCATCGTGGGATTGCTCTCGCTCGAACTTACTTAACTTTGGAGCTCCGATGGAACCCGAAGCCAGTGAGCTCCCAAAATGCCTCGTGCGTAGAGATGGGAATATACATATAAAGCTTACAGGATCCATTCCCCTAGGCGATGTGGGATGTTACAATCCACCCCCCTTAGGGGCCCGACGTCCTCGTCGGCACACTTCCGGCCAGGGATTGGCTCTGAGACCAAATTGTCACATCTCGGCCTAGGCCCCCACCACAGCCCGGGCTCGATTCCACCGTAGCACAGTATTGTCCGCTTTGGGCCCCGACCACGCCCTCACGGTTTTGTTTCTGGAAACTCACACGAGAACTTCCCAGTGGGTCACCCATCATGGGATTGCTCTCGTGCGAGCTCGCTTAACTTCGGAGTTCCGATGGAAGCCGAAGTCAGTGAGCTCCCAAAAGGCCTCGTGCTAGGTAGAGATGAGAATATACATATAAGGCTTACAAGATCCACTCCCCTGAGCGATGTGGGATGTTACATTAGGCTTTAAATCTTGATGCATAAAAATTTAACTATACATGTAACCATTATCTAGTCTACACTAGATTACATGCATAAGGTGGGAGTGGCATATAATCCAAGCCACCCATTTGGGTGCACAATAGTAGATACCCAACTCATTCTTAATTGCTCCTAAATTTTCAATTTCAACATCTCCCTACGCCACCTACTAAGAGTTATACATGCATTAAAGAATAAACACCACACATAAGGCGGTTGTGTTGAAAGAATTCCACCTTGGAGATGAAATTCTTGTATCAAAAGTTTAACAGATTTTGAACCTATTATTTACAAAATGAACATCGAAGAGTTGTTCATTAGCAATCTCGCCTACATCAATGATCTTTTAATAACATGTTCTTTCTCTCTCTCTCTCTCTCTCTCTCTCTCTCTCTCTCTCTCTAACATGCACCATATCTTACCTAGTGGTGAAGCCAGGATTTCTAGTTAGGAGGAGCCTCTCACAAATGTTAAAAAAATTAAATAGATAGTATTTACAAAACTATTAACCAAAACATAGCATCGATAATATTACATATTCCAAATAATTAAAATAATTCTCCTCGATGAGTTTTCATACTTTGAAACCGTTGCATGATACCCTCGTCCTCTATACTGTTAAAAATATCCTTCTCAATATAAGCAACCAAACAATTGTTCATCCACAAATTTGATTGTGTATGGTGTTCTTCACAATGTTCATAGCAGAAAAGACTCGCTCTACACTTGCAGTTGCAACCGATAAGATAAGTGTCAATGTTAAAAGCAAGTACACTAACGGGTAAGTCGAATCTTTCTTGGTTTTAACCATCTTTTGTGCAAGATCACTAATTTCTTTCAAATCTGCAAACACACTATTAAAGGTCATGTCCCAAATGTAATTCTCAAGTTGTTCTTTGAGCAACTCAAGATCATGCTCCAAAAAATCACTTGGATAAAATTGGGCAAGACTCATCAATTTTTCTTTGTCAAAAGCGGAGAAAAAAATTACTTTTGACTAAAACATGCCACACAAAGAAGTAGTTCAGTATTCTTCTCAGTAAATCGATCATTTAACTCAGTGAGTTGCTTATTTATGACATTGTTGAATAAATCAACACAATAATGGTGCAAGTTTGTGATGTGATGAGCTTTTCGGTTTGGCTGCTCTCCACTCGTAAAAATATCATCCATGCTAGAAATTTTAATATGATTTTTGTTACAAAAGGGTGAAACTTAATCAAATAAGGATTCCCAACCACTTTCTTTTATCCTTTGCATATATTGCCCAAGTTCATTACTTTCACAATATCTTGATCCTTCTTTTGCAATGCCTGTGATAAATCGTTTGTGATTCCAAGAACCTTTTTCATCAAGTGTAGACCAAAAATAAAGTTGAAAGATTGAATAAAAGTCAATAGAAATTTTCCTTCAAATTTTTGTTCAGAATTTGTTCCTTCTATTTTTACAATCTCAAGCGCTTCTATCGCTGATGAGAACATGTGAACCAAGCTGATTAAACAATTATAGTGAAAGTTCCATCGTGTATCATTGCTTAAGAGTTGTTTCCTGATTCCAAGCTTGTCCACTTGAAAGCTCGTTATTTACTAGTGCTTCCAAAACTACATGAGCATGTTTTTCTCTAAGAATATCATGATGCTTAGAAGATGCCACCACAACATTCACCACAAAATAAACCATAGTAAATAGATCTTCAATTTTTGAATTCTTTTTTTTTTGTCAGCAAAACAATGAACATAAACGACACTCATTCTCATTTAAAATTAGTGCTTTAAGGCCATTGAACTCACCTTGCATATTACTTGCTCCATCATAGCCTTGCCCACACAATTTGGATATGTTTAATCCATGTCTAGAAAAGAAGTCATCAATGGCTAACTTAAGTGAGGAAGCTTTAGTATCTGTAACATGCTCAACACCTACAAAGCGCTCTATCCTATAACCCTTATCCACACAATGTAGTACAATGGTCATTTGCTTCTTTGAAGACTTGTTTCGTGATTCATCAAACATAATGGCAAATAAAAAATCATCAATATCACTAGTGATTGCACTAATAATTTCATATGAAATAGCACTTACGATGTCTTTCCAAATATCAGGTAATGTCAATTTCAAAATTTCAAGAGCATTTTCTAGTGTGACAACCTTTAAACCTTATTTATAGTGACGTAGCCATCGCAAAATTTCAAGAAAGTTTCCTCGATTGAGTGACTTTTCAGATTCATCTTGCCCACGAAATGGAAGACTTTGTTGTAAGAGAATCTTACTAACACCAACTGATGCACCTAATCGTGTTCGATAATCAATTCATCATAGTCAGTTTGTTTTGAGATAACTGTTTCAATATGTTACTTTTGATTTAATAAGGCCTCACAGTTTCTCCAAACATTATCATGAGAACTATTAGGTCCTCCAACATGAATTTGTAGTTTCCTCTTGCACTTCTAATTATTCAATCTGGGTCCAACAAAAGTATCCCCACTGAATTGATCTCCAATATCGGGTTTGAAGATATAACATAAACAATAGGCAGCATCTTGTGATATGCTATACTCTAACCAATTAGGAAACTGAGTAAACCAAGCACGATTAAATCTGCTAGGCTTTGTCCCAAAATTTGTGTCGCGAAATATATGGGTTCGTGGTTGAGAAAGTTTATTTGAGAGATAGGCTTTTTGAACTTGGTCTTGGACATTAGGATGATAACTCAAAATCAGTCTACGTAATACAAGATCATATTGAAGAGTTTCCAAGTTAATTTCCATAGGATCCACACAAGTTTGTTTTGAACTATTTTCATTGTTTTTTTTTTTAACTCTTTGGAGACGACGACTCTAATATCTCAGGTTGTGTTTTCCTTATGAAATATGTTCCATAATTGAAAATTGAAAAACATAGATTGATTAACTTCAAATTAAAAAATATATGAACATATATACTAATTTTACAAACTAAAACAAATTAGGCAATAGTTAAAAGAAGTTGCAGGACATCAATTTAATAAGAAAATAATCATAATTTATAAACAAAAAAATGCAAGAGGGATTGAGATAAAATGCATACTTTGGGTTTTAGGCCAGCTAACTAAACTTCAATGTCTTTTCTTTGTTTGAATAATGGAATTAGTCTTTAATCTGCAAAAAAAAAAAGTTATTTGTTGAATTAATTTACATTGTAGATGACAACATATATGAATTAGCAAATTGCAAAAAAAAATTAAAGACAACAACCTTTGGAGATTGGAGTTCATGCCCGACTGGACTGCTATGTTGAATTCTGCCGTAAAATGATGAAAGATGGACCAAAAGAAACAAGTGTCATGAAGATGAGAAAGTTGAAATAGAATGATCTGTTGGAAAATTGGAATACCATTTAAGGATCATAAAGATTGAAGACTGAAGAGCATCTGGTTACCAACCCTTGAACCCAGACCCTATAGGAAACATGGAATACCCGAATATGAAGTTGAAGTTAAATAAACTATTAATTTTAGTATTGAGAAGAGGAATGGAAGTGTTGGAATAGGTAGGGTTAGATTGGGTAAAAGTCTGCTTGAAATATTTAAAGAGGGCCGGATTAAAAAGTCTTGGAAATTGGAATAGGAAGGCCAAATTGTCAAATGTGCAGGTTGATGGACTGGTGATATTAACTTCTCACAATAAAAAACTAGTAGTAATACTTAAAAAAAAACAAAAAACAAAGGGTGGGCCTTGGACTATTGTGGTCCTATGGTCCCTCACCTCTGTTAAGGATCATGAAGATCGAAGACTGAAAAGCATCAAATACGCATGATACCAACCCTCGAACCCATACCCTATAGGAAACTTGGAATACCCGAATACGAAGAGGAAGGTAAATAAACTATTAATTTTAGCATTGGGAAGAGGAATGGGTAAAGGCCAAATTGTCCAATGTGTAGGTTGGTGAGTCGATGGTATTAACTTCTTACAATAAAAAACTAGTTGTACTAATTTTTTTTTATGAAAAAAAAACGCAAGGTAGGCTGATGCGAAAATTACTTAACACACAAATTAAACCCTCTTGTATCAATTGTAGTAAAGAATGTAAGTAGGGATCGTTCTGGACCGGGGATTAGGAGGGCTTGCTAATAACCTCTAAACTGACTTAAAAACATATAAACAAAGTTAAAAACACTAAACTAGACTCAAAGAATTCAAAACAAACTCAAAGAACTCAAAACAAGCTAAAAACGCTCAAATCTGCCTAAAAACACAAACTGGGCAGATTTGGACTCTAAACACACTTTTGGACGAATTTTGGTTTCAACTTGGTTCAAAATACTTAAAGACACAAACTAAATCAGTTGCTAACTAATATGACTCAACAAAGTGAAGGGGGTTTGGTTTTGACGAATTTGAAAACAAAACAAGTAAAGTAAAGAACTAGTGAAATCTGGACGAATTTGAGTGAATTAAATGGATAAAAGGCTAGCTAGGAGGTTCTTCTCCACACACGACACACTTGCATACAAAACGATTTCCAGTTGCTTTTCAATAAACCATGAATTCTCAACGCCCCAGATTAATTAGGTACGCTTATATTAACCCTCAGATTTTCCTAATTTCATTGAATTGGATGATTGCATACAACAACCCAAAGCATTTCCCACAAGTTCCCTACATGAATTGCATAATAGAGATACAAGCAAGAATCATTAAGTTCTATGAAAATCATAAGCATTGACGAAACACTTGTAACTATGAATTGCATGAAACTTATGCCAAGAATTTACTTAACACGGTTGTGACGAGCAACCTTCACTACTTGTGAATATAAGTTCATAACGATTAGGTGAAACTCCCTTATATCCTAGCATCAGATTTATGCATGAAAATTAAGCGTGCACTCTCAACCAACAGACATAAATCAGTTTTAATTCAAATGGATAAGTAAATTGAATTCACAACTTATGAATCACAACTGAAAGTAATCAAATCATATTGCAAGTATGAACATGGTTTCGAATTCCCCCCTAGCTAAGGGGGGTTTAGTTACTCATAATTGCAACAAAATCAGAAAATAACAAAGTAGACATTGAAAGCAAGAACGAAGTACACCTAAAAACGTTCCAAAGTTTCAAGCTTGAAACGCCAAGGACCTTCGTTTTCACCACCTTGTTGCAGCACAAGTGTCTAAGGATGTGTATGGATGAATGGATGGTGCTCACGGTCAAGGAATGAAAGTGTAAGTGTATAGAGTTGTGAGATGTGAATGTAGTGTCTTTGGATGAATTTTTTCTGATCCTCTCCCCTTTTGTTGTGGTGAAGGGTGGATGTATTTATAGGCTAGGGAGAGGACCACCATCTAATTAAGGTGGTAGTGGTGTATGTTGTGGTAATGAGTGGATGTAATGGGTGTAGTGGATGGATGTTTGGTAATGAGTGGATGTAATGGGTGTAATGGATGAGTGTTTGGTAATGAGTGGGTAATGAGTGGATGTAATGGGTGTAGTGGGTGAGTGTTTGGTAATGAGTGGATGTAATGGGTGTAATGAGTGTAATGGATGAGTGTTTGGTAATGAGTGGATGTAATGGGTGTAGTGGGTGAATATTTGGTAATGAGTGGATGTAATGGGTGTAGTGGGTGAGTGTTTGGTAATGAGTGGATGTAATGGGTGTAGTGGGTGAGTGTTTGGTAATGAGTGGATGTAATGGGTGTAGTGGATGAATGTTTGTAGTTGTAGGTCAACACACTTGCACACACACATGCTGATTTTTAGCCTTCTAATCTTCAAAAACGTCCATCCTCATGTCTCCATGCTTGCACTATCCAATATTGGCCCAAAAATGCTCCAAAATGCTCCAAATAGCACTTTGTTGCCAACTTTGTTATTTGAACCTACAAACACACGAAAATAGCTTAAAGTACTAAAATAACTAGAATTAAACTAAGCAAATGCCAAGAAACAAGCTAACTAAGTTGCATAAATATGCTCCTATCAAATTCCTCCACACTTAGCTTTTGCTAGTCCTCGAGCAAAACAAAAGAAACAAAATGAAACAAAACAATCAAAACAGAACCTAACCTTCCAACATTTGCCTCAAGGATTTTTAATGAAACATGACATGCCAAAGATCATCACTTACATAGATTTAAGCAATCCTTACCCTCGAGCATACTTAATCATAATTACCATTCACTAGTTCACATTTAATCAATTAAAACAACATTTTGAATGTAGTAACATGTCTTAGAGAATTCCCTCAATTCCTTACTAGATACTCTCTATTTTCACGCACATTTTCTGACTACACACCCTACACTAGTTATATGTGAGAAGATTGATGTAAACATGAAAGACTAGTACTCACATATGTTACAACAAAGAAAGCAATTTCTGGAGTTAATAAGCATGTTTAAATATGATCTCATGAATGGAATGCTACTACTTAGATGCGAGAACCAGTGACACCATATGCTCATACCAATTTCGAACTCCACAAATTGAAACACACAACACTCAAGATGAAGTTAAGGGTTGTAATGGGGCTTGGGGGTAATGGCTAACAAAGAAATGATAGGGATAACAAACGTTCTTCAAGCGATAGCTAGCAAAGTAATGAAATCGACACTTGGAATTCACTTTAGAATGCAAAAATCAACTTTTAAACACAAAGGGAAGATTCATGCAACACTTATGGTCGAATTCAATGCCTTGGACCCTTTCTTCAACAATCAACACTTTAGAGCTCTTTCTCATATATTTTTCAACTCTTTTTTACTCTTTTCACAACTTTTCTTTTTCTTTTTTTTTCTTTTCTACCCGTGCCTTATTACGGATTTTGGCACACACACACACACAAGAATCACTTCCCCCACACTTGGTTTATGTAATACATTGATAAAAAAGGAGTTCATTTTAAGTCATGATTTACTATGCTTCAAGAACAAGGGTATGGATGGTCCTAAAACTAGGCTAGGTAAGGATAGTGTGGGTTAACAAAGAACATAGGCTACACAAGGCTCAACGGGGTTAAACTTAAACATATAATGAAGTAGGATACACGGCAATTTGGCTTTGGTGGTGGTCACTACATAACTTCATCTTGAATATGTGTTATGCAAATCAATAGCATGCTTTGAATGAAATGGGCATGAGTTCTAGCATTTGGAACTAAATGATGAAACGCCTTCTAAGTAGCAACCAAGCAAAGAATAATGAGATCATGCAACGACTTTAGAAAACAACAATGCATAGATTATTAACTCTCCAAATAAACGTTTTAGGCTCAAGTCTCACAACTCTTTTTGAACTTGGTCTTGGACATTAGGATGATAACTCAAAATCGGTCTACGTAATACAAGATCATATTGAAGAGTTTCCAAGTTAATTTCCATAGGATCCACACAAGTTTGTTTTGAACTATTTTCATTGTTTTTTTTAACTCTTTGGAGACGACGACTCTAATATCTCAGGTTGTGTTTTTCTTATGAAATATATTCCATAATTGAAAATTGAAAAACATAGATTGATTAACTTCAAATTAAAAAATATATGAACATATATACTAATTTTACAAACTAAAACAAATTAGGCAATAGTTAAAAGAAGTTGCAGGACATCAATTTAATAAGAAAATAATCATAATTTATAAACAAAAAAATGCAAGAGGGATTGAGATAAAATGCATACTTTGGGTTTTAGGCCAGCTAACTAAACTTCAATGTCTTTTCTTTGTTTGAATAATGGAATTAGTCTTTAATCTGCAAAAAAAAAGTTATTTGTTGAATTAATTTACATTGTAGATGACAACATATATGAATTAGCAAATTGCAAAAAAAAATTAAAGATAACAACCTTTGGAGATTGGAGTTCATGCCCGACTGGACTGCTATGTTGAATTCTGCCGTAAAATGATGAAAGAGAGACCAAAAGAAACAAGTGTCATGAAGATGAGAAAGTTGAAATAGAATGATCTGTTGGAAAATTGGAATACCATTTAAGGATCATAAAGATTGAAGACTGAAGAGCATCTGGTTACCAACCCTTGAACCCAGACCCTATAGGAAACATGAAATACCCGAATATGAAGAAGAAGTTAAATAAACTATTAATTTTAGTATTGAGAAGAGGAATGGAAGTGTTGGAATAGGTAGGGTTAGATTGGGTAAAAGTCTGCTTGAAATATTTAAAGAGGGCCGGATTAAAAAGTCTTGGAAATTGGAATGGGAAGGCCAAATTGTCAAATGTGTAGGTTGATGGACTGGTGATATTAACTTCTCACAATAAAAAACTAGTAGTAATACTTAAAAAAAAAAAACAAAAAACAAAGGGTGGGCCTTGGACTATTGTGGTCCTATGGTCCATCACCTCTGTTAAGGATCATGAAGATCAAAGACTGAAAAACATCAAATACGCATGATACCAACCCTCGAACCCATACCCTATAGGAAACTTGGAATACCCGAATACGAAGATGAAGGTAAATAAACTATTAATTTTAGCATTGGGAAGAGGAATGGGTAAAGGCCAAATTGTCCAATGTGTAGGTTGGTGAGTCGATGGTATTAACTTCTTACAATAAAAAACTAGTTGTACTAATTTTTTTTTTTATGAAAAAAAAAAAACGCAAGGTAGGCCTAGGACTATTGTGGTTCTATGGTTCCACAGCTTCTGTTGAGGATCATGAAGATTGAAGAGCATCAAATACGCAAGTTACCAAACCTCAAACCCAAACCCTATAGGAAACTTGGAATACCCGGATATGAAGAGGAAGTTAAATAAACTATTAATTTTAGTGTTAAGAAGAGGAATGGAAGTGTTGGAAGTTAGAAGAGGTAGGGTTAGATTGCGTAAAAGTCTGCTTGAATATTTAAAAATGCCAAATTGTTCAATATGCAGACTGGTGGACCAGCAGTATTAACTTCTACAATAAAAAACTAGTAGTTCTAATTTATTTATTTTTTAAGAAAAGCAGGGTGGGCCTAGGACTATTGTGGTCCTATGGTCACTCCGACTCTGTTGATGATCATGACGATCAAAGATTGAAGAGCATCAAATACGCAGGATACCAACTCTTAACCAAAACCCTATAGGAAACTTGGAATACCAGAATATGAAGAGGAAGTTAATAAACTATTTATTTTAGTATTGGGAAAAGGAATGGGTAAATGCCAAATTGTCCAATGTGCATACTAGTGGACTAGTGGTACTAACTTCTTACAATAAAAAACTAGTAGTACTAATATTTTTTTATAAAAAAAAAAGGTGGGCCTAGGACTATTGTGGTCCTATGATCCCTCCGCCTCTATTAAGGATCGTGAAGATTGAAGATTGAAGAGCATCAAATACGCAGGATACCAACCCATATAGGAAACTTGGAATACCCGAATATGAAGAGGAAGTTAAATAAACTATTAACTTTAGGATTGGGAAGACGAATGGAAGTGTTGGAAGTTGGAATAGGTAGGGTTAGAGATTGTGTAAAATTCTGATATTGATTTTAATATATATCATGTGTGTTATTAGACTAGATTTTAGGGGGTGTATTGGGATAAGATTCTGTTAGATTTTAAAGGAGGAGTTTATAAATCCTTGTCTATCCAGTTATGATTTTAAATGAGTCTTTTAAATGTAAGTGGTATTCAATCCAGTTATGATTTTAAATGAGTCTTTTAAATATAAGTGTATTCAATTCATATTTTTAAGGATACAAACCAAGTCGGGTGGTATTCCATCCAAACTTTGAAAGTGGCTTGTAAAGTTTGAGGGCATTCAAAAAGTCGGTGAATTTGTAGGATTCAATGAATCAGAAGATTTTGATGGATTCTAGGGTATCAGGTATAAATACCAAAGGCCCTCATAAATCATGCATCACCCCTCAAGATTTCAACTTGATTCCTCTGTAAAATACGAGTAGTCTCATCTTCTACAGGTAATCATCTTGTTTGGTTTTTCGATTGCTTATGCTTTTTTTTTTTTCTTTTTTTTTTTTTGTATTTTCGCTTCTAGCTATTTGCTGCATAATGGGGTATGATTACAGTACTTTGGCATGAAAAACTTCAACTTTTTGGAAGGAAATTTGAAGTTAGGACACAACTCAATATAGAAAGCTGAAACTATTGTCTGGGTATTAATTTATTTGTTAATGAAGATCAATGCGTGGCCTTGTGAATTCCTACAAGTTAGGCCTTGTGAAATATGTAATTTATGTCATATGATTTGTACACTTATATAGCACTCTTGTACTGGTATATATTGTATCGTGTACTCTTGGAGTAAAATCACTGAATACGTTCTTTCCATTGTATGAAATAACAATGGACTGATTAGAGATAGGGAAAAGAAAAAATCAACAATCAATTGCTGAGAAGGAATGACGAAGAAAAACAAGCAGCAAGGATTGTTTGTAATCAATATGTTCTTGGCTATTATTGTTGAATGTTCTTATCCAGAACTGAGACTTGGTTACACCATTGCAGCTAGATATAGTTATATGGTTTATTGGGTTGACTTGGCGATGTGTGTGGGGTTGAAGAGTTTAAAATGAATCAATTAAAATCCATAAGACTCCACCAAAATCATTAAACTTCATAATGCAAGAGTAGGACTCTGCGTAATTCTTTTACAATCCACGTGAGTATGTGTGAATCATTTAAAATTCATAGACTCCATGAGAGTTTATAATTACATAAATATCATGAATTCCTAATTGAATACATCCCCTAGAGTAGACTTGGCATTCGTGTCGTGTTTTCCGTGTTCGTGTTGTTTTCGTGTCATACCTGATATCTTAACGGGTCATGTCGTGTAACACCCGTTAAAATAAACGGGTAAAATGACCCGACTCGAAATCGACCCGATAATATTAACAGGTAATATGACCCGACCCGTTACCCGTTAAGGAAAATATATTTTAAACCAATAAATAATCAAATGAAAAACATAATACTAAATAAGTATATACATTCCATATTATCACATCCAAAACATAAAAACACAATTTTGTTTTAAGTATATTTTCGCTTACCTAAAGTCTTTAATAGTTTTTTAATTAATGTAGAAGTGTAAAAAAATATAGAAAAAAAATATATAAACACTCGTAATGACAAACTTTATAACTTTCATGAAGAGTTTAACTTCGAAATTCGCCACTATAATCATATAATTCATAAATCAAAATTTAACCGTTGATTGTTGTTTACATTTATACTTCATTGTTCTCATCAAAATTCATTTTTTTAGATTTTCTTCTTTGAAAACATGATCTATTAGAGGGTGCAGGTAGATGAACGGTTTGGATCGTTGATATTATATTTAGAGTTTTACGGTTAGTGAAAATATTGTTTGATGTTTATAAAGTTTCTACAAATTATATGACATTGACTCATATTTCAGTTAACCGTAAATATCGAAACGTGATATCATCTTCTTACATCCGCCAGATGATCATGTTTTCAAAAAATAAAATTTTAAAAATGAAATTCAGTAAGAAGAATAAAGCGTAAATGACAATCGACGGTTAAATAAATTTAAGGTTTCACTACTACAAAATTATCTATTGCTGGCGGTCCAAAAACTGTTTTCAACAATCCAACCGTCAAACTTATTTGTACACATTCCAAGATTGCATACGTAAAAAATCGTAAAAAACAAACATTCAGAGATTACGTAACGGAACAAAAGTTTTCGACGGTTATAAATGAAAATTCACAATTTAACGGTTATTTTAGCTCCGATTTTGATGAATTTTTACAGATACACTCCTCGACCCTATAAGAATGTAATGAATAAATTTGATCTTTAACTTAAAGTATTTACAATAGTGGATACCACAAAAACTTATTTTATACTTAATAGAAGTATAATATTAACTCTAAGTGTTTGTTTAATCTACCGTTTTGACACAATATGCATTCTACGAAATTTTTTTCAACGATCCAACCGTCAAACTTATTTGTACACATTCCGAGATCCCATACGTAAAAAATTGTAAAAAACAAACATTCAGAGATTACGTAACAGAACAAAAGTTTTCGACGATTATAAATGAAAAATCACAATTTAACGGTTATTTTAGCTCCGATTTTGATGATTTTTTTACAAATACACTCCTCGACCCTATAAGAATGTAATGAATAAATTTGATCTTTAATTTAAAGTATTTATACTAGTGGATACCACAAAAACTTATTTTATACTTAATAGAAGTATAATATTAACTCTAAGTGTTTGTTTAATCTACCGTTTTGACGCACTATGCATTATACGAAACTTTTTTCAACGATCCAACCGTCAAACTTATTTGTACACATTCCGAGATCGCATACGTAAAAAATCGTAAAAAACAAAAATTCAGAGATTATGTAATGGAACAAAAGTTTTCGACGGTTATAAACGAAAAATCACAATTTAACGGTTATTTTATCTCCGATTTTGATGATTTTTTACAGATACACTCCTCGACCCTATAAGAATGTAATGAATAAATTTGATCTTTAATTTAAAGTATTTACACTAGTGGATACTACAAAAACTTATTTTATACTTAATAGAAGTATAATATTAAGTGTTTGTTTAATCTATCGTTTTGACGCAATATGCATTATACAAAACTTTTTTCAATGATCCAACCGTCAAACTTATTTGTACACATTCCGAGATCGCATACGTAAAAAATCGTAAAAAAAACGTTCAGAGATTACGTAATGGAACAAAAGTTTTCGACGATTATAAACGAAAAATCACAATTTAACGGTTATTTTAGCTCCGATTTTGATGATTTTTTACAGATAGACTCTTCGACCTATAAGAATGTAATGAATAAATTTGATCTTTAATTTAAAGTATTTACACTAGTGGATACCACAAAAACTTATTTTATACTTAATAGAAGTATAATATTAACTCTAAGTGTTTGTTTAATTTACTGTTTTGACGCAATATGCATTCTACAAAACTTTTTTCAATGATCCAACCGTCAAACTTATTTGTACACATTCCGAGATCGCATACGTAAAAAATCATAAAAAACAAACATTCAGAGATTACGTAATGGAACAAAAGTTTTCGACGATTATAAACGAAAAATCACAATTTAACGGTTATTTTAGCTCCGATTTGATGATTTTTTACAGATACACTCCTCGACCCTATAAGAATGTAATGAATAAATTTGATCTTTAATTTAAAGTATTTACACTAGTGGATACCACAAAAACTTATTTTATACTTAATAAAAGTATAATATTAACTCCAAGTGTTTGTTTAATCTATCGTTTTGACGCAATATGGATTCTACAAAAAAAATTTCAACGATCCAACCGTCAAACTTATTTGTACACATTCCAAGATTGCATATGTAAAAAATCGTAAAAAACAAACATTCAGAGATTACGTAATAGAACAAAAGTTTTCGACGATTATAAACGAAAAATCACAATTTAACGGTTATTGTAACTCCGATTTTGATGATTTTTTACAGATACACTCCTCGACCCTATAAGAATGTAATGAATAAATTTGATCTTTAATTTAAAGTATTTACACTAGTGGATACCACAAAAACTTATTTTATACTTAATAGAAGTATAATATTAACTCTAAGTGTTTGTTTAATTTACTGTTTTGACGCAATATGCATTCTACAAAACTTTTTTCAATGATCCAACCGTCAAACTTATTTGTACACATTCCGAGATCGCATACGTAAAAAATCATAAAAAACAAACATTCAGAGATTACGTAATGGAACAAAAGTTTTCGACGATTATAAACGAAAAATCACAATTTAACGGTTATTTTAGCTCCGATTTTGATGATTTTTTACAGATACACTCCTTGACCCTATAAGAATGTAATGAATAAATTTGATCTTTAATTTAAAGTATTTACACCAGTGGATACCACAAAAACTTATGTTATACTTAATAAAAGTATAATATTAACTCCAAGTGTTTGTTTAATCTATCGTTTTGACGCAATATGGATTCTACAAAAAAAAATTCAACGATCCAACCGTCAAACGTATTTGTACACATTCCAAGATTGCATATGTAAAAAATCGTAAAAAACAAACATTCATCGATTACGTAATGGAACAAAAGTTTTCGACGATTATAAACGAAAAATCACAATTTAACGGTTATTGTAGCTCCGATTTTGATGATTTTTTACAAATACACTCCTCGACCCTATAAGAATGTAATGAATAAATTTGATATTTAATTTAAAGTATTTACACTAGTGGATACCACAAAAACTTATTTTATACTTAATAGAAGTATAATATTAACTGTAAGTGTTTGTTTAATATACCGTTTTGACGCAATACGCATTCTACGAAACTTTTTTCAATGATCCAACCGTCAAACTTATTTGTACACATTCCGAGATTGCAAACTTAAAAAATCGTAAAAAACAAACATTCAGAGATTACGTAACGGAACAAAAGTTTTCGACGGTTATAAACGAAACATTACAATTTAACGGTTATTTTAGCTTCGATTTTGATGATTTTGTACATATACACTCTTCGACCCTATAAGAATGTAATGAATAAATTTGATCTTTAATTTAAAGCATTTACATTTTTTTATATATGAGTGATTGTATATATATATTTTTACATTTTTTACACTTCTACAATAATTATTATTAATTTTATTAATTTTGCCCTCAAATAAAAAACATTATTCATGAGGGTTTGAAGGATTTTAAAAATCTAAACGATAATATAAGTGTAACAATTATCTATTCTTAGAGGAATAATGATAAATCACAAGTGTTTATATATTCTTTCACATTTTTCATACTTGTAAGTTGTATGTATGTCTTCTTAGTTCTTGCATATACAAATACTATACTAGTATATTTTAATTTTGGACAAGAATATGTTATGTAAAATTTATCCTAGTAATGATAATAAGGAACTCTCATAATAAAAATAAATAATGCCTAAAACTTTTTTTTATATATATTTTTTAATTTATATAGAACGATAATACAAAACTATATATTTAATTTAATATAGAATATATTGTATATATTAATATGACTATTGTATTTTATAATAAATCTTTTAGTAATTAAACTTTAAAATTATTAAAATAATTTTTTTCTTAACGGGTCGAAACGGGTTACCCACGTGTTACCCGCGTGTATACCTGTTAAGAACCCGTTATTAACGGGTTCTTAACGGGTCACCCGATAGTGACCCGATAAGTTATCGTGTTGACCCGAAACCCGTTATTTTCGTGTCGTTTTCGTGTCGAGTCACCGTGTCGTGTCAAAAACTGCCAAGTCTACCCTAGAGTCAGGGGCTGAGGCACTATATGCCTAGCATAGGCCTAGGCCTACTCTCACTCTTAAAGTCTTTCTAAATATTTAGCATTATATATTTATTTTTATTTTTTATAAAATCATACATCTTTTAGTTTGCATAAAACTCTTAAATTCTATTCACTAATAGTTAAAACAAGAGGTTTGTTATTTTCTTTTTACCCAACGATACTCATCCTAAAACCAAATTTAACTCTTATATTTTGTAAACAAGTCAATAACTCTTAAAATTAAAATCTAAAGTCTACTTTAGTTTTATCCAAAAATATTCTTTTACATTGCCAACCAAAAGAATAATAAACTTTGAGCTTTTCCTCATTCCCTTGTTGAATTTCATATGTTTTGTCCTCCAAATTTCCAACCCAAAACAATATTAAGGTTTGTAAATCTCTATGTTCTCTTTAACTTTACTAATAATATAGTCTAAAAACATAATCTCCCTAGCATTTTTCATTGACTTGATATTGGAAGGTTAATTTCTTTTAATCCTCTTTAATTTTGATTAACAACTCTCTATATTGACTTGATATTGGAAGGTTAATTTTAACATGAAAAAAACATTTAGCGCATAAAAAAAATTAATTAGCTCATAACTCCAAGCATGTATTATACGCTCTTGTAAACATTATCTTTTTTTTTTTTTAACATTTAAGTGAGGTCCCTCCTCACATAAAATTCTGGCTTCACCACTACCTAGAGTTAACCTGTTGGAGATGGGAGCATGGCAAATCAAAATACAAACTGACCCATAAAAATAACAGGGTAATGCTAGAAAGATTAAAGTTGTAGACAAAATTTTAGAAACTAAAAGACATGAACGTTGATGATTGGTTTATTAAGTAAGTGTTGATAAACATGCTCATTTATATAGGTGATACATCATTTAGACCATCTCCAAAGGAGATGCCAAATTATAATAGTCATATTACAATTGATGGCTGATGTGTTAGTCTAAAGTTTTATGTCAAATTTTGTACTTTTCCAACCGAATTGTCAAATGTTATTTTATTATTTAAATAGAACTTTAAATGGTTGTAATTATTAAAAAAATGTTGAAACAAATTTTTATTGGTTGAGATGTTAGTGGAATAAGGGACCCACCATAAATCCCTAAACCTTCAAATTCACTCAGCAAATAACACTTCGATTGGAGAGACTTTTGATGTCAAATATGCACAGTGACTTTCCATTTAAGATTTTAATATCTCTTTTGGAAATACTCTTAGTTTACAAATTTTATCTCCAATTTAGTTTCCCTCACACTACTCAAAATAATTATTATTATAATAATAATTGAATGATAATATATTTAACATGGCTGATTTCATTGATTATTTTACTTTTTTAGTGATGCTATTTATAGTGTTCTTCACTAATCACCTCAAACCACTAGTCCTAGTGCTAATCTTCACTATTCACTACTCTAGCAGGTGGAATTTGCTGGGTTGCTACGTCCACCAGTGGGCCTTAACTCAAAACGAGAAATTTGGAAAAATAATCAAAATTTAGACTTTATATAAAATTATACTCACGCTTTTAAGTTTATGATAATTATAACTAAAAGTTGATATGAATGTACTGATGTACCCTTCAAATGAATTTTCCTATAACAACCAAGAGACAAAATCCTACAAAAACACTCAAACGTTGGTAGTTTTCATTCTTAGGATTGAAAATACGTGTAAGAACGCAAAATCCAACTATCCATATATGTGTATTTTAGATTCCCAGAGTTTCTCAACAACCAAACAAAGTATAACAAGGACCCAAAAGTCATATTAGTTGATATCTCTTCTCTCAATTTTTGTTACTTGGATTTTTTTATTTGATAGTTTTCCTGCTTTCACTTGTTTGTTCACATGTAAGTCCCTAATGCAATGCGTCGAGGGATGATAAGCCTTTCTCAAACTTTTGCAAATGCAACAATTCTACGTTTCTGGTGCAAATGAGAAGAGAAAAAAAAAAGGCACACATGCATAAAGATATATATGCAATAGAGAGAGAGCTAGAGTTACAAAGAAGGTGGTGGGCTGGGTGCTAGCTTTGGTGGAGATGACGGTGGCTGAGAAGTTGATAGTGTCAACGCTGCTATCCATGATTGCTTGTGTGATCCCATAAAGCTCCTTGCTTTGCTTTTGGAGCTAAATTCCTCTTCTGTTTTTCTCAAACAAACAACTATGGCGAAGATTGACTAAATGGGTTTCGAATACCCTGCTATGTGGCCGAAGAACGACAATTTTCTGGCTAGATTCGACCGACATGGCAGATTCGATATGAATGAACATTTCTCGAACCTGGATTTAAAAAAAAATCTTTTTGGTTTTTTGGGAAAACTCATTTAAGGGTATGTTTGTAGTTTCATGTAAAATTTCGGTTATAATTACTATTAACTTAAAACGGTGGCTATAATTCAATATAGGGTTCAAAATTTGGTTAATTTTGCAAACTTCCCACTCAAACCACGCAAGGTGCTAACCTATATTTACTTGAAACAAAAAAAGCACCTAGTGAAATGCTTTTAGGTTAGAATAATGAAGTTGTTATTGGAGCTTCAGAGTAGTCATTCTGCACTTGTTCTTAATACTGTTCCAAAAATCCCTACCTAACGTCGGCGCTAAGCGGCTGGCCACCGTCCCGATTAATGCCTAGGCGTTTGAAAATTAAGAAATGGTGCCTAAACCTGATGAGGCACCCGCCTAAACCGCCTAGACACCCGCCTAGGCACTCGCTTAGGTTGCGACTCACTTTGACATAAAATAGATAACTTTCATTTTGTATTTTTTTTAAAATAAATTATAAGCGACTTGCTGAATAGTTAAAATGCACACACATTGTATGCTTGGTCCCCATGTTTTCATTATGTTCCTATACTTCATAATATATATGTCATTCTATTTTGTGGTTTATGATGAAAAAATATATATTTTAAGTATAAACAGACTTATTTATACGAAATATAATAGATTTACTTAAATCCACCTAGTCCGCTTAGGCGCACTCCGCCCTAGTATAAACAGACACTTATTTATACAAAATATAAACATACACTTAAGTCTGCCTAGCCGCCTAGGCACTAGGCCCCAGCCCGCCGCCCTAGTAACGCCTATCGTTTTTAGAACTTTCGTTCTTAATCAAGAAAAATAAGGGTACGAGTGCAAATTGACTAGTTGAAAGAACTAAGCAACAATTCCCTGGAAGTACCCAAAAAAATTCACAGAAACAAGCAGTTGGAGGTGAATGCGTTTGCATGTGTTTAGCATAGCACAAAAAATCACAGTAGTGTTGTAAAACAATGGGTATGTTTGCCCACATGTATATAGTAAAGGTTCATAAGTTAAATAGTGAAGTTTTGTTTGCTTTCATAATGTTTGCTCTATAAATAGAGCATTACAGGTGATAAAAGGGAGAAGATAAGAAGTGAGAGACTCACGGAAGAGGAAGAAAGAAAAGAGAGGAAGAGGAGAGGAGATAATAGAGAGAAAATTATCTTTGGACTCCTATTATTCCAAATTATAATGGAAAGCATCACTGTTGCCCCAATGACGTACTCCAGTCACACTGACTATAGAGGAACCTCGTAAATTTTGTGTCTTGTTTCATTTATTCCACTACACACACCGTCAATTTTACAACACGTTATCAGCATGAAAAGCTCTCATGTCAGTGGAAAGCACAACGCCACAAATCATGTTCACCTCTGTCGCCTGGAATCTCACAGATAAGAAAATCTTTTCATTTCATCTTAAAATCTTTGTACTACTAATTTTCCTGAAGCAAATATATATATGTTGTTGCATGACGGTATATCATCCTTTGCAGAAGCAAAAGAGTACATACTCAAAATTCGTAGAGAATCTGACAGCCATGTAAACAGCCTCAGAACTCCAACTTGCAGACACCGGATTGAAATACTTCCTTCTTCAAAGTTGTTCGCCCACCCAATACCTACAACATATCAAATAATCAAAAAATTCCAAAGGTGCAATCATCGCAGATGCCTAAAATACCAAACCAGTTTTCAATTTCTGCAGAAAATTGGACAAGCACCTTATGAGTACCAAAACTCCATTTCGGTAGCTCAGATAGAAATTGTTTCTTCACGAAAGTTGTTCAGTATCCTCTTATCCATATCATACTAAAATTTGAGCTAAATCTAACGGTTTGATCTTCTCATAAATTGCAGACACTCTTGACTCCAAAACTTATGAGAACCGTTTCGACTCTTCACGGAGGAGGAACACCAATTGAAACTTATTGTTACTATTATTTACTGAGTAACCAAAATGATTTCAGAACTATGAAATAAAAAAAAAAAAAAAGGAATCAAACAAAAGAAGTGGCAGACTAAGAAAAAGAAAAAGCAAAAGATGAGGACTTAATCATTGTATTTTCTGTTTTGGCATATTTATGTGCATGGTGTTGGTTTAAAGCCCATGTCACAAGTTCTATTTATTTAAAGCAATTTATTTACAGTGGGTAGAATTATTACCCTTTGCTTTAAAGCTTTGATATTGATGTGAATGGTCCTGAATCAAAACCCTTGTCACAAGCTTTATTTACTTAAAAGCAATTTATTTATCATGGCCGGAATTACCGCATGTTGCTTTAATTTATTTATTGTACTTCTTTTTGTTACGATGAGTACATACTGGACCCGAAGTTTCTTGATCAGATAAGAACCTGAAGTTTCTTGATACTCATCACATAAAATGATTGGACCCGAAGTTCCATCATGCAAAAGGATCAAGCATGAAGTCCCTGGATCCTCAAGATCGGACATGAAGTTCCTTGATGAGTACCATAAGTTTGAAGAGCCGAAGTGCCACAACTTAATTGTAATAAAGGTCATAAGAGTCTCAATCCATAGGCTATTAAATAAGGACCAGAAGTTCCTTTATGTATGTAAATGATAATATAATACATTTTTGCTGGAGAGTTTACATCTCAAAGTTTTGATGATTATTGCATGTCATTGGGCATTGATGCTGAACACCATGTTCCTCATGTCCATACTCAAAATTGTTTAGCAGAAGTATTTATTAAGTGGATGAAATTGATTACCCACGCTCTGCTCATGAAAACGAAGTTGCAAGTTTTATACATGTGGACATGCCATTTTACATAATTCATTATTAAGTTCGGTTGAGACCAGTTGCCAACCATCAATATTTCTCAGTACAACTCGTGTTTGTGCACTAGCCAAACATTACACATTTACGAGTTTTTTGTTGTGTTATCTATGTGTCTATTGCACTGCCACAACGTACTGAAATAAGGCATCATCACCGATTAGGCATTAATGTTGAACACTATCTATCATTCAATATTTGGAACCCTTGACTGGGGATATGTTTACCGCGTGGTTTGCGGACTGTCATTTTGATAAGACAATTTTCCCGTCGTTAGGGGGAGAAAATATCATTCCAGAAGAATGATAAGAAAAGACCGTTACAGAAGAACGAAGAGAATTTGTCTTATTTTGATTCACAAAGCAATCAATAAGAAAATGAAATATGAATAATTTAATGATGCAATGAAAGTGATAAAATCACATATATTTGTTGCAAATGTGCCTACAAGAATTGATGTCCCTGTTGGACAAAATTATGATGTAGTAAATGATTTATCTGTTGCACGCCTGAAGCGTAGCAGACCCTTAGACTCAAAAGGTTCATTCATTCGAAAAAAGAAGAATTTGGCACTACTGAACTATTGCATTCCCGAAGCATAACTGTTGCATGCCAGAAGCATGACAGTCGCTGCATGGATATACGTCCAAAAAAGGACAATCTGCGGACATGAGAATGTTGATGTCTCATGCATGAAGCATGATAGACATATAGGTTCTAATGACTCAACTCCTAGAAGTGGAGAGTAAAATCCAAGCTCTATAACACTCAAGAAGAGGTTATGATCCGTATTCTCTAAATTACGACTATCCGGGAAGAGATAATGTAATGCCCTTGAAGAGGTAATGGATATCCAAAGGAAATGAAAAGCTTTTATGCATGCGCATGCACATGAGAATATGGGATCACATATTGATGATAACCAATGACAATGTTGGTTTTTACAAGTAGCTACTAAATTTATCAATGAGCTGTATTAATATTGAGTCACGTTCTTTTGTTCGTCGACAAAAGGAAAACTATTGGCCAAAAATGGAGAAAGGCAATTCCATTACAACTTTGTAAGAACGTGGAAAAATGGACCTATATACTTGAATACAATACAAATAGCCAAAGGATGTTGAACCAAGGAGGTTACATATGGGCATTTGTAATACAGTATAATACACTCACATGATATAACACAAGGTTACTAATTGAAACCTGAAATTATACTCTTGTAAACGAGTTCATATGAATGAAGAATTATATACGAAGGGTTGTGAGTCGCCCACATCATATCTTCATAAGTAAATCCCTCAAGTATACATGGGAGCAAATTGCTCTGTATAAATTCCAAAAGGAAAATGTGTCATGAAGTGTAGAAAATCCCTGAATGATTCAAATTGCTTGAAGTAAGCCCCCGAAGGGTAAATCATAAATTATGTACTCAATACCAATGGATGGTATAAATTGCCTTAGTGAGTACTATCATTATGATATTGTTGCAACATACTAAAATCTCTTGCAAGAAGTTGATATTAAATTACAACTCCTGAAGAGTTGGTGATATTAAATTGATACTCCTGAAGAGTCAAGAAAGATTATAAAGTGTTAAGAGAAATATTGTCTCGAGCTGCAGATCGAACAATCTACCAACACGAATCTTATCCATGATGTTTATGATATTGAAGAATCATATGGATTGAAGATTATGAGTTAAATACTCAAATGATGTCGACACTAAGAATGATCATTTATCTTCGTGAGGGTAAAGATAAATTAATATTTGGTCCAGAAGTACCACATCTTAGTGAAGTATATGCTTTATTGTATTTAGCACAATACACTGAATGAAATAAAGCTTATCTATTAATATCTCCGAGAAATTACAGATATGTGCATACACATGAGTTAAAACAAACAAAGAGGATGGAGCCTTCACAAAGGTTACTCATGTGAAGCCTCAGTACTCGGAAATGCCCCAGAATGAGGAGGCACTAGAGATTAATCATGTGGCACCCCAGTACTTGGCAAAACACCAGAAGGGGAAGGCATCAGTTGCTTTCAAAATCTAGCAACGAACCTCTGGTGATCACTTTGAATCCGACTTTCAGATTCCTACAGCTGGTCAAGCTTTCTTTTCATGCTCGTCGAGTAATTATTTACAAGCATGTGTAACATTCTATTCTCGTGTTTGAGCCCTCTGATCTCTTGTTTAAGACTTGCCACATCAGCCATCAATGATTCAACTTGGCGAGTTTGAGCAAGTAGGCGTTGGTTCATATTGGATACAAAGCCCACACATTGAATACTGAGAGCCAAGGAGTCTTGAACGGCCGACTTATTAGACCGTTTTGAAAGGATTCTATTATCCTTTGGAGTGAGAAGATTCCTAGCTACCACAGTAGCGGTTATGTTATTCTTCATCACAAAGTCCCCAACTGTCAGAAGACCATTAAAAGATAAGAATGACGGGCGCCATATGTTATCCTGACGCTACTCGTCTGTATCACTCATAAGACTCAAATCTAAGCAAATATTAGATGGGCAAGTCATTTTCAAAAATGATGAAGGAAAAAAACGGTCAAATAAAATTTTAGAAGTGCAAGAAGAGGAAAATTTCTACAGGCAGCAACTTTCTGAGCATACTCTTGAACACAATTGATGTCTCTATAAAAGAAGAGGCAACAGAGCCACTCGTTTAGAGATCGAAGAGGCACCGCTCTCTCGAATTTCAAAAGCCAGATTTTCCTGAATAAAGTTTGTTGGCATTTTTCATACGCAATCTCAGCTTTTTCGGATATCATGTACAACTTTGTCAAAGATATCTGACAAAGTTGAAAACGCGTAAATCTTACTGTTCTAATTACACCACAGTTGCTGACAAAAGTAAAGGCACATCATCACTACCTGCTATTGGGGAAATCTCTATATATGTCGACCTCTGTTCTCCATAACAAGGCAGACCTGCAAGAATACCTAACTCTTCCTCATCTCCGAGAAAGCATCTTCAACAAAGCATCTCGAAATACTCAGTTTCTTCTTCTCCGAGAATACATCTTCAAAACAAGTCACACCAGAGCAAGAGTATCTCATATCATTAGGGTCGAAAGCAAGAGTATTTTATATCATGCTTTCTCCCTGTCCTTTCCTTTGTCCTTGTTCTTACCTGCAAAGACAAGGATAAAAAAAGCAATATGTCGGAACCTCCACTCAAACTCCCGGTAAGGAACCGACTGCCTGGAACCTTTTTTGATTGCTTACCTAGTATTGCTCTCGAGTAGCCATCTTCAACTGTTGTTGGAGCTGGGTCTCCAGTCACCAAGAAGTGATGAACCATCCAAATGCAAAGGTTGCATTCCACTCATGCATCAGTGGACAAATTCTAGAAGAGAAGATGCCACACATGCATGGGGGAAAACCAGGGAAAATACCACTCATGCAAGGGGAACAAGTAAGGCAAGTGAAAATGATATATTGAAGCATGTGGAGACAAGCGCAACGAACACGTGTTGATTCATCCCCGACAAAGCCAAAGATCACTTGCCACGCGCAGCTCCTCATGGTCCAATTTCATTCAAGATCAAGCCTCAAAGTCCTTGAAGAAATCACAAGTTTGATTCAAGATCAAGTATCCACCACCCTTGAATCAATTTCAGCGCCAGATAAAATGAGTAAATTCAGACATTTGATGTAAGTCTAGCAGAAAGCCCTCCAGCCCAATTCAAGAACAAACTTGTGGAAAGTTAACAACAAGCAAAGCACCTCTTTCGGCAACTCTTTTTGCTAAGAGACTGAAGCAGAATGATCAACGATCAGCCTAAATGATTTGAGATCAGGGGGAGATACTCATCAGGGAGAGCATCCAAAAACAAATCAAGATTTTAACAAGTTAACTGATGTTGATATGTGGGCATCCAATGGGGAGTGTTGTAAAACAATGGGTATGTTTGCCCACATGTATATAGTATGTATATAGTAAAGGTTCACAAGTTAAATACTGAAGTTTTTGTTTGCTTTCATAATGTTTGCTCTATAAATAGAGCATTACAGGTGATAAAAGGGAGAAGATAAGAAGTGAGAGACTCACGGAAGAGGAAGAAAGAAAAGAGAGGGAGAGGAGAGGAGATAATAGAGAGAAAGTTATCTTCGTACTCCTATTATTCCAAATTATAATGGAAAGCATCACTGCTGCCCGGAGGACGTACTCCAGTCACACTGACTGTAGAGGAACCTCGTAAATTTTGTGTCTTGTTTCATTTATTCCACTGCACACACCGTCGATTTTACAACAAGTAGTGCTTTTTTCAGAAGCAGCCTGGGGAAGTAACTAGCAAATGTATAAGCTTCAATGTTGTCTAAGTTCAAATATCGCAAAAAAATATAGAAACTTAAGCTAAGCACCTCTGTATGCTTAAATATTAATGGAGTCAGTATGCCCTTTATAAAGGGATCAGCCATGGTGACCAAAAAAGAGCAACTATATGTATATATGTATAGTATTAAAAAAAGACAGAATGTTGAACATGTATAACACGAATCTACATGTCGATCAACTCAATCAAAACCTATCACCAAGCTCGTTATATACATAAATAATCTGAAAAACCAATATGAACCTTCCATCACCTTCCATCCTCCATTTACACTAAACGACTCCACCACCAGCAACGGACCAGTAATTTGATGCCATTTATATGACAAGGGAGAGAACAAAAATCAGCAGCTCACATATGGCCAGGCTCACCACAAGAAAACAAGAAAGAAACTATACTCTGAAAAAAACAGAGAACAATGCGTTCACCTTTCTTGTTTGGAAACTAACCTGCCATTGTGGACAAAGAATCTGACTACTATCCCCGTCTTCAGTATCTATTTTAACCCATGTCATTCATTCTACCATTCATAATACTTTGCTCTAAGATCTAAGATGTATGCACTACAAATAGAAAATCGAGTTCAATACTAATTTCATGCCAGTGTCAACTCTAACCCCTCTTCCTTTTCATTATCATTGAGTTGAAAGGAATCAAATGCACAAGGGCACTGCATTTGAACGAGCATAGCTCCACAAACAAAACCAAAAACCAACCATATCTGTGACTGGCACCTAACCATGAGCACAGAATAGGAGGAAATAAAAACCTTCGTGCATTTGTAACCTCGGCATCTCAAACCATACTTCAAAATGGAGAGAACTGGACTTCAATTGCTGGATGATACTAGATTGGAGGCTCAAATATCATTTCCTGCATCATAAGTGAAGAAGAGGCCTCAGTATTGTGGGTGACAATGGATATCTCTTCTCTTAAATTGCAACATAAGGAAAATATTAAACAAGGCAAACCTGATCACACACAGGACATGTGTCACTTCGTTCCATCCATTCAAGAATGCAAGCAAGGTGAAAATGATGATCGCATTTTGTGGTAATTTTTGGATTTTGTGGATCATACTCTGCAGAGAAGGAAGGAAATGATCTAGTAACTGAATGTGTCACATATTTAGAGGCAAGCGGAAAAACAAAGAGTGCTGTTTGAATGGACAACTTCAAGCAACAATGTCGTTGATCATAAGAAATTAAATGAAGGAACTTCCTCTTTAAAAGAAAGATAACGGTTTAATTATACAATTCTAGAATGGTTGAACCAAGGACTTTACCTTCCAAACAGGTGGGACAAAGATCCTCTTCCTCTATTGTTAAAGTAATAGATTCCACTGATTTCGCAAGTTCAACTTCTGACTTCTTCAACGGATGAAGTTCTGAATCAGTTTGGGCTTTGCAGTCCGCATCCTTCAGGTCTTCACACTTGGGTGAAGCTTCTCGGGTATTTCGACCAACTGCTTCTTGAACAGAATCAGAATTTGTTGCTGTCTGCAATGCTGATTCACTCTTGCTGCCACAAATCTCTTGCACCGATGGTGGAGTATGAGGATCTTCTATAGCCACATCATATGGAATAGGGGCAGGAGGTGGTCTATAAGTGTCAGGTATTGATGTATCCAAATTTGTATCAACTAGGAGCCCAGTAGAGACTGCAGAGGCACCTCCTTGGCGAGATGATAAAGGAACTTGCTCATCTGATGTCCTTGGAAACTGCATTGTAATTCAAATTCACAAAAATATGAATAACAAGAAACAAGATAAATCACAAAATCAACTTCACTGCCAACACACACTGATTTAAAAGACTGAATTCATTAATCAAGTCAATTATCAAAGGCAAAATCCACTTAAAACATTCACAAGAAACAAATAACCCCTCAAAATGTTTTTAACAAAAGCAACGCAATTCAACACCAAGAAATAGAAAAATAAAAACAGTATTTAGAATTTAGAGTGTGTGAGGGAAAGCATTCTACTTACGTAATAGTATGTTGGTGCAGCATTTAGCTCCGTTCCTTTGGAAGAACAGCAGCAGCAGCCTCCCATTGTTTTCTTTTACTTATTATCTCTGCTGTGGAGAACTCGAGGCACTTGGTGCCACATATCCCTTAAACATAAAAAATGAAAAGGACGTTGTTAGACGACCGCAATAAGATGAACAATTTCCCCAAAATAAACAATAAAACTACAATTGATGATTTCAACCCCCATGACCAATAACTACAATTCAAGTTTTGACACCCGCGGATTAAACCAACTGTTCAAACACAATAGACCCTAAACACGTTCCTAGTGATATTAGTACAAAACCCCCACCATGTTAATTACTGCAAAACCCATTTCATGGAGCTTAAAAAATAATTAAAAATTTGTGAAAATCCAAACTTCTCCACTACCAACACCCAATTCTATACACTTCGAGCAATTATCACGAGTAAACCAGCATCAAATTATCATGGAAGCAACTAAAGCAATCAAATTATACACAGACAACAAACAGCATCAAATTATTAGGGAAGCCATAAACTAAAAGCCTAGGCAGTCAATACCAATACACTTTTAGAAAGGAAAAAGATACATGATCAGCCGAAAAAGCTCAAAACCAATGAATTAAAAGCAGAAACAAAAAATCGAACAGGATTTTACAGAAAAACCCTTGAAAAATCGATAAAAAAAAAGAAACAAAGAGGAAGAAGAAGTAAAAAATATCAATCCGAATTTAGCAAGGGTTTGAGAATTTTGAGTACCTTTTTGTGGATTGAAGACGCTTCGATCGGAATCGAAATTGGAATTGGGGATTTTAGAGGAAGGGAGGGAGTGAGTGGGGAGAGAGAGAGAGAGAGAGAGAGAGAGAGGGTGGACTTGTTGGAGAGCGTTTTGGAGGAGAGAGAGAGAGAGGGTGGCTGTTCTTTTCAGGGGGAATAAAACAAAAATACTAAATTAATTAATTATGCTGAAAATTATGAAATATAATAAATAAATAAATACATTTTGTTGAAATTTTGGTATGGGTTTGTTGATTGTTGTTGTACCGATATTCACAGGTGGCAGTGGCATATGGGAAAACCAGTTTTTGGGCTTTTTTGTTCAAAGCCCATTACTAGATTACGAATTTGGGCCCTTTTTAATCAATTTTGAGCCTAAATCCTTTACCATTTCAAATTCAATTCGGTCCCTTTTGTAACTCAACTCAAGATCTAACCTCGTGATCTTTTTCTTGATACAACGATATTGGGCTGTGGGGAGTTTGATTAAAGTCATATTGCATCATTAATAATCAAACTCACCATGTAAAGGTCGAACCCAAGATGTTCTATTTACAAGTAAAGAAGAATATTACTAAAACGATACGGCAAAGATATCTACGTGAGTTACTAGCATGTATATACTCATACGTATGTTTTTTTGAAATACATGATCAATACTGCACCTAAAACCATAATTATCTATACAATTTCGGTTTGATTAGTCCTACTTCCACCAATGCTTTTCCGTAGTTCAAAACTTTAAACAAGAAATAAAGGTACTACGTCTCAGTAGGCCTGGCATTTTGGACCCAACCCGTTAACCCGACCCGACCCGTTAATATTTGTATTTAGGTAGATGCTTAACGGGTCGGGTCGCTAACGGATGAACCCGTTAACAACCCATTAAATAACGGGTCACTTTGGGTCAACCCGTTAGACCCGTTAGGACCCATTAGCACTCGTTAGTTGAGGATATTTTAATAATTTTAGCAAAGTCTTAATAACAAAAAATAAACTTTATGCAAAAAAAATAATAATAATAATTGTTAACGGGTGAAACGGGTGACCCGTTAGCTTAACGGGTCTGGTTTGGGTGACCCGTTAGCTTAACGGGTTGGGTTCGGGTGACCCATTAACTTAACGGGTCGGGTTGAACCCGACCCAAACCCAATAAACCCGACCCGTTTACAGGTCTACGTCTCAGCAATCTACACCAGTAAATAAAGAACCTGAAAAAACTACATGATTGGAGAAAAACTCCCCTCTCACGGTGCAAAACCCCTCTCTCTCTCTCTCTCTCTTCTCGCGTAAGCATATGTCCTATCACGTGAAGAGAGAGAGAGAGAGAGAGAGAGAGAGAGACACTAGATTTTGTACAAAACCATATGCTTGTAAAACCAAGCACATCATATAATACTCAAATGGCAGATATAATGATGAGATTAATACCTAATACTGATATAGAACAACTTAGGTATGAGCCCTGTATTACAAAGTTAGGATTCGAGGGAGCGATGTCACCGTACTAAAGCCGAACACTCTCCACATCAGTCTGTGATTAGATCTGACCTAACGGTTAGGTTAGTAGATACATATGTATATTATTATACAACCATATTTCCTTTTTTTGACATTCTCATTTCTCATTCTGCTTGTTTCCACTTCCGACTCCTGGCAGCATCGACAAATTCAGTGACCACCGATACCTCATCCAATGCCATCTGCAACCAAGAACAATAAATAAGACGCGGAGGATTCTATTTGTGCATTCTAAGCATATGTAATTTTCTGTGTGCAGAAACATGATAGAGAGAGAGAGAGAGAGAGAGACCTGCTGCGATGTAAAATGTCGTTGTGCAGCATTGATCAATTGTTCCCTTGTTGGATTAGAATTGCCGCTTAACTACAATTTCAAATTGCAAGAGCAGGATTTAGTCGAATGATTTCACAACCAGGCAGAACAAACAAACGAAGAGCAGGAATCAGCGATACCCACAAGATTGAAGTGTCTGCAATACCTCCTCAATGAGCTTGTTCCTAGTTTTCCCAAGTTTACTCTCTGATCATCCACACAGAAGATTAGGCAACACAATAATGGGTGTACATAGAAATGCGGAAATTCATACCACATTAAGTGTAGAAGGATAACTATATATCAGAGCATGACCATTTAACTGAGCCAGAAATTGTGTCATCTACTAGAACCATTGGAGTGACCGATGCAAGCATATTGAAGCAAAGCGTTTGTTATTACTTGAGTAGGAAATCATAAGCAAAAGCGTTCTATCCAAAGGAACAAATTTTACAGCATTGTTTTTAAATAAGTCAAAACATATTGAGGAGACTCATTTAGTAGACAGGATAAATTTTCAATGACAAACATGAATACCCAGATCTCACTTTCCAAGTTACTTACCGATTGGGGTGCTTGGATGTATTGAACTTCTCTATAACTTCCGCGATTTACTGACTTTGTTGCTGAGGGTGGAACATATGGCCTTGAAAATCGAACTCTTGGTTTACTATGCTTATGGAACTCAAAGCATCTAGCTGCCAAAAGAAATACAATGATGAAAATTAGATAGAAGCTCCAAACAAATGCCAAACGAAAATATCGTAAAAAGAGCAACCCAATACACAAGGATCCCATCGTCAAGATCCGAAAAGGGACAGATGTACAGTCGTATCCCTCATCCCCTAGCGGCTGTTTTCCCATTTTAAGTCCACAACCTCCAGGTTGCAATGTAAAAACCTTAGAAATGACTAAATTGACGCTTCATCAGGTACGGTTTATGCAACTTACAGAAATCATTCTCCTTATCACCATGGTCAGAGCTGCCGCTAGAGTAATCAAGATTGCTATCTTCCTCATTCCCTGTAGGATGTTCCAGCACACTCAATGCATTCCTTTGCAGCTTAACTTCAACTCCATTTTTCAGAACCTTGTATCGCCAAAAATTAACAGTTTAAAAAATAAATCCCCACAATGCAGAACAGGATACTGAAGTGAAGTTATAAGATAAATCGTCCACAAGTAGTAATGACAATGAAAATCCATACTTGAGACTCAAGATTTGAAAGAATTAGTATAATAACAAGCCCTAGATGGCAATGATAAGAAGGATTACATAAATTTACTTAATTCAAAAAGCTTAGGTTATGATCTAAACAAAATCACAACCGATAAACTGAACCCAGAACAGAATTTCTGATACAAAATATCCAAAATTACATTTGACATGATTGCTTATCTGATGCAAGAAGATAAAAAAAGAATGAGAGAAAGATCCAGAATCCCGCCAATGACAACGCACTCGGAAAAGAACTACAAATTCCAGTTGTCCCCTCCAAGAAACTTAAAACCCTATGATATTCATAAAATTGGTAGGAAAACGTACAAAGTGAGGATAGGGTGCTTATTGGACCTCGATAAAAACCTTGGCGGGGATTTCAACCCGGACGAAGGGAAAAAGAGTGTCCTGCACATACAACTAAGGAACTATCCTCACAAGATACAATGCAAACCCTTATATTTGTTTGACATGCAAAACCCCCAATTGTTCTCACAGCAGGAAACAACGAAGCACATGAAATGATATGCCTCGCTGTCAACTAATGCCTAATTTTGTGGGTCATCCCATAATTTTAGAAAGATATTCCCTTTCCATGGAATACAACATAAACACAATTTTTTTTAATACAAGCGATATTGGGGAGAGGTAATGAGACTCAGAACCTTGCTCTTAACGAACCGAGCTACAAGTTAGTTTCACAAACACAACTTTTATAGAATAGAGGAAAATGACTAAAAGCCCAGCTTTTCCCTTCCCAACAAAAACAACCAAAATTATCAACAAATCCACTTCAGAGCAAAATTTGGCAAAACAGTTGAAAAATAAAAGCAATTATGGTAAACAAGTCCACAAAAACCAAATTAAGAAATAATTAAATGAAGACAAAATAATTTAGAAAAAGTGAGAAGGAAGAATACCAGCCAGTGCCAACCCCCAAGCCCAACAGCTTTCTTGACCACGCCTTGAAGACCCACCAAAACAGACTTTGTTCTGTTGTTTCCAGTGACAATAACCTTGGTGTGCCTGGGAAGAACTGAAAGTTCCTCGTCTCCGCTTTCGTCCCGAAAAGGCGATAGCATCCGAGAACCACAGAGCTCTGGCTCCAGCATTCTTCCCGGTTTTGATCACAAACTAGAGCTTCTACTAAACCCAATCAAACAACCAAAACCAAACCGCTTCACAGTCCAATACCCAACTTCTGAATTCAACAATTTGAAATACAAAAACCCATTTTTTCGATCCTAAAGGCCTTTTCCTCAAATGGGTTTTGCTTACATCACTACTAAAATTTCCCAGACAGATTCATGAACCAAATTAGCCAAGAAAATCCAACCTCCAATTCTGATCCCTGTGGCAGAAAGACATATGAAGGCCTTATGGTATAAATAAACCCAGAGACATGCAGTGATTGGAATTAATTCTAGAGGGAGAGAGAGAGGGACCTTTCTTCTTTATGAATGTGTGTAATTCTTGAGCTCTGACACGAAATCTTGAGGGAAATCTTCAATGCAAAACAGATAGAATTTCAATCACTGCTTCACGGGCTACGATTGATCACATTAAATGAAGCGCTATTCTTCACTCTGCATGCAAAACCTGAATCAATATATACACACATATATTGGATTAGTTTTCTCACACTTTCTGCATTGAATAAAATTTTGGAGGTGATTTTTATTTACGAAAATTCATCCGAAACAGCTGAATTTTTTCTGAAAGATAATAATGATAAGAAAAATCTATTTACTTCTATGGTGAAAATACGTCAGCACTCAACCAAAGCAAATCCCAAAACTTTTGTTTGGCAGCTGAGAAAGTGTCAGAAATAAAAAGTTTTAAATTTTTTTTGGCCTATTTAAAAACTGAATAAAAATTTTATTTAAACGAACCCCACTTAACGAGCTAATCAGACAAAGGGTACAGAAAACCAACATGATTAAATAAAGCAGACAAGAAAAACAGGCACAAAAATTTTTATTTGACTGTTTGTGCCCCCACTTTCTGGAACTTTTTCATTTTTTTTTCAAAAAAATAAGCTCAACCATGCATCAAAATTTGTTAACAACAATGAATAATTACAACTTAATGACATTACAACCAGTGAAAATTACAAAAGCAATCAAATAATTAATCACAATAAACCCCAAAAGAAAAAAATATTACTAACAGTGAGGGAGCTGCTAAAATAGCAACTTTTGGAGCTAAATTCAGCAAAGATATGAGCTTGAACCAGTAAAAAATTTGCAAATGGCTGAGAAACGAAATGTGTCGAAAACCCAACTGAAAAAAATAAATAAATAAATAAAAAGCAGAGAAAAAAGTGCATTACCTGTTTGGTTGTCGAGAAAATAACAGGAAGCTCTGAGAAAAACCCAGATGACAAAATGGTACCCAAGACAGGATTTTGAATAATATGGAATGAACCTGAAGATTGTGGAGAAATGGATGATTTGAAGATTGTGAAAATGCAGAGGCGTTTTCTGAGAGTGAGTGAAAAGGATTGGAATTTGCTGATGGAGAGAGAAAGTAGAGAGAGGGGGGGAAGGAATGAGCACACTAAATGCTTACCAACTGTCAAGGGAACGACCTGCCATTTGCCGTACGGTCACGCCTTTGTAACCGGGTATAGCCGGTTGAAATTATAGGCTCCGGCTCGGCTAGGTTTTGTGAGCCGGGTGGTTTTGTCGTGTAGTGGGAGATTTAAGGACCTCCGAGATTGGAATAGGGGGTAAGCCATTTAGCCGTTGGTCAGTAGCCAGTAGGCAAGCCGAAGCCGAAGCGGAGGACATGAAAAGTGACCGGTCACTCAACAAAGGGAGGGAACGTGTCAGGAACACAGCTGCCTGACCTTATCCTAGCAAGTGTCCACTTGAGACCACGGTATAAAAAATTGGAAAGAATTATCTCCCCGCCTATTTCTCTCCCTTCTCTCCTATCCTCTCAGACTTTTCATTTTTGTCATTCTCTTTACAAAAAAAAATTAATATAAAATGTTAATGTGACTTATTCATAACGTTTAAATAAAAAAGGAAAGAAGAGGAGGGACAAAAAAGAGAATTCTAATCTCTGTCTAGGTATTAAGCGGTTGACCACAATCGCGACTAATTATTAGGCGCTTAAAAAATAAAAAATAACACGTCACCCCAACTATGCACGCACTTGGATCCCTTAAGTTGCGATTCTCACATAAACATAAAAATAGATAACTTTTATTTTGCATTTTTTTCATTAAATTGTAAGAGATTTGTTGGATCTTAAATAAACATTCATTATATGTTTATTCTTCATATTTTTAATATGATTCAGTACTTTATAATTTATATGCTATTTTATTTGTAATTTATTTATCTCAATAAAGCTATATATTTTTGAGTAAGTAAATATTTATTTATATGTTACATAACAAATTTAAGTAAAATTACTCAATAAAAAAAAAATAGTTTAAAATTCTGTCTGGAAGCCTAAACGCTAAGCTCATGCCTACTACTGGACTAGCCTTTCAGAAGCTTGTTATTAATATTTAATAGTAAGCAAGCAAAACACCCACTCACCATTTGTTTTATTAGAAAAAAAAAAGGAAAAAGAAAAGAAATAGAATAAATTTGAAATTGGATTACAAGTCCGCCCTTTCCTTGCAACAAGTGCAGCTGGCGCGCACCCGTCTCTACTCCCGCTTTCTTATTTTTAGGGATTTCAAAGCGTGGGTCCCCCTTTCCCTCTCTATCTCTGTCGGGAAAGAATCCTTGCCGGATCATTTTATTAGAGATCATGAAGAACCCGTGATTGTTATCGTTCATCGTACATCTTACGGTCAGAAATCATTTCAAAATTTAAAATTTAAAATTAAATATAAATAGTACCTAACAAAAACTGACCATACAATGTACAATGAACAGTCACGATCATGGGATCCCCAGAAAAATGATCTAGCGGAGATCCTTTTCCATCTCTGTCTACTTTTCTTTCTCTAGGGTATACGGTATACCCATCTTTCCGGAAAGAAATCCTCTCCAAATTTCTTCCACCAAGACCACCGAATCAAGTGATCCGGATCTTTGAAATTTAATCCAACGGCTAAAATTATTATAACTTTTAAAGATGCCCCTGTTTTTAGCCGTTTGATCAAATTTTAAAGGTCCGGATTATTTGATCTGGTGACCTTGGTGGAAGAGATTCGGAGAGGATCTCCCCTCTCTTTTTTTCTAATTCATACGTGTACCCTTTTATTCCTTTTTATTTATTTTTTTGACAATTTTTTTTTTCAGACCATCTCCAACCCATAGGTTAAAATTTTAAATTTTTAACTCATAAGATTTAGATTTTAATTCTGAAATAGTTTTTCTCCTGCAACCATTCTAGGTTAAATATTTAGCCTGAGATTATTAAAGAACAAATTTAAGATATTTTTTTCTTAAAGTAACTTAAAAAAAAAATTATGTAGACTATCCAATTTAATTTTATGTGACACACCCCGACCGGAGTCGAGGCATGATGGCCGTCACGTGAAGGTGATGTAACCGAGTGCGCAACAAAAGTGATAATAATAATAAGAAAATGTGAATAAATAAAAACCAAACCTAAACTTATTTAACTAGAGATAATATATAAGTGTGCGAAAGTGATCAAGTATGTAATACACACATATCAGAGCATAGGTAACACGAAAGTGCAGTCGAACTAACTAAACACTTATTATACAAACCGGGATAGGATCCCTACATTATTTAATGGAACGTCAGAACCGCCGTGAGCCACCAAAGATAAACAACTACCTAGAACCTGGAGGGGCGCAAAACAGAAGGGTGAGTGGGCAAAAACAAAGCGTTTGAAAACGTATTTATCTTTATAAACATAATAATCCCTCTTCGTAAAACCCGTATAGTTTCCAGAAAAATACTACTACGTAGGTATGAAAACCAATGCACAAGACCAGCGAAAACTGAGATATGCCATGTCATAATATTTCAACACTAAAAGAAGTAAACCAGATGTGCAACTAATATAAAATAATATGCCAGTCGGAGTCACCTTGCGTGACCTGTACGACTGGATCTATAGCTCATCAATCTAGGCTAGCACACGAGTCGGAGTCACCTAGTGTGACCTGTACGACAGGCTAGATATAAATATGTACGCTCAAGTGCTACGATCACGTGAAGGTTGTGCGATAAATCGCGGGTCACTTACGAGTCAGAACCACCTATTGTGGTCTGTACGACAGGCTGTTACCAGACATGGATCCAAGGTGAGCAATCACGTGAAGGCTGGCCCTAGCCCCGGGCAGGAGCACTAATACCGGGGTGCAGCCATGATGAGCTCTAAATAAATGTATGTATACCAATGCAATACAACCCATTCAATCACATAATACTCACCATAAGCTTACATGAGTCTCCTCAGCATCACACAATACAATTCACAAGTGTAACAATGAAATATTTATAATGTAACTTATTTACGACATGGCAAGCAAAGCATAATTCCATATAAAAACGTTTCTGGAAACCGTATATGTATGTATGTGTCTATATATATATATAAAAACAAATGCCCACTCACTAATAAGTACCAAGATCGTAGCCCCCTGGCTTTACTTGTCCACGCTCGTCCTCGGGGTACGTCTCACCTATATGCGATACAACTATTTTTACGTTAATTAATTAGCACATATACGAAATCCAAAAATAACTCCTCATCGTTTGCTCAAATGTAAGGTTTGAATATATGAACGTAATCTACTCGATGATACAAACCCACACAAATTTTTAGAAAAAAATTTGGACACCGGACGCACCCTCACCCGTTGGCCATGCGCAGGCACGTGCACTACACACAGACGGAAACCCTAACAACGTTAGGAATATTCCGTCAAAATAGGCGGAATATTCCGTTAAATGGTAACGGCATTACCTAACTCCGTTAGAATATTCCTTTAAAGTTAACGGATATACCTTTTTTTTCTCCGGTTACCCGTCGGTCTCCGCCGACCGCCGTTTGCACTCGTCGGTTTCTGGAAAATTTTCAAAGCTTTATATCTACTTCATTTCTTAACCAAAATCCATGAAATTTATATGGATTTAAAGCTCTTGAGGAGTAGAACACGTTTGTACCTATTAGAAGTCCAAAAGCCAACAGAAAACGGTCGAAAAATCCCTCGACAATTCCGGCCAAAACTGGAACTTCTCAAAATTGTGTGATTCGACATTAACACAACTCCAAACTTGCTCCAAAGTTCTAGGGAAGTTGCATGGGGACTTTTCTAGGTCCTAAGACTCCGTAAACTCGCCGGAATCGTGACAGAGTAAACTTGCTCCTCGTTGGAGCTTCTGGTTTCTCGGGTTACACTCGTCCGTTCAATGGTTAAGTGGTATCACTGAGTTCGTGAGGTCAAGGGGAATACGATGATGTAAAGCTCACGTTCGATTTTGATGGGTTTGGGTGTGGGTGTGTCACAGTGCAAAGGAAGAAGAAAGAAGAATAGTCAAGAAGGAGAGAGAATGAGAGTGTACGTGTGTGTGTGCGTGTCTAATTGGGCAGAAGAAGAAAATAAATATTTTCTGATTGGGCCACGGGATATAAGGGCCTAAATAATTGGGTAGATAAGTATTGAGTTTGGATCAACATTCAAAAGAAAGATAACTTAATTCTACCTAGTTATGCATTCAGTTGTTTGTAACATTTTTCGTTACTACTCTGATTCGGCCCTAACTCGCATCAACGCGCTCATGACGTCGAGTACGATTGAATTACGATAGTGAGAAAAATAATTTAAATTTGCACATGTACATCCCGTCACTTAACCAACGAGGGCATATTCATCACTTTACACACTCGGAGAAAAATTATATAATAAATTGGGATGGGTCGTCACATATGAATACTTTTAGATTCCAACAAATATTGAAAAATCACAAAACCAACATCATGAAACTCGTGGAACACTATAAAAGAATATGAAACACATAAAATATTTTTTTAATTACTTTAGCCGTTGGATTTAAATTTGAACCGTTAGATCTTTTTTTAAATCGTTGGATTTGATCGTATGAAATCTTAGCCGTTGAATTCAATGAATTTATAAATATAAAACTAACAAAAATACATATATATGGTGGGCAGACCCTACTAACCAGGGAGAATCATGGGCTAAATTTGTCCCAGAAATGAGTTTTGAGTTAAAACTCATATTTGCCCCAAGGGTTGGAGCAAGTTAGGGTAAGTTTAGAGTCTAAAACCTGAGTTTTACTCCAAGGGTTAGAGTAGGTCTTAAGGGTTGTTATCTGTTGCAGCTCTTCTCATGCTAAACCTCCTATTCATGGACTTTTACATATCGATCGACGAATTATAAACCCACTCCAACTTACTCAAACCATTAGACCAAATATAAATTTTAACCCAAAATTCATTTTTGACGCAAATTTTGAAGGAAATTTTGTGAAAAACATGTTCATTTAAGCAACATCTATAGCATGCAATTAACAAATTAAAGGCGGAATCATGCTTGTATGCACTTAAAAACAAAACATTAACCATGAAATTCAAAGCCTAGTAGTTAGGTGAACCATGACTCAACTCAAGAACAAAGTGAGTTGAGAAATTTATACCTTTGTAGATTCCTCTTTGCATAAGCAAAGGCTAATCACCCAAGGAGAGGGCCTTCATTCCTTGCTTCTTAGATCCATGGATTTCGATGGAAGAATATGTTTCTCCAAGTTCTCAAAATAGAGAACCTCTAAGTCTCCACACCAAGGTAAGATGTGAAGAAGAGATGAGTGACCTTGGAGGAGAAAGATTACTAGCTAATCCCTCCAAGGGTGGCCGGCCTCGTTAGAGAGAAAGGAGAGCTTTGTGTTCTCTCCAATTTTTCAAAAAATCCTAAATGAATTTTGGCTATAAAGTCATATTTATACCTTTATTCATTGGAGTGGCAAACTTGTAATTAAAGCAAGTTCACTACCCTTCCTCTAAATGGTCGGCCTTAGGGTATTATTGGGCTATTTGGGCCTTTATGAGTCATTATTCATTAAGTTGTCATACAACTTAAGTCGATGGGCTTGACGTTCGAAGCCCATTGGGCCTTGAGGTCCAATACTATTCCGAGGTCTTTAACGAACTTATTCGTTTGATTAATTAACATATTAATTAATCCTTGCCATAAACAATTAAACCATTTAATTATCCTTACTCATCTCCTTTGTTTCTTCAATCTCTACCTTACACGGTGTACGATCCATTAGGTTCCTTTTAGCGAGGCAGTGGGCGATTAGAACTCTTTCAAATCGATTGTGAATTGAAACTTACTTTCAATTCTCCCTTTAGTGTTTATACACGTTTAGGGCTTCCACAAACCATAAGTGACACCTAGCAGTATGTCATGGTTACCCAAGCTAATCAGAAGAGGTGGAGAACCTATTCAGTTTAGGATTTCAATGCAATACGGTCTTTCTCTAATACAATACTCTTGACCACATTGTTTGGTTTGATAGTTTATTCATGTCTACTATCCAATGAGATTCATTTACTTATATGATTACTTTGAATGTGATTTGGAACGACTTCCTAAATCTCATTCATACTCTGGTCAGAGATTCTTAATCATATCATAGAGTATTCTCCCTCAAACGGTTCGAAGGTTAGAGATCCCTTGTTGCGCATTTACTTGCCTCCATGGCTAAGTGGCTTAACCCCAACTATGCCGTGGACACTCTCTGACGGAGTGACTTTGACATAGTCAAAGATCAAGGACCTAACCACAAGACAAATATGATGCCTCAGGTCAAATGACTACTTTGCATTATCCCAACCATGAGTTCTCATGTGACATGAATATGAGAACTCATCGTTGATCTTGTTCAGTGGACTCATTCGCTATTGAGCACCTACATGCTTGTCTTGGTGTCAATCACACCAATGACTCGAGACCAGTCACTCTTCCTGAGAGAAGACATAGCATGTAATAATCTTAACGGACTGTCAATGCCCAATTGACAATCCTATGATCAGGAACGTTTATGATATGTATAAGAAAGAGAATGGTCTCATAAATCTAACTTGTTTAAATTACATTCTCCTAATTACATATTCCTTGGACTTATCGTTTAAGCATATAACATTTAAATGAGACGGCTTAAAACAATAACCTTTGCCCTTGATATTAAACTAGATTAGTTCAACATGTGAAATGTCCGTAAAAGTATCATCATATGATTGGTTTTAGAGCACATTTCCAACAAATTTAGGCTCGAATTCCCTCTGAGTTGGTGGCCTGGCCTACCATATTTGTGTACTTTTTTTATTAGTTTTATATTTTGAAATTCATTAAATCCAACGATAATAAAAAGATCTAACAGTCCAAATTTAAATCTAACGGCTAAAATAGTTTAAAAAAAAATCATGTATTTCATATTCTTTCATAGTGTTTCCCGAGTTTCATAGTGTCGATTTAGTGATTTTTTAATATTTATCATAATCTAAATATTTTTAGGTTAAAATGTTCATAAAATTAAATTAGGATAGTCTACATAAATTTCTTCTTTAAAAAAAGTTACTTTAATAAAGAAAAAAAAAGTATCCTAAATTCATTTTTTAGTAATTTCGGGTTTAAAATTTAACTAAAAAATGTTGGAGCATAAAAACTATTAATGGGTTAAAGTCTAAATTTTTTGAGTTAAAAATTTTAAGTTTTAACTCAAGGATTGAAGATAGTCTATTAGGGGAAACTTTTGAGCTATAAAATAAGCAAAAAAATTGTTAAAGGTAAAGTTTTTTTTATTTGATTAACTAGCACTATTTGTCACTCACACTGACACCCACGCACAACTACATATAGATGTATTTTATTTATTTATTTATAAGGAGAAGGAGAGGAAAATTAATGGTGAGGGGGTGCTTTGTGTCTTTTTAATAAATATATGGAATTTTCAAATTAGGAAAAGTTGAGTGGGGCCACCCACCTATCCCTAGTAGCCACAAGCTGCTTCCGTCCGGACTTGGATTCTCTGCCCTCCCATTTCGGTGCTCTTCCCGTGCCCTTCTGTTTTGTGTGGTCACGGTTAAGCCACGTCAACATTTTATATTGTTTTTTTATAAAAATAATAAAACAAAAAGAAATAGTAATATAAAATGTTGACGTGGCTTAACCGTGACCATACAAACAGTAGGGCATGAGAAGGGCACCGAAATAGGAGGGCAGACAATCCAAGTCCCTTCCGTCCATACACGTGAGTTAGTGGTACCGCATGCTTGATATTGCAATTCAAAATGTACCAACAAAATTAACTGTTAGCAATTTACTGGTCTTGTATTACAATGAATGAGAACCAAGATTTTAGCACAACTTATGTAAAAAAACACACTACATACACTTGCAAGCTTAGGGAAAGCTATCAACAAACAACAAATTTGACATCCGAAATCTTTACGTTAAACGTTGCCATAACAACTAGCTTCGAGATCGTTTGCGGTCATGAACACGATCATGTCCTGCATCTGTATAAACCATGCTTCAAAGGAAGTAGGTACTGTAGAATTGTGATAAACATTACATGATGAATTGGGTAAGCCTAGCATTACTCTTTTAAAACCTCAACTGCAAGTGAGAGGTCAAAGAGGAAACATTTTTAATGAACAACAGTACCCATCAAACAAAGCATTATACTAGGCTTTAATCCTGAAACTAGGTATCGTGAACTCAATTGGACACCCAAAATGCAAATTGTTCGACCTAATTATCTAACCATGTCAAATGTTAGTGAGAAAGCACAATTACTACAAAATTAGAAGGGTGTCCCTAAATTATCACCTAAGTGAAAATTAGGTTCCTAAATTATATTTTTCCATAAAAATCAGTCATTGAATTATAAAAATCTGTCAATTACATTCTTAATATTAGATTCGAAGCTATTATATTTAATTTTTCGTCAATTTAAGCCACGTTACTCGCATGTGATATACACTAGAGAGTAGATTGATAATTTTTCATAAGGAAATAGTGTATGGAGCTAACTTTGGAGGGTATATTAGACATCAGCGATTTATATGAAATGTTAAGGGCTTATAGGTTAACTTTGGAGGGTAAATTAGACTTTAACAAAAAAATTTACAAAACTGTGATGCAAGGATGACATTGATTTGAGGCAGCTAGAACTATATTGATCAACAGATTCACGGCACCTGCAGCAAGAAAAACCAGAGTTTTCTTCAACTGAACTCAACAAAGCTTGAACCCGGTATCTAAGTTTGAATAAAACAGAATCCATAAAACCAAAACAGTTTTGCAAATAGGGAATTCGAGATCTCCAGTATACCTAGAACGACTTCTCCTAGTCCTCGACAATGATCTCAACGGGCAGCCTCTGACAGGTGAAGGAGAGCTGCATTATGTTTACACATACATAGCTGCAAATAATATACGTGTATCACGGTCACCTGTGATATTCTCACGTTGCAACACCAATAACTAAGCCTTACCGGCATGTTTGTGTTGGAACAGAGAGAGAACCAAAACGAGAATGGCAAAGACAAATCACTGAAACTGAAACTGAAAGGCAAAGGGTCACAACATTTTTAGTTTTTTAGAAAGAAAAAGCCTGTCAGAAGTTACAACAAAGAAAAATGGTTTTCTAAAAACGAAAGAAATGCCCGAAAACTTGGACAACTCTGTGTCTCTTCCTCTCTTGTTTCCCTATCTACTTCTATAGTTGTATCCAAGGTTATAGAACCTGGTATAAGATACAGTATCACGATGCATCCATCCAAAATTGTAGCATGGTTCTTCAAAACGAAAGCTGAAGACAATTGTCGAGTACTAACAACATTCTTCGGCACATTCCATCAATTCTACCTTCTGGCCTCACCACCAATCCCACCAGGCCCGCTTCCATCTTGACACGCACAGCCCTCAAAATTGCATCACCATTTGATACGTTAATGCAGTGGTTCAAACCCCAGTCCGATTATCTAACTCCCAGGGACAGAATTTATACCTAGTCGAAATCAGTGGACTGCTGGTTCAGAGAACATGGTAGAGAATTGGCTGAAACCTCAACTATCTCACGCCTAAAACCATTACTTAGAGATCCCAACTCTGTTACGTCATCATCACTATCAATGGTTTTTGGAGTTGCACGATTTTGATAACTTCTGCGCTGGACAACAAACACATTGAAGTAATAGCTTACCAAGTCTTCCCTTGTTTTTCTAAGAAACCACTTGGATGCACTATCCCAAAAGGAAGAAGAACTTGAGGTATTTCCCTCAATAAAAGGAGAATTTGAGTGATTTAACTTTACCAAATCCTTGAATCTCTTTTCTTCTTCAGCTGTCCACCGAAGAGAAACTTCCTCACCCATTCGATCAAATTGCCAATGATAGAACAAGGAGCCAAGCTCTCTCTTCAATTTCATCCTAGCCTCAGTAATGTGAAATCGGAAACATGCAACAGAACCTGGAAATCCACAGCCACACTTATCTTGTCTTCCTTGGCCAATAAGATCTGTTTCACTAAGGGGGCCGTCTTCTTCACGTTTCAAGGGCCATACCCGTGTACCTAGCCATTTAATATCACTTTCAGAAGCCACCCCAGTCCATTCAGGGACATCAGCTTGAGCATGAGAGCCTATAGAGACATCCTTTTCGCGGGGATTCTCCTCAGACGTTGCATCAGTGGCCAATAAATCAACTTCTGCGGGAGCTTTCTCCATAGAATCGTTTTCCACCTCTTTTTTACGGCAACAAGGGCATGATTGAGATTTAACTGAATGAGGAAGCCTTTCACTGCATCGAAACCTCCCTGAGCACTGGCGACCAGCAACAATATTATCTTCGTACAACAATGGATGCATCTTTAGCTTCTTCTGCAAGTTTAGACCATGATCTGTTTATAAAATTGGAAACTAATTTACTTTCATACATGAATATTCACAGTTCCAGGAAAACAAAAATTGGTGCAGAAAAGGAAAAGGAAGAGCATAGCTAGACAAACTTAATGAACAAGAAGCACCTGATCAAAGAGTTCGGATATTGCTGAATTAAGTAGGGTTGAGGTGTGAACTATCTGGAAACCTGTTTAGGTTTGTAGCTATACGAGCGTATGCAGTTCCCGACAAATTATGTTACCAGAGCGCAGATTACAAACTAATGCAATGCCCTATTAAGGTGGATGGCGATATCATATTGTGGGGGTTAACTTACTCGAGGCAGAAACAATGGCAACTTATCACAGGGGATGATTGTCAGCATCTCGTTAATAACTTAAAAATTTAAAGATACAGCAACAATTCTTTAATTTCATAGATAAATGTTACGGAGCAAGAAGAGTACACTCGAATATGCATATAAAATTCAAGAAATGGCTGTAGTGTAGACGCAAAAGGAAAAAACATTTAGGGAAACACACAAACAAACAAACAAACAAATGTACCTGCTGGAGACATTCTTCAGTCTTTGAATTAACATTCCTTCTTATCAGCAATGCCTCCTTTGCTCTAAGTGCTTGGACCCAGCACTCGTCATCGCTCCTATGCTCTTTCCACTTAGTTGGCCCTGGTATTGCTCCAATGGAATGATCATTTGGTTGCTTTGCAACCTGGACTACCCAATTTAGCATTCCTACTAAGTATTCTCGCTTTCTTTTACGATCATTTTCTTTTTTACTGAGACTAGATAGTGATATCAAAATATCATTCTGATCGTAATTACAAACTTTTTCGTCATCATCACCATTGCATTCTCCAGATACCAGATGAACCTCTCCATCACTTTTGCCCTTCCGCTCTGGCCAACCCGACAACAAACCTCCAAACTCTCTCACCAACTCCGAAGACAACGGATGCAAATCCCCATTTCCCGAACTCCTAGTTTCACAAATCTCCCTAAACCATTTCTCCAGCTCATTCAAATATTTAAAGTAAATCAATTTCACAGAACACATTGCTTCCTGATCAAAACCCAATTCATTGGCAACAAAAGACCAAAAAATGTTCTTCGAAACCGAATCAATCCCACCTCTATCTTTCACCACACAGAACAATTTGAACAAATCAACAGGTTGCCTATCACCAATCACTGCTGGGACAGGCCTAACAAAACCACCTCCATCACCAATTTCCTTAAGAAAAACAGCTAAAACTCGATCAAACATACATCTTAGCCTACCCTTTTGATCACCCTCATCAAAATCCACACCATCCTTTACAGAACCAACATGATTGGTTTCAGGAAAAACACCATTTTTCTGACATGTGTCATTAGTTTCGACGCAATCTGAGACAGACCCAGCTGTTAAGGATGACCATCCTGCCATGAACTTCGATTTGACCAATGAAAACCCAACAAGAATCTTTTTCCCAAAAGATCAAATTCAAAACAACAGAAACAAATGATTTCAAATTTTGGGCAGAGGGTGCGAGGCCCTTTGCCCTCTTTTATTTGCAGAGTGTTTTGGAAATGTCGTTTTTACCTGGACATTTCTGGGTTGCTTTCTTTTTGGTTTTGGCTTCGGAAAGCAGCCACCTTTGTGAATTTGCAGAAATGCGGAGGCGGCAAAAGGGACAAGGGGATGAGCAAGGACAGGCAAGAATAACGTTGGAGTTGAGGAAATTGTCGAAAAAATGATAGTGGGTGACACCCTGACATTACCAGGTGGACTCAAAAATTTGTTTTGGACAGAGATTAGATTACACACACGCAAATATATAAGCTGAGGGAGGAAACAAATGTTTATACTTTATTGAAAGCGGAGAAAATGCAAAAGAAAAAAAAAATTATTGAGAGAAACAATTCAATGAATCTAATGTATAGATTTTTTTTTCTTTTTTTTCTGGCCAAAGAAATAGAAGGTTGATTTTGATAATGTCTGCGTGTAGGTGCATTACTGTATCTTGCCAAAAGATTAACAGTGAAGGAGATGTCGGGTCTAGTGCATTGAGCTAAGTACAATAAGGCGCTTATCGCACTTAGATAAGGAACTTTAGGCTCCAAAATCTCTCAATCATCCTCCTTCGGACGGAAGGGATATCGTTTTGCATCTAGCGAACGAACGACCATATGAGTACTCGAAGACTTCCCTTTATCCTCATTAAAGCGGCGCAATACCTTCTGGGTGTAGTTCGATTGATGTACTAGAATTCCACCCGAACAATGCTCGATCTTGAGACCGAGACAGTATTGAGTCTTACCTAGATTTTTCATCTCAAATTCCGACTTCAGGTGCGCGACAGTTTTCGCAAGCTCTTTAGGAGTTCCAATAAGATTCATGTCATCGACATATACTGCAACAATCGCAAATCCGGAATGTGACTTCTTAATGAACACACAAGGGCATAGTTCGTTGTTCACATATCCTTGACTAGTCAAATACTCACTCAGACGGTTATACCACATTCTTCCGGATTGTTTCAAACTGTAGAGTGAATGCCTCAGCCGAATTGAGAGCGTGTTCTGGGGTTTAGAAGTATTTGAACCAGTCAATGCAAGTCCTTCGGGAACCTTCATATAGATTTCCATATCCAGATCCCCATAGAGATATACGATTACAACGCCCATCAGCTGCATATCCAGTTTTTCGGAAAATACCAAACTGATAAGGTAGCGAAAAGTAATCACATCCATAACGGGTGAATAAGTTTCGTTATAGTCAATCCTGGGGCGTTGTGAGAAGCCTTGTGCAACAAGACGAGCTTTGTAACAAACAATTTCGTTCTTCTCATTACGCTTCTGAACAAAAACCAGCTTATAGCCAACGGGCTTCACATATGGAGGAGTAGAAGCTACGGGTCTAAACACCTTACATTTCACAAGCGAATCGAGTTCGACTTGGATTGCTTGTTTCCAGTTTGACCAATCAGTTCTACGTCGACATTCATCAACAGAACGCAGTTCAATGTCATTGCTCAACATGATCTCAGTAGCTATTGCAAATGCTAATGCATCGTTGACAATCATCTCATTTCTACGCCACACATCATCTAATCTAGCATAATAGACCGAAATCTCACGATTCTCCGGAGGAGGATTCGTCTCTTCAAGGACACTTCCATAATCTAGAATTTCCTCATGAGTTAGGTAGAATGAGTAAGCGATAGTCGGATTCACGGTAGGTTCTTCAGGACCTTGTGTCGTGGTTTTCCTCTTCCGGGGGTGTGAATCCTTTGAACCAAGGGGTCTGCCACGCTTTTGTGTAGGGGCAGATGATTGGCTAGCCGCTAATGTATGTGGATCACCAAGATTGGCTTCTCGAGCTTCCAAGAGGGCAGTCCGTCGTACATTTGGTACATCCATCTTTGCAGGCGTATTCGCAGCTGGAATATGTGATCTTGTCCGCGATAGATCGGTGAAAGCATCTGGAATGCTCTGAGCTATGCTCTGGAGATCTAATATTCGCTGCACTTCAGTTTCAGACTGAGCGGTGCGGGGATCTAAATGAGACAAAGTGGGAGTCGTCCACGATAATTCGCGTCGTTCTTCAGGAACGTTGACGTTCTTATCTCCCATAATGACGGGAAGACTGTCTTATAGAAATGACAATCTGCGAACCGAGCGGTAAACAAATCGCCTGTCAAAGGTTCTAAGTAACGAATAATCGAAGGAGAATCATATCCGACATAGATTCCCATCTTTCGCTGAGACCCCATTTTTGTATGTAAGGGCGGCGAAATCGGCACATATACCACACAACCAAAAACGCACAGATGCGATATGTCGGGTTCGTATTCGGTAACCAACTGAAGGGCACTAAATGGTTGTGTCGCAACAGGCCTCAAACTGACCAACTTTGATGCGTGCAATATTGCATGGCCCTAAGCAGCGATCATGAGCTTGGTACGTATGACCAACGATCGAGAAATCATTTGTAAGCGCTTAATGAAAGCCTCTGCCAGGCCGTTTTGGGTGTGAACATGGGGTACATGATGTTCAACTTCAACCTCAACCGACGTGCAATAGTCATCACAAGTTTTAGATGTGAATTCTCCAGCATTATCTAATCGAATAAATTTGATCGGATAATCAGGGTGGTGAGCCCTAAGCTTGATAACTTGAGCCAACAATTTGGAGAATGCAGCGTTCCTTGTGGACAACAAACACACGTGTGACCAACGTGTGGAAGCGTCAACCAAAACCATAAAGTATCTAAATGGTCCGCATGGAGGGTGAATCGGTCCACAAATGTCACCCTGAATCCGTTGTAGAAAATAGGAGGATTCGAACGAATCTTGTCATAAGAAGGCTTAGTAATAAGCTTTCCCATTGAACATGTTTGACATGCGATTCCTTGGATCGAACCTAAACTTCGGGTTAGTTGATGCATGTGTGAAGATTTGAGGATACGGCGCATCGTTATTCGTCCAGGATGTCCCAAATGATCATGCCAAAGTGTAATTTCATGCGCGGTCCCAGTAGTAGGGTCGGCCACGTAGTGGCATTCAATGGGGCGTATGGTCGTAGTATACAGACCACTCGGGATACACTCCAGCTTCTCTAGAATACTCTTCTGGCCATATTTGTAGGAAGTTATGCACAGAAATTCAACTCTATTTTCTACGTGGGTTTCAACGTGGTAATTGTTGTCTCTAATGTCCTTGAAACTTAACAACGTTCTTCCGGAATGTGGAGAAGAGAATAGAGTGCCTCAGAAATGGTCAAGATTGTACCATTAGACAACATTATACGTGCCTTACCGTATCCTTCTATCATGTTGGATGGGCCTAAGAGGGTTGTCAGTGGTGCATTCTTAGGGATGAAGTTAGTGAAATAGATGCGTTCACGCAAAACTGTGTCCGTGGTTGCACTATCTGCCAGACAACTAACTTTCCCACTAGTCATACCTAGAATGAAAAATTAATTTGAATCGGTCACTTGCATAAAAGTTTATAAAAACAATTATCAATTCAAAATAATTTCATTTATTCAAGGATTAAAAACTTAATATCCATAACAAATCACCAACTAATAATCCAAACATAAAGGAAAATTGTTCAAAAATCAACCAAAAACAAATGAGGGGTTCGGCCACTAGATGGAATTTGGCCCTAATTATCTTATTTCAACTAAAAATAAGTCTATGTCTAAGATTCTAATATTCTATAGTGGTGGTATCCGCCTGAAAATCAGAAACCTCCATCTTTGTAGTTTCCGGTTCGTCCACTTGCATGAAGTTTGATTCAAACTTCTTACGACGAGAATGATATTCATCTACAACCTTCTTGGGAGCTCGGCAAACACGGGACCAATGGTCCTTTGAACCACAGCGATAACACATGTCTGCATCCATGGTTTCAGGTGTTTTGCCCTTATTCTTGAAGTTCGGGGCATTGGGAGCGAGGTTTGGGAGCTTCTGGGCTTTGTTTCCTCTCTTGGATGGGCCTTGACTCTGTTGACCTTGGTGGGATGGCTTTTGGCTGCCCCTACCATGCCCCCTTTGGCGTTTTGGACGTTGATGATTGCTATAATGTGCTTCAGGCATATCAGTCGCCCCAGTAGGTCGAGCTTGATGATTCTTCATCAACAACTGGTTCTACTTTTCAGCGAGAAGTAAAACAGAGATCAAATCCAAGAACTTGGTGAACTTCTGAGCTCTATATTGTTGTTGCAGGAAAATATTAGAAGCAGAGAATGTCAAATGGGTTTTCTCCAGGAGATCCTCTTTAGTCAAAGTTTCATTGCAAAACTTAAGAAGTGATCGGATTCGACAAACTTCAGAATTATATTCATTCACAGACTTAAAGTCTTGGAAGTGCAAATGCTGCCAGTCGTGTCTTGCTTCAGGCAAGAATATGTCTTTTTGGTGATCAAAACGATCAGCCAAAGCGACCCATAATGCACGTGGATCTTCCTCAACAAGATATTCAATTTACAAAGTGTCATGAATATGTCTTCGGATGAAGATCATAGCAGTGGCTTTTTCAGCTTCACCAATAGGCTCGTCCGTTGCTTCTTCAATGGCAGGACGCAAGTTTTTTGCAGTGAGGTGGATCTTCACATCTTGGACCCACTTGAGGTAGTTTCTTCCAGAGACCTCTAAAGCGGCGAAGTCGAGTTTGTTCAAATTCGACATGTTCCTATCACAAAATAGATGGACAAGATGTGGTTAGTGTAATGGAAAAAAATCAATCCATTCACGTAGGAGTAGAACATACAGGTTCTAATAGACATGATTTGGTTTAATTTTGCATGAAAAACTTCGGGTTTTCATGGGTGATGTGCTTAAATGAAAAAACTTCAGGTTTTCAAACAAGGCATGGTTATAAGAAACTTCAGATTTCAAAATAGTTATGAACTTCAGGTTCATATAATCCTGCAGGCAAACACAAATATATACCAACAAACATGCAAAGAAATAATTTTAAGTTTATAATTATAATTATTTGGACTTCGGGCCAAATTAAAGTGTGGGTGAAAAAATATATAACCCATTGGGCCTAAAATAATTAGGCTAATAAAACTCGGGGCCCAAAAGAAAAAACTAAGCCACGGGTGGCTTAATAAAATTGTGGCGTGCACTCCAGGCGCAAGAATGGGCTGAATTTGGACTCGGGTGTAGGCTGCAGGCCAACGGGGAGGACGGGACAGCGGGGGTGGGGGGATGGGGGTTGGGTTGCTGCAGGCGAGCCCAAAACAAAATTTATTTTGTTTTTTTTTTCTTTTTCATCAGGCCGAGGAAACAATTTGGGCCGAGACAGGGAGAGCCTACAAAGGGTTTTTGGGTCACTGCAGGGAGCCCAAAGGAAAAACAAGCTGAGAGAAGAAGCTCAAGAGGGCTCGGGTTAGGTCCAAAAGGGCACCCCAGTGTGTGTTGGGTGCATTTCACTTGAGAAGAACTCCGGACCTGTGACGGTTTGGGGTTCGTGATGACTCGAGTTGAGTTATGATGGTCGTTGACGACCACGGTGGTGAACAGAGATGAAATAATCTCAACGTTATACTAACCAAACCCTAGAAAATTTAAATCGGATTTTCGACAAAATTCCGACGAGATTCAAGTGAATCTCAGTGCAATTTCCAACGTGTGACGACGTTGGGTTGTCGGCAATATGAACTAAAGGTTCAAGGCAGTGGCTGCAGGCCATGCCATGGTCGGGGACACCATGAAAGGTGTCGAGTTTTTGAGACTCGGAGCTTCTGGCTCCGTGGGTTTTCTAGGGAGGAGGAAAGCTGCAGGCTCTCGGATTGGCGTGGAGACCCCATCTGTAGGATGATGGTCATGGGTTCGAAAGAACCCTAGGTTTCCTGTTTTAATTTTTTTTTTTTTTTCAATTCAATTATATGCATATATAATTCAATTAAAAGACAAATTCAATTTGATACAATTCAATAGTATGCATATGCAAAAATATATTTGATTCAATTGATAGCAAATATCAAATTCACATAATTGCAACAATTATGATTATGAGGTATACACAATTTATGTAGGATCTAAAATTTGTAAAACGTAAAGTTGGGTCATGCATCATGGTGAATGTTCATGCTATTAGGGCTGCAAAAATATCGAGTTAAAAGCAGTTGTTTTGAAAGAACCTGATTGCGTGATGATATGGATGAACTGATTTGATGCAGAAAAATTCTCTAACGTCAGATTCCTAAGCGCAGCGGTAGGAGCGTGCTGATAACGTGTTGTGGTCTATTTTATCTAACAATATTTAGGGTGGCTGGCGGCAAGGAGATGAGAGAAAAGAGAGATGTGTTTGTGGAATTGTAGGGGAATGAGTGTTGTTATCCCTCCTACATTGTGCCTTTATTTATAGTAGTAGAAGGAGAGAAGATATTCCTTCTTCCCCAAGTAATACAAGTTGTAATAGGAAATGATAACTAGAATCAAATCTAATCTAGGATTTACACAATCACACTTAAACTAGGAATGTTTACAACAAACCAATATTTTTGTTCAATACCCAAATAAAAAATTCACCAAAATCCCCACCACACACCTTCCTAGTGCAATCACCATAGCAACCTTGCTATGCATATAACAAAGCTTCATACATGTTCAACCAAACTAAAGCTTTTCAAACCTATTTAACCAAAAACACTTCAGAGTTGAAGAATAAAAATGGAGGCATATATTGAATGCAGATAAATCCCTGTGTCGGTGAGGGGGCGGCTGGGTTTGGAGAGAAAAAGAGAGAGAGAGAGAGAGGCAAAGAGAGGAGAGATAAACAGGAGAGAGTAAGTACTGGTTTGATATTGAGATGCTTTTATAAAAAGTGGGTATAAAAAAAAGCTGAGCTAAAAAATGTGTTTGGTAAATACTTAAAAACAACTTATTTTCACAGTTTTGGGTGAAAAAAGCTGAAAACGTGAAGCAGCATAAATGTTGGATTATGATTTCTTGTTAAACGTTGGATTATGATTTATTGTTAAATGTTGGATTATATGTTTAAGATAAAGTTTATAAATATTTTTCTTTTAAAAATAAAGTATATTTAGTAATTCACCTTTATTTATTAAGAAAATTAAATTAATGGCACATATAGTATTATATCTTTTTTGGTCATTTCACATAGTCACAACTGTTTTACATAAAAGCTTACCAAACACTATAATACTGTTTTTTTTTCTTTTCCAAATGTACTTTTATAAAAAAGTTTACCAAACACTCGGCTGCTTATTCTCACAGCACAGTAGAATCAGTTTTTTTTTTCAAAACACAGAAATACCAAACCAGCCCTAAGAGAGATAAACAGAAGAGAGACATGATAGAAAATCGGGAGAGAATGGAGTATATAAGGACAAGAGAGGGGAAGATATAAGGAAATGAATAAAGTGAAGATAGAATGGTACAATAGTTATTTTCTAACTAACCTAAACGCATGTGGCATACTTCATTGACCTATGCATAATTATTATAAATATTTCATTGACTGTCTTCAAAAAAAAAAAAAAGACCATTAATAGATGATTAATTAGTAAAGATTTTATTGACTAAATAACCTTTTATTAATTTTATGTTATTTAAATTGTTAGAATATATAATATATTTTGAAAATTGCGGATGGGCACGTAATATAGAAGGTTGATAAAAAAATAATCAACCATCTTTTAGTCTAGTGATTAGGGATGGGCAAAATATCCGTGGATATGGGTAACTGAGGTTACCTACCCATTTAAATCTCACGGTTACGGTTATGGGTAACTGTTTAGATAAATAAACTATTATGGGTATAACCATTTACCCGTGAAATTTAAATGAGTGGTTATGAGTATTAACCGCAGTTATAAACGGGTAACCACTTACCCATTTATTTTATATATGTAAAATTAACACAAACCATGTTTTCTATCGAACAAAACTTAGATCAATGCTATTGACTATAATGCATTGTTTATATAGCTAATTATATATATTATGTTAATACTTTACATTATAGGTTAAATAACTCAAGAATATTGTCTTCTAAACAGTTTTCGTAACAAAAAATACTTAAAAAATATTATATTACCTTCATTGGTAACATGGATTAGTAGTAAAAGTTTTCCCAAAAGATTAGGAAAATAAATAACAATTCCCCTCAACCCCACTCACTTAATTCAACCCAAGACATGTTCCTCAAACATGTTGCGACTCGCCATTTTAGCTAATCCCTCACTTTTGTTAGCATTGTTACTGTAAGTTATATATCATATATTCTAATTTTGTTTTTTAAAACTAATTTTCTTGCTTTTTCATTCTATATCAATTAAAAATATCGTTCGTAAATTATTATTTCAATTATTGGAATGGTATAAGGACTTAAAAAATTAAAATACGGAAATGTATGATGAATAACGGTGTTTAATTGTTTAAAAAAAATATGGCAATTTTTTTTTAATTTTCAAGTTGTTAAAAAAACATGTAGATGGGTGAAAAATGGGTAATGGTAAAAAAAAAAGAAAAAGAAAAGAAAAGATAAACAAGTTAAAAAGGGTAAATGGGTAAACGAGTATTAAACTGTTACTGTTAAATGGGTATGCGGTTATGAGTATGGTTAACCGTTTATAAACGGTTATGGGTATAGGTATAACCGTTTAGGCAATTACCCAACGGGTAAACGATTATGCGGGTATGAGTATAAATGGTTATGGGTAAATAACCGCGGTCGCCCGCCCGCCATAACTGTTGCCCATCCCTAGAGGAGTAGTGATTCTTCCATGATTATTGGAAGATGTCTTAAATTCGAGCCACCATTTCTAATTTGCCAAAAAAAAAATTGGTTATAGCAAGTTGACCTTTATCACATTGGTAAAAATGTGTTGAGTCTTTATATGAGAGCGTGAGTTCAAACTCCGTCGATGACTAATCTAAAATCTGATTTAACAAAATTATTTTTTGAAAAAAAGAAGAAGTTATATAAGCTTTATAGTTCATTCCAGTGTAGTGTGTTAAAACAAATCTACTAACATATGATATCGGCATTGCCTAAAACGAAGGTTTTCGACAATATTAAGGAGAATCTTAATACTAAGTTGCAATGTGAAAGGTTGGGCAAAGCAGTTTTTATTACAGGAGGTAAGGAAGTGCTTTTAATAATGTTCTAAAAGTTCCCACCTAGCGCCACCTAGGTCTTGTTTAGGCGCTAGGCGGCTGGCCACTATTAAGATTAATCTCTATCGTTTTTAAAAATAAGAAAGGGCACCTAGATCTGCCTAGGCGTCTGCCTAGACCCGCCTAGGTCATGACTCTCACTTAGACAAAAAATAGATTACTTCCATTTTATATTTTATTTTCTCAATAAATTTAAAAGAGACTTATTGGATACTTAGATGAACACTCATTCTATTTTTATCCCCATGTTTTCAATATGTTAGTACTTTATAATTTATGTAAGATTCTCAAAGGCATTAAGCTCTAGTTAGGCGAGGCCTTGGCAGATTTGAGTAAACTTATTATATCGTGTAAATAAATGTCTGTTTATACTTAAAAAATACATAATGAATTGAAAAATAGAATGACATATATATTAAAAAATATTAAAACATATGGAAAACATGGGGAACCAGAATATTATGATTGTTCATCCAAGTATTCAACAAATCTCTTACAATTTATTAAAAAAATAAAATGCAAAATAAAAGTTAGCTATTTTCTATTTAAGTGAAAGTCGTGACCTAAGTGGGTGCCTAGCAAGCGCCTAGATGGGAGAGGCAGGCGCCTAAGCAAGTTTAGGCGTCATTTCTTAATTTTCAAATGCTTAAGAATTAATCGAGACGGTGGCCAGCTACATAGCGCTAAAGTGGAGATTTTTAGAACAGTGAATTTATGTGTCATTCTATTTTGCAATTTATGTATCTCAATATAATTATGTATTTTTTTAAGCATAATTAGACATTTATTCATCTTATATAATAGATTTAATTTAAAAAAAGAAAAGAATCGCCTATGCTCTAGGTCAGTGCCCGCCACTCGACTAGCGCTTAGTGACTTTTAGAACTTTGGCTATTAAAAGTGGTGGGATTGCTAAGTCGACTCATATATCCCAACTCGGTGAGAGGAATACACGCTTGTTTGATACACATGATTGATTGAAATGAAGAACTCTCAAATTTCAAAGTACATTGAAGGTGGAAGTGAACGATTTTATACATGGACAGGATTAAAAGAAGATTAGCTAAGAAGAAAATTTATCCCTTCTATTTTTTTTTTGGTCGAAAAAAACAGACTTAGAAAATTCATCTCTTCTAATCCTACTATTTATGACACACCCCGTCCCGAAGGAGGGCATGCTGGCCGTCACGTGAGAGTGACGTAACCATTTTCAAGAAAAAAATATGCCATGCCATGAATCAAAATATAAATCAGGTGAAATAAGGAATCAATCGGAAATTGAAGCACTAGAGCGTATTTTTACACCTTTCATCGTACAGACTACCTTACGTAGTTCCGAGTGATGTGCAGTGTAGGGCCGTATAGGTCACTGTGGTGACTCCGGCTGAGTGGGATTTTGAGCTATAGAATTAATCGTATAGGACCAACTGCAGGGTCTCCGATTGATTCCTTATTTCACCTGATTTATATTTTGATTCATGGCATGGCATATTTTTTTCTTGAAAAATGTTAAAGACTTGGGATTTGAGTTTTGAGATTACATATGGTTTTATATATACTATTTTCTGGGAAAGTATACAGGTTTTACGGTGAGGGGTTAGAAATGTTTTAAATGAAATGTTTTCGAAAAACTTTATTTTACTGACCCACTCAATTTTGTTTTGCGCCCCTCCAGGTTCAAGTTAGCAGAGCTTTGGTGGCCACGAGGAATCCAACGGTGTTCTGACAGAATTCACAAAAGTAGGATTCACCCTCGGGTGTTATACCTTAGTAATTGTATCTTTAAAGCTTCCGAACTGTGTAAATGGTTACGTCACTCTCACGTGACGGCCATCATGCCTTCCTTCGGGACGGGGTGTGTCAATTTAGAAGAGAATTAAAATAGATAAGTTTTTTTCATGAGTAATTCATCTTTTATATTCTAGGTGGTCAATTTTATAACTTCTCCCTTCCACATACTTTTAATTTAGTAAGTTATTCATTTCAATCCAACTATGTATACCAAATGAGCCATCACAATCTCGAACACAAAAGGCGAGCACGAAAGGAGAGAAAATCTATAAGCAAATGCAATTAGAATTAGAGAATTTTAACGAAAAGTCCGCGTTACTGTTCACTTTAACGAAAAACCATATTTTTACACTAAAAAGTCAAACCTATATTATTCACTTTACCTTTTATTTTGTCATTATCGTTAAAACTCAAAGTTTTCAAGCCATTTTCATTAGTTTTCCTTTAAAATTAACGTTGACGTGTGTTATATCTATTCCCACGCGCAAATAGAAGAAGCTCTCCAACATTCACTTCCATGTTTTGTTCCTTTAATTAAAACGTATTTTTAATTTGGACGTAATAATCCACAAAATACATGAAGAATTGAAAAAAAAAAGGTCTAAATAGCATAATTGAAGTTGAAAACTATACAATGGATTGTCGTGGTGATTAGTATTCATTTTCAACCCACTACGTTCCAAGTTCAAACTTTACCCTCTCACCTTAGTGTATTTTAGTGTCAAATATCGTTGTAATAAAAAGAAGAGCGTTATTAAACTTGAAAACACATGTGTTATTTCAAATTGAAAGGATTTGGGAATAAAATGGAAGATGCATACAAGTTGATTAAGAATAGAAATACAATACACAAGTACAACAACATTGGAGAAATACTTGGTCAGAATAAAACTAAAGATCCCAAAACCCCACACCAAAGTGTAAAACAAATAAATGCAAGGGGACGATCAGAACCGCATTTGGATTTTCTCTATCTAGGGTTTCTGCCCCCTGACAAGGAGCGTTCCCTGCGCCTCCTGTACGAGTCCGAGTGTTCATCCGCCCTCCTACCATATGGAGAGCGTGATCTTCCTCGGCGGTCCCTGGGATAAGGATCTCTGTCTTGCAACCTACGAGGTGAATAGCTTCGAGATCGTCTACGGTCACAATCACGATCACGATCACGTCCTGCATCTTTATAAACCATGTTCACATGAGATATGAATACTGTATCTGGATCCTACATCAAAACTAGTATCTTCCCATCTCAAAGGAAGTTGGCACTGTAGACTTATGATAAATGGGACATGACGAAAAGGGTGAGGTGATATTTTTTTTCATACCTCGTCTGCATTTTCAGGGATTAAAAGCGTGAGGTCAAAGAGGAAACATTTTTAGTGAAAATTAAATCAAGTTGCGCTGAAGATTGAAGGAAATTTCAAGAGCACCACATTCCTCCATCAGTACCCCTCAAACAAAGCATTATACTAGACTCTAATCCAAAAATTAGGTATGGTGAACTTGATTGTACACCCTAAATGTAGATCGTTCAGATCTAGAGGGCCACGCACAAAATAACACAGTAGACCTGTGGTAGTGTGTGTAAAAGGTTACGGGGAGAGGAGTGACAAAAGCTCTTATGTGAGGGTTCCAACCCATGTCAAGGCCAGCAACACTGTACAATTGCTAAAAAAATTATAATACCGATCCATGTCTGTACCTCGTTTATCTCTCAAACCTTGATACCTTCCTGGAGTTGGAGTCCTCCCTCGTTTCCTTTTTGCCTGCATATTTACACAAAATGCAAAATGACGTCATGGAAGATAAGTAAGCGAATAGATTAATCGAAGTGACAAAAAAGGGGCAGATAAACAAGTCAACAATCTACTCAAAACAGTCCATATGCGGCTGCTTGCAACTATTTCAAACTACGTGAAGCTAACTGGCCATCGTGATGATTATGATCCACACAATTGGAAGGTCCACAGCAGTGCGTTATCGTATTTTTAAAGTCACCTTCCTAACTGTATACCAAGCCAATGGCATGCCTTGCTAACCTTACTGGCTGCACGGAGCTTTTCTGTCCAACTTCCAACTTTTATTTTAATTAGATACAACATATAGTTCGGATGGATTAAGTAGGAGAAGCCCAAAAAGCAAATGCGACAAGAAGAATTTACCATGCCTCTAGGGTATTAAATATTGTGGTTAATAAGCAACCATGGAAAACGCTGTTGCCAATGAAAAAGAGGGATAAAGGGCATACAACCCTTGGCAAAATAGTTGAGTTTGTATCGTTGATTTTTGAATGTCGACGCAGAAACCCATGTCGTGAAGGGGATAGTTTTGACTGTCTAGAGCTTAGACTGAATTCGATGAAGCTACAGTGACCAGACCTGCTGCCAAAACTTATTAGGCAACATTTTTGAAGAGGTAAAATCTTCATAAGTAAAAGTATAAACAATTCAACTGCATACTACACAGCAACTTTCTTGATCATTTGACAGAAACTAATACCTTTTCCACTGTAACTAATCGACCTTCAAGCACAGACCGATCCAAATATTTGATGCAGCGTTCTGCATCCTCAACAGTTTCCATTGTGACAAAGCCAAATCCACGGGATTCTCTGGTGCGAGGGTCTGTAACCAGATGGCAGTCCAGTACCTGAAACAAGAGCTCATATGTGATTCTCTTGGAATAAGATACGTATTAAGGCTCTCAAAAGATAATTACTTTCCAAGTTGACATGAAGCTATAGTAAACATGGAGCATGAGCTATTCTATGTTAAGTCTAATAAAGAAAGGACTACACATTTTCTAGGTACAAACATAAAGTTAGAAGCTAGAACGGTTATTTTTATCAATCAATAGTAAGGCTTCACTTGAATACAGGACTAAAGTGTAAATGGAAGGGAAGCCATTAAATTGCCACAGATGTCACCCTCTTCTTTAGAAGATAGAATCAAAATTATCGCTTCCTTTCTAGGGAGATCCAAGCATAATAGGATAGTAAACTACATGGGAAACAAGGTACCTATCCAGTGATGGGTAGTTAGCCTAACTTGTATCTAAAGTACTTGTTATAACAATCTCCCAAATTGGCACTTCCTTTCCTTGTAAGATATTTGTGCTTTGCAGTCATTAGAACTGCAAAGCACAATAAATTACATCGATATGAAGTTGTCCCAGGGTAAGTTGTATCTGTATAAGTTATCATTCTCATATCAGGTGTTCCCTATATGATTTAAAAACTAGATGTGCAATAACTCGTACCTTCCCCTGTTTATTAAAAAATTTCTCAAGATCAGTAGAGGTAACCCTTGTGGATAAGCCTGTTACGTACAAGTTGTTTCCAGGATTGGATGCATCGACAGATTCATGGCTCCTGCAGCAAGAAAAACCATTCTTCAACTCAACTGAACAAAGCATGAACCCAGTATTTAGGTTTGAATAAAACTGAATCCATTAAACCAAAACAGGTTAAATATAGGGAATTTGAGATTTGCAGTATACCTAGAACGACTTCTCCTAGACCTCGACAATGATCTCAACCGGCGGCCTCTGACGGGTGAAGGAGAGTTGTGTGGCGAAGCGGACCTAAGTCAATAATCACCAAAATCAATTGAGAAATTGTGGGACTACTATCATTGATTTGTTATTAAGTGAACAAACTTGCAATTCCAAATAGAACTTAAAACGGATTCTGACCTTCTTTCTCTTGGGTATGGCATCTACGAGTAGACACAGAAAAACAAGCATACAACATTAGATACCCTTCAAAAATATTAAACATTCAGTATAATGTATCAATACGTGTGTACATTCATACATGCATACAACCAAATACGGGCCTCCAACCATATATTCATTTCAGATTCTAATATGCCGCGAATAATATACGTGTATGAATTTGGTTTCAGATTCATAGATTAGTCAAATAAACAGCTTCATTAACTTATGATTATCATTACCTTTACTTTCTAGGAGGTGACTAAAACCCAAAAATACATAATTCAGCTATAAAAGTTAAAATTAAACTCAATGGAAGGCATAATTAAGTTCACAAACACATATTAGACAACAAAAAAACCTAGAAATCTCATAGTTTCCTGCATTTTCTCTGGACGTTTTCTTTTGCTGTTAAATCAAACAGAATAATTCGAAATATTCGAACAATATATGAACGTCTACTTAAGTAATTCGAATTAAATCAATCAAAATACCAAGAAACTCTCGAAAAATTGATCGGGCAAAAGGCATTAAAGAGGTTGAAAGCTCTAGATGGAAATTAGGGGAAAAGATTGGAAGCAGATTTACCTCTGGCTGTGGCCGGTGGAATTGCTGAGTCAACTCGGATGCCCTAACTCGGCGAGAGGAAAACTGCCTCAGACCCGAAAGGGGAGAAAACGTATAAACAAATGCAATTTGGACGATGCTTTCTCAGTTCTCACGTGCAAGTAGAAGAATCTCCAGCATTCACTTTCATGTTTTCTTCTTTTCTTTTACCTTACTTTCCACCTAAAAGTTTACTATTTAATTTTAAGAGAAATGGCAAGGAGAATCGCTTAAAGCGGACCTATGACATAATATTTTATTATACTAGCACATGAATTATGCCAAAAATATGATGGGACCGAGAGTCCATAAAGAGTTTCATTTTGAGAGTCTCCTTAGCATTTCTCTAATTTTAGTTTCTAAACCTTTATGTTAAATGTGATCTTATATCGTATACAATGGTAGAACCTACATTTATTAAAAAGTTTCGTAATGTGATCAGTTTTATACGTTTAGATATTAATTATATCGTATACAATAGTAGGACCTACATTTATGTTAAATGTGATCTTATATTGTATACAATGATAAGACCTACATTTATTAAAAAGTTTCATAATGTGATCAGTTTTAAACGTCTAGAGATTAATTATGACGTTGGACAACCGCAAAATCAATACCTTATAAAACATTTGTATTCGCATATTTGCCCCGATAATGTGTAAATAACGTCAGCGTTTTCATTTTCCTTTTTTGTCTGCATCTGGTCATTCCTCAAACTCAAATTAGGGGCGTATGAAGCTTATGGGAAGAAAATTGAAGATAATACAGCTTGAATAACAAGGAAACTCTTGGGCTCAACCAATTTTTATGTTTTAAACTTTGAAGTGTTCCATCAAATCAACCCAGCGGATAGAATATTAATGGAAATATGGTATTGGTTGATGATAAATTATACAGAAACTGAAAGTCCAGGTTTCTATAGCGACAATCTGCACCGGCATGGGTGATTTTCAACCGTTGATGTAAATAGAGTCCTGTAACAACGATTCAAAGTCATCCATGAACGGGGCAATTGTCGCTGACATTTTTAACAAGGAATGGTAAATACATTCTATTCTATACGCAAATGCAAATTGAACCATCAAACTTAGGGTGAAGAATATAACAATTAGACACCGAGTTCAAAACCGGTGTATTGAAATATATAAAACCCTCAAAAGTTTGAACAATGTAAGGTCAATTCAAGTGGCAATTAAGCATAAGTACAAAGAATGGCAGAAAGATCAACTAAAAAAGAAGAAAAACTCGATAGCCACTGCTGAGTTTACAAATACTAACACAACAAAAATAAAAGATAAACATATAAACAGAATCAATCCTTGAGGAGAGTCTCCATGGCTTCAAAGAAAAGAGGTGCTGTCTCCGGGCTTGGAGTCTTGATCGCAATCTTGACCCCGGGGTTATTCACGACTGTGGTGAGTTCAATCAAGAATGGTATTCCTCGAGGGATTTTTGCAGAGAAATAGAACACGTCCTGGTTGGCATGTTTGCGCTTCGCAATAAAGAACATGTTTGTAGCAGCCAGGCGGTCCACAGTCGCTTCAACATTTCTCAACACAATTCCAGGGAAGTCCTTTGTAATCTCATTTGTATCCGGAAGAGACCTCCACGTCTGCAATGGGCATAAGCATCAGTGTTTTTAAATGCTACAATCAAGACTCTTTTAGTTCAATCAATTTTTTAACTGGCAGTAAATGATCAGAAATTTTGTATTAGTAAGTTCCAGACTACACTGCTTTCCGGTATTTTTACCCCCATTTTAACTTCTGTACCAGAACTTATGTATTAAAATATTTCAAATTTTAATTTACAATCCGCATTTTGACCCACTTCACCTTCATTCTATCCTATAACCCTTCTCTTTAACAAAATGGAAATATAGCAACGAGCCACGTGGCCACGACATTGCTGTAGTAATGGCCCTAACGGAATGCTAGATGTCCATTGTTGTGGTACTCTATACCTCCCAACCTAGCCCCTTTCCATGTCTAACTGAACTACACCATTGTTTAAATATACTGGAATAATATAGTCAATAAACTTCAAAAAGGCAACATAAATTTTCGGCTTGATGTGGGGTCTTATATCTAGTAGGACGTGTCGTGAAGTTCAAACATTGAAAACACAAATGACCCTACACTAAAAGTTAAAAGAAAACAGAAGGTGCATGATGATTTTACCTCAAGAAAATTTGCACGCTCCATTCTTCCATCATCAGTAAAGAAGACATGCAATGATATTTTATCGGTAAAGTACCAGACTGGTTGTTGACTGTTTTTCACAGCAACCTGCAATAGTGAGCTTGGAGGACCTTGAGACATATTCTGGAACGTAACCATAGGCAAGAGAGTCCCGGCAGATGTCCCAGGTTGCAATTGTGGAACCTAATGGGGATCAAGGTATTTGTGTTATAAATTTTTGTTTGGGAAGAAATCTCACTCAATTTACATGTTTAATAACTACCTGAAGGGGTCCAGCTGCTGCAAGCCCAAATGTATTTTTGTTGAACTGAATCATGAACCCATCCAGCGGAACCTGTGTGTTGTTCTCGAACAATAAACTGTAAAATATTTGCTCTTCCCTACGTGTCAACTGAGCACTGATTTGTAAACCTTGACCAGTAGATGCTGGTAGCACGACAGGCAACGGAGGTCTGCAATCAAGGCCAGAAAATTCAATAAGTTCTTTTGATACTTTACACTGACATTGAACGATGACTATTTGCAGCATCTAAATTAAACACTGGATTCATTTTATCAAACAGTTCAAATTAAAGGTTTTTATTTATTTTTTGGGCATGAGCTTGTATGTAATTTTATTTAAAGACTAATGCTCACACAAAATGGAAACCAAATCACCAACAGCCAGCGGGGTCAGTCCACTCCACATGACAAAGTATCCACCACACAAATAAGACCACTATGCAACTTCCACTATACTTACCCAGCAGGAGAAGCAGGCTGATCCACAGGGACAATAGCACTATTTTCCAGGCCCATCAGGTCACCAAGTAAATCTGGCACTGGAGCAGGTGCAGGTGCAGGCGAAACTGGTGCAGGTTGTCTAGATGCAGCATATGGAACACCTGAACTAGAGCCGGTTGGGGATGCAGAACTATCAGCAACATGAGCAGGTGATTCAGAATTTCCTGTTTCGCTACCATAGTCCTCATCTTCAGTTCTTTGGGCTGTGGTCTTCACACGGGTAACAAATGCTTCTGGAGGCTTGTGATACACAGAGGATAACGTAGCAATGTTAGCAAGAAGCTCATCAAGAAGAGATGGATCAATCAGGTTTGAATCATCACTGATCACTGGCTTCTCAGCTAACACCACATCCTTGGCTGCCTGTGAGATAAGAAGCATTCCCATGAGCTCAATACTATAACCGTATAAGGATATGCTATTCTAAATTGTCAAACTATGGTTTTGCAAAGGGTTCACTGCATGCCATTGTACTGGAATGGCATATACATGAGCACAATAATGGCAACCAGTAGCAATCTTTACCTAAAATAGGTTTCAAACCCCAACCTGTCCCCCCAAAGAAAACAAAAGTGGAAAAATAGATTTGTGGTTGTACATGTAAAAGAAAAGGGGCATGCATTAACTATTGGATTGACAGAGAAACAAAATATTATATATCAACTTAAGGGGCAGAGAGGGAAAAAAAAGATTGGTTGTTATATTGAGAAAGAAATGGAAAATCATTTTGGCCAAACCCACCTCTGGGTCAGTTGATAGAAGACGCCAATATATGTAGGCCCGATCTCGCAAATCAGGATTGTCTGTTTCCACAGTAGCATTATTTAAAACAACCTGCAAATATGGATCTACACAGTGAGAATTTTACTTGGATAATATCTAGAAAATACTACTATGGCCCAAGTATGCAAGGAAATACTTTAAAATTGAATAAACATATAAACCTTAGACATTCGCATTCATAGTAAAAAAGAGTGTCGCCTCTTAGGTACTACATTATATTAGAACAACGAAATCAGAACAATGGCTGCTTTAATGATGGTATTCCGCATTCCAATATGTCATTTATGGTAAAAGAAGGAGAACAGAAGCTAGAGAGGATAACTATGCATGAATAATACAAAAGCAGAACCTGTATCATCTGCTGTGGTCCTTCAGTTGGCTTCTTAAGAAAGAGTTTAACAGTTGCTGTCAGCAATTGCAATTGGACATGTGCAGGCTCTTCAGGGAAACTTTCCAGAAAACTTTCAAGTAGCTCATCAGCATTGTCAATTCGTTCCGCATATTCACCAATTATCCAGATCATGGATGCCTTTTGGGGAAGAAAAAGTGAGAAAGAACATGAGCATAGAAACATGAAGTACAAATCAGAAGGCCTAAGCAGTGATATATTTAATAGCAAAGCAAAAAGAAAAAACATAAATCTTAAGCTGGGGATACTTGAGTACCTTGGCTTCTGGTTCATCTAAAGTGTCAAGGCTTTCGCACAGAGTTGCAATAATGGACTCGTAGCTGTAATCAAGATAGCAATCCATTACAAAGTTTGTAAGGGAAGATTCCTTTTTTTTTTTTTTTTGAAAGGATGTAAGGGAAGATTCCTTCATCATCAAAATTCAAAATTAAAAAAATGAAAGCCCATAACTTACGTATTTGGATATCTTCTAAATATATCTTTGATGACAATAATGGCCTCTTGAACTACATAATTTACTTTGATCTTAATAAGCTCCAGTAAAACAGTAATGCACCGCTCAGCTGCTCTTTCTAATTTGATGGCACAGCGACCAATGGCACGGACAGCTTTTCGGACAAAATCCACATCTACTTCGGTAGCATACTCTTTAAACTCCAACAAAACCTGCAGAAATGTTGGAGCAAGCATGATTTTAACTCCACTTTGAGAGGTGACAACTTTCAACCATTAAAGTATAATATGAAAAAGTAACTCCTGGCAAGATTTACATACCTGGTCTATATTTCGGTCTGAAGCAAGCTTTATCATGATTTCTAACTTTTCCATCTTTACATAAATTGGATCATTGTACTTGCAGAAGAACACCTATAAAAGAATCGAGCGTTATGGGAGCTTGCCTTGCTTACGATTCAGCTACATAGTTGATAACAAGTATCAACTCCTTGTTAAAGTGCATCAAACAACAAGACTCTACACTGAAACTAATTTTTATTTACCTTAATTTCATGAGCGAGGATTGTGGGTCGTCTCTGCACTATAAGGTTGATGTTTCTCAATGCAACATATTGTATCTCAGGCTCAGCAGATAGTAGTGTCACGAGTGGAGGAGCCATCTTTTTGCAAAGATTTCTGACGACATCAGTACTAGTTATAAGTTCCATCTGTTGGAGGATCATCTGCAAGTAAAAAGGTATGGAAAAGACAAAACAATTACAGAGGTTACCAATGATGATAACTGAAAGCATTAACAACGACATAATGATTCAGAACATTACAAAATGGAATCCCCACCTTAACAGCTGAAAGTACAACCGCACAGTTAGCATGTTGTAATCGTGGTGTAACTCGCTCTACTATATTTTCAGCTTCACGAGCATCTGCTGCCTTGTATTTAGAAAGAGCGTCCAATATGAAAACTTGACCCCACCTGAACACTTATATAATCAAGTTAGATAGACAAATGAAAAGGATTTTAACAAAAAGCTAACATGATCTAGCCGCATAAATAGTATTCAGTACATAAAAATAATTGAAGTCGGCACTACTAAAAGTAAACATACTCTGTACATTCATTTAAGGCGGTAAGGAGCTTTGACAGAGTGTGACTAGTGATCTCAAAGATGGGTCTATTACTATTCTCTTGAATTTCGGCTAGAGCAGCCACAGCATTTGCTACAACCATAGGATTATTATCAGATATCAAATCCTTGAGGGATTCCAGAAAACCCCTATCCTCAACTAACTCTGCATTTATGTCATAAAGTTTGGCCACACATATGGCTGCTGTCTTCCGCACATAAGGATCATCATCCTGTCATGAAGTATAGAAAACTAAGAAACAGATAACAAGACACAAGCCAAGCAAAATACTTTACAACATGTTGAAAAGTAAACAGCTGAAGCTGCAAATATTAACAAACTTAAGACTAAGTTCCGAAAAGCAAGTATGCAAAAATGTATAAGCACTAAAAATCAACCTTGAGACATCTCTGAAGGGGATCACATAGATATTCTGTAATTTTATCAACACGAATGCAACCCATTGTCCGGACGGCTAAAGCACGAATCAAAGGGTTTGGGTCCTGTGAATCCTGCATAATTGATCACGCAAAACAAAGCAATTAGAACAAAAAATCATTAAATATATGCTTTGTTCATTTTTAACACAAATAGGAATTAAGCTCATCCTTTCCAAAAAGAAAAAAAAGGGTGTGTTCCTATATCCTTTGGAAATGCCATAAGACCAATTTGGCTGTCCTCAAGATCATATTTGGAACATCGCTTGGTCAATTATAAAGACGGAAAATTAACTGAACCAGAGGGTAAAGAAAAAAGAAATGATATTACTGACTTGAAACTTAAATATGGAGTGAAATATCAAATTTCTACTTGCTTTAGCATGATAACATTCTCTTCTTTACAAGACCTATATGTTTGAATTATTAATGTACACCCTTGACCCCTCGCAATTTCAGCATCTATCACATATACTTTGCCCGTTAACTTATAATCAAATGGCTATATTACACCTGTATTTTCTTCTCCCCTAATTGCAAGCATACAAGTCATCTGTAAAATGTCTGAATTGACCTAACCTGATTACATGGAAATGTGTGGTACTAAAAAACTATGAGAAGATATAAATTTCAAAATCAGCAACCAACATGTTGGGACAGATTTTGAAATCAAGATTTACACCAAAAATAACTGCATGAACTGTAAAACACTGAAGATTTCATAGCAGTTTTACCTTGACAAATGTATTCACCGCAAGTATCGCTAGGTCAGGCTGGCTTTTAGCATAATTTATCAGATACAAATAGACAAGCTTCTTCAGCTCCAAGTTTTCTGTTTGCATGCAATTCACTACATCTGTGAAAAGTGACGAAACATCCTTCCCAACAGTCATTGCGGCGATCACCTTCTTGACCGCATCTTTTCTCTTATCCTGTACCACGCATAAAAGAAGATTATGTTCTCAATGTTTCCGATAAAGCACAATCAAATATGATGGTGCAACGAGCGGTCGTGGTCATTGTCAGAGGGAATCAAACAAATAACAGGAATGAACTCATAAACTACGCCGATATCAGAAATGTAAATTTACCATGTAAAACTACAATTCACGGCACCACGAGAAAACGCTCCGATTTGTACTATCAGATAACAAACGGAATTGCACTCAAACAAAAAGAGCACGTTTTCATTTTCGTTTTCATTTCCATCAGTTTCTCCAGCACCAAACAGAACACAAAGCTCATTACAAGTGACACACACACATACCGTATCGGATCCGCACAATTCCAGATCCCTAAGGTCGCAAGTAACGAAATTCGAAGAAATCGAGCAGCAATTTAAGCAACAACTCAAATCGCAAACTAACAGATCTAATTAAAATCAATCAAAGATTGGCAACGAAACGCCGTAACGAAGAATCGAAAACCTAATAGAAGTAGATCACAGATCAATTTGAATATGCACATATGATTGTAGAGAGAGAAAGAGGAGAGAGCGAGAGGGGACCTTGTATTGAGAATTGAGCTCCTCTTTGAGCTCAGGGATTTCGCCCTTCTTGGTGGTGGAGAAGTACTTGGAGTCGTGCCCGCTCATCTCTTTGCTCCGGAGTTGTCTCCTCTCCTCGCTTTCTTCTTTCTCTCTCCGTCTGCAACTCAATGCCTCAGACCAAAATGCTCGTCTAAGAGACGACGACAGCAAAAGAAGAACAAGAACAAAAGAAAAAACCGATGAAAAAGAGTAAATTGTAGCTATGGTCCTGAAATTTACTCAAATTGGAGCAATGGTCATTCAACTAAAAATTCATTACTATTGGTCCTTCAACTCATTAAAACGTGCAGCTATGGTCCCTCAACTAAAAATTCATTACCTTTGGTCCCTCAATTTTAATTCAACTGGAGAAATGGTCCCTTAACTTTATCCCAATTGTAGCTATGGTCCTTCAAACATAACTTGTTTTGACAAAAATTTTTACGTAGTTGACGAAAATGATCATAATTACACACTTTGATGAGTTGAGGGACCCTAATTAAGTAAATGGTTATTCCAACATAACATATTTTGACAAAATTTGAAGAAATTAATGAAAATGACTATAGCTACACATTTTGATAAGTTGAGGGACCAATGGTAATGGATTTTTAGTTGAGGGACCATTGCTCCAATTTGAGTAAAGTTCAGGGACCATTGTTACAATTTACTCGATGAAAAATTACTTGTGTTAAATCCGAGCCGGTGGGAGAACTGAGCTAAACCGGGCCGCTTTTTAATTACGAGACCATATTATTCTCCTCCAAACTATCCTCCGACACCGTTTGCTATTTTTATTTTTTACTGAAAATTGCTTTTACTTTGGGCGTTTGTTTGCCCTCATTAAGTGGGACTGGACTAGACTAGACTAGACTAGCTGTTAGTCCAATACTGTGTGTTGTTCCATGATGGGACTAACATTAATGAGACTAAAGGGGACTAGCATGGACAAAACCCTTCACTAAGAGGTCTTAGCGAGACCCCCAATAACCATGGGACTAGCTAAGACTATCATCTCTCGTCCTCGTCATGCTCAACAACCACTCCCGATAGACTCCTCGTCATCTCCGGTCACCTAAATCATAATAAAATATTAATAATTTATATATTAAATAATATAATATTAGAATTTGTTATTATCCAGCTTCTTAGTCCAACACTGCACCAAACGCTTCACTAAGTTAGTCCAGCTTAGTCTAGTCTAAGCCAGTCCAGCTTAGTCCTTGAAGCTAGTCCAATGCGAGATAGTCCGGCGCAACAAACGCCCCCTAGGGTATAGTCAAATTAAAATTGGAAATGACTTTAAAAGATTTTAGAATTATGAGATAGTCAATTAGATTTTAAGGTTAATATCGTCAAGCTCTTTGGTTTATAACATTTAGGACATTAAGTTTTTTTTCATCTCAGAATGGTATCTGAATGAAGTCAAAATTTTGGAAGTCTCATACTTTAATTAAGTCAGTCGTTAACTGGTGGTGTGACCTTCAAATGGACAATGACTTGGCACTATGTGGGGCCCACGTGAATATTATGTGCTAGCGTTGATTGATGAGATATAGATAAGTCGTACAAGTCACTATAGGTGACTCCGACTTATGTGCTAGCGTTGATTGATGAGATATGGGTGCAGTCGTATAGGTCACATTATGTGACTTCAACTTGCGTGCTAATATAGATTATTGAGCACATGATTATTTATATTACTGATGAGTTGCTGTGTCGTGGTATATTTATGGAATTACTGTTGATATATTTTTGATTTCACATTGATACGTGATATGATTTTCTGGAAACTATACAGGTGTTGCATCGAGGGGTTATAACGTTTTAGAAGGTTTCTATTAAAATTTTTATTTCTAGGGCTAATCACCCTTGTTTTTCTTTCACCCTCCAGGTTTTATTAGCTGAGCTTTCTTATCATCGAGGATTCATGGCAAATCTTAGTATTGAAGATTTCTTTCGAGGGTATGATTATTAATCCACTCTACTGTACTTACTTATGCTCTAACGTCACGTGTGAAATGGGTTCATTCCTGCTCACCAGCGCACTCTGATTTTTAGGCACTCTTAGGTTTAAATTTATTCACTTTTTTTCCACATCATTATACTTTATGGCTTCGTCACCTTCCAGGTGTCGGTCAGCACAGCTCGATTTGGAGTCCTAATGGATATCCCGGGTCAGGGTGTGTCAGTTTGGTATCAGAGCATAAGTTGGGCAGTATTGCGTTCATCACACGCGTGATGTGAGCATTCTTGGTTCTCAAGTCTAATGTTTGAATCTTGCCACCTCGTCGAATACGGAAAATATGTTAGTTGCTCCTAAGTTTTGGGCATATTTGATGACTCGTCGATCTTTAGAAGATCATTTTGGCGAGTGTCTCTAGATCATAAGCAAATAACTTTTCTGCCAAGGAAAGGTGTGGAATTGAGACTAGTTGATGGCCCTAACGTGGGGTTAACGTATCATTATTGGTGTATCGCCATGGATTTATGGGTCAATCTCATCACTATTGTTAACCGTCATTATTAAACCTTTTGAGAGTAGAAATCAAAAATAGTTTTGATTCCTTGGCGATATTCGGGAGAATACCACCATTCCACTTCTTCGTACTTTTCTTTCATCTTTTCGTACAAATCCTATTTCAAATTGGTGGTCTATGTAACAAACTTTTGAAACTCAGAGTTTTCTCTTGAAGCTTGTTGAATTCATAGTAGTCTTACCAATGTATAGAACCATTTGGAATGAACTATTTTATCCGTGATTTAAAGTTAACAATTATCATCTTTGTTTGGAAATCGAATGACATTTCTCTATGGAGAACGTGTCTAAAATCTTTATCAACATTAGAACTTCTTAAATACACTTACTTTTTGGAAATGACTAAGATTCTGACAGTGGCAGTAGAAGAATTTAATCAGCAGCTATGAGTGCACTATAGTGTATCTTTCCGGTTGTATGAAAATGACATATCTACCCTTGAACATTCTTAGCTTGTTCTATTCCATTTCAGTTGGAGAATTTGAGTATCGATATGGCGTTACCTTTAAACCGTCAGGAAATAGTTCGAATGATTATAATCACCTTGTTGAATGAATGGAGTTTGGAAGTATCATTATATGCTCTTAGTATAAGGTATTTTGTACGTGTAGAGAATGTGAAAATTAATAATCATGATGTTGAACCAATGTACGCTCATGTGGTGTTTCAATTGGTGGTAGCTTTACTTAAGTGGGAAACTGTATTCTTCCAGCCCCAAAGCTTAAAGTATTGGCGATGGTTTATTTTCTTGAAATGGGCGTTGAAATTCCAACAACAAGACACTTGTGAAGACAACTAAGATAGAAGTGGGATGTTTTTAGCTTATCTGTGGGACGTGATCTAAAAGTCCTCGTTCGTGACATGATCAAATGTGGAGATAAAACAGAAATAAAAAATTGAGGCTCCACTTGAGGTGATTGAAGAGAATTTTCAATCTAGGCGTCTCGCCTTTGGTTAGAGTAGAAGGAGTTGAGGAAATAAAGTCTAAACAAACTGGATAACCACAGTTTCTTCTCTGTTTACTTTCGGAGGATGATGACATTATGAGAAAGCTGCTTCTAGATCTTTATACAAGTTTAGGCAATCAGAAACCCAACAAGATTATCATCTTAGTGTATTTATATTTCATCGTGTTACGTGTTTTACTTCCAAGCCTTTGGAAGTCTTTTTAAAGGTTGTAAGTATTATATGTTGTTTAGTATCACATTTCCACCCCTAAACTAACGATTAGATTGAAGCGAGTTAGAATTATGTGTAACTATGGTTACCTTCCTAATTAGGAGTATGGCATCAGTTGAGATAGGATATAAATATTGTATGCGCAATTTGTGATTTACAGAAGAGTATTGCGAACAAGTATTTGAATGATTGAGATTGTGATGTAGAAAATTTTATGTTATTGACAATGTATATGTAATTCCCAAAGGGGGGCATGATGGTAATATTGCACCCTCGAGAATTGTTACTTACTTAGCATGACAACAGTGAGTTGTCGATATCACGGAATGCAGACCGTATTATCAAGGACTTATTCGTTGGATTAGTGGAGCAAATAAATATGTAGGTCTTTTTACGTTAGTACATATATCTTATTCTTCCATATCTTTGAGTTTTGTGTAACAATGATTTTAAAATTTCGGGGACGAAATTTTCTTAAGGGGGGTAGATTGTGACAACCCGTCCTAAATTTTACATTTTTATTAATTTTAAAAGTGTGAATTTACGGAAATGCCCTAGAGGTGAAGGTTTTTGGCTTTCGTTGACCAACGTACAGTGGGATGTACAAAATTCTTTTAGCGTATTCATGAAGTACTCGACGATACAGATGCGTAAGAGTAAGCAGAAGTGAATTTGGAGTTACGGGTAAAGTTTTACGGAACTACAAATCTGAAAAGTCCGTGGGTAAGGACACTATTTATTATTTTATGCATTTATCATATTTATATGGTTAATATTTTAATATTAGTTGAAAAAAAAGGGAGGGAATTAGAGAGAAAGGAAAAAAAAACAGAGGAAGAACAAGGGGGCGGAACTGCCCAATCGTGGAAGAGGAATGAGGGAATGAGCAGCCAATGAGGAGGAGAGATGAAGAGAATGGCCAATTAGAAACAGAAGAAGGGAGGGGAAAAGGGAGAAGAAAGTGGGGGAAACACGGGTTGGCCCCATGTAACCCGTCGGGCACCACCCACACCGCCACTTTCTCTACACTTTTCCATCGGTTCTCCGGTGATCTAACCCTCATCACCACCTAAAAACAAATCCTTATCTTCCCCTCTTCCATTTCCAACCAAATTTTATTGGGTTTGAGCTTGAATTTGAGTATAACGAAACCCATGGGTTCCGTGGGTGCCATGGTGAAATCAGACGATTGTGAAGGTAACCCAGTAAATTACCACTACGAAAAAACTTCCCTAGAAACCAGGAACAAAGCCCAAACAAGTTTTGGAGCGTCGAGTTCGATTTGAGGACGAATTGGAGAACACCCAATTCAAAGGTTTCCGTACGGTTTGAGCTAATTTGGGGCCTTTTTTCGGCCAAATTGGCCCTAGTCACAGGTATAAAAGTTGTTCCACTCATTGAGACCTTCATTCCTGTAAAATTTGAGAATTTTTAAAAATAATTGATTTTTCCGGTGAGTTGGGGGCCGACCGCCACCCGCGGCGGCGCGTGGTCAGCGGGCTGACAATGTCATTCTAAGTCTTATTAGATGCCCTGAGTTCCTATTTAAGATCCATATGATGTGAATTGATTATTGTGAACCTAGTTCAATTAACGTATATCATTTGATTATTATAGCAATCGATGATCCGACCGTTGGATCGTTATCAAACTTTAATATGTTATAGCACATAATATTTGAAGATCATAGGAGCTGACGGATCGGGAATCTGTGATGCGGATCTTCCCGAATTGAATTTGTAAGTTCGTAAAGTAAACGTTAACCGCCACTTGGTTTTATCAATTGGCGGAGATCCAACCGTTGGATCATAATGAAACCTTAGGACGTTGTTCTAGGAACATAATGTGGATCCTTGGAAGCAACAGATCGAAAATTCGTGATGCAGATCTTCCGAATTGAATTACGTAGGGATGTGTTTTATGTAAATTATGTATTCTATCGGTAAGAACTCTGAGATGTGATTTGATAATTATTCTAGGCGACGATGGTTCGTGATGTCACGATATGCGTGCTAGGGAGTCGTAGCGCGGACCTCAGGTGAATGGGTATTTTCCTTTCTATCGTGTGTATATATATATGATTGATAATTCCACAAACGGTTATAAATTTATTATTGCATATAATTACTGTAAATGCTTTGAAGTACTAATGCGAACTATGAATGTCTTGATCCCTGTTTAGGGTACGTAGGTAGTCTAACGAGATGTTAAATGCAGTCATACCATAAATTAGACTAAATAATTGAGACAATAGCCTTGTTTGGGAAATTGTGCAATGTGAGGGACATTGGTGGAAAATGTGAGATTTAACCTTATAACTTAGTGATTGGATGTTGGTCATAAATCATTGTGTGAAGGATCGAGAAATTGAAGTAAAGAATCGTAAGTATTGATAGTTAGTCAAATTAGTGTTTAGTTGAGCTTGTCACTGATAATTATTCCTGACAATTAATAGTTCGGGAGTAGGGCGTTATAGATTGTGCGTTTTGCGCCACATTATTGATATATATATATATATATTTGGAAGCACTACGATATGGTTAAGTTTTGGATTGCATCATGGCATATCCATTATTATATTATTGCGCATAATTATTGTGAATGCTTTAAAGTACGAAGGTGAACGCATGATGCACAGATAAGTTCAGGTGAGTATATGTTGTGAAATGTGGGATGTATGGTTATGATTACATTTTATTTGGAACGATTGAGTGATGGCATGACTATATTTATGTTTTAAGCAACTCCGACATTGTCGTACTGGTTGTCTATGAGTCGTACATGCCATATTAGATGCATTTAGAGCTCATAACTCTGCACCCCCGTGTTAGTGCTCCCGCCCGAGGACAGGGCCTAGCCTTCACGTGATCGTCCCGCACCACACACTCACCTTGGATTCAAGGTATGTGCCAGCCTGTCGTACATACTACATTAGGTGGTTCCGACTCGTAGGTGACTTGCAATACTTCTTACAGCCTTCACGTGATCGTAGCACTTGAGCGTAATTATTTACACCCAGCCCGTCGTACATACCACAAGAGGTGGTTCTGACTCATGTGCAGGGATATGTGATGAGCTATGGATTCAGCCGTACAGGCCATAATAGGTGGATTCGGCTAACATATTATTGGGATATTGATTGATGAGATATGGATAATTCGTACAGGTCACTATAGGTGACTCCGACTTATGTGCTAGCGTTGATTGATGATATATGGATAAGTCGTACAGGTCACTATAGGTGACTCCGACTTATGTTCTAGCGTTGATTGATGAGATATGGATAAGTCGTACATGTCACTATATGTGACTCCGACTTATGTGCTAGCGTTGATTGACGAGATATGGGTGCAGTCGTACAAGTCAAATTAGGTGACTTCGACTTGCGTGCTAATATAGATTATTGAGCACATGATTATTTATATTACTGATGAGTTGCTGTGTCATGGTATATTTATGGAATTACTGTTGATATATTTTTGATTTCACATTGATACGTGATATGATTTTCTGGAAACTATACAGGTGTTGCATCGAGGGGTTATAACGTTTTAGAAAGCTTATATTAAAAAATTTATTTCTAGGGCCACTCACCCTTGTTTTGCTTTCACCCTCCAGGTTTTATTAGCTGAGCTTTCTTATCGTCGAGGATTCGTGACAAATCTTAGTATTGGAGATTTCTTTCGAAGGTATGATTCTTAATCCACTTTACTGTACTTACTTATGCTCTAACGTCACGTGTGAAGTAGGTTCATTCCCGATCACCAGCGCACTCTGGTTTTTAGGCACTCTTAGGTTTAAATTTATTCACTTTTTTGTTTTCCACATCATCATACTTTATAGCTTTGTCACCTTCCAGGTGTCGGCTAACACAGCTCGATTCGGAGTCCTAGTGAACATCTCGGGTCGGGGTGTGTCATTATGGTCTAGGGAAAGCTTGATCATCTGTCGTTGGATGAGATCAAACGGTGGAGAAATATATGTGTTTTTTATGTTGACTTTTTCTCTCTCGTTCCTCACACATTCTCTTTCACAGTCGAAGCCAGATTCGATCACCATCACGGCCACATTCAACACACCGCCAGAAGGTCAACAGCCTTAGCCGAGCCATAAGGAAAATGGTGAAACGGAAGAGGTGAAACAGTTGCAAAAAATGATAGAATCGTTGAATGTGGAACTCTGGAAGAGAAACAAACGCTAGCTGCGGTAGTAGTGGCAGTGGTGGTTCTGAAGCACCTTCAAAAATCACACAGGGAATCAGATTTCAGAGCTCGGTGAAGATTCGATTGTGTCTCTTCAATGGTGTTAGGGTGTGCTTGTTTGACATCTTTAGCTCTCACTGGATTGGACTAGACTAATAGCTAGTGTAGTCAAGTGTTTGGCACATCAAATGCTTAGCTTTAATGACGCTAGCTCGGACTCGCCTCAACTTCGGCCTCGCTAACTGGCACTAACTAATCCCGACCGAAAGTATGGTATTAGCCAGGACTAGATCTCGCCGCTCTCTTGGAACCTTGTTCTGATTGCCACTCAGTGATTGGACTGGAAAAGAGGCGGAAGGAAGAGAGAGAGTGATTTGGACAAAAAAACAAAGGGAGGAGAGAGAATGAGCTGAACGGGAAAATCGCCATGGCCGCCACTCGAATTGGAGATCCTAAGCTTGAGAGGAATGAATTGGGGTTTTTTTGGGGAATCGAGAATTTAGGAGGCAAGTCTCCTGTGATGATAATTCCAATCTCGTTTGTAACAGAGGGAGGAAAGTAGAGTAGTTACTGGGGGTGAAATGGGACAAAAAAAGATAGAGGGGATGGAGACGGTGGTATGAGGGAGAAAAAGGCAGAAAAAATGGAGAGGGAAGGGAGGCAATGGGCGGAGATAAAAATGATGGAAGAAGATGATTCTAGCGAAAGGGAAAACGATAAAATAATAATAAAAAATTGGTAGATTAGATTAAATTAATGATAAAATATTGTATATGTTGTCACATATGTTCTTATCAATATGTGATTATGTAAATCCTAAGTAGAGATAAAACAGGAATCCTTTGGGATCTAGAAGATCTTTCCTAATATACTTTGTATTACTTGGAGAGCAAGTTTCTCTCATCCTAATTACTATAAATAAAGGCACAAGGACTGGGGAATTAACACACAATTCCTTAAGTCTATTCTCCAATCTCTCTCTCTTCCCTTTGACGCACCTCTTTATTAAATATAGGTTATAACACGTTATCAGCACACTCTTCACGATGTGCTAAAGAGAATTTATTATTCTTCAATCAAGGGAGTATTACGTCTCAATTAATTTAATTGATTCAATTTTTCATATACTTTTATTGATTCAATTTATTTTTCTTCTTATGTTGAATATGATACAAGCTTGAAGATGAAAGCCGAAATTGAAGAACGAAACCCGTTCACAATATTTATCACGCAATCCAGGTTCTTCTAAAACAACGGTGTTTGTCTTGATATTTTTTCAGCCTTGATTGCATGGACCTTCACCATAATGCATGATCAAACTTTACGATTTACGAATTTTAGATTCTACATAAATTGTTTATGCATTATAATCATAATATTACTAGTATATGAATTAAATATGTGTGAATACAGAAACAAAAAGAAAGAAGAAAAGGGTTGTTGAAACCCTATAACTCGTAATGGGCTTAGATGCCCTAGTCTTCTTTAGACTGGGCTTGATTAACAAATCCCCAGCTTGAGCATGCAGCTTGTTCTGGAGCCGCTGAGCCGAAGCTCGCGCTAAGCATGTCAGAACGACTTGTCGTTCGTACCATCTTCTTCTTCCACCTCATCGCAATTATGCAACTTTCTATCGAAATATATGATCTCCAACAAACATAGATGACCTGTAGTCGTTTCCAGATGAGACCCATAATTTTTTCGATGACCTGAAGTCGTCACAGTGGTGAAAGCCGGCGACTAGATGTCGTCCGATCTCCTCCCCGAGATTCAGGCTTCAAGTTTTCCTTTGAAATCTCCATGGAGTTCGAGATTTCTCACTCCTCCGATGGTTTGGAACACCATCCCGACGTAATTTCGACATCATTTGCTTCAAAATCGCTGCCACATGCAGTGCCGTGGCTTGTTTCATCGACGGCAGCACGCCCATCCTTCGTTGGGGTGTCCCCAACCCGACTCGAGGCTTTGGGCCTTTTTTTTGTTTGTGCTTAGCCCACTACAACCCTAGCCCACGCCTTGGGCCTGGGGCTTGGTTCTCAATTTTTCTTGGGCCCTCAGTTCTTTGGGCTAGGTCTTGACAACTGACCCCAAAAGAACAAAATAGGCAGTCAGCCCAGTTTGGATCTCCTCCCCGTTTTGGGCCTTTTCCAGCCCATTTGTTTTTTTTTTTTCAGTTGGACCTGCAGTCAAATTCGTGTGAAAAAAAAAATTGTTTTTCTTTTAGGCTTATTTACTTAGCCCATATGAAACCCTAAACCCAATAAATCGGGATTTGGTTCTCACTTTTTCTTTCTTAACCCATACTTGGGTCTGGGTTCTGTTAACCTAACTCTTCTCGCTGACCCGTATCCCAGCCAATTAAAATAATAATTTTTGGACCCGAAGCTCCATATTTTTTTAGGGCTATTTCCCTAAACTTTCACACAAAGGGTCCTGAAGCTACCCACTATTAATATATTTGTTTTCTTTTGCTTTATATATTTTGTATTGTATATATTGTGTTTGTTTTCAGGTATTATGAACTTGAAGTTCATACTTCCGAACCCAAAGTTTCGAAAAAGTGCCATAGAAACCTAAAGTTTCTTAATGCGCAACATTCATGTTGAGACCCGAAGTCCTTCATGCTTAAATCCGTTTAAACCAAACCATGTCTTAGAACCTGAATTTTCTAACTTTGATGTTTATGGAAATTTTATTTCCTAAAACACTAATCACATTCTTGTTTCCGCCATTCAACGTATTGTCGAACCTTAACAAGTTCAATTTCACTGATTTGGAAGTTTCGAACAAGAAACTACTTTATATGGATACAAGACATGACACCTCGCTTGACTATGATTAGTTACGAAATCATTGTAGTCAGTTCTTCACTCGAAGACTTATGCCTGAAGCATAATCAAATGGAAATACCTTATTGCCAAGGACTCCATGGCTTTTTGACTCACTATGGACCGTTTCAAATCATGTAAAGATGAATTTTTGCCCGAAGTAAAACACGATTGAAAGCTTTACGTCCATGAATATGTACAATTCTGAAGTTTATATCCGATCGAATTTTGACTGGAAGAAAATCTTTCTCGTCATTCTATATCTAAATTGCTCTTAAAATAGCAGTATAAAGAACATAAGTTTACTAACTTCTCGGATATGATTACTACCACACTTGTGAGAGAAAGGTACCCCAGTTCGAATGGGAGCTACCGAATGGTATAGACCCAGTTTCGGTTGGAGTCTACTGAATGGTAGTGCCCTGCTTCGGCAGGGATACACCAAATGGCATGCTCTGTTTTGCCAGAGGTGCACCGAATGGTAATGCTCTGCTTTGGCAGAGGCCTACCGAACAGACCCATCCAGCTTCGGCTAGAGCCTACCGAACCAAGTCTGGGTCTGTCTGTCTCTCATACAATCTAATTTCGAGTTTATTTTTACAACATATGGTAGAATCAAGCCTGCTAAGAGGTGGTATCACGCCTGAAGCATGATCTCTAACACCTAAATACTTCAAGAATAAGGGATAATATTCCCGAACCTCAACCCTACAGAATCTAACGTCGTTTTGACAGAATAGATCATTGGTTATGCATTTTTCCGTGCTTTTATCAATGTTGTTGAGGAGTACCATTCCCGTAGTCAATTTGTGAGACTAATTTTGCTCCACCTAAAACATTTGGAAGAGCGAAATTTGACATGGAATGCAGTATAGGCCGAACCTCCTTGTATATTTGGTTTACTTTGTGAATAATTTATTTTGTTTTCGGATTTAAGATTGGTGTTTGGATGTCACTATTATTCTCGAATAAGAGTTAATTAACAAAAATTACCACATGTGACTACAATTAACTTATGCTTAGGTATGTTTTGTGGGGAAGTTAGTAGTCTGGTTCCATGCTAACTTCATACCTAATCATCCCCTGACAACCTTTCAGGCTTATCCAACCTGATTGTGGGGGCATGACACTGCCCTATATTGTCCAATGGTACTAATTTAACCATAAAGGGAAGCCTTAAACTCACTCGTTCCTGCAGAACGCCTTTTGAGCTTTAAGGATATTCGAGAGTATTATTACCATGTTGAAACCAATTTAGAAAAATGGAGTAAAATTCCTTGGCATATTACCATATTGCACTTCCTATGAATATAGCTAAAAAACATACTCTAGAGAATATGGAATGCTTAACGAGTGGATTATACCCATTCAAGCCCCTATGTGGCCGGCCAGAAGCCAGCAATTCCAAAGGAATTTTCGCTATGGATGTACGTTTGGGATATCTAGGATGATCCGTGATGTGCCATTTTGGGCATCCTTTTACCAGAAGTAAAGACATCATACATGGACGCGTATCATACCTTAGCACCCTCTATCTTTCTACAAAGGATTAAAAAAGGGGACATTAGTGGATTGATTCAACCACCATACGGACCATTTAGATACTTTATAGTATTGGTTGATGCTTTTACACGTTGGTCACATGTGTGGCTGTTGTCCACAAGCTTGATTAGATAAGTTGGAGAATTTACATCAAAAAACTTTCGATGGATATTGCATGTCGGTTGAGTTTTGAAGTTGAACATCTAGTACCCCATGTTCATACCCAGAGCGAACCATGAGAAGCATTCATTAAACGTCTTCAAATGATTGCGCGATTGATTGACCATACGTACCAAAGTTCCCAATCTCTGCTTGGGGCCATGCAATATTGCAAGCAACCATGTTGGTCCGCCTGAGGCCCGTCACGACCCAACCTTATAAAGTGCGTGTTAGTTAGTTACCAGATACGAACCTGACATATCGCATCTGCGCGTCTTTGGTTATATGGTCTGTCAGGGCCGGTCTAAAGATTTTTGAGGCCTGGGGCGACGCTAAAAAATATGCCTTAACTTCACATAAGAAAATTATTTATTTTCACATAAAAGACATCGATAAAATTATACTTAGAAAAACATTTCAAACTTAATAAAAACACATAAAGACTAATTTATTTGGTATCAAGAGAATGAAACTAAAAAACTCCTGGCTTACAAGTAGATAAATGAGTTTTGTTTTCCATCTGAACTTTTAAAGTGTTTTTGTATAAATCGTGAGATGTTTTTTCTTATTTACTAACCTTGTCAATATGGGACTAAAAACATAATAATGTTTTCGAGTCTTTAATTGATATGTATAAGTAATGAATGGGCACTAAATTAAACCTTATAATGACACGTCATATGATTTGTAAATTTGCTCTAAAAATTTGGTCTACGCATTACTGTTTGTTGAATATTAGACTTGAATTTGAACGAATATTTAAAAATAGCAACCCATATAGCTACTAGCTAGTAACTAAAAATAAATTAACAACCAAATAAAATTTTGTTAAAATTGAAAAGAATAAACACGCACATAGCATTTCAAACTTAGGACCTTTCGTTAATTTTAAACAACAAAAATCATTGCTTTTAATTAAACTTCTTGAGTATTTAACCAAATTTTATAAATTTATACTCTTATGAAAAAAAAATTGTAAAAATTGGAAAGTAAATAAGCACATGTGGTGTTTTGAACCCAAGACCTTCTCATTAATTTCAAATTACAAAACCACCTCTTCTAGTTAAATTCCTTTCTCATTAAACCAACTTTTTTAAATTTATACTCTTATAAAAAACGTATATAAATATACCACCCGAATAATTTTGGTGCCCCCAATTTTTTTGGGCCCTAGACGGTCGCCCTGTTTGCACTGGGCCTGGGCCGGCCCTGTGGTCTGTATGCCATTTGCGATGCCCTTACGTACAAAATAAGAAAGGGTTCATCGGGGAAGGATGAAAATCTATGTCAGTTATGATTCTCCTTCTAATATTCGCTACTAAGAACCTTTGACAGACGATCTCTTTATCGCTCGTTTTGCGGATTGTCACTTTTATAAGGCGATTTTCCCATTGTTATGGGGAGATAAGAACGTCAACGTTCCTAAAAGAATGACGCGAATTATCGTGGGTGTCCCCACTATGTCTCATATCGATCCCAATCTAGATCGTCATAGTATAACCAGACATTTCCTCTGAATAGTAAAAGTGATGAGATCACATATACCAGCTGCAAATGTGTCTGCAAAAATATGTACCAAATGTACGACGGACCTTCGTCCCAAAAGCAGGAACGCCATAATTGTGGCTGACCTTCGTACATTGGCGGCTAGCTAATCAATCTATCATACGTCAGAAGCGTGGCAGATCACTCGGTTAGAGGATTCACTTCCTCCAAAATGGAGGAATATGGCACGAACAAATCCGCCCCTCGATCGCTATCTCAAACATTTTCATCTCATGAGATTAAATCCAGATTACTCACGAGACCTGAAGTTCTTGGTCCTGTATACTAATTTGGATGAGATATGGAATTGGAATGAGATTATCATAGATGATGTTTCATTTATATGGTTACTACCTACATAAATGAAAAACGACGATAATGAACCGCATTCCGTTGATTAGTGTCAACGTAAAACTGATTGGTCAACTAGAAGAATCAATTGATGACGAATGAGATGAATGAAATAGTGCAATATAATGCCTTATGGTGCAAGATTTCTCTTATGAGCCATGTGATTGATTGCAGCATTATAAACGTGGTTGTCGTATCTCTGGGATCGTGATACAAACCTACATGGAGTTTCCAAAGGACTTACATGTACTGATTCAAATAGTTATAGACCGCAAGAACATATTCTCTGTTCTCAAGAGGCATTCACTTTGCGGATGCAGAACTATCCGAGCGGATGTGGTATACCCGTCCAAGTGAATATTTGATCAGTTAGGGATATATGCCTATGCGTGTACAAAATCCGAAATTGCTAGAGTTGAGACTACTAACTCGCACCTAAAGTTGGACTTTAAGATGAATGATCTTGGGAGAACTCGACATTACCTCGACCTGAAGTTTCGAGCTAGTTCTAATGATATTCTAGTCCACCGCTCGAACTAGACCCAAAATGTGTTATGTCCAAGTATACCCTGATCGTCTGTATGCTAGATGCAAATGAGACCTTTACAGAGGGTATGAAGCATAAGGTTCCATATTGGAACGTGAGGTAGCCATATCTAAGTACCATGGGCATTTGTTGTATTTAGCTCAAATGCACTAGATCAGACATCTTATATGCTGATAATCTTTTGGCATAAAACATCACTGCGCCTAACACGCCACCACCAAATTTAGTGTTAAAGACATTTTTTTCGTTACTAAGGATTTGGACTTATCTATCCTTATGCATCTCAGAATAGATCACACCCCCTTGATATAAGGAATGATGCCTACCTTGTGGGATTCGTTGAATCAGACCATCTGTCTGACCGCACAAGGTACGTTCCCAAATGGTTAAGTCTTTACCATTAAGGAACACATCAATAACTTGGAGGTCAACTAGACAGACCCTTTGTTGCGAAACCTTTGAATCGTTCCAAGACTCACTATGTCTCATCAAGTGAGAGATATGGTCGAGAACTCTTGTTAAGCATATTCAAAATCCCTGCAATTTTCATCCATCGTTAAGTCCCAACAACGATCCATGAATACAACGCTGTATGTATCGACCAGATCATGATACATCCAACAAGTCAACACCAAACATATTGTGTATAATTAGCATGAGTATAAGAAGATTGAAGTCAAGCAGTCCAATCCCAGACAATCTTGCAGACCTCTACACGGAGTCACTACCGAAGTCTACCTTCCAAAAACTTGTCCAAGGAATTGGTGTGCGTAACTTTCTCACTTGTGATGCTTGTAGTTTCATTTGGAAGTTTTGTCAAACTCAGGGGGAGTATTCAGAAGTATACTCATTTGGTCTTAATGTACTATTTTTCCCTATGATTAGGAGCATTTTTCCCACTGGGTTTTTGCTACCTAACTAGGTTTTAACGAGGCACCCATCTTGGGCTGGCCATACCCTTGTGAGTTTTTTCTACTTGCATCCAGAAGACGTATAGTTTTGACTTAATGCAACTTCTCACTTTTCTCCTTAGCCTATGAGTTTTTCTCCCATCTTGGGTTTTGCCATAACGAGGTTTTGTGAGTTTTACCACCCATGCATTCTTCCATTCGTTTTGAGACTCGCATTCATTACTTGTGCCGACTAGACAAGATGACTTTATCAACTGCTTCTACATTTGCCTGAAGATCTAATGCGCCAACTACTTGAGTATTTGCACACTCAAGGGGGAGTGTTGTGACATATGTTCTTATCAATATGCAATTGTGTAAATCTTAAGTAGAGATAAAATAGGAATCCTTTGGGATCTAGAAGATCTTTCCTAATATACTTTATATTACTTGGAGAGCAAGTTTCTCTCCTCCTAATTACTATAAATAAAGGCACAAAAACTGGATAATTAACACACAATTTCTCAAGTCTATTCTCCAATATCTCTCTCTTCCCTTTGCCGCACCTCTCTGTTAAATATAGGCCATAACATAATATATAGATTTAATAATAGAATATTAGAGTCTTGCTTTTTTGTCTGACAATGCACCAAACGCACCCTTATGGTAAAAGGCCAAAAATATATTAAACATTTATATGTCTCTACCGTTGGATTAGATCCGACGGTAGTGAACGGGACCAAAGTCCTTCGTACGATCCAACACGTGCCACGCACATGTCTTGATTCCGTGACCATCGTTTCTCACCATTGGCTCAGGCGGTTCCATTGCGATATAAATAAAACCTCACCGGAGCTCCTAGAGCATTCCAAATTTCCAATATCCCTAGATCCAAAAACCCAAACGAAAAATCAAAAACAAAAACAAAACCAAAATCAATCGAATTTAACTAGGTTTAATTTCAATTTTATCTGCAAAAAAAACAATGGGACACGGTATTTTTCACTTGTTTTTCTTAATTTTTTTTTTAATTTCATTCAGAATTTAAGATAGATTAGTGGTGCTAATTGTTGTTTCAATCTTTCAGGTGATAAAGGAGGCAGACCCAGTAAAAAACCCAAATTCTCCGCCAAGGTTTTTGTCTTTGATTTGTTCTTAAACTTAATTTTCCCAATTGTTTCTGTAATTTTACATAAATTTCGTACGATTTATTGCTCACAACATCAGCTGTTGTATGCAATTGCAGGAAATTGCTCACGTGGAAGACGACGACCCATATTACGGCGGCGAAGATGTCGACGATGATCCTCGCGACGGTACTGAAATTACTTTCTGTTTTGGAAATTAGTTTTTGATTTTTCTGATGGGTTTTGGTTTCTTTGAATTAATTTGGGTGAATTTTGACTGTCATTGGTTGATTAAAGGTGAAGGGAAAAAGAGGGATTTTACCAAATTAGAACTGAAACCTGACCACGCCAATCGGCCTTTATGGGCTTGCGCTGATGGCCGGATATTCCTCGAAACCTTCTCTGCTTTGTACAAACAAGCTTATGATTTCCTAATTGCCATTGCGGAACCCGTTTGCAGGTACCCATTTTTGAGTTCAGACGAAATTCTAATTGTTGGCCGGGTTCTTTGTTTTGTTGAATCATGGAAAATTCATAATGTATGCGGGTTTGGTTAATAGGCCAGAGTCGATGCACGAGTACAATTTGACCCCTCATTCGTTGTACGCGGCTGTGTCAGTCGGTCTTGAGACAGAAACCATCATTTCTGTTTTGAATAAACTGTCAAAGACCAAGCTCCCTAAAGAAATGATTGAATTTATACACGGTTCTACTGCCAATTACGGCAAAGTGAAGCTCGTTCTTAAGAAGAATAAGTATTTTGTCGAATCCCCATTCCCAGAGGCAAGCTTTTTATGCCTTTACATTTTTCCAGTTATACTATGGATACAGATTTGTTTGGTTATTGAGATATTCTTGGAAACGGTTGCAGGTGTTGAAGACATTGCTTAAGGACGAAGTCATATCTAGAGCAAGGCTTAACTCTGAGGTCTGCACATTGATCTTCCAAGAATCTTTAGAGGCACACGTTAACTTTTTATATATATTATTTTTCCGAGTCTTCATCAGTAATATGTATTAACTTCTTACTTTCATATGGTTGTCATTATATTGAAACCATTTAGCTTGTAATAGTAGTTTTCTTTGATTTCCCAGTGTGTGATGTGCATGGAAAAACCTATTTCTACATTGATATAAATTGGAGTTCTTTTACAGGGTTCTCGTGGAGTTGATGATTTTACCATTAGCAAAACAATGGGTGAAATTGGAGCTGGTCCCAGTGATTTGCTAAATGAAGCAGAACTGGCAGCTGCAGCTGAAGAAAAAGAAACTCATGCATTTGAAATTGATCCTTCACAGGTAGATTGTTTGTGATTTGAAAAATGAAGCCCTTTGTTTCTCGTTATTAGCTTGTTCCCCTCTAGGTCATGCTTGGTATTAGGGTCACAGCTTAGACTCTTATCCCTACACTATCTTCTTGAAACTGACGCCCTTGGTTATGCATATTTCCTTCTGCACCATGTTCCCATCTATTAGGTTGATAAGTACCTAGATTTCATCACAATAAACAGAGAAAGCAATCATTGAATGTCAATATATTGCCTTCTAGCGAGACTTTGTTTATCTTATAATTATCATTGGATGATATGTGCATTAGATCAGCATGCTTTTGTATGATTGTCAGGTTGAAAATGTTAAGGAACGTTGCTTGCCAAATGCTTTGAACTATCCCATGTTGGAGGAGTATGACTTCAGAAATGATACAGTGAGTTAATGACCAAGTTTCTCCCTGCACAGAATTATTAGTTGGTGATAAATTAACCATTTTTTTGTTTTTTGATTTTCATCAAAACCATCACTCTTTTGACACTGCAGGTTAACCCTGATCTAGATATGGAACTAAAGCCTCAGGCTCAACCACGACCTTATCAGGAGAAGAGCTTGAGTAAAATGTTTGGGAACGGTATGCTTTTCTTGAAAATTTAAACATTCTTTGAAGAAGTAATCTACTTTTCCGAACATTTAATCTTGGGAGCTATCTGAATTCATTGAATTTAATCAGGCTTGTTCAATTTTGGCTGGAATTACCATGTAAAGGACTAATCATGTTTAACTTTTCTTTGAAGATCTGTGCATAAGCAGTCGAAATTAGTTCCTTTGAATGAAAAGAGAACATATTTATCTTGCATTATTTGATGTTTTTTCTTTTTCCTGTTTCCCTTTTATTATTGGTTTTAATTCCTGAAAAATATATTAAGGACCTAGTTTTTCTGTTTGAGTTTTTTTTTTGGTCCATAATGTCTTTTAATACCAAGAAATAAACATATCGTTTTGGCTAAGAGTTGGATCTTTTTGTCTTCAAATTTGTTATGTAACATTGCAGGGAGAGCAAGATCTGGCATTATTGTGCTACCCTGTGGTGCCGGAAAATCTCTAGTTGGTGTTTCTGCAGCTTCCCGGATAAGAAAGAGCTGCCTTTGTTTAGCAACAAATGCTGTCTCTGTTGATCAGTGGGCTTTTCAGTTCAAGTTGTGGTCAACAATCCGCGACGATCAAATTTGTCGTTTCACATCTGATAGTAAAGAAAGGTTCCGTGGAAACGCTGGGGTGGTTGTAACAACATATAACATGGTAGCCTTTGGTGGAAAGAGGTCAGAAGAATCTGAAAAGATTATTGAAGAAATAAGAAATAGAGAATGGGGATTGCTTCTCATGGACGAGGTATATTATTTTCATGGATGAATCTTTACTTGTACTATTATGTACACCTCATATACATTATAGAATATTAACTATTTCCTCCTTTTTATTTAGGTGCACGTTGTTCCTGCTCAAATGTTTCGGAAGGTCATTAGCATTACTAAGTCCCACTGCAAGCTTGGGCTCACTGGTAAATCTGATAATCATGGCTTCAGACCATATCCTGCATTTGTCCTTGATCTTTTTGCTCCCGGAATTCCTAATTTATTTATCAATATATATTTGCAGCCACACTTGTGAGAGAGGATGAGAGGATCACAGATTTGAACTTCCTTATTGGTCCGAAATTGTATGAAGCAAACTGGTTGGATTTGGTAAAAGGTGGATTTATTGCAAATGTACAGTGCGCTGAAGTATGGTGTCCAATGACAAAAGAGTTCTTTGCAGAATATTTGAAGAAAGAGAACTCCAAGAAAAAGCAGGTGTGTCTATCCTGAAGTGCTCATAGTTGAGGGTCGGGTTTTTTTTTCATTTTTTTGTAATTTCTATTTCTGCCTAGATATAACATTTGTCATTTGGTGTCAAGCATGTCACATGTCAAATTTTTTTTCTGGTACAAAATGTTTCTGGTTGCTGTTGCCTGATGCGTCCTTTTCATTTTCAGGCACTTTATGTGATGAATCCAAATAAGTTTAGGGCATGCGAGTTTCTTATACGTTTCCATGAACAGCAACGTGGAGATAAAATTATCGTCTTTGCTGACAATCTTTTTGCGCTTGTGGAGTATGCAATGAAACTTCGGAAACCTATGATCTATGGTGCCACCAGGTTGCTCATGGGCATATTTTGTATTCATTAACAGCGTTTACTTGGGTTTTGTCACATCTAATACTGGCTAAATCTTTGTGATGTCAGCCATGTTGAGAGGACAAAAATCCTAGAAGCTTTTAAAACAAGTCGTGACGTAAACACTATATTCCTGTCTAAGGTACTCTATCAATGTTGTCATCCTTCTTTATAATATTCTTGTTTTATGAAATAGATTTCCACTTTCCTTTTCTTGTAAGAAAATAAGTTTCCATTTATTTTAAATGAATTTGTGTGATAAATACTACTTGGTTGCAGGGATCTCGTGTTTCAGTTAGGCTTTATTCTAGCTTATCACTTATTCACTTTGATGCGAAACACTTGTGCGCTTTTAGGGGGAAAGAAAAAGAAAAGACTATTTTGTCATAAGAAATTGAATTGTTTCACTCTTTCTATTGCTGCTTTTCAAAGGAGTTGTCTATCTACTTTGACAACTGAAACGTATCATATATCATGGACAATTGGGAGATATATGCATTTTTATTGTGTGAATGTTATTGTATTTGAAGCTGAAGCATTTGATTAAAAAGGATGTTTGATCATTTTATGTTAATTTCAGGTCGGTGATAATTCCATAGATATTCCGGAGGCAAATGTGATAATTCAGATCTCGTCACATGCTGGTTCAAGACGTCAAGAAGCGCAGCGTCTTGGTCGTATTCTGAGGGCTAAGGTTTGTTTTCCTACGGATATGTACCTTTCTTCTGATAGTGGGGTTTTTTTTATATGAGGAATTAGTTACCCTTTTTTCCCCATGACTCTGTACTTCTGTATTGTTCACCCTTTATACATCCATTTGACAAAATCCTGGTTACTGTATTTTGTTTTCTTCTTTTCTTTCTGATATAATTGGGGACAGGCCATTTTTGTGTTACTTTCTTTGCATCATTACTATTGGTAAATGACATAACATGCAGTATTCTTTGTTCTCAAATCTGGAGATCAGATGAATTCACAATCACTAGACATCTTTAATGTGTTCTTCTTCCTTCTGATTGTATCAACAGGGTAGACTTCAGGACCGGATGGCAGGAGGTAAAGAGGAGTACAATGCATTCTTTTATTCCCTCGTATCAATGGACACACAGGTATGTGCTTGTTTTCTCCTTGTTACTATGTTTGATATTAAGCATTTTTCAGTTCTTTTAATTGTGCATTTTTCAGTTCTTTTAATAAAAACAGGTATGTGCTTGTTTTCTCCTTGTTACTATGTTTGATTATTGCACAGATGATATATGTAACTTCCATTTTGTTAAATCTTCGTATTCAATTAGTTATCTGTTTGGAATACAGGAAATGTACTATTCAACTAAGCGGCAGCAATTTTTGATTGATCAAGGTTATAGTTTCAAGGTAAAATATTTTGATATATCTATGTTCACTTGAAGTGCTGTTTTCATTAGCTTTCAATATCTTTCCTTCGATCTCTATGGTCTGTAATTATCTTTTGTGTTATTTACTACTGACAGATTATTACAAGCTTGCCCCCGCCTGATTCAGGCCCTGAATTGAACTACCACCATCTTAATGACCAACTGTCACTACTCTCCAAGGTTACCTGTTTTTATTGATTGCCAAGTTTTGCTCAAAACATTATTTCTTTGAGATAGAAATTTCTGACGTGTTTAGCTTCCCCAGGTGTTGAGTGCTGGTGATGATGCAGTTGGTTTGGAGCAACTAGAAGAAGATGCCGATGACATTGCCCTTCATAAGGCTCGCCGTTTCAGTGGATCCATGAGTGCTATGTCGGGTGCAAATGGGATGGTTTACATGGAATACAGGTATGCCAATCTGGTTTTCCTTGTTTTTGTTTTGTTAGGATGTAGGAAGAAGGTACATCCACCATTGTTTTTGGCTAACCATGACTCATATCCTACTGTACAGCACTGGGAGAAACAAATTTGGCAAAGGCCAGATCAAGGGTAAGCCCAAGGATCCAGCCAAGCGACATCATTTGTTTAAAAAACGCTTTACCTGAGAAGAGAGATTAGAGAAACAAAGATCTAAGGTGATGCTCCTCTGATGTTTGGATAGGAACACCCCCTGTTCCACATCTAGTAAATTTGCGCAAACTGGCGGAGTGTGCTCTCCGTAGAAATTGTGTTGTAAAAGAAAATTCACCTGATCTGTGGAGTGTCCTTGTACTCTAGCTTGATATGCAAGTTATTAGCAGAGGAAGACGGATAAACTTGGAACGGAAGTTTTTTGAAAGCGAGTACGATATACCTAGAAAAACAGATATAAAAACAAAGTTGCATCTCCCCCACCTTTCCTTGCTCATAGGCTAATTATGTGTTATGGGGTGTTTGTTACGTTGAATTGGTCTGGACTGGACTATTTTATCAGAATGTGCCGGATATAGAATGAGCTGAAATGAATTGAGTACAAATAGCACTATGTTAGCTTCATTTTGAAATGTCTTAACGTTTCATGTTGAAATTTGTAAGCAACACTTCCTTTGAGGGAGTTTCTTCAAGTGCAAGAAACTGATTTTCCCTGTTGAAATTTGTAAGTAGCACTTCCTTTGAGGGAGTTTCTTCAAGTGCAAGAAACCGATTTTCCCCGCTTTGGATGCACGTATTGGGGTGCGTTATTTGAAGTAAAATAGGCCAAGAACAAAAAGAAGGCAACTTTTGCTAGACATCCATACCATTCTCCATCATATGTAGACTGAGTGAAAATAAAAACAGGAGCCACTGGGTAAGAAAACCACTTCATCGCATTGTCGTTATACAAGAAATCCAATTGTACACCAGACCATGAAACAAAGTTCAAAGGAGGGAAAGAAACTACGAAATCCTTCAGTCACCAGAAAGGAAACTTAAACAAACAACTCATCCAACCAACTTAAACAACAAGACCGATGCCTACTCACAACGGAATGGATCCAAGAAACTAGTTCGGTTGAGAGATGCCTCTTGATCACATGCATCATCGTGATTAGTTCGGTTGAAGTTAATTTTCCAACCAATGATTGTGTACACAACGATGGCTCATCCATCCAAATTGGGATTCATGTTTATTTTATTCATCTTGGTTGTGCTCATATTTACTATATTTTTTTGGATTGTCATTTTGATGAGACAAATATTCCCACTGTTAGGGAGAGGAATGACAGTTTCAAAAATGTCGTGAATCATCACTGATACATCTACTTTTGTCTCATAAGTGATGTATGTTAATCTGTTGCATGCTTGAGGCATGATAGAATATAGGTTCCTAGCTTTGAAATTCCATAATGTGGAGATTAAATATTTCAAGCCTGATTTAAATGACACTCAAGGGAGAGTGTTGTAAATATTCCTGTCTATGTGGTTGTCCGTGTTCATAACAAATTGTATAATATTATTAGTTCATCACTTATTGATCATTGATGTTAATTAAAGACACTTGGGTTTCTCCTCTAAGTTACTCTTGCCCTATACAAAGAGGTCTAGTGATAATGAAAATACACGCTTTTGTTTTGGGGTGTGCTATCCATACACCCCATTTTACTTTTCACACACCCCTTGATAATTTTTGTCTGTTGATATTCTTCAATTCATCCGATCCGACGACCGAAAATTAAAAAGGTGTAAGAAGTAAAATGGGGTGTGTGGATATCACACCCCTTTTGTTTTCTCTCTCTTCCCTCATTCTCTCTTTCTCTATATTTTACATTCAACACATTATAGCATTTCCACCATCTCTTTAAAATTTAGAGAAACTAGTTATATCTCTAAGTTGGGCATGCATTCCCAGAGACACACACAACAACAAAAATTCATATACACGGCTCAAAAATCTTGAAAATATTTAATTAACCTCATTATCAGCCTCTTCAAATCTCCATCTCACATTAATGGTTGCGGGATTCTACACTTCTCTTAATTGTTTTCCTCTTTCACTCTAAGATCAAGGACTTTAGTCTTCAAGTTGAAACAAAAGTGTCAGTCGCAATAGGTATCTGATTCTTTCGTTCTTTCTTTTTCTTTCACCTTGAAATTGAAAATTGTGGTCACTCAGTACTACGGTCTGGTGATATTCCTCTTCACTTTAAAGTGAGAGGTCTTAGGTTCGAAACTCGTAAATGATGAATTCGATACCAAATTAGGTTGCCCATTGTGTGGCTTAGCCAAACTCCCCCTTCGAACTCCTCATTCCTTTAGTGTAAAAATATTGAAGTATTTAAAAAAAAAGTTTGAAAATTGTGAATTTGCTATAAGATAAAGACGACGAAACCTTGTTTTTAACAACTTGATGCTTGAGTTACCACTAGCCTCATTTTGTGGATCTTCAAATTTTGTAATATTATACTTGAATTCTTATATTTTCGTGCTTCTTTGCTAAAATTAGGATTTGAATTCACAATTTAAGTGAGTCAAATTTAAAACCGCGCTCACCTACAAATACAAAGGGATACTTCTAGACTAAAATTCTAAGCAGGGCCAGCTGGTCGATTGACACACCCCTACTCGGAATGTCCACTAGGACTCCGAATCAAGCTGTGCTGGCCGACACCTGGAAGGTAACGAAGCCATAAAGTAGTGATGTGAAAAATGTGAATAAATTTAAACCTAAAAGTGCCTAAATATAAGAGTGCGCTGTGAGCGGGAATGAACCAAATTCACACGTGATGACAGAGCATAAGTACAATATAGTAGGGTGAGAATTATACCATCGATGGTAATCGTCTACACCAAGATTTGCCAATAATCCTCGTCGGTACGAAAACTCTACTACTAGAACTTGGATGGGCGAAAAACAAGGGTGAGTGAGCCTGAAAATAAAGTTTTAATAAAAACCTTTTGAAAATGTTATAACCCCTCACTGTAAAACCTGTATAGTTTCTAGAAAATAATAATACTACGTAAGTATAAAAACCAATGCACAAGAGCAGCGAAAACTGAAGTATGCCATGTCATAATATCTCAGCAATAATAAATGTAAGCCAGGTGTGAAACCAATATAAAATAGTATGCCAGTCGGAGTCACCTAATGTGACATGTACGACTGGACCTGTAGCTCATCAATCTAGGCTAGCACACGAGTTGGAGTTACCTAGTGTGACTTGTACGACAAGCTGGGTATAAATATGTACGCTCAAGTGCTATAATCACGTAAAGGCTGTGCGATAATTCGCGGGTCACCTACGAGTCGGAACCACCTATTGTGGTTTGTACGACATGCTGGCACTAGACTTGGATCCAAGGTGAGCGTGCGGTGCGGGAGGTGAACAATCACGTGAAGGCTAGCCCTAGCCCCGGGCGGGAGCACTAATACCGAGGTGCAGCCTTGATGAGCTTTAAATAAATGTGCATACCAATGCAATACAACCCATTCAATCACATAATACTCATCTTAAGCTTACCTGAGTCTCCGCAACATCACTCAATACAATTCACCAGTGTAACAATGCAATATTTAAAATTTAACTTATTTACGACATGGCAAGCAAAGCATAGTTCCATATAAAAAAAACGTTTATGGAAACCATATATATATATATATATATATATATTGTAAAAAGGGAAAAGACCCATTCACCTGAGGTCCACGCTACAACTCCCTAACACGAATATCGAGGTGTCACAAACGATCGTCACCTAGAACAAATATTCAATCACGTCTCATAATTCTTATCGATAGAACACATAACTTACATAAAAACACATCCCCAAGGACGTTCTAGAATGATTTGAGATCCATTGACCAAAAGTCAACCGTCGGTCAAAGATCGACGGTAGGGTCCATAACCCTACGTAACTTGATCTGAAAGATCTGCATCACATATTTCCGATCCGTAACTTCCAAAGATCCACATTATGCTTCTAAAACATCATACTAAAGTTTCATTATGATCTAACGATTGGATCTCCGCCAATTGTAAATTCAAGTGGCGATCAATGTTTTATTTTATGAACTTACAAATCCAATTAAGGAAGATCAGAACATCGGATTCCCAATCCGTAAGTTTCTAATATCCTCAAATATTACGTACGAAGGTTTAGTGATGATCCAACGGTCGGATCGTCGATTGCTATACTATTTAAGTGGCGAACCTTAATGGAACTAAGTTCAAACAACAAAAATTTAGTCAATCGTACTTCACATATGAAATTGAAGTATCAAATTTAGCCTAGGAAGGTCAGGGGATGCCTCGGCCCACGCGCTGCCGCACATGGCGGTCGGCAACCCTGACTTGCTGGAAAAATCAACTATTTCTAAAAAATATCAAATTTCACAGAAATGAAGATCTCAATGAGTAGAGCAAATTTTATACTTGTGGCCAAGTCCAATTTGGCCTGAAAAACCTCCAATTTGTCTCAAACCCGTCGGAAACCCTAGAATGGGTGAACTTCGATTCTCCTTCCTTGGTGTTCCAGCGCCTCTACCACTGGTTGGGTCTTGTTCCTGGGTCCAAGGGGAGTTGGTGAGGTTCTACACGATTTTGAACCTAAAAACCTTCGAATTTGGGTGGAGATGGTAGATGAGAGGTTCTGGAAGAGATTGCAGGTGTTGGTTGGTGATGGTTCGACGGAAAAAATTGCGAAATTCGCCGAGTTTGAACCGGGTAGAAGCCGATTGTGGTGCACGGGTCGACAGAAAAGGGAGAAGGAAATCAGTTTCTCTCTCATTTCCTATTTGGTCCTCCCACTCCAACCTTATTTTTGATTGGCCACAATAACACAAACTCGATTGGGCCACTCTCCCACAAAGTGGAGTTTAATTAGTTCCTAAACTAAAATTTGAGTAAACAAATTTCAAATGTCCGTAACTATACCGTTATAATCCGGATTGGCAAACAGCTTTCGCCCAAGCATTCGTAGCTTCAAGATCTATTTGGAAACATTAATTGTGACTTCGAACGGTCAACGAAAGTCAAACATCCTTGCCTCTAAGGGTATTTCGTAAAATCACTATTTTAAAATTAATAAAATTATAAAATTAGGGACGGGTTGTCACAGCGACGATACGGGACTTCAAAAAATTGGGGCACCAAAATTATTAGGGGGTATATTCATATATGTTTTCATAAGAGTATAAATTTTTAAAATTTGGTTAAAGATCAAGAAGTTTATCCATAAGTGGTGGTTTCCACTCGTTAAAATCAACAAGGAGGCCCTGCATTTGAATCTTTCCAATTTTTTTTTTCTTTTCAAAAAAGTATAAATTTAAAAAATTTGTCAAATGATCAAGAAGTTTAGGGTAATGCTAGGTAGACTAATTTTTAAACTAAATTTGCAAACCAAATGGTGTGTCACCAATAAGAAATAAGTACGTTAATTAACACTTAAGTAATACTCCAATCATCAACAACCACATCATTTAGTTTAAAATTTTAGTCTACCTAGCATTACCCATAAGTTTAACCAAAAGTGGTGGTTAAAATTAATGAGAGGTCTTGAGTTTGAAATGCTATGTGCATTTTTTTCTTTCCAATTTTTACGAATTTCTGTTTTATTGTTAATTTCTTTTTACCTCATGTTTGATTATGATTACTAACTAGTAGCTATGTGGATTGCAGCTTTTAGACATTCAATCCAATAAATTGGTTTTTTGGTCCCTTTCTTTGAATACAAACTGAATTGGTTTTTCCGTGTTTTTGAATTATTAAATTTAAAGTGTTTTTCTAAGTATAATTTTATCAAAATCTTACGTGTGAAACACATTATTTTTCTTATACAAAGTTACGGCTTATTTTTTTGGTGTCACTCGGGCCTCAAAAATCTCAAGACCAGCCTAGTTCCAAGTAAAATTAAAAAAAATAACGGTTAGAAACTCAACATAGAATGACCAAATCATTACCAAACCGAATCGTGGCACCAAAAACGTGGCGAAGCTTTTCTTTTGATTGTGCTACAAACTCACTGCGCAGCCACAAAAACGTGGTGTCAACATCAGGATGTTGGTGAGAGACCCTACCAAAACTAATAAGGGCCGATGAGTGCGCTTTATGGATTCTTTACTGTCACGTTGGATGAAGCCTCTCTGGCCTGCAAAGGCCAAATAAAAAACCCTAGTCAATATTATTTTGACTGCTTTTTGTGACATTCTTCTGCACTTTCTTTGACTGGTTATACAAGTGGAAATTCATTATGTTTATGCACATATAAATGTTTCTTAAACATTAAGCAAAGGAATCCCAGCAGAGAAAATATTCACTTCATCAAGCCAACTGATTAAAATGCTCATCATTGCTGTTAAAAATGCACGTTCGAGAGAGATCGAGCTCAATGTAATGGGTACAAACAAAAGTAACAGATATATTTGCATTTGGCCAAAGCCAACTACAACGCTTGTCGCTAGCTAGCTTGAAATGGACATCACTGCTAATCTGAAGTAGTGGAGATACAAGGAGACTTAAACAATTGTTTGCCGTAAAGGAGGACTACTACTGAGTACTGAGTGCACAATTCATAAGAAAGTTATGATTTAAATACATAAATTATACCCAAAATCTGTATCAGTAATAAGAAAATTGTATATTGTCTATGGTATAGTCAAACATTAGTCATTTTTCAAAGATTCGGGTTAATTTAAAAGTCTCTAACTATTGGAGATACTACTAAACTCACATTCATCTCAACCTAAACTGTTGTTTCAATCAATAGGTCTTGACTCTCAAAATACACATCTTTCAATTCTAACTAGTGAATTCTATTTTTTAACGCCTCATATATCATCATATTTCTATCGCTTAGCTTCAACAGTCATCTAGACTTCTGGTTAAATAATGGTTTTTTTTGTTAAACTGTAATACCGAATCATTGTAGCACCACGTAAGTCATGATTATGAGAATCATTTATTTATACGAAAATTTTGTTCATCCCTCAAATGAATCAGTGAATGATGATTTCCTCGTTTGTTTTGATCTTAAATTTTTATGTCACAAGGAAGCTAATTTATTTACTTTCGAAGCATTAGTTTCATTAAAACACAGATACACACACATGTATAAATATGAAGTATATAAAGGATAGTTCTGGGTCTATACAATATTTATGTCATTTTTGTGTTTTCTTCTTGGTACATTGGATTTCAGTTATAATACCCTATATCTTCAATTTCCTAAGCCGAAGAAAGAAAGCCCAATTTTTATTGCCCTTTTGCCTTCTCTTGAACCAAAAGTTTTATCACCACTGACATAGGGCTGTTTCTTGTCTGCTAGAGGGACAATAGTTTATGAATAAAGTCGGTCCACTCAATAACCATATACCATTCGTGCACATACTTCTTATTATATGATTTTCTGTTCAATCATTTGCGAGAAAATTAACCAGTAAAGTTTGTTTGGAACATGGAATTTTCTATGTACCAGCAAGAACCATTTTCTTGGACTATCAACAACTTTTTCGATCATCGCTCATTTTTTCCTCCACGTCTTCTCTTCTACCTCTACAAAGTTCATTCTTCTCGAATATCTTTCAAACAGTAGTGCTGCTTTGGTCGAATTTATTCATCAAAACGTTTTATTATTCCAAATTCAAATGTGGACCTTTTCAGTCAAATAATATCTACTATTTGCTTTCTTCATATGACGGTTTTTAATTTAAAATTTCTTTCTGTTGATGTGTTCGGCTTTACCGAGCTTGCAGGTTGCATGCGGCATATGTGTATAGTCTTTTTTGTGGATGTGATTGGTGACTTGTCAGAGTAGTGTTGTTTTTTTACGACTGACTTATGAATGCAATTCTTCTAAACAATATGGTAATAATAACACGTACACTGACAAATAATTTGATTAAAAAAGTGGTAATGCATGCTTAGAAGTTAAAATTTTCAAACTAGTGAAAAATAGCAAGCATTAGTATTTTAAACTACTCTATAGCAATGTAATGATAGGAAATATTAAGTAGTTTAAAATACTAGTTCTTGTTATATTGTGATGGTCAAAAAGTGGGTCTTTGGAATCATTGTTGTGGTTTTTGATCAATTTTAATAAGATTTCTTTTCTTTACTGCTCTCCCCACTGTCTCATGCACATATTGATCACACAAGAAAATGGTATGGAGAAGTTATATAATTAACTAGCTAGACCTAGCTAGTTAATTGCACAATGATAGACTTTGTGAGCAGGGAAAAGTACCCAAATGGAGTGCTGTGGTTTCTTATTTATTAGAGATTCGGTCTTTGTATCTCTTCTTTTGTGATTACTCTTTTGTTAGATGCTCATTGTTTCTTTTTGAGTTTTTTTTTGCATTTCTAATTAGTGATGATCTATTATATAGGTTGTCATTTTGAACTTGAAAAATAGGGTTCTCAGCTGCTTTTACAGGTAAAATGTTCATCTTTTTCTGTAAAGAAAAGTCGTGAATTGAAGATGCCAAGCTTGATGAAGGTTATGACATAGACCAAATAAAGCATCTCTCCATCTGTTGCTAATAATTAACTAATTAATTATATAGGACGTCAATGCCATGTTGATTCCTTATTTTTATATATTATATTACTAGTCCTGAAATCGGCCCTATTAGTGCAAAATCTTCAAGAGTATTCATCCAAATTTTCAATTGAAGTTAGTATACATGGGTTCTCTCAGGTACAAATATTAGCTAGGTTCCCTCTGTGGGCATACAAAGCTACCAATTAACCAGCAGCTTCTCTTGGTTTTGTTTCGTCTTGTTTGTATCACTTCGGCGATTTATTTGTGGCTTTGTTCTTGCGATGGCTTTTGTGCTCCGGTGCTTGGTATGTTACGCCTGCCATCTTTGTGGCAGATCTATATCGGTGGCTCATGGTTCTTGTTGTGTTGTGGTAGTCGTGTATGGGTTTTCTTTATTTACGAATCTATACGGATTTATCTTCAGATCAACAAATTGGTCACTGAAGATATGTACTCATCTAGCACCTCGTTGTATATGTTGTCACGACCTATAATGTAATATGAACATTATATATACACTAAGATATAATATTGGATTTTGGAATTAATGCATGCATATTATGCCTGGAAGATTCAAGGGAAAAAGGATCTACTCTTTGATCATGTTTTGGAATGAACACAAAATTTAAAGTTGCATATATGTATAAATTTAAGGTGATAGTGCTCAATATCATGTTCATGAGGAGCTGAATATATTCCAAATGCATATTCAGTCTGTTTTTAAATTTCTATCATATAGTTTGTACTACTCTCCAATCATAATAGATTGACTGCTATAGTTCTCACTCCCACTATACGATCTTCATCGCTTAATTTCAACTAAATGCAAAATCATCACAATCACGATCACAATAATATATGAATCGATGGCTTGTTGTACAATTTTGCATTATCAAACTGTTCAACAGAATATTTAAACACGAGTCCAATAAATTTAATTTATATTCACAATTTGACAATACATAAATAATAATTTATTGAATAAGAAACATTATTCAAAATGTATGTATGTGTGTGTGTGTGTGTGTGTGTGTGTATTACAAGAACCATTACCAAATAAGAAAGGAGGCTCAACTTCATCTGTATTCTCCTCCTCTTCATTGTGGGAGAGTTCTATGTTATATAAATATTAGGTTCAATGTGACATGGTGGAGGAGGCGTGTGCATATCCTCACTGTAGCTAGCTACCTACAGTGGAAGTTATTTGCCACTGGTTGGGGTAGTGGCTAATGATTTGACAACACTAAAAAGGTTGAAACATAAGTTTATATATTCATTACAAGCATAGGAAATTCTTTGACTGCCCCTTTACTGGAAGATGAAAGTCCTGCCCTAATTATCTAAACCCGAAGACTATGAGAAAAATAAATAGTATATCAGCATTTGAATAAACATTTTGCTTTTGCCTAATTTGGTATGTATGAAAATGGTTTAATAAAGAAAAAAAACAAAGGAATTAATTAATAAATATAATCATTGCAAAAGGCTTGTTTAGGTCAATTAGTTAAAAGCATTTTTCTTGCGCTCAAGATCTTGAGTTTGAATTTTTCCTCTTCCAATACAGTTTGAGAAATGCTAAACTCTCTTAAAAGTGAGACTCTCTGTCACTTCATCATTTTTTGCACAACGTTTTGTTGACAGTAATGACAGCTGGCAATGCCACATCAGCTTTACTAATAGACTATTGGTGGTTATGTTGGTTAGAGGTTATAACTAACTGATATAGTTACTGATGTAAGGTGTACAAACTATATAAGATGTAATGGGATTACTGGAATGCTTAAGTCAGATCAATACATAAGTTTCTCTCTCTAAACATTCGTTCTCTTTCTACAACTATTCTTTCTTCTTCGTTTCTTATTCGAGTATTCACTACAGATTTGGGTTTTCAGTATACGTTAACATGGTATCATCGCCGTGTACGTTCCTTGGTGGCGATCGTCTTCCGCTCGTGGTGGTTGTTGCAGGAGATTTTTCTTGGTGAAAGTCTCAAATTCGTGAAGATTAATCAGTGTTGTGTGTTCAGTCGGAGGCTTGGTGTTTCTTGAAAGTACAGTATGTTTTCTGCACTCTATCTGTTTGTGAAAATGTCTCAAGGTTATTTCTTCAAGGTTTGTTGAATTTTGTGCGAAAGTAAACAAGGTTGATGCCATCTTTCTGTAATCTTGATTTGAGATATAAGGCCGAAGCCATTATCTTGGTGTAAACTGTTAGTGTTCTCCATAAGGCCGATAGCCGGAGTAACTTTCTTGCGAAGTTTGTTGTTTGTTGTTATTAGGTGCTACTCTATTAAGGCCGATTGCCGGAGTATAGTTCTTGTGCAATTCTGTTTTCTTTCTTCATTAAAGGCCGATTGCCGAAGAGAGGTGTACTTCTTGATTTCTGTGGTTATACAACTTGTTTGAAATCTTGGGTTGTAATTTTGATAATCTGTAGTGTGTGAAGATGGCTGAATCTAATGTTAGAATTGAGAATCTGTTAGGGATGTTGACAGTAAAGTTGCAAGATGATAATTTTGTGAAATGGAGTTATCAATTTTCATCTGTGTTGAGGGGGTATGATTTGTTTGATTTCTTCACTGGGGAAGCACCATGTCCACCTAAGTATGTGATTCATACAGAATATGGAGTCACAAATGAAATTACTGCTGCTTACAAAGATTGGGTGAAAAAGGATTTAGCTTTGTTAAGTTTGCTAATTGCAACTCTGTCGGATGATGCTATGGAACATGTGATTGGATGTAAAACATCTTATGAAGCTTGGAAATGTTTGCAAGAAAGATTTGCCTCTGTCTCAATGGTTCGTGTGAATCAACTTAAAACTGAATTGCATACTGCTCAGAAAGGGGGTGATTCGATTGATAAATTCTTAATGAGACTAAAGGGGATAAGGGATCAATTGGTGTCTGCAGGAGAAAAGGTTACTGATAATGACTTCATCATTGCTGTTCTTTCTGGTTTGCCTGCTGACTTTGAGATGATTAAGACAGTCATATTGGCAAGAGATTCTCCTATGTCTATCAAAGATTTTAGAGCACAATTGCTTGTAGCAGAAAGCAGTATTGAATCTAGAATGCATTCTTTGTCTAGTTCTATGTCTGCCATGGTTGTTCAAGGTGAAGGATTAGGTTTACAAGGCTTTCAAGGGTATGAACATGGTGAGAGTTCAAATTCTCAGAGGTCTCAGGGTAGTCTCAGTAATGATCAATTCGGTAACAAATTTCAGAGAGGAAATGGTTTTAATGATCAGTTTGGCAATAATTTTCAGGGAGGAAATGGTTTTTCAGGAATTGGAAATGGTAATGGGAGTAGAGGTTTTCAGTCTTCACAGCGAGGAAACTTTACTAATAGAAAGTTTGGAGGTGGGAATCACAACTCCAGATTTTCATCAGGGTCTAATAACAGAAATGGGAATAATGGTTATTCTGGAAGTGGTAAGAGTGTTGCAGGATATGAATCTGCAAGTAATGGTTTTACCTCAACTAATTCATCTGCTAGTCATGGCAATTATAAGTCCAATTGGAATGGGAATACCAACTCTAAGTACCAAGTATCACCTGAATGCCAGATATGTTCGAGAAGGGGACACACTGCACCAAACTGTTACTATAGAGCTGAGAGTGGAGGTTCACAGTCTTCTGGTTCAGTCATTTGTCAGATATGTGGAAAGAGGGGACACATAGCTCTTGAATGCTTTCACAGGAACAACTTTGCATATAAGGGAAATCCTCCACCACCACCATCGATTGCAGCTGTGACAGCTCAAGCCAATGTGCCTCAAACTGAAGGATCTGGTGTTGGTTTTACTGCTGAAGAAAACTGGATATTGGATTCAGGTGCAACTCATCACATGACTGCAAATTTAAATCATCTTAATCATGTTATTCCTTATACTGGTGATGGAACCATTACAATTGGGAATGGTACAGGATTGGAAGTAACACATATTGGTTCCACAAGCATCCCTGTTTCTATACAACCGTTGATGTTAAGAAATGTGCTATGTGTACCTAAAATCACTGTGAATTTACTTTATGTTAAGAAGTTATGCAGAGATAATGGATGTTGGTTTATATGTGATGATGTTGTCTTCTTCATACATGACAAGGCAACAAGGAAGATACTGTACACAGGGACAAGTGATGATGGGCAGCTGTTTTCCATTCCAGTCAATGTCTTTGCAAAGTCTTTTGCTGCAAAGTTGGAGCACTGTGCTGGCTTTATTGGAAAGAAGTTTCAAGTGTCGAGGTGGCATAAGCGGTTAGGTCATCCGTCAAAAGATGTACTTGCTGTAATGCTGAAGAAGTTTAATAATAGTGTCAGAGTAGATAGTTGTGAGTCCATATGTTCTTCTTGTATGAGTGGTAAAATGAGAAGACAGTCGTTTCCAGTAAGACAAAGTACTGCTACATGTTTGTTTGAGAAAATCCACACTGATGTATGGGGGCCATCTCCAAAGGTGTCTGTACAGGGTTATAGATACTATGTGAGCTTTGTAGATGAATATTCGAGATTCTTGTGGATTTTTCAAATGAATAACAAGTCTGAAGTGTTTTCCATATTTGTTAAGTTCTGTGCTTTTATACAAACTCAATTCAGTGCTTCACTTAAGTGTTTACAATCTGATGGAGGGGGAGAGTATACGAGTAGAATGTTTGTTGACTTTTTGGATACAAAGGGTATAAAACACATGATTTCATGTCCTTATACCCCTCATCAAAATGGACTTGCTAAGAGGAAACACAGACATGTGGTTGAGACTGCAATAACACTCATGACAGAAGCAAAGTTACCAGCTCAGTTTTGGTTTCATGCATGTTCACATGCTGCATTTCTAATAAACAGAATGCCATGTAGAATATTGCATATGAAATCACCATATCATGTGTTAATTGGACAAGAACCTGATGTTCAAAATCTGAAGATTTTTGGGTCTGCAGTGTATCCATTCATGAGGCCTTATAATGCAAATAAATTGGAACCAAGAACAACTAAATGTGTATTTCTGGGATATATGATGGGATATAAAGGAGTAATATGTTATAACATTGGTTCAGGGAAATTAATTCTTTCTAGACATGTTGTACATGATGAAGAGATATTTCCTTATAGGAATATACAAGTATCAAAGGTACAACAGTCTAGTTCTTCATCTTCCCAGAATTCAAGGCCTATTGCGATTCAATTACCAAGGGATATGATTACTTCATCTCCAGTACATCAAGATAGAGTATCTGCACAAGTTCTAGAAGTCATTTCACATTCTCAAGGCTCAGATCCGGTAGCTTCAGGAAATTCTGATATGGCAGTGTCTCAACCTTCAGAGTCTGCAGTAAGTCAGCATTCTGATACTCAGATTTCATCTCCTCACCAACATTACTCAAGTCCTACAGATTCAAGGTTGTCTATGTTACCAGTTCACGATTCTTCACAACTGGAGGTAATTTTACCAATTTCTCAAGCAATTGTACCACATGATATTCAAGCACAGAATGGTAATGCACATTCAATGGTGACAAGGTTGAAGTCTGGTGCCATCCAAAAGAAAAATTATGCAGCCTTAACTGCAACGTTCCCAGAGTTAAACACTTTGCAGATAACAAATGATGATCATTTTGTGGGAGGTTTCTCTTTTATTTCAGAGATTGCAGATTCATTTGAACCTACATGTTTTAGACAAGCAACATCTATTTCACATTGGCAACAAGCAATGCAAGAGGAGTATGATTCACTTCGAATTCAAGGTACTTGGAATTTAGTACCTGCACCAGATCACAGATCAATAATAGGAAGCAAATGGGTGTATAAGGTGAAAAGAAATCCTGATGGTACTGTATCAAGGTATAAAGCAAGACTGGTTGCTCAAGGGTTTTCTCAAGAGCATGGTGTAGATTATTCAGATACTTTTAGTCCAGTTGTGAGACATACAACTGTAAGACTCATTCTTGCTTTGGCTGCAATGAATAAATGGGAATTGAAACAACTTGATGTAAAGAATGCATTTCTGCATGGTGAGCTACAATAAAAAGTTTATATGAAACAGCCACAAGGTTTTGTTGATTCCAGTCATCCCAATTATGTGTGCAAACTTCTCAAGTCACTATATGGACTCAAACAAGCCCCAAGGGCTTGGAATTCAAAATTTACAAGCTACTTGGTGACAATGGGGTTCACTGCATCAATATCTGATACCAGTTTGTTCATCAAAAGTGATAACAATGATATCATCATATTATTGCTCTATGTTGATGATATAATATTAACTGGATCATGTTTGACTAAAGTACAACTTGTCGTTCAAGAGCTCTCTTCTGTGTTTGACTTGAAGGATTTGGGGATGTTGACATATTTCCTTGGTTTACAGATTCAATATAAACCAAATGGAGACATTTTTGTGAATCAGTCGAAATACATAAAGGATCTTCTTCATAAGGCAGGTATGGATTATTGCAAGCCTGTTAATACCCATGTAAACCACATAATCAAATGATGGTGACAGAAGGAAAGTTACTTTCAGATCCTAGTTCATACAGAAGCATTGTTGGTTCCTTGCAGTATCTTACGTTTACAAGACCAGATATTGCGTTTGCTGTGAATACAGTTTGTCAACACATGCATTCACCAACTGAGGTTCATTTTGGTGCTGTAAAAAGGATTCTTAGATACCTTCATGGTACGATGCAACATGGCATAGTCTATTCTTCACAATCACAGATGCATCTCACGGCTTACTCTGATTCTGATTGGGCTGCGGATCTTAATACCAGAAGATCAGTGACTGGATATATTGTTTTTCTTGGAGAAAATCCTATTTCGTGGCAATCAAAGAAACAAACTTCAGTATCCAGAAGTTCTACAGAAGCTGAATACAAAGCCCTTGCTCATACAGCTGCTGATATAGCTTGGGTTAGACAAATTTTGAGAGATCTGAAGTGTGTGTTACTTCAACCACCTGTTATTAATTGTGATAACATGTCAGCTATTGCATTAAGCTCGAATCCAGTGTTTCACTCAAGAATTAAACACTTGGATACCGATTACCATTTTGTGAGGGAGAGGGTACAAAAGGGAGATCTTGCAGTGGCCTATGTTCCTACTGACGAGCAAACTGCTGATGTTCTAACAAAGGGGCTTCACAGTCCTGCCTTCATTAGACATTGTTACAATCTGCAGCTTGGCACCCCAAGCTTAGATTGAGGGGGGATGTTGACAGTAATGATAGCTGGCAATGCCACATCAGCTTTACTAATAGACTATTGGTGGTTATGTTGGTTAGAGGTTATAACTAACTGATATAGTTACTGATGTAAGGTGTACAAACTATATAAGATGTAATGGGATTACTGGAATGCTTAAGTCAAATCAATACATAAGTTTCTCTCTCTAAACATTCGTTCTCTTTCTACAACTATTCTTTCTTCTTCGTTTCTTATTCGAGTATTCACTACAGATTTGGGTTTTCAGTATACGTTAACACGTTTTATATTATCGGCACGGAAATTAACGAAACTGTAAAGTGTCAGATAATTTATAAAGAATCTCACTTTAAAAGAATCTCCTTAACATTTCTCATACTGTTCAAGGTTTAAATTGGAGAGAACGAAAAAAAAGTTCTGAAAAAGTTTCAATTTGATCATAATTAAGCACATTATTATATAGAATTTAATTTTAAGCCGTATATAAGTTGTTGTCAAACAAGATTCGACTAGGTACTAAGAGGTTAATTGATTATTAGAAGAATCCCATTTTACCATTAACTCAGTTCAACTTTATGTGCTATATTGACCATCTGAGGTGGCTACTGATGCTGCAATTTTATATCAACTTAATCGATTGCCCTACCGACATAGAAAATTGAGTGTAAATAAGCACTGGGTACTGGTAGGGTTAAGAACATCATAGATTTATATAAAGGTATATTTCTTATTCCTTCGTGGATCAAGTGTCAAGTTGTGAATTGAATTATCGCCTAAGTTCGAACACGAAACCTATTGCTTGCAAACGTGCAGCCAAATTCATAGTCATATAGGGTTTACAGAATGTCTTTACTAAAAAGCCACTTTAATGAAAGCTTAGTTCTTAACAGCTGCTTAAGGCATATCTAAAGTACATGAACGAGAAGTCCACTATCTTTTAGTGAAGCAAGCTAAGTTTAATATACAATTTTAATTCAAAGGGAACAATTGCTTGGTAATTACCACTTGTACAATCTGTCAGGTGTTAAATTTTATCATAAAAAACTTCAGTATTAGTTGAAGTAGAATTAGAATATTTAAACTCTTATTTTCTCAAAAATACAACCGAAGTGAAATATTTCATCAAATCCCTCAGTCTTTCATCCGTTGTAAAGCTGGACGAGTGTAAAAGATTGGCTAACCGTGGGTGATTAGCTAGATTGGTTGTGGTCAAACTGGCCATAACAGCCACAGTTGTGGGTGGATCGGTTGGCCATTCATATTCGTAACTCTTTTTTCTAATATTTAAAAATAAAGTGAATAATTTTTTTTAATATTTTTAGAAAGAATTATAAGAGTATTCGTAGGGTTGAAAGATCACTCTTATTCAATGGTATCTTGGTGTGTGCAATGCCATACATCAGCGAAGATCACAAATTTTTGCTTTTGTGGCTACCAATGACTTACTACAACTCCTTCTAAAGTAAGACCAATTTGTCATTTTTTGGGTCAAAAGTAAGAACAATTTGTTGGATAAGCAAGTGGAATGCAATGGTATCTTGTTATTCCTTGTTCTTCTTTGGAGTATGTGGAAAGAAAGGAACTCCTTTTTGTGGCAAGGAAAGGCTCTCAAACCGACATAACTAATTTGTCGGGCAATTAGTTGGATGAAAGAATTTCAACACTGGCATGGAAAAAAAATGAAAAACGCAGCTGTAAAGTTTCTCAAAAATGAACAAAGCATGGAGAAGGATGGTACAAGTGTAATTTTGATGCAGCTTGGGATGAAAATAGAAGTATTGGCGGCGTTGGGGTGGTGATTCGGAATGATAGGGGTGATTTTGTGGCGGCCTTGGCAAAGAGGCATGATGCTATTCCTTCCCCTCTGCTGGTCGAGACTATGGCAGCTAGGGATGCTGCTTGGTTGGTCAAGGAGAAGCAATTATTAGCCTTGGTTTTCGAAGGGGATGCGTTACTTGTGATGACAACTCTTCAACAGGATCGTCAACAGGATCACTCGCCGTTTGGAAATATTCTAAATGATACTCGCTCGATGATTCAAGCATTGACCCACTGGAAAGTTGGTTTTAGCGGTAGGGAGACGAATAAAGTGGCGCACAAATTAGCATGAAGAGTCTAAGTTGTGATAATCCTATTCTTTGGTTTGAAGAACCTCCTGATGTAATTGTGGATCTTCTCTTTGAGGATAGTAATTCCTAATTTGTTTGTTGCGGGACACTCTTTTTCCTTTCGACCGGGTTGAAGTTCCCGGTAAGGTTTTATCGAGTCTCACTATATGCACCCTATCCTCATTGATTATACTTATTTCTATTGTTAATGAATATCCTACATTTTCTCAAAAAAAAAAAAAGGAATATGACGGTTTTAAACAAATTTGATTGAGAGAGAGAGAGAGAGAGAGAGAGAGAGAGAGAGAGAGAGAGAGAGAGAGAGAGAGAGAGAGAGAGAGAGAGAGAGAGAGAGAGAGAGAGCATCTATGCCATGCGACATATATGAATATATAGTGAAATCATTGGCCATGATCACTAGAAACTTTTTTTTGAACAAACGATATTATCTATGCTAAGGGGAAAAGGGATGTGCTTAGTCTCACAATGGGCTAGCAATAATGTGGTTCAAATTCGCATTTGACAAGAATCGAACCTAAGACCTCTCACTAGGAACTTTTTGTCATTTGGCTCATAAAATGTGTCCACTAACATTGTAATTAAACATGTCATTAGTTATTTAGAAAGTGACAACCATGTTCAATATATTATATAGTGTATTGATTTTAATACTCTTTCGGTACTGCATTATGTTGAATGACGATATGCATTTGATATTTCTTTTGAAAACATCGTAGCCATATTAATTATCATTGAAAGAGTTTAAATTCAAAATCTGTATAGTAGAAAAATTCAATCATACTGACCCAATGATAACCAACACTATAGTGACCATCATCGCTTAAAGTTAGTGAGCAAAAATGCACACGTTGTTGATTGTGAGGATTATAAGAAAAGGATGTTGGTAAACACACTCTTTTATATCTCTTACACATTCTTCTCAATTTTCGACCGTCGAATCAAAGAAATTGAAGAGAATTAATAGACATAAATGAGCAAGATGTCTGTAAAAGGTAAAAATAAGCGTGTAGATAGCATCACCCATACAAAAAAAAACATGCATGCATGTGAAATGGAAACAACCATAACATTGACATTGACAGAAACATTAGATTATATTATTCATTACCACATATATACAAGGGAGTTAGAAATAATTCGAAAATATAAACACTATGAGCAACTGACTTCAACCACTACAACTACCCAACTGCAACAAAGGTGTTTTATTTCATTAAATTAAAAAGAAAAGCAAAAGAAACTCTTTGATTCTTCTTTTCTTTATACGAAAAGGCTTTTTAGTCATGTTGTGGTCCAAACCTAAATACTCTAGAAAATCTCCTCCTAAAAAGCCTTTTGTTGTTTGCTTGACATCAGAACTCAAAATCCATAGTACTGAATCTGGGTAGCTCCAAAATTGTTCATAAACTGTCCTCCTCCTCCTCCTCCTCTTACTGTTGCATTCATCTCTTCCTCTTCTACATTAAACCCTTCAACCTGCACCAAGTTAATCTCATTAACTCTACGTTATCACAGTAACGGAGTTTTATACATAGAGTAATATTTTCTTATCAAACTATATTTGTCACACCATCGTGAACAATGAACATAAATAAATCACACATTCATGCAAGAGTAACACAACCAAATGCGTCCAGATTCAGTCTCACAAACTATATTTTAAGGTAATTAATCAATATTATGTTACCATGTAAGTTTATGATTAATTACCTTAATAATTTATACAGTCACACTTTTAAACTTGTTGTAATAATATCGGTTAACAAGTATACAGAAGGTAAAATTGTCTTGCTAGACTTGTGTTGTCAGACAAATTTGTTGAATCCTATGAATTTGAACCAAATGCGTCTAAATTCTCAGTCTGACAACATATACAATACCACACAGTTGTCTAATCTCAAATGGCTAAAAGAAAAAAAAGTTTTAACTGGTCAAACTTTTAGGTACTAGTTAACATAGTAAATTAAACAAACACTGAAATGTGAAAAGAAAATATATTTTACCCAGAACTCATCTTCGTCTTCTTCTCTATTACTTGAACATGCAGCTTTGAAAATCTCTTCAGTCTCGTCGTTGCGTGCAAATCTGCCACGTATGCGGGGCCGGTTGTCCGCAAGTGTTTTTCGACATGCATACTTTTCGCGTACACAGAGTAACAAACAACCACATTAAGATTTAAACACACTAATAATCTAATTTAACACCTACAAATTAGTGAAATTATGTAATAAATATTATGTTTGATTACCTTAATTGTTTTGTTGAAGTTTCTCTGTGACCTTTTGGCTCTGTACTTTGAGATTCTCTCTTTCCTCTCTTCTGCACTGTACCTCCCCATTTTGAAGTTTGCAGCTGCTTCCTCCGTCACTGAGCTCTCTCTGGGAGCACGATTTGTTCTAAAATTCTAACAAAAAAATTCGAAAAAATTCGAAAAATAAGACATGGGTTTTGATTATGATTAAACATGGATTAAATTATAATAAAAACAGAGCAAATTAATTAAAAATTTAGAGAGTAATCTGACTTGCAAATCACCAGTGCTGGAAACCCTTCTCATTTGACCTGCCAAAAAGCTGCTTTCCGGAGAGCTCAAGCTAAAAGTTTGGTTCTGAAAACTTGGGGACTCCATGAGAGAATCAAAGCTTGGCTTGAAGCAAAAATCAGGCTTGTTACTACTTCCGTCAAAGCAGTTGCTGCTGTAGCTCCTCTGCATAAACTTTGCCATATTCTCTGCGCCGCCATAGGTATGAGGCCCAAAAGCTTGATGGGGTTCAGTTTTGACCTCCAGAGCATCAAAAGGGGAGAAATTCGGCATCCCAATTGGCAAATTTGGAGAGTTTTGATCGATTTGGTGTAATTGGGTTTGTTGGTAAAGCCTTAAGGTTTCGAGCTGGTAACTTGGGGGAGAAGAAAAAAGGAGAGATGGGGAGTTTTGGTCAGCTGGGTTTTGCTGGGTTTGCTGGTCGGAGATTGCTTGGAGTTGGAGGAGTTCAATGTCCGAGAAGGGAGAGAATGGCTCGGAGAAGACTGGCAAGTCCACCATTTCTGGGGTGGTGGAGTGGCGGTAGAAGGAGTCGTCGACGACGTAGAGATCGGAGGAGGACATTGTTTGGAGACCCCAAAAGAAAATGGAAAAGTTGAAAACTTACCAGGAAAGTTAGGAAGTTGGAAGAAGCAGAAGCAGAAGCAGAAGCAGTTGTGTTTTGCTTTGCTTTTTGTGTAATTTGGTCGTGAAACGGCCAAGGTGTACTGACAAATTTGGGTTGTTTTATTAAAAGCCTTTGGGAGTTACTGAGCAAAGAGACAAACAAAAGCCATTTCTCGTCTCTCTCACTTGTCTCTCTCTCTCTCTGAAAGTTGTTTTTCAAACATCACAGGAAGAGACCAGTCCACTTCTCTGCTATGCTATAAATAGGGCTAGATTGTTTGCCAAAAAAATAAAAATAAATAGGGCTAGTTTTGCACATTTGCCCCCGTTTTTTTGTCATAATTAAAAGGGTTCCCCATAAAAGTTTCTTTTTGTTAATTATCACTACACCTCTGACTTTCCCCGAGAGATTTTTCAGTGTGATGGGAACACGGAGTAGTACACTATATGTTACTATACAAATGGTGAGATGTCTGTGTTAAAAAATTAATAACTTAAAAAATAAAATTTCCACCACTTATATAAAAACACATAGTGTACTACTTGTGTTCTGATCACAATAAAAAATTTCTCGACTTCCCCCTTTTGTTTGTCGGCCAAACCAGAATAAAAAATTAATTCATTGATGATAAATAATTGAAAAAATTAATTAATTAATAATAAATAAGTTAATAATTAAAAGTATGGCTAAATCGCCAAAATGGTCCCTGAGATTTGCATAACTCATCACTTTGGTCCCTGAGATTCCAAATTGATAAAAGTGGTCCCTGAGATTGTCCACCATCCATCATTTTGGTCATTCCGTTAAAAACTCCGTTAAATGTCCCGGAGCTCTTGGCCGGAAGTTTGAGTAATTTCCAAAGTTTCGTAACTCAATCGTTTCTTAACCAAATTCGACCCATAATATATCAAAATGAAGATAAGAAAGTGTAAAATAAGATTATACCTATTTTGAAGCCCAATGGTTGCCAGAGATGGCTGGAAAATAGCGTCAAAGTTGACTGGTCCGAGTGAAAACTCGAAAACTGGCCGGAAACTGGGTAAACTTTAAACGTTCATAACTTCTTCAATACTCAACGAAATCAAGTGATTCAAAAACAAAAATCATACTTCTCGACGATACAAAGAGAATGGTACCTTTTTCGATGGCTAAATCGCCGTGGTTTGGCCGGAAAATGGCTCGAAAGTGGCTAACTCGAGACCAAGATAGCCACTTTCGATCTGTTTTCCGGCCAAACCATGGCGAGTTAACCATCGAAAAAGGTATCATTCTCTTTTTCTCGTCGAGAATTATGATTTTTGTTTTTGAATCACTTGATTTCGTTGAGTATTGAAGAAGTTATGAACGTTTAAAGTTTACCCAGTTTCCGGCCAGTTTTCGAGTTTTCACTCGGACCAGTCAACTTTGAGGCTATTTTCCGGCCATCTCCGGCAACCATTGGTCTTCAAAATAGGTATAATCTTATTCTACACTTTCCTATCTTAATTTTGATATATTATGAGTCGAATTTGGTTAAGAAACGATTGAGTTACGAAGCTTTGAAAATTGCCCAAACTTCCGGCCAAGAGCTCCGGGACACTTAACGGAGTTTTTAACGGAAGAACCAAAATGATGGATGGTGGACAATCTCAGGGACCACTTTTATCGATTTGGAATCTCAGGGACCAAAGTGATGAGTTAAGCAAATTTCAGGGACCATTGTGGCGATTTTCCCTAAAATTAATTAAAAAAATCTTTCTCTCCCTCATCCCTAGATTGCCGATCTATCCATACCTGGAGGTGGGTGGTTTTAGCAAACCCACTAATTCTCATGCACACCCACACACTTCTTTATATTCGCCTCCATCAACCCATAAATCCAACGATTCTCCTTGGGTTTTTTCATCCTCCATTCTCTAACACCACAAAGCTTAAAAGTCTGTAACTTTCTGCCATTTTCTAGTGCTTCAAAGCTTCGAGTAATTTACTGGGTGAAAATCAAATTCAAGTTTAAATTTTGGGTGCATGTAGAAGTTGTTTTTCTTGTTTTGCAGAGGGATTTTATTTTTATGGGATTTTTCAAGAACCAGAGCGAGCGAGTTCCAATGGGGGAAAACGACTCTCTTATCTATCCCAGAGAAATACTCACTTCCTCTTTCTTCGTGAATCTGGCGTATTATCTTAGTGTTATTTTGGTGATGGATGATGTTTTACTGACTGAAATTACTGGATGGGTTATTTGGTATCTTGTGGGAAAATTTGTGAAGAAAGATTTTTATGCATTACAACTATTTGAGGAAATGTCTAAGAGACCTTTGTATGAGAAGCATCCAATGGCAAAGTTTGTGTGGTCTGTAACTAATAACACTACTACAGTAGAATGGTACAATGCATGCCAAGAGGCACTGCCTGAGACCTTGCACTTGACTACTCATGCAACTTTTGAGTTGCACATTGCCACTTCATGGCAGACGCTCAAGTCTTTTTGGAATGCATCAACCATCACAGACTACATAATGGAAATTGAGTTCTTGTGGGGAAATGATATCAAAGTTGCTCTATGGGGAGGCAATGCCACTTGTTTATTTTTTTCAGCTTTTGAGTCTTGGCTTGTGGTACAACACAATAAGAGGGGCTTCGAGCAACAGTGGCTTTCATCGACATTTTCCTGGGCTACATTGGAGGTTGTTATGGCTAAGGCAAGGTCTCAGTGGTATTTCCAGTATCAAAAAACTCAAGTGTCCATTTTAAAAGCTCAAGTGAAGTCAAGCTCTGTCTCCCCAAGCTACATGGCTCACCAACCTGACATCAACAAGAAAATGAGGGTGATTCTCATTGATTGGCTTATTAAAGTCCACTACAAGTTTGAGCTTCTGGATGAGACACAATTCCTTACCGTAATGTAAACCCTATAGAGAGGTTCTTAGAGCGCCAAATGGTGATCAGAAAGAAGTTTCAATTGGTTGGTGTGACAGCCATGCTATTATCTTGCAAGTATGAGGATGTTTATAGAGAAATGCTCGACAAGGGAGTCAATCTGGATGAGTTTACATATGTTTTGTTGATGGTGAAAACACTTAAGAGAGACTTTCCGAGCTATTAGTTTATAACGAAGACGTTGAGTAATGCTGAGAAATATAAGAAAGAAGGCATAAGCTTTCTCATTGGAGATCTGAAGGTCGTAGTCACTGACAACATCGACATGGAGACTGAGCGAACAATTGCAGAACAAATTCCAGGTTATACTGAACCATACACAGAGAAGCTTCTTCCAAATTTGCATCCCATGAAGAAACATGTTTTTTCCCCTGTCCTAGATTTCCAAGACATATTACTCCACTCTTTTTTGATGCGAGAAAAAGGCTGGCAAACTATCAAAAGACGTGGAGTTTATGCCTCTTGGAACATCTTGCTCAGTTTTATGAAATCGTCGTTTATTCAGACTACTCATATATGTATGTCGATCCTGTAATGGAGAGATTAGACACTAAGCATTGTGTAAGATATAAGCTGGGAAATGCTGCCACTATGCATCAGACTGTTGCATTTGACACTGCTATGTCTACACCTGTTTTTGTTCAAGGATCTCTAAATTCTGTGTGCAATCGGTATCAACTGCTCATGTGGGAGGTAGTGTATACTGCTGATGAGGATTTGGAGTCCATAACCAACACACAAACTGAATTACAGCCGATGGAGGTAGAAAATTTAACGAAGGTCTGACATTGCAACGAATTCATATGTTGAGGTATGACATTGCAATGTTTAAAATATGAGGTATGATATTGTGGTTCAACTAATAGTTGAGGTAGTTTTGTGTAATTTACCTTTCTTTATTTGTTAGACTTTGATTAGGACAGATTGACAAAGCTAAATTGTTTAGTACATGTTGAGGATGTGGAGTGTTATCTCATGCTAAAAATTAAGAAACTTTTCGAGGGCGTGTCATATTGGGCCACTCTTTTATTACTAATTGGATTTAAGGTAAAACCTTAACTTCCTTTAATATGTCAAAGTCCCAATGACCATGCGTGCTCCGCTTCACCTGACATGTGTTGTTTACATGTTTTATTTAGTGTCGCCACACATCAGGGTGTGAGGACGTGGAGTTGTTCCACATATAATCAAGGGCATAACCAAGATAACAAAGTAACTTTGGTTGGGCTGTTAGGTTAAAGTTTTGATTACTAGTGATATTCTATACTAACCTACGTAAATGCGAATGAGTTTGAACATGGAATTAAGTGGGATGTTAGGATAAAGTTTCCGACTACGGTGGGGTTAAAATAGGCACGTCCACATGAAAAGATTTAAAGATAAAAAATTAGGGAGGGTATAACCAATTTATGCTCTCCACGTTGTGTCGTCTCTTTAGCGCATGATTCATTGGACCAGTTGAGAAGTAGGTTAATTCCAAAATACCATTGTCAATGAATTGTTTTAAGAATGCAACATGCTCATGATTGTGTGAGTTATCCAAGGTCATCAAGAAGCGGTTACAACATAAAGTCACCACTTCTAATTAGGAAATTATTTTCAGAACGCTCAGTATAATGTCAATAAAAGTTAATAGATAAAATATTTATATAAAGGTAAGAGACAAACAAATACACATGCGTGTAACTTTCTAGGTCTTAAACACTAGCAAAGTTTTGAAAGATTAAGCATAAAAATGTTTTAGTGATTAACACCATACTAGTGGTAACATTTAGTTCATGAAACTTTATTCTAGATTTTTGAGGTGAGTAGTTGAGCTTGTGAACACTGAAAATTCTTGAAACGAAAGAGACAAGAACAACGTGCACAAAATAATATTTTGTATTTGATGATTTTGGGTTACAATCTCTCTCAAATTTGATCATCTGATTCGATCTCCGTAAGGTGTGTATTTGCGGATGTGCAATTGATCCAAGGGTCGTCGAGGCTTGATCTCGGACGAACGGTTGGAAGTTTCTTCAAAGGGCTTTTTGGGCTTGATCTTGAAGGTTGATTAATGAACGGATCTTCAAGGGCTTTTGGGCTTGATCTTGAAAAACTGTTGATGAACGGATCTTCAAGGGCCTTTGGGGCTTGATCTTGATGAACAGTTGATGGATGGATCTTCAAGGGCTTTTGGGCTTTATCTTGAAGAACTGCGGATGAACAGATCTTCAAGGGCCTTTGGGGCTTAATCTTGATGAACAGTTGATGGATGGATCTTCAAGGGCTTTTGGGCTTTATCTTGAAGAACAGTTGGATGTGTGGTTTTGTTGATGTTATTGATCCAAAGGGCCGTTGGGGCTTGATCTTAGGATGAATGGATGATGAACGATGAACACTTTCTTCAAGGGCCGTCGGGGCTTGATCTTGAATTGCTGAAAGTTCTTCAAGGGCCGTCGGGGCTTGATCTTGAATGAGGATTTGATGAAGAACGAAGAGAGCTTTCTTGATCCTTCGGGATTTCTTGGGAATTTAGGAGGTTGGATGCTTAAAAGCTTTAGAACTTCAAAGCTTCAAGGATTTAGGGAATTCTCTTCTAATTTTGGGAGTAGAGAAATGTATATGTGAATTGGTTATGAATTGGTCTCCCCAAATGAATGCCTTGGCCTCCTATTTATAGAATACCAAAACTTGATATTTTGGATTTAAATAATTAGATGAAATAAATCATTTCTGCCAGGTGTTGACACGTGTCATGTTTGATGACTTTTCCAACTTATTTCGATTTTTTTGTTTAGACACACGCTACGTGTAAAATTTATGTAATACATGAGCGTTGAAACTTTGATTTATAGGTCAACATTTATTTACAGAAATTTCGATGTCTACAGAGTTAGATAAAATTTTACTCAAGAAAACCACATTAGTAAAATTTAGAGATAAAAGACGCGATCACACCAACTCATGTGCACTGGATCCCATTAGAACTCAAAAGTTAAACGAGTTTGGACGAGAATAATATTAGAATAGTTGACCTCCTACTTGTCAGAAATAAAAAAGGGATCAAGCGACTCGGTAATAAATCAGAATTTGACAAGCTGATTGTCGTTGCATAACAAGTTTCAAGTTGATGTCCTACAAGCTTTCAGCATTGCAAAATTTCCCAAGCAATGCAACATCTCTTTGTGCCAAGCTTACCCGACAAATTAATGTAGGCCCAAGACACATATTTCATGGGGCTCGTTGAGTGGGTTGTAATATGGATGCGTACAAGAATTCACAAAGCCCATGGAAAAATTTATGTGATGAAGGTTTTGGGCTTCTTGGGGGCACCAACACAAGCCCATCCATTTGAGTTCATCAACATACAGGCAGGCAAGAGAGATATTTGCTGCCTCTTCCCTTCGGCAACCCTTATATCTAACAATCAAGCAACCTGAGTTTGATACTTACAATACCATTGCTACACTAGTATGAGTTTAATATATTAATATCAGACTCATGAGTTTAATATGCTGACACCACACTCAAATTTTTTGGGCCACGATAAGGTCTTTCATAGTAGGTTGGAAAAAGTATGATGCTAATATGTTGAACTCATATTGGAATCATACTTTATAGTCGCTTGGAAAATTTGAGTATGATACCACTTTATTGAACTCTTGAGTTCAATATTTTTAATTCGTGAATATCGTACCAATATATAGAACTCAACTAGTGTAGCAGTAGTATTATAGAAATCAATTCAGGATGCCTGATTCCTATATATAGGTATGACACTCACCTAAACCACTGCGGAAGGTCGAAAAGTGTGATTCCTATATGAGTTCAAGAGGAATGCTGAAAACACTCTCTCAAAGTGGGACTCTCGACATACTCTTTTTTTAGAGTAAATGTAGAAATTTAGAGAATAATCCGAATAATGACTTTGAGGTACGACTTGAATCGTTTCCTTAAAGTGTTATTTGTCTCCACTCGAATGAGTTTGCTAAAGGGTTCTTGGCAAATCACTTCCAGGATACAACAAAGTATGGAATATTCGATTAGCAAAACCGAATTGTATTCCCTTAGAAATAACTAGAAAGAAATTGTATGAATGTGATGGAGAGAATAGAGAGTAAGGAATGTAGAAATAAATTTCTGAAATTGTGTATGAAACGCTATGCCATAATAGGTATTTATAGGCATTAATGCACCCGTTCATTGAGTCCTTTCAATTTAGTTGAAGATATACAACTCTTCTTAAAAGTGTTGATCCAAAAGACATATCTTTTATTTAGAATTTTCAAAAAATAAATATTGACTAATTATATCTTTTAATTCTACTCATATAATTTGAGTAAGCATCATGTCTTTTAACCAAAAGTTGCAACCATTCAACAAAATATACAAGGGTTGAATGAAAACCAACCTTTTGTGCCGACTGTACACATGTTGCGCAACAATGCAGCACCACAGACATGCTGCACAATGCAGCACCAAATCATACACACACACACACACACATATATATATATATATATATATAATATTCATGAAATATTATATACATATATATTATTATATTCATGAAATATATATATATATATATATATATATATAATAAATGGTATATATATATATATTCTTGAAATATTCAACAATCCTTCCCTATTTTAAGAATATATAATAAATGGTATTACAATACTTCTCTCTGTTAAATTAATCACAAGCATACCGATATAATCATGCATACAATAAATGTGTCTTTCGAATTAAACCTTTAATTAATGTAAGTAATTCAAAGTTATAACGAATGCGATGGTGACCTAAGTTTAAACCACCTATTCTTATGTTAAAACCGGAATCACTACACATATGATTATGTCTTATTTCCTTAAAGAAATTCCTGAACTAATTAAGCACTATTATGGCCTTGTGCTTCATCTTGGTTTCATGAACATTTACAAGAGAAAACCCAACTCTTGGTAGAAGCGGCACCACTTCTTATGTTCATATAGGTGAGGTTCCTTCCTATGTCCCTGCTACTATAGACATAACTACAAATAACCTCATTAAGAGATAAAACTCATCCTCCTAAACGTAGCAGTCTTGCACTGATCATCCTGGAATGAGCTATATATTAATTTTCAGTGCTTTCACAACCACTTAACAATAACTTGTTATTACCCATTAAACTTTTAAACTAGTGATGTTCTAGAGAAAGTCGGGTTACCATTATTGGTGGCTAAATTTCAGTAAAGGGTTTTAGCCCCATTCCACTTTATGTAATAACTAACAAAGCTCTTGAAAGTGCTTTCGTTAACGGATCCGCCAAGTTATTACTTGATTTAACATAAATAATATTAATAACTCCATCAGTTATTAATTGCTTGACATATTCATGTCTAAAGCTAATATGTCTAGACTTTCCATTATATACCTTATTGTATGCCCTAGACAAAGTAGCTTCACTATCACAGTATAAAGAAATGGATGGCATTGGTTGTGGCCACAACTCTATTTCCAATAACAAATTTCTAATCCATTATGCTTCTTTACCTGCTGCTGCTAATGCTATAAATTCAGATTCCATAGTTGAATGTGCTATACATGTTTGCTTCTTCGAAGCCCAAGATATTGCTCCTCCGACAATTGTAAAAATCCACCCTAATGTAGACTTATTATCATTAGCACTTGTTATCCAACTTACATATGAATATCCTTCAAGTACTGCTGGAAACTCAGAGCAAGGTAAACTCAGGTTAATAGTCCTTTTAAGATAACAAAAAATTCTATTTATTGCTTTCCAATGAGTAGTACTTGGATGACTAGTGTATCTAGAAAGTTTTCTTACTACAAATGCGATATCTGGCCTGGTACAATGCATGGCATACATTAAACTTCCAATTACACTAGCATACTCAAGCTGTGCAATGGATCTACCAGAATTATTAAGCAAAGTTTCACTAGGGTCATAAGGGGTATTTGCTTCTTTTATTTGTAGATGTTTAAACTTAAGAATCAATTTTTCTATATAATGTGACTGACATAAAGCGTAACCCTTATTATGCTTCTTTACTTTAATTCTCAAGATAGTATCTACTTCATTCAAGTCCTTCATCTTAAATTTTGAATTTAGATACTCTTTAGTTTCAGATACACCTTTCATGTTTGTACCAAAAATTAGCAAGTCGTCGACATATAAACATATAACAACACCATAATCATTTGTGAATTTAGAGTATATGCATTTATCAGCATTGTTATGTCTAAATCCATATGATAAAATGACAAAATCAAACTTTTTCATGCCATTGTTTTGGTGCTTGCTTCAATCCATATAATGACTTTACTAATTTACAAACCTTATTTTCATTCCCATGGAGAACAAACCCTTATGGTTGTTCCATATAGACTTCTTCATCTAAATCACCATTTAAAAATGCCGTTTTCACATCCATTTGATGCATATGCAAATTATATAAAGATGCCAATGCAAACAATATTCTAATTGATGTGAGACTAGCTACTGGTGCATATGTATCGAAATAGTCTATTCCCTTTTTCTGCTTAAAACCTTTGGCAACCAACCTGGCTTTAAATGTCTGAATAGACCCGTCTATATTGTATTTTCTTCTAAATACCCATTTACAACCTATTGCTTTTGATCCTTGGGGCAAGTCTACTAAAACCCATGTCTGATTAGATATTAATGATTCAAATTCATCATCTATAGCCTCTTTCAAAAAGGCTGCATCTCTTGAAGTCAATGCTTCGCTTAGACTTTTAGGATCATCCTCAACATTCAACAATATGGGTATTTTCTTAAGAACCTTTGTTCTATTTCATTCGACTAAAAATACAATAGATTGAGATGAAATAAAATCAGAGCCTAGAGTTTCTTTTCTTACCCTTTGGCTTTTCTTTGGTTCATTAACAGTTTCAGACTGTTTTCTTTTCTCACCTTGAGAATGACTAGTAGACGGATTAGAGAAAGGTGTTTGATCATTCTCTTTTCCAGACACTGAGTAGTCATTATAGAATTTATTTTCCATAAATTCGACATCTCTAGGCTCAACTATTGTGTTCGAGTCTAAATTAAGCAACCTATATGCCTTTGAATTTTCTGCATATCCTATAAATATGCTTTTAATTCCTCTTGGACCCAACTTGGATCTCTTAGGATCGAGTGCCTTATAAAAAGCTACACAACCCCATACTCTCAAATATGACAAATTTGGTTTTCTTCCTTTCCAAATTTTATATGGTGACACATGTGTCTTCATAGATGTAATTCTATTGTGTATATGGCATGCAGTAAACAATGCTTCACCCCATAAATATTTTGGAGTATTAGCATTAATCATCATAGAATTAATCATTTCAGTGAGTGTCCTATTTTTTATTTTTGCCAAAACATTTTGTTGTGGTGTATAGGGTGCAGTTCTTTGATGTACAACATCATGCTCTTCACAAAAATTATCAAATTCATGTGAAAAATATTCACCACCTTTATCACTATGAAGGCATTTAATTTTCCTTCCTTTTTGGTTTTATAGCGCTTAAAACACTCAAAAGCTTCATCTTTATTAGACAATAAATAAACATAAGTGAACTTAGAACAATCATCTATAAATGTGATAAAATATCTTTTTCCTCATCTTGTTAAAATACCATTAAATTCACATATGTCAGAATGTATTAAGTCTAATAAATTTGTATTTCTTTCAGCAGTTGGAAAATGTTTCTTAGTCATTTTCGCTTGAATACATGTTTCACATTTATCATTGTAATCATCATTGCAAGCAAATAAACCAAGTGTATGCATGTATTTTAAAGATCTAAAATTTATATGTGCTAAACGTAAATGCCATAAATGAGAGGAAGATTCAACAATATAAGCAAAAGAATTCACTTTATTATTAATACTTAGTTTGAACATCCCATCACAAGAATACCCCTTCCCAACAAACATTCCATTTTTCGACATTATTAACTTGTCGGACTTTAGAACAGTCTTTATACCGTTCTTACATAATAAATTTGCAGACACAAGATTCTTTCTAATTTTTGGAACATGTAGTACATTGAGCAACATCAATTTCTTCCCAGAAGTAAACTGAATTTCAACAGTTCATTTTCCTAGAACTTTGGTGGAATTATGATTCCCCATTAAATCTCTTGATTGTCCGTTGATGCTTCATATGTCGTGAATTGTGCCTTGTCATTGCACACATGTATAGTAGCCCCTGAGTCAAGCCACCAATCAGATGATTTTATTGCCGCTGCCATATTTAGTTCGATAATCATGCCAATATGCATCATTGATACCATTGCAACAATGTTATCAATTCTAGAGTTTTCCACCATATTTGCGCTATTGGTCTTATTGGCATATTCCTCATTTGCTTTTCTGTGTCTACAACCACGAAAGTAATGGCCTTTCTTTCCACAATGGTAGCAGACACCATTTGCATTCTTTTGATTGTTGTTGGAATTGGTCTTCTTAAACTTCCCTTTGTCAATTTTGACTTTGAAGTTCTTTTTATATTTGTTTCCTTCGACAATGTGAACTTTAGAGAAATCTTGATTTGCAAAATTCTTATCACGATTTCGAGTTTCCTCTTCAATTTGAATACCCTTTTGCAAATCCTCCAAACTAATATCTTCCACCATGTGTAGAAGTTTCTTTCTATAGTTATTCCATGTTTGGGGTAATTTTGCCATAATCGCCCCAACTATCATAGGATTCGGAATAACTATTTTGAGTTCATGAAGCTTTGAGACCAAGACCAATAATTCATGAACTTGGTCTAGGATGAGTTTGTTATCAAACATAGTGAATTCATAATATTTGAACATTAAAAATTTATCGGTACCTCTTTTCTCCGTTGTGTACTTGTGTTCAAGTGCTTCCCAAATTTCCTTCGGAGATTGAATGTGTGCGTACGTGTCATATAAGCGATCATATAATGTGCCTAAGATGTGTCATCGACATACCAATTCATCTTCTTCACGCTTATTTCGATCGACAACTATTTTGTCCGAGTCTTTATCACTTGGTTCACAAATAGACTCTAATTTCGGGTCCAACACATATATGACATTTAGAACAATAAGCATGAAACGCATCTTGTCCTTCCATCGGGTGAAATTTGATCCATCAAATTTGTCTAACTTGTAGACATCTTGATTGATAATCTTCAAAGCCATGTTATCAGATTTGTTCTCCATGACGAATATAACACTTTAAGATTGTTAGAGTAAATGTAGAAATTTAGAGAATAATCCGAATAATGACTTTGAGGTACGACTTGAATCGTTTCCTTAAAGTGTTATTTGCCCCCACTCGAATGAGTTTGCTAAAGGGTTCTTGGCAAATCACTTCCTGGATACAACAAAGTATGGAAGATTCAATTAGCAAAACCGAATTGTATTCCCTTAGAAATAACTAGAAAGAAATTGTATGAATGTGATGGAGAGAATAGAGAGTAAGGAATGTAGAAATAAATTTCTGAAATTGTGTATGAAACACTATGCCATAATAGGTATTAATGCACCCGTTCATTGAGTCCTTTCAATTTAGTTGAAGATATACAACTCTTCTTAAAAGCACTGTTCTAAAAATCCCCGCCTAGCGCCGCCTAGGCGCTAGACGGCTGGTCACCGCCCCGATTAATGCCTAGGCGTTTGAAAATTAATAAAGGGCGCCTAGACTAGTTGAGGAGCCCGCCTAGACCGCCTAGCCCGCCATGACCCGCCTAGGCACCTGCCTAGGTTGCGACTCACTTTGATAGAAAATAGATAACTTTCAATTTGCATTTAATTTTTTTCAATAAATTGTAAGAGACTTGTTGAATACTTAAATGGGCACACACTATATGCTTGTTCCCCATGTTTTCATTATGTTCCAATACTTTATAATATATATGTTATTCTATTTTGTAGTTTATGATGAAATTATATATATTTTAAGTATAAACATACATTTATTTACACGAAATATAATGGATTTACTTAAATCCGCCTAGTCCGCCTAGGCGCCCGCCTAGACCCCGCCTAGCCGCCTAGGCGCTAGGCCCTAGCCCGCCGCCCGACTAGTGCCTAGCGTCTTTTAGAACCTTGCTTAAAAGTGTTGATGCAAAAGACATATCTTTTATTTAGAAGTTTTAGAAAATAAATATTGACTAATTATATCTTTTAATTCTACTTATATAATTTGAGTAAGCATCATGTCTTTTAACCAAAAATTGCAACCATTCAACAAAATATACAAGGGTTGAATGAAACCCAACCTTTTGTGCCGACTGTACACATGCTGCGCAACAATGCAGCACGACACCAAATCATATACATACATCATACATACATATATATATATAATATATTCATGAAATATTATATACATATATATATTATTATATTCATGATATATATATATATAATAAATGGTATATATATATATATATTCTTGAAATATTCAACATCTTTTCCACCTCACAGTTTAATGTCAATTCTCATGCTAACATTATAAAATATTGTGCCATAAACATGAGTTAGTAGAGTCCAGAAGAGTCTCCTTAGCATTTCTAATGAGGTCAATCTATTAGTATCTTACTCAAAATTTTCGGACTACCGTGGAAGTAGACCTGACATTCGTGTCGTGTTTCCTATGTTCGTGTCGTTTTCGTGTCATATATAATATCTTAACATGTCGTGTTGTGTAACACCCGTTAAAATGAACGGGTAATATGACTAGACCCGAAATCGATCCATTAATATTAACAGGTAATATGACCCGGCTCATTACTAGATCTTTCGAGGCCTTTCACGTAGGCTTGGTAATTTCTTGCCAGGTCAAGTCATAGTACGCGTTAATATTAACGAGTCGAGTTCGGGTCGTGTCATATTACCCGTTCATTTTAACAGGTGTTACACGACACGACTATCTAAGATATCGAGTATAATACGAAAAAGACACGAACACGAAAAACACGACATGAATGCCGGGTTCTCAAAACAAACAAACAAAAACACAACGGCCGGCGGACAACGAGAAAAGGCGTTGATAGCATCTCATCAACCAATCAAGTAATCCAATCCATCCTGGAACTAAATTCTTTTTTGTATCATCGGATTCATCGGATTTCCACGTCATTAACTTCCGCGGTTGAGCATTTAATTATTTTTTATTAATAAATAATAATATTATAATTATTTATGTAATCTTCTTACTTGGCTTGTTACATTTCTTTTGTCCTCGTGCATTTGACTACTTAAAACGGAATAAAACTATAAAACTGTGCCCGGAAGACTTTAAATTTCACAATTTTTCCAATTTTCCATTGGCTTTTCGCTTTTCCAGATCCTCTTCTTCTTCTTCTCCGATTTTCTGATTGAGGTGTGTTCGGACGACCAGCAGAATCAGTAGCCATGCCGTCGCAGGAGTACATGGACAAGTTGCAGACTCGCCAGAACTACCGGAATCTCTGGCACTCCGACCTCATGGGCACCATTCAGGCCGACACTCCCTGTAAAAATCTCTCTCTCTCTCTCTCTCTCTCTAAATTCGATCGATTTAGTATGTGATATGGTACTGTGAATGTTTGTTGTTGCAGATTGCTGCTTTGCGGCGTTCTGGTGAGCTTTGCTTGTTTCATTGCTACTTTGCATTGTTAATTTTTTTACTGGATTTCTCAATGTAATGTGAGAATATTATTTTCTTGTATCAATTTTTGAATAATGTTTATTTGGTGCTAACAAAATGGAGGAAAATATAAATTAAGAACAAAACCATCAGAGTGTAGTATAGTGGTGGCAGTAAAGCCGAAAATTGCGAAACCAGATCATAAATTATTCATACCCTAGCCATTTAGTACTACGGTCCAGTGATATTCATACTCATTTGTAAGTGAGAGGTTTTAAGTTCGATTCTCGCAAAAGACGAATTTGAACCATTATTGCTAGCTCATTGTGAGGCTAAGTATTGGTTTGGTACTAGGTGCTTTTATAAAAAGTGGGTATCATAAAAAGCTGAGCTAAAAAAAGTGTTTGGTAAACACTTAAAAACAGCTTATTTTCACAGTTTTGAAGCATTTTTTTTTTCAAAGTACAACAATACCAAACCAACCATAAGTCCACTCCCTCTCCCTTAGTGTAGATAATATCGTTTGTTAATTTTTTTTTTATCTATACTCGAATACTGGTTAATCGTTATACATATAGTGTGGCTCGAGTTCTTTTGCACTGGATAGAGGCTAATGAACAAGAGTAGTGTAAGTAGCAACCCCCAATAAATTGAATTGAAAATATAACTTTAGCCCTTAAAAAAACAGTACCTACTTTTTTTAAGATCCACATAAACGAATTAGTTAATTTAATATTACTTTACACCTTTTAAAATTTTCACATGCCTAAAGTACACAATTAATTGTAGGGAGAGAGTTAATGATTTTGCAACAAGAAAAAAAAAAGACTTTAACAATTCATTGCAAATTAATTTAAAAAAAGGCTTTGAATTGTCATAAAACTAGAATTTGATTCAGTTTTTTTTCCCTTACTCTTGAATTCTTTTGACTTTATCCTTTATTTATTTATTAATATATTAGAACACTGTATGTCATTATCTACATGCACATTAATTTACCTATAACAATTATACCATAGGTGTAATATAATATCTCTTTGTTAAAATGATGCAAAATATTGTATATACTAACAACAAAACGTGCCTAACATATGTACTAATACATGGAAAATAATTTACCTATATTAAGAAGAAATGTAGTTTGATGCATGATATTAAAAATATTATGTTACACCCATGTATATACAACAATAAAACATGCCTGACATATCTAACAATACATGGAAAATAATTTACCTACAAGTTAGAGAAATGTTATTTGGTTGGGTAGTATAATTTTTTTTTAATAATTGGAACAAATTAAATATAACTAGGTGTAGTATAATTTTTTTATATAATTTAGAAAAAAATTAATTTACCTACCTACTATTTGAAATGTTTATTTCCAATGATGCAAAATGTTCATTACCTACCTGCAAATTAATTTCCAATAATTTACCTGCAACAATTATACCATGGGTGTAATGTAATATCTTTCTTTACAATGATACAAAATATTGTATATACCAACAACAAAACGTGCCTAACATATGTACTAGTACTCGGAAAATAATTTACCTATAACAAAAGAAATGCAGTTTGATGCATAATATTAAAAATATTATGTAACACTCATGTTTATACAACAACAAAACGTCATGGAAAATTATTTACCTACAAGTTAGAGGAATGTTATTTGATTAAAAATATATAATATAGGTGTAGTATTTTTTTTTTTTGAATATTTTTTTTAATAATTGGAACAAATTAATTTACCTACAAGTTACAAGAATGTTATTTGATTCAAAATATATAATATAGGTGTGGCATTTTGTTTTAATAATTGGAACAAACTAATATACCTACCAATAAATATGGATACAATTACTACAAAATATATCACAAAAAAACATAAATGTCTAGTATGACATGGATACAATTAATGTAAACAGTTTATATATTTTATTTAACTTTTTCTACTACTTTGAATTTGGCATAAATTTAGGAATTTGGGAAATGGACCATAAAATATAAGTGGTACGGGTGTAAATAAATTGTATTAATAGGTCAATAGTGTTTTGATGTGGTTGCGAATTTTAAATTTGGACTTATATTGGATTTTTAAAGAAATATGAGTTTTTATTTAGAAATAATAAATTGTAAGGGCCAAAATCTAAATCACCCATGATTTTGACCATTCGATCAGGCACCGAGTTTTTTCTCCCATTGTGGTGATATTAATTTACTTTGTTTTGCTGTAGTGCGCCATGTGCATCATACTTGCTCCGGAAACGAGCACTTTATAATGACATGTCAAGGTGGTTTATACTTTTGATTTTGCTTGAACCCTAATATGAACTGTGTGACCCTCCTTTGATATGAATACAGTGATAATTGTGCTTTTGTTTATCGTAGATATGTTTGCTGTGCTGGTTATATGCCCTGTAGCGGAAGGTGTGGGGAAAGTAAATGTCCTGAATTCTGCCTGGCAACCGAGGTATATATAAAATGAATGTAATTTTATGATTTTTTATGTAGCCTTCGTCAAATCCTTGGTTTAACATCTGTGCCCTTTGTGTCATAGTATTTGTCCTTTTTCTGGTAGATTTTACCACATTCTTGTTTTTTTATTACTATCTTAGCTTCATGCCTTTTGTATAGAACGGACAGATTAATAGCTAATTATATATGAGTTGAGTATTTCTGAAAGTCCTAAAATCCTGATAGGAGACCGGCCGATAGAAAACGGTGGCGATCCCGATGTCGTCCAACGAATTGATTAGCTAAATTTATGCATCTGAAAATGGTTAGATTTAATTTGGTTGCATCCCATGCAGCTAAAAATGCTCAAAGTTCAGCTGTATGGGATAGCACTAGGTGAGTTTGCCTATCGTTAATGTGTGCTTTTAGACAGAAAAGTATTAGTAATCAGAAGAAGTATAGAGAAAAAGAAGATTTAAGGTTTTTTTTTAACTTTTGAGAATTCATAGGCAGAGTGAAGAATAAGGAAGAGAAAAGAGAGTAAGTACAGAAGCAGATATCAACAGAACCAAACCAAGCCTTGAACAACACCTTTGTTTTGTTTAATTCGTCCAAGTTCAAACTTTTAGATGAGATTTCTTGTTTATATGCTTCAAATAGAATCCCTACTGACCCTTAGAAATACTAAAAGACTCTTAACTAGTAGAAGATCTTAAAAAAAACAAAAAAAACATAAGTTTTTAATATCACACCTACATTTGCTCTTAATAACATCACTAACTCTTAAGTGACCTCTAAAAATAGACTGAATCCAAATTTTATTCAACGATTATGTAAATTGATGGATATTTTTTGTTTTATTTATTGCCAACGGCGTTTCACTTTGGACTGACTGAAGTCTTCCAATGTGTTTAATCATTGGCTTTTAGAGAACCTTGGTTGTTTTCCTAAGCAAACTGGTATTCCATCTTCTGATAGATTCTCTTGGCACATGTGGTTTGGCTAATTAAGCTCCTCCGAAACATAGAATGATAGAATATAATAAGAATTAGTGCAAAAAAAAAAAAAAAAAAAAAAAAGAAACATAACAAGTTGCTCAAATTTGGTTCTTTTGCCTCTTGGTGCCTGTCTTCTAATGGCGTGATCAGAATCTGGTTCATTTGTTCAATGCTGTACAAACAAACCAATCCATCTGTTATCCGAATTTCATGGGTCATGAATATAATGACTTTGCTCAAATGTGGCTATAGTGCAGTTCAATTTATGCCCAATAAAGTAGGGTTTTCAGTTCATGGAGTTTTCCATAAGCAATCAATTATATGGAAAGAGTAATTGAAGCCTTGAAGGTCAAATTTGCTTTAGGGATTGAATTTTAGTGGACAGACTGCAATGGACTTGTTTAGGTGTTTTACTCTTTCTTTCATTTGTGTACGCAGACAATCTTATTTAGGGTCAATTGCATGGTTGCCATTATTTTATGGGTTCTTTAGATATAAACTCATGCAACACTTATTTTCTTGACAAAAATCCATTTCATTTTAAACATCTAAATAAAACCCAAATTTGAAGTAGACTGCCATGTAAACAAATAAATACCTATTATTTTCAAACTATTTACAATTGTGCCACAACACTCTAATTATGTTAATGAATTTAATTATTCACCATAATTGTGAGAAATAAGTGCCTTATTATTATAAAATTATCTACTTTATACTTCTCTTACCATCATATGTTTAATTTCTTTTATTTGTTTGACAATCATTGTAGGTAAATTATCTTGCATGTATGTATTAGACACATTTTGTTAAAATTATATATATACGTACAAATAATTTATCTATATTTTTATGTAAAATAATATGTAATTAATTAGTTTGAATCAATTGGCTAAAAACATTTATTTATTTTGTTGGTAAATTGTTTTTCATGTGATATTACATATATACTAGCCACATTTTGTTATTATTAAATAGAGTGTGCAATCAATCGACATTCTTTTATTTTGTAGGTAAATTATTTTGCATGTAGGTAAATTTTTATATATATATATTTTTTGCAAAATATTGGTATTTAATTAATTTTAAATAAAAAATATTTATTTATTTTGTAGGTAAATTATTTTGCATGTATCATTATATAATTTACTATGAACTTATATTGTTATATATGTTGTGCAAAATAATTTACCTACGTTACATTTAAAATATTGATAATTTTGAATAAAGTAACTTTTTTTATATTGTAGAATATACTCATTTACCTGTTAGCATCATGTGAAAACAACTATATAAGGAACATTGGTATCATGTAAATTTTTGCTATTAAATACATAGGAATCATGACATTTAATTTTTTTTCCAAATCCCCATAAGGTATTTGAACATTTAATTGAATGAAATAATGTAAAATAAATGTAGATAATAAGTGAGAGACCCAAAGTAAGTGTTATTAGGGGTAATTTAGACATCCAAAAATACAAATTTTGCCAAGTCAAACTTAATTATGGATATTGCTTAGTTGGAGCCTAGTCATTAGATTTTTGTTAGAGAAATTTATCATGATGGGTTTTAATTAAAGAAAATTGAATTTCAAGGGGTGTACTCATATTTTCAGTTATTTTATTACTTTAAGTTGGAGTTGCACATAGCTTCTCTTCCAATAGTTTCTAATTTTCATCCTATGCTCGACGTTCCAGGTTTTCCTGTGCTTTGGGAATTCAGTGGCCTCAACCCGCCATCTGTTGCAAGATGAATTCAACATACAGACAACGCAGTGTGATAATTGCATCATTGTAATCTCTCTTGCAACACAATATTCTGGTTTATAAATCTTTGTACCAGAGCTCCATTGTGCTTTCTAATTTATAGTCATATGTTATTCAGCTGTTAATTACATTTCTCCTTGTTAACAGGGTTTCATGCTCTTCCTAAAACAAATTGCGTGTATCTTTTCCATAGTTGCGATGATTGTTGGAAATCAAGAAATCTCACGGGCATCTCATTTGTTGAGTTGTCTGTCTGACATGGTGTACTGCACGTAAGTTCCTTTCTTTTTCCATTGAACATTCTCAACCAACGTTGATTGGAAGTTACTAATTTTGCATTTGCTTTTTTCTACAGGGTCTGTGCATGTATGCAGGTAACCAAGTGGTTTTTTTTCCTCGTAGTTCAAATTTAAAATTCCGAAATGTGAAACTAGAACGAAAATCAGATGAACATCATCGTCAACTGACTTCTGACTTGGGATTTTGCAGACACAGCACAAGATTGAAATGGACAAACGAGATGGCCAGTTTGGACTGCAACCTATGGCAGTGCCTCAGTTTCTGCAGATGTCTCGCATTGATCAGCGAGTTCCACCCTCAGTTGGATATCCACGATCTGGCCATTAAGTCTAGCTGATTTTTAACACATTTATGCATCCAATCTATGGCGGTCGTTTTGCTGTGTTATGTTACATGTTGGTTTGCAAGTATTGTCACTTTGAAGTTCCAACTTGTGTGTCTTCTTAGATATACTTGCAAGAGGGTTGACTGATGTATCTGTTATTCATTTATATGTGCTTTGCTTTTTATGATTTAAAATTTAAAACTTGCTCACCCTAAAATACAAATGCGAGCTTCTCGTCCATCTCTCATCTACTTCTTTCCTACTCATGGGTGTTTGTGTGGATTTGTTAAAATATGTGAAATCGTCTCTCATACTTATCACGTGTTTACCTATTTGTAATTGGAATCAAATCAATGAGTTTGAATCCGGTTACAAGTATTCAAGTGTTTACTAGTTCTAGAGAAATCAAAAGTAAAATAAAACTATAAAAAAAATGGTTTTCCCAAACCATTATCTTTTCTTTTTTGGGTCTTCGTTACATATTTATAGAAGAGGTGTTTGCACACCTGCGCACTTGGGTTGTGTGCATAATCCAGGTGGATGTGTATTGACAGCATATCCCTACCATATTGATATTATATACTTAAGCCAATCAGAAACTTGTACTGTCAGATTCGGGTGATCAATCATATATTGTTAATAAAATGGGATACACCATAAATACGGATCATGTGCAAACCGCAAGTGCGCATGTAAGCATTTGTGAGTCATAGAATATCGAAATATGTAGAGCATAAATCCACAAGCAAGCAAATCATTCCTCAATCCGCCACACCTCGACGCTGTTATTGTTGCCTATACTGTAATTTAAGGCTTACAATGGGTGATTTAAATTGTTGCATGTGTTTTTTTTTTTTTTCATACATAAGCTTCCTTGATTGAAAACAAAATTTGTTACAAGAGATAAACATAAAAACAAGTTATAAATAGGCAAGTGGACATAAAAGCCCAAACAAAGCACTTGATGGCCCAATTAGACTTAGTCTCGACACAAGTCGTTTCCACCATAATCACCATTGACCTCGCCATGTTACCTATAAATTGTTGCATGTTATAGTGGTGAGAAAATGATCCTTTGCCATGCCCTTTTCAACAATCATATGGTTTGTTCTATAAGATGAAGACGAATTAGAAAACTTACTTGTTAGCGTGCTCATAGATTTTCTCTGTTGAATTTTTGTTCCTTTGTAAGGGACGAAAGTTTCGAGAAAACCCATATTTTGTTTACATCATGCGTAGCCATGCTGCAAATAGTGCAAAATGTTGATGCAGGTGCCTGCTGCTATGTAAAACCTGTTATCTGTTGTAGAATTATGTCAAATTTTGCATCAATTTTCTTCTCCATTTTTTCCATTTGTGTAGACATGTTAGAAGAACCTACTGATAACTCAAATATGCCCTTTTTTGTGAATGCTCTGCTGCCCACTGTTGAGATTATGTGGCCATCATATCAAACAGTTCAAACGCATCTCTTGTAGATTTATTTGACAATGATCCTCCAGCTGATGCATTAACATGGCTCTTAGATGTAGGATTAAGTCCACACAAAAAAATATTCATTTGTGTATCTGCATCAATATTAGCACGTGGACATTTCATGTACATATCTGTATATCTCTCCCATGCTTCATGAAACTCCTTGTTAGGCTTTTGAGTGAATGTCATAATCTCTCTCTTGTAATTCAATGTCTTGATGCTGGATAATACTTGTTCAGGAACTTTGTATGTAATTGTTGCCAAATAGTAATGTTATTAGCTGACACGTGAATAACCATGTTTCTGCCTTATCCTTTAAAGTGTAAGGGAAAAGACGGAGTTTAATAGCCTCAGTAGAGAAACCTTGATTAAAATATTTTTGCAGCCAACTATGAACTTTGCAATGTGTATATTCGCATCCTCGTTTGGCAGCCCACGAAAGGTTGGTAAAATTTCAAGCATATGATGCTTGATCTCAAACGCATTACACTCTTCCTGTGCGGGGTACACAATACAATTTGGAACATTGTTTGCACGAGTAGCCAATGACTCTCTGAGTTGCTTGCCTGCTGCAGGTAATGCTAATGCATAGTACCTTCGTTGTCCACAAAATCAGCAAACAAATTATGCAGAAAAGTGTCTTGCAGTGAACAGTCCCACTCCAAATTACTTTCCTGCAACCGACGTCGTAATGTGTGCTCTGGTTCTGGATCAAACTCTGCAATCTGGGCAGTTTCTGATTTGGTCTAGACCATGCAAGTTGCAAAATCTGCAATAAAACGAAAATAATAAAAAAAATTGATTTTTTTTGAATTTCTTTTATTTTTTTTACTAAAAATAATTAATCAAGAAAAGTGTAAACACAAATTATGTAAAGTAATCCCTGGCCGAGGTGCCAATTTCTTGATAGGATTTTTAGTACCTATGTAAAGAAGGTTAAAATCACACAAAATACTTGCAAGAGTACAATGTTGTTGTAGTATATATGCTCATGCAAGGTCGTTCCCCACAAGGACTATTTAAATAATTTATGTAAAACCAATTCCTAATTCATTACATAAATCTAGAAATTGGGAAAGGAGATTTTGAATTTGGGTAATATTAAAAACGAATTTTAATTAAAAACCAAGTAGCAAATTTGGTCAAAATTAAGAAGATAAAAGAAAAGAGCTTTTTAATACCAATTTATAAAAGCACTAGGGTTCCGCCATCACCTAGCAATCCTATGTATTGTTTTTACAAATTACTTATGATCTACACATCCCACTTTGAAGGTTAGGTTTTACAATATATATTTTACTTGGAACCTCCAACATAGAACTTATGTCTAACATACAATCCGTCCGGACGTTCAGATCAAATATGAATATGAGAGATTCATTATGTTTTGTGAAAACCTTTTGAAAAACCATGCAACCCTTAAGACGTGGTGTTCATCTTAAATTAAATTACAATTATTAACCACAAGAAGCCATTGTCAATTTCAGGGAACATTCAGACCAAAATTGCATCAAATTACTTTTCTAAAGATCTTAATGGTGATCAAGCATTAAAACAATTAGATAGTTTCAAAACAGTAATCAATAATTCAAAGCATGCATGTAATCAATCACAAGTAATCAAATAATTACATATTCATGCTAAGGCTCAAGGCTAAGCCCTGGCAAAACGGATTAGTTACGCATATCATAATTAAAATCATAGAAAATATTATTATGAAGAAAAAGATCGAAAACACCTTAAAGTAAAAATCTAAAATTCTCCAAGAACCCTAGCCAATTTCCTATCTCCAAAGTCGCATAAAAGAAGAAGAGCTAAAAAACTAGGGCCGGCCAAAGCCTTATATTGCTCTACATAAACAATCCCTTGATAAAAGTCTTTGGATCCAACTAGGGTGAAAAACTTGTGTGGGGCTTGGCTTGCCACTGAACGATGCTGAGTGGCACTACTATCCACTCAAATTGCCATGTGGTAAGGTTTAAATATAATTTGTACCATATATTATATTTAAAGTTTTCATAATAAATATTCCTAATTAATATTCTAATTCATCTAATCTTCTATAATTTTCCTTTCTTTATCTGTCTCATTTCCTTCTCAGCTTGTCCCACTCCTTTTCTTGCATTTCTTATAAATATATGCAGGAATAAGGAAAAAGAAAAAATTCACTTTAGAACCAAAAAAACCATCAACCATGTTTTGATTGAGATAACCAACCACCCTATAAAACCATTGCCTAGATGCATTTTGAATGAACCAATAGAATCATGGATCTCTTCTTATGGGGTTTGAATTTTTGTACAGCAAATTACAAGAAAATTTTCGTTTGAAAATGGTAGATTCAATTTGTATCATCTTTGTTGGATATAATAGATTCGTGTGTTAATCAATCAAGTCAAGTTCATATGATAAAATATATTGCCGAATTAAAAAAAAAGGATAAAATCGGTTGCTTTCTAGTTTCCATGATATGAAAAGTTAGAGAAGGTGGGTTCTTATTTTATTTCAATTTTTTCAAAGAAAAGCAAGGGGAAGAGAAGAAACAATACGCGACTGGGAAGAAAATCTAACAAGAAAAAGGAGAGGAGGAATTGAGTAAAAAAGTGGGAGGTGTAATTATTTAATAGAAAATTATGAATAAATTAAATATAAAATTATAAGAAATATTGTAGATAAAGCTTCTAAGTGCCATGGTTTGAGTGGATGGTAACGCCACTCAACATTATGAAGTGGCAAGTCCCACACAAATTTTTCTCCCAATTAGGAAACCAAATAATAATAAAATATACTAGAAAATAAAGTCCTAATTAAGTTAGGAGAATCTGCAAGGGAAATGTCCAGCAACATTTTAGCCTTAAATCCCCTCCAAATCTGATCCATGATAGCTTGTTTTAAAGACCAGAACATTTTGGACACATCTCCAGAAGGGGTCAAATCGAAAATCAGTCATCTTGGGCCCCAAAACTCGCAATTAAGCCCAAAACATCACTTTTCCAACACCGCGCACTACTCCTTTATTCTATCGCCAGAAAATAACCACTTGGTGGAAAAATCTGATATTTTGACATGATCAAGCTAAGCGATTCACGAACATCTTCCAACTAAAATTACTCCAAAATTCATCCATTTGATTATGTTTTGCTCTAGAGGAAGTCGAAAGTCCTATATTGAAAATACAATTCAAAGTATCAAAATTCTTCTAAAATAATAACGAAAATAAACTAAGAATATGGTTAAATATATAATATAAAATCTACTCATCAATGGCATTTGAACAATTAAATCCATAAACGACAACAATTAAACCCACATTTTCATAATATACTGAACCCACTAGCTACACAAAAAATATATACCATTGTTATTGTACCCATTTAGAAAAACTACCAATAAAAATATCTAGGGTGTATCCAATAACTTCCAACAAACGTACTAATAACTTGCAACAAACTTACCCAACCATAGAGGAAATGTATCAATACTTCCAACAAACATACCAAACTATAGCTTCCAGCAATGTTTTTTTGGTACCTTTTTTCTTATTTTATTCTTGGGTGCATTTCATCTCAAAAGCTTAGGTACATTTGAAGGCATAGTAGCGTTTCATTACAACCTTTAGGTACGTTAGGGGCATGGATGTGTATCATCATGTTTAATACACACCACCAATGACAATATATATTGAGGCAAGCAATAGAAAGAACCTCAAACTAAAATAAAATTGTGAACAAAATATAGAACATGCAAAAAAAAAAAAAAAAATAAAATGAAAGAGACCCAACCAAATTCAAACAAAGAAAATCTGCAAAATCCACGCCAGAAAAAAAAAATCTCAAACAACAAACAGGATAAAATTAGAAATTAATATACCACTTTGAGTAAAAGAAAGCACACAAATGACATGTAAAATAAATTAAACCTAAAAATATTGACGTGGACAAGATTCAAAGCACTTTAATCAAATTTTTAAAAGAGACAAATGTTTAATTATAAAAATGAGAAAAAATATGTTTGTAAATCTAATTTTTCCTTATTTTGGTGTATAGAATGGTTCTATAGATTAAAAATTTAAGAGATTCACACTAAATTCCTCTCTAGGGTTTCTCTATGAGAGTGGTGGGGTTAGAAATTATGACGGCATATGTAGAGTTTTCTATTTGATTTTCCGTGCTTCAGGCGTTGCGGGGATCAAAGTCGGTGGACTCGACTACTTAGGAGTGGATGTTTCTCCGAATAGCACGACAAGTGGGGGAAAAACTCTATTGGATTTATCGGACTGGTCTGCAAGTCATGCAAAGGCTGATGGATGACATGGTTTTGAAGTTTGCAGAAAGGTTGGCTCTCACTGCCGAGGAGCAAAGGGTGGTGGTGATCGATGATAAGGAGAGTGCTTTGGTCAGAGCCAATAAGGTTTTCTTAGTTGGGAGAGTGCTTACACGTAAGGCGTTCAACAAAGATAGGTTCAAACGGCAGATGTTGAATCTTTGGCGCCCCAAGGCTAGGGTTACGATTGTGGACTTGGATGATGGCTTGTTTTCATTTGGTTTCAATACCAACGTGAAAGGGCGATGGTGCAGAAGGGGGTTCCATAGTTGTATGATAGTGCCTTGTTGGTGTTGGTGAAGGCGGATAACCTGGCGCACCCAGCCAATATTCCATTATGTTCTTAGGAATTTTGGATTCAAGTTAAAGGATTGCACCTTGCATATATGACTCGCCATATGGGACAGTTCATCGGGAATCAGATAAGAATACATGTTTTAATTGATCAGAGTAGGAAGGGTGATCTTCAAGGAAGTATATTGCGTATTCGTGTTGCAATGGATATTACGAAACCTTTACGACGAAGCTTACTGTTATCAATCGAGGGCACCGAGGTGGGGATTGATTTGCGCTATGAGAAACTTCTAGTAACTTGTTTCTTATGTGGGATTATTGGACACATAGAAGAATAATGTGTGCAGTTTAAAGGTAAAAACGATGATGATCTTTCGAAGCCGTATGGTAGGTGGTTTTAGAATGATGTTTTGGGTGATAATTATCGTAAGCCGTAAGGCAAACGTTTTAGGTTGGATCCGTCGCAGGGGTGGTTAATGAAAGCTTCATTGCACGTGGAGGAAGATACAAATAATCTTGAACTGGATTGTCAGGGCTCGATGGAGAAAGCGTCAGCGGCTGGGTGGGTCAGTCAAATGGCGAAAACAAGGGGGTGTAGCATGATGTTAGCAACATTAATGGTATTATCAATTTACCAGACTTGAATGCTGATGTTGAACCAGATGAGATGTTGATTGATTATATGGCAATTATCCCATTTCAGCAAAATCCTACAACTCAAGAATCAAGAGGGTTAACTTTGTTTGGATTTGATTTGAATGTCCTGCCAGCTAATTATGGGGGAGAATCTCCCTATTCAATCAGCACTAAAATCCATGGAGATAAACAATGTATTGAGTAGGAATGAGGTGGGCTCAATTGGGCTCCGAGGTGGTGAAGAGGTTGTATTGGGCCATCCGTTAGATACGATGGGGCAGAATATGAACTTTGTGCAGTTTGGATTGGGTCCAAGTCTACCAGATCGTGATAGGTTCGAGTTTGGCTTGGATATGTTCAACCTCATGCCAATTATAGAGCATCACTAGAGGGTTAGGAGAAGGAAACAAAGAAGAGGGAAACGTTTTAGTGGCCTTTCTTCGAGCAACACTCAATCTACTGCTAGGGCTTCTGGTGGTGTACCATTACCGGAACTCGGGAAACGGTTGGTACGAGAAAAAGAAAAATTGGTGGCACGGTCTGGTGGTCGAAGGAAGTTGTTAGATAGCTTGAAGTTGTTTTGTTCATCGGTGGAGGTTGACAGGGTTCAACCCTGCCGCCATCAATAAGTTGTTTAAGTTGGAACTGTCGGGGGCTTGGGAACCTCCGGGTGGTTCATATGCTTCAACGCCTAATTTCTAATCAAGATCCCACTGTAGTGTTTTTGTGCAAGACAAAAAGTAATACTTGCTACATGGAACATTTATGTTTAAAGTAGAATTTTGCTCGTAGTTTTACCATTGATAGTAAAGGTAGCTAAGGTGGTTTGTGTGTTTTATGGAAAGAGGAAATAAACTTATGTTTAAAGTCTTATTCACAGAACCATGTCAATTTTGATGTGGGTGTTTCGGGGGATATGTTTTATTGGTGCTTTACTGCTTTTTATGGCTTTCCAGCTACGAGTGATGGGTATAAGTCTTAGCGGCTATTAGAGTCTCTCTATGGCAATGAGTCCAAACCTTGGTTATGTATTGCTAATTTTAACGAATTCTTCTAAGCCAACAAGTAAGAAGGAGGTAATATTCAGCAAGATAGACAAATGAAGGGTTTTTGTAATGCGGTGGAGCATTGCTGGTTTATTCACCTTGTTTTAGGTTCTAATTAGCAAGGCAGTGAGGTGATTGGCACCAATCCAATTGATTATTGTTAATCCAATCACTTAGTGAATTAAAACTTACTTTTAATTCACCTTCTTCTTTGACGATTACATTTAATCATCTAGAAGAACTCACAAACCATGAGTGACATCTAACCATATATCATGGCTACCCAAGCTAATGTAGAAGTTGTTCGGAGAACCTATTCAGTTGGAATTACAATGTAATTCGATCCTTCTCTAAAACAATACTCTCAATCACATCACTAGGGTATGGATATATTATGTCAAACCCCTAATGTGATTATTCCTTCTTATATGATTCAATTGAGTCGTATAGGAACGCTTTCCTTTATTACGCTCGATACTTCGGCCGAAAATTCCCGAATCATATCTTAGAGTATTCATCCTCTCATAACGAGGATTAGAGATTCCTTGTTGAACATTCACTTGCCTTCATGACTAAGTGGCTTAACCCCGACTATGCCGTGGACACCCTCGGATGGAGTGACTTTGACATAATCAAAGATCAAGTACTTAACCACAAGACAACGATGATGCCTCAGGTCAAATGACTACTTGCATTATTCCAACCATTAGAGTTACTTGCTTGACATGTGAGTAGACCTCCATGCAAGTACTCTCGTTCGATTGTGTTCAGTGAACTCATTCCCTTAATGAGCACCTACATACCTGTCTTAGTGTCACTACACGAATGGGACGAGACTTTCCATCCTTCTTCTTAAAGTGGACATAGTATGTACCGGTCTATGCATTGTCAGTATCCCTCCGACAATACTATGACCATGAACCTTTTGGACATAATGGTTATGTGAAGAAGGTCTCTGTAGTCTAACTTCATTAGATTCCTTCTTCAATCGATCCATTGTCCATGGATTCACTATTTAGGACACATATCGTTTATAGAGATATTCCTAATCAGTATCTTTGCCATTTGATGTATAAGAGTCATCTATACATCCATTCATTGTCCTGAAAGGTTTCTTCCAAAGATTGACTTTCAGGGCATATTTCCAACAATCTCCCACTTGCACTAAAGTCAATCACTAGTGTATCTTATACATGCTAGTTGAGAGAGCTTATGCTCGTAGGTTAACTTGGTTATGTATTAATCTTTTTTATTTAAAAGGGATTTACTTATCAAATGTTTCCAAAACATTTGATGATGTCTCTTTCTTGTGTTTGAATACTTTGATGAGACCTTGATTCCATGGCTTGAGCTATCGCCCCATGACGTCGTAGTATCCTACTAACGACCTTATGGTTTGGATTCAATCATTGGTTCTAAAAGAACCCCTTCCATTCAAAACACCTTTTGAAGCAGTTTCTAAAACAATATATCATCATATATTTCGTTTGTATACTTTATACAAACTTTGCTCCAACCTTGAGACCATTGTAGTACAATACTTACAATACATTCATATGATTAGTACTTCATCCATTATGAAGTTCCATTTGTTAAAATGGTTTATTTTCACTTTGGTTTATAACCTAAGTGAATGCACGCTTCCAGAGTCCCACTCTGATGTTCCTTTCTTAAAGGCAATAATACTCTATTAGTTGCTTTGGTTCTGATCCTGGGATATAGTAATATCTTAAAGTGACAACCCCTGTGGTTCTTCACCTTTGGATATCTACTTTACAAGTCCATACATGTGTCCCTTTTGTGATTTTATGACACATTCATTATAAGGGTTATAAAAGTGATTTTCTATCATATAGTAAAAACACCTTCTCAAATCTTCAACATTTGAGATTTAATTTCCCCAAATAACATCCTTGAGATAGTCTTGCTATATCAATAAGTCCAATTTCAAGTCTATACTTTAAAATTGACCGTGTCACGTTTTGTCATTTTTCGAGTAACATCTATGTTTTATCAAGTCTATCAAATAGACTTTATTCATATCTTGTTGCTCAAAATATGACATCACTCCCACTGGCCTTGTTGTAACTTAGCATTCATTCAAAAATCTTAACACTTATATTTTCTTGATTTGAATGCATATTGCTCCCACTAACTTGTCTTGGATCCATTGACAATCATTGAGATCCATTAGCTTATTGATGATGTCTCAACAATTTTGAGACTATCAACAACACTAGCTACATAAGTTATTCAAACGAATCATACACAAAAGATTTTCTTCTCAAGTAATTCCATTTGAAATGTGTAACTTGCTTTATCAAGTCTATTCATTTAAATCATATGGTGTCATACACCATACTTCAAGTTTTAGTCATACTAAGACCTTTAATGTAGTCATATAAGAATTATCCAAGTCTTTAGTGGAAGCATGGCTCCTACTAAGGATATAGACACTCAACCATTCATTCTAGGTGGTTGATATAATTCTTTATCAAAACTACATAGAGCGTTATAGTTACATGAGATGTTGAATTTGGATTGTCTTGTTGTTAAACCATATGTTGTGACTCATTTTGAAACTATCCCCTTTTGTTTCATCAAATTTGTCCATGGGCTTTGTTATTAGCTTGCTCTCATAAAAGAGAATGATGGACAACTCCCAACATATAACCATTTTATGTTAGGTTGACGAAACCAACATTCAAAGACTATTCTTTGGAATGTTACACAACATAGAATTTTAACGTTTGAAGAGCTTGAGTCCTTTAACAATTAAAATTACAAACTCTTAATAATAGTCAAGTACTATTATTCTTTAGACAACTATAAACCAATCATATTCAAGTTTATATCCATTTTCACACCTCCCACTATTTCTCATGATTTTAATGAGAAATCACTTCATACATTCAAAATGTATAAACGTGGAGTATACGGGTAGAAGACATTGTGTAGTAGCTTTAAAACCTTTCAAGCTCGTTTGTTTCAATCTTCACTAAGTTAATGTCTCGTTAATCAGTGACTAAAGTCTTTAAACATTTTATAGATTTAGACACTTCTTTCTTGGTTTAATCACTAACACAATTGACATTTTAAGACAATTTAAAGAATGCCCAATTAGTTGTTCAAAACTACTAATTGAATCAAGAGTGATCTTGATTATTGTGTTCTAAGTGATAACCATATAAGAAACGTTTTTCTTATATTACTTATATCATTATAATGTGATCTTCATTTTCTTCAAGAAAGGAACCTCTAGACCTTTGTCAATTCATATAGAACTCATAGGTAGACAATTGGAACCAAATCTAAAGATTCATTGTATCCTTTTATGTCCAACATGTGAGATCTATCCATAATTGATAAGTCTAAAGTTTGGTTATCACATTACAATAAGTGATATAAATCTTGTATCTCAACTAGGATACAACAAGACAATATTCAATTCATAACACTACTTTAAGGAAATAGTATAGTAGAAGGCATTCATCACATTGCATTGATATGATAATTCAAACATTCATAATGTTTAATACAAAAAAAAATTAGCTCTATACATTTAGAGACTAATTAAATACCTTCTTACATTTAGGCACTAATAGTGGTCTTCCATCATATGAAGCCACATAATAAGTTCTTAACAAAATAAGAAAGTTTAAAGACTATCTTTAAATGCCTAACAAACTTCCTAAGTAGTAAGCAAAAACATGGTGGCCGAACTCTTCTCCACACTTTTCCTTGCTTGTTACTCTTCTACTTGGCTCCTCCACCTATATACAATTATACAAGTGATTAGCCCTTTATATCAAATATAAATATTGAGAAGATCTAACAATTAGAATTAAAGATAAGAACATAAACCATACCTTGTGGCTTGTCCTTAAGAGTTGCAAGGTATAACCTGCAATTCCTCTTCCAATGCCCCTCATTTCCACAGTGGTGGCAAGTCCCCTTGGGCTCCTTTGCCTTCTTTTTCCTCACTCCTCCTTGCGGCTTAGGAGTGGGAGACTTATTCTCCTTCCCTTTGCCTTTGCCTTGCGGCTTAGCCTTGGAAGATGATGGCTTGTTGTAGGCTACTGCAGCAGTCCCTACAACGTTCTCTTTCTTCATAGTCTTCTCGGCAGTTACTAACATGTTTAGTAACTCAGAGAGAGTACTATCCATCTTATTCATATTGTAGTTCATTACGAACTGCGAGAATGAATCAGAAAGAGAAGCCAATATGAAGTCCTGGGCCAATTCCCCGTCAAGTGGAGTCCCTAGGTTCTCTAATTGTTCAATGAGTCCTATCATCTTCAGTACATGTTGATATACTGGAGCCCCCTTGACCATCTTGGTCTTCACAAGTTCACTAACAGTGCTAAAGCGACGGTTGAGCGTCCATTCACCATATAACTCCGTAAGATGGAGTATGATGGAAGATGCACTGTCCATGCCCTCGTGCTGTCTCTGTAGCTCCTCATTCATGGAAGCCAACAGATAGCACTTGGCTTGTGTATCATCCTCAACGTGCTTGTCATACTTAGCACGTTCATCCTCAGTGGCGTCGAGGCCAAGAGGTATGTGAGGTGGAGCCTTGTCTAGCACGTAAAAAATCTTCTCCAAGGTTAGGAGAATCTTGACATTACGAAACCATTATGGGAAATTGTGCCTCTCTAGGCAATGTTTGTCGAGTATTTTCGCGAGTGTGCTTCCAACCATATCTAAATACATAAACAATAAAATAATTTGTTTGATTGTCGATTAAGTCAAACGATTAGGGTCTTTAAACCGAATGACACCACCCACCATTTTTGGCAAATTCCATATCCCTCAAGATGGAATCCGGGAGATTTCAAAGAAAGCTCCTAGCGGGTTATGGGAGGCTCACTATTACCAAGCCCACCTCACGATGATACGATGTTGGCTAGCAAAAATAATAATGAGAGGGTACACTTACCCATTCACAACAACCTCTTGTGATTACCCATCTTTTTGGCCTCTAGAGAAAAATGCCTCACGATGATACGATGTTGGCACCTTTTCTCTTAGTTAAGTTTTGTCCCACCATGCCGGTTTAGATAGGGGTTCAAGTATGACCTCACGATGATACGATGTTGGCCACACTCGTTGCCTACCTTAACCTCATCAAATGTTTTAAATAAACTCCTCCTGAGTATAAGCATGCACTTTGCACTCCCCCATGATAGGGTGAAGGCGGTGTACAAGTCATAAACGATTGGAGCCTACCACGGTGGAAGGCCACGAAAAAGTGTTCAAAGCACTCTTACGCTTTCAACTTAATATTGTATGTTGGTTAAGGGATTTTAAGGTCTCATCAATTTTATTTATTTAATCATATTCAAATAAATTGGTCCTATTATAACTACTAGTCCAAAGTTAATGAAATTAGTAGCATATGATATCCCCATTATTCGTTTTCATAAAACAAATCAATATCAAAACATTTTTCAAAATATTGGAGATATATATAACTACTAATTGTATTCATTATAGTTTAGCAGCATATGATACTCCCACTATTTATTTTTTGAGAAAAACAAATCAATATCAAAAACGAATTTTTTTTAAATATTGGAAGTAACTATTACTACTACGGTTTTTGCATTCCTTTGAATTTGTACTTTTATAGTTATCTTAGGCTCTTGGATGACCATGGACTTATTAGGTTATTGCAACAACGAGCCAACATTGTTGAATAAGAACTCGGGGAGGTTGTGTCAATTTAATTACGTGCTTTTCAATCCAATTAAAACATTTTCATTGAGACATTAGAAATGAAAGACAATCATTCATTGCTAATTAGGGCGTTGGACCCATTTAATCTTTAATCTCATGTCAAAACCCTATTTTAGTTATGTCTCCTTACCAATAGTTAAAGAAACTCTAGTCTATCACTAGAGGGAATCAACTAATTAAAAGAGATTAAGAAGTAATAAGAATTACAAACCGATTTGCACAAATTCCTACAAATTACACATACTAAGAGGGAGAGATAGATTAATGTCTCAGGTGACAAGGTCCAATAAAAACAGTAGTTAAAACACATTCCCAAGGTTCAAACAATTTGATTTTAGTGCCTTATCTCATAGCTCAATTATCGTTTAAGGCATAAGTCCATAGTCACCAATTTTTTTTTTTTAACTACTTAATCACATTAAATAATCATATGGAATGCAATATAAACATTTAGATTTAGTGCATATGGGCATAATAGTATTATGAGTTTAAACAACTAACAAAATTAAAATCATATATTTTAACTTTCTAGTTAGTAAGGGCCTAAATGCAAATATGAAAAAGAAAGGGGTAAAATCGTAAATACTCAAAAGTAAAAACAACTTTTTCCAAATTACAAAAAGCCCCACAAGTGGGTAATCCACTAGGGGAGGCCGGCCATAACAAGGTGAGATGGGAAGTCTCACCCATAATGCTTTAATTCAATGCAAAGTAGAAAAAATTAAATTTTGCTTGTCACTTGGTTTTGGTTTCAAAGACTTTAGTAAAAGGGTGATGGAAATCTCCTAGTCAAGTCTAGGTTTTAATAAATTTTTGATATGGTTATGGATGGTATGTACATCATCCAAAACCACAAAACAATGCATGAAAACCAAATAAAACCATTTTCACCAAAAACCAAACCATGAACACCAAGAACAAAACTATGAACACATTTTCAAGATTTGTATATTCTTGGTGATTTTTCAAACCCAAAAACAAAAGTGACAAGGTTTCTACTTTCTAGCTTTAAAGTGTGTGTGTGTGATTCAAAATAAAAACACAAACACATAGCCAAAAACATCTTTATGTCGTGCCCTCCCTAAGAGTAAAAAAAACCCCAAAATTTGTTCTAAACTCATTCTTCATTCATGCATACAAAACACTTTTTGCATACATATCTTTCTCAACTATTGATTCACATTTTTCAACTATTGAAAAACAAAAGATAAACATACTTTGAATGAAGCAATAATCATGTCATACATAATATTAAAACCCATATGCATAAAATCCAAAAGGACATATCATACATAAACCTCTGGCTCTGATACCACTTGAAGGGAAATTTATGAGATTTCATGTGGGATTTCTAGTGACTAGCATGCATATACAATTCAAAATTTATATACGAAAGCAACAGAAGCATGTTATTAAATAATATTAAAGCTCTAGTCAAGTAAATCCCCTTCAAGGTTCATAGGTTTATGTAAGATGCATCAAAAACAAATTTATATAAGGACAAAGTTTAGGAGTAGTTTTATACCTCTTGATCTAGATCTTAGACCAAGGATGGACCACCTCCAAGACCTTTGCTCCTTGAAGTCCTTGAGCCTAGCCTCCTTCCTTGCCTCCTCCACTTTGTTAGAATGAGTGCTCCTAGGTTCTCTTCAAGTTTCCAAAGTTGAAAACCTCTAAAGATCCTCACCCACTAGTGTAGTGAGAAGGATGAAGGAATAACCAAAAGGGTGAGAAGATGATTAGTTAAATCACCCTTAATGGTGGCCGGCCTTTTGGTGTTGAAGAGAGTGATATTTTCTTTTCTCTTTTGTTGTTTTGAACACCCAAAAACCCTAATGAAAAATATCTCTATAAAGTTCCTTTTATAGCCAAAAAGAAACAAGTCAACATTTGACCTTTCTCTCCCTCTTTCACTCTATATGGCCGGCCCCCTTAGTGTTGTTTGGGCTTTGGGCTTTTATTTATTTCAAGTCATCCAATGCTTGAATAAAAGCCCAATGGGTTTAGGCCCAATGGGCCCAATTAAACCCGAACGTTTCTTTAAGCCCAAAACGATCTTATATCGCTTTTATGATTTCTTTAGACTTTCTAATTAATCACAACACTTAATTAATCCAATTAATTATTTCCATCATCCATTAATTACTCACTACAAGAGTGTATTGGTGAACAATCGTTTTAGGTTCTAATTAGCAAGGCAGTGAGGTGATTGGCACCAATCCAATTGATTATTGTTAATCCAATCACTTAGTGAATTAAAACTTACTTTTAATTCACCTTCTTCTTTGACGATTACATTTAATCATCTAGAAGAACTCACAAACCATGAGCGACATCTAACCATATATCATGGCTACCCAAGCTAATGTAGAAGTTGTTCGGAGAACCTATTCAGTTGGAATTACAATGTAATTCGATCATTCTCTAAAACAATACTCTCAATCACATCACTAGGGTATGGATATATTATGTCAAACCCCTAATGTGATTATTCCTTCTTATATGATTCAATTGAGTCGTATAGGAACGCTTTCCTTTATTACGCTCGATACTTCGGCCGAAGATTCCCGAATCATATCTTAGAGTATTCATCCTCTCATAACGAGGATTAGAGATTCCTTGTTGAACATTCAATTGCCTTCATGACTAAGTGGCTTAACCCCGACTATGCCGTGGACACCCTCGGATGGAGTGACTTTGACATAATCAAAGATCAAGTACTTAACCACAAGACAACGATGATGCCTCAGGTCAAAGGACTACTTGCATTATTCCAACCATTAGAGTTACTTGCTTGACATGTGAGTAGACCTCCATGCAAGTACTCTCGTTCGATTGTGTTTAGTGAACTTATTCCCTTAATGAGCACCTACATACCTGTCTTAGTGTCACTACACGAATGGGAAGAGACTTTCCATCATTCTTCTTGAAGTGGACATAGTATGTACCGGTCTATGCATTGTCAGTATCCCTCCGACAATACTATGACCAGGAACCTTTTGGACATAATGGTTATGTGAAGAAGGTCTCTGTAGTCTAACTTCATTAGATTCCTTCTTCAATCGATCCATTGTCCATGGATTCACTATTTAGGACACATATCGTTTATAGAGATATTCCTAATCAGTATCTTTGCCATTTGATGTATAAGAGTCATCTATACATCCATTCATTGTCCTGAAAGGTTTCTTCCAAAGATTGACTTTCAGGGCATATTTCCAACATTAACAGCCCTTTCACGGATGAGGAGATTAAATGTGCAGTATTTCAAATGCATCCCACGAAAGCGCCTGGACCTGATGGTATGTTCCCTGGGTTCTACCAAAAACATTAGGGGGTGGTTGGGGCAGATATATGTAATGGTGTTCGGACTATGCTTATTTCGAGGAAAATTCTACGAAAATTTAACTATACACATGTCATGTTAATTCCCAAAGTTAAGGATGCGATGATGATGACACAACTACACCCTATTAGTCTGTGCAATGTTCTATACAAAATTATGGCCAAGGTACTTATGAACAGGTTGAAAGTTATCCTCCCACGTATTATTTCTCCCGCTCATAATGCTTTTATTTTGGGGCGCTTAATTTTCGATAACTATTTGGTAGCCGCTGAAGCTGCTCATTATATGCATAAGCGGTCATCGGGGACTAATGGGCTTATGGCTCTGAAATTAGATATTAGTAAGGCCTATGATAACGTGGAATGGAAGTTCCTTGAGGCCATGATGCATCGCATGGGGTTTTCAGATAGATGGATTCATATGGTTATGTTATGTATTACAACGGTATCATATTCTTTCAAATTGAATGGTAAACCGGAGGGATATGTGCACCCAGAAAAAGAAACTTGGCAAGGGGACCCCCTTTCTCCCTATTTGTTTGTTATGTGTGCCGAGGGTCTATCGGCTATACTAATGAAGGCATAAAGCAAATGGGGATTTGCAGGGGATTAAAGTTTGACGTGATGCTCTTAGTATCCACCACCTGTTTTTCGTCGATGATAGCTTTCTTTTCGCTCGAGGTACTCTTAGCAAGTGTCAGAACATTAAACAGGTGTTGCAAACGTATGAGGTGGCCTCTAGACAAGCAATGAATTTTGAGAAGAGTTGCGTATCGTTCAATCCTAATCTTACGAGTTATGACAATAAGCTGTTGGCTGACTACCTCGGCATGAGGAGGGTGGAATTTCATGATAAATATTTGGGTTTGGCAGTGCTAATTTAGAAATCGAAGAAGGAAACATTCGCGTATGTGAAAGATAGGCTTTGGAAAAAATTACAAAGTTGGCGGGGTGTACTTTTGAGTAATGCGGGACGTGAATTATTAGTGAAAACGGAGCTTTGCCTATGTACTCCATGCAATGTTTTCTTCCCCCTACATCTTTATGTGAAGAGTTGAATATGATGATAGCAAAATTCTAGTGGAGTGGTGATCCGGGCAAACAGAAAATACATTGGCTTAATTGGAGATGTTTGTGTAAGCCTAAGAACGAGGGAGGTCTCGGTTTTAAAGATCTTTATGCGTTTAACCTTGCTTTGTTGTCAAAACAAGCATGGCAATTTCTTTAACAACCTGAGTCGCTTACTTTTCGTGTCTTCAAATATCGGTAGTTGTCTATGACAGGTTTCCTGGAAGCACGGGTGAATGCCTATAGTTCATATGTTTGGAAAAACATCGCATCTTCGAGACCGGTGCTTCACAAAGGACATTGTTGGCAGCTGGGGAATGGAAAGAAAATTCGTATATGTCAAGACAATTGGGTGCCAAGAGAGTTTTACTTTTGGATTTTGACCCCACTACCGGTGCATTACGATATTAAGGCCACGGTAGACGGTCCTTTTTGGAATGAGTCAAAGCATTGGAATTTTCAATTGTTGAATGATCTATTTTCCCTAGAGGAAGTGGAATTAATTCGAAGCTTGCCACTTAGTGTGCGGGATGTTGACAACCGTCGGATATGGCATTATGAACAAAGTGGCAAGTTCACAGTTCGGAGCGCATATCATGTCACACGGGGTATAAACGTGAATAATGGTGATGGTGTAGCTGGTTCATCTTCTTCATCTAGTGGTGCAATGGAGAAGTTCTGGAAGAAATTATGGAGTGCATGTGTTCCGGGGAAGGTAAAGATCTATGTTTGGCGTGCGTGTTTGGACTCTTTGGCCACACGCTTGAATCTTTTCAAATGGCGAGTGATGAGTGAAGAGTCATGCATGGTTTGTGGTGTGCAAGTTGAATCCACAGAGCATGTTCTTAGATAATGTAGCTTGGCGAAGGCGGTGTGGTTTCGAAGCCTGGGAATAAGGGAGGATACCGACCACAGATTGTCTCTAATGCAATGGTTAGCCAATATGACTATGCAATGTCCTTCATTCGGTTTTGAGCTATGTCTGATGTTGTTATGGGCACTATGGAAGCATAGGAATGATGTGTTATGGAATGGTACTTTGCTGCCACCGCATGAGATTGTGCTTAAAGTTGAGGGAGGGATGGATGCATGCATTTCACAAATGGCATAAGCCTGCTGCAAATAAGGCTTCTCGAAAGGTCCAGAAGTGGCGGAAACCTAAGGAGGGTTGGATAAAATACAACTTTGATGGGGCATGGATTCAAAGTGGCCTCATGGGGAGGGGGAATGGGGTTTGGGGTCGTGCTTCGCAATCATTTGGGAGAGTTTATTGTTGCTGCTACAGGTCCAATTGAGAGGCCAACATCTGTTCTCCAAGTTGAGTTGGTTGCAGCACGCTGTGCGGTATTGGTGGCTATGAGACACTGTCGTGAAGGTTTAAAGATTAATTTTGAAAGAGATTCTAGCTTGGTGATGGCTGCTATGAAGGGTCAAGGGGATGACTACTCATCGGTTAGTCCTATAATAAATGATTTGAGGTTCTTCCTCACTGGTTTGTCGCATTCGGTATTCAACCATGTTCAGCGAGAAGGTAACTCGGCAGCGCATCAACTTGCTCGGATGGGCCTTAGTAGCTCTCAGAAGTTTGTGTGGTTCGAGGAGACTCCGGATTTGATTCAAGACATTTTAGTTGAGGAGGGATTGTAATTTTCACTTCTATTGTTCATTTGAGGATAGGTCTATTGTTGTGCGGGACACTTTTTTCCTTTATCCAGGTTGAAATCTCCAACAATTTTTTTATCGAGGTCCATTATGCACATTATTCTCAGTTTGTACGTATTCTAAGTTGCTTAATGAATATCGTACCTTTGTTAAAAAAAAAAAAATTGAGAGATTCACCAATATGATACTAAACATCTAAAACCTAAGCTCGATATAGTAATTCACAAGCTAAATAATCAATTATGTCAATAAACAGAATTAGAACTGAGAAGGTTATAAGCCAAATTTTCTTTACGCGTTATTAATGGAACTTAACAATTATGTCAAGCTGCCAACACGAGCTCAATAGAAGTGCGACTTTGGTTTTATTTCTCTCTCTCTTTTTCTAAGCAATTACATGGACTATTAAATAAGCATTTATCAAGCCCTATAACTCAACTAACCCAACAACCCATATGAGATAACACAAAATCTTGATCACGCACATCAACCAGTTGATGCTGATGCAGCTACCAAATCCATCGTTTTAGCTCATGCTTTACGTTTAATCTAATCTCTCAAGTACGAACTATACCTCGTCGCATCGTGACCAAATAATTAAACTATATTAGCTTTGTCTCAACTACAACCACCTTGAAATTTCCTCGGACCAAATAATATAATTTAACTAATTAGTCTTGGCAGTCCTGCGTACGTACGTATATGTTTTGATTATATTTCTCACTTTTTGACTGTTTTCTTATTAAATTTTTAGCGTGCAGATTTCATTGTCGTTGTGATCAATTTGTCAACTAATAGTTTTCGTGTAGGTTTCCTCTTCTTCCAGAAAATGAAAATACCATGTAATAACAGTGTAACATGAATCAGACGTTAATTAATATGATACAATCTGTTGTATTTTATAATTTGTAGAAGGTTGCATGCGTATGAATTCGATGAAATGCAAAAAATGATGTATATAAGATTGAACAGGTTTTTTTGGACGGATACGACAAAATGCAGAAAACGTCGTACGTCAAACTAATATGTAAATAATTTGGTCAGTAAAATTGAGAAAACTCTAGATAGCACTATTTTCCCTTCCGTAAACGCTTCTTGTAAATCCATAGAAGAATTCGAACAAATTACTATTATAGTGGTTCTATCTAAGCTTTTCAAAAAATAATCTTACCAACAACCTATAATATATTGTGTCTAAAACCACCTCAAGAGTCAAAAGCTTTGATGACTAGTATTTCTGAAATACGTATGTGTCCCGTACATTTATCAATAACACATAAACATACATTCAATTTCACACATTTAATTTTTTTATAAGGAAAACTAATGAAAAGATCTTCAAATCTTTACATTTTAATAAAAAAACCATACACTAAATTTTATTTAATGATAAGGAAAAAAAAATAAAAATAAATAAATAAACTTAAAAAAATCCAAGTGCGCTGAGCGCACGTCCCTCACATCCCCTCTCCCCTCTTTAACACCAACTCACCCTCCTCTATAAACCCCATCCCAATCCCCTCTCCCACAGTACGTATCGTCTATCCCTTCTTCACTAATACCACTAATTCCGCTATGAGATCACCCCCATCCTCCATTCCCGTCGCTTGTTACTCCTCGCCATCGTCAATTTTCGATCCCCCAGCCTTTACAGAAAGCTTCGCCTACGACCCATCCTCCCAACACTTCATCGTCAGCTCCATCCACCAACGCACCATCCTCTTTGTCTCCACGCCTCCTTCCACGACAAAGCCTAGCAAACCTATACCCTAATTGCCTAACCTTCAAATCAAACCCAGTTTCCTCCGTGCCTCATTTTTTGGAAAGCTTTAGCTTGATGGAACAAGGTTGCATATGGGAAGGTTTGCCAATAATAGAAGGGAACGATATCAAATCAATTGAAGTCCATTAACTGCCTTTTTCAATACAAAGTGAACTATTTGAGAAAATTGCAAATTCTGATTAATCCATGGTATCACAGGTTCTAGATGGTTGCTAACTCTGACTGTATTTTATAAACAGTGTAGTAAGTTTTATAAACAGTGTCATAAGTTTTCATAAATAGTGTAGTAAGTTTCATAAATAGTGTCGTAAGTTTCATAAATAATGTAGAAAGTTTCATAAACAGTTTGTGCGCACGTCAGATTTTTTTTAATATTAAAATTATGTCTTTTTCATTAAAATTTAAGTTCTTTTGTCCTTTTTATTAAAATTTAAGGGTTTTTCATTAAATTTTAAGTCTTTTTAATTAAATAAAATTATAGCATGGTTTTTTTTTATTAAAATAAACTTTGCCCAAGCCCTTTTCATGAAAGTTCCCTTTTTTAATTCTTTGTTTTCTGTCATTCCTAAATTATTTGATTCCTTACTTTCCTATTATTGATAAGTGAACTTAATGAGATAGAGATTTCAAACTTGGATACAGAAGGTGAAACATATTACTCTAGATAACTTTTGATATCACGTCTCGGAATTTATTGATTTATTTATTCTACAGTTCCGGGAAAAACATTTTACGAGCGTTTTGGTCATTTTAAATTTTACTTTCTTGTTTGGAGGTGGGTTTAGAATAGATTAATAGAGTTCAATCCCACGAGCGCATAAGCGCAAAACAACACCTAATTCAGAGTTAGAACGAAGAAGTTACGAGCCTTGAAAGTGAATGGCATTTTGCTCAAATTGCACTTACTACAAATAGAAGGTTTCTTTTTGGGAAACCTAAAGATTTCCAAAATAGAAAGTTTTCATTTCTAGAAACCCAACCCAGATAGCACCGACCTAGAAAAACTAGACTCACTGGCCTACTGACCTATTCCCTTAAAAAATTTACGACGTGAATTCTGGTCATCTCTAATGGAATTGACGGGCACCACTTACCTAGAATTGAAGCCTCACTTGCCTCTACGAAACCCACCCAACAATGACCTCGATAGATCACGACACATGGCGGTGTGAGGCTGCGAAGTTCTAGGTTTCCGCCGACCCTATTCCTTTTTTCAGTGGATTAGCTAAGTGGAGACCGACGCAACCACTTGAGTTTTTTTATCTCATTATCCCATGAGTAAAATACGACCAAACTTGACCTCGTTGGACCATTATAAGAGATGAATCACCGTTGTCATGTTAAAGGCACCCCGTGGTCTTTACAGGCGAAATCAACCATCTTTCGTCAACTTTTAGACTTCGTGGTAGTTATAAAAGTTGTTCCTCGTGTTGAAATCTATTAGCATATAAAATTTGGTGAAATTTGGAGTTAGTCAAAAAATTAAGTTTCCGTTCGCTATAAACCACCGCGCAATGCGGTGCATGTGGCAACGTGTGGGAAAATCTAGTCACATGGATTTCAGGCAGAAAGATATTCTTGATGCCATGAGCCCATATTCGAGGCCCATTTGTTGAAACTCAATACGATTGTTTGATTATTCAATTTTTGAGATAATTGTATTGTCGTTTGATTTTCATAATTGACTACAATCCGACTGTTAGATCATCAAGCAAATCTGACCTTCAGATCTTCCACATTAACCAAAGATTAACTTTTTAGTCAATGTGCCCCAAATTATTTTGGTGTCTCGTGAAGGAAAACTTTTGAATATGCTAATTCATGGCGGAAACATGCTTGTATGCACTTAAAAACAAAACTTAACCAAGAAACTCAAAGCCTAATAGTTGTGAACCAAAGACCCAGCTCAAATTCACAAAGAGAGTTGAACCAAAACCCTTTTTATGTATCTTGAGTTTTAGTTGTTAAGTTTGGCATACAACTTAAGTTAATGGGCTGACTCTTCGAAACCTATTTGGGCCTTGAGTCTCAGTGTGGTTTAAGTTGTCACACAACTTAAGTTAATGGGCTTGACTATTCAAATCCCATTGCGCTTAACACTAACTCAAGGTCTAAAATGAACTTATTTGTTTGATGAATTAACATATTAACTAATCATAGTCATAAAACAATTAAACCATTTAATTGTCCTTACTCAACTTCATTGTATTCTTCAACCATTACCTTACATGGTGTATGATCCATTAGGTTCTAGTTAGCGAGGTAGTAGGCGGTTAGAACTGCTACCAATTGATTGGTGAACATAATACTTCTAATTATCTCTTAGTGATTGTTAATTATCAGGACTTCCACAAATCATGAGTGACACGTAGTAATATGTCATGGCTACTCAAGCTAAGCAGAAAAGGTTGGAGAACCTAATCAGTTAGGGATTACAATGCAATACGGTCTTTCTCTAGATCAATGCTCTTGATCACATTGCTTAGGTGATAGTTTATTCATGTATACTATCCAATGTGATTCTCTTGTCTATATAGTTACCTTGAATGTGATTTGGAACGTACCTCCTATATCTCATTCATACTTTTGGCTAGAAATTCTTAATCATATCATAGAGTATTCTCCATCAATGGTTTGAAGGTTAGAGATCCATTGTTGTGCATTCACATGTCTACATGGTTAAGTAGCTTAACAACAACTATTGTGTGGACACTCTCTAATAGAATGCCTTTCACATAATTAAAGATTAAGGTCGTAACCACAAGACAACTATGATGCCTCAGGTCAAATGACTACTTTGCATTATCCAACTAGTGAGTTCTTGTATAACATGAGTATGAGAACACCTGGTCGGCCGCATTCAGTGGACTCACTTTGATTGAGCACTTACATACTTATCTTGGTGTCTTTCACACCAATGACTCAAGACCAGTCACTTTCCAAGGAAAAAGACATAGTATATATTGATCTACTAATTGTCAATACCTAATTGGCAGTCTTACAATCAGGAACATTTAGAATATGTGCATAAAAGAAAATGGTCTTATGAATCAAACTTCTTTAGATTACATTTATGAATCAAACTTCTTTAGATTACATTTATGAATCAAACTTCTTTAGATTACATTTATGAATCTAACTTCTTTAGATTACATTTTCTTAATTACATATTCCATGGACATATTGTTTAAGCGTCTAACATTTAATGAGACGGCTTTAAACAATAATTTTTGCCCTTACATTAAACTAGATTAGTTTAATATGTGAAATGTTCGTAAAGTATTATCCCATGATTGGTTTTATGACACATTTCCAACATCTCGTTTATCTATAGAATTATGAGTTAAGACTTGTGTGTTTCCTTAGGTGTTGGTCGTGTCTGAGTGCTTTGATCTTCTTGCTAGAGTTGCTAGTATCTTTGACTTCAGGTGAGTGATTTTAATATTATATAATAAACGATTATCTTTGTATGCTTTCTTTCTAGTTCCATGAGTGTGTCTGGAACCATAGATTCTATATTTTTTCTGGTTTCATGAGTTGATTTGAAACCCCTGCTAATATCTTCATTCTGGGTATGCCATGAGAAAGTCTGGGCCTATAATTCTTTATGTAGCCATGAGAAAGTCTGGCATGAGAAAATGTGAAATCTAATATCTACTTATTTCTTTCTAGTTCCATGAGTAAGTCTGGAACCTTGTGCTTGTTCCCGTTATCCGATTCAATGAGTAGGTCTGGAATGCAGAACTTATGGACTCTTTCACTATAGCATGTTATTTTATTCAATATTTGAAAAAAGTGATTGAGTGCTTGTAGGGATCAATCATGAAAAGTCGGTTGAATTTATGTGTGGTATTCAATTGAGATTTGTGAGTGAGGTTATCTTATATATGAAAAGGATTGTGAAATATTTTATAACTGAGATCAAACTTTTAAATCACATATGTTGTATGGATAATGCTAAGGAGACTAAATGTGTAGAATAAATTTTGTAAACTAAATGACATACAAGTTAATGATTGGATTATTATTTAAGTGTTGATTAATGTGCTTATTTCTTATTGGTGACACATCATTTAGTTTACAAATTTAGTCTACAAATTTAGTCTACCTACCATAACTCATATGGTATTATTGTCACACACAAGAGCTTTGTAGCGTATACAGGTTTTTGCTTTGCCCGGTGTAGGGCTGTTTCTTACATAGTACAAGTAGCAGTTAAAGAAAGAGGCACTCGAAAGTAGGATTTGTGCCCTTTATTGTAGTTTCATTTTCACAAAATATTTGATATATATTATGTATGAGTCCCAGTTGACTCTATGTAATTATTGCACTGTTACTTTCAGCTGATACATGTCGATTTTTGGCGTATCTCGAATTCAAAGCATGACATAACTTGACTAAATTCAAAAATGTTACTTTTACCCCTACTTATACTGTCATTCGTACCATATCTATAGTAGAGATATTACCCAATTACGTTTACGGACCTTAACTCTATTAAATAGATGATACAAATAAAAGGAAAGTGTAGCATTACTCGGCTAAATTTAAACCATATTTGTTGGTGCCGGCAAAAGTTTGTTGCAAAGTGCCATAAGCTATTTCATTTTATAATCTTGGATGTGCTTGGTATTAGGGCATAAACTATTTCACTGCATGTATATATTTTGAACGAAGCATGCATTTCATAAATTAATTTGAGGCTGGCCATTGATGCTTCATGCTTGATGTTATTGGAAAGAAAAGGGGAGAAAAGAGAAGATTCCCGGGAAACAAAAAGAAAAAAAGACTCCCGTAAACCTGGATATTTCTTTTTAGTAGTAAAGCCCTTGAAGTCCAAACTGATGACGTTTTCATCTTTTAAGGGCGCGTTTACTAATCCGTAATCAAATTGAGAAGAATTGAATTGAGGATGAATTGAATTGAGGAGGAATAGAAATGAGATGGAATCAGAATCAGATTCCTTTTGAAGTTGTTTACTAAAACTAGCAGGAATCGGAGTACGAATGACATTGATCTACATAACTGTTTACTAATTCACATGAATCGGAATGAAAACTATTGTGATTACTAAAATACCCCTAGTTTAATTAATCAATTTTATATGCTAATTATTTTTAGTAAATCTTTTATTCTTTCAAATTTTTTTTTTCAGATGAGAGAACAATTATTACTTTTTATTTTTTAGTAAAACTTTTATTATTTTATTTTTGGATTTTTTAAGTTGAAGTCCCGTGCTTATCTACTAACCCAGATAAGAGAACCCATTGTTGTCCTCATCCAAATTGGCATCATCTACAACCCACGGCTCATAGCCTCATCCCGGCGGAGAGATCACCTTCCTCGGCGACGTGCGAGCGTCGGGGCCTGTGCCTCAGCGTGGGACTCCACAAACCTGAGCGCCAATTCAGGTCTTGCTCGGGTCTCTCTCACCTGAACCCGCTCCTCTCCCTCGACCTCTCTGGTACCGCTCTCTTCTCCGTCACTTCCATTTCCTTTTGTTGCTGAATTTTCTGTTATTATTGGCAACTGGGTTCGGATTTTTTGAAGATTTGATTTTTGCTTTGGGTATGCTTTGCTATTTTTGGGTTGATTTTATTTTGCCGAATCCTATGGAGGAGGATTTTGAGGTGGTAGAGCGAGATGAGGTGGCGGATGAGCAGAGAGCTACTGGAGAGGATGGTGGGGGACTGAAGGTGCAGGGCATTTTGGGAAGGAAAATTTGATTCCGGATGGAGCTTTCTCCCCGGAATCCAAATACGACCTCCTTCTAAGTAATCCAATTCCGACAATATCAAGAATTGAATTCCTGATTTTACGTGGGACCCGCAGAACTGTTCATTCCGCTTATGTTGGTAAACAGAGCAATAATCAGGAATGGGGAATGATTCCCATTCCGCCATATCCTTTCCGCCTATGTAAACATGCCATAAAATTCTTCATTTTTCTCGTGTATACTGACAAGTGTAGTTCACATCCACCCATCCATAATAAAAAGAGAAATAAAAATGAGTAAAAGCGACGACCCTATAATATGTAGGAGACCTGTTACTTATACCGAATTTTTTTTTAATACAAAACTACATCATCTCAACCTCTTTTTTCTTTTCTTTTTTTCTGCTGTTTTTCTTTTTCAAATTAGTAGACCCAATTGAGTGTGCGATATATGTAAAGGACCATTTACGTGTATGATATTCTGTACATTTGAGAGTTATCTTATCAAAAAATTTCTTCATGTAAAATTGCACCCTCTTTATTGCACTCTTTTCTTTTTTCAAGTTGGTAGATCCCATTTGATTTAATCGCATTTGAAATGCTTGGAGGACTGCAAATACATTTGAAATGCTTGGAGGACTGCAAATACATTCATGTTAGTTGAATGTCAGAGTATGCAACGAACAAACGAACTAACTGAATATAAAACTTTATTAAACAGAATTGTCAAGAAGGTTACATGAACCAAAGATGCTACATCTTGACTCACTTATTTCTCAAACTAAATTACAAGCAATATTTATAGAGAACTAAACCTAAGAAACCCTAACTCGGATGGGTTAGACCCAATTCCTAAACTAACAAGGAAAACCCAAATACTAAAATAGACATAAATACTAATATTTTCTAACACCCCCCCCCCGGTCAAACTCATGTCGGTACACAACATGAGTTTGCCAACAGACGATGTGGATGCAAGCTTGTTATGCTAATTTCCGATGCCAATGTCAATACGAAATTCCATCGGTGCAAGTGCAAGATTCCAAATTCCAGTGCCAGTGCCAATGCAAGATTCCAGTGCTAGTGCAAGATTTCCATGCCAATTGCGAGCCTCCGAACAAACCTCAACAAACAAGCAAAAAACCTAACTTTCACAACGTCACTCGAGTAGTCACAAGTCCAAACACTTGAGCAACAGACTCCAAATCATTCAAATAAACCAACATCCTCTGTGTGTGCCTCAGAGACTTAAAAAAAAAAAGCAAATCTTTTCTCCTTGGTCGTGTGGGCCTCAAAACCTAACAAATTTTTTTTTTCAAAAACTCTTTTTTTTTTTCCTTTTCCTTTATTTTCCCTCTTTTTTCCTTTCCTTTTTTTTCTTGTTTTTTCTCCCTCTTTTCCTTCTTTACTCATGCTTTCTTCAATTCATGCAGCAACCAAGTCAAGCAACATAAAGGGATTGCAGCAGATGGTTCGTGCAGGGTGGTGGTGGCGACAAGAACGGATTCGACTATGGATGCTTTGCATGACAAACAATCAAACAGATTTTTACCACAACGAACAATGACAATTTCCTAGATGAATCTAAAACGGAAACACAAACAGCGGAAGATGACGAAACCAAAACTAATACAAACAAATTGACACCCATCAACAACAGATTAAATCCCGAATGATCCAACCTGCTCTGATACCAAGTTGGATATCAGAGTACGCCACGAACAAACGAACTAACTGAATATAAAACTTTATTAAACGGAATTGTCAAGAAGGCTACATGAACCGAAGATGCTACATCTTGACTCACTTATTTCTCAAACTAAATTACAAACAATATTTATAGAAAATTAAACCTAAGAAACCCTAACTCGGATGGACTAAACTCAATTCCTAAACTAACAAGGAAAACTCAAATATTAAAATAAACATAAATAATAATATTTTCCAACAATGTCTTCCATGACCAAAAATTTGTCCAATGTGAACCCACCAACTGACAATGTCACGCTCCATTTCATAATTAAATAATGACCCGTTGATCACCAACCTTACAAGTTACAATAGATGCCAAAAGCCAAACCAACCCTACACCAATTTTATCACATTTAACTTACCTAATAAGCCTAATATTCGTGGATGTAGATTAAGTCAATTAATTTTGATTTAGCTAATGATAATATTTGCATAATAGTCGTAGATGTCGATTAAGTTAGTTAGTTAATTTAGTTACTATTCATAATTGTAGGTATACATCAGTTAATTAGAACAATGTGCTGGCAGTCTAGTATAACTCTATCCATTTAGATTTAAATACAGAATATTGTCTTGTGAAACAAAACTACAGGTAATAATACTTCACAACAGTTACCATCACTCAAAAAATTAGGTACCAAAACCGAAATGTTAACATTTCACAAGGATCTGAATCTCTTCCAACATTAGGTAGATGAATATCATGAGATCAAGAACTAATTGGTTTTTTTTTTTTTTGGGGGGGGAATCTAAGTTACGAGTTACGACATTATCTCTTCCAACATTAGGTAGATGAATATCATGAGATCAAGAACTAATTGGGTTTTTTTTTTTGGGAATCTAAGTTACGACATAGAACACGAATTTGCCATCCCCAAATTCTCATTTTCCACAACCAAAGAAAACAAAAACTAAACAAAATCATCTCATTTGCGCTCAATTCTCATTTTTTGTCTTTTTCATCCAACAATATCCTATATTTACATATCAACAACAACTTCGGAGTTTCCTATAGCTCCAGTAACTATCTCCGTGGTAGAATCTACATTCACAATAAGACCATGAGTTGGATTCTCGTAATCCTCTCGTAAATTTCTCTGTCTTCAAAGTAAAAAGAAAAGTAAAAGACTTTGAATTTGGCAGTGCTACAATTCAAAACCAAGATTGGTGTGAGAATAATCGTCGTAAAAATCGGGGATCCCAGAAGCGGCCCAAAGTCTCTCATTGAAATCGCCCTGCATATCTTCCGATATGAACGGCGTACGACACAGCGGGCACGTCTTCTGGTCGTACCCGACCCACCGGTCCACGCACCCTTTGTGGAAGACGTGACAACAGTTCGTGAGCCGTCGTATCTCGTCCTCGCTCTCGAACTCGTACAGGCACACAGCGCACGACTCGGGCGGGTCGACCAGGTCCGAGAACTTCGCCAGGGGAAGGATTTCCCGGATCAGAACGGCGGAGACAGAGTGGAACTCCGGGAAACGGATTGGCGGGTCGGACCAGGCATTGTCGGGCTCGATGAAATCTTGGAGACCCAGCAGGGAGAAGAAGGTGGAGATGAGCTTTCGGATTAGACCCAGTAGAGTGAGTGTGTGGATGAAGAGCTTTGGGAGCAGAAGCTCTGTGTACCCAACTGGAAACCCCATTGGAAAGCTTCGAGCTTTGATGTTTTGGGTTGTGATTTGGCTGTGGAGTTTGGAGATACGAACTGGGTTTTTGTTTAAATCTGTGTATTTTGTAGAGAGAGAGAAAGGAGAGAGAGAGAGAGAGAGAGAGAGGGAGGGGAAGAGTAAGAGACAGGATGTGGAGAGTAGAAGAGGATGGTTTTATAAAGCCATGAGGGTCTGACGATGTGTAAAATGGCATTAATGCCCTTCAACTTTGAGCAAAATAACACACTACCAAAATTGTATTCAATTTTCACGTTTGTATTTTGTACATATATTAGACGTTAAAATAACTTTTTGCCTTTTGTTTAGGGGTGTGCTATCCACACACCTCTTTTTACTTCTCACACACCCCTTGTTAATTTATGTCCGTTGATCTTCTTCAATTCATTTTATCTGACGGCCGAAAACTAAAAAGGTGTGGGAGAAGTAAAAAGGAGTGTGTGGATATCACACCCCTTTGTTTACACCTCTCCTTATTTTATTTTATTTTTAACAATCAATATTATTTACACTAAGAAAATGAGAGAGTAGCCTAAGCCTTACAATGGGTGAGCCATCAAATTCGCATTTGACGATAATTGAACCTAAAATCTCTCACTTATAGGTGAAAATGAATACCGCTACCGCTAGACCGTACTACCATCTTAATAATTTTTAATTAACTCATGCAGGACTATTAAGTTAACAGTTTAGTGGTATTCCTCTTCACTTGTAAGTGAGAGGTCTTAGGTTCGATTTTCGCCAAAGGCGAATTTGAACTACATTATTACTAAATCATTGTGAGACTAAGCTTATCCCTTCCCCTTAATGTAGATAATATGGTTAAGATAGTACATTCGCTCTCTCACAACAAAGTTCGAATTTTTCCTTCTATACTTAGAATAGTTTAGAATATTACTTTTAAGTCTTTGTATACAACATGGGATGCACTTAAAATGATGATCTTGTGATAGAATTGAATTCACATGAGATTTATTACTAATAAAAGAAAACTGAATTCCATATGGTGAAAATTAAATTCAGTTTCTGACTGCAAAAGCTAACTAATTTTATTTTGGAATGTTTTCTACTCTCACACAAAATAGTTGGAGCCAACAACTTACTTGTGTTTTGACAAACAAAGAAATAAAAAACTTAAGTGCTAGAAATAATTTGCTAGTGAAGTGAATTAGTTGAGGATCCTATACATAGAGGTACTCGAGAGATATAAACAATGAACAATGTACAATTATGATTTATATTAGAAGATTAAAACAATGTGCAATTATAACTTATAAAGCCTTTAAGTACAAGGAACAAGGAACAAGGCACTACCACTACTTGCCTTTTATGATTACACATGAGTCGCAAATCCTACGATTTGAAAGAGGCATTTCCATGAAACATAGTGTCGGCTCCCCTAACTCATAAAAGTGATCATACAGTATTATCACAAACAAACAATGTTTTGGAATCCATATTATGCAAGGAGACATTGCTTTGCTAATTCAAATTGAAGGGTGATATAAAATCGGGTCTATGAACAGCCAAGTATCAATGTTTTCGATAGGGTTCATAGTTTAAAAATGGATAAACCATTTTTCAAAATGAAGTTAGTGATAATTATACCTTTTTTTTCTGGCTTAATTAAGTAATAGTAAAGCCATATGTAGTAATAATTAAAAGTTAAAGCCATTAAAATCACTTAGTATTATATAGTTTAGTGATATTTTTTTTTAGTTGTAAATGAGATGTTTTCAGTTTAAAATTTGTGGATGGCAGGTTCGATACTAACTTATTCTCTTATCTCCTAATGTAAATATATTGTTGTGTTGTGGCTTATATTTAACAGAGATGTGCGGCAAAGAGAAGAAGAGAGATTGGAGAATAGACTTGAGGAATTGTGTGTTAATTCCCCAATCCTTGTGCCTTTATTTATAGTAATTAGGAGGAGAGAAACTTGCTCTCCAAGTAATACAAAGTATATTAGGGAAGATCTTCTAGATCCCAAAGGATTCCTACTTTGTCTCTACATAGGATTTACACAATCACATATTGATAAGAACATATGTCACAACACTCCCCCTTGAGTGTGCAAATACTTAAGGTAGATTCAGCATCATACAGAAGTTGAGGAAGTCAACTCGTCGGCATTGATTCCAAGGAACAACACTTATTCTCAATAAGGTAGGAACTTGCATAAGTAGTAAGTCTCACTAAAAAACCCTAAGGCTATGGCAAAAACCCGAGTAGGGACAAAATCCATAGTCTAAGGAAAAATGCGTGAGAAATGCAAAGTCAAAAGAAACGTCTACAGGACGTCATCAGGGATATGACCAGCCCAAGGTGGGTGCCTCGTTAAAACCTAGTTAGGTAGCAAAAACCCAGTGGGAAAAATGCTCCTAATTGTAGGGAAAAAGAGTACATTAAGATCAAGCAAGTATCCAGAAGATTCTCCCCCTGAGTTTGACATAATTCCAAAGAGAAATAGCAAAGTTACAACTCAGAAAGTTTACGCATACCAATTCCATGAACAAGCTTCTGAAACGTCACTTTCGGTAGTGATTTGGTGAAGAGGTCGGCCAGATTGTCTTGTGATCGGATTTGCGTGACTTCAATCTTCTGATGCTCTTGTTGATGTAGACACAATATGCTTGGTGTTAACTTGATGGATGTATCATGATTTGGTCGATACATACAGCGTTGTATTCATGGATCGTTGTTGGGACTCAACGATGGATGAAAAACGCAGGGATTTTGAATATGCTCAACAAGAATTCTCGACCATATCTCTCACGTGATGAGACATAGTGAGTCTTAGAACGATTCAAAGGTTTCGCAACAAAAGGTCTATCTAGTTAACCTCCAAGATATTACGGTGTTCTTTAATGGTAAAGACATAACCATGCGGGAACGTACCTTGTGTGATCAGATAGACGGTCTGATTCAGCGAATCCCACAAGGTAGGCATCATTCCGAAGATCAAGGGGGTGTGATCTATTCTGAGATGTATAGGGAATAAGCACAAATCCGTAGTAACGAAAAAAAAAGTCTTTAACACCAAATTTGGTGGCGGCGTGTTAGGCGCAGTGCTGCTTTATGCCAAAATATTATCAGCACATAAGATGTCTGATCTAGTGCATTTGAGCTAAGTACAACAAACGCCAATGGTACTTAGATATGGCTGCCTCACGTTCCAATATGGAACCTTATGCTCAATACCCTCCGTTAAAGGTCTCATTTGCATCTAGCATACAGATGATCGGGATATACTCATACGTAACACCTTCTGGGTCTAGTTTGAGTGGTGGACCAGAATACCATCAAAACTAGCTCGAAGCTTCAGGTCGAGGTAATGTCAAGTTCTCCCAAGATCATTCATCTTATAGTCCGACATGCGAGTTAATTTGCTCAACTCTAGCAATTTTGGATTTTATACACGCAGGGGCATATATCCCTAACTGATCAAATATTCACTTAGACGGGTATACCACATCCGCCTGGATAGTTCTGCATCCGTAAAGTGAAGGCTTCTTGGGAATCAAGAGGATGTTCTTGTGGTCTAGAACTATTTGAATCAGTACATGTAAGTCCTTTGGAAACTCCATGTAGGTTCATATCACGATCCCAGAGATACTACAACCACGTTTGTAATGCTGCAATCAATCACATGGTGTATGAGAGAAACATTGCACCACAAGGCGTCATATTGCACTATTTCATTCATCTAATTCGTCATAGATTGATTCTTTTAGTTGACCAATCAGTTCTACGTTGATATTAATCAACGGAACGCGGTTCGTTATCGTCGCTTTTCATTTATGTCGGTACCATATAAATGAAACATCATTTATGATAATCTCATTCCAATTCCATATCTCATCCAAACTAGTATACTGGACCAAGAACTTCAGGTCTCGGGAGTAATCCGGATTTAATCTCATGAGATGAAAAGGTCTGAGACAGCGTTCGAGGGGCGGATTCATTCGTGCCACGTTCCTCCTCTTTTGGGGAGGTGAATCCTCGAATCGAGTTATCTACCATGCTTCTGGCATAAGATAGATTGATTGGCTAGCCGCCAATGTACGAGGGTCGGCCACAATTGTGGTTTTCCTACTTTCAGGACAAAGGTCCGAAGTACATTTGGTACACATCTTTGCATGCACATTTGCAGCTGGTATATGTGATCTCGTCACTTTTTCTAGATCAGAGGAAGTGTCTGGTTAAACTCTGACGATCTAGATTGGGATCGATATGAGACATAGTGGGGACGTCCACGATAATTCGCGTCGTTCTTTAGGAACGGTGACGTTCTTATCTCCCCCTAACGACGGGAAGACTGGCTCATAAAAGTGACAATCCGCAAAACGAGCGGTAAAGAGATCGCCTGTCAAAGGTTATTGAGTAACGATTATTAGAAGAAGAATCATAATCGACATAGATTTCCATCCTTCCCTGAGGACCCTTTTGTTCTTGTGTACGTAAGGGCGGCGCAAATGGCACATAGACCGCACAACCAAAGACGTGCAGATGCGATATGTCGGGTTCGTATCTGGTAACCAACTGACACGCGCTTTATAAGGTTGGGTCGTGACGGGCCTCAGGCGAACCAACATGGTTGCTTGCAATATTGCATGGCCCCAAGCAGAGGTCGGGAACTGTGGTACGTATGACCAGTCGACCACGCAATCATTTGAAGGCGTTTAATGAATACTTCTGTTGGGTCGTTCTGGGTATGAACATGGGACTGGATGTTCAACTTCAAAAAAAACCCAACCGACATGCAATATCCATCGAGATTTAAAGTGTTCGATGTAAATGTCGATGTAAATTCTCCAACTTATCCAATCAAATAAAGTTGATCAGATAATCAGGGTGGTGAGCCCTGAGCTTGTTAATCTGAGCTACCAGTGTGGAGAATGCAACTTGTGGACAACAACCACACGTGTGACAAACGTGTAGAAGCATCAACCAATACTATAGAATATTTAAATGGTCCGTAGGGTGGTTGAATCTATCCACAAATGTCCCATTTGAATCCTTTGTAAAAAGATGGAGGGTGCTAAGGTATAATATGTGTCCAGGTATGATTTCTTTACTTCTGGTAAAAAGGATGCCCAAAACGGCGCATCACGAATCATCCTAGATATCCCAAACGTACATCTATAGCGAAAATTCCTTAGGAATCGCGGGCTTCTGGCCGGCCATATAATGGGGCTGAATGGATGTAATCCATTCGTTAAGCGTTCCATCTTCTCTAGAATATGCATTTAACTATATTCGTAGGAAGTGCAAAAATAGTGATATGCCAAGGAATTTTTACTCCATTTTCTACATTGGTTTCGATATGGTAATAATACTCTCGAATATCCTTAAAGCTCAAAAGGGCGTTCTTCCGGAACGAAGTGAGTATAAGGCTTCCCTTTATGGTAAAGTTAATACCATTGGACAATATAGGGCAGTGCCATTCCCCACAATCAGGTTGGATAAGCCTGAAAGGTTGTCAGGGGATGATTAGGTATGAAATTAGCATAGAACCAGACATCTAACTTCCCCACAAAACATACCTAAGCATGAGTTAATTCTAGTCACATGTGGTAATCTTCGTTAATTAACTCTTTTATTCGAGAATAATGGTGACATCCAAACACTAATCTTAAATCCGAGAACAAAATAAATTATTCACAAAATAAACCAAAAAAAAAACAATGGGGTTCGGCCAATAGGTCGTCCATGTCAAATTTCGCTCTTCCAAATGTATTAGGTGGAGCAAAATGAGTCTTCACAAATGGACTACGAGAATTGTACCTATTCATGGACGTAATAGTTTCAATCATGTTTTGCTTCAGGCAAAAATTCATCTTTGCATGATTTGAAACAGTCCATAACGGATTTGAAGAGTCATGGAGTCCTCAGCAGGGAGGTACTTCCATTGGATATGCTTCAGGCATAATTCTTCGAATAAGGATCATGGGGGATGCTTATTCACGTCTTGTATCCACATAAAGTAGTTTACTATTCGAAACTTCTAAGTCAGTGAAATCGAACGTGTTACGGTTCGACAATACGCTGAATGGAGGAAACAAGAATGTGATTGGTGTTTTAGGAAATAAAATTTCCATAAACAACAAATTTAGAACATTCAGGTTCTAAGACATGGTTTGGTTTAAACGGATTTAAGCATGGAGAACTTCGGGTCTCAACATGAGTGTTGCGCATTAAGAAACTTCAGGTTCATATGGCACTATTCCGAAACTTCGGGTTCGGAAGTATGAACTTTTAAGTTCATAATACCTGCAGACAAACACAAATATATATGCAAGCAAATATACAACAAGGATATACAAAGATATAACGTCAGGTTTATAATTATAATTGAATTAATTTATTTGGACTTCGGGCCAAATTAAAATGTGGGTGAAAAAAATATAAAACCCATTGGGCCTAAAAATAATTAGGCAGATAAAATGTGGGGCCCAACAAAAAAAATTAAGTCCACGGGGTGGCGTAAACAAATGGGTGTCGTGTGACCTAGGCCCAAAATGGGGCTAGGGTGTCTCGGGTGGGGCTGCGGGCCCACGGGGACAGCATGGGGTTGGGCTGCTGCGAGGAGACCCCCCAAAAAAAATTTCACACAAAAGGCTGCATCAAGCACGCCCAAAAGAAAGCTAAAAAAAATCCCCTTTTTCGGGCTGGGCTGCTGCAAGTAAGCCCAGAAACAAACAAAATTTGTTTTTTTTTCTTTCGCACGGGTTGGGCCGTGACATCTCAAAACAGCAGCAGGCCCAAAGGCGCTGATGCAGGCCGAGGGACAGGAGCCCACTAAGGCTCGGGTTTTGAGATCCAAGACACCCCAGCGGCGCTGGGTGTCGGAATCGAACCGGGGGGATGCCGGCGTCGCTTCGAGCGACTGTCCTCGGGGGTTTAAGGCATGGCGAAGCATGTGGGTTCAACTGGGAACCGTAGTTGTAGACGGCGACCTTTGGTTTCGACGTCGGGGGATCCGAGAACCATCGGGGTTCAAAGAAACCGACGGTGTTCATCGAGCTTTCTGAAAAAAAAACCCATCGTCTTCGACGATGGCTATGTCCCAATCACAACTGCAGGTGTGAGTACCCAGTAATAACGGTGGTGAAGCCGTGGCCGACTTCGGGCGGCACCGTGGGTTAGGGTTTGATGCCAAAGGCATCTTTCAGATTTGAGCAAGGGTTTTGCTCCGGTGCTTCGCATCCTATTGTGGGCTCGCGTGAGCCCAGTGATGTTGGGGTCATGGGGAAGAAACCCTAGGTTTCTTGAAAAATTCTAATATAATTTAATTCAATTATATGCATATGAAATTCAATATATATTTCAATGAATCACATATTTACGTTGATGCATATGCAAATAATAGTTTCAATGCATGTACATATGTAAGATTCAATTCATGGCAAATATCAAATTCACATAATTGCAGCAATTTTGGTTATGAGGCATACACAATTTATGTAGAATCTAAAATACGTTAAACGTAAAGTTGGGTCATGCATCATGGTGAATGTTCATGCTATCAGGGCTTCAAAAATATCGAGTTAAAAGCCGTTGTTTTGGAAGAAGCTGATTGCATGATTATATGAATGAACTGGTTTGATGCAGAAAAATTATTTCTTCAATTTCGGCTTTCATCTTCAAGCTTGTATCACGTTCAACATAAGAAGAAAAATAAATTGAATCAATAACAATATATGAATTCAATAAAATCAAGATTTAATCAATTAAAAATAATTGAAACGTAATACTCCCCTGATTGTAGACGAATAAATTCTCTTTAAATTCTTCTAAGCACAGCGTGAAGAGCGTGCTGATAACGTGTTGTGGCTTATATTTTACAGAGATGTGCGGCAAAGAGAAGAAGAGAGATTGGAGAATAGACTTGAGGAATTGTGTGTTAATTCCCCAGTCCTTGTGCCTTTATTTATAGTAATCAGGAGGAGAGAAACTTGCTCTCCAAGTAATACAAAGTATATTAGGGAAGATCTTCTAGATCCCAAAGGATTCCTACTTTGTCTCTACTTAGGATTTACACAATCACATATTGATAAGAACATATGTCACAACATGTTGTATAATATTAAAAAAAAAATCATTATTAAAATGGTTTGATGGTTGATGATTAGGGGGATCATATCAACGAATTATTAGTAATGGGTCAAAAAGGGAAAGGAAATCATGGTGCTCAAATGCTATAGACATGAAGTGGGGCTAATGTAGACATTAAGGATAAATAGATCAAGTGAATCAGGATAAGAAGTGTTTAGTCATGAGTCTCATGACTAGTAGTGGTGAATAATTTCACAAATCATAGTGTCATTGTCCCATCTTAAATGTGATGTTAAATGGGGGCACCACTAACATATCATATGGCCTTGTGATTTTGACTTGAGACAACCTTAAGGTAACCATCACTTTCTTTTTATCTCCTCACGTCCACACACATAAATGCACACCCATCCACCATATAGATAATAGACTAACTCTTGATGGACTAATTCTATATAAATGTAGTTATATACAACTAGTAGAATATTAATAAGAATTCTTAGAGGATGAATTTTCTTTAATCTCAAATAAAACGCATTATATAAACTCAAATAAATTGGACAAAGTATATATACATTCGACACATGTATATTTAATAGATGATTGCAGGATATATTTGGTATTTAGTCAAGGACATTGATGGACTCTTTATAAGTCATTTCTTCTTACATGACGCCGTGACATTATTGTATGATATAAACACATAATTTGAACCGTTCATTCTTTTAATCATGTATTACACACAGATAAGGGGTCAAATATTATCTTTTAGTCAATACTTTTAAAACAGAAGAAACATGACGTGCTAAAGGAATCAAAAGGGTAGTCACCTTGACAAATCTAAGTTTCTCTCCCTTAGGGTTTGGTTAACAAAATCTTTAATGAGGTTAAACACAGGACAAGAAAAAGGTTTTTGGTAGAAATATTACCCTGTCAAATTCCATATTGGTTCCTTGATTGCTGTCAGACCTATAATACCAAGTTAGTAAATAATTGGTTGGAGGGACCAATCATTTATAAAATGATATGGAAAACTCTTTCGTGTGTGTGTGTGTGTGTAAGAGAGAGAGAGAGAGAGAGAGAGAGAGGACAAAGGACCCGACAAAGAGAGTTGGGGGAGGGTGGTGGCGAGGCTGATGCAACCAGCCAAGCAGGATGGGCTGGAATCTGGTTTAGATGCAGCTGAGAGAAAAAGGAGGGGTGGCAACATTTGAGCCCAAGTGGGTGGGGGTGTGCACCGAGGTGTTCTTTGCCAAACTGCCTCTGACATGTGTCTGATGCATCCAAGACACGTCTGGCCCAACAGACACACTGAGAGACACACAGCCAAAGCTCCATATGCCACCCATCATCTTCTTCAATTCGTATATATTCATTTGCAGAGGGAGAGAGAGAGAGGGTAGGGGCCAAACCCTCCTCACTCACCCCGACACCAAGTCACCACCCCCTTCATTTGTCTCACTCTCTGTCTTTGCATCCAAACATGCCTTTCAGTCCTAGGCCATGTCACAATCACATTGACCTTGCTCACCATCTGTCTATTATCAGATACACAAAGACTGGGCTTATAATTTGCTTGTGATTATGATCTTACATCTCAATGATAAATCATTCGTGTTATGTACGAGCTAGATGAGGGTGTCCTCGGTCCTCACTGAAAAGTATCGTGCGCATTTATTTTAAAATCAATTACCAAATTTGTAGACTAAATTTTAAAAACTAAATTTGTAGACTAAATTTTAAAAACTAAATTTGTAGATTAAATTTTAAAGAGGGTAATGCTAAGGAGACTAAATTTTAGAAACTAAAGGACATGAAAAGTGATGATTTGTTATTACTTAAGCGGTAATAAACGTACTCATTCCTATTAGTGACACATCATTTAGTTTGTAAATTTTATTTCCAAATTTAATCTCCTTAGCATTACCCTTATAAAAACTCAAAATCTTTATCTATTGGAAGGAATAGCTTTATTCTATACATTCATGGAGAGACTCAAAGTTTTGTATATTGGAGAGCAAAGTTTGACTCTCCACAGTTGCATGAGTCTTCAAACCTAGAACGTCTGAAATTAGTTTGTTTCATGCTCACTTTTATTGCGAAATCATCCATGCAGATATCCTTTTCAGATATATTTATCTTCGTGCCACAACTATGTCATTGTTCTTTTAAATAATAAGCTGTGGCTACCTTCATGGACTATATCGTGGTGCTAGTCATGCCTTTGGAACTTCATTCTTCATGAAAGATATAAAAATCTACACCCAATTATTGAAGTTTATTTGTCGATATATATTGCTTTTTGCAACCTCGTTTTATATTGCTTTACTTTTCATGCACGTTTCAACTTTTAACCTTAAGGCCTAGTTCTTAAAGTTGAAGGTGCAACTTGATTAGGGAAAACTTAATGAATTGAAGCACTAACTATTAGTAGTAGGCAATTTGGTGAGCTCGCTCACTGGCATTAATTTGGCCCTAATAGGATCAGATTAACATACAGGTAGGCCAGCTAACCAACCATGATTAAATTATTTAATTCTCTAAGCATCTTGTACATTCAAGCAAAGACTGTACCATCTTGCATATTATTTTAATTTAATCAGTCAGGGAGCATGTTTAAAAAGCATGATTTGTACGGGCTTAGTGCCAAATCTTGCTTCATAATATATATGAAAACTGCGATAATCTATGCAGGAATTGCCTGCCGTTAGGTCTAACCAAGCTTCACAACTTGTCTGCTGGCAAGCTAAAAGATCAAATTCCATATCCAACCTTGCTTGTCAGATATTGTCTTAAGATTCATATCAATCTCATGAGACTAACACAGAATTAACACATATTTAATGGGAAAATTAGCAACCACTTGCATTAATTGTAAGGCAAATTGCAAAATGGTCTCCAAGGTCAAGCTACTTTCGACATGTGAGGGCATGATGATGATTATATATTTGGTGATAAACCACTAATCTTAATTCTTATATTTAAATCTTTTTTTACCTCCAGCTAGTTAGCTTAACAACCTTTTACTGGCCTGCACTAGTCTGGTTAATTATAAAAGACAGAGGTGTGGCTCACTGCTCTAAACTGTATACCCACGTTTTGCTTGTGGAACAAATCTAAATTCAAGTAGAAAAATTTCTTGCAGAAGGAACCCGGGCTATAAGTTTGGGTGTTACTAAATTTTATGGCCTGCAGTTCAGTATTGTCTTTAGTTACCATAATGAGTGAGCTTTCATCTTCTAATTTTTACCTTTAAGTTTCGTCAATATCGCACTTTACTATAAAAAAAAAATCTCGTACTTTCATATCTAAAATTTAGTTTTTCTAACACTTTCGTACCTTCATTAATTTTCCTGTCAAGCAGTCTATTAAGTGATGATGTGGCCTTGATTTGATCCACCAAAATTTCGACATGGAAATAAATATTAAATAATAATTTTTTTTAAGGATAATACTTGTGTCACCCTCATGAGGACTTATTTGTATCTCTATTTACAATTAACGAATTTTTACCGTCCCAACATCATAATTGTTAATTCTCTTTATCATTATCTAAAGATCATATGTGCAAAAAAATATTCAATTTGGGGATCTTTTAGATATTCATATGCATAAACAAATAAACAGTTCATCATGAGAATGTTACTTGATATTAAAACCGTTGATTGGTTCAACATTTATGGATGGCTAAACAATCTCAAGGTTGAATGATCTTTTGCATTTATGATCTTTAGATGGGATAAAGAGAATGAACAATTTCGATTATGATATTTGAACTGCAAAGACTTGTTAGTCGTAAGTAGGAGGACAAGTAAGTCTCCATGGAGGACATAAGCACATTATCCTTTTCTTAATTCTCTTTCAGCCTTCTGTCTCTCTCTTCGACTCCCACTACCTCTCTAACCCATCCCCCTCTGTCTCTTAAACACTCATCTTATCTTCAAAATAAACTCCTTTCGTTGTCAAATTGTTCAAATGAGAAATCACTCATATTCGTGCACAATGGTTGCGTAACTCCACTGACGTTACCATGCAACCTCCTTATCGCCGACATTCGCCCCAACTTCGGCTTAAACATCCCGATATTCTTTCTTTCTCTCTTTCTTCTCGTCCCCCGCTTTTTCTATTTCTCTCGATCTCCACCTCACTTGCGTTACCCTTCTCAAATTCAACATTACCTGGATTAGATGTCAAATCTCCTCGACGTTTTTCCGAGGCGAATGAGATGTCTCCTTCAACTAAAAGCTTAGTTCAATCAGCTGAAGTTTTGCGGTAAAGGGAGGAATTTATTTGCACCATCACTATCTTCAAATAAAGTATTTTCTACGTACACCATGAATAGCGCATAACAGAGCAGTGCCCAAAATCAGTGGCGAAGCCAGGATTTCTCGAGGGGAGGGGCGAACTTAAAAGAATGCAAGGTTAAAGAAAAATGTCAACAACTAAATCTTTTTATATAGTAATGTCTTCCATAATTAATCAATACAAACAAATTACAATTGTTGCCGGCGAGGTTTCATGTCATGAAAACGTCGCATAATAGGCTCATTATCAATAAAAGCAAATACATCTTTCTCAATGTAAACAAGCATGCTATCACTCAACCATTGATCTCCCATTTTGTTACGTAATGGTGTTTTCACAATCTTCATAGCAGAAAAAGCTCTCTCCACCGAAGCGGTTGCAACCGGTAACACCAAAGCCAATGTAAGAAGTTTATATACTAACATATAGCTTTCACACCTCCCGGTCTTCACTAACTCTTTTGCAAGATCACTAATTCCTCTCAATGATGAAAACTCACTATGCATCTTCATATCATGAATGTAATTGTCAAGTTGAATTGGAAGATTCATGAGGTCCATACGATCAAAATCTTGAGGATAAAGTTGGGCTAAACGAATAATTTTTGCTTTGTCAAAAGATGCAAAATTATTCACCGAACTCAAACATGCCATACAAAGAAGTAACTCGGTGTTTACCTCATTGAAGCGATCATTCAACTCTTTTAGTTGCATATCAAGGACTTGAAAATAGAGGTCTACACGGTAGTAATGGAAGTTTGTGATTTTTGGAGCTTTACGCCTTGATTTTCCAGGTACGAAATGCAAATCCTCCATGTTAGGAACGATAATATCATGCTCCTCACAAAACTTTTCTACATCATGAAGCAAGTCCCCAAAGTCATCATCTCTCAAGGATTGTAGTCTTTGCTTGCATACTTCCACTAACACCATCGCATTCACAATATCTTGATCTTTCTTTTGCAATGCTTGTGATAACTCATTTGTAATTCCCAATATAAGTCTCATCAAGAAAATGTGAAATGCAAAATCAAAAGTTTGTATGTCTTTGAATAACCTAGTTGCTTCACCGAGGTTATCTTGGTTGCGATCACTTTTAATCCATTCAACCACCTCCACCACGGCTTCAAACATAACAATAATACTAACTATAGTACCATAATGCGAGTTCCACCGTGTATCACATGGACGCATGAGACTCATTTCTTGATTTAACCTTTTACCCATTTCAAGATTACCAAGATCAAGAGCTTTCTTAATTTATTCTTTTTGTTTCTCTCTAAATGCATCACGACGCTTACACGATGATCCAATAAGATTCACCAAACTACTAGCATTGATGAAGAAATTGGCAACATCCTCATTTTCCTTTGCCACGAATACAAGAGCAAGTTGGAGTTGGTGTGCAAAACAATGAATATAAAATGTTTGAGGGTATTTGTTCAAAATCTTTGTTTTAAGACCATTTAACTCACCTTTCATATTGCTAGCTCCATCATAGCCTTGTCCTCGTAACTTGGACATACTCAAATTTGTTGTAGCAAACAATCTCTCAATGGCCTCTTCAAGCGAGCTACTAGTTGTAGAGGAGACATGTTGAACACCCAAAAACTTTTCAATTGCTTCTCCTTTTTTGTTCACATAACGCAATACCACTGTCATTTGCTCTTTAGTTGAAGAATCACGTGCTCCATCAACCAAAAGAGAAAAAAATGCACCTTCCATATCTTTAGTGATTGCATCTACAGTTTCAATGGCACAAGCACGGACAAGATCTTTTTGAATATCGGAAGAAGTATACTTAAGATTCTTGGGAGCATTCTCAAACACAACCTTCCTAACTTGTTCATTATGCTTGGAAAGAAATTGTATAAGCTCCAAATAATTGCCCCTATTGCTTGATTTCAACGATTCATCGTGGCCACGAAAAGGCAAACCTTGTCCCAACAACCATCTTGTGCACTCAAGTGAGGCACTCAATAAAGTACGATAATTAATACGAGCTTCATCGGTTTGCTTAATCACAAATGTTTCAATGTGTTGTTTTTGTGTCATCAAATCTCTAGCTTGCTGTACAGCTCTATTATGAAGACTTCCAACACCTCCCTTATGGACTCGAAGATTTTCGGATCCTTTCTTCCAATTTGTAAACCCTATCTCAGTGAAGACATCACTTCCAGTGCTACCCATTTGATCAAAATCACATTTGAAAAGATAACAATAACGGCAAAATGCAGCATTTTTTGATATACTATACTCCAACCACTTAAACTTATCAAACCAACGGATGATAAAACATCGATTTTCGCTAACCTTTCTTGGCATGATGTGGTCTCTAGGTTGACAATGATCAATTTGGAGATAGTGTCTACGAATTGCTTCACGATAATTAGGTGGATAATCAAGCATTCGACGTCTATGTGCAGGGTCTGCAGGAAGATTAGCCAATATTTCATCCAACTCAGTGACCTCACTTTGTTGTGACCTACTTGGAATATTTGAAGGAGGACTTCTTGGAATATTTGAAGGAGGAGGAGGACTACTCGGTATATTTGAAGGAGAAGGACTACCTGAAATGTTTGAAGGAGGATTTAAGCATTGTTTCTTATAGTATCGTTCCATTACGTAACTGTAAAATGGAAAGAAATAAAAATTCTTAGACTCTTAATCCTAAAGTAGACTATACTATTACTATAGTATGCATAATAACTAATCCAACCAACCAACAATTCAATTAATCAATACCAATAAGCATACAAATTATTCAATAAATAAAAATTCAATTCAACTAATCATATTCATATGAATACAACTAAGCAATTCAACTAATCATCCATCAAGATTCAAGAATTCAAAATTTTCATTTTCACCCTAAAAAATAATTTCATAATTTCATCCAAAAGGTGGCTTATTACCAATAAGTTTAGTTAAAGATGGCTTTTGACATGCCAATTTATCTATATGTACAATTATACATACATTACACAACACAATTCTTCTAATTCCCAATTCGAAAAAATAATTTCATAATTTCATATCAATAATCATAGAAGCATATGATTCACATCAATAATCAATAACCATATTAATGCATTACCATATGATTCTATACCAATTAAATGAAATTTGTATTAAATAAATAATTAAGGTTACAGATTATAAATTTAAGAATTAAAAAATTTACCTTTAAATGGTGATTGGTGGAAGCCGGCTCAAACTCAAGCTGGAGAGAGAAGAGTGGCTTGTGAACCGTGAAGGCTCAACAGAAATTCAAGGGGACTTGGTGGCGTTGGCTTGGCTACTGGGATTTTGGGGAGCAGCTTGGCTCTCTCTCTCTCTGTTGATTGGTGAACAAACGGGATCAGGAAAATAAAGAGGAACGGGATTAGGGACCGGGATGGGGGACAGATACTAGGGTTTTGGGGCGACACGCGGAAGGAGCGGTCCCCCTTTATAATAATTTTTTTTAATTCAACTAAACAAAACGGAGCCGTTTTGTTTCACAATTTTTATATTTTTTTTACCAGGCACAAAACGACATCGTTTTGGCCTGGTTTTAAAAAAAAAAATTAACAGCAATCTGCAGATTGCAAATTGCCGAGAAAAAACAGAGGAGTGAACCAGGCTTTTCCGGGGAGGCGCGCACGAGGGGAGTGGCGAAGAGCTGGGTCCAGTGGTGTTTCCCGGCGAGGGGAGTGGCGGCCGCCACTCCTCGCCCTCACGTGGCTTCGCCACTGCCCAAAATCATAGCAACTCCAATCATATGAAATGGGTTCAATGTCTAATTATGATACCCCTAAACAAAGAGGACGAATCGAAATATAACTACTACACCAAAATCCAGCTAGCCAGCCCCATTAATTGGGCCCTGCTAAATTTTTTATTTATTTTTTAAATGAAATTAAAAAAATTAAAAATTCCAATTTTTTTCCTATAAATACCTAAGACATTTCTACGCCATGTCTCACATCCTTTTTCACCCTTCCATACAATCTTACCTCATTTTATTTCAATTCTTCACACTATCTACCTCAAACACTCTTTTCAAACACACTCCTTTCTTACCTCTTCCAATAATTTTTCCTTTAATTTTTTCAATAATTTTCAAATAGCCACATCTTCAAGTGGCACTCAAAATATGTCTGGAGGCTTATTCATTTAGCGAGAAGTGGCACTCAAAATATTTCCGGAAACCTTATTTTAGTATGGTAATTTAATTCAACTAACCAATAAAATTAAAGAACAGACTTAAAATAATAAATTATGCAGGGGGATAAAAAAAATAGCTCCCTTTAGTTGGAGATGGTATATAAATATGGCATGTCACTGTTCATTAAAAAATAATTTCTTGCAGGGCTATAATCTAGACGAGGGCTAAACATATTCTCTTCGGTTGGAGATGGCTTTAGTTGTGCCCCCTTGGCTAAAAGTTTGCTATGGCATGCAGCCTACTTCTACTTTAACTACTCATAAAGTGTTTAGTGTATGACAGGTGGCAATAGTGCTTCCTTTTAGTGCTGCTTTAGTGAAGGAAGCTTGGTTCAATCAGTTGAAGTTTTGCAGCATAGGGATACATTTTCAATCGATTTGCAGTGAAATGAGCTTGATTTTCAAAATTATCCGAGGAAATTGTGCTCTATTCCATTCAAATTTCGTCATAAACTCTTTGAATTTATCGACAAAACTAAAACTTTCACCAGAAAAACTAAACCCTAGTAGGATGGAACAAAATTGATTTCACTTATTTCTAACACTACTACATAAAACAATTATCGCGACGAATAAGAAATCGTTGCATAAATAAGGAATCCGCCGCCTAAAATTATAAATGATGAAATCTTCGTCGCCCCAATTTGGTTGTGCAAGGCTCGTAAAGAAAGGTATTGCAGGACGAAAAGAAAACACTTCATCGCGCAAACAGTTATACGAGACGTAAAACTACATCTTCACTTCAAATTAATAGGGGCGAAGACAATTCGTTGCATATACCTATGGGCGCGATGAAACTAAACTTGTCACATGAAGATTAGAGGGACAAAGGGTTTCGTGGCGCAAGACGGAAATGACATAGAGATTTTTCGTCGCATAAAGTTTTAAGGGACAAAGGTTTCTTACACTATGAAAAACGAGGTCATCGTGTAAAACAAATAAGGATGAAGATTATTCATCGCATATCTATATTGGCGATGAAACACGACTAGTCGCATATAGATTAGAAGGACAAAGGGTTTTGTGCCGCAAGAAAAGAGCAACGAAGAGATCCTTCGTCGCAACGACAAATTATTGCGTCACACAAACCTTTTTTTTATTTTAAATTGTTTATAATCTGAATTTCAAAACAAAATAATTTTGTTTGGTTAAATTTAATTAAGAACAGTAATTGATAAAGAAGAATATTAATTTAAAATGAATATGGAAAATGTATGTACAAGTGAGGAAAATTTAAAATGTACGAATGTTTAATTAAAAAAAAAACTACAATAAAAAGTCATCAGAGTCAACTTCTGCGGTCAGCTGTGCTGGGTCGGGGGCCTGGGAGGTTGAAGTAGTAAGAGAAGGTGTAGCGGCGGGGATGTTAAAGCCAGACAGCTGAAGCGCGGCGATGATTTAGGCCATCTTAGACTTTTGGGCAGCAATATGAGTTTCCTGGGTGGTGATGTGGGCAGACAGCATCGCAATGTGTTTATGTTGAACCGCCACCTACTGCTCGAGTTCCACTACTTTCTTCGTGAATGATGCGACCTGTTCCAAGGTAAAGGTGGAAGAGGAGGCTCCCGTCTCACAATGACGGGCATTTTCCATACCCCGATACACCTTCCTTGGCCTAGGATCGAGTCTCTGGTCGAGGGTGTCTGTCATGATACGGAGACCCGCATCCTCCCGAGGGGGACCCTCCTCCATCGGGGTGTCAAGGGGAAGTTGGGAAGCCATTTCCTCAAGGATAGTCTGGCTCTTCTCCATCATAGTAGCCGATAATTATAAAAGCAAGTTAATTAAAATTTATATATTTATTTAAAATGAATAAGAATTATAAATTAAAAAATTACAAAAACTTACATGGAGCCCCTCTGTGAACTCATCCCCAGGCCACACTTACACTTCCTTGAACGTGTTAATCTCCGGAAACTTCGATCCCCCTACATATTAAAAAATAATTAAAATTAGTTATTAGTTGTGTAATTTAGAGTAAGAGTAATAACTTTTTTTGAAACAAAATGTGGTTATCCGACGTTGTTCTTCCATTCTATATGAAAAGCGTCGGGAGCCGGAGTTGTGGAGAAGTTTCTTCTTCAACCTATTTATTGCATTGGCATTGGCTCTTTTCTATTAAAAAGAAATGAACCGTATTAATGCCGATATTAATTATAAAGTATTAAAATAAATTAATAAACAAAATTGAAGTATTAATAAAATATTATTAATCCATAATAATTTATATAATTCACTTACCAAGTATTTTTCGTCTTGAAAATGCGTGCATAGCTAGGCCTAATTTTCAGGGCGCTTCACCAACTCGAATGGGCAACCGTGTGCTAGAGCGTCAGCCGGATCGTCGAATCTCTCGAAATACAAAGTTCTTGGATGTACTTGGCTAGATTGGCATCAAGGTCCTCGAGGTCATGGTGATGCTGCAAATACGAAACAAATTAATCAAAGTTAACAGTTATTAAATTTCACAACTTACAAAATAATGAAAAAAAAAACTTTACTAACCGATAGCTCATGAAAAACGGAGTCCTTGGTCTCTTGTGGGACAAGTCTCCATGACTCCCATTGCATGGGGCAATAGTGAAGCACAATGGAGCCAACGTCGTGGACTAAACAGTTGTGTTGCTCCTTTGTTGTTGCCGCTCAATGTCGTTCATCCCAAGAAATCTTTATACACTCCTGCGTGGTGCAGGTGAGATGTGACGTGCCTATGAGTCTGCATGGACCTCTAGTTTGTTTATGACCTACAAAATGAAATAAGTTAGTGTAAAAATAATTTGAATAATCTGCAGAAAATTTGACAGAACTTCCCCTAAAAATACAACATTTCCCGTAACCTACAAACAAATAAGCAACACAACCAACACAAGTACACAACAATTCACATATAGAGGGACCGAAAAAAAAGTATATTAAATTTATTAAATTAAAAATTTGGAGAAAACAATGTATTACCTGCGTCGGCTCTCTCTCTTACTGCAGTGGAAGCCGATGCAGACTCATCAACCTCGTCGATAGGCCAGGGTCGTCGATGAGAACGTCAAGCGCTCAGTAACGGATGAGTCACCAAAGAAGTCGATAACTCAGGCACTGCCGACATCGTGGCCTAGGGCAGATGTACGACAGCCTCCGACGTCGAGGCTAGTGCTGGTGGAGCGGTGGCGGCAGTAGTAATATGAGGTGGAGGTGTCGAGGGGACCCACTGACTGACCTACGCTACCTAATCAACTACGGCATCTACAAAATCTAATTGAACGACCAAAATTTTAAACTATGTTATTAATACCAATTTATATAATCAATACAAAAACCTTATAATTCTACAAGTAACACAAAATTTATGAACTTGTAAAAGTAACCATAAATTTAATTAATTAATACAACAAATTTCAAATCTATACCTACAACCTAAATATTAATCCTAAATTTATAAAATTAAATTAAAAGTGTAAACCTACAAATGTTTAAGTTAACAAATTTAACTAATTTAACAAATTAATCCCAACAAATAATACTTCATGCATTTTTTTTTTAACCCTACATTAATAATATTATATCTATAACTAAAATCTTAATTCTAAAATTAAAAAATAAAGCTAAAATTCCAAACCTATGATTTTAAAGTTAACATATGAACAAGTAAACTTACAAAATATAAAATAATTCTACACCCATAATTGTAAAGTTATAAAATAATCCCTAACACTAATATGTTAATCCTAACATTATCAAAAAAAACCCTAAACTTACAAAATTCAAACAAAAAAATTATAAAGTTAACAACTGAACAAATTTAAGTAATTTAAATGAAATTTGTTAACATATTGAATAAATTGAAAATTAAATGAAATTTGCATAAAAATTATAAAATTTTAACCCTACCCAACCCCCACCCCACACCACCCATCCCCGCGCCACCCTGACCCAACCCTCGATGACTCAAGCACCGCCACCCCAACCCAACCCCCACCCCCACCATCCATCCCCTATGCCCACCTGATCCCTACTCCCCAAATTTCGAAATCCCTAAATTCTCTATTTTTTGAATCCCTAAATCCCCAATTTCGAAATCCTTGAATCCCCAAATTGAGATAAACCCTAAATCGCCAAAATGAGATAAACCCTAAATCCCCAAATTGACAAAATCCATAAATATGTAACCCCTAATGCCTAATACCCTAATATGTAATCAATCCACAAAAACCATACATCTAAAATAATTAACGAATGAAGAAAAAAAATGAATTACCTTATAGTTGAGAGAGAGAGAGAGAGTTCACGAAAGAGAGAGTTGCAGGGAGCAAGAGAGTTGCAGAGAGACGATTGGAGTGAAAGAGTTCGAGGGAGAGAGGTTTTGGAAAATGAGAGAAAGAAAGGCTTTTTGGAACTAATAATGTGAAGGACTTTGCGCGATGAACACATTCGTCGCTCAGTTGTAATGAATTTAAAAATAAATAAATAAATAAACCCTTATTTTTGGTTAATTTGAGAACAATGCGTGACAAAAGGAAAACATTCGTCGTGTATAAGTAAAAAGCGTGATAAATATAGCGCATTTCGTCGCGCAATATTTAATGATTTTTTTTTAAAAGGCGCCTACATTTTAATTTGAAAATGTTGAAGGACCTGTAGCGACGAAGTTATCCCATACATCACGCAATACAGTATTATGCAACGATTCACCCTCATTCATCACCCAATGTTTGATGAACATTTAAAAAAAAGGTGCCCATATGCGTTGCGCAAATTTTGAAGACTTTTGCGTTGCGCAAACCACCAAATGTGACGAATGTGGGACTTGCATCGTGCAAACCTACCTTGAGCAACAAAATTTTCTTGTTTTCGTCGCGTTATTACGTTATGTGCGATGACTTTGTAGTGTTCGTCACTTTGAATTGACCTTTAATTGTTTTTTTAATCCTTTATCCAATTACAGATTTAATAAATTAAAATTTGTTTATATACAAAAAATTAAATACACTTAATTGCATTGCATATAAGTCAAAAGTCCTTAATCCTCGTCTTCGGTACAATAAATATCACTATCTTCACTTTGATCACTTTTAGTCTCTCATTCATCCTCATCCGTTGGTACATCAACAACATCATCCACGCCCTAAGGTAGATTGTATCTTGGGAGACTTCCAAGATCAATTGTAATTAAGTCTATAGGAATTTTGTTTTGAAAACCTCCAACTACCTGAAATGGTTCTTGGACAATATTAGTATCTCGAAGCGTTTCTGCACCAATTTGTGTCGAAGTTTCGAGGAGTTGGTCGGCAAAGTTGTTGTCATCGTCGTTGTCGTCAGGATCTTGATCTGGAATATCATACACCCTTATGTGATCAATTATCTGAACAACTTTCCATCCCTTCCCGACCTTTGGATCATCGATGTAGAAAATTTGCTTAGCCATAGTTGCCAAAATGTACGGGTCTTCACTGTACCAACATCGGGTAGTGTTTACCGATAGTAAACCATCATCTCGCTTAATACTCCCATTTCTACTAGAGTCTGTATCGAACCAACAACACTTAAAAAGGATGACTTGGCAATGGTCTTTGTAAAGCAATTGACCACACTTGTTAGTTTGCCATAGAAATCAATATCTGCAATATCTTCCGCTTCTGGGACATGTACACCGCAATTTTGAGTACAAAGCTTGTCATCACGCTCAGCTCCCAAGAACTTTATGCCGTTCATATGACACCCTGAGTACAATTCCAATCATAGAGGTCTAATAGCCAAGTTGTATAATTCATCAATATACGCAGGATAATTGGTTTCCTTTAGTTTTTTTCAACTAATTTATACCAAAAAATTGAGATAATTTTCACCTAATTTAAGACAACTGACATGCAATTATAATTTAGGACAAACCCAACAAAAAAAAAACCTAAACAACTTAATTGTTCACAAAACCAACGAGGAAACAGGTCACGGTGCTTCATGGCATATAAATGTGAAGGATGTTCCTACTTCATTAACTCTTCATGCTCATATAGGTACTCAATTATCTTGTTGCAATTGTTAAGTACGAAGCAATGAGCTACTTGCATGTCCCTTTCGATGAACAAATTGCCTCGTACTGGTTCGCTAAATTGTCATGCGATTTAGGCAAACACAGATAGTTTTTGCCTTCTCACAACACCGTCATTATTACAGTGTGGTTGATTGAATGTCGTCTCAACGTCTTGTAAGTACATAGCACAAAACATATTCGTTTCAAATGCCACCCAAGCCTCCACAATTGATCTTTCGGGCTTCGCCTTGTTCCTTACACTCTTCTTTAACTCACCCAGTAATCTGCAAAAATAAAATTCTGGTGATTCAAATAAGTTAAATCATCAATTGATCACGAATTAATTAATGACTAAGGACTTTATACCTTTCAATTGAATACATCCATCAATAGTTGACAGGTTCGACAAGTAATGCCTCATCAGGCAAGTGGATCATCACATGGATCATGCTTGTGAATAAAGAAGGAGGAAATATTTGTTCAAACATGCATAGAAATTCGACAATGTGAGTGCGTAACTATTGTACATCAGACTTTTGCAACGTCCTAGCAAATAATTGAGAATAAAATATCGTCAACGATAGAATCAACTTCACCACATCTTCTGGCAATAGGTGTTGAATACCAATCAGGAGCAGGCATTGCAGTATGACATGACAATCGTGAGTCTTAAGCCCAGAAAATTTTCCCCCATCTACGTTTGCACATCGTCCGATATTTGAAGCATACCCATCTGGAAACTTTACGGAGGATAGAAACCTTAAAAACTCTTTCCTCTTCTCCGGTTTTACTGAAAAAATGAGCTAGCCCCTTTCTAGCTATCTCACCCTCCCTCGTCATCTATAAACATGGCCTTATTCCCATTTGCTCCAAATCGATGCGAGCTTTGATTGTGTCCTTTGTCTTTCCCTCAATGTCTAATATAGTTCCAACCAATGTATTAAACACATTATTCTCAACATGCATAACATCAAGGTTGTGGCACAATTTCAATTTGGACCAGTACGGAAGCTCAAACAACATACTATTGTGTCTCCAGTTTAGATGGGTGTCTGGTCTGGTCTTATTTATGGATTTGCCAAACGGACCAAAATCTAAACGATTCAAGTGCGCTAAAATATTTTCTTCGGACCATTCTCCAAGTCTTGGTTGAATCTCTATTCCGTCGAAGATGTTGTCTCGTTATGATACCACTTGTGGTCCCACAGCAACCATCTACGATGCCCTAGGTAACAAACTTTCCCGGTGTGCCAAGAAGGTGTTGTGTCCTGCTTGCAAACTGGGCATGCCAAATAACTCTTAGCACTCCACCCAGACATCATAGCATACGCGAAAAATTCGTTTATAGTCCACATCACTGTTGCTCACAAGGTGAACATCTGCCCAGTTGATTTATCGTATTTCGAAACTCTGTTTTCCCACAAATCTTTCAACTCATCGACCAACGGTAGCAAATAAACATCAATAGACTTGCCCAAATCCTCGGTTTTCAATATAGTCATCATCATATATTCTTTCTTCATGCATTTCCAAGGTGGCAAATTATACGGAATTGCGAAGATTGGCCAAGTGCTGCGGTTTTGGTTTAATACCCCGAACAGATTAAATCCGTTTATGGGCAGCCTCAATCTTATGTTTCGCGGCTCTCACGCAAAATTGGTGTACAAACGATCAAACTCTTTCCATGCCTCACCATCAGTTGGATGCCTCATCAAATCGTCATCCACCAATCTGTCCTTATGCCATGTCATGTCGCTTGCAGTATTCGTCGACATATACAAACGCTGAAACCTGAGCTTTATTGGAAGGTAATGCATAACTTTTTGTGGAATCTTTGTCGTTCTATTTTGAGCTGTCATTTTAAACCTCGACTCTTTGCATATACGACATTTATCTAGCGCATCATTCTCCTTATAGAACAATACACAATTATTTTTACACGTGAATTTTTTCATAGCCCAATCCCAGACCATTCAACACCTTCTTTGCACTTTTGTGATCTTTAGGCAAACAATTGTCCTTTGGAAGCAACCTGCCCAAAAAATTATCAAAACACTTATTGGACGTACAAAATTTTATTTTTCCATGCATCAGCTCCACAATAGCCGTCAGTACCGAAAAAGCCTCGCAACCAGAGTATAATTTTTTTTGGCATTTTTAATAGTTTTTCATAATTTTTAAAGCTTCCGTTATCCATGCCTCGAGGGACGTCATCTCCCCCTTCCTGATCAAAATTGGTCAAGGCGTCTAGAAAAGCATCATCTAGGATATCCATAATTTGTTCCTTTGGATCAACATCCGATTTAACTGCCTCAACTAATGGGCTCACAAATGAAGATGAAGGATGTACTAATGGTTCCCCATGATTATTCCAAGTGGTATACGTCTCCATCATACCATGTCGTAGGTATCGAACATTTTCATAATACTCAACCATTGAATTGTTACTGCTCCTACACAAACACCGAATTGGAGGTGAACCCTGGTTATGTTCCATTGCAAAATCAATGAACTAATTTATTCCATCCAAGTATTCATCTGCACATCTATTAGGATTCTATATCCACTATTTATCCATATCACCTGCGAAAAAAACAAAATCACAATGGTTACAAACACTTTAATTATAACATGCCACCTTAAGCCTCCGGTAAGGGTCCTATCCCATTCAGGAATGCACGGCTACATGTCGTATTTTACGGCTCTATCATATTAGATTTTGATGTTGAAAAAATTTGGCATCATATCCCTGCAATTCTTCAAGTGCAGCATGTGTGTACTAAATACTTGTGCAACACTCGAAGAACGCACATACATGCTACCAAATTTCTCCTTATCGAAATCTAATCTGTGAACCGCAAACTACAACACATAAATGTGCATTCCCAAATTGTCCAAAAATTGAGACAATTCAAGAATTAATTGGACTGCAGTCATGATTTCGCATCCATGCGCTAAATCCAACTAATTCTCAAACAGGAAACTAAGTTTTCATGAAAATAACGTATGAAGTTAATACTTAACTTCATACAAAATGTTTGCATACAAATAAATTGTATCACATAAATACTAAAAAACAAATAAATAAGGGAACTGTTATTAGCACTCCAAAAATCTCATTCTACACTTCTCACATGTGTAATTTTCTTACTAATTATAGAAAGTTTGGAGTGCAAAATGAGATTTTTGGAGTGCCAATAACAATTTCCATAAATAAACTACATTTAATGTTAATGAAATAGTCAAAGAAAATATACCTCCTTATGCGTTCCTCGCCGATAGTCGTTAAAAATAGCATATACACACAACAAATTTAATTTTGTTAGTTTCATTGTGTAATTTCAAAAAAAAAAAATATTGACAATAAATTTGCTTACCAAATGATATATAGGTGATGAAGAGCGGGAGCACGATACCGAGTCATCGAGCTAAGGGAGAGGAGAGACAGTGAGCTGAGGGATGAGAGACAGAGCTGCAATGAATTTCCAGTTTCTGCCTCTCTACGTCTAGGAAGCGGGATTAAATTTCACACTCTTGAGCAAAATCTATGCATTCGAATACATGGGGCCAAATCTGTTCTCCTTTACTGACTTTTTTTACCCACCATGTGCGTAAAACATATGCATTCCACATTTTGGGGCCAATTCATGGCCAGTCCCGCATTTTCTAATAACATTTGCGCGACAATGGTGTAGTGTTGTACAATTCCACTTTGAGTGACAAAAGTAATTTCGTCACTATTTGTTCATTTTTATTTTTTTGTTTTAAAATGCTTTTTTTCATTTATTACTTTATTCATTTTAAATCACATACACACCTAATAAACAAAGTATTAAATTACACCCAAACAAATCTACAAATATTTAAATTAATTAAACATTCATGCATATTTAATTAATATAATCGTTTATTACAATAATATTTTATTCAACAAAAACTTTAAAATTGCATATTAAAAAGTAATGTTCATAAATAAAAACTTAAAACCCAAATGTTATTATTTAATTAAACATTAAAAAAAACATAAATAAAATTCTATTCCGCCACTGATGGTTCTGGTATTCGGTTCAATTATGTCTCATGTTCAACATCAAACTTCCACTCTTGGAAAGATTATTTGAATATGTTGTCAATGCACTTCATAAAATTTGGGTCACTTTGGTCAATGTCCTAATCAGGCTCTAACTCATCGACCAAGTGTGTTTTTATCTCCTCAGGGACGACTCACCAAGACTCCCAATCCACACTGCATTTGTCACGCATTAATACCCGCACATCGCGCATAAACTTGTTGTGCATATCCGACTTCTGAATTCCCATCAATTCTTCATAATTGATTCGGTAGTGGTTCTCTCCAAAATTGTATCAGACCATGGGCGCAGCTTTTTTTTTTTTTTTCTTGTCTACTAAAAAATATTATATTAAAAATAATAATGCAAAGTATAAATTGTATAGAAAACACATTATTAATTTAGTGGGTATTACCTTTTCCAGAACTTTCGCCCTCCATCCTCTTCGACGAACAAGCACCTGAGTCGGCAATTGTGCTTAAATTTGAATAATAATTAGAATTGTAATCCGGAAAAATGTTTGAGAAATATGGAAACCGAAACTGGTTATTTATAGGAACCTTGGCCACCTTGCGCGACGAAAGCTTCGTTGCGCAAAACTCGATTCTCTTCAATAGCATTGAATCCTCTGACTCAGAAGACTGACCATCTGGAGTAAAAATCTTGCGCAACAAAACTTTTGTTGCGTAAAACTTCGGCGTCGTCGCCCTTTGATTTCACCCTTATGTGACGAACGTTTTGTCACTCAAAACGTATAGACTTGAAATTTGGCGGTAAATTTAACCGCACTTTTTACGACCTTTATGCAACGAATACTTCGTCACAGAAGGAAATATGCGAGACATATAAGTAATTCATCGCACATACTTATTGCGTCGAATATTTCGTCGTGCAAAATGTTTAGCGATGAACAAATACGTAATTGATTATAATTATGAAATTTACGTAAACATAGATCTTTATAATCTATATTTACGTAAATTTCATAATTACAAAGACTTATTCAATTATAATATTTATTCTAAAAATAATAGAAAACTTAAATAAAGTAAATTAACCAATTCAATTATTTAAACAACAAAACATGAATTAAACGCTAATTAAGTCCAAATACATAACTTAAAATAAAACCTTAAAAATAAATATTGTCCTTAAAAATATAAATTTAAAACTACTCCGCTGGTCTTCCATTCCGCTCCACGTTATAACGCGACTGCTTGTAACCCCTCTTTAATGCCTCGTCCATCAACTTAATCAACTCTGCATTCGTATCATCAAGAGTATAATTACACTGTTACACATATGTGCAAATAATTATTTACAACATATAAAAATACAATTTCACAAAATTAATTATTTTCAACTTTTGTCACACTTACTAATAGTTGATCCATCACCGCCTTCTTCACGTCCTCGGGCATAAATTTCCAAGAGCGCTACTCAGCAGTAAGACAATTGTTCTACATTGCTAAACGAATCAAATGCGCAAACTCCACATATTGCATTATATCAAGGGGCTCAGGGGCGTGCTGTTTCTTTCCACCATTTGATTCCAGACCGTCGCTTTCTTACTATCCCTATTATCAGCAATCAGATGTACAAAACAATGTGAAGAAAACTACAAAACAATTTGTGCTTATAAAGAACACGTAACACTTTACTCGACGAAGCCTTCATCGCGCATAATCTTTGAGCGACGAAACCTTCGTCGTGCAAAGTATGAAATAAATATGCAATAAATGCCATGATTTCAACGCCACCGACCATTGCTTTGCGCGACGAAGTCTCGTCCCTCAACGTTATGCGCAAACAAAATTTTGTCGCGTAATTAAATGGTAATACGCAGTAAATACGAGGCCTAAAATGCTAACCAACTGTTTCACAATGTTTTTTAGCGATGAAATCTCGTCTCGGAAAGGTTTTAGAGACAAAAGTTTTGTCAAGTAAAGCCTTGAGCGATTAACTGAAAATATTTATTTTATTTCGTCCCGAAAACAGTTTCTCAACAAAATAATGTCAATATTATAATATTTTGGAAATCTGTTCTCGAAATGAAACAAAATAAATACAGTCCATATAAATTTATTCTTCCAAATTAATAATAATTTAGTGTCATTGTTTAATAAACCATAAATAGACTAATAAAAAAAAACTATCCCAATCGTCCATTAGTCCAGCCACTCTGCGTCACGTTCAACATCAAATTTCAACTACCAAAAACGATACTTGAACACAATGGCGATGAACTTCATCAAATTTGCGTCACTTTTGTCAATGTCCCAATCAGGCTGATATGCAAAAATAAATAAATTATACATATCACTATTATATTTTATCTAAAGAATTAAATTATTATTTAACTAATTAATAATTTACATGTACTGTTAATGCATCGATCATGACCGCCTTTATCCCCTAGGGGACATCTCTCCAAGACTCCAAATTCACCCCACATATGTCACACACCAATACCCCGACGTCGCCCCTAAACTTATTCACCATATCCGACTTCTGATATCCTAATTCACACGACGAAACATGGCGTCACTCAAGATGTTTGTCCCATTAAAATATTTCCGACGAGTTTGCGCGACGAGTTTTATGTCGTCGCATAAAGTTTGTTCGCGCAAATGGGTTTTTCTACTAGTGTAATGTGACGAGATGAGGGATAAGAAGATCGAAAATAATCAGAGGAAATGGTGAAGGATAAGGAAGGTTTAAGGTCTTATGTTTATCAGCCCTAGGCCGACGCTGGCGATGAGACTCAGAGGTGGAGATGGATTTCTTGTTTGCTGGGGTGGGGTTTGTTCTTTCTTTCTCTGTTTTTATAATTTATTTTTGTTTTAGTTTTTTAGTTTTGATTTTCTTTTTTTGGTGGGTTAAGAAAACTAACGGAAGTACGAAGGTGTTAGAAAAAACAAATTTTTACTATAAAAGTGTTAAGTACAATTTTTACGAAACTTAAGGATAATAAACAAAAATAGCACTTTTATTTTATATATACGCGAATGCTATAGCTCTCGATTTCGGTTTGTTTTTCTCACTCAATGTCACTTTGCTCATCATGAATTCTATGTTAATTAGATATCTGTTCACTGTTCTCCTATGTTAATTCTATCTTATAACTCTCACTTTCAAATTTATTATGTTGCTCCGGAGTATTAAATATTTTGAACTTTTAACTGTTATTTTTTTTATTACAAATACAAAATTAAAATTTAATCATTAAAAACCAAACTATATATTCTATACTCAACATCATAGATTTATTATGTTGCTCCGGAGTATTAAATATTTTGAACTTTTAATTGTTAAATTTTTTATTACAAATACGAAATTAAAATTTAATCATTAAAAACCAAACTATATATTCGGTACTTTAACCTTTAGATTCACAAGAGTAAAAGCAAATAGGTTTATTATTTGTACGTGTTGTTTATTCACTTTTTCTCCTGAGATAAAAAAATTCACTGTTCGATTTTAATATACCTAATCAATTGGATAACTTGAGTACTAACCAAACAAAACTTGTTGAGTAGTGAAGCGAAGAATAAGTGGTGGTCATCTACCTTTTTATTCCATTGCCATTAGAAAATAATTTCTTGCAGGGATATAAGAAAATTATATCGCGATTGAGGCTGTATCTCGATGAAACAATACACCAATGAAAAGTTAGTTAGATAATTTAGTAATTTTTTTTTTATAAATAAACAAAACAGGCCAAAATGCACATCTGAAGTGAGTGGCCTTGCTAAACCCTTAGGCCATCTACAAACGGGCGAGCCATAAGGTCATAGCCCAAAGAATAGCCTTTTTTGACACAACTTGTAATACCCTGAAAATTTAAATATATGAATATGCGGAGAAAAATAAAAAATAAATCGATTTATGGGTATGAAAATTTGAATTGAGAACTTTTAAAGTTTTGTTTCCGGAAGTTATTATAATTTACGTATTTGTATTATTGAGATTTTATATTATTTTTTGAGAATTTATATAAATTTATTTGAATTTAGATTTTAATTAAACTAGTAACGAAGAGGGAAGTTTGAAAATTAATTATTTAAAATTCGTAAACGTTCGAGGTCACAATTTATATTTTCGAATAAAGCTCAAACTCATGAACGCGTAGGTGAAAACCGTTCGTGAAACGGAGTTATAACGAAAATTAACGTTTAAAATTAGGGACATTTTTGTAATTTTGGCTTGATCTAGAAGGCTCCATATTTTTGAAGCCATTATCTGTTATGACACGTGGACGGCTGAGATGAAAAAAAAAAAAAAGGAGAGAAAGGATGGGGGGAGTACGAATGTGAAACAAAAGAAAGGAGGGGAAAGGAGGGATGGGAAAAGAAGGAGAACCAGACCCTTTTTGACCCGGTTCTGTTGTTCCGACCCAACCCGGCCATCTTCACCTCCTCCAGTGGTTTTTCGTCGGTTTTTTAGGCGAACTATGTTACCAAACCACCTAAAAAATGTTCCATGACCTTCCCTCTACCTATTCCACCATAAATTAGATGAAAATTGGCCTTGAAATTGTGCAAACCGCATTGGTGGGTGCGCGAGTTCATAGGTGTTGATCCACCAAATCTGAAACAAATTCCTTCGATCACCATCACCTATAGCATCCTCTTGAGGCCTGGAACAAAGCCCAAACAAGTTTGGGGGCGGCGAAGCTGTTAAGGAGTCGAATTGAGGACACCCAAATTCTAGTGTTCCGGCAGGTTCATGGCGATTTGAGGTTTTTCTCGGCTAAATTGGCATTGGCCACAGGTATGAAACTTGCTCCACTCATCGAGATCTACATTTCTATAAAATGTGGTAATTTTTGGAAATAGTGGATTTTTCCTGCAAGCCTGGGCTGCCGACCGCCACCAGCGGCGGCACGTACAGCTTCGCGTGGCCAGTGAGCCGATGCCGTCTTTTTAAGCTAATTTTGATGTTCTGAAACCAAATTTGATAAGCATTTGGTGTGATTCACTTGTATGAATTTCGGAATTTGATTGAGTTAGAACTGGTAAACTACGAACGGCTTGATCCTTATTGAGGGTACGTAGGCAGTCTAACGAAAAGTTAGATGCATCCATAAAATAAATGAGGTTAATTAATCGAAAATAAATCTTTAGTTGGAATTTTGATCTAAGAGAAGAAAGTGGTGATAAATTGAAAATATAATTGTATGTGTTGGTAAGAGAATTATGGTTATAGATCATGTGTGGGATTAAGGAATTTAATTAAAGAATCGCGAATAATGGTAGTTAAATAAACAAGAATTTAGTTTGGGCCTATTACCGATATTATTTTCCAAAATAAATATTTCAAGGCAAGGCGTTACAAAACTCATCTCCAATGGAGGTTTAGGCCAAAAATTCTTGGGATTCAGTCACCAAAATCTAGCCATATGGCCAGCGGGCTAGCCATCTTTAGCTAGCCAACCAGCCCTTTCAATTGTGTCCAACTGAATTTTTTATTTTTTAAGATGAAATTAAAAAAAATTAAAATTCTAATTTTTTTTTCCTTTAAATGCCTAAGACATTTCTATGCCATGTCTCTCATCCTTTTCACCCTTACATACTATCTTACCTTATTTTATTTCAATTCTTCACATTCTATCTACCTCAAACACTCTTTTCATACACGCTCTTCTCTTACATCTTCCAATAATTTTTTCCTTTAATTTTTTCAATAATTTTCAAATGGCCACATCTTCAAGTGGCACTAAAAATATGTTCGGAAACCTTATTTTAGTATGGTAGTTTAATTCAATTAACCAATAAAATTAAAGAACAAACTTAAAATAATAAATTATTGAGGGGGATAAAAAATAGCTCCCTTCGATTGGAGATAGTATATAAATATGGTTTGGCACTGTTCATTAAAAAATAATTTCTTATAGGGCTATAATCTAGACAGGAGCTAAACATAACTTCTTCGGTTGGAGATGGCCTTAGTTTCGCCCCCTTGGCTAAAAGTTTGCTACTGCATGCAGCCTACTTCTACTTTAACTACTCATAAAGTGTTTAGTGTATGACGGATGGCAATAGTGCTTCGTTTTAGTGCTGCTTTAGTGAAGGAAGCTTAGTTCAATCAGTTGAAGTTTTGCAGCAGAGGGATAAATTTTCAATCGATTTGCAGGGAAATGAGCTCGATTTTCGAAATTATCCGAGGAAATTGTGCTCTATTCCATTCAAATTTCGTCAAAAATTCTTTGAATTTATCGGCAAAACTAAAACTTTCACCAGAAAAACTAAACCCTAGTAGGATGGAACAAAATTGATTTCACTTATTTCTAATGTGACGAGATGAGGGATAAGAAGATCGAAAATAATCAGAGGAAGTGGTGAAGGATAAGGATAAGGAAGGTTTAAGGTCTGATGTTTCTCAGCCCTAGGCCGACGCTGGCGATGAGACTCAGAGGTGGAGATGGATTTCTTGGTTGCTGGGGTGGGGTTTGTTCTTTCTTTCTCTGTTTTTATTTTTTTACTTTAGTTTTGATTTTATTTTTTTCAATTAAGATTTCGATTTTTTTTTATTCCAAGTGCCACAAATTTTGATGGGTTAAGAAAACTAACCAAAGTACGAAAGTATCAGAAAAAACAAATTTTTAGTATAAAAGTTTTTAAGTACAATTTTTATAAAACTTGAGAGTAATAAAATAAAAATTACCCTTGTATTTTATATATACGCGAATGCTATAGCTCTCGCTTTCGGTTTGTTTTTCTCACTCAATGTCACTTTGCTCATCATGAATTCTATGTTAATTAGATATCTGCAATCATCACATTGTTCACTGTTCTCCCATGTTAATTCTATATCATATTGCTTTCACTTTCAGATTTGTTATGTTGCTTTGGAGTATTAAATACTTTGAACTTTGAACTGTTAAATTTTTTATTACAATTACAAAATTAAAATTTAATAATTAAAACCCAAACTATATATTCTATACTCAACATCATAGAATTTTTTGTGTTTTTTCTTTGTAGTTGAGAAGCATGCATGCCCTTTTTCATGTAGTTGGGTTAAAATATAGAAAGAGAAATGATATTCACACTCTTAATTTATCATTCACCGTTTCTTATGCAAGTATTTTAAAATAACTACAATGTTGAATCTAGAGTACAAGATCATCTACCAAAACATATGATGGGTTCATTTTAACTCGATGCCTCTTCTTGCTGGCTACAAGAAATTCAAATCACAATGCTTCTCAGAATTTACATATCAAATATATTTACCAATGGAATGTATCGACTTCATCGTCGCCGAGGCTTTTCTTTCTAGCGATACGTGGCCTGAACTTAAGCTGAACTTAAGCTGAACTGCTAATCTTTTTTGGCCTAGCAAAGCTAGCTACTATCTTGATAACTAAGTAGATTTCTAGGGTTAGGCTGTTTGGTGGAAGCAACACTCAACACTTTGAGAAGGGATAAAACCAGAGGGAGATTTGTAGACTCACATTCTAAAGATAATGATATTAGTAGAGACAGTCGTCAGACATGGTGGGCCATCCTTTGCATGTGGCCATGTCGTGTTCTTGTACCTAACCCTAGCCAGCTACCGGATCCTCCAGGAATATTTTTGTGCATCTACATGCGAATCTCAAGTCTTTTAAACTCAGATGTTCCCGTACTTTTTACCTTTGGATTCGCAAGAGTAAAAGCAAATAGGTTTATTATTTGTATGTGTTGTTTATTTTCTTTTCACTTCAAAAAAAATAGTAGTCGCTCACTGTTTGACTTTAATCTATTTAAATAATGAAAAAACGATTTTAGATAACAAAAGGCTTCTGATCAATTGAATAACTTGAGTACTAACTAAACAAAACTTGTTGAGTAGTGAAGCGAAGAACAAGTGGTCATCTGCCTTTTTATTCCATTGCCATTAGGTTCTTTAACTTAGTCCTTATTTTTATGTAGTCTTTATGTATGTTACTACGTAATCCTTTTTTTTTTAGTCAATTTGTTACTACGTAATTCATTTGGATGAAGAAAACAAATCTTTTAAACCTACCGGTACGAGCTTTACTGCAGATGAGTTAAGCCGAAAAAAAAACATGCAATTGATTTTTTTTCGTTCCTATCTGATGCTTGCATTTTCGCGATCAAGTTGTTTTGATTCTGATCCACTAGATTTAGTAAACAATAATGATAAGAATTCACTTCATTCCTATTTTTGTAGTAGATGGTTTTTTTTTTTTTAAAGGGACCAGCTAGTGATTTCTACACAGCAATCCACCTTTCCGGAAGCCGGGAAGGCTCATATAAGTATTTTAGTCTCTCTCTGGCCACTATCGTGTAATTCACAAGTATCAGAAATCGAATCCAAAATGTGTTGTATGGATGGTTAGTAAACATAACATAGTTCAATCTGAATGACTTCTTCCCTTACCAATTCCTCATTTGTTCATTCTCAAGTTAGCCCATACTTCCTCATTTTCACTTTTTAGTAAGTCAAGTGTACAAGTTTTGCCAACCCAAAACAATGAGTTCCAAAATAGAGGGTGCTTCTCAAGTGCACATGCGTAAATTCACTCACATTTTTTGTTAGCCGTTAGATCAACCTCAACAGTTATGTTAATGAGCCCAATGATTCTTGGGCCTCAATGATTGTGGCCATTGTCCAAAAGAGTTTTAATGGGTCTCAATGATTCTTGTCCAAAAAACTTGTCTTTCAGTCTCATTTCTTCCCTTTACTAGGCTTCTAGGCCTTGCTTATTCTTGGATTAGAAGACTAATGAGCCCAACCTGGATATGCGGCCCAATTCATTGACCGTCCGCGATATCCACGTGTGTGGAGAAATTCTTTGGTTTTCTGAATGTTAGTTGAAACCAAGGTTCTAAAAGACGCTAGGTGCTAGTCGGGCGGCAGGTTAGGGCCTAGGCGCCTAGGCGGGGTCTAGGCGGACACCTAGGCGGAATAGGCGGATTTAAGTAAATCCATTATATTTCGTGTAAATAAATGTCTGTTTATACTTAAAATATATATAATTTCATCATAAACTACGAAATAGAATGACATATGTATTATAAAGTATTGGAACATAATGAAAACATGGGAACAAGTATATAGTGTGTGCCCATTTAAGTATTCAACAAGTCTCTTACAATTTATTGAAAAAAAAATTAAATGTTAATTGAAAGTTATCTATTTTCTATCAAAGTGAGTCGCAACTTAGGCAGGTGCCTAGGCGGGTCTGGGCAGACTAGGCGGGCGCCTCAACTGGTCTAGGCACCCTTTATTAATTTTCAAACGCCTAGGCATTAATCGGGGCGGTGACCAGGCGCCTAGCGCCTAGGCGGCGCTAGGCGGGGATTTTTAGAACAGTGGTTGAAACATTAGTTTCTGCATGCAGGAAATGTAACTGCTTAATTAGAGCCCATGCGGTTTGGAATTGTTTGTCACTTTGAGTTTCAGAGTCCTACCTGCGTAGTTCTAAAGCATGCAAATTCTTGTTGACATATTAACTTTATTAAAGGATTTTTATTACAAATGATCCATGAAATTGACACAACTCGTCAAAATGATTCCTTATATTGAAAATAAATGTAACCCTTGAATTTGGGTGTTGCAAATCAATGTGGTATTTCATCACAATTCTGTCAAAAATTCTGTTATGTGCTAATGTGACATATATTTAAGTCCCACAAGTCTATTTAAATATCGCCACGTGAATTAATCATAAAAAAATTTAAGAAAAAATAAGCAGTTTGTCATTCATCTCCCACCCAAATGCGAAATGAAAAGAACAAGTTTGTTTATAATTTTTTCTCCATTGAGTTAGCTTCCTGCAGCTTCTCTTTTTCCTAACTTGCGTATTGTTATTTCCCTTCCTATTACGTGAACTGCATAAGGGAAGATTTTTATTTCATGATTCTATGTACCCTTAAATTAATCAAACTGTCCTCATTAAAATGTTCCTCACTGGACCTCATTTTTAGGTCCTTAAGAGAGCATTACTGCTTTTACCATATCTAGATCATAAATTTATACTATATTATAAATGTGCGAAGATAAGTGTTTTACCAATAAAGCTATAACCTTCAGCTCATATGTCGCATAGACTCACACTTCATAAACAGTACAAGTATACAAATAATGATTATAAACAAAAGTATATAAATAATTAGAAAAATGGAAACATAAAACAAGAGAGACTATTGTTATTTATAGTTAGAAACATAAAACTAATTATGCTAGTAACATTTTAAGAAAAGTGAGTCTCGTATATAACGATAGAGTTTACCACTATGAATCTATGAGATATGTGGTAAGTAATGTACATAGTTGAGTCTTTGCGTTTAAGCATTATCTTGACAAATAAAACATAGCATTATTGAGAAGAAAAATCACATAATTTAGTTAATTTCTACATGCGATGAAGGAGAATGAAAGTTCGTTGTTAACCATGTGTTCAATGTTTGAACAAAATTACATGCAAGATAGCCCAATCCATTATTCCCATTCCAGGCATCCACAATTAACCAACTATTGCGAATGTTCAAATTTATTTAAATTTAACTCACTATAAATTGTTGAATCTAGATTCTCCTCATGCTCACTCTTCTCGACTTATAATCATGCATAGATCATTAGAAATTCAAAGATTGTAATGAGTTATCATGAGATATATAGAAAGAAAAATTAGATTTACAAAATAAACAGAGGCCAGAGTTTGTGACACAGACAATATAGTGTGAGTCAAAGGGAAAAAAAATGGATTCATGGTAAAAAATAATAATAATAATGCATCTTCAACACAAAATTTCGTAAATAAAAGCTTAGGAAGACGATCTAGACAAAATGGATGTGGGAGCTTAGGTTAAGTTTCATGTACCGTGGATTGTGAATGTGTAGCTATTATACTATTTCTAGTTATTCCTGTGAGAAATGGAAGCAAATTTACCGTTGAGTACACGTGGCACCTTGCTAATGGTACGCCACAATCGGTCATTCATCAATTATGTGCGCCCAATGGCTTCATGTGCGCCTGTTGGGCGCATGGGAATAAATCATTTACGCATGCATAGATTACCCACATTCACTGGTGAAGCTACAGAGGGGCGAGCCCTTCGCTCGTCGGAAATATCCATTGAAGGATTTTGCCCTTCTGATCTTCTGAATCTGTCGAAATCTGGATTGGGTTTGGTTCTGGTTGTGCTATGGCGTTGTGTTGCTGCCTGAGTGCTACTGTGCGTTATACTTTTTTTTTTTTCAAATACCCAGGCCAAACCACGCCATTTGGACCTGGGATTTAAAACAAAAAAAATAAACAAACGGTGCGGGCTAGTGGGAACGGTGCCAATCAGATTGGACCTGGGCTAATGAAATTTCACGCGGAAAAACTATATTGATTGTATTCTGCATGATATAATCAATTTTTTCTTCTAGTCTCATCTAAAAAGAAAACTATAAGAAAATAAATATAAAAAAGTTATTGTAAAGTTAAATAGAATTTTATAAGATATTTTTATTTAAACTAGGAGAAATATAAAATTTTTTATTTCATTTTTTATTTTTCTGTGCTAATTGGTAAAGGTTTTCAATGAACATAAGCCTTTGGAATATATTTTTTGTGCTAAGTGGTAAAATCATTTTTTATTTTTCTGTGCTAAGTGGTAAAATTTTGTAAATATAAGTCTTTGTGCTATTAATAAAATCTTTCAGAATATATTTTCTATATTAGGTTAGAGTGTCAAGTTAAAGAGAAATTCTAAGTGGAATTGTTTTGTTGAAGAAATTCAGTAGAAGTTAACAATGCATTACAAGATGGTTGTGGTGTAATGCCTTAAAATATATAATTAAGGACTAATCATTGTGATTGTTTACATGGGTACTATACCATGTTTGATCTTCATGACCTTAGACTTATGATGAACTCGAATTTTTTACATAGGTACTATACCATGTTTTTAGGACGTGAAACCACGCTGGTAACAATTGTAACTTGTTTGTATTGATAAATTATGAACGACATTAATATTGTTTACTATCTAAAAAGATTCCGTTGCCTACAATTTTTTTCTAACCTTTTACACTTTTTTTCGCCCTTCCTCCCGAAAATTCTTGGCTTCGCCACTGCCCACATTTATTGGTTTATTTGATAGTGAGTTTGAAGAATGCTAGCATAAATTTAGAATCGAATCCTCCCAACCCTAGATTGGGCGAAACATGAAAGCACACTTTTGGCTGTCAGATGATGCTTCTCCGAAAGATTTCTTGAGTAACAATGCATGCTTATAGTTAATGCTTATTTAGAAGCTTGTAGTGTTTCCTGCTTAGCATTTTGGGGATATTCGGATCCTTCAAGAGTCTTTGTCGTAAATGTTTCATTACATAATTCGCCCTAAAAATTGTGTTCCTACACTATACGTTACAATCAAAGTCGAGGAAGATACATAATGGGTGCAATGTCTAAAGGATTTGTATTGGTTACGATAGAATATGCAAAAGACAATATCGATGCTCTCCAAGTCTCAATATGTTCACCATACTTGCATAAAAAAATAAAAAATAAAATAAAAAAAGCCGAAAGCGAAATCTCTTCTCTTGTATGGGGCCTTTGAGCCCCAACCAAAATCCAACATATCCAACAACCAAATGTTCAATGGTTTCATAGTTGCCGTCCTTATTTCTCAATGTTTTTCTATCTCTTGCAATTTACCTTATTTTTTTTATTTTAAACAAACGATATTATTTACATTAAAGGAAATGAATGAATTTAGCCTCACAATATGCTAGCAATAATGTGGTTCAAATCGTCTTTGGCGAGAATCGAACCTAAGACATCTCACATACAAGTAAATAGGAATACCACTAAACCGTAGTACTAAGTATGTGAAATTTACTTTATTTAAACACACAAGTTTACCCATACAATTCTCATCATAATTTTTTTTTAATGTTTATGTAATTGACCAAAATGAAGGGCACCATTTTTTCTATCAAGTTAACTTTCCTTTCCTTTGTAGTCAAACTTGAGGACGGTTAGATCAATGGGTAACCAAAATTATTCGTTGTGGACCAATATTTGTCTCTGTGTGGACAATGTTGGTTCCCCCAATGCCATAAAGTGGGAAGAGTTTTCCATCCTCTCGCTTTCTTTCTTTCCTACTTGCTTGCCTGTGTTTTTGGTGTGAAAAGTATAGGGAAGAAATGTAGAATGGTGATTCTATACAGCTAGCAATGAGCATGACATAGCATTTCATTGTGGCGCCCATGAGATGAGATCTTACGAATGAACTTTTGCTGAAATTCAATTCTACGATGCGTTAAAGTATCTTATAGTTTGAAGTTTTAATTGTTCGATCTTGATTATTATATTTTTTTACTAAAAATTTAACAATTAAAAATTTCATAATACAAACCTACGGTGCGTTAGAGTGCTATAGAAAATTCGAAAAATTTGTATGCATTTTGAGAGAGAGAGAGAGAGAGAGAGAGAGAGAGAGAGAGGCACATCACATGAAACCCAAAATGACACGGTATCAAGCAAAGTGAAAGGAGAGAGAGAACAAAATAAGTTGGGATGATATAAAGTATGGTATATCTGTTATAGTAATCGAATCACCTTTTTGTCTTCCATTACTGTAAAACTTTGAAGACAAAGCAAAATGTACAGCAAAACTTTCATGTCACGTAGCTTGGAAACAGATCAAAGGTGTCTTCATCCCCTGCTAATGGATATATACTTTACTCTCTTCTACACTAAGTATCTTTATCGTCTTACAAAATTGTAGGTTCTTTTAACACAATACAGTAATGACATATGTGTTTTCTTGTTCTTTTGTTTTCAAATGAGAAATGATCTCCGCATTCTCCTTTTTTTTTTCTTTTTTTTTTGTAATCATTTCTTTATGTTATTTAATTTATTCAATCTAACAACTTAAAAAAAAAATAGGGAATTGCGGCAGAAAAAGGAAAAAAATGGAAGAAATAAGAGATAATACTTATGATATAGACTCCTTTTGCATTTTTAGTGGGAATTTTAGATGCCTGCTTGGTCTCTCTCAATCATTTTCAGTTCCAAGTGTAGCATGCATTTTGTGGAAAGAGACATAATTTATCCTACCAATAAAAAAATCTAAACAATAAGTGGTTGAATAAAGCAATCTAAAACATGATTTCTACATAATTCAGTTTTTCTTTCTGCATTTTCATGTTTATTTTTGTCTTTCGGCTTAATTTGTTTAATTTACAAATAAAAACTAAATGGGATTGTGCAAGAAGAGTAAATTGGTATAGAAATGACTTCTCATCAATTTAAGAAGAATATTTACATAGAATGGGGTTCATCGCCACCGTGTTGTCCCAATTTGATAATACAATACTACGTGTAAGTTTTCTTCCACACAACATTATCTTTTTAAACTAGAACGTCACATGATGGTAAACTGGTTTCATACAAATTGTTCTCCATATTTGAGACTCATGTTTGAATATGCAATTTTTCTTCAATAGTCTGAGATTACTTAGTAGTTTAAAAAATAAACGATAAAGATTGACTGCAACATTGATTTTAAGAATCCCAATGGTAAAAATTGTCTAAAAAGTGGAAGTGGTTAGTTAGCTAAACTACCGAACAAAAATTCTATGACATGGTGAACCCATTGCTAATCATCACAAATCTATCCCCTTTTACAAATGGAAGCACCCAATTTGACCTAAAAAACTGGAGGCAGTCAAGCAGATGCCAAAACCAAGCAAATAAGAAATAAACAGTGACTAAAACACATACAACTGCCACACCAATTCAAGCAACGAATCACATGATTCACAAGATTTCTGATTAATTCTGCATCCCAATTAGGCTTGGCAAAAGGGTTGCCGTGTTCATGTCATTTTCGTGTAAGATCTGTTATTTTAACCGATCGTGTCGCGTCACACCCATTATCTTAACGAATTATTAACAAGTCGGGTCATTTTTACCCAATATTTTCGTGTCACACCATCCCCCCCCCCTCTTTTTTTTTCTTCTGACAATTCCAAGGCTTCCTCAGCGGAGTCATCAACAGAAGAGAGGGAGAGTCTGAAAAACCCAAAAACCCCATCCGTCTCAAAAACCCCCAGCTTTTGGTTTCATCACCCCAAAAAAAGCCAAGATCTTTAGGTCTCTCTCTCTCTCTCTCATGTCTCATCTGCTATTACACGATCTTTTTCTCAGTCTCCTCTAATTGCTCCTCTTTTTCCCATCTTTTTTTAACTTCTGATGCATTTCGTTTACACCGCCATTTTTAACTTTCTCTGTCATTACCCAAAAGAAAAATGAAAAACCCCAAAAACTTCATAATTTTGATTAATTTTCGTACCAATCTCTGGAACAAAAGGACAACGATGCAAACATAAGCCTTGACAATTTATATATTATTTTTTCTTTCCAATTTTTCAATATTTGATGGCAGCTGCAGCAACCCCAACAACAACTATTAGTAGCGCTAAAATTACTGACCTCCATTCCCACACGAACCCAAGCAAAACCAGAGCTAAACACCGCAGGTGCCGCGACTCCACTACCCTATCTTCCCCACCTGCCGCCGCCGCCGCACCACCCAACCCTGCTCGAAAGCTCGGCCCGCCCACCATTGTCTCATCCGAGAACACCTGGTGCTGTTTCGCCTCAAAAGACTCGAAACCCATCTCCGCCAAGCCACGCCTGGCGCAACCCATTAACCCTGATCATATACCCGACCCGGTTCAGACATACCCATCTGGGAAATCGCCTTCTTCTTCGCCGTCCTCGTTCCGGATCCGATTCGCGCCGGGTAGTCGCTCTCCGGTCATGGATTTTACTCCGGCGTTGACAAATGGCCATTCTGGTCAAAGAGATTCGTTTAATTCCAGCTTCAGCAGGTTCAATTCAATGCTCACGGCCGGGTTATTAAACCCCATGTCGCCGCCGCCGCAATCCGATAAGACGACCCTGTCCGAAATAATGGCTAACGAGCCGGAAATGGCCCAACCGAGATTCCCGATCTACCAGAACGGCGTCGGTTCGTCAAGCGGGCGCAAAACCCATGTGGGTTTGGTTCAGGACAAGCAGGCGTTGATGATGCAGCGGGTTTCCGATCTGCTGACGGAGAATCGGAGCCCCGGGAACCAGTTCAACGACCCGTCGAGCAGTGACATTAAGCTCACTCTTAGCTCCAAAGATGGGTTCAGCGTCTCGATGAATGTGCACCGTCAGATACTCGTCGCGCACAGTCGATTCTTCGCGGTGAAGCTCTCGGAGAGGTGGGTCAAGCAACAGAGGATGACGCTGTCGTCGTCGCCGCCGTACAATGTGGAGATTGCAGACTGTGATGACGTGGAGGTTTATATCGAGGCCTTGAGGTTGATGTACTGTAAGGATCTGAGGAGGTGGCTGATGAAGGAGGATGTTCCTAAAGTGCTTGGAATTTTGAAGGTAAAGTTTGAATTTTTATGGTTTTTGTATTTTAAGTTTCTATTTTTCTGTGGTGTAATTACAGCTAACGATTGATTGCTTAGAAAGTGTAGCTAGGTAGATAATTAGAATGGAAATAGATTAAAATCCATTTTTTCGATTCGAAAAAAAACCCAGTTGTTCGAATTCAATTTTTGTTTGTTCTTTCTTAATTTTGACTTTGGATTAGTTATAGCAAGCAAAAAAGGAAATGCAGGTTATGGGAATGATGGCATTGTGGGTGTTCTGTGTGCTTTAGGTTTCGGCAGCAATTGGATTCGATGCCGGTGTTTTATCTTGTTTAGAATACTTAGAAGCTGCCCCATGGGCTGAGGATGAAGAGGAGAAGGTGGCATCACTCATGTTTGAGCTCCGCCTCGAAGGCACTGGAGCAGGGGAAGTACTCAAGAGGATCTCTGTCGAAGTTGCCAATGGGGCTGAAGAGGGTAACGACAATGAAGAAGTTCTTGTAAAGCTTCTGCATGTGGTTCTTGAAGGCAAAGATGAGAAGGCAAGACGTGAGATGAAAGGATTGGTATCAAAGATGCTTCGTGAGAATTCATCTCATAATGATCTCCGGAAAGAGTCCTTGTACTCGGCTTGTGATGGGTGTTTGCAATTGCTTCGCCACCATTTTTCTCGGGCAGCAGAGTCAGACTTGCAAGACGTGGGTCAGATTGCAAGGCAAGCGGATAATTTGCATTGGATTTTGGATATTTTGATTGACAGACAAATGGCTGAAGAGTTCTTGGCAACATGGGCATCGCAAACTGAATTGTCTGAGGCGCATTCTAAAGTGGCTGCCGTTCATAGATACGAGATTAGCAGGGTTACTGCTCGTCTCTTTGTCGGGCTGGGAAAGGGGCAGCTATTGGTTTCCAAGGATGTGAGGTTCTTGCTTTTACGTACGTGGTTGGTCCCTTTTTACGATGATTTTGCTTGGATGAGGAGGGCGTCGAAGGGCCTGGACAGGCACTCAATTGAGGATGGTCTAAGTAACACAATCCTCACCCTGCCTTTAGCATGGCAGCAGGAAATTTTGCTGGCTTGGTTTAATCGGTTCTTGAACTCCGGTGAAGATTGCCCTAATATACAAAGAGGATTTGAAGTTTGGTGGAGGAGGGCCTTTTGGAGGCGGAATGGCGAGCAGGAAAGACCACGGCCATTACGGACTACAACTGCAAACATGGAGAACTCATAGAACTTAACAATTACACAATGCCGGAAAAATGGTGCTCTTACGTCTGTCTCGTGCTCTCTCTTTACCTTGTTCCGATGGCTATACTCTCATTTGTTCTTAATTTTGGTTATCTTTTGATCTTCTTAATTTCGAAACCAAGGCGGGAAGCCCCTTATGGCGTATTTGGCTTTCAGGTTGGTGCATGATGTAATAGTTTGACTGGATGTACCTAAGGTTTAGTTTGGGAAGATGATCGTGTTCATATTTTTTGGGATAAAATTCGGAAATTGCTTTGTTTTGTTTGGTTTCGTACTTATTTTGGACCTCTGCTCTCTCACTCCAATTTGTTTGTTTGTGTTTTTTTTTTAACAAACGATATTATTCATTGCTTATACTCTTAGCTCAGCTACATAGAGTATTTATAAAACTAAGAATAAAAATTTATCTTAGTTTGAAATTTAGAGGTATTTTGTTTTTTGTTTGATAAACTCGTCTTATTAAGGTTCAGTCTCGAGTTCGGGGCAAAACGTGTTAACGGGATACAAAATATAATCATATTAAAATTTGGATAGTATTATTCACACATAAACCGCAGAGTTTGAAGCCTCGATAAAAGTTTGAGAAAAGGGCCGCCAGCTATGCATGTAAATTGTAGGGAAAGTTGATTGACCTCTTTTTAATTAAGCAAAGTTTGATTGACATAATCCTAGTATCATAAGATTATAAAATGAGCATGTAAAAGAGTCAATATCCACACGCGAGAATGTGTGACAATTCACGCATACGGCAAGAAACTAATTATATATAGAAAGATAAGACAAAAAGGACGAAATTTTCGTAATTTCAAAATTGCCCGTCCCTTTGTCTAACTATTGAAGAAGATAATTAAGAAACATAATGGTTTATACTATGTTAATTTTATTTTTATGTTTGGGTAAAAAAATGTTAATTTTGTTTTCATTATCCGATGACTTGCTTTTTTTCAACATTTCAAGTCTACTACATGAAAACAGGATACAACTGCTTCCATATGTGTGTTTGATGTAATTTCTACCGGAATAATTCACCACCCTATAAAGTTTCTTAGGAGTGAAAAATATAGTCTTAAGATAAGCGAGAGATCTTTAGATTCGATTCTCGCCATTTAGTACTATGGTCTAGTGGTATTCCTCTTCACTTGTAAGTAAGAGGTCCTAGGTTCGATTATCGCCAACTGCGAATTTGAACCATATTATTGCTAGCCCATTGTGAGGCTTAGCCCACTCCCCCACCTCTTAAACCATCTCCGAACCATGAGATAAAACTTAAAATATAAGCCTTAAAACCCCCCCAAACCATCTCCAACCATTGGGCTAAAATAAGCCATTGGGATAAAATATATCTCTGGGCTAAATTCCCCTCAGGATTTAAGCTTGACTTAAATTATTCTGGACTCAACAAACTGTCATATTTCAAACTTTTTTTTATTTGTTACTTATAATCTAACGGCAATGATCAAATGAAATGAAATGAAATTTAAATTCAAACTTTATAAATATCTATGTAGTTGTATGATTTTTAATTACTTATCTGAATTTAAATATTTTTAGATTAAAATGTTCATAAAAATAATTTAGGATAATCTACATACGTTTTATTTTCAAAAAAGTTACTGAAAAGAAAAAATTAGGTTAAAATCATTATTTAATAATTTCGTGCTAAAATTTTAAGCCATAAGGGTTGGAGAAGAAAAGCAATTTATGGGTTATAGCTTAAAATTTTAAACTTTATCTCCAAGGGTCGGAGATGGTCTTAGTGTAGATAGTACATTTTGTTCAAAAATACTATGTAATATTTAAGAATGATCATTGTGCTTAACAAGGGGATGTAGCTCAGATGGTAGAGCGCTCGCTTAGCATGCGAGAGGTATGGGGATCGATACCCCACTTCTCCAATTTTTCTATCATATTTTTTCCATTTTTCCCAATCAAATCAGCAAAACTGCGGCCCACTGACAGACATTATTAAAAGCAAATTCCAATCAACTCTACTTCTGTAACCGGTTTGCTTCCTTTGTCATGTTTGATTCCCACAATTTCATAATATCAATGCTAATCGTGTTTCATATTTACAAATTTTTTGTGTTCTTGCTTAAACTTGTTTGCAAAGATTGAAGCTCTACAGAATTTGTTCTTTACCACCACATCAGAGTGAAAGGAGAAAAAATAATGTTGGTGTGGAAAAACAACATGAAAGTTTACTTGCAATTCCATATACCAAAGAAAATCTACAGCAGTTAGTATATCATCTAGGGTGTTGTTGATTTTTTCATGTATCAGCAGCTCCAAGGCTAACAGCTGCGCGATTACCATCATCGTCACCATCAGCGAAGTGGGTGAAGAAGGAATTTAGCATCGGGCAATCGTAGTTCAGCTCCCCGGGTTTTGCATACTTTTGCCTTAAATCAGAAACCAACAAGGTAACCAAAAAATGAAAAGATTTGGCTTTCTAGATTTTACCATTCTTGATCAACCAGCATTTCATCTGTCATTCCAAACTGTCTTAGCTCCTCTTCTGTGTGGTGCATTAACAAGCTGTACCTGCAGATATTAGAGAGTGCGAAATGGAAAATGCAACGGATTCAGATTACTTTCCTCTGCTACGGAAAATGGATTTCTCTGTCTATGTTAGGATAGTTGGCCAGGGCAGTGTCCCCGCCTCGTTGCTGTTAATTTGAATTCGCCTCTTTGTAGGTAGTGTTGGTTCAGAATATCGTCTTGTCACAAACATAGATTTCTATTTTCTACAATGCAGTAGAGGAGTAATACCTTCCACCATAGCCTCTTTCCATGACAACCATGCCTCCATTGCCAAAGTTATTCAGCCTCTCAAATTGCTCCACTGTCCATTTGTACCATCTCATGAGGAACACTCTAAGCGTTAGACCATGTGAAACTAGCACCAAGTTGATGTTTGGATTTCTCTCGCCCGGTGGCTGAAATCGTCCTATATCGATATCTGATCTCAGTGTTTCTCTAAATCCTGCTCAAGTCAAGTACACTTCATTGTCTCAAAACTTCTTGGCTGAATTCAAAGTGATCAGTAAGTGAGAAACTACATGGAAACTATACCTGTAATCCTATCCTAAACATCAGCTGCAGATTCCCCATTAGGAAACCGATAAAAGAAACGACCATAAAGCATGCGAATCGCTTTCTCTACTCTCATCTTCTCCCTATCCTGAAAATTCCCTTTTCATGGGAGAATGTCACAAAATCCAAATCACTTCAAATTTCATGGAAAAAGAGATAAAAATAGATACTAGGGGCACATACCGAAATCCTGCTCTCTAAGCCGAGGCTCTACTCTCATGCCGGCGATTCTTGAGCGCTCAAATGCTCTACCCAAACCCTTCAATGTTTCGACTGTCCTTCTATAAGGAGACACATAAAAGTAGACCTTCCAATTATGCGCTTTGTCCCCCTCAATCATCTCCCTTATCCTCCTCCCACAATCCTCAGCATCAGCCAACCCTTTCTCTGTCAGTCCAATCTTTGGATCAGAAATTCTTGTATAAGCACTCTCATCTACATTTCCTTCACTCTGCCCATGTCGAACCAAGATTATCCGGCGAGGCCTAGGAGGTGGAGATTTCGAACTACTAGCTGACCTTCCATGCAAATGCTTTTCGGGAAAACTAGACAACCCATTATCAGAATGCTCAACTGTCCCATTATGGTTCACACGGCACTGGATTGTGTTGAAACTAAGCACCCCATTTGCTAGCGGCTTACGTTTGGGTGAATCCCACGGAAGTGTGAGAGAAAGATTTGAATTTCTTGGAAAGCAAGAGTTGTAACAAAAGGAAGCAGAGAAGCAAAATTGAGCCATTGCCATGACAACTAATTTCTTGCTTGCAAATTCCAGGCAAGTAGACCTCTGAGCCTCAAAATGTCAAATAAAACAGTTTTAGACTTTTATTCTGAGAAATGATAACCGCACACCATTTTTTTTTTTATTTATTTTGTATTTTTTTTTAACCGAGGAGGTTTCATGCTTTCCCATCTAGCAATGTCAATCAAATGCCAATTTTCAAAGTGCTTCATGTACTTGTGTTTTATGTGGTGCAGATGGGGAGGGGACCCTTTGCATGTTTTTGTCTTTGTACTGGAGGGGACCAATGTGCATAGTGCCTTTGGGTCCCAGTTTACATGTCTTCTGGGATGAGTTTTTGATGACTAGTGTTAGTCATGACTCATGATTAAGGTTACACATAAAACAGTATATCCTTTTTTATTCTTGAAAATTTATTGGTGAAGGAAAGAATTTTTATTTTATTTTATTTTTGAAATGTCATATGAACTTTACGTATTTTTTTAATTTAATATATGAACTAATATTTTAAGTGATTTGTCGTATTAATTTTCTGAAATCATTAATATATCATCTTACTCTAACTCCGTTACTCATTCTATCCAAAATAAATTTGTGCTCATGGTTATTTCAAACTTTTAGCCCCTTTTTCACATTTTTTTTTATTTCTTTACTTTTATACAAAAATATATGTACATTAGGAGTTGGGAAATAAATTGGTTTTGAACTTTTAATCTCCTTTTTACAAGTTATCTACTTCTCTTAGCACGAACCTAAAATTTTTTGCCAGTAAAAAAACATATCAAATTTGTTTCAAAAACTTATGGTGAACTACTAAAAAAAATACATTAAGCTCACTAACATGGAGTTTAACAAACTTTGAGAATTCAATGTGATCAATCATGTCCATTTAAGAAAAGGGAATTGAAATGTTCAAAATACCCTTTGAAAATAAATTATGTGCCAGGTACATGGCTTATTTTAGATGAAAAATTTAACGAAATTAGAGTGATATGACAAATTAATTATTTCATAAAATTGATATGACAATTGCTTAAATTTGGTTTATTTAAAAAGAAAAGTGTATAAGATCATATAACATTTCAAAAAATTTACCGTCATGAAAAAATGAAATCAGCGTAATGTACTCTTTTGCTAGTAAGAGGCGATTGGGCCGATGGCATGCAAGAACATTAGTCCAGCTTAGGAACAATTAAACGAGCCACAAATTGGCATGTCTATACAAGGTTTTGGACTCGAGTTTTGAGACTACTTTTTTTCATGTCAAGCCCATGCTTAATGAAAAAAAATGTAAACATGGTAGACTAGCCCAATTTTTAACTTATTTTTAGGCTGCATTATCATATCAATAACATTATGATTCTGTTTGGTAGACTAGATAAGATAGGTTGTGATCAATTAAAATGGACTTGAGTCCAGTTCATTATTTGTGTATTAAAATGTGAGATAGACAGGACCAGACATGATGGGTCTTAAATCCACAAAAGAATGGGTTATCTAACATATCCTTATACATGAGTTACATGTCCTGTTTTACAAGTATCTTCCAATCCAATCAGCTCAATCTCCTTTAACCCACCAAACGAGCCCTACATGTATCTGTTTGGGTTAATATTTAACATTGGGCTTAAAGGGAAGGAAACCCAAAAGAGCTCAATAGATGAGATTTTGCTCGAGGCCCAGAGTCAAGCCCAAATACCTGTCTCAAGACCATATGACGGCTCCCCATTAAATGCAAAGGTTAGGTGCTTACAAGGGAAGTGACAACCAATGGAAATCAACCAACTCTCGGCCCAAAAGTACTTTTCCGAATGGCAGAACATGTAAAAATTCTGATGACTCACTACCCTCCAGTTGCTTTCGGGCAAGAGCAGAAGCAACACAGTCGGGCTAATTTGCCTTTAAATTGGGGAAGAGGGCCCAGAGACAAAGATACTCAACCAATCAAACAAACAAACATACAACTTGCCTCTCAGTCAAGCAAATATCTAGAAAGCTGTGCTTTGTCCAGATTCTGCACCCTTTTAGCTTTAGACTTCCCTTGGAAAGACATCTTTTGTATTTGTAAAAGCTCTGCTACCTTTTTCAAATGTTGTAGTATCGATTCTCTTGTGTAAACCCATTTACCTTTCATCCCTCTTTCAGTATCTAACCCTTTAGAACTACAACAAAGAGATTGCAAGACGTTCAACCTTACCTGACAAGAAATCTTGCCCGCCTCTCTTTGTTCTGTCCTTCAATTAATAGATCTATTGTTATAATGTATTCCCCAGTACATATTCAAGTCATTTCTAGTCTTTTGGTGATCCACAGTTCCATTAGTTCTCAGATCTGGTTCATTTACTGGTTCTATGGTCATAAGAAGATTAAAAGTAATTAAAACTGATGACTTGATCAGATCTTGATCTTCGCCCTTTAAGCATACAAGATAAAGAACTAAAAGTCCTTGATCTCAAGGCACATAAAAGAACTTAATGTATACTTAACCCATATACGACAATCCTTTGATAACAAGAAGTCATAATAACTTGGGCCGCAAGTAATCGGCTTAAATACACTTGTTCTACATCTGCCATACAGAGATGGCAGTGGCACGCCTTAGCACTTAGTTAGTTTTGATTGCGAGCCTCAAGACCTACACCTAAGGCCCCACAAAGGCACCTTTCAGAACTAACTCTGTCCTCCTCTTGCAGCATCTCAGCAAGCCGGAGCCTGACAATCAACCAAAGTGCCAACTCCTCGGGGAGCTGTGTGCTCGAGCTAGGGACCCCTCCTCACGAGATTTCCTGCCCGAACAGTATCAAGGATAAATCTTAAGTTATGGATAGCAACTAAGTGGTAGATACAATATCTTATTTGTTACAGTAAGATTCACAATGAAAATGAGACTCAACATGAATAATTAATGAAAAAAATTGTGACATAAATTAGTATGATCTCTTTCGATGCTCTTTGTGTTTCCTGACGTTAGAGATTTTGCAATTGAAGGGTCAGCAGTAGTTAGAGAGATGCGGTGCACAGTTCTGTGTATGACAACAATTCTTAAGAGGTAATTAGTTTAAATTCATCTTGTCATAAGAGAAAGTTGGTGATGTTTAAGTCGGTGCTGCCTGTAGTTTGCGTGTGTGTGTAAGTATATTATATATTATTGTCAGTCAAATGCAGAAATTGTTGGGCTAGAAGTTTGATTAGCACCAAACATGCATGTTTCTAGCGACTCTGGAAACCCAAGTCGATGTTTGTTGGCGATTTTTAAAACCCTAAATCCAATTCTTTAGTCAACACAAAGACATATTATACCTTTATGAGATTAGGTATGAGGTCCTAATCTATAGCTAGTTGTTAAGCAAGCATAATCTCCTATTAACCATATATTAATTACTATTTATTTATTTATTTTTGTGCGGATATTTATCACTAATTCAATATATGGTAGACTACGAATTTCTTGTTATATATCACCAGCTGACCGGGACTATATATATAATTATAAACTATACTAAACTTGGTCAGTCCATGGAAATAATTAAAGTATGAATCGACTACAATAATTCATCGACATTGGGCATAATCCTATGAAACCCTTGAAAGTTTGGCCTAGGTTGTCCTCCACACTATATCTCTTGACCTTTTTCAGAACGCTATGGGGATAACGTACTATTACAACTACGAGACTAATCCACAATTGGTTTCTTGTCCTTGTCAAGACAAAAAAATAGTTCCCTATCTATTTTTCTTGGTAATAAATCAAAGGGTTGGGACTTGGGAGGTTAATTAGAAGAAACAACAACAGGAAAGTCTTATCCCATTAAGTGGGGTCGGTTGTATGAATTCTAGAACATTACTGCGCTCGATTTTAAGCTAAGTTTTCTATTAGATCTAAGTACTCCATGTTTTTTTTAAGTCTCTTTCCAATCTTCCTAATTAAGTCTTCTTTTACCCCTTTTGCCCCCGAGCATCTATCTTGTAATCACATTTTCTAACCAGAATATATGTATAGATCTTCGATTCATATGTCCTATCCATCTTAACCGATTTTTCTCTCATCTTATCTTCAATTGAGAACACTCCTACTTTATCTACAATGAGAAAAAAAAATAAACGACCTATCTTCTTATTGTTTTATAAATTCTTGCATTTTATCAATTTTGATTTTTGGGTTAATTTTGTCTTCTAATACGCAAGCTGTGTTTTATAGGTCTTCCATGCGTAAAAGTTTGCATTGGAAACGTCTAATATATTATGGTAAAACACCAAAGCAATCAACCTTTCCAAATTTTAATAATCTCATAGGATCATCCATGACCGTGTACGTATATGATAAACCCCTTCTGGAAAAAGCTATGGCTTTTCTTATTTGCTAAGAGTCTAAGACCGATGCTCGTTGACAAAGATTTTTTCGATTATTTAGAGGAACTTGGCATGTACAAGTAGGAACAAACAAGAACTTTCCATTTGAATCCCATCTTAGTAAGCAATGAATAGATAATATATATATATATATATAAGATTGACCCCTTGGGATTTTGACAAAATGCTTATGTAGACGGTAATGCGTATTTTACATTTACGTACGAAAGAGGGTAGTAAAATTGTCCATCTAAGATATTTTATTATGAATCAACAGAACGGGAAAAAAAGTCACTAGAACAAGAGGCAGCTAATTAGTATTAACACAGAAGAACTATGAACAACAATAGATGACAGAGTTGAGAAAGGAGACACAGAGAGAGAAAGAGAAAGATTGTATTACTACTTTCAGAGAATATTACAATTCTTTATTACACAAATGAAAGCCCTATTACTTCTTATATATCCACAAGAGCTAATTACAACAATACTCTTCTACTTGTACTAACTAACTCATCTTCTAGATAATGCCATGTGGAAATTCTGTTATATTGGTTTCACAGGCGAAGTTATTCTGCTGAGTATTGGTTTGGGCTTACCATTCCCTCACGGTTTTGTTTTTGGGAACTCACGGGCAACTTCCCAGTGGGTCACCCATCCTGGGAGTGCTTTGGCCTCCTTCTCGCTTAACTTCAGAGTTCCTACGGAATCCGAAGCCAGTGAGCTCCCAAAAGGCCTCGTGCTAGGTAAGGATGGGAATATACATTTAAGGATCACTCCCCTGGGCGATGTGGGATGTCACAATCCACCCCCCTTAGGGGCCCGACGTCCTCGTCGGCACACTTCCGCCCAGGGATTAGCTCTGATACCATTTGTCACATCTCGGCCCTGGTCCACCACATCTCGGGCCCGATCCACCACCGTAGCACGATATTGTCTGCTTTGGGCTTACCATTCCCTCACGGTTTTGTTTTTGGGAACTCACGAGCAACTTTCCAGTGGGTCACCAATCCTGGGAGTGTTCTGGCCTCCTTCTCACTCAACTTCAGAGTTCCTATGGAACCCGAAGCCAGTGAGCTCCCAAAAGGCCTCGTGCTAGGTAAGGCTGAGAATATACATTTAAGGATCACTCCCCTGGGCGATGTGGGATGTCACATGTACTAACTAACTCATCTTCTAGATAATGCCATGTGGCAATTCTGTTATATAGGTTATTAATTAGTAAAAGTATAATATATATCAAATAGAAAGAAAAGTACTTCAAAATGCTATAGTTGTTATTAAAAATGGGATGAATTAAAATTTTATTACAAAAATATAGTGATTAAGGGAATTGATAGACCCTTTATTTTACTTACTAACCAATTTGTGATTGAACTCAGTGCGTATTACAGATAGCTAGATCCTCCTAATTAATTAGAGTTGCTAAGACCTTCCAGCCAAAATAAAAAATGCCAATACCTTAATTCAAGCAGCCCACTTGCGTTAAATACTAAAATATATTTGATTATGTTAATAAAAAATGGATTATTAAAGACCCATAAAAGAGTGCCTTTCATTATATTTGTACAAAAAAAGCTAATTAATTAAGGTTAATTTCAATATAATCATGCATCCAATGACAATGGTAGCTAGCATTGCAAGGTCTTTTAAGAAACTTCTTGTGATTGCCAACCTATTAATTAAATGGATTTGAATATCCGAGATGCATGCATGCATGCAAGCTAAATTAACTTATTAGTGAGATTCAGCTCGACGATCAACAACATAAGGCTGGAAAGATAAAACGAAACAAGTCTCTCTAAATGTTCAGAGACAGATGCACAATAGACAACAAGCTAAATGCCATTTACTTCTTTAGGGTTTTGTCATTTATGTTGACTTTAGTCTTGTTGCTGACTCATCCTTCTTGCAATAATTAAATTAGAAAAGTATATATATAATGGGGTTAATTAATTAATATATCCTCTTCTTCCTCTTTAATTTTTGTCAAGGTTATGATATCTTAGAGGTGTGTGGATTTTAGAGATAATTCTCTATTTGTGTTCGCTTGTTAATGGCGTGTCTTGATGTGTACTTAAAATTGTTCATAGGCTACAGTTCATGTAACACTGTATTTGAAAGCAAGTACAATTTTTTTTAAAGAATGCGTAGAGATTTTCATTGATCATAACGGATGTGGACATCAAATGAATACTTTCTCTTTGATTAATTTTTTAGTCTTGAGATAACTTTGTAGTAAACTCTTACATAGCTATCACATGAGCAATCTGCTGTATAGACGATAAATGCAACAGACTTAGTATTAGTGAGTACACATAAACCAATGCAAGAATAGTAGAGTCACAAACAAGTCGCCTAAGCGATACAACACCAACCCACTAAGGGGAACAACCCAAAGCAAATGAAATATTGGATGATATAACATTGGGTAGATTTTTATCTGAGAGCAACTACAGTTCATATGACATTAGGGTAGGACAAAAAGGTGATATAATTCAAGTTCAAATATGCGGAACTGGATCCTCTCCTGAGATCAGGATGGGGATCCTCATGAGCAACCTATCCGGGGAGTTTAAACTTGATCCAACGATTACAATTATTATAACTTTTAGAAATGTTTTCTATTTGGAGCCGTTGAATTAAATTTCAACGGCTTGGATGAACCGCTCAGAAAGATCCCATTCTAAGCTCAGGAGAGGATCCACTTCCCAAATATGCCTTCTCACTGCAGGGCTAGCAAGCATTTGAGGGCATGATTGCTTATTCTTCCACAGATTTGAAAGTCAATGAAAACTTGGCAAGTTCACAGGGTTTGGTACCTTTTGTAAGACTTGGACTTGAAAATTCTCCTTTGATGTTCGATCTGCATGCAGTCAAACCTTGCAGATTGAAAAGCTGATTGATCATTAATTGGTCTTTGACGATTTTTTTGTTTTTCTAGAGAAAAATGCTATAGAGTTTATATTTTAAAATTGTATATCATAGATTATATGATTGAATGATTTAAACAAAAAATTCAATAATCAACTACCACATTATATAGCCTATAAAACATGGCTCGAATAAATAATCTCTCTATTATCATTGGTTTTCTTCTGCAAGCTTTAGGAATGTGAACAAATTCTAGCTTGGGAAAGCAAGTTTTTTTTTGCCTTGTACGGCTGGATGCTTAATGTTTTGTTCAAACCATATTTTCTTGGTGTCAGAAAGGTTTTAAAATACAGAAGAATATGTATGACGATTTTTTTACAACTGCAATACAACATGACATGCGGACGTGGTGTGATTGGCTCTATATTTACAGTGCCATATCGACATAATACCAAATGATGACATGCCAAGGTGTGCGACGAGTTTATTACAACACACGAATGATCTATTTTTTTCTTTGGTGAACTAGAAATCACATTATTAGAACAAAGATGCCATAAACTTACAAATGAAGCCTACAAAGAGGCAAGCTAAATCTAGCTAAAATAGTAAAGCCGGGCAGTGCAAGGGGCCGGGTACAATTTGAAAGAAAGCTCCAACCAATGCTAAAGCGTCACCTCTTACACTAACTAAACATGAATAATCTATTGAACTTGCCCTACAATGTCAAAAACACAACAATTTTGAAGCCAAAGAAAATAAAAATACAGAATATTTCTTGATTATTAAGGTGGTGGTAGTACAAACTGTGCAATGTAAATTGGAGTCAGCAGCACATTGGAAAAGAAAATCGTTTCAGAAAAATCAGAATATTGATTCTTTTGTAAGGAGGAAGGCACAAAAGCCCAAATGAAATGGGAATCTGTAATTTTCTGCAAAACAAAAAAGCCACAAAGGAAACTCAAAAACTTGACGTTATGAGTCGTGACAAAATAAGGGTTGCATGGCATTTTCTTGAGAGAAATTTTTTATTGTGACTGGAACACGAGTGATACACCACGTTTTTTTATAAAAGTAATGAAAATTTTTATTTTTTAAGTTATTAACTTTCTAACACACATATCTCATCATTTGTATAGTGACATATGGTGTACCATTTCATGTACGGATGACATTGAAAAATCTTTTTTTTTTTTTGAGACGTGTCGCTAGCCTCGAGAACGACAGTTTGAGAAATTCGTACCCTAGAAATATTTGGATGCCAACTGTACTACGTATACAAAATTAAGATGGACTACAGATCTCAATCCTTGAGAATTACAAATGCCTTTCTCACTTGAATGCTTGCAAAAATCGTACCATGGAGAGAGAGAGAGAGAGAGAGAGACCCTTCAAACTCTCTGTCAAGGAAAACAAAAATTAATGAAGAAAAACTTGGATTTGGGTTGACATTCCCAAGTTCTATTTGCAATGGAATGAATAATTCGATATTGTCATATATGTACTACTATATTATTGTTGTAAATGTCAAACATATTAATATTGTATATCCAGAACAATTTTATTGTGTATCGATAAGGTTGTGTTCGTCTTGTTTATTATGTCACATTTAAATAACTAAATAGTTTTCTATTTCAGTGAACTTTTGCATGGTAGATCTTCCGATTGAAGGAAGAATAACTAAAAAAATGACTGGTTTCTCTTATCAAACAATCTATTAGGTTATGTGGAAAATTAAGATAATTAGTTATGTACGTGTATATCAATGTCTAAATATGCATGTTCTAATTTATAGTACGAGAACACGTTAGATATCATCATATCATGCAAAATATCGATCTCCTCTACATATTTGATCTAATAGATGAGAAGAAATTCTAAAACTAAATCATCTGCTAGGGTTCTTATTAGAATTGCTATGTTGTGTACATAGACACATTCACATATATATATCCTTCATCTTCCTTGACCAATATTATTGCATAGCTGCCTCAGATCAATCTGCCCTTGCCTTTATGTTATTCTTATTTGGCTGTCCTTGTCCTTATAGTTGTTGAATATTGGTCCTAGCTAGGTCCACCTTTCCCCCAATTATTTTTTTTATCTACTTCATATTGTTCGATCTTAAAGCAAATTTATTTTAGGCAATTAAAACATATTAAATCATGGAAAAACCCACTCTTTTTCTTTTTGGGTCTTTTCGTTAGTTTAGAGATAATAACGTTTAGTCACAAAAGTAGTGGCACTTAAATGCACAAACGAAAAGTTCAACTTCAGTGCATACATTAACAATCTTCTTCTTTTTTTTTTCTTTTTTTTCCAATGTGCATACTTTTTTTGGGCGAAACGGTAGAATTTATTGAGGAGATAAGGAATTACAATCTTTTGAAGGTTCCTCAAACTAAAAGAAATCAAAATCAAAGTCAATGCCCAATTTGGTTAATCTATGCAACACAACATTAGCATTTCGTCGAGCGTGAGTGATATGAGAATTAGAGATATTACTACACTAATGCAAAATTAAAAAATCATTAATGCACGAGACTAGAAAATATAACAATAAATTAATCAAAGATTTATATTTTTTATTTCAAACAATATTACTACACTAGATTACACACTATGAGGAGGGGAGGGATTGAACCCGAGACTCAGTTGGTTGAAAATAAAAGCTCTAATCATTAAATCAATTCACCGCTTATTAATTAATAAGATATATATCTCAAGTCATATACCTTAGTGTTTGTTCATTACCGCAACATGCATATCATTAATATTAAGGACATGTTTACTAAATAGAAATGAGAAATGAATGAAAAAGCTAAAAATATGACAGTAAGGAGAGGGAATAATAAGATCAACTACCCCCTAGTTGATCTGATTTCTAACTTTTAGGTATATGATTACGAATTTCAATGAAAAATACTTTTTTTTTTTAATTTCATATATGTAAATAAACACAAGGGAAAATTAAAAGTGAAATTATTTACATACTTATACTTTTGTAAACGTAGAAACTCAAGAATGAAATTATTTTTACTTCTATTCAATGTAAGTAAACCTGTTCGTAGAATGTTGAAAAAGTAATATCATGGACCATTAGGTTATCAAACTCCCATTCTTTTACTTTCATTTATATGTTAGAAGAAGGGATTATAGAAGGGGTTTCTCCATTTTAATCCTTGATAAAGATTGAAATTCAATTAAAACCTTATGTTAGATTATATATTCATTATAGTCCTTTGACTAAATTTCCATGTCAGCATAAATATTAAAATTTATATTTTCTTGTTTTGAAATATTTAATGCGTTTTTTTGGTTCCTATAATGCCCCTATTAAATATTTGATTTTAATTTGCTCCATATTTTTTGGCATTGATTATTGTCTGACTTTCTAAAATGATAAACATAATTCAAAAAAATATTAGTGATACGTTACAAGAATTAACAAATACCTAATTCAAATTATTCATTATCACCATTCAAAGCACAGAGGAAATATAAATAGCCAAATCATATCTTTTACATAATCAAATGCACTTACACCATGTCCTAATGTGCTTAAATCATATAACCTAGTCGAATGCACATAAATCATAGTACCAAGTCAAATGCACCTAAACCATGGTACTTATATGAATGCACCTAAACCATGGTACCTATATGAATGCACCTAAATCATGGTACCTATATGAATGCACCTAAATCATAGTACCTATATGAATGCACCTTAATCATTTAGGTACTATCAATTAGGTCTTATCCATTCGGTATGGTCGGTTAGGTACTATATAGTGTATGTCCGATTAATTTGGTACGGTCAATTAAGTTGTGATTTCACATTCTATTTTCTCAATTTGTATTTTTTTTTTCATTTATCTCTGGATTCACCCTCAATTTGGCATCTAAAAGCCCCTTTTTTCTTCTTTCTTCCGAATACAACGAGATTTTTGGTTTGTAAGTTTTATGGCTTTTTTTGTTTGATCATGGTTTCTGAGTTTTCTGGGTTCTTTGATTGGAATAACACATGGAGATTTATGTTATAACAAACATGTTAATTATGGATCTAGTGAATTAAGCATTCTTGAAAAATTAATTATATATTTGTTTCTCTAATTGGTTTTAAGAGAGTAATAAGGCTAAATAGGGAAACTAAAAATGCAATAAATTTATTAAAAATGATTAAATGTGACATGGAATACTATAATCTGACATGGAGGACTATTTTTAGTTTTTAATCTTACATACGGTATTATTGAAAAAGCAATCTTATTTAGGGATTAAAATGAAGTTTTCTAATTATAGAATTAGCTTCTTTCTGTCTGTTAACTACTACCTCTGATCAAGTTACGTGGACTTGACACACACGCAACAAAATTGATCGGTCCAGGACCCTTAACTGTTTGAATGGGCGACTTATTTGATTGGTTTTTCTGCCTATTTGCCCCAGAGATCATGCAACCAGAACTTGACAGTCCATTCAAGAACAAAAATGGGTGAAGATTTTTATGTCTAATTTTAACGGTTATGAAAACAAAAAGGGTCCATTTTTAACTTATATTTCGGACTTTATAATCGATATTATGGCACCTTGTCCCACCCAAGGAAGAAAATATCGGTAATATCGGAAATATCGGTAGTCCGAAAACACGGAAATATCGATGGAAATATCGGTAAAATATCGATATCGATAAAAATTACATGGAAACAACGGAAATTGTAAGAAAAACTTGGAAATTTTTATTGAAACTTTGTAGGATGTTTATTTAGTCAGTTATCTATTAGTTTATCACAAAAAATTAGAAAGAAATGCATTGCATGATGGATTTAACATTATCAAGTTGATTATATAGCGAGCTGGCAAACATTGTGAGTGTAGAAAATATGTAGTAATTAATGAAATAAGTTTAAACACACCATAATCATTTATATATAATGAATTAGTACAATATTTTACACTTTATACATTGCATGGTAAGATACATTAGTGACTTAGTACCACATAGAGTTCCTATGAGGTTCAAAATTATATATTGACGTAAAATACTATGTCAAGAAAGTTGTCTTACAAGTTAGATGGTTTTATCTTTATGTCTCCTTCTACCAATTTTTCATAAAGCAATCCATCAGTCTAGTTGGTATATTTCTAGTTTAGAAGGGTTACATCTTCGAATAAGGCCTTAATGTAAAACTCATACCTTTAGTTTATAATTTTACTTTGTAGATTTTTATTTTTTATTTTTTAAAAAAATTATTATTTTTGGATCTTAATTAGTGAGCCCAAGGGTCCACCCCCTTATTTTTGTCCCCGAGGCTCTCATATGTCTTCTCTCTCAGTCCTCTCTTTCTCTCCACTTTCCCATGCTCTCCCTCTCTCTGCAACTCTCATTTCTTCTTCCCCGAACTCACACACACACACACACAAACACAAAAAAAAAATAAAAAACCCAACCTGTCCCTCACCCCCGCACCCTCATCTCTTCTGCAAATCTCAGCACCTCACCCAAATCCCACCCCACCCAAATCCCAGCACCTCTCGATTTCTTTCACTCTCTCTCTCACCCCACCCAAATCCGAGCGCCCCGTTCCGGGGATCCTACCGCCGTCGAACCCAATCCGAGGCCATTTCCAGATCCCCGACGACCTGGATCTGCTCCATGACCCATTCGACGCCGCCGCCACCATCGGGAATCCCAGCACCTCTCGATTTCTTTCATTCTCTCTCTCACCCCACCCAAATCCGAGCGCCCCGTTCCGGGGCTCCTACCGCCGTCTAACCCAATCCGAGGCCATTTCCAGATCCCCAACGACCTGGATCTACTCCAGGACCCGTTCGACGCCGCCGCCACCATCGGGAATTGGCACACCCATTTTCGGCGTTCTTCTCCGATTCGCACGTATCCAAAATATCGCGACATTTTGTCGAAAACTGCTTGGATAGTAATTAAAATATCGGGGTCCCAAAAAAACGATAATATCAGCGATATTTCGCCGATATTATCGATATTTTCTTCCATGGTCCCACCCGAACAAAATTTTCCATGTGGGTCGACTTTATGCACTACACACTAGTGCCAAATTCTTAATTTCCTTCTCCCCCTTTCCACTAAAGTAGGAATAAGTGGAAATTTTGTGAGGAAATATATGGTTACCAATAGAAGGACGGATCCGGATACTATATGTGCTTTCATCCAAGTGATTAAGTTCTAGTGTATAAGTGGGGATGGCTTGATTCAAATTGATTGACTTCTAATACGACTAATCGATCATCATGCATCTTCAGATATATATATTTTAATTATAATTATCTTTTGTTTGTTGATACATGCGACATCGAAATGCATGAGTGAATGATTTTAACTACATGAACACAAACCTCTTACATTAGCTTTTATGCTTATAGTAACTAGCTATGTTTTTTTTATATAAAAAACAATATTTGTTAGATAAAATTTTGACAGTATGTCGAAGATGTCTACAACCACCACGGGATGGCACAATGGTTGGGGGCGAATTCTAGGCCCGCTTTCCACACGGCATGTCTTGATTTCAATTCTTGGTGCTGGTGAATCACATGATAATGGCAAGGGAGAGGCTGAAATGACTCTGTGAATTTTCCTGACATCCGAATGGTAGTCTACAAGATATCAAAAAAGGTACCAGTAGGTAAAGAATAATCCCAAAAGGGAAAGCATAACCAAAACCCTAAATTAACTCCTAAGTGTAAATATTGACATCCACAACGAATGGAGCTCCTTAGAACTCATTGCATGTAGCCATGAAGATTCTGCGGAATAATTGACATACGGGTGGACATGAACTAGTTAGTATCCAACGATGCAACTACACGTACATAACTTAAAAGAAACCTGGATTTGATTTAGAAGACCAAAAGCATAGATTATCGCAGCGATTCCTTCAAATTAGTGATGGATCAAATTTAAAAAAAAAAAAAATAGGAAATCTTGGAAAAAAGATTGGGAGTGGAATTGACAAAGAGAGAAGCAAAAAAGTAGTAATGAGAAACTCAGGTATGAGCATGAGTGGATCAAATCACCACAAGGGAATACTATTCACCCCGAAGAAAGACACTCAACGAAAAGAAAGCATAAAAGAAATGAAGAGAAGGGAAGGGGAGGAAATAGAGGCACTTCATCTACCACCACCTCCTCCTCCTTCACCACCACCAGACTAAATAACTGCAATTGAAACAAAACCGTATCAAAATATAAAAAGAATTATTTTCCTATTGATTAGAATAATCTAGCCAATTTAGAGTATAATTATAGTTGTAATGATAGTTGTAATGATGATTGTGATCATTGGCGGCCTTCTCTATCACATTTTGGCTTTGCTAACGAAGGGGAAGGCATGCAACCGTCATTGTTGTGCAAAAGATAAATAGTTGATTAGGAAAATTAATCATTACTATGGGATGATAGGGACAATGGGGAAAGGCAATAACCATGGTCATAATTCCATGGTAATGACTAATCAAGGTCAAATAATCATGAACACCTTCACTATTATAATATTAATCAAACCTTTTTATTCCATGAAAATAACACATGATAATTTTATTTAATTTCTTGCACAAGAAATCCTTTTCAACAAAAAAAAAAAAAAAAAAGGTAAATAAAAATCAACAATGACACAATCACATTGCTAATTCTGGTAACTGTAGCAGTTCTGAATCAAGTCTTCTGCTTTATAACGGCCTAGCTATTCTAGCTACTATTTACTAATTTACTACTTTTAACTTTTAAGATAATCTCGATGTCAAATATGTCAAATATGATTAAAAGATATTTAGGTATTCTTCAATGGATATGTCATATATGATGTGGTATGTTAGTCATTTGACACCTTACTTTCTAGCTGCCTTTTTTTATAGCAAGAAGAAGTCAAATATATTTAATTGAATTTTTTAATATATGGGTCCCATTAACAACCAATAAAATAAAAACTACAATTAATTTTGATTATTTTTTAATAGTTAATGTAACTCTAGGCCCAATAAAATAATAAAATAAATATTTGACACATCCATTGGAAAAGAAGAGAATTTAGCACTTGTATTCAATTTGCCACATCAGCCATCAAATAAAATTTTGACATATTATATTTGACGCATCTCCTTTGGAGATGCTCTAAGATGGTACTAAGGTCTAAAAAGCGTTAGACGCTAGTCAAACGGTAAACAGAGACCTAGCTCCTAGATAGATGCATAGGCGGGCTAGGCTTGTCTAGCCCCCTTTTTTTAATTTTCAAACGATTAGAGTTAATCGATGCAGTATCCAGCCGTCTAAAGCTTAAGCGGCCATAGACGAGAATTTTTAGAATAGTGGTTTTTATATATAAATATGAATTTCGGGAATTTGGTGATTCAAATGGGAATCAATTTTTCTAAAACCCTAGTCAAAACCAATTTTTAACATTTTAATTATTGTGGAATTGTGGTACCTTGAACAATTAATTAACAATCATTAACCTAAGATTCATTCGGATTGTCGACAAAACTAAAAATTAAATTGGAGTTAACGTTAGTTGAGTCGAACTTGCTGCTACGATATCATTTTCTACCCTATTTTTCTTTAATTTGCAGGTAGCTGCAGATTTGTAACGTACACACAATATTGTCCCTACAACAATAATTCCACACACCATACTCACCAATCTATTGCCCCCTTAAGCTGCCAAACAATAACTAAAAGGTTCTTCTCTTTTTATATTTTATGAAAATTTTACTATGTTCGGTGTATATAATATATCAAAATTCTTAATCGTTAAATCTTTATTATTAAATTTTTTTACCAAAAATGGAACCATGAAAATCGTGAATATGTAAAATATTCCTGAACATAATAGAAAAACTCGTTATTTCAATTATTTTTGTTGAGTACTTGGATCTTGCATGGTTTGATCACACCACAAACTCTAAACTCTGTATAAAAAGCTGCAGAACAGTGGCATCTAGTACCCTTTAACTGTAGGGGAGCTAGGAGGGTTGATCGCAGAAAAACATTGTATTATATTTACCAAGTACCTTCCCTTGCAGTGCAATGCACTGCACGGACCACACCATGCCTAACTCACACCCGAGAACTCCATGTAGTCACAAGTTTCAAAAATCCAGCTCAAATAAACTGTTCACGAAAAACTTTGCATGTGCTTATAAGTAGTTGAGTTATTTTTCATGTTACTAATTTGTTTTATGGTAGAACCTTAATTTTCTTTATGGTATCAGAGCAAGTTGTCACATGTGTGAAGGAAAACGGCCATACACGCTCTACGTCATCACTTTGTGTTGTTCAAGAGCTAAGCTTAAAAATTTATCACACATGAGAGCATGTTAAGAATCTATCATACACTAATGGAAGACATTATATATATTTATAAGCAGTTAAATTACTCTTTTTACTACTAATTAATTTTATAATAAAATTCTAACTTTCTTCGCAGTACTAGCTCTCCCGACACCAGAGAGTTATTTACACACAGCAGCAACCGTCTTTTGTAGGTGTCCACACCAAAAACAATTGACCAAGAAAAATAATTATACGACCCTTAAAAGGTATGGCTTGTACACGTTGGACTTTTGGGAAGGGAGACCACGAGAGGACAGATTGACAAGATGTTATGCAAGCAGAACCTTTAGGATCCCATTTTTCAAAATGGAAAGATCATTATAGATTGAGCTTCAACAATCGAATTGTTTATTTTTTAAGTTTTCATAGAAATTATAAAGAAAATTAACGAAAAATTTAAAAAAAATTTCCTTTTAATGAAAAGTTTTTCTTAAAGGTATAGTAAATAGTACCAGAAAAATGTATAAATATGGTTTTTCATTAAAAGTGAACAGTACCGGGAGTGTTTTGTTAAAACACCCTAGATTATATTTGTATGTTTGTTAAAAAAATCAATTCAATTCAAAATTATTTACTTATTTAATTATTACGATAAAATTTTAAATTTTTTAGAACATATTGTTCGTCAATTTCTTTGAACTCAATTAAATGCTTCAAACATTTTCGATTTGGCTAAGATTTACATAGATGATCTATAAAATGCAATTTAAAATTTAAACTATTAAAATTGTTTAAGTTCGATGTGGAACGGCCCCACAACTAGTCTCGGTTTTTACCAAAAAAAAAAAGGAACCTATTGAATAAAAGGAAAACTAATGAAAAATGCTCGAAAACTTTGAGTTTTAATGATAAAGACAAAATAAAGGGTAAAGTGAATAGTACCAGGATTGACTTTTTAGTGTAAAAATGTGATTTTTCGTTAAAGTGAACAGTACCGAGTGCTTTTCGTTAAAGTTCCCTTGAATAAATGGCCTGGTTATGCAAGCATTTGAAACCATTAGCATATAAAATCTGGGTGAAAGTTACGTAAGCCTGACTGTTAAGCACTTAAAACTGACACTACTTCCAGTGTAGCAGAGGAGATACCAGAAAAGGCCAGAGATTATCAGGGAAAGCTACAATTTTTTGGGGACCGCACGTTGCTAGGGCGCGCAGGGTGCGCAATGTGCACCTGTGGGGGAATGAATAAAAGCCAAGAAGACGGGTGAGGTCAGCGTGGTGTAGGCGGTAGCGTGAGTGTGGAAGGAGGAGGGAGAAGGAGGAGGAGAGAGATGGATAATATGGCAAGCGGCCGTGGCTTCCTTTAGAGGACCACCTGCTTTAAACAGACTACCCTACAAAAGTTGTTTCTCACTCTCATTTCTCTCTGCGTGTGCCTCACGTTATATGTAATACTTAATTGCATAACAAAAGCATATATATAATCCAACCAATAATTATTTTTCTTTTCTATAGCTATTGTGTTTTAAAAAAAAAAAGCAAAAAAACCTTGTAATTTGGACAACGGTGAAAATGGCGGGACCCCTTTTTGCCTTTCCATGAACCTAAAAATTCGGGGAGTTTTTTTTGGGGGGGGGGGGAGAAGAATAGATGCGCCTATAAAATGTTCCCAAAATTAGGGACTGTGCGTGGGATGAGATGATGAGTTGGTCCAATCCCAATGTTTTCACCATCTAATTGTCGAGAAATTTTTAATGGTAACGGAAACACGGATTGTATATTACATGTTTTTATATAAGTAGTGAAAAATTATATTTTTAAGTTATTAAATTTTTTACACATATATTCCACTATTTATATAATGCATATGATATACCATCACGTGTGACATAACACTGAAAAATCTCTCCTAATTGTCATTAACTGGTGTTCTGAACAAGTCCACCCATCCATCTTTTCTACAAGGAAGGACGCATATAAATGACACATTGCATGGGACCGCAGTGCATCTTTTCTTTTTCTCCACGCGCAACCAATGGGATGTCATTGCTCTTCCACAACCCTATCACCCCATTTTCTCAGCCACATGTATTTTCAACCAAGTTAATGACTTGAAATTGCAATTGCAAGGTTATATCATGCATGGGGAACCTTATTAGGGAGATTTTATGTTTATCGGTTGTCAACCTGCCAAAAGAAAGTTGGGTGACGGAAGGCACATTTGAATTAAAATCTGGACAGTAACGTTCGGATAATAGAATTTCTCACATCTTAGCTCACTGAAATCCATCTGAAAAAACCTGGAACACAACTCCTTCTAGGAATCATTTCTTCGGATTCGATCCCTACAACCAACAGAGATTTTTCTTCATTGGGTTTTTGGTCTTGTGAGTTTTGATGTAAAAGATGATTATATTATGCATCGGTGTATAGTATATGTTAAATTTTTTTGTCATTGATTTCTTGATTTTTTACCGTATATGTAACAAGTCAGTCGTTTTGTTTTATATTAAACAATGAACGGTGTGAAATTTTCATATTATGATTATGCGGAAGGAAAGAAAGTTTGGTTTTGGAAAAGAAATATAATTAAAGAAGAAAAATAACAGATCATGTGCGGCTTCTAGTTTGTGTAATCATAGGCAAATTAAGGACGATCATTACCCTGTTGTTCTCGGTAGGAGTTGAGTAAATCCATAGAAACAGAAGAACTGGTACTTTGCAGGGCAGGTTGGTTTAATTTTAATTAATGTTTTGATTACTTTAATTGGCTTAACAATAATTTAATATTTGTTGGGTATGAAATAATTGAGAGAGAGAGAGAGAGGTGGGGGTGGGGGGGGTGGGGTTATTAGATAATTCTCATTCTAGGAAGTCTATTTTGGAGGTATTTATATCGGAGAAGGATTCTCTTTTTTTTTTTTTTTTTCTTTCCCTCCATTCTCTTATATTTGAACGGTCATGGTTAAACCAGGTCAACACCTTATATTAATTTTTTTTTTATAAAAAGAGAAAGATAAAATAAAGAATGTGAGAGAAGGAGATGGAAGGAAATGAAAAAAAGGAAAGGAGAGAATCTAGTCCATTTATATCATACTGCATTGACCCCACTTGATGAGAGAGAGAGAGAGATAAATGATGATGGAGATGAAATGAAATGCTGAACATGGTTAGGAGGTCATCATCAAGCCTATGTGATCATATCATCTTCTTCTTCTATTTCTGATCGATCGAGGAGGTATATATTTGATCTCTCTTTCTTTCTTCTTAGGTTGTTCTTTCATGGCTTACTTTGTTGGCTTATTAGGAGAAGTCTTCTCATAAAACAGCAAAAGGACCTCCACACTTCTACCTCCCCCTCCTCCTCCCTCCTCCCTCCTCCTCCCACGTCCTCCACCAACCACCAAAAACGTCCACTGCTTTTCTTCAACCACTTCACCTGTAAGCCCCTCTCTCTCTCTCTCTCTCTCTCTCTCACTATTCTCTCCAATGCTATAGCTTCCATAATATTTCTTTTTTTCATCTGATCAAAAATATTTTGGGTTGTTTTTTTCTTCCATAAATTTGGATGATTGATCTTGAAAGGAGACTAATATTCTTCATCAGCTTCTGTTCTAATGGGAATCTAATATTAATTTTTTTCTTTTCTTTTTGTGGCAGTGTTTCTTGATGGAATAGTAATTGCAGAAAAAAAAAGAGTATCTTTCAACAAACAAAAAAAGAGTATAAGGAGAGAAAGAGCAAGAAAGAAGAAGAAAAGTTTGAAGCTTTTGTTTTCATGGCAGGAGAACTGCTGAGTAGTAAAGCTAACAAGTCAAGGAACAACATGGCTTCTTCCTCAGTTGGTGGGTTCTGCTACTCTGATGATGTCTCATCCAGCAATCCTACAACCACCCACTTCACCACCAATCAGATCCAAGACTTCGGGTCAAACCCTGCTGAGATCTTCAACCTCACCACTGGCATGGAGATGATAGGTTTTCCCAAGCAGCAAAGTGACACTTCTAGCCCTGCAGCTTCATCCATCTGGAATAAAGCTGGCTTCTTTGGCAAACAACAACAGCAACCTGATTTCACAACTGGGATTTCAGAAACCAGCACTGATCATCATCATCAGAACAATCTAATGGTTGGAGGATCTCCACATCATCATCACCACCATCAACAATCCAATGGTTGGCCAGAGAATAATAATAATAACAGGTTTATGGTGGATGATTCTTCTCTGAGGTGTGTGTTTCCATGCGAAGGAAATGAGAGGCCAAGTCAAGGCCTTTCACTCTCTCTCAGCTCAAACAATCCTTCCTCTATTGGGTTGCAGTCCTTTGAGCTCAGACAGACCAACCATCATCAGCCACATCAACAAAACCATCAGGATGATGGTGAGGATGATCACATGAGGTTTATGCAAGATGGGTTCTTGGGAAAAGCTGCTTCTCATGCTTCTGCTTCTGGGGCAAGCAGTCTTCATCATGAAGGGCTTTTCCAGCTGAGGAACTCGAAGTACCTGGGCCCTGCCCAGCAGCTTCTCAATGAGTTCTGCAGCCTTGGAACAAAGCTAACAACTGCTGATACACAAAAGCAAAAGCCCCACAAAAACAAACAGTGGGGAGAACAAGACGACAATGGCAGTACTAGCTCTTCAAGAAACAAACAACAATCCAACATCTACTCCCTTGAATTTGTGGAGTTGCAGAAGCGAAAAAACAGACTGCTATCAATGCTTGAAGAAGTAAATAAAAAACCCATCTTTTCTTTTTTCTTTTTCTTTTTTTCTTTTATAATTCCTTGATAGTATTAGAATGCAAATTTAAAACTTTTTACTTGGGTGATGCTTGATTAATCCTTCAATTAATACCCACAATTCAAAATTTTACCTTTTTATTGTTTGTCACGATTAAAACTTTGAGGTTTGAAAATTCTCTATCAAACCCCTCTCTGATGCTTTGTTGTCGTGATCATATGTGTGTTTGTTTAGGTGGAGAGGAGGTATAAGAACTACTGCGATCAAATGAAGGCGGTGGTGTCATCGTTCGAAGCAGTGGCAGGAGCCGGGGCTGCCACTGTGTACTCCGCCTTGGCGGCAAAGGCCATGTCAAGACATTTCAGGAGCTTGAAAGATGGGATTGTGAGTCAGATTCAGGTCACAAGAAAGGCCATGGGAGAGAAGGACCCGGTGTCTCCCGGAGCAACGAGAGGGGAGACTCCGAGGCTTCGGATTCTCGATCAAACACTTCGACAGCAGAGAGCGTTTCAGCAGATGAACATGATGGAAAGCCATCCCTGGAGACCCCAACGTGGCCTCCCTGAGAGATCAGTATCCGTTCTCCGAGCTTGGCTCTTTGAACACTTTCTTCATCCGTACGTCTCTCTCTCTCTCTCTCTCTCTCTCTCTCTCTTAGAAGTAAACAACAAATTAGATTTTTGGGGAGAATCAATGTAATAATAGAAGAAAGGAAAAGAGGAAAAAAACAAACAGTTTGCTGATGTTGTTAGTGATGATTTTCTAGTAGCTAACTAATCATAAAAAAGGCAAGAGTTTTATGATCTATCCTGTGTGGCCTCAATCATTTTTGCTAGACATTGCAAATACAATACAAACTCCTTGGTTGTTTCTATCCACCTCTATTCAGATTCCAAAAAAAAAAAAAGAATGTTTTTTTTTCAGTCATTTAATCAGTTTTCTTTTGCTAGCTTGATATTTTTACTTTTCCCCCGGCCCCAAGCTCTGTATGTTGTATATTTCTCTGTGGGTCACTTGGTCTCTCATTCGGAATTTTCTAATATGCTCCAAAGTATCTTATACTTCAAGGTTTTTTACCATTCGATCTTTAGTCAAAGAACACCGACAAAAATTTAATGGCCAAAAACTCGGAGCATCCACGATAGAATTTTCACTCCTACTTCGTAGGAAAAAAAAACCATCTCTCTCTGAAGAAATAACAGTAACATATTTATTTGTTTATTTAATTAGGAAACACTGGAAATAAAGAAAGTAACAGAATGTTTGTGTGAAACTTGTTTGCAGGTACCCGAGCGATGTCGATAAGCATATCTTAGCCCGCCAAACGGGTCTCTCAAGAAGCCAGGCACGTCCACATCCTTCTCTTTCTCTATCCCTTCCATAATATAAATCAAATTTCCCCACCGATTAATTAATATTATTATTGGTCATATCTTCTTTGGATTCATAGTTTAGTTGGATAATATATTTGTACATAATAATATATCACATATTCTAATGTAATAATGTAGATTGTAATCCAAAATATGTGTCACCATTAATCATATTATATATGTGACGCCTTTTGTTGCTACATGGATGTTTCAACAGGTCTCCAATTGGTTCATTAACGCTAGAGTTAGGCTTTGGAAGCCAATGGTTGAAGAAATGTACATGGAAGAAACAAAGGAGCGTGAAAACAACAACAGCATTACCTCCTCAGATGGTATCGCGACCGACCCCAGCCCGCATCAGTCCCGGCCCGAAGATGAAAAACCGACACATGATCAACTTGTTCGAATAGACTCCGAGTGCCTCTCTTCCATCATCACCAACCCGGAGAAGAATCAATACTCTAGAAGCAGCAAAAGTACCATCTTAAGTCACCACATGCCCCCGCAACAAAGTTTTGGGAGGGTAAATGAGTCATTCGGGACCATGGAGTTGGACTTTTCGTCTTATAATCATCACCAGCAACACTCTGGAGGGACAGTTTCTTATGCTAATGATCAGCATCACAACCCAAATCAGGGTTTCAATGGTGGTGGCGGTGTGTCGTTGACATTAGGGTTGCAGCAGCACGATGGAAATGGGGTGAGCTTAGCATTCTCTCCTGTCTCACAGAGCTCTCTATTTTACCCTAGAGATCATGCTGAAGAATGTCAACCGGTTCAGTACTCGCTATTAGATGGGGAAGGTCAGAATAATTTGCCTTACAGAAATTTGATGGGGGCACAGTTGCTACATGACTTGGCAGGGTAGAAGACAACAACATTTACCAATCAGGCAATGCAGAAGTGAGGTTACCTAGTGGGGTTTTAATTTGATTTTGTGCAACAAGATGGTGATGACTTGGTGATTATTGGTAATAGATGATTAAGTAGTTTAATTAGGTGATATTAGATGAATATATATATATATATATATATAAATATAAATAGCTAAATACTTCATACATACATAAAAGGCTATACTGGGTTAGAAAACAATTATATGATGATCATCGTTTTCATGGCTGGTATAGTTTTACTAGGTCCTTTTTTTTTCAAGAAAAATTGTAAGGACATGTTTATTATCGGTAGGCAAATTTGGAATCGCTACTGATTTGGCCAAGGTTATACGATATTTTCTTCTTGTTCTTGTTCTTTTTGTTTTGTTTTGTTTTTATTACAAGGGATACTACGTACAATTTTAAGTTAAGAAAAAAAGAAAGGTTTAGATCCGAAATACAATAGGACAAAGAGAAAGACTATATTCATTTGGACAATTCATCACTTGCAAGATTATACAATATTTGTTTCATCTTATAGGTAGAACATGCTTTTCCAAAGATTTTACCCCAAGTAGATGGAAATCTCTCTTTAATTGCATATTTCCATTTGTGGTTGGGCTAATTAAGCTAGGTGATGATTGAACCATCTGTGGCTCTTGTTTAAGTGAATATTTTTGCTTTTATCAGTTTATGTGGTTCTCTATGGAGGCAATTAAGTTTCGCATGCGCAGCACAATTTGGTGTTGGGTCCTTGCATAGCTTTTCTGCGGGAGATTAAGACAATTCCCCAAGGAAACTACAAAGAATATCGTGATCGTTTTTTTGTGTGTGAAGTTGTGGTCCCTAATCCATGAGGCTCGTGAAAAGATGATTTTTATTTCATGCCAATAAGAATTGGTCACTTTTTTTTATTTGCCAACTTGAATTGGGAACTGGTTTATATATATATGCTTCTGCTTTTGTAAATGAAAAAGGTGCTTTTATTAGCTGCCTTTTTAGATAGTGTGAAGGGCATTAGGGTTTTGGGATGCACCTACCCATTGTCATTGGTTGAGGACCTACGTACACACCAATGAAATTCATTAGTTCTGAATTAAACCACTCTTCTCTCTATTGCAAGCACACCCAATGGCTGATTCAGTTTATGTAAAAATGGATGCTGATGAATTCCATGCATAAAATGTTAAAGATTTTCTCACCCAGTTATTAAGCTGTAACAAATAAGATATTTAAAAAAGATGTAACCAATAAGATTATATGCATCAATTAATGTTGAGATTTTGGAGAGACAGGTGATCAATGCGTCAACTAACTATACATTGATATTGTTGTTCAACTTGCATCTTATCACATGCAGAGCACGAACGATAAGTGTGAGACTTTTGATTAAAAAAAAAACATCGGTGTAATTAAAAATGAAACCACACAATTTATATTATACACATTTGACAATTTTTCGATGTAAAACTCTTATATTCTTCAACAATTAAATCATACAAAACAAAACATTTGGAGGAAAAAGGTTAATCGTACAAAACAAAGCTTGTGAAGTACCCTGGCTATTAGCAGAAAGATCATGGTATTTTATATGTAGTGCTGTCAAAGGATGCATATAAATGCATGCATGATACGTACGTTCATGGGATTTACGAAGCTTACTCTACCCAGAAAATATATAAAATTACTTTGAACTCAAGATTTACGTCAACAAAGTAGAGACTGGATACCAAATAATTATGAATTAAGTAGTTTTCGTTTTGAGAACTTAACATGCTACAAAACTAGGTCACATATGAGCTTGCACCTTGAGCTGTTAGATGCCTTTTTCCTCCGACGGTTGCAAGGTTGATAAAATATTGGTTTTCTCTGTTCTAATTGCAAGATATGGCTGTAAATTGATAAACATTGAAGACAGTATATATCTTTTTGTTTTTTCTTTCAAAATATGTCGATTGATTGGCGACTAAATTGTTCACGAGGGCTTGTTTGTATATCTTTTAGTTTTCCAAACACCTGTATATTTAATTGTAACATGTGATTCAAATTGGTTATGACCTGGGAGAACATATCTCAAGGACATAGATATCAATTATAATTAAGAGAAAGTAGAATGACATTTATGTATGTTGAAGAATGTTCAAAGTCTCATGTACGAAATTTGACAGATTAACATATAGCTTATATTGAATGATTTCACGATCAAATACATTGGGTTATTTTGTAATAAAACCGTACACGTGCTGAACTAACAGTTGTTAACTTGAGAACAATATCAGTGCATGCCTGTCTCCATTAGAGGTGGCCGGCTGAAAACAAACTAAGGCCATGCATAGCTTGTTCCAAAGGTTCCACTTCGCTTTGAAGGATAGGGGGGGAGAGAAGCATACTAGAAAGCCCCTACTCCTATAACAAGTTGCGGAATTCTGCCAATTGTTTATTCGCAACGGCTTGAACGTATCCGACGAAGAATCCCTTGCTTGATAGGGCTTGAGTTTAGAAATTTCAGACCAAATCGGAGCTCTTTAATTTGGAGTGAAAAGAAACTCTTTATCAAAAAATGCAAAAGCCATTTTAGACTCCCAGAAAGCTTAGGGCCAGTTATGTACAAGCCCATACAATTTCATGCGAACTTTGAATTCAAGACAGCCCAATCATCTGATATATGAAAGGACATGATATAGGTTAGGATTCACACAAATTCAAATCTCTTGTGCTCGAAATAGAACAAATTACATCAATTCCTTTGCAACTTGGTACATAAATTAACATGGTTTTTGTTCTGTTTATGATAGATTTATTTTATTTTGTTTTGTTTATGATAGATGACTGTGTCTGACTTGAACAACCTCCTCACTTTAGTTAAGACCCACTATTTAACGACTCGTGTCTGGATTAGTTCTTTTTAATTGCTCTGAACAGAAAAGAAGTAACCTACTTAATATTTCTTTTTAAATTATTGATGGGTTAGTTGTGGAGTCGGAATCAGTTAGTACAAAAAGGGCCATAGGGCCTAAAAAGCTAGCTAGCATTCGAAATTGATAGGTCAAGAATGATTTCAAGTAAAGTCTGGTAATTTTTACCATGTAAAAGTAAAACTCAGCTGCAAAGAATTGTCCAGAGCTTTGAACCAAAAACATAACAAAAGTAGTGATAATTGATGCGTGTGGGCTGTGGAGCCATATGGGCCACGGATCTGGCCACCAACCGGGGACCCCACCTCATTGCACCTCGTGAAACCCTAAAAACCTTCTCCGACGACACCAGCTGCTGAGCGCTGAGACAATTAGGCGGTGGATTTGCCCCATAAGATTTTTTTTTTTAAGTCTCCAATATTCAAGCAAGTACTTATACGTCATAATATAATTAAATGAAGTGATATATTTTTTGTGTTCCTTCACTAATTATAGGAAGCGTGAACTATCCGTTTGAATACCTAACCGTTTGAAAAAATTTCTCGCGTTCAACCACTCTCACACTGGTGTGACTCAAAAACACATTTTGTCTTACAAAATAACCAATTTCACGTTGGTAAATCACATAATGATGGTCAGAAAGAGGCTGTCGTGACGAAGTCATCGATTGATCATTTTTTACTTAAATATATGCATATATATATAATAATAATAATAATAATATTTTCTGTATAATTAGGGTTTAGTGATGTGAGACGCCATGATAAGAATATACGCATTCAATAAGCTACAAAACCAAATGAAAATTTCTGCGATTTTTTAAAGCTTTATACAAAAACTCAAGAGTACTATTTTACTGGCGTTACTGCATTGGATTTTATATACCCAGTACATTCATGCAGTAATACAATGATTAACTTTCATGCTTTCCAAGAACCGACACTTTGGTACACCAATATCTTGACAATACATTTTTGTACGCTCATTTTTTTTTCTTTTGAACATTACTACACTCTCTTACTTTTATGATTGTTGCGTCATACGTTTGAATTTTGAAATTTTCTCATCATTAAAATTATTATGATAATTTCGAACCATTTAACCTTTAGTTTAGTAATAATAAATAAATAAAATTTCTATGATTATTGCGAACAAACATTTATGTATAGGTTTTATTGTCAAATGACATTAATGAAAATCACGATACAAAAGTAAAGAAAAATGAAATTGCATGAGGAGATTCATACTGTTATGAGTTATGATATCTCAAGCAACACCTAATTTCTAGGGAAAAAAAACTTTATGTATGTATATGTGTGTGTACATATTTTTTTTTAACAGACGATATTATCTATATTACAAGAAAGAAGGTGAGGTTTAGTCTCACAATGAGCTATCAATAATATAGTTCAAATTCATTTTTGACGAGAATCAAATCTAAGACCTCTCATCTTCAAGTAAAGAGGAATAAGGAAATTTGACATCTAAATAGTTAAAAGCCTTTGTCTATTGTATTATATGTCCTACAATCAATTTTCCTTATGTCCTACGATCAATTTACCTTTCTCCAAATGTTTTTGGTAATAAAAATGCTTATTTTTAATTACGCCACCTAAAATTCTATTTTGATTTTACTTTATTTCCTATAATTTAAAAGTCACCATTTTATTCTCTGAAATTCAAAATAAGTTCAACTTTAACTTGTAGACTCTCTCTTCTCTCTGAAACTTATAAGTTGCCTCCTAAAACATATGTGGGACCCAATACCCAATAAGATTATGCCACATGTGTAATAAATTTGATTATAAATCTCCATTATGCGTTAACATTCAATAAACATATAGTATTAAGTTTAAAAGAAATCGAAGAGATGAAAAAGAAAAAAAATTGATTAGCATGTCGCACCCAAATCAAACCTACGTAAGAAATTAACAAATTTAAGGTAATGTGGAGTGAGTTTTGAGTTTTATATAGACAACTATCAAGTTTCGGGGGGAAAATAGGATCAAAATCGAGTTCCACAGGGCAAAGTGAAGCGAATTTTGAGTTTCAGAAAGTAAATTAACGACTTTTGAGTTAGAATGAGCAAAATGAGATTAAAATTGAGTTCCAAATAACGTAACTAAAAATAAGCCCAATTAAAAACTCATTCTAAAAGGGTATGATGGACTTCTACACAAAGAAAGGTTATTTTTCTAAATTTTAAATAGTAATATTCAATTAGGCAATGTCATACCTCTTTTGGCCTTCCTTAAAGTGGATTAGGATCCTCTTCGGATCCCTTTTCTGGGGATCATCGGGATCAACTAATCCTGAACATTCAACACAAAATGAACGGCCAAGAATCAAGTTCGAGAAAATGGGCAAGGGTTCGAGAAGCTGCACCGGATTGCCGATCGGAGAGGATTTGGTGTTGCGGCTGGGGCAACAAGCCTGGTCGGGCTGGATTGCAGCCGATGGATACAGCGGGTCAGATCAGCAAGTTATGATGGCGAAGTCGAGGTTCCATGATGGCGGTCCAGGGATTTGACGGACTCCGCGCGGCGTGGTTCAGATAGACGTGGAAGAAAGGGGAGTAGGTCGCGTGGATTGCAGCAAGTTAGGATTCAGACGGACCGCGAAGTCGAGGTTCAAGCGTAATGGCGATCGTGGGATTGGACGGGCTGCGCGCGCCTTGGTTGATAGATACAAATCTTGAATCTTGACAGTTCATTTTGTGTTGAACACTGAGGCTTAGTCCATCTCTAGGATCCCAAGAGAAAGGATCCAGAGAGGATCCTAATCCCCTTAAAGAGAATGTAGAGTGAATTGTTAAGGTTTGGTTACCTCTTCAATCATTGAAGCATGCACCGCATGCAGTGTCCTTCTGCTGACAGATCAAACTCTACAACTATCAGTTTCCACGATGGATACTTCTAATTAGGCAAACAAAAAATAAGAGAGAGAGAGAGAGAGAGTTGATGTGATATCCTCCAATGATTCTTCCAAGGCGGTTTCTATTCATGGTTAAATATGAGAGAGGATACTTCAATCATTTTTATCATGGTTAAATATGTGATATGCTCCAATGATTCTTCCAAGGCGGTTCCTTAAGGAGGGTTTTTTTTTATCACAACCCGTCCCCAATTATTTTTATCGATGACGTGAAATGACTAAATTGTCCTTGGATGTTGAGCTCATTATATAGTGTTGTGGTTTGAGTTTGGGTTATAGACTAATCTATTTAGTTCCTAAGTTTTGGAACTTAAAGTTAGTGGTTTTAGTGGTTGTTAGTAACCCAAAGCTGGACCACACACACACCAACCAATCCCGTTGACCCTCTCTCTTTCTCCCTCTCTCGGTTTTCATCAATTTTCCGTACAAGCGTACGGACAAACTTCAAACCTTCACTTCCAGTCACGGATCGAAGCTGGGGAAGTGGTCTCTGTGTTCATTGCAAGTTCAGGAGCTCATCTATGCCATTTGTTGGATGTGAAACCTTCGAAAATCCGAGAACTAGAGAGCCCCGATCGTGAGCACTGTTCATGCAGTCGTAAACGTGGACCTTTCAGCGAGTTTTAAGGTCATAGGAACATCTTCACGAAGCTCGGGGAGTAACTTTGGAGTGATTTAGACGTCGGGAGGCTCATGTTCGACGAGTTGCAGTTTTGGCCCGATTATCGAGGTTTCTCCTGCGAGATTCCGTGGATTTTAGGGCTAAAAATTGGTAAGGTTTTGTTCTTTTCGTTGTAAGCTTCATTTTGAGACAAATTTCATGAAGTTTGGTTAAGAAATGAAGAAGATATGAAGGTTTCAATATTTTTTCAGTTCCAGGCGATCGCAGCGGCACCGGCGAACCAAGGAAGAAGGAGGAGAATATTCTGTCAAAGTTGACGGAATATTCTGACGCCGTCAAGTAACTTTAACGGCATATGCTGTTTTTAATGGAATATTCCCTAACGCTGTTAGGGAATCCGTTTGGTGTGCCAGGCATGTGCCTGCGAGTGAGCCGGGCGTTTGGCCGTGCCTTGGCCGATGCGTGAGTGCTCATAAATTTTTCTAAAAATATAGGGATGTTCCTGAGGTTAAGTAGGTCATCGTGGTATATTCAAATACCACATTTGAGCAATGTATGAGAAGTTATTTCCTAGTTTTGTGTATGTGCTTTAAATAACATTTATTTAGTTATTTCGCATATAGGTGAGATCTATCCGGAGGACGAGCGCCATCAATCAAGGCTCGGGGGCTACGACCCTTCGACATATCAGTGAGTGGGCTTTTAGTTTTCCGTATATACCTATATACTTGAGATTTTTCCCAGAAAATGAATTTGAATGAGTATACGTTTTGAAATGCCATGCAAAGTATCTGCCTATTTTATCTATGCATTAGTAGTTGCATATGTTTATGATTGGTGTTGCAGACGCACATGTAAGTTCATACATTAAAGATATGAGATTACTTCAGTTATGCGAGATATGATGTGATGTATTGAGAGCTCATAAACCTGCACCCCGGTGTTAGTGCTCCCGCCTAGAGTTAGGGCACAGTCCTTCACGTGATGTTCACCCCCCGCACCATATGCTCACCTTGGATCCAAGTTAGGTGCACATGCTTGTCGTACAGACCACATTAGGTGGTTCCGACTCGTAGGTGACCCGCGATCATTCGCACAGTCTTTACGTGACCGTAGCACTAGAGCATATTTATTTTACACCTAGTCTTGTCGTACATACCACTTTAGGTGGTTCCGACTCGTGTGCAGGATTTGATATGATTGAGACTGGTTATGAGCTATATACTCAGCCGTGCAAGTAACGTTAGTTGGATCCGGCTGATATGATATCTGGCATTGATATATTTTAGTTGGATTACTTATGGCATTTCATTAAGATACTTTGGCATGATATATTTCTATGGATTTTCAACCTGAGCATGATTTTTGATATAGCATATATTATATTTCTGGGAAATTATACTGGTTTTACGGCGAGGGGTTAGAACTTTTGAGAAATGAAATAATTTTGAAAAGCTTTGTTTTTGCCCACTCACACTTTCTGTTTTGCGCCCCTCCAGGTTTTAGGTAGAAGTGCTTTAGTGGCTCTCAGGGATTTTGACGGTGGTTCTGATAGAACATCATAAATGTATGATCACATTTGGGTGTTGTATAATTAGTACTTGTCCAGTCGGACTGCACTTAGGCTATTTATGCTTTGATTGTGTTTCACACTTAATCTCGCACTTGCCCTTATCTTAATTAGTGCTCTAGTTGGTTTGATTTTTGTTTATTCTTATTTTCTTATATCAATTTTGCTTCCGCCCTGTACATATGGTTACGTCACTCTTACGTGACGACCAGCGTGCCCTGATTTAGGTCGGGGTGTGTTATTTTTATTCCTCTTCATATTCTATTAATTTTGTATGCCCAAACTTAGCCTGTCATGGGATTGTATGTTGCTTGCACTGGAGCTAAATTTACCTGATTCTTTTAGCTCTTTGTTTGGAGACTGATTTTGTCAATTTTAAAACTAAATGTGGTCTACAACCCTTGACTGCAAATGTCCTAAGATCGACCGAAAGATGCTAAAATCAATCGTGCACACACACACACACACACACACACACACACACACACACACACACACATATATATATATGTATATGTATAAATATCTAGGATGCGTTCAAATCAAAATTCTAAAAGACGTTAGGAGCTAGTCGGGCGACGGGCTAGGGCGTAACGCCTAGGCAGACTAAACGGATTTAATTAAATTTATTATTTAAAATATAAATAAGTGGCTACTTACACTCTAAAAAATAAAAACTATACTTGTATTGAGAATTTAGGAAAGTTAAAACTTAAAACTTAAGCCATATTTCCATCATTACAGACAAATGCAACAAAAAATAAGAAAAACCAAAAACCAAAATTGAAAATTGACTAATTTAGTAGGTTATTCAGAAAAAACCTTGTAATTTAATTAAAAATAAATATAAACAATGGAACTGCCTAGCCTCCACCCAGCCCTTCTAGCCCGCCTAGCCCCTACCCGATTTTTCTCCACGTTTCAGCCTAAATTGCATCGATCCTCCACCGCCTAGCGTCTAGACGGCCGCTTAGGTCAATTTTGAGAAAATATGCACATAAAAGACAAATTTAGAGTTAGAAATTGTCCAATCTGATAGGTGATGAAGTGTAACTTGATAGGGATACTTGTGACGTATAATATGGAGAGAATGTGACCGGCACACGGAGTGGTACACCACGTATCATTATATAAATGGTGGGATAAGTGTGTTAAAATATTAATAACTTAAAAAATAAAATTTCTCATCACTTACATAAAAACACGTGATGTATCATCCGTATTCCCGTCATATTGAAAAATTTCTCTATCATATGCACCAGATCAAAAGCTCCAGAAGTTTTCTTTTCCCTTTGAATTTTGAAATGGACAAGGATTGTCTGCCCTCCCACTTTCGGTGCCCTTCCGTGCCCTCTTGTTTGTGTGGTCACGGTTAAGCCACGTCAACATTTTATATCACTATTCATTTTTGTCTTATTATCTTTATAAAAAAAATAATATAAAATATTGACGTGGCTTAACCGTGATCATACAAAACAGGAGGGCACCGGAAGTGGAAGGGCAGACAATCCTTGTCCTTTTGAAATACCTAGTGGAGGTCTTACCTCCATAGTCCACTAAACAGTCCAATAATAACAATTTATTAATTAAGTATAATTAAATATGATTTGAACAGATCCTAATAAAATATTTCTGAAACTTCGGTGGCCTCTCTGCAAAGGACACGAATAAGGTTTAATATGTAATTAAATAATAAAGAGACAATGAAGCACTGCTTTCTCTGTTTCGTATTCTGAAATGCTAGAAATCTCTAATACAACTAAAATATATCAATGTCAAATATCATATCAGTCCAGTAACATTTGAAAGTTTCCTTTTGGCACCTAAAAAAAGCATTATGAAATATTAATTCATTAAAACAAATGAGCGATGAGGTATGACTTAATCACGTTGGAGACATATTTTTAGTCATGCCCCATGAACTCAATTTTAATTTAATTTTGTTCTTTGTAATTCAAAAATCATCAATTTATTCTCTGAAACTCAAAGTTAACTTCACTTTGCCCTTTATAACTCGATTTTGATTTCATTTTGTCTCAGAAACTTGAAAGTTGTCTATATAAAACTCTAAATTCATTTCACATTACCTTAGATCTATTAATTCCTTATGTGAGTTTGATTTAGGTGCGCCAGGCTAATCAATTTCTTTTTTACTTTTTTCCATCTCTTCAATTTCTTTTTAACTTAATATTCTCTTATTGTTTGATGTTCATGCATAATGGAGATTTATAATCAAAGTTATTGCACATGTGACATAGTCTTATTAGGTATTAGGCCACACATATGTTTTAGAAGGTGACCTATAAGTTGCAGAGAGAAGATCACAAGTCAAAGTGGAATAAATTTTTGAGTTACAGTGAGCAAAGTTGACACACCCCGACCTAAATCAGGGCATGCTGGCCGTCACGTGAGAGTGATGTAACCATGTGCACAGTGCGGAAGCAAAATTGATATAAGGAAATACGAATAAACAAAAACCAAACCAACTAGAGCACTAATTAAGATAAGGGCAAGTGCGAGATTAAGTGTGAAACACAATCAGAGTATAAATAGCCTAAATGCAGTCCGACTGTACAAGTACTAATTATACAACACCCAAATGTGATCCTACATTTATGATGTTCTGTCAGAACCACCGTCGAAATCCCCAAGAGCCACCAAAGCACTTCTACCTAAAACTTGGAGGGGCGCAAAACAAAAAGTGTGAGTGGGAAAAAACAAAGCTTTTCAAAATCATTTCTCAAAAGTTCTAACCCCTCGCCGTAAAACCTGTATAATTTCCCAGAAATATAATATATGCTATATCAAAAATCCTGCTCAGGATGAAAATCCATAGAAATATACCATGCCAAAGTATCTTAATGAAATGCCATAAGTAATCCAACTAAAATATATCAATGCCAAATATCATATCAGCCGGATCCAACTAACGCTACTTGCACGGCTGAGTATTAAGCTCATAACCAATCTCAATCATATCAAATTATGTACACGAGTCGGAACCACCTACAGTGGTCTGTAAGACAATACTAGGTGTAAAATAAATATGCTCTAGTGCTACAATCACGTGAAGACTGTGCGAATGATCGCGGGTCATCTACGAGTCGGAACCACCTATTGTGGTCTGTACGACAAGCCTGTGCACCTAACTTGGATCCAAGGTGAGCATATGGTGCGGGAGGTGAACATCACGTGAAGGACTGTGTCCTAACTCTGGGCGGGAGCACTAACACCGGGGTGCAGGTTTATGAGCTCTCAATACATCACATAATATCTCGCATAACTGAAGTAATCTCATATCTTTAATTTATGAACTTACTTGGCACTTACATGTGCGTCCGCAACACCAATCATAAACATATGCAACAACTAATGCATAAATAAAATAGGCAGATACTTAGCATGGCATTTCAAAACGTATACTCATTCAAATTCATTTTCTGGGAAAAATCTCAAGTATATAGGTATTTACGGAAAACCAAAAGCCCACTCACTGATATGTCGAAGGGTCATCGCCTCCGAGCCTCGATTGATGGCGTTTGTCCTCCGGATAGGTCTCACCTATATGTGAAATAACTAAATAAACGTTATTTAAGGCACATACACAAAACTAGGAAATAATTTCTCATACATTGCTCAGATGTGGTATTTGAATATACCACCATGACCTACTCAACCTCAGGAACATCCCCATATTTTTAGAAAAAAATTCTGAGCACTCACGTATTGGCCAAAGCACAGCCAGACGCGCGGCTCATGCACAGGCACGTGCCTGGCACACGAAACGGATTCCCTAACAGCGTTAGGGAATATTTAATTAAAAAACAGCATATGCCGTTAAAGTTACCTGACAGCGTCAGAATATTCTGTCAACTTTGACGGAATATTCTTCGTATTCTTCCTTGGTTCGCCGGAGTTCGGCGCTGGTGCCGCTGCGATCGCCGGAAACTGGAAAAATATTGAAACCTTCATATCTTCTTCATTTCTTAACCAAACTTCATTAAATTTGTCTCAAAATGAAGCTTACAATGAGTAGAACAAAACCTTACCAATTTTTAGCCCTAAAACCCACGGAATCTCACCAGAGAAACCTCGATAATCCAGCTAAAACTGCAACTCGTCGAACCCGAGTCTCCCGACGTCTAAATCAGTCCAAAGTTACTCCCCGAGCTTCGTGAAGATGTTTTAAGGCTTCTTATGTCCTTAAAACTCGCTGAAAGGTCCACGTTTACGACTGCATGAACAATGTGCACAATCGGGGCTCCCTGGTTCTCGGATTTTCGAAGGTTTCACGTCCAACAAATGGCATAAATGAGCTCCTGGACTTGCAAGGAACACATAGACCATTTCCCCAGCTTCGATCCGTGACTGGAAGTGAAGGTTTGAAGTTTGTCTGTACGCTTGTACGGAAAATTGATAAAAATCGAGAGAGGGAGAGAGAGGGTCAACGGGACTGGTTGGTGTGTGTGTGGTCCAGATTTGGGTTACTAACAACCACTAAAACCACTAACTTTAAGTTCCAAAACTTAGGAACTAAATAGATTAGTCTATAACCCAAACTCAAACCACAACACTATATAATGAGCTCAACGTCCAAGGGCAATTTAGTCATTTCACGTCATCGATAAAAATAATTCAGGACGGGTTGTGACAACTTTCCCTCCTTAAGGAAATTTCATCCCCGAAATTTTCCATACAATAATTACAATCCGCTAATAATCATAAAACAACCTTGGATACATATATCTCATCCGATCCTCTATCTCCCAGGTAGCTTCTTCCACCGACTGATTTCTCCATAAAACCTTCACTAGGCGCATTGTCTTATTTCTCAGAACTTTATCTTTCCAATCCAGAATAGTCACTGGCTCATCATCATAGGACAAGTCTGGATTAATTTCCATTGGTTGATGAGGTATCACATACGATGGATCTGAGATGTAATGACGAAGCAAAGAGACATGAAAAACATCGAGCACCTTGGACAACTCTGGAGGCAACTCAAGCCTGTAAGCAACCTCACCGACTCGCTCGGTGATCAGATACGGTCCAATGTACCTAGGACTCAGCTTGCCTTTCTTTCCAAACCGTACTACACCTTTCCACAGTGATAGCTTCAGAAACACCCAATTGCCTACATTATACACCTGGTCAGTGGCATGTCTGTCTGCTATACTCTTCTGTCGATCCTGAACATTCTGCGTAGTCTCGTCCACGATCTTAGGGCCCACCAAAACTCTTTCACCAACCTCCGACCAACATAAGGGTGTATGACAAGATTTACCATATAGTGCCTCAAATGGTGACATACCAATAGTTGAATGAAAGCTGTTGTTGTAGGCAAATTCCATTAAATCCAACCGCTTATGCCAAACGTCACCAAACTGCAATACTGAAGATCTCAGCATATCTTCCAACGTCTGAATGGTCCTCTCTGATTGTCCATCTGTTTAAGGATGATATGATGTACTATAAAATAATCTCGAACCAATAACTTCCTGGAATGTTATCCAGAATTTAGAAGCAAACCTAGGATCCCGATCCGAGATACTATTAACTAGAATCCCATGGTACTTCACAATATTCGATATAAATAATTTAGCTAATCGGCTTAAAGGATATTTCTCCCTCACATGAATAAAATGTGCTGACTTAGTAAACCGATCAACTATCACCCAAATGCCATCATAACCATTCTGTGTACGAGGAGGCTTGTACACAAAATCCATAGTAATATTTTCCCATTTCCATTGTGGTACGGGAATTGGCTACATCAATCCAAAAGGCTTCTTTGTTTCTGCTTTGACTTGCTGACAAATGACACACATACTCATATATTCAGCAATTTCTCTTTTCATACCCGGCCAATAATAAAATGGTCGAATAGTATGATACATTTTTGTACCTCCTGGATGCATTGCATACGCTGAAATATGTGTTTAATCAAGAATTGCTTTCTTTAATTCCATATTATTCGGCACATACATCATACTCTCTTGCATAAGCATGTCACCAGTTTCTCGAATTCTGAAGTCTTTATTCTTCCCCCGATTCCTTGCTTGAATTATTTCCTGGGTCTCTTCATCATCCATCTGGGCTTCAAGTACACGATCAATTAAAATTGGCCTGACTTGAAAATTTGCAAGTAAGGCTTCCTCTTGATCTTCCACTCCTAATTTCACTCAAGTGGATCTTAAATCCGCAAGAAGAGGAACATGACAATCATAAATGGCATTAAGTCTAACTGGAGTTTTCCTACTAAAAGCATCAGCCACTACATTCGCACGACCAGGGTGATACTCAATCGTGCAATCATAATCACTGAGCAATTTTATCCACCTCCGCTGCCAAAGATTAAGATCCATCTGAGTAAAAAGATACTGAAGACTCTTATGATATGTGAAGATCTTACATTTCTCACCATAAAGATAATGTCTCCAAGTCTTCAAATCAAAGATGATAGCTGCTAACTCCAGATCATGAGTAGGATAATTCATCTCATGAGGCTTCAATTGTTGTGAAGCATAAGCAATCACCCTACCATGTTGCATCAACACATAACCCAGACCATTTAAAAAAGCATTATTGTAGACCTCAAAAGTACCACTATCATCTGGGAGTGCCAAAACAGGTGCATGAGTGAGATAATACTTCAACTGCTGAAAACTTTGCTCACAATTACCATCCCACTCAAACTTAATTTCTTTTCTAGTCAACCTCGTTAATGGTAAAGCAATGATTGAAAAATACTTAACAAACCGTTTATAATAGCCTGCTAGGCCAAGAAAACTCCGTACCTCGATGACGGTTTGTGATTGTTCCCAATTCTCCAAAGCCGCCACTTTCTGAGAATCCACCTAAATACCTTGAGCAGAAATGTCATGTCCAAAAAATGCTACTTGATTCAACCAAAATTGACATTTGCTAAACTTAGCATACAACTGATGTTCCCTTAATTTCTTCAACACCAAAGTAAGATGTCGAACATGCTTTGATTTAGACTTAGAGTATACCAGAATGTCATCAATAAAAACAATGACAAACCTGTCTATATATGGCTGGAATACTTGATTCATCAAATCCATGAAAGCTGCTGGTGCATTCGTTAATCCGAATGGCATCACCAAAAACTCATAATGACCATAACGAGTCCTGAAAGCAGTCTTAGGGACATCCTCACTGCTGATCTTCAACTGGTAATAACTAGACCTCCAATCAATCTTAGAAAACACACAGGCACCTCGAAGCTGATCAAACAAATCATCTATACGCGGCAACGGATAACGGTTTTTAATTGTTACCCAATTTAATTGCCTATAATCAATACATAGCCTCAAAGTCCCGTCTTTCTTCCTTACAAACAAAACTGGAGCTCCCCAGGGTGAAGTACTAGGCTGAATAAAACCTTTATCGATTAATTCCTGCAACTGGACTTTCAATTCCCACAATTCAGCATGAGCCATTCTATATGGAGTAAAAGATATAAGATTCGTACCTGGAAGCAAATCAATAGTGAACTCCACATCTCGATTTGGCGGCAATCCAGGTAAATCATCAGAGAATACATCAGGAAAATGCCTGACTACTCGAACATCCTCCACACTACTACAAGCAACATCATTTAGCATTACATGAGCTAAATATCCCTGGCAACCTTTTGAAAACAACCTTTTTGCTCTTACAGCATAAATAACACCATGCCTCACCCCACTACGTTCACCCACAAAAGTAACTTCAGGTAATCCAGGACGATGGAAAGTAACTGTTTTCCCGTAACAATCAATATTGGCACGATTATAGTGCAACCAATCTATGCCTAAAATCACATCAAAATCAACAATATCTAACGGGATAAGATTAGCTGGCATAACCACCTCCTTCACCATCACTGGACATCCTGGATATACACAATCAACGTAACATCTCTCCCCTCTAGGCATAGCAAACTCTAAATCATACCCTAGAGGCGTAGGATGAGGTTGTGTCACTTGAGCAAATGTATGAGAAATGACAGAATGCGTAGCACCACAATCAATTAACACTCTAGCAAAGTGACCAAGGATGTTTAACGTACCCATGATCAAGTCCGGATGATTCTGAGCATCCTGCAGAGAGATATTGTTAATACGTCCCTGGGCTTGTTGTCGTCCCCCACGACCTTTATTAGCTTGATTACCTCGTCCCTGCACACTTCGTCCCTGACTTGGCTAACCAGATTGCCTTGAAGATCCCGCACTACTAGAAGTAATCTTTACTTGCTGGGGCTGTCCTCCCTGATACCACTGAGATCCACCAGCTGGAATGGGAGGATACGACATATACCCTCCAGGATACTGAGAATACTCGCTCTGGTAATAAGGATCCTGCGAATACTGATACTGCCCTGAAGCATAAGGAGCGGTATCGCCCTGATAATGGTAATCACCACATCGACCCATCTGACCATAACTACCAGACCCTGGAACTTGCTGGATTTGCGCTGGTGGTGGCATAGAAGGCTGCTGGGGCCTCTGTTGATTTTGGGGAGAATTTATAGCTCTATGTCCCACCTGCCCACAAGTAAAACATCCACTGCTGCCTCGCCTACACTCTCCAAAATGCCTATTATTACATCTACGGTATAAATGAGCAATTCCTCTTCCAGTATCTCCCTGCCTCTGGAATCTAGGACCTCCTGAAAATCTACCACATCTCTTCTGACCAGTGGCACTAAAACCTTCGCTAAAAGAATTGGAACTAGTTCCACTTCTCTTAAAGCTCTGAGTCTTGCGAGGTCCTTGAGAATATTGACCATTATCTTTATCATCTTTCATCTGATTCCCATCATTTTCTTCCTCCTCACTATCGCTGGGCATATTATCTTAATCTTCAATTCGCAGCAGAACCTCATAAAACTCATGATAAGTAGCACAGGAAGCTGTGGTCGCCATAGAACGCCACTTCCTTTTAGTACCCAATCTGAAACGACGAAACATCTCAACCGGATTAGTAGCAACCTCCGGATGATAACGAGATAAATCAATAAATCTCATGTAGTACTCGTTAGCCGTCATCTTCCCCTGCTTCAGATTTGTAAACTCTTGTTTCTTACGATCTATATACTCAGGAGGAATAAATATCTTATGAAATAACTGCTTAAAAACTTCCCAATCAGCAGTTTCTTCGGGTGACAACTGATAGGACTCATGTCTCCACCAGGATGCAGGCTGCTCCCCTAAAAACCAAGTAGTCGTCTTAACCCACCTATCTCCCGGAAGATTTCCATGTCTATTCATCAAACGGAAAGTCTTCTCAAGATGATTAATCCACTTCTCTTCTCCTTCAGACCCTTCATTACCCATAAAATGATTCAACTTCAAATTATGAACAGTCTCAAGAGGTGTCCTTTAGGGAGGACGAAGAGAAGACTAAATAGCATTAGCAATAACTTCCCCTAACTGAGCAATATTGGGGAAACTAGGCTCAACAGAAGGACGTGAATCTCTATGAGGTGGCATAGTTCTGACAGAAGACATCAAAATAATTAGAAAATTCACAAGATATGCAGGACTGCAAACCTAGGCTCTGATACCAAACTGACACACCCTGACCTAAATCAGGGCATGCTAGCCGTCACGTGAGAGTGACGTAACCATGTGCACAGTGCGGAAGCAAAATTGATATAAGGAAATACGAATAAACAAAAACCAAACCAACTAGAGCACTAATTAAGATAAGGGCAAGTGCGAGATTAAGTGTGAAACACAATCAGAGCATAAATAGCCTAAGTGCAGTCCGACTGGACAAGTACTAATTATACAACACCCAAAGGTATCCTACATTTATGATGTTCTGTCAGAACCACCGTCGAAATCCCCGAGAGCCACCAAAGCACTTCTACCTAAAACTTGGAGGGGCGTAAAACAGAAAGTGTGAGTGGGCAAAAACAAAGCTTTTCAAAATCATTTCGTTTCTCAAAAGTTCTAACCCCGCGCCGTAAAACCTGTATAATTTCCCAGTAAAACCTGTATAATTTCCTAGAAATATAATATATGCTATATCAAAAATCATGCTCAGGATGAAAATCCATATAAATATACCATGCCAAAGTAGCTTAATGAAATGCCAGAAGCAATCCAACTAAAATATATCAATGCCAAATATCATATCAATCGGATCCAACTAACGTTACTTGCAAGGCTGAGTATATAGCTCATAACCAATCTCAATCATATCAAATTCTGCACACGAGTCAGAACCACCTAAAGTGGTATGTATGACAAGACTATGTGTAAAATAAATATGCTCTAGTGCTACGATCACGTGAAGACTGTGCGAATGATCGCGGGTCACCTACGAGTCGGAACCATCTAATGTGGTATGTACGACAAGCATGTGCACCTAACTTGGATCCAAGGTGAGCATATGGTGCGGGAGGTGAACATCACGTGAAGGACTGTGCCCTAACTCTGGGCGGGAGCACTAACACCAGGGTGCAGGTTTATGAGCTCTCAATACATCACATCATATCTCGCATAACTGAAGTAATCTCATATCTTTAATTTATGAACTTACCTGACACTTACATGTGCGTTCGCAGCATCAATCATAAACATATGCAACTACTAATGCATAAATAAAATAGGCAGATACTTTGCATGGCATTTCAAAACGTATACTCATTCAAATTCATTTTCTGGGAAAAATCTCAAGTATATAGGTATTTACGGAAAACCAAAAGCCCATTCACTGATATGTCGAAGGGTCGTAGCCCCCGAGCCTCGATTGGTCGTCCTCCGGATAGGTCTCACCTATATGCGAAATAACTAAATAAACGTTATTTAAAGCACATACACAAAACTAGGAAATTACTTCTCATACATTGCTCAAATGTGGTATTTGAATATACTACCATGACCTACTCAACCTCAGGAACATCCCCATATTTAAAAAAAAAAATTATGAGCACTCACGCGCCGGCCAAGGCACTGCCAGACGCGCATCTCACGAGCAGGCATGTGCCTGGCACACCAAACGGATTCCCTAACGGCGTTAGGGAATATTCCGTTAAAAAACAGCATATGCCGTTAAAGTTACCTGACGGCGTCAGAATATTCCATCAACTTTGACGGAATATTCTCTTCCTTCTTCCTTGGTTCGCCGGAGTCCGGCGCCAGTGACGCTGCCATTGCCGGAAACTGGAAAAATATTGAAACCTTCGTATCTTCTTCATTTCTTAACCAAACTTCATGAAATTTGTCTCAAAATGAAGCTTACAACGAGTAGAACAAAACCTTACCAATTTTTAGCCCTAAAATTCACGGAATCTTGTCGGAGAAACCTCGATAATCCGGCTAAAACTGCAACTCGTCGAACCCGAGCCTCCCAACGTCTAAATCACTCCAAAGTTACTCCCCGAGCTTCGTGAAGATGTTTTAAGGCTTCCTATGACCTTAAAACTCGCTGAAAGGTCCACGTTTACGACTACATGAACAGTGCTCACGATTGGGGCTCTCTGGTTCTCGGATTTTCGAAGGTTTCACGTCCAACAAATGGCATAGATGAGCTCTTGGACTTGCAAGGAACACAGAGACCACTTCCCTAGCTTCGATCCGTGATTGGAAGTGAAGGTTTGAAGTTTGTCCGTACGCTTGTACGGAACATGGATGAAAACCGAGAGAGGGAGAGATAGAGAGGGTCAACGGGATTGGTTGGTGTGTGTGTGGTCCAACTTTGGGTTACTAACAACCACTAAAACCACTAACTTTAAGTTCCAAAACTTAGGAACTAAATAGATTAGTCTATAACCCAAACTCAAACCACAACACTATAAAATGAGCTCAACGTCCAAGGGCAATTTAGTCATTTCACGTCATCGATAAAAATAATTCGGGACGGGTTGTGACAAAAGTAAAATTAAAATAAAATTTTAGATGACGCAGCTAAAAATAAGCTTATTTTTAAAGCATGACGCGACATTTTACGTGTTTTTGTATTAATTAAGGAATACTAAAAATTTTATTTGTTCTCCAATTATATTAAGATACATAATGTATTGATTTGTATTTCGAATGCATGAATACATCTCCCTTCACGGTCGGGCTCATTTTGTAGTTGGCAACATGACCGACTTTATATTGATGTTTAGAGTGACACGAAACACTAGGGTCATGTTCCAAAATGTCAATCTCACCTAGAAGGCTAGAACAAGAACATGCACGATACAACAAAATAAAGCGAAGAATAAAGATGGTGAAAAACCAAAATGAAATTTGTGGTGGAGGGACCACTCAATTTCTCTAACAAAATCAATCTACTAGCAACTAGGAATACAGTAAGTATAAGATTGAGGAAGAGTTGCTCTCAAGATACTTTGACACCGATTTACGAATTTTTGTTTACGATCACAACTCTTTATATTATAGATAACTTTGTACAGATTATGTCTGCCAAAAATCAATTTAAAATAATGCTATCTAGCAAATCAATTTTAGCAAATAGACAGACGGTTGTAATATTTTTACCCTATTCGACAATTTGTTTTTATCCAATTCAATTATTAAACGATCTCATATTTCATTGATTTTTTACAGTGATGATCTTTACAAAGTAAATTATGATATGAACGGTTATAAGCACAAACTTCTGTGAATCGATAAGTTCGGTAAAATTTTGGTGAAGAAACCTAAGGATCCAAATTGCACCCAAAATTACTAAAGTTTGCGATGAAATATCTATAAAATCTCCTAGTTTTGTCAATTATTGAACCAGAATACCAAAGTTCTATCAAAATTATTAATATAGCCAAATTTTCAAAAAATGTACAGGAAATTAAAAAAAACGTACAAAAAATACATAACTGGTACTTCTTGCAAGAAGCCTTTTAAATGCTTTTGAAACTCGGATACATTTTATCTAAAACAATTTCAATCATTTTAAAAACATTTCCAAACAAACCCTACATCCCTAGAATATGTCACCCATGGAAATCTAGTTCCTCCCAAATTGGTCACGACACTCACCACCACGGAAATCTAGTTCCCTCCCAAATTGGTCACAACACTCACCACCGTGTCTAAAGGAGCAAGTTCCACAAATGGGAAACGGAAGCAAACATAACAAGCACATGGATCCAATCCAAAAGATCTACCATCATAAAATTCACTCTAAAATCCAAATAAATTGAATAGTAATTTAACTGCTCAGAGACAAGTGTGGAATGTTGTAGCCTACAAATTCTGTACATGAAATATTCTTTCTGTCTTTCTAATGCTTGTTTTGGCAATGGACTCCCCCAAAAGACACAAAATTTGGAACTTAAAACATAACAAATTAAGAAATAATGAACCCTAAACAATCAATTGGATAAAAGGGAAAAGAAGCTGCTTCAAATTCCTAACTTCGATCAAATGGTGGGTGCTTATATTTCACTGATCTCACCCTCTTTACATAAACCAACATCTATCACCATGGTCCCCTTCTTCGACTCCATGATTCTGCAACAATTTCGCCTCGGAGACTGCCCAAAAACAAAGCAATTGAAAACGCGTTACTGAGAGTTTTTGTTTTGGTCGTATCACAAGACAACAGAGGAAGAGTACAAGGTCTTGAAAATACTTACTCTATCCCATAGGTGCGGGTCAGGCTTCTTATGAACCTCGACTTTGTCGAGATTGGAAGGATTAGCCATCTTCCACTTGCAGTGGGGATGAGGGGTACGATGCTGGACATACTCGCTGATTGTTGAATTCGTTGTCGCATTAAACCTTACCTTTGACAAGTAATAGACAAAAGGTTTCTGGCATGGGTTTCGGCTGACTGGACGAGTGTTGAATGCATATGCTGTGTAATCTGCCCTTCTGTACCAATTCAAAAACGTCCGGGAAGGCATTTCCATCTCGCGGGGTGAAAAGACTCCCCGAAAAATTTGAACAGCAAAGCCCCATGAAACTGAAATGGTCCAGCTCTTTGACTTGTCGTAGCAGATGGATTGTTGTATGATTCCCGCTGAGTCCAGCTTCACTGGTATAAAAAGCCGCTGAAGGGCTTGAATACGGGTCACATTGGGGAAGATGGGCTCAACCACATCCAGGTGATGCATTGTCACTAAGGGTGCCACTGGGTGTGCTGCAAGGAGCCCGAACAGGTTTCCGTACACATCATACTGAGAGCCATCAATATGAAAGAAACGTACAGTAAGTTCACACCAAATCTATCTAAAAAAATCTACAATTTAACCATAAAGAAAAAAAAGAACGTTACAAAGAATAATATAGAAGTGAGACTGCTATTTATTCACACTCAACCCCTCAAACGAGAACAACATTGGAAACGGCAGTGGAGGATCTTGCTCTATTAGTACACAAAATGGAAGAACCCTTAGCAGAAAATTGGAAATTTATACTCGATTTCTTTTTAACCAACGCATACCCAACTACTGGTTTACCCAACTAAATGCCAATGAGACTACATGTTTCACAATTTGTGCTGTGCGGGCAACAAAAGTAGGACGGCTTGAGAAAGTAACTCATGAGGAAGAAGAGACTAGTGGCTTGAAAATGAGGGGTCCCAATTTACCATTGTAGAACAAGGTGTTCAACCTAAACCTAGATTCTCCTTAAAAATTAAGGAAACAAATTAAGAAATACAATCCCACATTAAATAATGAACTGCATTACAACAACAACAACACCACTGCGCTCTATATTATGCCAAGTCTTCTGTTAGATCCAAGTACTCCAAGTCTTTTTTTAGAGTCTTTTTTCAAGTCTTCCTATACCGTAATCGCATCTTTTAACTAGAGCATCTGTATGCCTTCATTTCACATGTGCAAACCACCTGGACCGATTTTCTTGATGCAAAACTAAATCTACATTCGTTCGATGCAAAAGCTAAATCTACATTTGTTGGATGCAAAAACTAAATCTACATTCTTTCGATGCAAAACATATATCGGTTTAACCTAAAGCTCGCAACAAATCCACCATCGTCTGCCATAATTCAATGTATTATAGGAGAAATTAAAAAAAAAAAAGGACCACAAAGTTTTAACCTTTTTCACCTCAACAGACTGCCCACATAAATGGGGCTGGGTAAAACTTAAGCTTTACTCATTCAATTGGACCTGGATTGTCTGTCATCCCCATCCCATATCCTTCTCACCCCCTTCTATTTATGTGGTCACGGTTAAGCCACATCAACATTTTATATTCTCATTACTTTTTGTCTTATTATTTCTATAAAAAAAATCAATATAAAATGCTGACGTAGCTTAACCGTGACTACATAAATAAGAAAGGATGAGAAGGGTATGGGATGGGGAGGGCAGACAATCCAGGTCACATTCAATTGTCTAGTCAGGACACTGCTCACTCACTCACTCACTCAAGGAGCGTGGCGTGCACGGACAGCTACTGTGTAGTTGCATGGTGAGCTGCGAGACAAAAACCCGGTCTAACCTCTTATTTCACGTGGGGCCCAGCGCGTCGTCTTCGTAACCGAGCATTAACAGCATTGAGCAAATCACCCGCCTAGTGAACCGACAGAACGAACCGGCCCAACCAACTAAATTACTCTCAGCCTCAGATTTCCCGAAACCGGAAAGTAACGTAATCGGGAATTATCGAACTAAGAAGATGATTAAACATTAATTAACTCGACAATACTTATCGAACTAAGAAGATTATTAAACATCAATTAACTCGATAATACTTAATTAATCAAGGAACGCTAATTAATTGTAGTTCCAGAACTCAATGCAAACACTAAGAGCCAAACCGACACTGACCCAAGTCGTGTTTCGGTCAATATCTCGGCCGAAACTCTTTAGTTTCGGGAGTTGCCGGGTGTAATTCGTAGTTGTCATTGCAGGAAATCGAGCAGGGTTTTCAAATTTGAAAAAACCCAGATAAATTAAAGCCAAATTACGACTAATTAAGGCAAAAACAAATCAAATTAAGCACCCACCGACAGATTAGAGTACGGACCTGGTGAAATCCGAGTTCTTTAGTGAGTGGGACGCCGAGTTCCGCCATGCACGCCTGCATTCGGTCGTCGGAGCCGTAGAGTCCTGGGTACCTCTGAATGCACCGGTCCTGCATTTTGCTCAGCGCCAGCGCCAGCGGGTAGCTGATGGCGAAGCCGCCGCCGCCGTACGCCATGCCATACGAGAAGAAAATGTTCTGCAGGTGGCTTTCTGATAAGCTCCCGATATAATAGTACTGCGTGTGGTCGTACTTCCTCAGGACCCGGACGAGGTTGTCGGTGATGAAAACGGTGTCGTCGTCGCCCATCACGAACCACCGCACGTCCTTGAGGCCAAGACGCAGCGTTTCGCTCACGATCCGGGATATCCGAATCGCGGACCGGTGGCCCTGTTTGTTGGTGTAGGTGAACTCGGAGGTGTCGCCGGAGATTTTAATCGGCGGGAGGCCGGCGCCTTCCGGGTTTTTATCCTCAACTTCGCGGTCCAGCCAGACTATCCCGCGCATCGACTTGGGCTTGTACCAGAGCTTGATGTAGTTCTTCCTCTGTTCCCAGAGCTTGGCGGAGGCGGCAATGCCGAAAACGATGTCGTTTATCTCCGTCGGCTGGTTTGCTTTATCGGGTTTTTGGGTTTTGAGCTGGAGAATCTGGGAAGTCCGATCTTGGGCGGTGGTGGTGTTGGCGGAGGAGGAGGAGATGCGGAGAGGGTTGAAGGGGTCGCTGTCGTCTGAGCAGGCGGCGCGTGAGGTGGAGACGAGCTTGAGAGTGTAGACGATGTAAGTGAGAGAGACGAAGAGGATGAGCCAGACGAGGAGTTTAGGGGTGGCTCTAGATTGGGAGCCGGGTCCAGGAATCGGGGTCCCTGTGGAGCTCCGCATCTGATCCCAAATCACTTTCTCTTGATCTTTCTGGCTCGCTTTCATTTTTCTCAACTCCCTCTCTCCCGCAAAGCTAAACCCTTTTCACTGCACTCTCTGTTGATTAAAAAAAAAATCACAGGTTTTGCAGCATTGGGTTTCCAAAAGGGTGTTCGATCTGCGGCGGTGAAAGATTGGGATTCAATGGGAGGGAAGAGGAGGAAGAAGATGACGATGGTGATGGTGATGGTGATGGTGTTGGGGTTGCAGAAGAGAGGTAAAGCTGAGAGCTTGCATTGCTTTGCTGCCAGGTTGCACAAATATTAATCTGTTTTTTTTCTCTATTTTTTATTATACTTATTTTTTTTGTTTAAATTTTTTTGTTCTTGTTTTTTTGTGTTAATATCAGAATTTGCCCCTCAAAGTTTTTAAGGTTTTTTCACTTTGGTCTTTCACTATTTTTTTGGTTAAAAATTGGCCGTCTTTTAATATATGCTTATAATGACCAAAAGTGATTTTCTTTACAAAAGTTGACTAAATAACATATGATTATTGTTATTTTTAGGGTTCTTGGGTAACCCATATACTTTGACAAGTCTTTTACTATTGGCATGTGACCTGCCTAAAAGTGAGTATGACTTAGAGATAAAACCAACAACACATAATCAACTGATGTGATTAAGCTCACTTTTAATAGTAGCACAACTTGGTTAATCTAACTACTCGTTTCGTTAATACATTGATTTCGAGTCGTTCCAAACATTTTTCTTGTTTACATAATTGCCACAACAATCCACTCCAACCAAGGAATTAGCTGAATTGAGTTATACTCGCCATTTACATCTTGTCGAATTTTGTAATTTGACTTGTCACAATTTCATCATTTAACATACCTTCAAATTTTTAGTGATCAACTTGGGACGACAAAATTGAGGATCAAAGTGAAACCACCACTAAAATTCAGGGGCCAAACTTTAATTACATCTTCTTTTTTATATTTCTCATTTGGGTCCCAAACATGGTGGGTCAGTCTTGGGTTGGGTTGGGTTAGGTCACTTGCTTTCAGGCTTGGATCATAGAGATCGGAAACTATTCTAATTATTTAAGATTCCACGTATCCAATGGCCTGAAATTTGTTTTATTTTTTAACTTTTCTAAAATTTGTTTTGTACACTAATCTAATTAATTTTTCTTCTTCTGCCAACCACTAATCTAATTAATTAAGTACGCTAATCATGTGGCTTGTCCTGACCCTAGTGGCTTGATCGCAATTACTAATGATAAGTGGCACTAGGCTTTAAAAGTTTACTATTTTATTATTATCTTTGATTTTTCAGGGAACACAACTTGGCTGCTCACATTTCAGAAAGAGGTCCTGCTTACACCTAATCTCAAGTGGACACGTGTCCAAGTTTTGATTATAAATTTGGACACGTGTCCACTCATGATTGGGTACAAGCAGGACCTCCTGCTGAAATGTTCAGCATCGAAGTCTATTCCTTTTTCAAGGAGAGGTTGCTACTCATGCAGTAATTGCTCGCAAAGTCTTAAACTTCTGTATTGTATATGATTTTGTACCTATGAAAATTTGGATACAAAAAGACTTAGTTTACAATTGACCCATTCCTTATGCACATCACATTGTTACGAACGGATAGTGTTATTAACACACTCATTTTTGTCTTCCATATATTTTTGTTGATTTTTAATCTTTGATCTTCTTCAATTTATTCAACCTGACGATTAGAAATTGAAAAAAAATGTGTGAATAACATTACCCATTACAAATTTACAAATTAACTATCAAAAGTACAAAAAAAAAAGATAAAAAATATATATAAAAAAAACTCAAAATTCAAGTTGAATTGAGAAATGACTTATAGAAACAAGTGGCTTGTAACTCAATTAGTTAAGAGTATTTACTCTTACACCTGAGGTCTCATGTTCAAATCTCCCTCTTTGTAGTTTAATATAGATATTCTATCGTATGTTAAAAATAAAAGACTTATATATAGAAAGAAGCCAAGTATTTTTTTCCTCTGAAAATAAGTAAAAAGTGGGATGCATAGAATTCAATAATTAATTGTACTAAGTTTAATTAATTTGAGTCCATAATTGTATCTAATCAAATACATTGCAATTAATACTTTTACCCTGTAAAAAAAAAAAACTAATACTTTTATGATGCTATAACATTGTATTTTACCATTTTCTTAAATTCATCAATACAAATGAAAACTTACAATTTTTTTAACCAAATGAAAACTTATAGTTTATTGCATCTCTATAATTTAGTGACATATTTTTATGTGGTTTAAATTTATATCATAATTTCATGTACAACAACAACGATCAAGTTTTATTCCGTTAAATGGGGTCGGCTGAATGAATCCTGAAACGCTATTGCGTTCGGTTTTGCTCCAAGTCTTGGTTAGCTCTAAATACTCCATATCTTTTCTTATAGTCTCTTTCAAAGTCTTCCCTAGGTCTTCCTTTACCTTTTTTTGCTCAGAACCTCCGTATCATAGTTGCATCTTCTAACCGGAGCATTGCTAGGTCTTCAGTTCATATTTCCAAACCATCTTAACCGATTTTTTCTCATCTTATCTTCAATTGCAGTTACTCTAACTTTACCTTGGATATCCTCATCTTAATCCCATCATTTTTCGTGTGCCGACGCATCCATGAAAGCATTCTCATCTCTGCTACACTCATTTTGTACGTGTTCCTTTTTTATCATCCAATATTCTATGTCATAAAGCATCGCTGACCTTATTGCTGTCCTATAAATGTTCCTTTAACTTTAATATCATAATTTCATGGACAATGCAGATTATTATATATAATGAAACATTAATGGTTGACTTAATTAATTTTGAATACCAAATCCACAAATCCAGGCCCTTGAAATTTGATCCAACGACTAAAAACAGGGCCCCCCTTTAAAAGTTATAATAACTTTAGCCGTTGGATCAAATTTCAAAGGTCTAGATTTGTGGATTTGGTGGAAAGGATTCAGAGAGGATCCATTTCCGGATCTGGATTACTGAAACAGGTAGATGATGTAAAATAAAAGCAATTGTTGGGGTTGCTTGTATTGAACATTAGAATCTATGAACTATAGAGAGTTGCTAGGTTCATCTAAATTCTAATTAATACTTGAAGTAAGTGAACTTCAATTTAGGATTAACTTCTTAATTGTTTGATACTTCTTTTAAAAAGATTTTAAAAAGCTAACTATATTTGTATAAAAAGTTAAAGAAAAAAAGAATAAAAAGGTTTAAGATTTGCTAGCTGTGGGTATGTGAGGAAGATCTTAGGTCATCTCCAACCAACCCAGCCAAAGGGTTATAGGGCTAAAAATAGCTCAATGACACGAAAACTGTCTCCAACCGAAGGTGCCTAAAGGGCTCATAGGCCCTACCAGGCCAAAAATGGGAAATCAGGCCAACCAGTTGGCCCAATCCAGCCAGCCAGCCAGCCCCGGGCTGGCCCAAAATTCAAATGCCAACGGCTACCTGGCGTTAACATGACGCTAGCTAGCTAGCAACGGCTAGCTGACGTCAAGTTACCGTTGGCTTTGAATTTTTTGTTTTTTTGTTTTTGGACAAAATTAAAAAAAAATCTAATTTTTTTTCCTATAACTACCTAAGTCATTAAAACACATTAAACAACATTAAACAAAATTAAACAACATTAAACAACATTAAATAACATTAAACTTAAATATCATTAAACAAGATAATCTCCACCCTAGTACTACTTGGGGGAGTTATTCAAATTTAAGCAACATGAAACTTTAACAACATAAAACTTAAACGCCTCCTCCATGCTTTTTCTAGCCCAAAGATGTGCAACAAGATCTTGTTGTAGGTACTTGTTTGTGGCACGCGAACGTATCATCCTATGGTGCCTCATATACTCATTTAAAGAGATATTTCCAGTTCTTGGATCCAAAGGCAAATTAGGCCCATTATATATTTTTTCAAGAGCCCTCATTGACCTATTTGGATCATCTTGGTTGTCATTAGACTCTCCATCAATATAGCCATCTCGCTCATCCTTCACAATCATGTTGTGTAATATGATGCACAACATCATGATGGAGTTCAATTTATCTCGACTCCACCCTCTTGCTGGTTTCTTAATGATCTTCCACCGTGCTTGTAGAATACTAAAAGCTCTTTCAACATCTTTCCAATATGCCTTTGAGTGTAAGGTAAACCACCTTTGGGCCCTATCCACAGGGTTTCCAATTGCTTGGACAAGTGTCACCCAGTTCGGGTAGATGCTATCTGCCAAATAATACCCTATATTGTACTGACGCTCGTTGATGTAGTAGTCAAGTTGAGGGTGATTTACCCTCCGTCAGGTTATTAAAGAATGGTGAACGCCCAAGTACTGTAATGTCATTTTGGGATCTTGGGACTCCAAAGAAAGCATGCTAGATCTATGTGTCAAACGAGGCAACCACCTCTAACACAATAGTTAGCTTTCTTGATCTTTCGCTAAAGCTTCATTGCCATCCAGTGGGACAACTCGTCCACGACCAATGCATGCAATCTAATGACCCTATCATGCCTGGAAATCCACGACATTTAGCTTTGTGAAGGAGCCGATCCAGATCTGCTTGATTTGGTTTATGGAGGTACTCCTCTTTGTAAATCTAAACAACTGGGTGACAGAATTTAGCAAGATTATCAAGGCATGTAGACTCAGACATACCATATGTATCATCCATCGCATCAGCTGGGGAGGCATAGGCCAGCATTCGGAGTGCAATAGTAACCTTTTGACGAGGTGAGAAACCAGGGTGGCCCTGCTCTGTCCAGTTTCTGTCGAAAATATGGATTGACATGTTGGACATCATGAAGTAAACACTCAAAGACATGATGCCTCATCTGGAAGCAACGTCTGAAATCCTCTTCGGTGTACATTGAGTTGGGGTTGAAGTAGTTGTTCATCAGAGTCTCATGCGCCATCTCTCATTTTGTGGTTTGTAAGAACTACTAGTAATAGAGCCACCTTAGTTAGGTTGTTCTTCAGTTGTCTCACACGCCATGACCCCAACCATTGCTGCCATATATGTTGTGTTGCGCCATGCTTTATCTTCTTCATCGGACTCCTCATCTTCTCGTCTCATATGCGCCCACTTATCTTCCAATTCGGAATTGGATAAGGACTCCCAGTTGGAATGCGAAGAGGATCCAAAGTTGGAATTCATTGCAAACTTGAATTGAAAGAGATATTGGAAAGGGCAAAGATGAAGGTGTGTGAATTATACCCCAATATCCACCTTATTTATGGACATTGGAAGCTGAATATAAGAAGTGTCACGCAGATAAAAATTCTATCTAAAATTTGCACAACCAATTACATCTCGACACGTGGCACTCGAAATCCTATCTGAAAAATTATTGAGATTACATATCGACAAGAAATCTGGAGAGTTACTCACTTTAGCGACACATGTCACTCGAAATCCTATCCGAAAAATTATTGAGGTAGTTTAATTTAAGTAACAATATTAATTCAATTAAAATAATAAATTATGTTTAGCCTATGGCCCTTTGGCCCCTCAGTTGGGGATGAGTTTTTGTCATAGAGCTATGTTTGGCCTATGACCCCCTCGGTTGGAGATGGTAAGAATATGGCCTGACATTGTTCATTAAAATATTAATTTCTTGGAGGGCTATAGGGCTAAAGATAGCCATCTGGCCCTCCTTTGGTTGGAGATGGCCTTAAGTCTTCCCCCTTAACCTCTTGGGTAAACTAGCTATCACCCTTCATTGAGTTTAGCTCACAAATTGTTTGTATTAGTAGAGGTTATTAGAAGTAACGTTTGAAAGATAAAAATAGTAGAACGATAGCGTTGATTAGTTAAATAGTTAGTTGTTAGAATGAGATAAAATCGACGGAGATTAAACCAAAATACAAACATAATTGATTTTCATTATCGCAGTAAAACGCTACTTACAATATAAAACTAGTTAATTAAAGCTTACCGTGTATGTCATTGAGATTATTTACCATTTTTTAATTATAAAATAGACTATGTCTTTGAGATTATTTACCATTTTTTAATTATAAAATAGACTAGCTACTAGGGAAAGACCAGAAGGGATCCTCTCTGAATCATTTCCACCAAATCCACCAATCCGGGCCTTTAAAATTTGATCTAACGGCTAACGTTATTATAACTTTTAAAGGGGGCCCCTGTTTTTAGCCGTTAGATCAAATTTTAAGGACCCGAATTGATGGATTTGATGGAAGAGATCCGGCGAGGATCCCTTTCCGACCAGAAAGGGCAAGCACTACTTAACTCAGTCAAATCAAATGGCTGTCGTAAATCAAATGGTTGTCGTTTTCCTAAACCTAAACCAACTCAGTGACTCAGTCCATAACATTGTGCACATCTTGTTGATTTCAGGTGGCAATAATGTAGAACGAATGGTACAAGAACAACATGATAGAATAACAACATCCACCATTTGTGGATTTGAACTCTCAACTTTGATTTAGCTTCATAATTAATACGTTGTTTAAAAAGACGGCAAAACCGAAACCCTAAACTCTAAACCCTAAATACTACAAGGCCGAATTCCATTGTTTGCTAGGCCAAATCGACAGTGTACGTTTCTAGAGTCTTACATATATATGTTGCTTTTTCTATTTTGATCCCTTCAGTTAATATATAGCTCCCACCAACCGCTTGAATTCCATCTGCATTCAAATATATCTGTTTCCTGCATTTTCTTGTAGTAGCACTACTACTTACATTTGACTTTTACCCTAAAGATTGTGAAAACATGACAGTGATTTTTCAGCTAAAAGGACCACATTCTATTCCACAACTTGAATCCAAAACAAAAGAGAGATGAGAATTAACAAATAAATAGGATCTTTGGATCTTGCCCCTTGAGTGTGATATTTGCTAGGAATATTGTCAGTCGGGCTAATTATATATTCCGATACGGTTAATTGAAGGCTACTGTGTTGTATCAGTTGGGACAAAGGAAAGTTATGAATCTTTTACATATCTCTATAGCAAAATAGCTAGCCATGAGTTCTGTCTCGAGTCTGGAACATATATGGTCAGAAACCAAAACCCAAAACCAAAAAATATTAACAACAAAATTTGCGCAGGCTAACATCTGGTCCACATAAAAACTATTGCAGGCATACGGACGCTGGCCGGCCCCGGATTCTGAACTCCGAAGACAATGCCCGTGAAGAAACCATGGCAGCTTCTTAGTTTCTCATCAAACGATAGGGATACATACGGTTGGTGTGGTTAGTGGGGAAAGTAGTTGGTATCTGGACATTAAGCATCAACCATACTAATCAGCACTACAAATATGTGTCAAGTTATCATTAATCTGATAAAGTGGACGGTGTGACATAATTATTTAGTATAATAGCATATGTGCTATTTTAGAAAAGAGTATAATGTTAGAGAGACTATTTTTATAGACTGTATTTTGTAGATCACATGATGTGCCCGTTGATAATTAGAGTCATTCTTTAAATCATTAAAGATAGAATCCAACCATTACAAATTTACACATTAACTCATTAAAAGTACAAAAAGGAGATAAAATATATAAGAAAAACTCGAAATTCGAGTTGGAATGAGAAATGACTTATAAAAGTAAGTGGTTTGTAGCTCAGTTGATTAAGATCATTCATCATTATATCTGAGATCTCAATTTCAAAACTCCCTTCTTACAATTTGTTGCAGATGTTCTATCGTTTGTTAAAAAAAGACACATATATCGAAAGGTGCCAAGTTTGTTTTATTTTTATTTATTTATAAAATAAGTAAAAAGAGGGATGCATAGAGTTCAAATGATTTGTACTTAGTTTAATTATTTTGATTCCATAATGTTATATTGTATCTTATCATCAAATACATGGCAACTAATACTTTTACCCTGTCAAGAATAACTAATACTTTTACGATTTATGCTAAACATTGTATTTGACCATTTCTTAAATTCATCAAATACAAATGAAAACTCACAATTTTGTTTAATCAAATGAAAACTAATAGTTTATTGCATCTCTATAGTTTAGTGACATATTTTTATGTGGTTTAAATTTATATTTTTTCATAATGTATAACAACAACGATTAAGCTTTATTCTGCTAAGTGGGGTAGGCTTTAAGAATCTTGGAACGTCATTGTGTTCGGATTTGCGCCAAGTCTTCGTTAGCTCCAAGTACCCCATATCTTTTCTTATAGTCTCTTTCAAAGTCTTCCCTAGGTATTCCTCTACTTCTTTTGACCAGAGTCTCCGTATCATAGTCGCACCTTCTAACCAGAGCATCGATAAGTCTTTGGTTCACGTGTCCAAACCATCTTAACCGATTTTATCTCATCTTATCTTCAATTGAGGTCACTCTCACTTTACCTCGGATATTCTCGTTCTTAATCCTATCATTTTCGTGTGCTCACGCATCCAAAAAAGCATTCTCATCTCTGCTACACTCATTTTTTGCATGTGTTGCTTTTTGATCGCCCAATATTCTATGCCATAGAGCATCGCTGACTTTATTGCTATCATATAAAATTTTCCCTAAAGTTTAATGTCATAATTTCATGTACAATGTAGATTTTTATATATAATGAAACATTAATGGTTGACTCAATTATTTTTTAATACCAAATCCAGTAGGATCTTGATTACTGAAACAGGTAAATGATGTAAGATAAAAGCAATTGTTGGGGTTGCTTGTATCGGACATTAGAATCTATGAACTGTAGAGAGTTGCTAGGTTCATCTAAATTCTAATTTTAATGCTTGTAGTAAGTGAACTTCAATTTAGGATTAACTTCTTAATTGTTTGATACTTCTTTTAAAGGGGTTTTAATAAGCTAACTATATTTCTGTAAAAAGTTATAAAATAAAAAAAGAATAAAAAAGGTTTAAGATTTGCTGGCTGTGGGTATGTGCGGAAGATCTTAAGTCTTCTCCCTTAACCTCTTGGGTAAATCAGCTATCACCCTTCATTGAGTTTAGCTCACAAACTGTTTGTATTAGTAGAGGTTATTAGAAGTAACGTTTGAAAAATAAAACTAATAAAACGATAGCGGTAGTTAATTAAAAAGTTAGTTATTAGAAAGAAGAAAAATCGATAGAGACTGAATCTACACCAAGATATAAGTCTGATTGATTTTCATTATTGCAGTAAAACGTCATTTACAATATAAAACTAGTTAACTAAAGCTTACCGTTTATGTCATTGAGGTTATTGATCACTTTTTAATTATAAAGTAGACTAGCTAGTAGGGAAAGACGGACCAGAAGGGGTTAGTACTACTTAACTCAGTCAAATCCAGTGGCTGTTGTAAATCAAATGGTTGTCGTTTTCCTAACCTAAACCAACTCGGTGACTCCGTCCATGACATAGTGCTCGTTTTGTTGATTTCAGGTGGCAATGATGTAGAACAAATGGTACAGGAACAACATGATGGATAATATACACCAACCGCTTGAATCCCATCTGCATTCAAATATATCTGTTTCCTGCATTTTCTTGTAGTAGCACTACTACTTGCATTTGACTTTTACCCTAAAAGGACCACATTCTATTCCACAACTTGAATCCAAAACAAAGGATAAATGAGAATTAACAAATAGGATCTTTGGATCTTTGGATATTTGCACATAAGAACTATATATATTGCAGGCATACGGACGCTGGCCGGCCCCGGATTCTGAACTCCGAAAGACAATGCCCGTTAAGAAACCATGGCAGCTTCTCAGTTTCTCATCAAACGATAGGGATACATATGGTTGGTGTGGTTAGTGGGGAAAGTGGTTGGTATCTGGACATTGAGCATCAACCATACTAATCAGCACCAAAAAATGTGTCAAGTTATCATTAATCTGATAAAGTGGACGGTGTGACATAATTATTTAGTATAATAGCATGTGTGCTATTTTAGAAAAGAGTATTAATGTTAGAGAGATTATTTTTATATAACATATTTTGTAGATCACAAGTGTCCGTTGATGGTTAGATTCATTCTTTAAATCATTAAAGATAGAATCCAATCATCAGTCACTACATCATGTGATTTACAAAATATGATTTCCCTAATAATTTCCTACATAAAATATAAATATTGTAAAAGAAAACTTGCTTTTCCATCTTCAATTTATTTGTTTAATTAGGACCAAATTACAGTGGAGGTTGGATAATCATAGTGAGTGTAATTGGACTCTTTTTCCAGAAACCAAAACAATTGCAAAATATCGAATAAAGGCAACAACAAGAAAAATTAGTCACATGAAACATATTAACAACAAAATGTTAATGAACGTATGTTGTTCTTTGAGAGCCTCCTACTAATTTAAACTTAATTTCGGTAAGTGTCGTAAAGGGGTGGCCATTTCATTGGTGCTGGCCGTGTCCTTAGAAATTCTACATGAGCAAAGATTGCGGGCATTTCTGTCAACTTTGGTCAAGGCGAATTTCTAAATGATGAAATTTGGGATTTAGTTATTGGTTGAAATTTGAGTGGAATAAGAAATTTGAGAAGATTATTCGCCCTTGTTGCGCACTTGATAATCGTCCTTTCATTTGGTAGGTAAAGAAAAATGAATTGCGAGAAGAGTGAGGTATGTTATTAACACCCTCAAATGGGCAGACAAAAGGGTAATGCTTTACGTCTCACCAATGTCCGATAGGTAACATATATAATGACACACATGCTTAACATTTTTCCTTACAAACCATCGTTAGCCATTGATCAAGTTAACCAACTGGATTAAGAAATTTGATTACTTATTGGAAAAATATAGATCTTAATTAAGTGGAAATGTTTCCCTAGTGTTGAGAAGTCAACGATATAGTTCCTGATATTTTGGCTTAGTTTTAGGAAACTATTAGGCTATTACCCTTATGGAAGATTAGAATCTTAGACATGAACTATATTTAGTTGATTTTAGAACAATGAGGCCGAATTCCACCTAGTGGTTGAACCCCTCCTTGTTTTTTTTGTTTAAATTTGAACAATTTTCCTTTATGTTGAATTATTTGTTGGTGATTTGTTTTTGGATATTAAGTTTTTTAATTACCATCCTTGAATACTTAAATTATTTTGAATGGATATTTGTTTTTAGAACTTTTACGTAAGTGACCGATTCAAATTAATTTTTATTTCTAGGTATGACTAGTGAGAAAGTTAGTTGTTTGGCAGATAGTGCAACCATGCACACCGTTTTGCGTGAATGCATCTATTTCACTAACTTCATACTTAAGAATGCACCTCTGACAACCTTTTCAGGCCCATCCAACCTGATCAAAGGATATGGTAAGGCATGTATAATGTTGTCCAATGATACAATCATGACCATTGAAGAGGCACTTTATCTCCACATTCTGGAAGAACGTTGTTGAGTTTCAAGAATATTAGAGATAATAATTACTACACCGAAACCTATGTAGAAAATGGAGTTGAATTTCTATGCATCACTTCCTACGAATATGGCCAGAAGCGTATTTGAGAGAAAATGAAACGTATCTCGAGTGGTATGTACACTACAACCATATGCCCTATAAAGAGCAACTATGTGGTCGGCCCTACCTCAGGGACCACGCATGAAATTACACTTTGGCATGATCGTTTGGGACACCTTGGATGAATAGCGATGCGCCGTATACTCAAATCATCACATGGGCATCCACTAACCCGAAGTATAGGTTCGATTCAAGGAATCACATGTCAAACATACTCTATAGGAAAACTTATTATTAAGCCTTTTTATGACAAGATTCGTTTGTATCCTCCTATTTTTCTACAGAGGATTCAGGGGGACATTTGTGGACCGATTCACCCTCCTTGTGGACCATTTAGATACTTTATGGTTTTGGTTAATGCTTACACACGTTGGTCACATGTGTGCTTGTTGTCCACAATGAACGCTGCATTCTCCAAACTGTTGGCTCAGGTTATCAAGCTCAAGGCTCACCACCCTGATTATCGGATCAAATATATTCGATTGGGTAATGCTGGAGAATTCACATCTAAAACTTTTTATGACTATTGCATGTCGGTTGGGGTTGAAGTTGAACATCCAGTACCCCATGTTCACACCCAGAACGGCCTAACAAAGGCATTCATTAAGCGCTTATAAATGATTGCTCGATCGTTGGTTATATGTACCAAGCTTCCGATCGCTGCTTGGGGCTATGCAATATTGCACGCATCCATGTTGGTCTGCCTGAGGCTTGTTGCGACCCAACCATATAGCGCCCTTCAATTGGTTACCAGATACGAACCAAAGATATCACATCTGCACGTTTTTTGTTGTGTGGTTTATGTGCTGATTTCGCCGCCCTTACGTACAAAAATGGGGCCTTAGTAAAGGATGAGAATCTATGTCGGATATGATTCTCCTTCAATTATTCATTACTTAGAACCTTTGACAGGCGATCTTTTTATCGCTCGTTTCGCGAATTGTCACTTTTATGAGACAGTCTTCCCGTCGTTAGGGGGAGATAATAATGTCACTATTCCTGAGGAACGACGCGAATTATTGTGGACGACTCCCACTTTTTCTCATTTAGATCCATGCACCGCTCAGTTTGAAAATGTAGTGGAGTGCATATTACATCTTCATAGTGAACCTTAGAGCATGCTAAATGCTTTCACCGATTTAGCGCGGTGACAATATCACATATTCTAGCTGCGAATGTGCCTATAAAGATGGATGTACCAAATGTACGATGAACTTCCCTCCTAGAGGCCCGGGATGCCACTTTAGCCGATCCACGTACATTAGCGGCTAGCCAATCCTCTGTCCCTACACATAAGCGTGGCAGACCACTTGGTTCAAATGATTCATACACCCGGAAAAGGAAACCCACAGCACAGGCTCTTGTTGAGCCTATCATGAATCCGACTGTCACCTACTCATTCTATCTAACTCATGAGAAAATTCTAGATTACGGAAGTGTCTTTGAATAGACAAATCCACATCCCGAGAATCAAGAGATGTCAGTCCATTATGCTAGCTTGGATGATGTTTGGTGTAGAAATGATATGATGATCGACAATGCATTAGCATATGCAGTAGCTATTGAGATTATGTTGAGCGATGACATTGAACCATGTTCCGTTGATAAATGTCGATGTAGAACTGATTAGTCAAACTGCAAACAAGTAATCCAACTCAAACTCGATTCATTTGCGAAATGTAAGGTGTTTGGACCTGTAGCTCATACTCCTCCACATGTGAAGCCCATTGGTTATAAATGGGTTTTTGTTCAGAAACGTAATGAGAAGAACGAAATTGTGCGTTACAAAGCTCGTCTTGTTGCGCAAGGTTTCTCTCAATGCCCCGAGATTGACTATGATGAAACTTATTCACTCGTTATGGATATGATTACTTTTCGCTACCTTATTAGTTTGGTAGTTTTCGAAACACTGATCAAATATTTCCAAACCCCTGAACACGCTCTTAATTCGACTGAGGTGTTCACTCCACGGTTTGAAGCAATCTGAAAGAATATGGTATAACCATTTGAGTAAATATTTGACTAGTCAGGGATATGTGAACAACGAAATATGGCCTTGCATGTTCATTAAGAAGTCACATTCCGATTTTGCGATTGTTGTAGTTTATGTCGACGACATGAACCTCATCGGAACTCCTGAAGAGCTCGAGCAAATTGTTGCACACCTGAAGTTGGAATTTGAGATGAAAGATCTAGGAAAGACTCAATACTGTCTCGGTTTCGAGATAGAGCATCGTTCAGATGTAATCTTAGTACATCAATCGAACTACACGCAGAAGGTGTTACGCCATTTGAGTGAGAATAAAACGAAACCTTCGAGTACTCTTATGGTCGTTCGATCGCTAGATTCAAAATGAGATCCCTTCCGTTCGAAGGAGGATGATGAAAAGATTTTGAAACCCGAAGTTTCTTATCTAAGTGCGATATGCGCTTTATTGTACTTAGCTCAATGCACTATACCCGACATCTCTTTAGATGTTAATCTTTTGGAAAGATACAGTAATGCACCAATATGCAGACACTGGACTGGTGTTAAAGACATCTTTCGTTACCTTAAGGGTATTACAGATCTGGGCTTATTTTATCCTTAAGGATCCTCGAGTGATGTCGCACCCCTTTATCTTGAGTCGACTATCGCCTTGTTGGTTATGCAGACGCAGGATACTTATCTGATCCGCATAAGGTGCGTTTTTAAATGGATTATGTTTATACCATTGGAGGCACCGCAATCTCTTGGAGGTCAACTAAACAGACCTTAGTTGCCACTTCGTTTAACCATGCCAAAATTCTCGCCTTACACAAAACAACTCAGGAATGCTTCTGGTTGAGAGCAGTTGTGGGCCATATTTGAAGCTCCTTTAATATTTACCCCTTTGTTGACGTCCCGACGACGATCTATGAAGACAACGCAACATGCATCAAACAGCTCAAGAAGGGTTACATCAAAGGAGACAACACCAAGCACATTACGCCGAAGTTCTTATTTTCACATCAATAACAAGAGTATCAGAAGATTGAAGTCACACAAATCCGTTTACAAGACAATATGGCTGATCTCTTCACCAAATCACTACCGAAGGCGACGTTTCAAAAGCTTGTTCCAGGAATAGGTATGCGTAAACTTTCTGAGTTGTAACATTGTTAGTTCTCTTTGGAATTATGTCAAACTCAGGGGGAGTATCCTGAAGTATACTTATTTGATCTTAATGTACTATTTTTCCCTACGATTAGGAGTATTTTTCCCTCTAGGTTTTTGCTACCTAACGAGGTTTTGATGAGGCACCCACCTTGGGTTAATCATATCCCTGATGACATCCCGTAGACGTTTCATTTGACTTTGCATTTCTCACTCATTTTTCCTTAGACTATGGATTTTGTCCCTACTCGGGTTTTACCATAGCCGTTGGATTTCTTTTGTGAGACTAAGTTCCATATGCAAGTTCCTACTTTACTTTGAGATTAGTGTGTTCCTAGAATTAGTGCCGACGAGTCGACTTTCTCAATTCTACATGATACCGAATCTACTTGAGTATTTACACACTCAAGGGGGAGTGTTATAAACTTTGTATTTAAGTATGATTGTGTAAATCCTAGATTAGATTTTATTCTAGTTATTGTTCCCTATTAGAACTTGTATTCCTTGGAGGAAAATGATTATTCCCTCCCTTATTACTATAAATAAAGGCACTGCCTAGGAGGAACAACACATCCTCTACACAACCCTACAAACACATCTCTCTCTACTCTCTCTTTACCGTGCCCCCTCACTCTTCCTGTCAAATTAAAATAAGCCACAATACTATCATTTGCATTGTGGAAATATGTTGCAACCCCAACACGATGAAACGATGAAGCTCGAATTGCTGACAAAAGCCATGATTGATTTGATTTAATGGTAGAGTCTAGAGATGATGGGGATTCATTTGATTAATTTAGTGAAAAAAAAATGTCGGAGAAGATTGGATTTCTAGCCATCGTTGAAAATGTGGTCCAGTTGAGGATATGACATTGGAGCTTGTCATCACGTGTCATTATTTAAATGGAGTGACACTTGAAAAATTAAACTTTTTTCTATTTATATTAGAGGGTGAATTGCCAATTTAGACTCTGAATTATCACTGAGTGAAAATTAGGTCTCTAAACTATTTTTTCAAAAAAATCAATCCTTGAATTATAAAAATCTGCCAATTACATCCCTAGTATTAGATTTGAAGCAACTATATTCAATTTTCAGTCAATTTAGATCACGTTACTTGCATGTGATACATATTGAAGGGTAGATTAGTAATTTTCTATAAAAAAAACAGTGTATGAAGTTAATTTTGGAGGGTAAATTAGACGTTAGAGGCGAGAATGTTGACTTTCGTTGACCAGCATATTGGGAGATGTATGAAACATTCTTTTAGTGTATCCTTGTAGTGCTCGTCACTACAAACGCGTAGACGATAAATTCCGGACTTACGAAGAGATTTTACGGACTTACGAAGTCCGAGGGTATTTTGATAAATTCCTTATTCTAGATAAACTACTCCTTTTATTATTTTAATATTTTGTAGTGTGAGACATGTGGGCCCACGCCCCATTTCCTTCACCTCTCCCGTGTCTCCCTCCTTCTTGGGTCACTTCCCATTTGTCAATTACAAACCTCACTTCAAACTCTCTCTCTACTCTTTAACTCTCCATTTTGAAAACCCAACTAGCTTTACCTCAGAGTAGTTCCACCGGGGAACTGATAGGCCGGCACCCAGGCTTTGTACTCCAGCCCAGCGGATAGGCTGGCATCCAGCCCAAGCCAGACAAGAGATCGGCCCAGGATCGACAGACCCATGAGACGGCCTACATGACGCAGGCTGACGTCAGTCACTTTTGTTTTCTTTCTTTTTTTTTTGCGCCAGAGAGGGAGTTGTTGTGGAGGCTCATTGCTAGATTGGCCCAGTTTGGACCACCCGGGCCGATTTTTCGGCTATTCGATTGGTTGAGGCACGTGGGCTTAAGGCCTGATGGGTTTACAGTGAGTGCTCTGGTGAAAGCGTGTGCTGGGTTGGAGGAGAATGAGATTGCCCATGGGGTTTGGTTATGGGGGTTTTGTGGTTGGTGGGTTGGTGGAGAATTATATGAGGAATGGGGATGTTGGGTCGGCAGAGAATTGCTTAGGGGAGTGTTTGGTTGCGGACAATGTGGCTTGGACTGCTATGATTTCTGGGTATGTTTGGAGCGGCGAGTTGGAGAAGAGTAAGGATGTGTTTGGGGAGATGAGGAGGTTGGGTTTGGAGTTGAATGAGTTTAGCTTGACTGCTGTGCTGGGTGGATTGTGTGATGAGAAGGAAGGGGAACAGATTCATGGGGTTGCTGTAAAGATGGGATTTTTATGCGGGTTTTCGATTCATTTGAGTAATGCAATTATGAATATGTACTCTAGGTGTGGGAGTACCCGGAGTGCGGTTAAGGTGTTTGATGAAATTACAGAACCAGATGCTGTTTCTTGGACTGAGAGGATATGAGCTGCTTATGATGATGTGGAAGCTTGGGAATTGTTTAGAGTTTTACACTCTCGGGGTTTGGAGGTGAATGATTATACGATTATTAATGTTTTGTTGGCTATTGGATGGCCGGGAATGTTGAAACCCGGTAAACAAATCCAAGCACTCTGTCAGAAATTGGGGTGCTTACAGGTGGTTTCTGTTGGCAATCTGTTGATATTCATGTATGGGAAATGTGGGCAAATTGGTGATGCTAGGCGTGTGTTTGATGATATGCTTTGCTGAGATTCTGTTTCTTGGAATTCTTTGCTTGCTGGATATTCTGAGAATGGATTTGTCACACAGGCTTTTGAGGTTTTTCGTTGCATGCGTGATGTCTCATTACCACCTAATGGGTATACTCTGTCTAGCCTTCTTGAAGTTGCGTCCAACTTGAATTCTCCAAAGCTGGCAATGCAAATCCATTCACATGTAATCAAACTTGGGGTTCCTGTTGGATGATCTTGTGGTGTCTTGCTTGATAACAACGTATGGAAGATGCAATTGGATTGAAGAAGCAAAAAGGGCATTTTCTAATACTGACAAGATAAATTCGGTACTTCTTAATTCAATGGCAGCTAGTTTTGTCTGTGCCGGTTGTCATGCTGATGCTATCAATTTGTTCCATACTGCGAGGGGCTTGAAACTTGAAGTGGACTGTTCAACCTTCAGTACTGTCCTTAAAGCTTGTGGTGCTATAACTGAGTTAGAACAGGGACTAGTGATTCACTCCCTAGTTCTCAAAACTGGATTGGATCAAGGGAGTTTTTTTGTTGAAAGTGCTATTGTTGACATTTATTGCAAGTGCGGAAGCATAGGTGATGCAGAAAAGGCGTTTATGAATGCTTCCACAAGTAATTGGGCTTCTTGGAATGCTATGGTGATGGGATACGCTCAACATGGTTTTCAACATGAACTGTCGGAACTATTCAACAAGATGTCTAAATTTGGAATAAAACCAGATCAGATAACAGATCTGGGACTTGTGTCTTCATGTTGCCATGCAGGTCTTGTTAAAGAAGCTTTTACTTACTTAAACTCAATGATTGAGCTTCATGAGCTAAAGCCACATATCGAACACTATGCTTGCATGGTTGACCTACTTGGCTGACTTGGACTCTTAGAAGAAGCAAAGAGGACCATTGATCAAATGCCCATTACCCCTGATGCTCATATATGGCAGATTCTTCTATCGCCCTGTAACATCCATAGAAACATTGATATGCGGAAAGTCGCAGCAAGGAAGCTTCTTGAACTGGAGCCTGAAAACGAATCTGCATATATTTCGCTTTCAAATCTGTATGCCTCAGCTGGCATGTGGAGTGCTGTTGGAAAAGTGAGAAAGGAAATGAAGGAAAAAATCGTCTACAAGGAACCTGGTTCTAGTTGGCTTCAAGTTGGAGGATCGCTTCATTACTTTTTTGCTGATGACAAATTATATTCTGGGAATACAGAAATACATACTGAACTAATAAGGTTGTACCAGCAGATGTCGGTGACAACAAAATTGGAAAATGATGGTCCGAGTTTAATGATCTTGGACATATGACCACATCATTGTACATATTGAACCGTTCACATTGTTTACTTGGCTACCGTCTAGGAGCAGAAGTGGCATCCTTGCCATTGATTGAAGAGCTAGTCATCAGATGAGGTTCGTGTTCTATTTATGAAGTCCAGTCACATATGCTCTTGCATCAGTATTATACCATATTGCATTTGGAAGTTCTACTATAATATGACATTGGTCATCAACTTTTTATTTTGGTTTATGGACTGTTTAGATAATTATTTACCTGCTTTACAAGGTTATCTTCCATGGTCCAGTAGCTATGAGCATAACCGACAATATAACTGATAATATCGTTTTGTTCTGCTAAGTGCTAACATTGTGAGTTATGTTTAAAGCTATGACAGAAAGAATGTATGTTGGTTTCTATTGAATCATCTGCCCACTCATGAAATCGAAAATTTCCTTGTTATTTTTATTTTTGACATTCTGGGGTTTTTTCCCTTTCCCGGTCAACTGCTATGTGTGACTAGAAACTGTCAATTGAGTTTGAAAGGAAAAATAAGAACGATATGATAGAAGAAGAGCTAAATATATTAAGAAGGTAGCGGTCATACATTTTATAATAAAATGAATCTATAAACTTCTACTCTTCTAGCTCACAAGTGGGTTTTCCTGCAGTGACGTTAGCGATCTGAAGAGGTTTTGGAGAGGACAGAGACTATTGAATGAATGGCATTTGCAGCTATTCTTGATTTTTATCTGTCCCCGCTTTGGCAGAGGCTTCCTGCTTCTGAAGTTGTTGCAAGTTTCAGCGGTAGAAGCAACAGAGATCTTGCTGATCATTTTGTAAGCTGAGGAAATATCCGTTCTTTTCTTACGCGGTTTTCTTGTTTGATGGGTGTGGATATAGTGGGATTGGTTGGGAGTTTATGTAGCTCAACCAACCCATTAAGCCTAGGACAGGGGAGGATTGATCCGGGAAGATTAGAGAAAGCTGGAAACAAGCTTTTTCAGAGACTGGTGTTTGTTAGGGGCATGGCAGCTAGAATGTCCTGCTGTACAAGATTCCTTTCAGCTTAACTTGAGACATTTGAATATTTGTGATGATTTGGTGACTGATAAATCTGTTAATCCATAGTTTAATGCTAATGAGTAATGATTGGTTTGAGTTTGTCCTAACACGAATACGTGCGGGTTATCTACAAGTTATTTAAATCCAAATTCCTTCAACATTTCTGAAACGTATAAACATTGAGTTGGGGACACCCAAATAGCAAACCAAATTCCATCGTTTTGAAGCAAGAAAATCTGTGTCGGAAGTTATTCATTATTTGCGGTGCAAAACTTGTACGCTGCACAAATCAATTGATCATGTGTTGTCGAGAAAATATCACAGAGAAGAAACATGGATACGCAACTCGCAAGCTGCATCGGTTGCCTTGTCCTACCGGTTTCCTACATACATGTTTCCGATTCCGATAACGTAGAAAATGGGGAAGACTGTCCATTTGTAACACATCTCATTATTTTCCATGATGTGGTGATACTTGGATTTCATAGCAAGGCACAACCAAATGGAACTATAAGCAATTGGATTCCTTAACTAAAGCAATGGTGCAAATGTGCCTTTATTCTTTCCTCTATTCTGTCACACTAGTCCCTTGTGTCAAATTCTCAACCCCTACATGCTACATCATTCTTTCTCCAACTTTCCACTATCTTGTTCCAATTTCTTCACAACACAATGGCTACCGTTGTCAATTTCTCCGGCAAAACCACGAGTCGGAGAATTTGCCTCAAACCAATGGCAGGACCAGGACCAGGACCAGCCATTGGTTCCTTGGCTATCAAAAGAACATGCCAATTGCCCCTCAGCAGAACAAATACTCTGCAACATTGCATCTATATGACAAGGAAGGCACAAGATAGACTATTGAATGAGAACAGGGTGTTTCCTGCATTAGCAGCAACGAGAAACTCGGACATTTTTCCGGGATCTCCTTCTCCATCGGACACAATCAAGCAATTCTACAGATGCATCAATGAGAAAAACTTAAAGCAACTACGTGATCACATCTCAGAAGACTGCTACATTGAAGAGTGCTCTTTCCACACACCATTACAAGGCAAAAAGGTCAATACTCTTTGTTCTTCCTCATGACAATAAAGCAATAGTTTTCCCTTTCTACTGACAAAACCTAAACTTCATTTATGCAGGAGGTTATGAGCTTTTTTGAGCAGCTAACTGCAGGCATGGGCCAAAATGTTAAGTTCATTTTACGACACGTATGCGAAGGAGATGAACTAACAGCAGCAGCAAACTGGCATATGGGTACATCTATAAATGACTATCGCTTCCGCATAAAGACCTAAATATAAATCTAGTTCTACGAAATAACTTATGTTTGGCCTTGCAGAATGGAAAAACAAACAGATCCCCTTCACCAGAGGCTGTAGCTTCTTCGAATGCTCCAAAGAAGGATATAAAATAATAATCAAGTACAGAATTTTAGATTTACTACTTTAGCCTCTCATTCAATTGAGATTGAAGATGAAGAATACCTTACTGATTGTAATTGTCTGCAGGAAAGCACAGATAGTTATTGAATCACCAATCAAACCAGGAACACTAGTGCTGGTAATTTCGCTTCGGAAATTATTTCTTCACACCCTTTCTCACCTCTTGCGCACACCCCTTTGTTTTTTGGCCATTGGATTGAACAAATCAAAGGCCAGAATTAAGAAGGGCGTGCAGAAGGTGAAAAACGGTGTGAAGAAATGACTCCCCTTTTGCTTACTTGATCATAATATATAGTGCTTTAGCCTCTATCATCATGATAAGAAAACAAGAACGGTAAATTGCGTATTATTGACCCTTTCATTATGTGTTTGTTCCTTTGGCACGATTCAGAGTATGTTAAAGACGGTGACTTCACTATTTGATGGTTTCCCAAAAATTGCTGAATGTACGTTAGCTTTCACCATATGTTTCAAAACCTCAGCATATCGTACATGTCACATATATTACATAACATAAGATATCTCTGATGCAGGGTTCCTAAAAAGTCCTCATATTGTTTTGCGATGGTTATGGAAGATATACGCATTACTTATCGCACCACTTCTAGAAAGCTACTTAAGGCTTTGGAACCTCGCAGCTCGTATACTTGGCCATGCATACTACATTTTGCTTTACATTGCAAAGTTTTTCTTCAACGAGGAATAACATTAGAAGGACAGCTAAATCACCTGTCAGTCATCATTGCTATCACGACTTGACCACGTTTCTAGCAGCGAGAGAAGAATCAAAGGGCCGAAAACTGGTGGAAGTGGCGGAGGCCTGCTGAAGGCGACCATTGGTTCGGTTTTCTCTTTTGTAACAATTCCTCCTTCCCCATTATCGTTGTTCCCTAGTTTCTTTGGTGTTGAACTGACCAAAGTACCTAATTATAATCCACTACATTAGTCAGACAGAGAAGTTGTTATACCATACAATTCTAACTAGAAAAGCCTCAAATGAGAGAATATATATTACCCCATGACCCTTTCATAGGGTATAGTTGTTTGAATTTGATCTTTGCGGGTGATAACACAGCTATTCCACGCATGTAAGATCTCTTATTGCTGATCGTTTCACAATGAAGTAGGTAATACTAGAAACTGACAATCCTGGAGCAAAGTGATAACATGGAAAATGTGTTAGAAAAGCCTGTTTTCTTTCTCGATTTTCTTCCCAACTCCTACAAGGAGCGACGCACTCCATGATCACTCAATGTGAGGGGGTTGGAAAAGAAATGGATTGTAGATAACATCATCATATCAACAATCATCATTCGCAATGCAGGGAAGCATATGAATAAAATGTTGGAGACGGTTCTCAGATTCCCTGAAATTAATACTTCATATTGGAAGCATATTTAAAAGCACGCCACTTGACAATGCATAGCAATCCCTTGTTCAATAAACCGAAACAAGAACAATGCTTCCATGAAATTCATTGGTAATTAATCAGATGGCTAGCAATTTTCACACTCCTTTGTTCATTCACACTCCTCCCCTCGTTTTTACGCTTCCATTCTCCTTTTATGCATTCAACTATCAAAGCGTAATAACGAAAGGGAGGGAGTGCAAACCGATAAAATCAGAGTGAAAATCGCTACCTGATTGCATTAACACAACATGTAAACACAAATATATATATATATATAAATAGCTTCAATTGCAACAAAGGAATAGGCCTAATATTCTGACAGCCCCTAGTTCAGTTTTACTGCAATTTTTTTTTTTTTTGGCCTAATATTTTGACTGCAAAGTGTAACTAAAAGAAAGTGAACCTTGATAGTACGTGCCCAGTTCAACGAGTTAATAACTGAACAATAAACACTAAAAGCATAATAAAATTAGACAGGTCCCAGTGACTCGAAGAACTTACAGTTGAGTGAAAATTATGGAAAACTTCGGATTGATCGGTGAAAAATATTAAAGTTTGTTTTTGTGATCAGTTAACCAAAGTAACCCAACAAACTGATACAGTAGACATACTAGTTAAGATTAGAGTTAGATCTCATACCTGCCTGCTGCGCTTGTCTTCCTGCAACAGCGACACAAACGCTGAGGATGTGGTTCAAGTTCCAGAAGATGTGGAGGGCCAAATGAAGCTTCGGGAGTTTTCAAGTTTCCAGTTGACACGTGTGGAAACGAATGTCACGTAATTACATTGATCGAAAATGACACGTTTTTATGCTTGTCTTTGCACCTTAGGCCAGCCACGTTAAGGGCTATCCTGAGATGTAGCATAGGTAGCTTTCGGTAGAAAATAAAATTTTACATGTAATTTTTATTAATTTTCGAATGTAGTTTACCATATATTTAGTCACTTATTTGAATTATCTCGGTTTAATTATATAATACAGTTTACAAACCATCTCTTTTTCTCTCATCTTTTTTCTCATTGTTTATTGTACATGTACAAGTTTGAATTTGTTTGAATAACGAAAGTTCTTATTTCACCTTGTCAGACGATAGATTTTGTTAGATTAATATGTTAGATTAGCCACTGACGATATTTGAATTCACACTGTTATGCAAGGGCTCAACATCTTTCCACCATTAGAGTTATTTGCGCTAATATTATCATCACAACACTAATTACGTTAAAGCTTTAATAGCTATGTACATACACTTGTCATGTTTGTATTGGTTTAGTTAGTTAAAGGTGGTTAAGGGTAGTTATGTAATTGTCATTGTATAACTACTATATAATCCCTTTTGTACAACTCATCAATGTAATATGAAAAACATAATACACCTTTACATTTCTCTCTCTAAGTTTCCCGCTTCCTCTCTCTTATTGTAATTGTTCTTCACCGACTCAATCTTCAAAGTTAGCATGGTATCATCGCCGGAAAGGTTCGTCGCCGTTTCCGATCCTATGGTGCTTCCGTCACTCTGATGCTGCCCATCTGTTGCGATTGCTGGTTGCTGGTGATTCTTGGAGCAAAAAGTCTTTCCTCTCACTTTGTTTTCTTGATCTGGGTTCGAGTTTGATTTCTTGGATTTCCGATCTCCAATCGTGGAATCGGTGCAGGTGTTATCGTCTATCTGTCTCTGTTTAGTTCTCAATTAATTTGTTGGGAGTTATTTTCATGTTTGATTCGAAGATGTGTATGGCGGTGCTAGGTTTTTCCGTATATGATTTGGGGGTTTTATTATTTCTGAAGTCAAATTGAGTTGCTGTGAGTGTCATTCTCACAGAGAATTTCTGAATGCAAATAGTGTTGTTGTGTGTGTCATTCTCACAGAGAAGTGAATTCATTTTCAAGAAAGTGTCATTCTTTCTTGTCAGCAAAGAAAGTGTCATTCTTTCTTCTGGGGTACGAAAGTGTCAATCTTTCTGTACTGGTGGCTTGTTGAGTGTTGCAATAATTTATGTTTCTTGAAATTTGAAATGTTGATTTGTTAAATACATCATGAATTCTTCGACTGTGAAAGTAGATGGGTTGCTAGGGACTATAAAATTGAAAGAAGATAATTTTGCCAAATGGGCATTTCAGTTTCAATTTGTGCTGAGAAGGTATAAACTGTTTAGACATTTTGATGGGACTACTGGTTGTCCACCTAAATTCGTCATTTCTACAGATATGGGTATTACCAAAGAATTAACTACTGCCTATATTGAGTGGGAATCTACAAATATAGCCTTACTTAGTTTGTTACTTGCTACGTTATATGATGAAGCCATGGAGTATGTCATTGGTTGCAGAATTGCTAGTGAGGCTTGGGCTAATTTGGTTGATAGATTTGCTTCTATTTCTAAATCCAGAGTTAATCATCTAAAAACTGAGTTACATACGATTCAAAAAGGTGCTTATTCAATTGACAAATATTTGCTTCGACTCAAGAATATAAGGAATCAACTGAGTGCTGCTGGGGAGATGATTTCTGATAATGATGTGATGATTGCTGGGTTAGCTGGTTTGCCGAAAGAGTATGCTATTATAAGAACTGTGATTTTAGCTCGAGACTCATCAATTACCTTGAAAGAATTTCGTGCACCTACTTGGAGCTGAAAAAGAAATAGAAGGGGAGTTTAATACACTGTCACAAAGCATGTCTGCGTTATATGTACAGGGGTCTAGTTCTGGTTCTTCTTTGATATCTAGTTAATCTTCAAATCCACAGAACCATAGTCATCTTCATGCGACAACTGGTGGAGTTTTGACTCAAGTCCCATATGGTACACCTCAACAATTTCCCCTTACACCTTAAAATCCTGCTGCTTCTACTTTTCGGTCAGATCATCCTAATGTTTCACCACCATATTTTCCCATGCCTTCTGCACAGTCTCCATATTTTCCATTGCCTCCCTATGGATATGGGTTTGTTGGTAATGTTGGCCCGAACTTTGGTCCTTGAAATCAGTCTTCTAATTTTGGGGTCAACAATGGTTCTAGGCCTCCAAATGGAAACAATTTCAGAGGCTCCAATGGTTTTAAGAATAATGACAGTTTCAAAGGGAAAATTTTCAATTCTGGTGGATATAGACAATCATCACATAATGCAGGATGGTCTGGCAACACTGAGACAAGGGTGAATACTACTATTAAGTGTCAGATTTGCAACAAAAGATGACATACTGCTGCTAATTGTTTTCATCGAAATAGTTCTAATTCTGGTTCTGGTTTTCTGGTAGAGTGTCAAATATGTGGGAAGAGAGGTCACTCGGCTCTTGACTGCTATCATCGAGGGAATTATGTGTATCAAGGTCAAGCATCACCACCATCCATGACTGCTATGACAGCTCAACAAAACTCTCAGTTCATTCCAAATGATACCTGGATTGTAGACTTTGGTGCTTCACATCATATGACAGTAGATCTTAGTGGTCTTACACATGTGGCACCATTTGAAGGAACTGACAAGATCACTATTGGAAATGGTACATATTTACCAATTCAAAGTGTTGGATGTACTACACTCAAGACAAAAGAGCATTCTCTAATTCTAAATAATGTGCTTCATGTGCCAAATATTGCTAGAAGCTTACTATTTATTAAACAACTTTGTGCCGATAATAAGAGTTGGTTTATATGTGATGACTGTAATTTCTTTGTGCAGGACAAGAAGACAAAGGAAATACTGTATCAAGGAAAGAGTAGGCCAAGAGAATTATTTCAAATTCCAGTGTTTCATTAAGCTGAAGGAATCCAGTCAACTACATCCAATTCTGTTGCTTTGCTGGGAACAGTAGTGAAGTCTAATATGTGGCATCAAAGGTTGGGGCATCCTTCCAATAAGGTCTTGTCTTCAATGCTGCAACAATATAATATCTCTAGTAGAATAGATGATTTGCATAGTATGTGTAGTTCTTGTATTCAAGGGAAAATGTCAAGAGTACCATTTCCAACTAGGACTGAGAAATGTACGTTTCCATTTCAAAAGGTTCACACAGATGTTTGGGGACCTTCTCCAGTTAAGTCTTTAGATGGATTTCGGTATTATGTACTCTTTGTGGATGAATATACAAGATACACTTGGGTATTTCCAATGTGCAATAAATCTGTTGTGTTCACTATTTTTGTCAAATTCTATCAATATTTGTTGACTCAATTTGGGACATCAATAAAGTCTTTGCAAACTGATGGTGGAGGAGAATATGTTAGTAAAAGGTTTAAGGATTTTCTTGCTGCTAAAGGAATTGTTCAAATGTTGTCCTGTCCCTATACTCCTCAGCAAAATGGAATTGCTGAGAGGAAGCATAGACATATTGTTGAAACCATTGTCACTTTTTTAACTAAAGCTGGTTTATCCTTGGAGTTTTGGTATTTTGCATGTGCTCATTCGGTGTTTCTCATTAATCGAATGTCATGTAAGTCTTTGGGAATGTCTTCTCCGTATAGTGTGCTATATAAGAAACAACCAGATTTGAAAACAATGAAGATATTTGGTACTGCAGTTTATCCTTGGGCAAGACCATATAATGCAAACAAGTTGCAGCTTAGAGCACTGTTATGTGTTTTTCTGGGATACTCATTGGGATATAAAGGTGTCATTTGCTTTGAATTGAAGTCCAAAAGGTGCATTATGTCGAGACATGTCATTCATGATGAATCTATCTTTCTAAATATCAATTACCCTCACAGTCCCAATCTACATCAGAATTCTCTCCTAGTTCCTCAATGGTGGTGCTTATACATGTGTCACTTACTCATAATACAAATGCAGTTAGGTCTATCATACAAGACCACACAGATGCATCCATGCTCTCTCCATCTCCTGGTCATACTAACACCTTATACTAGTACAGAATCTAATGTACAAAGTTGTACCAATGAATAACCTTTACATCAACACGATGACACTGCAGTTTCAAGAAGTCCTACTCTTTCCACTTCAACAGATACAACTCCTTTGCTTCCTGTCTTGGATCCTGCACAGTTACAGGTAATATTACCTCTTTCTCCATCACATACAACAAATATTCCAGTTTCATCTGTTACAAATAATCGACATAGTAGTAAGCAAACACGGCTCCAAACTCGAGTCATTGCTAGAAATGATTACTCTGCCTATCCTGCTACCTTACCTGAGTTATCTTCTCTACAATTACTTGATGATTTCATTGGTGGGTTTTCATTTCTTGTTGATGTGGTTGATATAGAATAACCAAAGAGCTTTAAAATTACTAGTAGTATGCCTTAGTGGCAAACAGCTATGCAAGATGAGTTTGATGCATTGAAAATGCAAGGGACTTGGTGTTTGGTTCCTCCTCCTTCAAATAGGAAAGTGATTGGCAGTAAGTGGGTTTATAAGGTTAAAAAGAATTAAGATGGGTCCATTTTCAGGTACAAAGCTCGTCTAGTGGCTCAAGGTTATAGTCAACAACCTAGTTTGGATTTTTTTGAGACTTTTAGTCCTGTTGTTAGACACATTACTGTTCAAATGATTTTTTCCATTGCCGCACACTGTGGGTGGACATTAAGACAGCTTGATGTTAAAAATTCATTTTTGCATGGTGAGTTGGTTGAGGAAGTATATATGCAACAACCACAGGGTTTTGTTGATCAAACAAAGCCTAATCATGTATGTAAGTTGGTTAAGTCGCTTTATGGCCTAAAACAGGCACCCCGAGCATGGAATTTGAAATTTACAAGTTACTTACCTTCTCTTGGCTTCAAAACTTCGTTATCAAACACAAGTTTGTTTGTCAAATGCGATGAAGGTGATGTAATCATTCTGTTATTGTATGTTGATGACATTATATTGACTGGTTCATCCATATCCAAGATTCAAGCAGTTATTAACACTCTTGCTAAGATGTTTGAGCTCAAAGACATGGGTCGGCTAACCTATTTCTTAGGTCTTCACATTCAGTATCATCCAGATGGATCTCTTTTCATTAGACAATCCAAATATGTCAAAGAATTGTTGATTAAAGCTGGAATGAAACAGTGTAAGCCTACTTCCACACCATCTAAACCACATACTCAACTCTGTGTTGCAGAAGGTACACCATTATCTGATCCAAGTCTTTACAGAAGTCTAGTGGGGGCTTTGCAATATCTAACATTTACTCGTCCAGATATTGCTTACTCGTCAATTCATGAACAATCCTACTGATTTACATTTTCACTTGGTTAAGCGCATACTGAGATATTTGAAAGACACTCTGGACTGTGGTATGAGGTACAGAAAGAGTGATGATTTCTCCATTATTGGTTTCTCAGATTCAGATTGGGCTGTTGATATTAACACAAGGAGATCGATTACAGGCTATGTGGTGTTCATCGGAGTAAATCTGATATTGTGGCAATCTAAGAAACAAACAACTGTGTCCAGAAGCTCTATTGAAGGAAAGTATAAAGCTTTGGCTCATTGTACAGCTGATGTGTTTTGGATCAGATCACTTCTTAAAGACATTCATCAAGTTTTGACTTCTCCCTCTTCCTTGCAGTGTGATATATTTCTGCACTTGCGATTTGTTCAAATCTGGTGTTTCACTCCAAGATTAAACATCTAGACACCGATTACCACTTTGTTAGAGAAAAAGTTCAGAGATGAGATCTTCAAGATAACTACACTTCCACAGATGACCAGATTGCTGATATGTTTACTAAAGGGTTGCATAGTCCAGTGTTTGTTAAGCATTGTCATGCTCTTAATTTGGGGTTTGGTGCTCATTTTTCATCATCCTCGGTTACCAGTTCTTCCACTATTGATCCAGCCTTATGAAGTCTAAATGCCACTATACTTCTTGATTTCTCATTACCTGATTTTAAACTCAGCAGGAATGTTTCTAGCCTCGTTTAAAGGGAGGGTAATAGCTATATACATACACTTTTCATGTTTGTATTGGTTTAGTTAGTTAAAGGTGGTTAAGGGTAGTTATGTAATTGTCATTGTATAACTACTATATAATCCCTTTTGTACAACTCATCAATGTAATCTGAAAAACATAATACACCTTTACATTTCTCTCTCTAAGTTTCCCGTTGCCTCTCTCTTATTGTAATTGTTCTTCACCGACTCAATCTTCAAAGTTAGCAGTTGTCTCGTGCCCCTTAAATCTTAATTTGCCAATCGTTCACTAAATGAATTATTAAAAACAATTTCTATTTAAACAATTTCTTAATAATTATTGAACAAAAAGTTAAAAAGGTATTTGAAATTCTGAAATTTAAAAGATAAAACAAGAAAACTAAAATAAATGAAGTTGGGTTTTTGTAAAACTAGGCAGCAAAGAAGAAAATAAATAGTTTTTGGAGAAAAAGTCAAAATGTGAAAGGTAATAGGTTTTTCCGTCGCTTTAACAATCTTATGTAGTTCTTCCAATTAATTATGACTTATACACGCATATTTTAAAGGTTAAGTTTTTCTTATACATATTCTCCTCGTGATGTTCAAGCGGGAACGTATACCCCACTAGTACAAAAAACAGTTTGCACGACGCAGGTACCTTCGTCACGCAAATTAAAAAAACATTGCCTAAAAATTAGCCAAACGAAACCTTCGCCGTGCGCCAACCGTAGCGCCAAGGCAATGAAAGCAAGGTTTGCGTGACGAAGAAGTAACCTATGTTGCACAAAGTGTCTTTGCGCAACACATGTCCCTACGTCGTGCAAAACTAATTGGGTGAAGTGGCTGGGAGGTCGAAGGTGGAGAAAGATCAGGTGATGGCATCGGGATTTGGAGGCCGGACATCTGTAAGGCCCGTACAATCATACTCATCTGCTCGCACTGGGCCGCAAGCTGACCTTTTAGGGTTGTCACTTCCTCCTTCAGGGCTCTGACCTCTCATGTTTTCCTCATTATCAAAACATAAAAATATATATAATTCATAGATATAGGTACGGAAGATATTTGCATATGACAGAAGATATATCTTCATGTTACTATGATACTTAATACTATGGTACACATTTCTATTTCTCAGGAATAGAAAGATAGGAAACCACATTTTGAAATTAAATTTATCAACTTAAGTGCCATTCCATACTCTACATAGAAATTATTCCGTCCAAAACAATCTAACGAGACCGGAAAACTGGATCCCGACTATATACACATGGAAGTTTGTTAACGATAACAAGCACTCGAATCAACATTTCAACCAAACCAGCATTTAGGGAGCAACAAATGATTCTACACATGTAAATAAGTTGTTAGACACAATTCAACTAAACCCACATCATTGTCTGTCAAAAAGAAATCCAATGTTTATTTACAAAGGACCAGACAAGGAGCACCCAACCAAACTTCACAGACACGCAAATAAGTTCGTTTTGTGTCTGAAAAAATTATGCTTAATAAAGATTCCATAAGACAACACAAAAGGTCACTAGATATTCACAATTCAATCAATCACCTGACTCTCTACGTGCCGAAATTAATTAAAACAACCGGGACTTCGAAATTGAGCACAGATTAATAGATCTCATTCAGTTCTTAACGCTAATAAATCGAACAGTAAGTAGTAACAACAACCCAAAACACTTGAATTATTTTCTTAGAAAACAATATTTTTTATTGAAATCTCACTTCAGAAACAAGTTAAAAGAGTAAGCATGTATGGTTTAGAGAGAAGACCTAATACAGCAGACCTAGAGAGAGAGAGAGAGAGAGAATAAGAGAGAGAGAGAGAGCTTACGCTTGCCAAGCAGAAACCCCCCAAAGCCACCCCAACTCACTCATCCCAGAAACCCCCCAAAACCACCCAACTCATTCAGATTACCAAATCCCAGCCAACTTTACAAAATCCCAACTCACTCAGATTACCAAAACCACCCTAAGTGTTTTTCTAATTGAAATCTAATTACATGAGGTGCATCAGAATTTGAAAAACATCGACCCAAGGCAGGATTGCCCGCTAATCTGCAATGTTCGACAACATACAAGTACAAAGAATCGAATGATTTTAGCTTACTGATTATATATTTAGATCTAATATTTGCACATAAACGTAAATTGCACTTAAATTAACAACAAATTCCTGCAACACTCTCCAAATAAAACCCTAATTATCATATGTTGAATGATTAAAGCAAAAGGTAAAACATTTAGAGATCAAGAGTGGAACAAAACTTTTCGACGGTTATAAACGAAAAATCACGATTTAACGGTTATTTTAACTTTGATTTTGATGATTTTTCACAGCTACACTCCTTGACCGTATATGAATACAATGAATGAACTTGATCATCAATTTAAAATATTCACACTAGTGGATAAATACCACAAACCTTATGTTATACTTAATGAAAGTATAAATAAATTCTAAGTGTTTGTTGAATCTATTGTTTTGATGGGACATGCATTCTACGAAACTAATTTCAACAATCCAACCGTCAAACTTTTTTGTATATATTTTGAGATTGCATACGCCAAAAATCGCAAAAATCAAACATTCAGAGATCAAGAACGGAACAAAACTTTTCGATGGTTATAAATGAAAAATCACGATTTAACGGTTATTTTAACTCTGATTTTGATGATTTTTTATAGCTACACTCCTTGACCCTATATGAATACAATCTTCAATTTAAAATATTTACACTAGTGGATACCACAAACCTTATGTTATACTTAATGAAAGTATAAATAAACTCTAAGTGTTTGTTGAAAGTATAAATACCCTACTTTTAGCTCAAACGCTAAATCATACATTCAGGTCCTACTAAACGGAGGAAAAAAATACATTTCAGTTTCTTCTCGTTGGCAGTTACAATGCATGAACATTGCACATAATCCCACTAGGACTGATTCTAAACCTAACCAAGATTACAACACATAGAAGTGACAATCTGTCAATGCCATCAATGCACAACTCTATAATTATCAATGGTTGTCTCCACAAAGACCGATGCACACACTTCAGTATACTAACAACCACATGACTCCTGATTGTATAAACACCATTCACACTCACAAGTTGCTTTAAGAATTAAATGTGTTTAAGAAGAAAACATACCAATTACATAGAATTCCCTTTCAGAATTCGAAATAATGTAATGTCGAACAAAGAACTTCATATGTCTCCGAAAGGAGTTATATCACACTGAACAACTTCCAACTAAAATTCTCCACAGTTTTTCACATTTTTTGAATCATGAATAACCCTCCAACTCACATTAAGAAATTGAAAGGCTTGACAAGCCCCAATTTCCATAGAACAAAGAATGAACACATCTATCACTTCGTTAATCATGGATTTAATTTTCGCATATTTTGATCCCAACAGGTAATTAGTCATTCACAAACAAACAAAAAAGATCAAAATTTTCAATATATTGAGTAATATTAACCAAAATTTCAATACAATCATATATAAAAAATGAAAGAATAACCCTAATGTCTCCATGTTTTGGCTTTTGACTTGTGTTAGAATACAACACGGAAAGAAAAGAAGTGGAATTTCTGTTTTCACTTTGGCCGACAAAGACTGCCATCGCGCAAAACTGTTTTGCGCAACGAACATACACCTTTGTTGCGCAAAACAGTTTTGCGCGACGAATTCACACCTTCGTAGCGCAAGGTTGGGAAAAAGGGCGGTGGAAGTCTTGGTTTGGCGCCAAAAACTTGCGCAATGCATATACCACATTGCACAAAATATCCTTGCGTGATGCTTCGTTGTCAATGTTACGCAAAAAGATCTTGCGCAACGTAATTTGCTCCGTCACACTAGTATGTTGTTGTACTAGTAACATACAATCCGTCTATGATGTTCAAATCAAATATAAACATGCAAGACTCATTAAACTTTATGATTTTTTTTTTTTGAAAAACCATGTAACCTTTAAAAGCATGATGTTCGCCTTAAGTGAAATTACAATTACCAATCACAAAAAGGCCTCCTTAATTTCAGGGTGATGTTTCACCAAAAATTGCATCAAATTACTTGTCTAAACATCGTAATGGCCGCAAATCAATAAGACAATTAGGTAGTTTCAAACACGCTGATTAATAATTCAAAACATGCATGATAATTTCATGGAAAATACCCAGAAATAGGACAGTTTCTTAATCTTGGGATAGAAATAAGACATTTCAAATATGCACATAACATGCACACGCCATGCACAAAAATCGGATAGAGATAGGATTTTCCTACACCTTGAAATGACTTAATTGCCCTTGTATATAAATGGGTTATTTGCTCCTGTTTTCTAATTTCTCTATCTCTCTACTCTCTCTTTCCTTCCCTCTCTCTCTTCTCTCACTTTCTTCCTCATGTACTCTCTCTTTCTCACTGTGCACACACGGTGCACTGTCATCCCGACCAACATCGTCCAAATAGAAGCCATCACCAATTTCATCTCGTCCTCACGAGTCCAAAACACCTAGTTTTGTCACAAAGCTCATCCCCGATTGTTGGGATCGAAACTCAAGCAGACTGCGAGCATTCCGGCTATTTTTCTGGCAACACAGCAAACAACTGAGGCTTGAGACCACCATTATTGGACTCGCATCGAGGGTGGGAACAAAACCCAGTCATTAAATGTTGGTGTTTTGGTTGATGAATTTTTCAGGATTTGCTCACTGTAAGTACATGACATGCACATGAGATGCTCACAGATCTAAGCCAACCCAAAAATCCAGATGAATTAATACTTAGAAGTTAAATTAGGGTTTGTGTTTCATGTTGGGGCCTATGGGTTGTGGAATAAATTTCAAGTTTTGATGTGCTACAAAACTAGGATGGAACAATTTCTAGTTCAAGTGTCCAATTGCAAAAATTTGTGAATTTTTTTTCGTAATGTGCATGTGGTGTGCATATGGTGTGCATGGCTAACTTCATAATAATATTCCAAGCTCCAAAAACCCAAAGTTCACAACTCTCTTTTCGAAATCAGAAAAATGACGTCATCACATGTGACGTCACCACCATATGTAGTTTCTTTTCACATAATCATGGCTAAGGCTCGTGGCCTCGCCCTGGCAAAAAGGGACTAGTTGCACATAATCATGATTATAAACCAAAGAAAATATTATTACGAAGAAAATGTTTGAAAACACCTTGTAAATAAACTTGAATCGTCAAAAGTTCTTTAAGCTGAATGCTCAAAGTAGTGCACAGAGAACCCCTAATGGCTACCTAGGTGCTTATAAACAGCCCCTTATTCATAATCCTACCTAAATAAGGAATTGTAAACACTCGGAAACAAAATAACAAAAGGATAACTTAAAATCACAAATAACTAGGCAATCTGGACAACTGATAATTAACCACGATCATATACCTAGAGATAAAATTCTAAAACTTCGACACAACCTTCTTGACAGACTCAAGAACCTATTCCACTTGGAATTACTAAAAAATTCCACTGTTTGATAACTTTATGCCTAAGATGGATGCGCATGTCTTACATTGAAAATATAAATTAAAGCATCAAAATCTCACAAAATATACTAAGAATAGGGTAAAATATATAATATAAAATCGACTCACCACAAAGCCCAAACAACAAAAGCACAGAACAGTAAAAATTAAAAAAAACCTTAAATCGTATCGCGCACTGGCAGAAATATGTTGCTGCCTTCGACACAACCGCCTCGCCAGTGACTACAAGCGTAGCCACTTTAAGAAAACCAACTCTAGGTTGAATTCGACGAATGTATCGCATCATAAAATTTTCCAAACTGCAACAAAAAGATCTTCCTAACCAAACTTCACCACCAAAAAACCACCACACCGAAGAAGAGTCATCATATTGTAACCATTAACACAAGCCCCAACAAGTAGAACCAAAACCAAAACAAAAGGGAAGGGGATAGGGCTAAAGGGGCATCTAAATCACTCTCATTTTGGGCTAAAACGCATCACTCCTGGCCCCGATTTTCCGGCATGTCGGTTGGGAGTGGAGCCGTGAAAAGAATGTTTAGATCTGAAGACCAAAACAGGGGAGCTGCTCCTAGCTTTGGGCAAAGGTTGTGGAATGGATGGTATATAAGAAGATGGAAAAGAAAGAGTGTTTGGGGTTAAAAAATGAGGACAATAGTGCAGGGAAAATGATTGAAGAAGCCAAAACGGCGAGAGAGAGAGAGAGAAAGAGAGAGAGAGAGAGAAGATAAATGTATCAATGAAAATACAGATTGATGGAAACTATCAATGAAAGTACAAATTGATGGAAAATCTACCTTTAAAAGCCCAAACACAAGTCCGGTGGTAGAGGGTTTTTTCTTGTTGTGTATACGAAGAGCCACATTTGGTAGTTCTATATAACCGACCTATTTTCGATGGAGACAGGGAATGTGCAAAGAAAGATCTATGCTATTTCTCCATAGCTGCCAAATCAACTTTATTGGTAAAAATATTAATTGGGGCATTCGATATCCACATGGAACAACCACCCATTTGCCTTGGAGTTAAGTGTTTGATTAAACTTTATTTACCTTATGACTACCGGGCGTTTTGCAGTAAATTGGCATACAAGGAGGAGGGTTTTTGGGACTACAAAAAGTGGTGAGGAAAGGTGTAAATTTGGAATAGAACTAGGATATATGTGTCTATAATTCACTGTAGGGGTGGGTTGGAAAAACCGAAAACCGAAAAAAACCGACAACCGAACCGAACCGAGACCGAAAAAAACCGAACCGAAAAAAAAACCGAACCGAATTTGGTTGGTTCGGTTTCGGTTTTTGAGGTATGAAAACCGGACCGGACCAAACCGAACCGAAATATGAAAATAAAATATAAATACTCAAAACTTGCTGAAGTGGAGATTCGAACCCCTTCCGTCTAGGTTGGGGATAGCTTCCTTCAAACCAACTTGACTGTAAGTTTTGTATTGCTATAACTGTACCAGTATAATATTTATAGGTATTCTAATCTTAATGTTTTATAAAATTTATAAAGTTCACAAACCCTAGCCATCATTCATTTTCATTCTCAAATCTCTCTTCTCTCTTTCTCTCATCCGCTGCTCTTCCTCTCATCCGCTGGCTGCGCTTCCTCAGTCTCTCTCTCCCTCATTCTTCTCTTCCTCCCTTCAACTCTCCTTCCTCTCTTCCTCTCTCCAACCTGCCAAGTCCATGGTTGTAATATGGATCTTACTTTTTTAAAGGATTACCACAAGAGGAGAAGGGTTTGTGATGAATTTATTTGACAATCCCCAATTTTTCACTCCTTTCTAATATTCCTTTCTTTCTCTGCTCCTCGTCTGATAGACTCTCTCTGTGGACTCTCACCTACAACAACAACAACTTCTTCACTCCTTTCTAATATTCCTTTCTTTCTCCATAAACTTTCGATCTCTGCTTTTCAAATACAAGCCAAATAGTTTTTTACTCTGGATTCATATGGAGGTCGCACCAGACATCCATGTTTGTTCCTCCGGATTTCTTTAACAGTAAGTATTCAATTTTTTTTTTCTTTTTCTTGTTTAATTCTTTGAGTGATGAAAATGGTAGTTTTTTTTTTATGTTTTGATTAATAGTTTTTATTTCTTTGGTTTGTTGACTATGCTATGTGAATTTATTTGTTGACTATGCTTTGTGAATTTTTGAAGAAAAATTGGTTGATGTTGTTCTTGGATTTGTCTTTGTGGAGCCCTATGTGGTAAAGATCTTTGGTTTTTGGATCTTTATTTTTATTAAACCTTTGGATCCCGTCTGTTTGGCTGTGTTCAGGCAGGTGCTCGTGGCCGGATGTTTCAATCGGCGAGGCATCGGTTGGTTGGTGGCGAGGGTTTGTGCTAGTAGGGATGCTCGGCGGCGGGTGCTACAGTAGAAGCCTAGGTTTTCTTTTGTTGTATTTTATGGCTTGGGCCTTTACTGTTTGTTGGATCTATTGGGCTAGTTTGGCAGGGTCCTCTTTTGGGCTAGTTTACTAATATCCAGATCTAAAATAATAATAATAATAATGAAAAAAACCGAACCGGACCGAAACCAAACCGAAAAAAACCGAAACAAAAAAAAACCGAACCGAAAAAAACCGAAAAAATTTTGAACCGAACCGAACCGAAATTTCGGTTCGGTTTCAGTTTTGACAAAAAACCGAACCGTTTCGAACCGAACCCAGCCCTAATTCACTGTACGTTATAAAAAATTGGAAGTTTTAATGAAATACTTCTACTGCTGTTCACTTTAACGAAAAATCATATTTTTACCTTTCTTGGTACTATTCACTTACACCCTTATTTATCATTTTTTTATTAAAACTAAAACTTTTGAAGACTTTTCGTTAATTTTCCTGAGTAAATTGTAGTTATGGTCCCTTAACTTTAACTCAATTGGAGCAATGGTCCCGCAACTAAAAATCCATTACCATTGGTCCCTCAACTCATCAAAACGTGCAACTATGGTCCTTCAACTAAAAATTCATTACAATTGGTCCCTCAACTTTAATTCAACTAGAGAAATTGTCCCTTAACTTTAACCTAATTGTAGCAATGGTCCTTCCAACATAACTCGTTTTGACAAAAATTTTGACGTAGTTGACGAAAATGACCATAATTACACACTTTGATGAGTTGAGGGACCCTAATTATATAAATGGTTATTCTAACATAACTTATTTTGACAAAATTTTGACGAAATTGATGAAAATGACTATAGCTACACATTTTGATAAGTTGAGGAACTAATGGTAGTGGATTTTTAGTTGAGGGATTATTGTTTCAATTTGATTAAAGTTCAGGGACCATTACTACAATTTACTCTAATTTTCCTTAAAAAATTAGCTCGCCGCCACCACCCACCCCTCGACCCCGCGTTGTATTAATTCGTCATCTTGTCACTAGTTGCTGATGAGAAAACTGTATACAATAGTTCTCTTGAAAATTTTGACTTCGTACGTATTTCAGTCGTCACTTGCTCGGCACAAATAAATTATAAATAGATGATGATGCAGGAAAATTGGTTTTGACTTTTGAGGTTTGCCGCATGCCTCATGCTCATGAGTGACTCGTGTGACTAGTTGACGATGAAAAAAATTGTATACTGCAATTGTACGTAAGAATTTTTCACGACGATCTTGTTTTATATCTAAATCTTCACTTGCTTACACAAGAAAATAAATAGATGATGATGACTGAAAAATTGATTTTGAGTTATACATCAAGCTCTTGAGTGGCTATGGAAATATTACTCCGTCAATTAATCAATACTTACAAAGTTTACAAAGTTTACAATGTGTAGGATTGCATCAAACTCTATACAAAGACTATATAGGGTGATTGTAAGTAAGAATTTCTCTCGATGATCTTGGCTACGTATGTCACACTTGCTCAGTGCAAATAAATAATTAAATGATGACAAGATGAAAATCAGTTTTGAGGTCATCTCCTAGATATAGAAGCTTAATTTATGTGACCATGTACATGAACCAGCCGTGGCTCTTGGTCGCCAATTCCCTAGCGAAGGTTCGTATATGTGACTATGTACACGAACAAGCTGGCTGTTTTCTAACTACGATATACAAATATTGATGTATTAAATTTAGAGTTGAGTCATGCATCAGTCACTAGAGCTGGCGGACATACTGGTTGTGGCCAATTTCAAAGAGAGAATAGGAAAAACATGAATCGTGACGAAAGAGTTAAGGGCATAGAAAGCTGGTCAAATAACGGCAATGCCAATTAAAAGCAGCAAACTTCCCAGCACATATATACCATACAACCACAAATATGTTTCCATGAAAGCAAATATTAATATAATTACAAACTCCATGCATGAACTATCAAATCTAAATATACTCCATGAAATATCAAATCTATATATGCTCCACATCTACACACATATTATAACATATGTTTATGGTGTGATTGATAGGATTTTTAACGTTTATGTAAATAGGGTCAAAATCATATGAAATACTTGCAAGAATACAAGGATGTTGTAGTATAGATGCTCATGCAAGGTCGTTCTCCTCAAGAACTATTTGGATAATTTATGTAGAAACAATGCCTAATTAAATACTTAGAGTTAAAAATTGAGAAAAGAGATTCTGAAATTGGGTAATATTAAAAACGAATTTTAATTAAAAACTAATATGAAAAAAGAAAAGAGTCTTAAATACCAATTTATAAAAGACTAGGGTTCCACTATCACCTAGCAATCCTATGAACTTTTACCAATTACTTATGATCTACACATGCCACTTTGAAGGTTAGGTTTTCCTATTTTATATTCTACTTGGAACCTCTAACATAGAATGTATATCTAACATGTAACCCGTCCGGACGTTCGGATCAAATCTGAACATGAAAGACTCATTATGCTTTATGAAAACCCTTTGAAAAACCATGCAACCCTTAAGACGTGGTATCCATCCTAAGTGAAATTACAATTATTAATCACAAGAAGCCAGCATCAATTTCAGGGAACATTCCGACCAAAATTGCATCAAATTACTTTTCTAAAGATCCTAATGGTGATCAGGCATTAAGACAATTAGATAGTTTTAATCACGATAATTAATAATTCAAAGTGTGCATAAGCAATTAAATAAAAATCACATATTCATGCTAAGGCTCAAGGCTTTGCCCTAGCAAAAAGAAAATTAGTTACGCATATTCATAATTGAAATCATAGAAAATATTATTAGAATGAAGAAAATGATTGAAAACACCTTAAAGTAGAAACTCTCAAAGAACCCTAGCAATACTCTATGTCTCCAAATTGCATAAAAGAAAGCGTAGTCCTCAAACTGAGGCCGACTAAAACCTTAAATATCTCCCTAAAAGCCAGCAGCACAAACCCTAAAATTGTAGTCTCTTGTTCCAATTAGGAAACTAAATAATAATAAAATAAAAATAGAAAATAAACTCCTAATTATGCTAGGAGAATCTGCCAGGTAAATGTACAGCCACGTTTTAGCCTCAGATATCCTCCAAATCCGGCCCATGATATCTTGTTTTGAAGATCAGGACGCTTTGAACACATCTCCAGAAGGCCACGAACCCATTCGAGGTCATCTTGGGCTCCAAAAATATAATTCAAGCCCAAAACGTCACTATTCCAGCACCTCGCATCTCACCTTTATTTTATTGCCAGAAAATAACCGCTTGGTGGAAAAATATGATATATTGACACGATCAAGCTAACTGACTCATGAATGTCCTCCAACTAGAATTACTCCAAAATTCGTCCATTTGACCATGTTTTGCTTCAGAAGAAGTCGAAAGTCCTATATTGAAAATACAATTCAAGGTATCAAAATTCTCCCAAAACATTAACCAAAACATACTAAGAATATGGTAAAATATATAATATGAAATTGACCCATCAGTGACTATGGCACCAAATTGTATAATTAACTAGAAAAATGACATGTACACTGAAAATTAAACTGTAGACAAAAGAAATAAAAATTGTGAAATAAGCAGATTGATTGACACTACTATAATATAGGCTATCACCGGCGGACCAAAAACTGACAAGAAACCCGATTTCTGTCGGAAATTTGGCAAAAATCCGACATAAAACACTGCAATGTCGGATTAGAATAGCGACACCATTGCTACCGTCACTAAAGGGCTTCAGTGTCTGTTTGTTCGCTTAATCCGCCACTAAGCAGCGTCGGTTTAAAGCGACGCTAATTTTAACGTCGGTTTAAAGCGACGTTAGATAACAATTAAATAAATAAAATATACAAACTAGTGACGGTTTAAAGCGACGTTAGATAACAATTAAATAAATAAAATATGCAAACAAGTGACGGTTTAAAGCGACGTTAGATAACAATTAAATAAATAAAATATGCAAACAAGTGACGGTTTAAAGCGACGTTAGATAACAATTAAATAAATAAAATATGCAAACTAGTGACGGTTTAAAGCGACACCACCTTTGATAATAATAATACAAAAAAAATCGAAATCTGTTTCTGTATTCGTTCTCAAATAATTATAACTCAAAAAAATTATATAATCTAAATAATAAATTTCAATTATAGGATTCACTTCAGGAGGAGGGTGGTTGCGCACCTCTGCTGAGATATACCTTATTAATACAAAAAAAAACAACAACTAAAAAACAGGAAACAAATGTAAAATTTCAATTTAAGAATAATATTAGTTTAAACACTAAACAAAAACTGAAATTAATAATAAGTAAAAAAAGAACCAGCTTCGAACACCTCCTCTTCCAAATGAAGTTCCTTAGAACATTGATCTTCACTAGAATTATCCATAGCAAAAGTTAGTGAAAAAAATCCGTGGCACCAACAACGTTGATGAGGAGTTCCAAGACCTTCTTGATGCTACTGACGCTGCCCAAAAAGTGGAAAACCAATGGACCAACATCACAGAGCCGAGATATAGGCCTTAACTTGTCATTTGCATTCTCGTTCCATTCTTCCAGCAGCTCACCGGGATCAATGTGATCATGTTTTACGCACCAGTTCTTTTCATGACTTTGGGGTTTGGAGACGAAGCATCCCTAATGTCCGCAGTCATCACCGGCGGTGTTAACGTGGTTGCTACCTTTGTGTCCATTCTTGCAGTCGATGTTCGGAAGAAGGGTGTTGTTCCTTCAAGGTGGTGTGCAGATGCTCATGTGCCAGGTACTTAAACACGATCAATTTAATAAAAACAATTGTTTGCCTCCTTTAATTTGTAAAGGACATTACCAAACTTCCACACATGCATTGTAGGTTGCCGTTGGAGTGATGAAAGGCATGAAATTTGGGCTTAGTGGAGTCGGATCCTTTACAAAAACTGAAGCCAATCGGATCTTGTTCTCGATCTGTGCATATGTAGCAGCATTTGCATGGTCTTGGGGTCTGTTGGGGTGGTTGGTGCCGAACGAGATTTGCCCTCTGGAGATCCGATCAGCCGGACAAGCCATCAACGTCTCGGTGAACATGTTGTTCACTTTTATCATTGGTCAAGTCTTCCTCAGCATGCTTTGCCACTTAAAGTTTGGTATTTTCTTCTTCTTTGGCGGTTTTGTGATCATTATGACCATCTTCATCGCCTTCTTCTTGCCCGAGACGAAGAATGTTCCGATTGAAGAGATGAATAGAGTTTGGAAAGCTCACTGGTTCTGGGGCAAGTACATCCCTGATGAGGCTGTCAATTATGGTAGGCAAGACAAAGTTGTAGTTTGATGGAGCAAATCACAGTTGGATTTGTAAATAATCCAAGCATCTGGGTTCTGATATAACATTGAAAAGTTGACAAGGGAAAGTAACCAGAGGAGAAGGAGAGGGAGTAAACCAGAGGAGAAATATAAGAGAGATGGAAGCGCACAAGTCCTGGGAAAGACGAGGCTTAAATACTGATAAACATAGCGTCGGTTAATACCGACAGTAGCTACAAGTTGTGTTGAAATATGAAAACCTTACGTCGGTCAAAACCGATGCAATGTCTGACAAATTGATAAAAAATGACTTTGCGTCGAAATATGATGACTTTGCGTCGGTTCAAACCGACACTAATTCTGACTACACGCAGCCTGACACGCTTTTGACTGAATGGTCTGACATATTTTTTACTGACAGGGTTGCGTCGGATAAAACCAACGTTAGCTTGATAGAATTGTGTAGCGTCGAAATAAGGAATCTTTGTGTCGAAATAATGAGAGTTTGCGTCGGTTAAAACCGACGCCAACTTTGACACATTCTGCAAGAGCTCGTCCAACCCATTTCCCCGTGCAAAACAAACCGGGAAAATTCCCGCCCAAATTTAAACCAAATTTAAAATATAATCAGTTATTTTATCTTATATAATATTTTAATAAATAAAATATAACTTATATATAATTCTTAATAAAAAACAGAAATATAATTTTATGATAAGATATTTACATACACGAATTGAAACATTGTCTAATTAATATATAAAATAATTAATATATTTATTCCCTATCATCATTTGTTAGCTCGTTGTCGGCATTGGCATGATTAACGAACTCGGTAGGCAACGGTAGTGATTCAAGAAAAAGAGTCTCTTCCACGCCAACCCTTGTATGGAAATTTTCATTATCAAGAATTGGATCATCCAAGTTAGGTATGGCATAATAACTATAAACATGTTATAGTTAAAAATTTTCATTATCAAGAATTCGATCATCCAAGAATTCGATCATCTGTAATAAGTATGAAAATAAAAATTGACAGAATAACTATAAACATGTTATAATTAAAATGCAAAACAATAAATAAATAATGTGATTGTTAAAACGCATTTGTCGTTTAAGTACTACATCTACACTCGAAAATAAGAGTCTAATAAAAGAAAATTCATACACTACTAATCTATTACAAATATTTTAAATTGAAGATCGAATTCATTCATTGTATTCATATAGGGTCAAGGAGTGTAGCTGTACAAAATCATCAAAATCGGAGTTAAAATAACCGTTAAATCGTGATTTTTCGTTTATAACCGTAAAAAAGCTTTGTCCCGTTACTTGATCTCTGAATGTTTGTTTTTTGTGATTTTTTGCTGATGTGATCTTGAAGCATATACAAACAAGTTTGACGGTTGGGATCGTTGAAATTTGTTTCGGAGAATTTGTATCCCATCAAAATAATAGATTGACTAACACTTAGAGTTTATTTATACTTTCATTAAGTATAACGTAAGATTTTGTGGTATCCACTTGTGTAAATATTTTAAATTGAAGATCGAATTCATTCATTGTATTCATATAGGGTCAAAGAGTGTAGATGTAAAAAATCATCAAAATCGGAGTTAAAATAACCGTTAAATCGTGATTTTTCGTTTATAACCGTCGAAAAGCTTTGTCCCGTTACTTGATCTCTGAATGTTTGTTTTTTGTGATTTTTTGCTGATGTGATCTCGAAGCATATACAAACAAGTTTGACGGTTGGGATCGTTGAAATTTGTTTCGGAGAATTCGTATCCCATCAAAACAATAGATTGACTAACACTTAGAGTTTATTTATACTTTCATCAAGTATAACATAAGATTTTGTGGTATCCACTTGTGTAAATATTTTAAATTGAAGATCAAATTCATTCATTGTATTCATATAGGGTCAAGGAGTGTAGCTGTAAAAAATCATCAAAATCGGAGTGAAAATAACCGTTAAATTGTGATTTTTTGTTTATAACCGTTGAAAAGCTTTGTTCCGTTACTTGATCTCTGAATGTTTGTTTTTTGTGATTTTTTGCTGATGTGATCTCGAAGCATATACAAACAAGTTTGACGGTTGGGATCGTTGAAATTTGTTTTGGAGAATTCGTATCCCATCAAAACAATAGATTGACTAACACTTAGAGTTTATTTATACTTTCATTAAGTATAACATAAGATTTTGTGGTATCCACTTGTGTAAATATTTTAAATTGAAGATCGAATTCATTCATTGTATTCATATAGGGTCAAGGAGTGTAGTTGTAAAAAATCATCAAAATCGGAGTTAAAATAACCGTTAAATTGTGATTTTTCGTTTATAACCGTCGAAAAGCTTTGTCTCGTTACTTGATCTCTGAATGTTTGTTTTTTGTGATTTTTTGCTGATGTGATCTCGAAGCATATAAAAACAAGTTTGACGGTTGGGATCGTTGAAATTTGTTTCGGAGAATTCGTATCCCATCAAAACAATAGATTGACTAACACTTAAAGTTTATTTATACTTTCATTAAGTATAACATAAGATTTTGTGGTATCCACTCGTGTAAATATTTTAAATTGAAGATCGAATTCATTCATTGTATTCATATAGGGTCAAAGAGTGTAGCTGTAAAAAATCATCAAAATCGGAGTTAAAATAACCGTTAAATTGTGATTTTTCGTTTATAACTGTCGAAATTAGTTTCATAGAATTCGTATCCAATCAAGTTCAATGGTGTGTGTATATATATATATATTAAGTAGATTTAAATTTATTTATTTTGTATGTATAACACTTAAGAAATTGAATCGTATGTATATTTAAGCCAATCCAATGATCACCAATTTTTTAAAATTTAATTTAATATATATATATATATATATAATTATTATAGTTTTTAGGGATATAAAATAATATATATAATTTATGTTGCTTAAAAGCGACACCAGTATTTAAAAAATACTTTATGTCGCTTAAAAGCGACACTAGTAATTAAAAATTATTAAAATGTATGTTTACGTCGGTTTAAAAGCGACACCAGTATTTAAAAAATACTTTATGTCTCTTAAAAGCGACACTAGTATTTAAAAATTATTAAAATGTATGTTTACGTCGGTTTAAAAGCGACATAAACATTTTATGACGCTTATAAGCGACAGTAAATTCGACGTCTTGTTCAGTTAGTGTCGCAACTGCCTAATCCGCCACTATGTTAGATTAAAGCGACACCACCCACCGACACTATAACACCCTTTTGTAGTAGTGTGAAAAAGAAAAATATTAGTAAGGCGATAACCAATTAGAAAGTGAGACCTTACTACCTAGAAACATTAAATTTTGAGTTATAAAATAGAATAAAGGGTAATTTTATAAGTTAACAAAGAGGCTAAGGGGGTGTTTGTTTCCCCTCACTAAAGTTCACTGGACTGGACTAGACTAAAAATTAGTCCAGTCTCGTGTTTGTTTCCTGGCTGGACTAGTTTTAATGGGATTAGCCAGGACTCGCTTTCACTAACAACCTCACTAGCCGTTCTTAGCATGTCCCCTAAAAAACCATCGGACTAGCTAAGAACTTCTTCGTCCTGCTCGAATCACCTCCTCGACCTCGATTTCGATGGCACAAGCTTCAGGCGCGGCTTCATCTCCGACGACGAACTCGTCAACTTCTTCATCTTCGACGATGACCTTGTTGACTGGGTCATCTCCGCCATCTTCTTCTCCTTCGCTGCTTCGCTATTACCATGGTTGTGGCTTTGAAGCTACTGATTTTGGCCTTGCCTTCGACATGCCTCCTCATCGATTGGGTCATCTCTGCCATGACTGCTTCACAATCTCAATAAATCGATTTTTGTTCTGGGTTTTTTTTCTTATGGTTTCTGGGTTTTTTTTTTCTTCTAGGATTTGCAGGTTTAATTGGTTACTGGAAGGCTTGCCCTTCTTTTTGGAATCTCTGAAGGCTTGGCGAATGGTTAACCAACAAATTCTCTTAATTAAACAAGAAAAGTAAGAGATTGATGCATAATTTGATAGAGAGAAAATGATGGAGAAGAGAAACGAGGAAGGGTAAAGGAAGGTAGGGGAAAGACAATTTGCTTGGGTCCATTCGTTTCCAGGCTTCACTGCCCTTTAATTATTAATTTTTGTTTAATTTTTAAGCCAAAAGTGAATTAAAAATGGAAAAAAAAAATATAGTCTGTGAGTTAGTCCGACACTGCACCAAACGCTTCACTAAGCTAGTCCAGCTTAGTCTAGTCTAAGCCAGTCCAGCTTAGTCCCTGAAGCTAGTCCAGTCCGAGATAGTCCGGTACAACAAAAGCACCATAAATGCTTAACAAAGAGAAACTACAATAAAAGATCACGAGACCTAAAGATCCCAACAACTTTTGATACCAGGAGATGCTGACAATAGGCGCAGGAGCTTAGGTTTGCAAGGAGAGCTCCATATAGTATTACTTTTTACTATCAACATGTTTATTTACACATTTTAAGGAACGAGTAGTACTTTTGCCTCCTTTATTTTTCTCGAATTTCATTGGATTATTGACATGCTTGCTTACATAAATAAGAAAAAGTTATGGATTGCAAAAAGAGAAGAAAGAATTAGAATGAGAATTACATCGGTTGAATTATTGACTGGGAAAATCCAAACCAAATCCGATTTGCTAAAATATTGAGCAGCACTTTCTGATCAGTTTCACTTGTTTGGCAAATATTGCCTGAAACTTCATTTTAAAGGAGCAATGCCCAACTGCAATCGACGAGAGCAAAATATCCAGCTATAATCTTTTAACCATGCACTTTAGAACTCATCTTTTCGATATTTAAAAGTCAATGCTGGGGTTTGTCGGAATGATTTTGAGATATTTACCCAAATTGAAGTAAAAATATATTCCATTGAACTAAAAAAAGTAGAACCAGCAGAGCATTAGAAAGGTCAAAACAATGCATGTAACCAATTTGATGGCATAGATGGAGTTTAAGAGGCACTTGAGTCCCAACCAAGCTAGTGCCATATAAATGGATAATGAATAATGATAGATTACAGTTTAAGGAGTTGTAGACAATTTGACGGCAGGGGTGAAGTTTCCTAAATTCCTATTTTGCTTGTCTCACTATAATACCTCAACATTGTCCTTAAGCCATAAGCAGTTGCTTGCACGTCTGCTTTTTGTGATTTTTGAAGAAGTCCCTCACTCTTCCCTCTCTTAATTTTTCTCAAGGACTTTGACAAATTGAAGCAATAAGCAAGCACAAAGAAACAATATTATCATCAACTGTTGAATTTCTTAGCTCTGCGCTGGACTTCCTTTTCCAATTCTTCCATGCCCCCAACTTCCCTTATTTCCTGCAACACAATTCGCATATTTAATTGAAATTTAACAGAAATTAAGAACCTTAATTAGTTTGTTTAAAAGCACTAGGGCTGAGTATTACCTTAGGTCCCAAGAACAACCCATATGGGACTCCATTGAAGATGCATGAGTGATGAAGCTATTAAAATTTACAAGAAAATAAATTAAGGAAAAAAAAAACACAATGACAATTTGAACCACAAAAACAATGTAATTTACCTGGTGGGCTGCAGCAACTTTTCGTAAATAAGGGACATCTGCGATTGGCCCTACCGGAAATCGACGGTGGACAAGTCCATCGTGCACAAACATGTAGGCCATCCCAAACGTTGTGATTCCTAAACCCTTTATAAAAAATAAACAATAGTCACCCCTTTAATTAACCAATCTAACATCGGATAATCAATCTATAGCACCTACAAGTTATCGACCAAATACGGACAAAGTACCTGTAGAGATCCGAAATTGAATAACCTTTAAACCCTTTCAATATTAATATTAGGGTTTGACTAGAAGAAAAAAAAAAGTACTTACAGCACCAAAACAGAGTCCTGGAAATAGACCCTTGTTAAACAAACCATAAGAAAGAAGGGCAATAGCAGGAACAGCATTGGTTATTGCAAATACATCGTTCAACTCAAAAGGACCATCCCGGGGCCTGTGGTGAGACTGCCGTAGTGTAAAAAAAAAAATAAATAAATAAAAAAAAAAATTGGGGTCACTACAGTAACAAATCTTGCATGGGAAAAATTTAGATTATTAGAGTTGGGAGTTGTGTAGGGCTTACCTCATGCATCTGCCACAGTGAAGCATGCCACAGAGTTCTATGAGCCCACCTTGCCCAAAACTCCATCCCCACCTTTGGAGTTACACAAAACGTGTTTAAATTAATTTCATTGCAAAAATAAAGAATTTGATCAATGAAATTTTCATGATTTTTAATTGCATTACTTACAGCAGATCCCACAGAGAAAGCAAATGTTCCAAACATTTCAGGAAGAAGATATTCACCAACCTGTTTCATAAAAATTAATCAAAATTTTAAACCCATGTCAAGAAAATGAAAGTTAATCCAATTTTAATTATAAAAATGAAATTAGTTTTACCTCTGTTTGCCAAGAAAATCTATAGTAAACAGCCATGGCAGCAGCTGAAGTGACTCCAAGGCTGGACATGATTGCAGCAACAAGGTAAGTATACCTCTCTGATCTCTTCCTCTCCAATCTCTCCGACGCACGCAGCATTATAATATTCCACTTCTCCGTGTCTTCCAAGGCTTTGGTCACAGTCATGTCGTCCTTAAGTTGTGCATGATCATTCTCCACTTTCTTCTCCATGACTGAGCGCATGCTCTTCCATCTCTTCCTGTTGAAGTGAATTGATGAAGAAGCTAAAAGCGAAGAGGGGCTCGTTTCTGAGAAGGGTTTTCCAGAAAACGGAGTTTTTCGTTCGAAACTGTTAGTTAAAGTGACTGAAGACACCGAAACTCCGGTCGCCATGCCCTTAAAGCTTCGAGCTTTGACTTCAGAAAACAGCTTGAAACTGAGAGAGAAGTAGAAGCTGGAAATTAAAAGTGCTTTTGAGGAAAAGAATGGGGTGGGACAGAGTGTAGTTTTAGGTGCAGAGGGGGCATATAATTAAGGATTTCAGCTTCAGCCATTATAATTAGTTGAGTGTTTACTTATAAGAGGACTTCTTGTTTCTGGGCAACCATGGGGGCTAGGGTGGCATGTTACTAGTTGCTTTGGGTACAAAACTTTCTTTTCTTATTTAAATTCATTTTTTTGCGATTACATATTTGGTACTACTTGAATTTTCACCAGCCAACACCCTTACACATCCCCTTTAGTCTAGTATACGTATGCATAGAGCCCAAACAGTTGTAATATGGTTTTTTTTGTTTCTCTCTCAAATTGAGCACATATTCACATCAAGAAGTTACGAACACATTTTTGTTTCGTTCTGTTTTTTGTTTTCATACTTTTTGGAAACTTGTAAATTTATCTAGTGAGCAAACATGTGTGTAACAACTCTAAGTATTATTGATTGAGGATTATTGAAATGATGAATGGTAATGAAAGGAAGTACTGGTGGTATAAGCTTATCTTAGTTGTTACCGATAACAACTTTAATAATGGAAGTGATGTTTACTTGTACACTTTTGTTTAGTTTTGTCTTTTGGAGTATTTTGTACAATTAAAAAGGCACTTGAGTCAACCGCTGATGATCAACTGTATCGTGATCCCTATCCAATTTTTGGGTACTACAAAAAAATATGACTCTTGCTAAATTTGAGTCACTGCCCAAATCATTCCACCTTGTCAGTTTGGTAAAGGGAAGTGATTTTCACGTATCCTTTTTTCTCTTACACACCCCTGTTTAATTCTAATCATTGATTTTGTTTGATTTATTTAATCTAATGACCATACATAAAGATAAGTGTGTGAGAAGCTAAAAATGGTGTATGAAAATAACTTTCCTTTGGTAAATTTGAGAGTAAGGTGAGGTCTGTAAGCAAAACACAGTGATCATGTCAAGGAAACCCTCTTTATATCTAGCAAATGGTTTAATTTTTGAGATTTGGTTACAATACGTACATGTATTTAATACAATTATTATCTCTATGGTCAGATAGTGATTATATTAATTACATATATTCACAGAATTATACTAGACAGTCAAATAATGATTGTATTAAATACACATGAATTATATATGTTTTATACCTTAGTGAATCAATTGGCTCCATACACAACTGTTGCAGCCGTAGGGCTTGTGTTAGAATTAGGGCTTTACTATCTCTGTTTTATGGGCCTTCGTTTCTCATGGGCAAAAGTCTAATAAAATGTTGGGCTATACCCATCAGATAATTTCCATACTTTTGTTGTATATTGGCTGTGTTGTGTGTTCATCATCAAAGAAGGAGATATAGGTTTAGGGTTTACGACCACAAACTCTAAATCAAAAACTCTAAATCTTATATTATAAGATGTTTAAGTTGAAGTCATAGCATCCTCCAAATATCAAATGGTAATTGACAGATGACAGGTAAGTAGTTCAATACATACATACATACAAATATACTTACATACACACATATCATGTTGTATTGTGCTAAATGTCTAATTACATATGAAAAGGTTCTTGTGCCAATTATGTCGGTAGATGTTTGTTTGAGTATGTAATTTTTAGGACATATATTATATTCAGTTTAAGACCAGTGTTTAAAATGTCAGTATCGGTGGAAATACCGATATACAAATTTGTGAAAATATCGACGGATATATCGAATATCGATATCAATATCGGTTACTTTCGGTGGAAATGATGAAAATTTAAATTGAAACTTTAGGGATTGTCAAACACTGGTTTGGACAAAATATAAGAGTTTTAGATGTTTAACAGATATGATAGAAATATCGACAATATCTGTTGATTTTAGCTTGAACTTAAAAGTTTCTCCAACTTCACCCCCATTTTCATTTCTTTCTCTGATTTTTTGGATATTTCTATAAAAATATCGACCGTATCGAAGAAATTTTAAACAATGTATAAGACTCATCAGCATGTCACCGGTTTGTTCATTTTTACATGAATCCAACATATTTGTCTCATATATTTTTGCATGTAGATATCTGGGCTATCTTCATGTATCCCCATCATGTGATTATCAATAAGGGATATTCCGCCTTTTTACAATTTGGGACCCAATATTTCATACTTTTACGTGTAATGTTCAGTAAAGAGGATACAGGTAGAGCTCCTTTGTTTCTCAGTCAGCTAGGTCAGTAGGTCTCTGTCATACCTCCACTTCCTTTTTCCGGTTCTAAACTTCTAATAAACATCCTAGGTCGACTCAAATTTTCATCATTATTTATTTCATTACCTTAATCTCTTTTCATCACTCACTCATGAGGTTCCACAGTATCCATATCCAACCGCATCAATTCCTTAATGCTTAAGGCGTAAAAGAAAACAAAAATCAGTTCCTAAATTATAATTAACGTCTAAGTAATGGGATCTTGGAAACGAACCAACTTAATGCCTGTTATGTGGTGAGGCCAACATGTGTTTCTGTGAATGGACATCTCTACAACTTGCTTGCATTAGTTTGAAAATATTACAACGGAAAATAACATGATAAATGCTGCAAGGAAATAACCAAAGCCATTACTAGCGGCAGTAAATATTATGTAGCATCAAGTATATTCATCAAAGTTAGTTTCTAATTGTATAATTTGTTATAACTGTGTATGTAATAAGCTTGTATAGCTAAGGGTAGAACTTTCAATTGTCATCATAGCTCAATGCTATAAATACCAAATGTAACTTCTAATTATTGTTAATGAAAGTATGAGGTATATTCAATAAAGTTGATTTCTCTCTAAGCTTCCTCTCTAAGCTTCTATATGGTATCTCTCGCCTTTTGCCTAAAGGCATCTTGGACCTCTCAAGCTTTCGCTCACTTTCTCTGATATTCGAAGATTGTTGTTCTTCAACTCTTTAATTGTCCTGCTAAGTTCTTGAATTTCATCTCTTAATTCTCGAATGTTATGGTGTCTCTGTCGAAATCTTCATCTCCAATTGAGTCGGTGTCACTTCCCCACCAAAATTCATCTTCGTGAAACCCTAACTTCTCAAATTCATATACTTCTGTTGACCCTAAAAACTACAAAGCCTACGTGGCGCGCAGGCCGAGTAATCTAAAAGCTAACTACGTCCTTCGGTGAATGCGGGCGTGCCAACTCGTTGGCCGAGCTCGGCCGAGGAGTAAATTTGTTGATGTTGCGTTGGGTCGCGCTACTGACTTCTGCGTCTTGCGATTGCGGCCGAGAAAGGAACACGCCTCGGCCTCTTGGATTCTCAAACCTGAAGACAAGGTTACTATTATTACGAAGTTCACGAATCGCTGTCGTCGGATTCGGTTACAGTGATGGTATTCGTCAGAGTGAACTCACGCTGAATCGACACCAAAGTGTAAGGACACAAATACTTGAAGCAGATATAAGTTTTTATAGTGAACGTAGTTCGGCCGCCTGAATGCCGAACTCTAAATTCCACTTGAGAATATCCAATCATAAAACAACTCGGCGTGCAATGCGCCGAGCTCAGTAAATGGTAACACTTCACTTCGCCGAGAAGGCTGATGAAATGACCTCAATCGATAAGGACTCGGACGTCCGTCTCGACCAAGACTTGGATAGATAACTGACCGTGCCCGCCGCAGTGCTGTTGATGCCAACGGAAGGTACTGCGAGTTCGGCCAATTCTACGGTGATAGAGCTATCTATGCTGACTTAAGATATCACCGGTTGCTTTCACAGTGCTGTTGATGCCAACGGAAGATGTGTCAGCGAAAAAGAAAAGGAAAAAGTTCTCAAGTTGTTGAGGATTTGCGCAGGGCAATTTTGTATTGATTTTGTGGGGGCTTTTACTGGCTTGCAGCCTCCCCTATTTATAGCACTGGACCTTGAGTTACAATCCTACTCGAACTAGGCTTTCTTCTCCGGATCAACAACAACTCGACCAGTCCTATCCTGACTAGGATTATGAACCTAGTCCCTTTTTTAGTCGGCTCCCTTCCGGGTTATCATACTTGCCGAGACTCCTTGTTGTACCAGGACTTGTCTTTGTAAATAACCTAGCTGGCCTAGTTTTAGAAGCCCACGACCCGAGCGACCCGAGGCTCCCTTGTTGTCAGGTCTTCCGGGCCGAGATGGTTCTGTACTCGGCCCAAATTGATATTTTGGGCCCAAACATTGCCCCCTCGCTTCTGAGGTCTTCGGCCTGAACTCTTTGGCCGAGTTTCGACCTTGAAGAAGCGAATCTAGTTCACAGAACCCAAGTACTCTATTTTCAAGGCGCATTTATTGAACACGATCGCACGATCTTGAACCTGCAAACCTCCACTCCACGTGGCAGCCTGTGACTTGGTATTTCCTAATAATGACGTCTGAAGCGTGCGGTTACTCGAACCGTCAGGTCATCATGACCTTATGGCTAAACCTAGCCATCATTATCTCAATCCGTGAGCCACTTCTCAGCGTGCGGACGCCGAAACGTCTTTCGCCATCAATCTCGCCGTCACACGCAATCGTGCGCCCCCAAAACTTGAAACCCTCGGTCTTCTCAACTGCATTCCCTGAATGCTCATTATGATCAGTGATTTCTTCGGTCGATTTTACCCTTTATTTTGAATTTCGAACGATTGCACTTCCTTTCCCATCTCTATAAATACTGGAATTTTCCATTTGTACTGTACGCTCTCAAAACTTTCTGAAATTTCTTGCCGTTTTTCTCTCGAATTCATCTCTTTCTTCCAGGTCTTTGCTTTCAAACCCCCAAACCAGAAAACCTTTTTACGCCGTGTTTCCTTCCTACAATGGCATCCTTCATCTCAAAGCTTTCCAGGGAGTGCGAACAACATCAAAAAATACTCGATCGGAGCTCGATCAAAACCATACGGTTTGAGAGTGACATGAGCACTCCCCACCAAATCCTAGGTCCTCTTTTCAAGGCGACCGTTCCGTCGGCCATTACTGGCCTTCTCCAGGAGCACTGCCTAACACCCTTACTCCAAGGGTTTGAATGGTCGAGATGGGACGTGGCGAAACCCCAAGGCTCCTGGCCCTCGACGACCACAACCTGGGCAGCCTGGGTTGTCCGAATGGAGAAGCTCTTCGGCGATCAATGGAAGGCCCTTGGCATCCACGACGCCATCCTCCTCTCGTCAATGGAAATCGTTCCCGACAAGGAGCTCCTCCAAGCCGCCTTGTGCTTTTGGTGCTCGGCCACCAACACCATGGTGCTTCCACTTGGTCCCATTGGCCCCACCACTCTGGATGTCACCGCCATCCTGGGCACTTCAACGACCGGGTTCTCTATCGACGCGGCCCTCTCTGGGTACCCGTCGAACATTGACCTGAAGACGCTTTTTGATCGACGGGCTTTCGAGACGTTAAACCGTGAAGGCCGAATCCCGTCGAAAGAAGACATTCACAAGCTTCACAAAAACTTCTTCAATTACAACACCCTCTACCTCCACTTCGCCGGCCGAGGAGAAGAGGACCTACGAGAAGGGGAACATGAAGCCTTCCTCTTCTACTGGTACAACAAATACATTTGTTGTACCAAATCGAACAAGTGCTTGGTCGAGAATATGCCGGTGGCCGAGGCCCTGGCTAGTGGCCATGTCCTGTCACTGAGCTCCAACATTCTCTCCCATCTCTTCCGCTGCCTGGCCGAGGCGACCCTGCACAAGATCGACCCACACCAGAGCGGTCCCCTCTGGGTCTTCCAGCTCTGGTTACAAGTGTATTTCACCTCCCTTCGGCCGGCTATAGCCGACTTCTCACCAACGGAGGCACTTGGTCTTCAGTTGGCCTCCCTACCGACACCCCCTCATCACGCCGAAGAGGTATTTAGGTACCTCTTCGCTCTTGATGACCTCTCCAACGACGAGTTCCTGATATGCCGTCGTCGGGACTACCCTTCCTCCATCAGACTGCCTACATCCATGGGGCGCGGGGGAAGACGCCAACCTTCGTCAGTCCTGGGGGTCGTTTGTGCTTACTCGCGACCTTTCCCTTGGCTGCGATGGGAAACGAGCGGGTTGGGAAGTGTACCATCCTAACTTCCTTGCCTGACAGCTCGGTTATCTTCAAGGCTGCCCGGTCCCTCTTCTCTCCTCCCGGACAGTCCTAAGCCGCGGACGTGAGCCTCGTTCTTCGGAGAAGGAATGCCGAACTGCTGCGAGGGAGTTTCAAGAGCAGTGCCAAAAGTTCCGCCTTCGACCGACCACCCCAGAAACCCTATGCACTGACACCTTTGGTGATTGGTGGGAGGCCTACATCCAGGAATTCTTTGGTGCTCCGGTCGAAGACGTGCTGGACAAACTCTTCGGCGACCGGCCTAAGAAGTCCTCTGCCCCCCAAACTCAAGGTAACTGTTCATTTTTTCACTTTTCCTTTTGCATATCAATTTGCCGTGCTAATTTGCTTTTATCTTCCCAGGTAGTCGGCCATTGAGAAAAGCAGGGGCAGTCGCCGCAGCCGGGAAAGAATCGGTCGTGGCGAAGACAGATAAAACTGCTGGCCGGGCCAGGTTGACCAAACGGCCTCGCCAAGAGGCCGCGCCGGCTGTCCAATCTCCACCGCCTGCCAAGCGGGTAAAGAAACTGGCAAATAAAGGCGCACGGGAGATCCACGTCATCTCCAGTCATACTACTGGAACGACGACCCCCAGTGTTTCCCCTCCACCTGCCGTCGGCCATCGCTTGGTCGAGGAGCGACCAGTTCCGGCCGCAGAGACAGTTCAGACGCGACCTGTTTCCGGGGCCGGTACACCAGTTGTACCTCCTGTCGAGGCTGCGCCGATTTTGGAAAAAACGGTTTCTGCGGCCGAGGGAACTTCCCCTGTAAATCCAAAACCCTCTGTCTTCGTTCTGGATGAGAGTGAAGGGAGCGACGAGACTCCGCTGGCAACTCGTCCTCGTACGCGTCGACAACCTCCTCCCACATCCGAGAGGGTTGCTCAAGCAAGTCCCTCCGTGGCTGACTGTGGCAAACGTCCGGCCGAGGAACCGGTCATGGTGGCCGAACCTTCCGCTTCTCTCCAGGACCAGGGCGTCCCCCCTTCGCCCGAAGCTGCTGTCCCAGTCGGCCCTTCCACAGCCGATCGCGGCAAACGACCGGTCGGGGAGCCAGAGGCAACGGCGGAGACGCCCGTGCATCCTCAGGATCAGGACCTCCACATTCATTCGCAGGAAGCTACTTCGGCCTTCGTAAGTACCCTTTACCACCTTTCTTTGATTACTTTACTGCTTTAGAATTCTAAACACGGAAAATACTAAATGTCAGGTGCCTATACACTCTTTTCATCAAAAGTTCTATGCGCCGAAGGGCGTTATTTATATTTTGTGGCCGCCTCAATGGCCATCGAACGTAGATAACCTCCATCGGCCGCGAGAACTGAGAAGCAATCTGAGACATTGGGCTCGGCCATTGAGTTCTTTAGGTTCGAGCAACGATCCTGGAGACATGGCCGAGGTCTCCTCTCGGCAGGTTAAAAACAAAACTTTTCTTGCTCTTTTATAACTTCTTTGGAGCTTAATTTGATTTGTGTGTGCAGGCGACATGGGAGGTCGAATTCAAAGCTCTCCTGTCCCGTACTACTGGAGGGGCTGGTCCTTCCGCTGCCGCGACCGAACCTGCCGATTCAGACGCTCTGACTCGGCTGCAAGAAGTTCTGTCGCTCTCGGCGTCGCAAGTCCTTGAGCGCAAAGGCCTTGATCGGCTGGGCGAATGTCTGAACGACCTCGGAGCCGACGGTCAACTGAGCGGTGAGGCTGTTGTTCAGGCCTCAACTGCCTTGGAGCGCGTTCGAGAAACTTTCAATGTTTCCGAGAGTGCTTTGAGGGCCGAGCAGAACCTGCAGGCTGCCCTGGCCGTTCAAGAGACCCTTCGCCCGAAAATTGACGCTTTGAAGGCCAAAGGGGATGTCCTGGCCGACCTCGATCGTCAGATGGCCGAACTGGCGAAACGAAGATCGGCCATTGCTTCCGATCTTGCCAAGGACTTCGAGTCGGGCGGCAAAGCCTGCTTGACCGAGTATGCGGCAAATGCAACACGGGTCGAGCAGTTGAAGCTGGAGAAAAAGAATCGGCAGGCTCAGGTTATCATGGGCGAAGTACGGTGGCTGGAGCTGAAGGCCTTGCTCGGCATTCTTCTACCTCCTTCACCTTGAATGTATCCGACTGTAAATCGGTCGACCTACTTATTTTGTACATACCTATTAATCTTAATGAATCGGGTTTTTTTTTTTATTCTCGCATTTCCCATGTGACCGGATAATATTTCTTCAAAAATTTTCCGTTGATTGGTAACCTGTGGACTACACCGGTCCGGTCCTTAAGATGATATGCCCATTTGCCATATACTTTATGCACCACGAACGGCCCTTCCCAATTCGGCGACCACTTGCCGAACCTAGGATCTTTTAGTCCAACGGGCAACACCGTTTGCCACACCAACTCACCCTCGCCGAACGTTTTCTGTCGCACCTTTTGATTATAGGCTCGCTCGGCAATCCGTTTTTGTGCCGCCAGTAAGTTATAAGCGTCAAGTCGCGCTTCTTCCAAATCTTCTAGTTCCTGTCTCATGGATTGATTATATTCGGCGCTAAACAAACTACTTTGTTCGATTAATCGCAACGAATTTACGCTTAACTCGACCGGTAACATCGCATCGTGTCCGTAGGTTAATGCATACGGGGTTGTCGCAGTTGCTGATCGGGGCGATGTTCGATATGCCCATAATGCCTCGTTCAACTTCAAATGCCACATGCCGGGCCTTTCTTTTATTATTTTTTCGAGGATGCCGATCAACACTTTATTACTCGCTTCGGCCTGTCCATTCGCCTGTGGATAATACGGTGTAGATTGTTCGAGCCGAATGCTCAGATTCACCGTATACTCTTTAAACCTCTCGGCTGTGAAAATGGTTCCATTGTCGGTTATGATCGTTTCTGGTATGCCAAATCTGGTCACTATGTGTTCCTCCACGAAGTCGCAAACTTCTTTAGATGTTAGTTCGGCGTATGATTTTGCTTCGACCCACTTGGTAAAGTAGTCGGTTGCGACTATTATCCATGCGTGCCTAGAGGCTCCAGAAGATGGCGTGATTTTGCCGATCACGTCCATGGCCCATCCTCTAAACGGCCATGGCTTTATGACCGAATGCAATGATTCGGCTGGGACCCTTTGTATAGGTCCGTGGATTTGGCACTGTACACATCCTCGCGCAAACTCGATACAATCCTTTAGTATCCTTGGCCAAAAATAACCGTGCCGTCGAAGTAGCCATCGCATTTTTCGTCCGGATTGATGAGCTCCGCATATCCCTTCATGGACTTCTGTAATCGCCCGACCACTCTCTTGGGGGCCGAGACATAGCAATAATAAACCATCTTCGCCTTTTCGGCATAACTCGTTCTGATACATGACATAGTTCGTGGCATGAACTCTTGTCTTGCGATCGTGTTTATTATTGGGATTGTCAAGGTATCGCATAATGGGCCCTCTCCAATCATCTGGTATTGCTTCGACGGCGCAAACGTCGACTGGGTCGTCTCGATTTAACAACGAAGGTAAGGATATGACTCTTGTACGTATCACGTTGTCGCGCTGGAGGGCTTGTTGGTTAACCAAGGCCGGGTATAGCTGTCGCAACACGGGTATTTCTCGGCCTAGCTTGCCCCCCAAGAGTTGTGCGCCGGAGGCGATTTGAGCCAACTCGTCCGCGTCGGTATTATGACTCCGGGAAATATGTTGAAATGTAATACCGTCGAAGGACTCGGCCAAATAGCTGGCGATCATATGGTACGGCGCCAGGGTGCAACTCATGCAACGAAAAGAACCATTAAGTTGGTTAATCACAAGTTCGGAGTCACCGAGGACGAGGGCGCGGGTCGCCCGTAGATCATGAAGGATCCCAAGGCCGATGATTAGGGCTTCGTATTCGGCCTGATTATTGGTGCATTCAAAATCCAACTTAAGCGAAAAATACCAACGATCATGGTTGGGGGATTGAACGACAATTCCTACGCCCGCCGAGGATGACGTACTGGAACCGTCAAAGTACATCGTCCAATGATTGTCGCGCGTCGCAACCATGCCGATTTCGACATCGGCATCCCCAAAACCGTAGGGGGAAGGGTGTTGAGCAAGGAAGTCGGCCATCGCCTGGCCCTTGACGGCTTTCTGAGGCACGTATTGTAAGCTAAATTCGGACAACGCCATTGTCCACTTCCCAATTCGGCCTTTTACGATTGGTCGGGTAAGCATGTACCGGATAACGTCGGTCTGGGCAATGACTTGGGTGACTGACGGGAGCATGTAATGCCGAAGCTTGGATGCGGCGAAAAATAAGGCCAGGCACAGCTTCTCGACGGCGGGATAATTGATCTCTGGGTGGCTGAGATGGCGACTTAGATAAAAAATCGCCTGCTCTCGACCGGCGTCGTTGTCTTGTGCGAGGAGGCAGCCGATGGACTCTTCGGCCGCCGAGATATAAAGCTTAAGAGGTTTCCCGCGCCGAGGAGGAACCAAGACAGGTGGTTTCGTGAGGGAGACTTTGATTTGCGTAAACGCCGCCTGATGTTCGTCGTTCCATACGAATTTATCTGAGTCCTTGAGTTCCAAAAGCGTGGAGAACGTTTTCATTTTACCGGCCGAGTTAGCAATAAATCGGCGGAGGAAATTGACCTGACCGAGTAAGGACTGGAGTTGTTTCTTCGTCGTTGGAGGTGGGGCACTGATTATTGCGCGTGCCTTATTCGCATCGACTTCAATCCCACGGTGATGCACGAGGAAACCAAGGAAATTTCCGGCCGACACGCCGAAGGCACATTTGGCGGGATTCATCTTGAGATTATGCTGACGCATGCAGAGAAAAGCCTGTCGGAGGTCGTCCAGATGTGTCTGTCGGCGTTTAGATTTGATGACAACATCGTCGATGTAAACTTCGACAATGGTTCCAATTAGATCGTGGAAAATGGTGTTCATCGCCTGTTGGTATGTGGCGCCGGCATTTTTTAGACCGAATGGCATGACAACCCATTCGTAAGTGCCGAGTGCCCCCGGGCAACGGAAAGCAGTTTTGTGCACGTCGGCTTCGGCAATGAATATTTGGTTGTACCCCGCGTGTCCATCCATAAAAGATAAGATTGCATGATTCGCCGCGACATCGATTAACAGATCTGAAATCGGCATTGTGTATTCATCTTTGGGAGTTGCCAGATTGAGATTTCTGAAATCGATGCAGATGCGCAGGGCACCGTTTTTCTTTAAGACAGGTACGATATTCGCCAACCACTCAACATATCGAGCTGTCCGAATGAACCCGGCTTTCAAAAGCCGAACCAGTTCGTCCTTGATGCTGAGTTGCACTTCTGTTGAGAAACGACGTGGTGGCTGACGGAAAGGCTTACATCCGGGCTTAATACGTAATTCATGCTCGACAAGAGTACGATCTAAACCGGGCATTTCATGGTAGCTCCAAGCAAAACAATCTTTGAACTCCGTGAGCAAGGCACGAAGCTCGTCTTTCATTTGCTGAGGAAGTAAAGCACTAATAAACAAAGGTCGTGGGTCAGCGGTCGTCCCAACATTAATTTCCTCCAGGGGGTCTTTAACTTGGGGCCGATGATCTTCGAGCTCGGCCGGGGCTGCTTGAATTTTATCAAGAGATAAAACAGGACCATTATCCCCTTCGGCCAGGAACTCAACGAGATTAACGGCCGAATTTGGTCGTCTAGATATAGTATACCAATGGGCCAGCAGTCGTTCCATCGTGGATGAAACCGCGGCCCTACGTATTTCCCGATCGATGTCAGACATCGGCGTCGGGGAGGAAGTTAGCTAATCCGAGTCTCGCCGAATCCTGATGGACAGTCTCGGCGCCAACCTCGATAGCTTTCTGTACAGAAATCCGAGTCGGCCGTCCTTCATCATTGAAGCCTTGTAAAGTAATGTAGCCGACGTGGTCATCGTAATACCGTGCTTGGATCATGTTAGCCTCGAAGGGCTGGCTATCGGCCGGATGAACAATGACCGATTTGCCGTCCCAAAAAACAAGCACTTGATATAATGACGAAGGAATACAACTGGTTTGATGAATCCAATCTCGACCGAGCAGTGCGTTATACTCGGTTTTGGAATCAACCACGAAAAAGGCGGTCATGTGAGTGCGACCGGCAATATTTACAGTTAACGGAAGTACACCTTTGGTTTGGGACTTGTCACCGACAAAACTACTCATTGTGATCCCTGACGGAATCAGTTCGTCATTCGAGCGACGCAAGGCCTTCATAATGGTCAGAGGCATGATATTGACGGTAGCCCCACAGTCGACAAAAACTTTAGAAACTGGGTATCCCTCGATATGGGCCGTCACATACAATGGCTTTAAATGGTGAAGCGCGGCCGATGATGAACGAGGGAACAATTCGGCTAAGGCGGCCTTTAAGCTCTCATCTTTTGATGCTGACTCACCTTCAACAACAGATACAAAATCCACATGGCCGGCGTCTTCGGCGACGACATCACCATCGAGGAAATTCGGTTGAGCCGTGCTTGATTGAAAATCAGCGGGTAACACATGGACCATACTAATGTCCATGTCATCCAAGATTGACGGGCCCATCGGGTTGGAATTCTCCTCGTTATCCTCATCTTTCGTTTGATCAGCAACTACGGACTCCGTTTTTGTCAAAGCCGGACAAAGAGACTTTTCTGTTCCTTCTTCAATGGCTTGCTCCGGCGGTGCTGCTTCGGCCGCTTGTTGGGTCCGTGAAACTGCCTCAGGTGAGGGTGAGTGCGACAGTGTGCTCGGGGCCGAGATCCGAACCCGCTCCTGGTAATGTATCCGGGCATCCCTGGTATCGAGATATGCATCCAAACGCGCAACACGTGCCATTTCATTGGTCGTAAGGCCGAAGAGAGAAACAGCTGAAAATACCTCGAAGTGACATCGTAAATACTGAAGGTCCTCCATTGAGAAAGGAAGTTCGGCTGCTTCCATATCAATGTATGGGTCAACTTCAAATCCAAAGACGCGGGCTTCTCGTATGTGCTGGAACCTTGCTTTCAATCCTGGGTCTGAAGTTTTCTGGATAATTCGCTCGGCATCAGGACAAACCTGGACCAGATCAATGGTGTCCTGGCATGCCTTCGGCAAACCATACAGGTCGTTGGCCGAATGCTTCTTGTGAAATTCTCGCATATACGCCAAAGCTTCCCCAAGGAACGGTGGATGCAAATTTCGTCGAATTTTGATTAGAGGTTCTTGTATGGCCGACGGGGCTAATTCGCCTTCGGCCTCCTGCCTGAAATGTTCAAGGCGTGCCTTTATCTCCCCTGGTCGAATAAGAAGTTTGATCCGTTTATCAGCCTCTTCAAACATGGTTTCGACATCTTGGTCGACCAGCTGCTTCCCTTGCATTGACGTTGTCAGAACAGCTGGATGCGGTTGCTTGTTGTCATTAGCAATTATGTCCTTCGGCCGCCATTTAGGGACCGAAGCCTCTTGGGATTCCCGTCGGCGTGCCATGCAATCGATCCTTTGGTGCCGGCGTTTATGGGATTTGGACAGTGCAGTGTAGACACATTTTGAAGAATGATACGTATACCAACGTTGATATCTAGGCTCGGGAGGTTTGAAAGTTTTTTGGCTCCGCGATGATTTCGAACTGCCAGAATTACGTTTATAGTAGGCATCGTCGTAAAATGCAGTATCAAAGTCGAGGCGCCGCCTGACTGATGGTGTCTCTTCCATCCGTGCTTTAGGGCCGAGCCGATCAAAAACCCCCTGATGCCGGCTCACGTTGGCTACTTTTTGCTGGATTGCGACCGTAGGTCGTTCCGTTATCAGCGAAAAGGGCTTCACCTCTGGCTCACTGCCGACCTCGGTTCTACATTTTCTGCACAAAACTGCTGTTCCATTGTCTTCATCGGTGGCTTGTTTGCACGAAAATCGGCCATGAAACGAGGCCGAGAATTCTGATTATGAAAACGTTGTGTCTTAACAACTTCGACCTTCCCTTTCTCTTTGTCCTTAGGGAGGCATGCATCAACCATATTTACTGTTGCCGTGGGAAACGGGTCAGTATCGACACTCATCTTCTTCTCTGGAAATTTCAATTTACCATTATCGATCCAGCTTTGGACGTTGTCACGAAAGACGACGCAATTGTTCGTCGTATGTTTGCTTGAATCGTGGTATTTGCAATACACCTTTCCTTTAAGTTCTTCGGCCTTGGGAATGTTGTGGCCATGCCGAAGCTTAATGATTCTTGCTGATAACAGTTGGTCGAAAATTGCGTCAGCCTTTGTAATATTAAAAGTATAAACTTTTGACGGTTTCGATGTTCCTTCAGCGGCTGAACGGCTTTTGACTTCCCTAGAGTCAACTTGAGTCAATGCCTTGCAAACAAACGGCTTATCTATCACTATCTCGGCTGCATCCACGCTAACGCATTCATCCTCGGTTGACGCATAATTGACAGTAGGATTCTTGTAAATCGTCCCCCGAGATGGAGCTTTCGAAACCTTTTCCTCGCGGAGCAAATAGTCATATTGTTCGACATGTTGGGCTAATTCGTACATATCTCGTCGAGTCGCTTTCGAAGAAACGACCTTGTTGGTGGGTCAGATCCTTCACCGCCATCCTCAACGTAATCCTCCATTATCCCTTCATTGAGAACGCAGGTGTTCCTGTTAGGGATTTCTAGACCGCGGGGTTGACTACCGAGATTAATTTCCCTCTCTCGGCGAGTTGCGCTTGTGGACTCGGGTGTCACAGCGCTAAGGGGATTCTGTGCCTGGGGCACATTCTGTCCTGTGTTCTGAATCGGCAAATCGGCTGTTGATTTTCCCATAGCTGTTTTCTTTTTTACCGATCGCGTTTCAATTGGCATGAACTTCGTAGTTTAGCACTAGGTCCCACTGGGCGTGCCAAAATGTTGACCCTAAAAACTACAAAGCCTACGTGGCGCGCAGGCCGAGTAATCTAAAAGCTAACTACGTCATTCGGTGAATGCGGGCGTGCCAACTCGTCGGCCGAGCTCGGCCGAGGAGTAAATTTGTTGATGTTGCGTTGGGTCGCGCTACTGACTTCTGCGTCTTGCGATTGCGGCCGAGAAAGGAACACGCCTCGGCCTCTTGGATTCTCAAACCTGAAGACAAGGTTACTATTATTACGAAGTTCACGAATCGCTGTCGTCGGATTCGGTTACAGTGATGGTATTCGTCAGAGTGAACTCACGCCGAATCGACACCAAAGTGTAAGGACACAAATACTCGAAGCAGATATAAGTTTTTATAGTGAACGTAGTTCGGCCGCCTGAATGCCGAACTCTAAATTCCACTTGAGAATATCCAATCATAAAACAACTCGGCGTGCAATGCGCCGAGCTCAGTAAATGGTAACACTTCACTTCGCCGAGAAGGCTGATGAAATGACCTCAATCGATAAGGACTCGGACGTCCGTCTCGACCAAGACTTGGATAGATAACTGACCGTGCCCGCCGCAGTGCTGTTGATGCCAACGGAAGGTACTGCGAGTTCGGCCAATTCTACGGTGATAGAGCTATCTATGCTGACTTAAGATATCACCGGTTGCTTTCACAGTGCTGTTGATGCCAACGGAAGATGTGTCAGCGAAAAAGAAAAGGAAAGAGTTCTCAAGTTGTTGAGGATTTGCGCAGGGCAATTTTGTATTGATTTTGTGGGGGCTTTTACTCGCTTGCAGCCTCCCCTATTTATAGCACTGGACCTTGAGTTACAATCCTACTCGAACTAGGCTTTCTTCTCCGGATCAACAACAACTCGACCAGTCCTATCCTGACTAGGATTATGAACCTAGTCCATTTTTTAGTCGGCTCCCTTCCGGGTTATCATACTTGCCGAGACTCCTTGTTGTACCAGGACTTGTCTTCGTAAATAACCTAGCCGGCCTAGTTTTAGAAGCCCACGACCCGAGCGACCCGAGGCTCCCTTGTTGTCAGGTCTTCCGGGCCGAGATGGTTCTATACTCGGCCCAAATTGATATTTTGGGCCCAAACAACTTCTCTTATGATTTAGAATATTGGTAGCATGGTTCCGATAAAGCTCAAGCGCTCCAGTTATCTTCCATGGCGTGCTTTGTTTGCTCTGATTCTCAGATGCTACAAGTTGATTGGTATCATTGATGGAACTGAACCGTGTCCTTCCTGGTGCTTCCAGATCATTCGCTCAATCCAGCTTTTGAGCTTTGATATGAAAATATCATAATCTCCTCATCTGATTAAACTCTACCTTATCTAAAGAAGTAATTCCATTCACTGTTGGTGTTTCATCTTCTCGAGATCTGTGGCTCAAATTTGAACAACAATTTGGTGGTGTATCTGATGTACATATTCATCCACTATGATCTCACCTTCAATCTCTTCAGAAAGGCACTCTGTCAATTTCTAAGTATCTGTAGCAACTCAAAGAGATATATGATTCTTTAACTGCAGCTGGAGCACTTGTTACTGATCGTGATTTGATCGATGCTACTCTTGGTTTCTTTGATACCAAGTTAACCTTGGAGGGGGTGTAAAGAGCATCAAGTATAGTCATCACAGTTAGTTTCTAATTGTGTAGTTTGTTATAATTGTATATGTAATAAGCTCGGATAGGTAAGGGTAAAACTGTGAATTGCTATCTTAGCTAAATGCTATAAATACCAAATGTAACTTCTAATTATTGTTAATGAAAGTATGAGATATATTCAGTAAGGTTGCTTTCTCTCTAAACTTCATCTCTAAGCTTCTATAAATATTCGAGTTATTTAGGCATATGTTTCATAAGCATTTTGTTTCTTGTTTTTTGTTTTCACATTTGGTGTTTGAGATATAAGGAAAGTATATAGGAGAAATGAAGATGAACAAGCGTGATTTTTTTTATTGTTGGGGGGGGTGTGGGGAAGGAATAAAGAAGAACGAGTGAAAGTGAAAACAATTCAAAATGATTGATCTACCCTTACTCCAGCTCAACTATATGATTGAGGCGCTCCCTCTCAACTGCCTATAAAAAGAGCTAGAAGCCTTCAAGCTTAGGACCTTCGTCAAATCAATCAAAGCTTTCCTTCGAAGTGAACAGTGCCCACAATCCCTAAGATCTAAAACTCTTACAGCTCTACCACCCTGTGCATGGTATGATTTCGTTGACATGTCATTCCAACCACCATGATTTCCTCTTAGAAGCATATGTTCGGTGGGCTCCTTCAGCATTAAATTGTCCTTCATGGCCTGAATCTTGCTAGATTTTTACTACTTTCTTTAAATTTTCAGTCAATTCACATTTTAAGTCATATAGCTCGGCCCATCGGCCTACATTTTTGCTTTTGGAAACGTTGACAATCTTGACCCATCCTAAAATGATTGCATTTTTTCATTTTTTTTTCCAGTTAAAATAGGGAAAAAAATTACCAAACAAGTATTTCAGTTTTCAACCACAGTAGTGATCCAGTGGAAATGTGGTAGAATTCTAAGTCAAGTTTGCTCCCAGGTCTGGGTTTGAGGCACGAAATTGGCAAAAACACTTCTCTGGTTAAAAGTTTTGATGCATTATAATTTAGTAGATATTAATTTTATCATTAAACATTTGATGTATAAAATGATTCAATGAACGGGTCTTGTGGAGTATTAAAATTAAAGCATTGAATTTAAAACGGGAATTGTTATTGGTACACTATAAATCTCATTTTGCACTCCTCACAAGTGTATTTTTCTTTCTAAATGTAGAAAGTTTGGAGTGCTAATGACAATTGATGTTGGCTGATCTTTGATATCTCCATAAGCACCATTGAATTCTCATTGATTTTGATTCAAAACTTTTGAAGTTTCCCACAAAATGCAACTAAAACAATGCAACTTTTGTATTATATCAAGGTGATGGGTTCAGCGAATAATGAATACACCTACATACATATATATATATATATATAATACTATTATATTATATGTGATTCGGGTACGAACACGGATTGGGGACCCCTATAACCATATCCAAAACCATAACCAAATAATATTTACGGTTTTTCCCCATATCCAAAATATACCCGAAAGTTCATACCTAAATCCGTTCCATTCGGATAGTTATCCACGGTTATCGGGTTTAACAGTTAGAATTGCCATCCCTACTCTATTAGGGATTAGTCTTACTCTTCGGGGTGTAATCTTAAGCTTCGACAAAGAAAAAAGTGTTTCAGTTTTCAGAAAAGTAAAATGGTTATCAAATGGACTATTTTTCATTTTGTGTCTTTCCTTATACATTTCCTCTACCACAATCCTTCCTTCATCTCGCATTCACTTTTGAATTTCCCTCGATCACTGGTACGATGTGAAAACCAAAAATTAAAAATAAAACAGTTATCAACTAGGTTTCTTTTATTATCTGCAATTTTCACACTGGTTGATTTTCCAAGCATAGCACAGCACAAAATCATCTCGAGTCCTTCACTCATGCATTTCAATTCATGCACTCAGCGCCTCCTTACTTACAAAAAGTTTCAGTTCATTAATTCCTGGTACACCATCTGATTCCATTTCTCCTTTCGTCCTTGATTCAAGTACTTGTAGTTTTCATGCAAATTTATGCCTTAATAGTCCATACTTATTATAGTATTGAAAGCATTACTAGCTAGGTTAGTAGCTATCATCAAATATGGATATTGTCTACCCTAATTCTGTACTTATCTCATTTGCTCTATCAGGGAGGGAGAATATATATAAATATGTATAGCATGTGTGTGTGTGTGTGTATAGAGAGAGAGAGAGAGAGAGAGAGAGTATAGCTGATGAAGAAATAATCTTGATGACATTTCACTCAAAATAATTGATGTCCAAGACTGAAACAGATGACAGATACTACTCACTTTGAGGGCCATAGGGTGTCATATTTTTCTCCATCAACTCTCCCTGTCAAAGGTTCAAACAAACACTACTCGATGGTTGACAAGACCTCAACACATTAATTCATCACCACTATAAATATCTGCCAACTTTCATGAATGAACTTATTTGCAAACTATATACTTATACTTAAGAATAAGAAGTTAGTTTTGTTATTGATGAATTTGTTTGAAGTTTAAATAAATTAAACATCAAAGTATAATCCTAATTAATATTTTCTGTTGTTGTAACTTCTAAGAGTGCTAACACTAGCTGCTTAAGTGCTCATTTCAAAGAAAACCCTTCCATCACTGTCTTTTTGTTTTCTTTTAATAATTTATCTGAAATTAACTGATTTTTTCTTCTTTTCCTTTGAATTACTACTGTGAGCTAGAAAATACAACTATTACTCTATGTCTATTCCCGCTTTTCTGTTTTTCCAGTTCTAATATACTGATATGTATCACACACACACCCCTTCTATAGATGCTGATAGACTAATCCGTGCACTATCGTATTGATTTTACCCCAATTAAGCATTTCTTTAGTACTTACAATAATGTGGGTTTTTGCAATTAGGCCCAAGAATCACATGAACCTGTCGAGTGGGTGACAGTTAATTATATCATGGACTACAGTAAATTGAAACCCATTATGATATAATTTTTAGCTGCTTTGATAGTAATGAGGTAACTTAGAACACTTTTGTACGATTCCAGACATGGTTTTATTAGATTAATTGAGAGTTGCATATGATCTCTAAGTCCATGACTAGATTCTCAACTAATACATCGCTCTATAGACATTGATCCACATCAGTCGCTTTATTGTAGTAGTGATGTAGCTCTTCTTGTACGATTCATATATAGATGGTTTATTGGTTTTATTAAAATTTATTTTATTTTTTTGCTTTATTTTTTTATACAACGATATATTTATACTAAGAGGTAGAGGAATAAATTGGATTCAAACTTGACAATGTTAACATCCACAAGGTTCAAACTTAAGATCTCTTACTTATAAGTGAAGAAAAATATCACTAAATCGTAATACTAATTACCATTTTTAACCTGTTAAGTAAACGCTTATCTCTCAATTTCAATCAAATAAGAGGGAAATTAAGATAATCTCTACGGGCTAAGAATCTGATTAATAACTAAACAATGGTTGCTAGACATGTAAGTCATCAACTTTCTATGTAATCATATACCACTAGTTCATGGTTAAGGTTGCTTTCAAAGGTTAATCAAGACCACTTGATTTTGACATTCAACCAACTTATAATTCTGTCTACCTTGCAAAGCAACTGTTTTAGAGCAATTTTTCTTTCTTTTCAATATGTTAAACTAGTTTACTATTTAAAGGAATATTACAAATAAATAACAAAATTTATGTTGTGCTTGCACATATATATCAACTTTGTTGAATGTGGTTTAGAAGTACAACATTTCATTTTATTTCATGCAAAATTATATGTCTGTATTGGTGGAAAAATGAGGTTCAATTGCTATATTTAATCACATAAAAAATTGAACAAGTAATCATGCAATTAAATATTAAATTTAATGCATACACATGAGAAAAACCAATGCCAAAATGGGGAATAAAGTTACTTTGGTTTTGGAATGTCATCAAAGTGCTTTGAGTATGGGTGTAGATGATTTCAAGACTTGTGTTGCCCTCAAATTGCCAGTACGGTGGCAACTAATTTGGTCAAGTTAGCCTTTTATGCTTTGTTAAAGTTGGTTTTTTTTTGTTGGATTAAGGACATTTTGAAGGTTATCTCAAATGTCCTATTTGAAATTTGTATCAACTCTTATTTTGTAATAAAACCTCTATCGTTTCATCTCAAAAACAAAAATACTGAAGGCGAATGTTCCACATTATGTACCCTTAAGACAATTTACATCTCTCTACAGTGTTCATGGTTGATACCCTTCTCCCAAAATACACCGACCACACCCTTACGATGTTAACACTACAAAGATAAGGCTTTAATGGACTACAATTTGTTGAACACTCTCTCGTATTCTAGCATTTAGTATATATAGACTATGTGAATATCAAACAATGATTCATGACTATGGGGGACTTGCCTATTTATAGAGGTTAAGATACATTTTTGGAAAGTATGTGACTATTCATGAAGAGTAAAAAAATTGTAACTATTGATTTAAATTCAAGTGTGGACAGACAAATCTTTCTATCAAAATCACCGCTTTTAATTTCCAATCAATTTATATAAGATCAGTATTAGTTTTCCAATAGTATTAATGACTTGCATCAGTGAGTAGTTGTATAATTATAATTGATTTGTATTCTTCTTTTTATTTGCATTTTCTAGGCCAGTAAAATGTTTTTTAAAACTTGTAGGATGCTTGTAACTTAGTTGATTAAGAACATTCATCCTTATATTTGTTGTCATGAATTTGAATCTTTCATCCCCGTTATTTGATGTATAAAATAACATTACTTTCCAAAGCCTTCATAATTAAAGTAACAATTTGAGTATAGTTACAACTACATACTTCATCACTATTGTCCCTCAAATTAAATATTTTCTTTCCCACAACCCGTAACAAAACAAATGCTAATAATTGTAAGGATATGAAGTTCAAAGTCCGTCACTGGAGAGTTAAGAAATTTGGCATGGTTACTCTCCTTATTGTCAATTAATTAGTTTTAGAGTGGGATCAACTTCATTCATCATGGCAATTCATGGTGTTGAGTTTGCCCAAATGTGACAACCAACATCCACATTTGTTGGATGTCACTCAATTAAAACTATCCACGTGCTAGCTAGATTAAAAAATTCGTCACACATGAGAGAGCGTGTGAGAATATAAAGTTCAAAGTCCCACATGAAAGAATTAAGAAATATTACCTGAAGTTATATGGAGTTAAGTCACTCCCTATTGCATGAATACTTGAACAATTGTCTTTTAATGATTGAGCGTTTCCATAAAAGAACAAGAGGGATTTAACTATGGATGTGGAATTTTTTAGGTCGACGGGTCGATGGCCCACTCCAACAACATCGATACTGTCCCCACTTTACCACCTGCCCAATCCATTAGGTGTGAGGTTTTATCACAAAAGGCCTCGGTGTTAGTTAGAGTGGGGTAATTATATTCAAAGTGCTTATCTCCTTTCCCTTTGGCCGATGTGGGATAAATGAGATTCCAACACGCCCCCACACGTGAGACCCCATTTTGTGGGTCGCACGTGGAGATCCACACATCGGCAACCACGTGGAGTCAAGTCGGGGCTCACCCAACACGCGGGGCCAAACGAGGACCCACTTAATCACGTGGCAACTTTGGCCTACATGGAGCCATGTCGGGACTCACCCATCGTGTGAGGCCAATGGGGACCCACCCAATCACGTGGCAGTACAAGCTCATCCCCTGGCTCTGATACCATGTAGAATTTTTTAGGTTGACGGGCCGAGAGCCCACTCCAACAACATCGATATGTCCCCACTTTACCACCTGCCCAATCCGTTAGGTGTGGGGTTTTCTCACAAAATGCCTCGGTATTAGTTAGAGTGAGGTAATTCTATTCAAAGTGCTTCTCTCCTTTTCCTCTGGCCGATCTGGGATAAATGGGATTCCAACAATGGATGGATCATGGAACATATTACATGTAGTCTCTATTAGACAATCACATACACATACATCACCACCATGCAACAAGGGCAATTACTCAATCCATCAGATCAGTGGCGGATCCACAGTGGGGTCATTGGGGTCGCGCGACCCCTTGGAAGCCATGGAAGCAACCTTAGAGACCCCTTGGAGATGGTGGGACGACCCCTGGTGCGACCCCGTCCGTTGGTTTTCTGGGCAGGTTGGAGACGAAGAGGACGAAGATCGAAGAAGACGAAGGCGCTGTGCGCCAGTTTGATTTTTAAAAAACCTGGGCAAAACGACGTCGTTTTGGCCCAGGAAATTTTTTTAAATGACCTGGCCAAAACGACGTCGTTTTGGGCCAGGTTTAAACAAAAAAAAAATGCCCAGCGTGTCCTGGGCAGGTCTGAACAAAAAAATAAATACCAAGTGTGTCCTTTCAGCCTTATTTTGCACAGAGACAGATCCTCCCGAATCCAAAACCCCCAAATTTCTTTTGTTTTCTCCTCCTCCAACCCTAAGTTCCAAACTCAATCCCCCCCCTCCAAACCCTCAACTCCATCTCCTCCCAGCTTTGCTATTTGTATTTGCTCATTGTTATTGTGAAATTTCACAATCCAAGTAAGTTCTAAACCCTATGTATGATATATTTAATTTAATTGAAACCTAATTCATATTTATTTTGATTATATTGGTGTTTTGTTTATATTGTGAGTATTTATTTTGAAAATTTTGTATATGTAGAATATATTTAATTTAATTGAAAATCAATTCATATTTATTTTGATTATATTGATAGTTTGTTTATATTGTGAGTTTTTATTTTCATTATTTTGTATATGTAGAATGCAAGATGAGATATTTAATTTAATTGAAATTCAATTCATACTTATTTTGATTATGTTGATGGTTTGTTTATATTGTGAGTTTTTATTTTCATTATTTTGTATATGTAGAATGCAAGATGAGATATTTAATTTAATTGAAATCCAATTCATACTTATTTTGATTATGTTGATGGTTTGTTTATATTGTGAGTATTTATTTTGAATATTTTGTATATGTAGAATATATTTAATTTAATTGAAATTCAATTCATATTTATTTTGAATATTTTGTATATGTAGAATTATTATGGAACGGTTTTTTAAGAGAAAGTCATCATCGGGTTCGGGTAGTTCGAATAATGTTGATAATCCAAATACTGTTGGTAGTTCAAGAACTCCAAGTTCAAGACAAAGTCAGTTAGATGGTGTTTTGGGTAATCTTGAAGCGGATCCTGGATTGAGAACTCGTATGCGTAATCTTATGTTGTTCAATATATATAATGTTGAACACATTTAAAAAAAAAAAAAAACCTTGCCTAAATAATTCAGCTCTCTCAACTATAACTGGTAATTCGATTAAAAAAATTAGATTTAGAATGGAAGCTTATTTTCTGTTTGTTTATCTTTATTGTGATGATCTTTGGGGAGGGGTTTTACAGAAACCCTTCTCAACACTTAAAAGCATCCTACCAAGACCCGATGAAATGACGATATGCATGCTGTTTCTGTTAAAAAAAAATTTCGCGCTGCGCGCGCTATGACCCCCCAAACATCATTTCCTGGATCCGCCACTGCATCAGATGCCCTTTCTAACCTATATTATTATGCACCATACGATTAAAGTTGATATTATTAATCAATAAGGAAGATAATGACAAATTAGGTACGATACATCATCATCAACCCATCCAAAAATATGCACATTGTTGTAGAAATGGATGTCCACTCAAATAATGGGCAAGTTGCCCTTCCACTATTTAGCATGTGATTTACTTCTATAAAAAACAACACTATGGAACACAACAAATTGGAGAGTTTGATAATTGGTGGTGGAGTTCACGGGAGAGAAAGAAAAGGAAACAAGTGGAAGAGAGAAGAAAGAGGAAGAGAGAAAAGAGAGGAAGAAAAGAGGAGAGAATAAAGAGAGTTATCTTTGTACTCTTATTATTCCAAATTATAATGAAAGCATCACTGCTGCCCCGAGGACGTACTCCAGTCACACTGACTGTAGAGGAACCTCGTAAATTTTGTGTCTTGCTTATTTATTCCACTGCATCCACCGTCGATTTTACAACACGTTATCAGCACGAGAAGCTCTCATGTCAGTGGAAAGCACAACGTCACAAATCTTGTTCACCTCTGTCTCCTGGAATCTCACAGATAAGAAAATCTTTTCATTTCATCTTCAAATCTCAGTACAATTGATTTTCTTGAAGCAACTATATATATTATTGTATGACTGTATATCATCTTTTGCAGAAGCAAAAGAGTACAGACTCAAAATTCGTAGAGAATTTGACAGCCATATAAACAGCCTCGGAACTCCAACTTGCGGACCTCGGAGTGAAATACTTTCTTCTTAAAAGTTGTTCGTCCGCTCAATATCTACAACATATCAAAATTTCAGAAAACTTTAACGGTGCGATCGTCTCAGATGTTTGAAATACCAAACCAGTTTCCAATTTCCGCATAAAACTGGACAGCCACCTTATGAGTACCACAACTCCATTTCTGTAGCTCAAATCGAAATTGTTTCTTCACGAAAGTTGTTTGGTATCCTCTTATCCATATCATACTAAAATTTGAACTAAATCTAACGGTTTGATCTTCTCATAAGTTGCAGACACTCTTGACTCCAAAACTTATGGGAACTGTTTCGACTTTTTCGAAACTCACCGGAGGAGGAACACCAATTGGAACTTATTGTTACTATTATTTACTGAGTAACCAAAATGACTTCAGAACTGTGAAATAAAAATAAAAATAAAAGGAATCAAACAAAAGAAGTGGCAGACCAAGAAAAAGAAAAAGCAAGAGATGAGGACTTAATTATTGCATTTTCTGTTTTGGCATATTTATGTGCATGGTGTTGGTTTAAAGCCCATGTCACAAGTTCTATTTATTTAAAGCAATTTATTTACAGTTGGTAGAATTATTACATTTTGCTTTAAAGCTTTGATATTTATGTGAATGGTGCTGAATCAAAGCCCTTGTCACAACCTTTATTTACTTTAAAGCAATTTATTTACCATGGACGGTTTTACCGCCTATTGCTTTAAGTTTTGATGGTGCTGAATTAAATTCTTTGTCACAAGCTTTATTTACTTAAATGCAATTTATTCATTATGGCTGGAATTACCGCCTATTGCTTTAATTTATTTATTGCACTTATCTTTTGTTACAATGAGTATATATAGGACCTAAAGTTCATTGATCAGATCAGAACCTGTAGTTTCTTGATCCTCCTCATATAAAAATGATTGGACCTGAAGTTCCATCACTCAAAAAGATCAGGTATGAAGTCCCTTGATCCTGAAAATCAGGACATGAAGTTCCTATATGAGTACCGTAAGTTTGAAGTGCCGCAGTGCCTTAACTTAATTGTAATAAAAGCCATAAGAGTCTCAGTCTACAGACTATTAAATAAGGACCATAAGTTCCTCATGTCCATACTCAAAATGGTTTAGCAGAAGCATTTATTAAGTGGGTGAAATTGATTACCAACGCTCTGCTCATGAAAACGAAATTGCCAGTTTTCTACATGGGGACATATAAACTTTACATGATGCATTATTAATTCGGTTGAGATATGTTATCAACCATCAATACTTCTCAGTACAACTCGTGTTTGGGAACCAGCCAAGCATTATACTTTTACGAGTTTTTGGTTGTGTTGTCTATGTGCCTGTAAGACTGCCATAACATACTGAAATGAGGCATCATTGCAGATTAGGCATTGATGTTGAACACCATCTATCATTCAATATTTGGAATCCTTGACTGGGGATATGTTTACTGCGTGGTTTGCGGACTATTATTTTGATAAGACAATTTATCCGCTATTTAGGGGGAGAAAATAACATCATTTCAGAAGAATGATAAGAAAATACTGTTCCAGAAGAACAAAGAGAATTTGTCTTATTTTGATTCACGAAGCAATCAATGAGAAAATGAAATAGGAATAATTGAATAATGTAACGAAAGTGATGAAATCATATATACTTGCTGCAAATGTGCCTACAAGAATTAATATCCCTGTTGGACAATATAGTGAGGCAGTAAATGATTTCTCTGTTGCACGCCTGAAGCATGGCAGACTTTTAGACTCAAAAGGTTTAGTTATTTGAAAGAAGAAGAATATGGCACTACTGAACTATTGCATTCCCAAAGCATAACTGTTGCATGCCAGAAGCATGACAGTCGTTGCATGGATACATGTCCCAGATATGACAATCCGCGGACATGGGAATGTTGATGTCTCATGCATGAAGCATGATAGACGTATAGGTTCCAATGACTTAACTCCCGGAAGTGGAGATTAAAATTCAAGCTCTATAACGCTCAAGAGGAGGTTATGATCCACATTCTCTAAATTATGACTATCCTAGAAGAGATAGTGTCATGCCCTTGAAGAGGCAATGGATATCCAAAGAAATGAAAAATTTTATGCATGCGCATGCACATGAGAATATGGGATCACAAATTGATGATAACCAATGGTAATTTTGGTTTTTACAAGTAGCTACTAAATTCATCAATGAGCTGTGTTAATATTGAGTCACGTTCTTTTGTTCGTCGACAAAAGGAAAATTATTGGCCAAAATGGAGAAAGGCAATTCCATTACAATTTTATAAGAACGTGGAAAAATGGACCTATATATTTGAATACAATACAAATAGCCAAAAGATGTTGAACCAAGGAGGTTACATTGGACATTTGTAATATAGTGAAATACACTTACATGATATGACACAAGGTTACTAATTATACTCTTGTAAACGAGTTTATATGAATGGAGAATTATATATAAAGGGTTATGAGTCACCCACATCATATCTCCATAAGTAAATCCCTCAAGTATACATGGGAGCAAATTGCTCTGTATAAATTCCAAAGGAAAATGTGTCATGAAGTGTAGAAAATCCCTGAAGGATTCAAATTGCTTGAAGTAAGCCCCCGAAGGGTAAAGCATAAAATATGTACTCAATACCAATGGATGGTATAAATTGCCTTAGTGAGTACTATCATTATGATATTGTTGCAACATACTAAAATCTCTTGCAAAAGTCAATCACATTAAATTAGAACTCCTGAAGAGTTGATGATATTAAATTGAGACTCCTGAAAAGTCAAGAAAGATTATAAAGTGTTGAGAGAATTATTGTCTCGAGCTGCAGATCGAACAATCTACCAACACGAATATTATCCATGATGTTTATGATATTAAAAGAACCATATGGATTGAAGATTATGAGTTGAATACTCAAATGATGAAGACACTAAGAATAATCATTTATCTTCGTGAGGGTAAAGATAAATTAATATTTGGTCCAGAAGTACCACATCTTAGTGAAGTATATGCTTTATTGTATTTGGCACAATACATTGAATGAAATAAAGCTTATCTATTAATATCTCCAAGAAATTACAGATATGTACATACACATGAGTTAAAACAAACAAACAGGATAGAGCCTTCACAAAGGTTGCTCATGTGAAGCCTCAGTACTCGGAAGTACCCTAGAAGGGGGATGCACTGGAGATTGATCATGTGGCACCCCAGTACTTGGCAAAACACCAGAAGAGGAAGGCATTAGTTGCTTTCGGAATCTAGCAACAAACCTCTGGTGATCACTTTGAATCCGACTTTCGGATTCCTGCAGTTGGTCGAGCTTTCTTTTCATGCTCGTCGAGTAATTATTTGCAAGCACGTGCAACACTCTATTCTCGTGCTTGAGCCCTCTGATCTCTTGTTTAAGACTTGCCACCTCCGCCATCAATGATTCAACTTGGTGAGTTTGAGCAAGTAAGCGTTGGCCCATATTGGAAACAGAGCCCGCACATTGAACACTGAGAGCCAAAGAGTCTTGAACGGCCGACTCATCAGACCGTTTTGAAATGATCCTGTTATCCTTTGGAGTGAGAAAATTCCTAGCTACCACAATAGCAGTTATGTTATTCTTCATCACAGAGTCCCCAACTGTAAGAGGACCATTAGAAGATAAGAAGGACGGGCGCCATATATTATCTTGATGTTGCTCATCTGTATCACTCCTAAGACTCAAATCTAAGCAAATGTTAGATGGGCAAGTCATTTTCAGAAATGATGAAGGAAAATGGAGGTCCAATAAAATTTCAGAAGTGCAAGATGGGGGAAATTTCTACATGCAGCAACTTTATGAGCATACTCTTGAACACAATCGATGTCTCTATAAAAGAAAAGGCAACAGAGCCACTTGTTCAAAGATCGAAGTGGCACGGTTCTCCGAATTTCAAAAGCCAGATTTTCCTGAATAAAGTTCGTTGGCATTTTTCAGACGCAATCTCAGCTTTTCGGATATCGCGTGCAACTTTGTCAAAGATCTCTGACAAAGTTGAAAACGCGTAAATCTTACTATTCTATTTACACCACAGTTGCTGACAAGAGTAAAAGCACAGCACCACCACTTGCTATTAGGAAGTCTCTATATATGTCGACCTCCGTTCTCCATAACAAGGCAGACCTGCAATAATGTCCAACTCTTCCTCATCTCCGAGAATGCATCTTCAACAAAGCATCTCGAAATGCTCAGTTTTCTTCCTCTCCGAGAATACCTCTTCAAACAAGTCACACCAGAGCAAGATTATCTCATATCTTCTAGGACGAGAGCAAGAGTATCTCATATCATGCAATCTCCCTGTCATTTCCTTTGTCCTTGTTCTTACCTGCAAAGACAAGGATAAAGAAAGCAATATGTCGGAACCTCCACTCAAACTCCCAGTAAGGAACCGACTGCCTGGAACCTTTCCTGATTGCTTACCTAGCTCTCGAGTAGTCATCTTCAACTGTTGTTGGAGCTGGGTCCCCAGTCACCAAGAAATGATGAACCATTCAAATGCAAGGTTTTGCATTTCACTCCTGCATCAGGGGACAAATCCTACAAGAGAAGATGCCACACATGCATGGGGGAAAACCAGGGAAAATACTACTTAAGCCAGGGGAGCAAGTAAGGAAAGTGAAAATGATACATTGAAGCATGTGGAGAAAAGTGCAATGAACACGTGTTGATTCATCCCCAACTAAGCTGAAGATCACTTGTCACGTGAATCTCCTCATGGTCCAATTTCATTCAAGATCAAGCCTCGAAGTCCTTGAAGAAATCACAAGTCCGATTCAAGATCAAGTGTCCACCACCTTTGAATCAAATTCCGCTCCAGATAAAAGGAGTAAATTCAGATCTTCGATGCAAGTCTAGCAGAAAGTCCTACAACCCAGTTCAAGAAAAAGCCTGTGGAAAGTTAACAACAAGTAAAACATCTCTTTCGGCAACTCTTCTTACTAAGAGATTGAAGCAGAATGATCAACGATCAGCCTAAATGATTTGAAATCAGGGGGAGATACTCATCAGGGGGAGCATCCAAAACAGATCAAGATTTTAACAAGTCAATAGAAGACTTGTAGCCATCCAAGGGGGAGTGTTGTAGAAATGGATGTCCACTCAAATAATGGGCAAGTTGCCCTTCCACTATTTAGCATGTGATTTACTTCTATAAAAAACAACACTATGGAACACAACAAATTGGAGAGTTTGATAATTGGTGGTGGAGTTCACGGGAGAGAAAGAAAAGGAAACAAGTGGAAGAGAGAAGAAAGAGGAAGAGAGAAAAGAGAGGAAGAAAAGAGGAGAGAATAAAGAGAGTTATCTTTGTACTCTTATTATTCCAAATTATAATGAAAGCATCACTGCTGCCCCGAGGACGTACTCCAGTCACACTGACTGTAGAGGAACCTCGTAAATTTTGTGTCTTGCTTATTTATTCCACTGCATCCACCGTCGATTTTACAACACACATAGATTTCACACATAATTTGTTTATATATATTAGGGTTCTCTTTCTTTCTCCTATACCTCTAACTTTGGACAAACAGATCTTGAAATTGTCAAATTAAGCTGCAGCCATGAGTAGAGGTGGGAGCTATGGTGGGGGACAAAGCTCATTGGGGTACTTGTTTGGCTCAGATGATCAGAAGCAAAGTCCACCTTCAACAGCTAAGCCAGTAATACCCCCATATGGCATCGATAGATTTGATTCCAGCAGTGAATTTAAGCCTCCAAATACTCCTACTAACTCTTCAGAAAAACAAAAAAATTCCAACAACTATCACAGAGCTGAAGGCCAAAATTCTGGGAACTTCTTAACTGTAAGCTCTCGTTTTTTTTTTTTTTTTTTTTTTTTTTTTTTTGTATATGAACTATATTTTGAAAATTCAACTCTGCAGCTACACCTTAATTATTATAAATTTATAATGTATTTTCCTACCAAATGATATTTATTCAGGATCGTCCGACAACAAAAGTTAAATCAGCTCCTGGTGGAGATTCATCACTTGGGTACTTGTTTGGAGCTAAGTGAGTACTTTAATTTCTCCCAAATTCTACCCAGCTAATATATATTTTGATTGTGATTTTGGGAGAAATTAAGAAAATACATGTGTATAATAAGAGGGATTTATCAATCCCCATAAGTGTGAGATTTGCAAGGGTACGTACTTCAATTTGTTTGTTTTATATTTGGAGGCTGGGAACACGAAGGTGAAGATCAAAGACTGGATTTATAACTACAAAAAATGTACGTTTTAATGATCACCCCTTATGATGGAATTTATTAGCTAGGTTAGCATATATATATATTTGGGGTTTGCTAAGTTTGTATTACACTGCTATATATGAGTATATGATTTTAAGTTTTCTTTTGGTATTTGAATTCTGTATGGTCCAATTATATGTAGAATTGTTTGTCTATCATACACACTGTCAGATTTGGAAACTCGAAAATGACCCCGTTTTGGGGTTCGTTTGAACTTTGAAGATTACCAACTATGTTCTCACTAAATCGAATTGGTACTCGTTTTTTCTTTTCCTTAGCTTCTGTATTGATTTTTCCTTACCAACTAATGGAAATTTAGTTCATGGTTTGGTCTCTCTACATCTTCCAGTTGTGGCTCTGTATTCTCATGCTATATTCTCACATATGTTTTTTTTTCCTTCATTTATTTTCCAATTAATTTAATGCTTACGATTTCCAGTAATTTCATTTGATATTGATTCTTCCAATGATGTGTTTTTTTGTTGTTTAATTAATTCATGGCCATGGAAACAAAGCTATTCGTTTCCACGTACATTGAGTTAATCTCATGTCGATGATTAAAGCTTTCAACCTTCATGTATAGCTTGTGTAGTTATCGCAATTTGTGTTTAATCATAAAACTTGAATAAACTATTACGTACGTACTTTTTCTTATCTCTCCCTAGCTTGATTATTTTTTTGTTTCTTAATGTTATCGCGGAAACTGAAAATTTGTTCCGAGAACCAACTTTTCCTTATATTCTGCATGTCCTTTGAATGTTAGACATAAACCAACTCCACTTAGATAAGTAGCATTTTGTCGATTGGATCATCATCATCTTATATTATTCATCTATATGTTTATATGTAGGCTATATAATGGTTGTTTCTTTGTCTATGTGCTTCTCACCCTCTCCATACGATTGAAGAAGATTGATAACCCTATTAAGAAGGTTGAAAACAGTATGAAAATTGTGCTTTAATTTGTCACATCGTGGAGCCTGGTTTTCACTGCCTTCATATTAATAATTCTGCAATCACTTGCTGAAGTAAATTAAACTTACTAGTACTGCTGTTACTTGCCTGACTAATTAAGCGAAGAACATACATGCAACTGATGAAACATTGCATTATTTAAGGAGGCCTGTTTTGCAAGATATCTAGGTTTGCTAGGTAGCTAGCTAGGTAAACATGAATTTCAACCAGATTTCAAGCTGTTATTGCATGAATATATAATATATGTGGCCTCAAGAATATCATTAAAAAATAACATGTGCAAATGCAATTGCTTTTTGTTCTTGTTTAACAAAAAATAACATGTGCAAATGCAATTGCTTTTTGCTCTTGTTTAACCCTTGATAACCTAATCTTAACTCATATTGGCGCGGAGCCACACCAAAGGCTACAACAGGCTGTAGCCGAGAAAGGGTTATCGGCAATGTATGTACTTTGGTGTATAGCCTAATATAATAGACAAAATAAATGCAAGAAAAATTATTTTTTAATAAAACTAGCCTAGTGAGTATTTAGCACAACTAAAATATAAAAATTACTATGGAAATTTTGATGTCATTTTGTTCAAGATTATTCTGTTTTGATTTAGTGTGAATTATATTATTTTCAATCAATTTTTTTTTTTAAGATTGCCTTTATTTCTACTTTCATTGTTTTGTTTTGTACCAGTTGTGTTGTTGTAATTGAGATAGTCCATATATGATAGTTTTCTCTCTTCTTCTTGTGTTTGCATCTAAAAACATATAAAACTAGATGATTTATTGTAATTTTTGCAGTTTGCAGTTGCTAAGCTTATTAAGTTCATGCCAAACAAATTTTAAAGTATACAAATACAAAAGTTAAACTTAAATTTTTGAAATAGTACGTATATAGCAAAAAATATATAATTTAATTCTAGAGTATTTTTTAGCTAGCCAACCAATAAAAAAAATTCTAGCTCTACCATGACTCATATGCCCAACCCCCTCACCACTAGATACGCAGTTGTTGTTTTCTTTGCATGCTCAAATTATAGGAATTCTGGCAGCAGATTATGCTCAAATGCTTAAGCCAACAACTCCTGGGATCATCAGCTACATGTGGAATTTTTTTTTTATCCATTTTCATATTTCTTAAATATGAAACTTCTATAACAAAAATATAGTGAGTTTTATCTTCAAATATCTTCAATTCATAAAAATAAAATAAAATAAAAAATAAAAAAACAACTAGATTACTCATATATACAATCTATCACTTCAATATCTTACTTAAATACAAACTCACATTACAAGGCTTGACAGTATTGATCTCTAATTGTAAAATACCCTCAATTATATGCTCATCATTGTAACACTGTTTACTATGCCTCATTTTGCCTTGTTAATTCGTTTGACTTCGTTAGTAAATGTCATGCCTGATTGGTTTCTAAAACAATATTACTTAGTTACTTTTTACAGGTTCATGAATTACATTTTTTACTTTCTAAGTTACAATTCATTGTTTTATTGTCTTAAATCAATGGGGAAAACCACTGAATATCACATAATTATTTCATTATTCTTTTTATGACATAAGCAATATTTTACATCAAATTCATTTAAACTACAAACAAACAAAACGCACTATTTTACCAAACATGATTAAAGCTCAGATCTGCAAAATTATTCTATTAATTATAGAATTAATAATCGATTGCTTTTTGCCTTATTCAAATAGGTCGAGAGAATTTAATTTTCTAAATATTAAATTTTATACTTTAAAATTGTATTAATTTATATTTTTCTATATATTTAATTCATAACGTGGCAGACGTTGAACCGATTTCTGCATTGCATAAAAGCCTAACCACACTTTCCACATGTCTCGTTATTTGGGAATACGGCCCAACTTGGTCTCTTAATTGAGCTTACTTTGACCACTAGGTTTGTCGAGTCTCTTCACAAAATTAGCCCAATATTTTCCTCTCACAGCACTTTAATTTTAATCTTTGCATGTGGACTTACACATATAATGCAATAGCAACGCGGATGAAATTTAATTTGATATAAATTTAATTTTGTGAATTATTATTCGGTTTAGTCTAATTTATCGGATTAGGTCCCATAATTCAGGTTTTTTTTTATTGAATTGTGATAAATATCATCTTGTTGTGGCTTGTTTTATCTGACAGGGAGAGAGAGGGTCCGGCGGCATAGAGAGAGATGTGTTTGTAGGGTTGTGTAAATGATGTGTTATTCCTCTTACGAAGTGCCTTTATTTATAGTAATAAGCGAGGGAATAATCATTCTCTTCCAAGGAATACAAGTCCTAATAGAGAAGAATAACTAGTATCAAATCTAATCTAGAATTTACACAATCACACTTACATAAGAAATTTATAACACTCCCCCTTAAGTGTGTAAATACTCAATTAGATTCGGCATCATGTAGAGTTGAGGAAGTCGACTCGTTGACACTGATTCTGGGAACACGTTAGTGTCAAAGTAAAGTAGGAACTTGCATAAGAAACTAAGTCTCACAAAAAAACCCAACGGCTATGGTAAAACCCAAGTAGGAACAAAAACCCATAGTCTAAGGGAAAATGTGTGAGAAATGCAAAGTCAAATGAAACATCTACGAGACGTCATCAGGGATATGATCAACCTAAGGTGGGTGCCTCATCAAAACCTCGTTAGGTAGCAAAAACCCAAAGGGAAAAATGCTCCTAATCGTAGGGAAAAAGAGTACATTAAGATCAAGCAAGTATACTTCAAGATATTCCCCCTAAGTTTGACATAATTCCAAAGAGAACTAACAATGTTACAACTCAGAAAGCTTACGCATACCAATGCCTTGAATAAGCTTCTGAAACGTCGCATTCGGTAGTGATTTGGTGAAGAGATCGGCCAGATTGTCTTGTGAATAGATTTGCGTGACTTCAATCTTCTGATGCTCTTGCTGTTGATATGAGAAGAATAACTTCAACGCAATGCGCTTGGTGTTGTCTCCTTTGATGTAACCCTTCTTGAGTTGTTTGATGCATGCTGCATTGTCTTCATAGATCGTCGTCGAGACATCAACGACAAGGTAAAGATTGCACGAGCTTCAAATATGGCCCACAACTGCTCTTAACCAGAAGCATTCCCAAGTTGCTTCGTGTAAGGCCAGAATTTCAGCATGGTTAAACGAAGTGGCAACTAAGGCCTGTTTAGTTAACCTCCAAGAGATTGCAATGCCTCCAACAGTAAAGACATAACCCATTTGAGAACACGCCTTGTGCAGATCAAATAAGTATCATGCGTCGGTATAACCAACAAGGCGAGAATAGACTCAAGATAAAGGGGTGCGGCATTACTCGAGGATCCGTAGGGATAGAACAAGCCCAAATCCATAGTACCCTTAAGGTAATAGAAGATGTCTTTAACACAAGTCCAGTGTCTGCGTGATGGTGCATTACAGTTCTTTCCAAAAGATTAATAGCGAATGAGATGTTGGGTCTAGTGCATTGAGCTAAGTACAATAAAGCGCCTATCTCACTTAGATAAGGAACTTCAGGCTCCAAAATCTCTTCACCATCCTCATTCGGACGAAAGGGATCTCGTTTTGCATCTAGCGATCGAACGACCATATGAGTACTTGAAGGCTTCTCTTTATCCTTGTTAAAGCGGCACAACACCTTCTGGGTGTAGTTTGATTGATGTACTAAGATTTCATCTAAACAATGCTATATCTCGAGACTGAGACAGTATCGAGTCTTTCCTAGATCTTTCATCTAAAATTCCGACTTCAAGTGTGAGGTAGTTCTCTCGAGCTCTTTAGGAATTCCGATGAGGTTCATGTTGTCGACATAAACTGCAACAATCGTAAAACCAGAATGTGACTTTTTAATGAACACGCAAGGGCATGGTTCGTTGTTCACATATCCTTGATTAGTCAAATACTCACTCAGACGGTTATACCACATTCTTTTGGATTGCTTCAAACCTTATATAGTGAACGCCTCAGTTGAATTAAGAGCGTGTTCCAGGGTTTGGAAATATTTGATCCAGTTAATGTACGTCATTCAGAAACTTTCATATAAATTTTCGTATCAAAATCCCCATAGAGATACGCAGTTACTACTTCCATCAACTGCATACTCAGTTTTTCATAAAATACCATATTAATATGGTAGCGAAAAGAAATCACATCCATAACGGGTGAATAAGTTTCGTGTAATACCCTGAAAATTTAAATACATGAATTAGATATTCATAATTATGAATATGTGGAGAAAATAAAAAATAAATCAATTTATAGTTATGAAAATTGAATTGAGAAATTTTAAAGTTTTATTTCCGGGAATTTTATAAGTAAAATGACAAAAATGCCTTAGTTGGCTAAATTGAAATATACAAGGACGTATTTTATCATCGCATATTATATTGTTTTTCTTGGCATACTTGGATAGAGTTCGATCTCAAGAGCGTGTGGGCGAAAACCGTTCGTGAAACGGAATTATAACGAAGAAGTTATTAACGATTGAAGTGGAGGGCAAAATAGGCATTTTACCATTAATTTGGAAGGCTCCAAAAAATCTGGAGCAATGGGATGATGCCACGTCTATGGCTGTGAGGAAGAGAAGGTTGCAGGAGATAAAAGGAGGAAGGGGGTGGACCAATAGGAGGGGAGAACCGGGAGGGAAAAAGAAAGAATGAGGGAATACTGGATCACCTAGACCCGGCGACTTAACCCGGTTCCTTTCGCCTTCTTTGGCAGTTTTCGTTGGTTTTTCCAGCGAACCACATCAAACAACCCTTGGGAAAACACTTCATGGCCTTCCCTCTACCCATTCCACCCCAAAATTTGATGGAATAAGGCCTTAGAAATTGTGAAACCGCACCTGGGGGTGCGACGGGGTTCGCGGTGGCGATTCACCAAACCTGAATAAAACTTCCACCACCACCACCATCAATGAACTCCCCTCAACCTTAGGAACAAAGCCTAGGCATTGGCTGGGCGGAGGAGCATCGGAGGTGACGGATCGAAGCCATCAATTTCTAGGGCTTCCAGCATGTTTGAGTGAAATTGGGGCTTTTCTCGGCTGAATTGGACCTTGGCCCAGGTATGAAAAATGTTCCTCTCCTTGAGTTGTACATTCCTGAAAAATTTGGTAATTTTTGGAAATAGTTAAATTTTCCGGTGAGTCGGGGCGGCCGACCGCCACCAGCGGCAGCACATGGCCAGTTGGCCGACGCTGTCTTTTCATGTAGATTTTGATATTTTAAATCCATAATTGGTACCCATTTTGTGTGATTCGATTGTGAAAACTAATGTTAAATATTTCTATTATTAGAGTATTTTCAGAAATGGATAAAAGGTTGAATGGTGAACTACGAAATGCTTGATCTCACTCAAAGGTACGTAGACAATCTAACAGGGTTAGATGCAGCCTTAAATAATTGAGATTAATCTTTTGTTGGGAATTTGAATAAAGGAAAGAAATTTGGTGATTAATTGTAAAATTAAATCTTATGTTTTGGTAATTAAATTTTGGTTATAGATTTGGTTAGTAATTAATAAATTTAAATAAAGAATTGTGATTAATGATAGTTAAATAAAGAAGAGTTTAATTTGGCCTATCACAGAAATTATATTCCGAAACAAATGTTTCGGGGCGGGGCGTTACATTTCGTCGTAGTCAATCCCGGGGAGTTGTGAGAAGCCTTGCGCAACAGGACGAGCTTTGTAACGCATAATTTCATTCTTCTCATTACTCTTCCGAACGAAAACCTACTTGTAGCCATCATGTTTCACATGTGAAGGAGTAGGAGCTACAAGTCCAAACACTTTATGTTTCGCGAGCAAATCAAGTTCAACTTAGATTGCTTGTTTCCAGTTTGACCAATCAGTTCTACGTCGACATTTATCAGCGGAAGGGGGCTAAATGTCATTGCTCAACATGATCTCAGTAGCTACTACATTTGCTAATGCATCATCAATGATCACCTTATTTCTACACCAAACATCATCTAAGCAAGCATAATAGACATAAATCTCACGATTCTTGGGAGGTGGATTTGTCTATTCAAGGACACTTCTGTAATCTAGAATTTCCTCATGAGTTTGATAGAATGAGTAGGCGACAGTCGGATTCACGGTAGGCTCAGGAGGAGCCTGTGTCGTGGGTTTCCTCTTCCAGATGTGTGAATCCTTTGAACCAAGTGGTCTGCCACACTTTTGTGTAGGGGCAGAGGCTAGTTGCTAATGTACGTGGATCGACCAAAGTGGCGTCCCGAGCCTCCAGAAGGGAATTCTGTCGTACATTTGGTACATTCATCTTTGCAGGCACATACACAACTGGAATATGCGATCTTGTCACCGCGTTAGATCGGTGAAAGCATCTGGCATGCTTCGAGCTACATTCTGAATATCTAATATGCGTTGCACTTTAGTTTCGGACTGAGCGATGCGAGGATCTAAATAAGACAAAGTGGGATTCGTCCACGATAATTTGCGTTGTTCTTCAGAAACATTGATGTTTTTATCTCCTCCTAACAACAAGAATACTGTCTCATAGAAGCGATAATTCGCGAAACGAGTGGTAAACAGATCGCCTATCAAAGGTTCTAAGTAACGAATGATTGAAGGAAAATCATATCCGACAAAGATTCTCATCCTTCAGTGAGGCCCTATTTTTGTACGTACGGTGGTGAAATCGGCACATAAACTGCACAACCAAAAATGTGCAAATGCGATATGTCAGGTTCGTATCCACTAACCAACTGAAGGGCGCTATATGGTTAGGTCGCAACAGGCCTCAGACGGACCAACATGGTTGCATGCAATATTGCATGGCCCTAAGCAGCGATCGGGAGCTTGGTATGTATGATCAATGATCGAGCAATCATTTGTAAGCGCTAGATGAATGTCTCTGCCAGGCAGTTCTGGGTTTGAACATAAGGCACTGGATGTTCAACTTCAACCCCAACCAACATGCAATAATCATCAAAAGTTTTAGATGTGAATTCTCCAGCATTATCAAATCAAATAAATCTAATTGGATAATCAGGGTGGTGAGCCATGAACTTGATAACTTGAGCCAACAGATTGGATAATGCATCATCCCTTGTGGATAACAAGTACACGTGTGACCAATGTGTGGAAGCATCAACCAAAACCATAAAATATCTAAATGGTCCGCAGGGAAGGTGAATTGGTCCATAAATGTCCCTCTGAATCCTTTGTAGAAAAGTATGAGGATTCGACCGAATCTTGTCATGAGAAGGCTTAATAATAAGCTTTCTCATGGAGCAGGTTTGACATGTGATTCCTTGAATCGAACCTAAACTTTGGGTTAGTGGATGTCCATGTGATGATTTGAGAATACGGTGCATCACTGTTCATCTAGGGTGTCCCAAACGATCATGCCAAAGAGTAATTTTGTGCATGGTGCCAGAGGTATGCCGGCCATATAGTGGCTTTCTATAGGGCGTATGGTCGTAGTATACAGACCACTCGGGATAAGCTTCATCTTCTCTAGAATACACTTCTGGCCATATTCGTAGGAAGTGATGCACAAAAATTCAACTCCATTTTCTACATAGGTTTCAGCGTGATAATTATTATCTCTAATGTGCTTGAAACTCAACAACGTTTCTCCGGAACGTGGGGAATAAAATGCCTCAACAATGGTCAATATTGTACCATTAGACAACATTATACGTGTCTTACCGTATCCTTCGATCAGGTTGGGCCTAAGAGGGTTGTCAGAGGTGCATTCTTAGGTATGAAGTTACTGAAATAGATGCGTTCACGTAAAACAGTGTGTGTGGTTGCACTATTTACCAGACAACTAACTTTCCCACTAGTCATACCTAGAAATAAAAATTAATTTGAATCGGTCATATGCATAAAAGTTCTAATAACAAATATCCATTCAAAATAATTTATTCAAGGATGGTAATTAAAAAAACTTAATATCCAAAAACAAATCACCAACAAATAATCCAAACATAAAGGGAAATTGTTCAAACTTAAACCAAAAACAAGGGGGGGTTATGCCACTATGTGTAATTTAGCCCCATTGTCCTAAAATTTAATTAAATTGTTTATGTCTAAGATTCTAATCTTCCATAGGGGTAATAGCCTCTTGAAAGTCAGAAACCTCCATCTTAGTACTCTTTGGTTCATCCACTTGCATAAAGTTTGATTCAAACTTCTTAAGACGAGAATGATATTCAGCTACAACCTTCTGGGGAGCACGGCAAACACCGGACCAATGGTCCTTAGAACCACAACAGCAGCACATGTCTGCATCCATAGTTTCAGGTGCTTTGCCTTTATTCTTGAAGTTTAAGGCATTGGGAGCTAGGTTAGGTCGCTTCTAGGCTCAGTTTCCTCCCTTGGATGGGCCTTGGCTCTATTGACCTTGACAGGGTGGCTTCTAGCCGCCCCTACCACGCCTATGTTGGCGTTTTGGGTGTTGGTTTGTGCTATAATGTGCTTCAGGCACAGTAGTCGCCCCAGTAGGTCGAGCTTAATGATTTTTCATCAATAGCTGATTCTGTTTTTCAGTGAGAAGTAAAACAGAGATCAAATCCAAAAACTTAGTGAACTTCTGAGGCTTATATTGTTGTTGCAGGAAAATATTAGTAGCAGAGAAAGTCGAATAGGTTTTCTCCAGGAGATCCTCTTCGGTCAAATTCTCATTACAGAACTTGAGAAATGATTGGATTTGACAAACTTCATAATTATATTCATTCACAGACTTAAAGTCTTGGAAGCGCAGATGCTGCTAGTTATGTCTTGCTTCAAGCAAGAAGATGTCCTTTTAATGATCAAAGCGTTCAACCAAAAAAACCCAAAGTGCTCGTGGATCTTCCTCAGCAAGGTATGCTTTCAGTGCATCATGAATGTGTCTTCGGATGAAGATCATGGCAATGGCTTTCTCAGCTTCACCAACCGTGTTGTCCGTCTTATCTTTAATAGCAGGATGTAAATTCTTTATGGTGAGGTGGGGCTTCACATATTGGACCCACTTGAGGTAGTTTCTTCCAAAGACCTCTAAAGCGGTGAAGTCGAGTTTGTTCAAATTCGACATGTCCCTATCACTAAATAAATGGACAAGAATGTGGTTAGTATAATGGAGAAAAATCAATCCATTCACATATCAGTAGAACATTCAGGTTCTAATAAACATTTATTGGTTTAAATTTACATGAAAAAAACTTTGGGTTTCATGGGTGATGTTTACAAGGAAAACTTCAGGTTTTCAAACAAGGCATGTTTCTAGAAACTTCAGGTTTCCAAAGAAATATGAACTTCAGGTTCATATGTTCCTGCAGACAAACACAAATACATATACAGAAATATGCAACAAGAAAATATGCAAATAGATTTTCAGGTCTAGAATTATAATTAAATTAATTATATGAACTTCGGGCCAAATTAAAGTGCGGGTGAAAAATTATAAAACCCATAAGGCCTAACAAAAATAGGCATTTAAACTCAGGGCCCAAAAATAATAGGCCAAAAGTGTACGGGTGGGCTGAGTAAATTGAAGCCGTGAGGTCCAGGCCTAGAAATTGGGTTGGGGGTTAGGCACGGGCTGATTAGGCCCAAATAAAAAATTTAGGCTGGAGGCCCAAGGCATAAGACGAGCTGCAAGGAGGCCGGGTTAAAAAAAAACATAGGCCCAGACAGGGCGTTGATCAGATGCGGCGCGGTGCAAGTGCACCGATGCACCAGTTACAGGCTAGGATCGCGTGCATGCAGGGGCACGAATGCACCAGCGCATGGCTGGGATCCGGTGCAACGTAGGCGTAGGGATACCATGGCCCTGCAGAATAGTGTCACGCTTGGGCCGAGCTGCAGATTATGGGTTGCAATCTTGCGAGCCTAGATTAACAAATCTCTCTAGTGAGCTGAAAAAACACCAAAGCCCAAAGGGTTAGTGTTTGGACCAAAGGTTAGCCAAGCACAAATAGGATCGGGTAAGGACCAAAGAACATCCTAATGTTGCTGGGTAAGGTCGCGGAAGTTGAGGCCAGCGTCGCCGCTTCTGGCGGCCTTGTTCTGGGTTAGTTTTAGTCTGGGAAAGCACGAGTTCGACCTGGAACCCTATTTTGAACGGGGAAATTTGATTTCTCGACGTTAAGTGTGAAAATCATGGGGATTTCGAATTGAAATCCTAAAAAACTCAATGAAATTCGTCTGGAGTTTCAATAATCATTGTCAAAGAGGATGGATTTGTCCTAAAAACACGATTACAGGTCGTGATTCCCAATGGAAATCAGCGTTGGTGTTGTTGCTTGTTTGCGGGCAAGTGTGGGTTTGGAGACGACGCCATGGACGGCGTCGTTTTGGTTTTCAAGGAGAGAGAAAGTTGCTGGCTCTCGGCTTTGTGGGTTGCGGCTCGGCCAATCACGTAGGTTGTAGGACTGGTGATGGCGGCTTGACGCGGCGCAACTTGAAAACCAGCGGCTCGCAATGTGACGGGATGGCTTTTGTGAGAAACCCTTATTTTAATTGTTTTCTTAATTCCAGATTATAAATTTACTTCAATTGCATGCATATTCAATCAAATAATTCAATGCATGAACATATATTTGATGCAATTCATAGCGATATCAAATTTACATAATTCAACAATTATGGATATAATGCATATACAATTTATATAGAATCTAAAATTTGAAAAAAAAGGTAACGTTGGGTCATGCATTATGGTGAATGTTCATGCTATCAGGGCTGCAAAAATCGAGATAAAAATCGTTGTATTGAAAGAACCTGATTGTGTGATGATATTGATGAACTGGCTTGATGCAGAAAACTTCCACGTCAGATTCCTAAGTGCCGCAATAGGAGCGTACTGATAACGTGTTGTGGCTTGTTTTATCTAACAGAGAGAGAGGGGCCGGCAGCACAGAGAAAGAATAGAGAGAAAGATGTGTTTGTAGGGTTGTGTAGAGGATGTGTTATTCCCCCTACACAATGCCTTTATTTATAGTAATAAGGGAGGGAAGAATCCTTCTCCTCCAAAGAATACAAGTCCTAATAGGGAAGAATAAATAGTATCAAATCTAATCTAAGATTTACACAATCACACTTAAATAAGAAGTTTATAACAATTATATCTTTTACTCAATTTTAGAATTAAATGTTAAAATTAAATATTATTTCTCTTTTTTCTTCCTCCTAATTCGTATCTCAATTTTTTCTTCTATTTAACGAGGTTAACTGTGCTACCTAATCTATGAATTTATAAATGTGTGGGAGATATGGATTTATAAATGTATGGGAGATGCAATTTTTTTGTACTATTTTCATGGATGATCGGTAGAATATTATTTATTTTTGTAGATACATGTATCACAAGTTAAATGTATTTTATCAACCTATGATATAAGTATCATATGATGACATATAAATTTTCTTATTTTTCATGAAATTGGTCAGATTTTCATATTTAAATATTCAATTAAAATTTGAGTAAAAGTGCAAAAATCAAGAAATTTAATTAAAGTTGAAAACAGGATAACTGGACTAAATCCAACAACTCAAAGTTTTGGGCTTAGATCTAGGGGAGGATCCATTCAAGGACCCGGGATCATTCAACTCGAAGAATTGCATGTGAAGACCTTGGAGGACCACCCAACGGTTTGGGCAGCAAGTTAGATGGTGGAGGGAGCAGCGGCATGTAGGCTAATTAAGCATGTTTTTTAATGAAGAATAAGAATTGCCTGTGAGGAGGAGGAGGAGCCTTATGTGGAGCTTGCTAATTCAGTAACAAACATGCTATTTCAGCATTCTTATTCTTATTCTTCACAGGCAATTCTACCGATCATCCATGATATTGTTTTTTAAAATGACTTGACCAAACAATATTGTTTTGAGCCAAGTCAGTAAAAAAATAAAAACAAACTATTTACCAAGCTCCACGTAAGGCTCTCCTGTCTCTTTCTCTACACGAGACTTAATATCACTCATTCCAAATTGTTCTTTACAGGCCCCTAATTCCCAAATTTCAACTATTTACTTACCCCTAACCCACATGGATCCCCACCAGACCACCACCACCGGTCCACCTCACTCCTCTTCACCACCACCGCCTGGTACACCTATCTCCACAACTACTTAATCTTCAATTCCCAAATTAAAATTGATGTGTTTTTTTATAGAAATTTTGAATTTAAAATAGATTATAATTAACGCTATGGTTATTGGGATGTAATTTCTGATTTTTTTTTTATATTGATTTGATCATATCTTGGTTAGTTCATATATAATTTTTTTAAGTTCATTGATATATATATGTTTTTTTATAATTGATACGTAGAAATTAGAAATATGGAACAATATTAGAAACAAAAATCATTGTCGATTAGTTTGGACAATTCTATTCTGGATAGTTTCACTCCAATCTTAGATAGTTCCAATCCGATGAAAGATTATCCTCCTAATATTTGAGATGAGATGTATGCTTAGGGGTGGAAAAAATATACCGAAAATCCCAAACCATACCGAAACCGAACCGAAAAAAACCCAAACCGAAAATCCCGAAATTTTTTTATACCGAAACCAAACCGATCCCGAATTGTTCGGTATGGGATCGGTCTCACACTTTAAAGTTTAAACCCTATATATATTATATATATGTTGGAATATGTATATGGCTTATTATATTATTAAATAACTCAAAGCACATGGGTGCTATATTGCTATCTACAGAATTCAACATTTTCTCTCTCTCTCTCTCTCTCTCTCTCTCTCTCTCTCTCTCTCTCTATCTCTCGAATTATCTCTATCTGCAACCCACAAGGCAGAAACCACCTTCCTTCAACTCAATCCAAACTAGAGTCGACATATCCTTAGTCACTCTCTCTCATTTCTTATCTTTGTCCCTTCACTCAGTCTCAGATTCTCTCTGTCTCTCTGTCTCTCCTCGAATTCGAAGCTCAACAGCCACCACCCTCAGTGTCTCACTTCGACGAACTCTCTCCGCTCCGGCCACCACCACACCTCACGGCTTCATCCACACCTCCGATTCTCTATGTGGGTTTCGAATAAGGTTAAGGTTTCGAATTGGGGCTTAGGGTTTCGAATTGGGGCTTAGGGTCTCGAATTGGGGGCTCGGGTTTCGAATAAGGTTAGGGTTTCAAATTAGGGGCTCGAATTGTGATGAACAGATTTTAGTGGATGTTTTTGCAGAGAAAATTTATGTGAAATTACGTGGTTTATATCCTAATTTCAATTACTTGGATGTTTGGATGGTCTATATTTTTATTCTCAAAGAAGTTAGCATCTTGGTTGGCTGCAATGTTTTATGATGATTTGTTGTGATTGTTGCAAGTTTCATGCTTTAGTTTCTTTTGAGATGATTGAATTATGCATATGCAATTAGTTTCTGCAGATTGAATAGGATTGGGAATTTGGGTGTCTTAAGTTCTACAGATGCATATCAGATACAATTGTAGCAGTCTGCCAACAATTTTGTGTGAATTTTATTCGGGATTCCCGATTTGTCCCGAAATCCTGAAATTATTTCGGGATTCTCGAAATTTGGGATTCCCGAAAATTTGGTTTGGGATCGGTCTTGAAATTGGGATTCTCGAAAACTTCGGTTTGGGAATCAGGACAAGAGATTCGGTTCAGTATCCCATACCGAACCAGCCCTATGTATAATGATGAAACCTTTTAGATATGCAAATCAAGATTTTTCATTCAAAATATATGAAACCTCGTCATGGACAGATATTGTTGTCTGTAATGTTGTTTGTACCATAATTATTAATGAATAGATTATAGTTTCGCTTAATTTTTCTATGTTATTTTCGACTAAATATTTTAGAAAATTATATTGGGACTACCCGATGTTAATTCTGGATCTGCCATTGATTAGATCACAATACCCCATAAATAAAAGGCTTATTTTCAGTTACGCCCCCTCAAACTCTATTTTAATTTCACTTTGCCCCTGTAACTTAATAGTCACCACTTTACTCCTTGAAACTCAAAATTCGTTCCACTTTGACTTGTGGACTCTCTTCTCCCTGAAACTTATAGGTCGCCTCCTAAAACATATATTAGACCCAATACCCAATAAGACTATGCCACATATACAATAAATTTGATTATAAATCTTCATTATGCATCAACATTCAATAATCAGAGAATATTTCGTTTAAAAGAAATTGAAGAGGTGAAAAACGTAAAAAGAAATTGATTAGTCTGGCTCACGCAAATTAAACCGACATAAGAAACTAACACAACTAAGGCAATATTGAGCGAATTTTGAGTTTATAGAGACGATTTTCAAGTTTCAGATGGCAAACTGTGATCAAAATCGAATTCCAGAAGACAAAATAAAATGAATTTTGAGTTTCAGAAAATAAAATGGTGATAAGATTTTGGCTGCAATCAAGCCCAGGAACAGAGAAAAGTTGGTGCATATGCAGATAATTTATGATTACATAAAAGAGGGATTGGCTAAGTTTTGCTTCCCACCACTACTTAAGCAGTGCCCGTGAAAGGGCTGGCCATTGATCAAGTCACGGGTAGATAATGCGTGCATATACTTACAATACAAGTTCTGACAGGTACCGTTTGCTACGCAGACGAGACGGGACGGGACGGATGTTCCGTGTTATGTTGGTATGCGCATGAGGGAACGGGACGGTTGTTTTGTTTTGCGTTTGGTAGCGCATGGATGGAATGGAACCAAAAGATTAAAATGACTAAAATACCCATGTTCCGTCTGTTGTTTGGTACAATATTTATGCGTGGAACGGGACGAGACTTTTTTTTTTGTAGCACAAGGTACTATGTATATAAAATTATGGATCCCAATCAAACACGTCAAAATTAGCCAAAGATCCCCAAGATCAAGTACTTTTCTTTTTAGTTTTCTAATAGTTGGCCTTAGACCAACTCCAATGGTGGGTTAAAAGCCAAATTACCCCCCAAAATTTCCCCCCAAACCCACTCCTCCAACCCAAGGGGAAAATTTGGGCTAAATGCTAAATGCTAAACCAATGCCAGATTCCCCCTGAAATTTAGCTCATAAATCAGAATTTAAAATTTTCAATATTTATCGGAATTTAAATTTTTTTAGATTAAAATGTTCATAAAATTAATTTACGATAGTCTACATTTTTTTTTTTAAATAATTTACCAAAAAAAATAGCCTAAGTTCATTCTTTAATAATCTCGGGTTAAAATTTTAGGCTAGAACGGTTGGAGCAGAAAAGCTGTTTATGGGCTAAAAACTAAATTTTCCGGGCTAAAATATTTGGCTTTTAGCCCAACCATTGGAGATGGTCTTAAATCATAGTGGGTCTCATGTAAGGGTAACAATCCCATTTGTTTTTGTGCCCCACCAAGCACTACCACTTTCATTTTGGGATACCCTATCTCTCACATTCAATCTTAAGATGGAATGCAACTGTGTTTGAACTGTTAGATTGAGACTGTTAAAATTCAGTCACGCAGCGTAATGTTGCATCCTATACATTGTATAATATAGAATTTTCACTTTACATGGTATGTATACAAGGAATTATGATATTGAAATATTAATTTACATTATTTGACAAAATAATTTATAAAATTTGGCATGTTATCAATATTTGATTTTTTTTCTTTTTCTTTTTTTATTGAGAATATTTTATTAATCTTTTTGTCAAATACTATTGTTGATATTCTATAATCTCAAAATCAATATTTGAAAAGAACATTGACTAAATATATACAATGTATCAAATTCGTAGTTTTAGCAATTACTGACATAATCAAATAGAAGTTGTGCTTCGATCAGTCATTCATGCGCAAGTAGGCGACTTCCAAGTTGCATACATTTGATTAGAAGCTCACAACGTATATGAGTCATGCACTTACGTATGAGCAACTATCCTTAGCATTTTTCAAGCAAATGGAGGAAGTAGTGCACTACTTACTACCATGTGCAATTATAATACCGCCAGTGTTTTAGGGTTCTGTCCATTCTCAGGTCTATAAACAAGGTGGGGGATGAAGTGAACCAACTTTCTCGATAGGAAGGGAGAGAAGAGGATGAATCTCAGCCATAAATAACAATGAAAAAATTGGAATGCTTTCTATATGTGCGCACTGTGCGTTCTGTTTATACCCCCATTATTAGGTTATCATATTCATATCTTTTAGACCTCCATATTGGCCTTGCTTCAACTTCCATTTTTAGAATTCTGTAACACAAATGTGCTTTAACTTTTTTCTATTTGGATGGAAACCGACCATGAGAACAATGATGGCCTCAAACAATCTAAAACGTAGCACACTCATATTCTATGTATACTAGCAAAAAAATATATATGAAATCACGATACTAAAATTGTCTATTTATTTGATACATATAGATGACTAAACAATCTTAATTTGATCATTTTTTTACATGTATGATCTTGAATGGTAATAAAAAATGAACAATTTTGATTATTGTGTAAGTTGCATATTCATTAATCATAATCAAGGTCTAAAATATCGATATTATCTCGATATTTAGATCGAAATTTCCGTGTTTTTGGACTACCGTTATTTTTTATATCATCGATATTTTAGACCTTGATAAGAACTCTATGTGGTACTAAGTCACTCATGTATCTTACCATGCAATGTATAAAGTGTAAAATATTGTACTAATTCATTATATATAAATGATTATGGTGTGTTTAAACTTCTTTCATTAATTACTACATATTTTCTACACTCACAATGTTTGCCAGCTCGCTATATAATCAACTTAAATCAGTTAAATCCATCATGCAATGCATTTCCTTTTTGTGATAAACTAATAGATAATTGACTAAATAAACATCCTACAAAGTTTCAATAAAAATTTCCAAGTTTTTCTTACAATTTCCGTGGTTTTTATTCAATTTTTATTGATATCGATAATATCCCGATATTTCCATCGAAATTTCCGTGTTTTTGGACTACCGATATTTCCGATATCATGGATATTTTAGACCTTGATCATAATACTGGACCCTAGCTGCTCTCTCCTAACCCTAGATCTTTGGAATTCATAGCCAGCAACCCCTTAATCTGGCTTGAGGCTGGTAGCAGCCCCTCTTCCTCTTCTCGCTTTCCCCCATCCTCTTTTCATGGATTGTTGCAGATCTACTTTTTGTTTTAGTATTTTCGTCAGTAAATGTCTCAATGGTCTATTTACTTACGAGTTTGAGTATTTTAATTTTGTGCCGGCGTGTTATCAACTTCTCTTGAGTTTACTTCGCTGTTTCTAGTAGCCTTGTTCGTGTTGTGCAAAAAAAATCATGTTGCTATGAACATTTGTTGGTGTCGGCATTGCTGGCTGTCAAAGAGTGTCCTCATGTTCATTATATTAGTTTTTGTGTGTAGAAAGACTCAAATGTCAATTCGAGAAGTGCTTGACTTTTTCATTAGGAATGAAGTTCTCTTGGATTTGGGATGCAATCTTAACTTCGTTTACTAACGCATACGAAATAAATAGAAAAAAAGCATATGTAGCTCAATGTATAAATATTAAGAATTGTATTGATAAAAGAGCAGTTGATCTCATTCTCATTTCTTCACTCTCTTATTACAATGTTTTGATTTATAACTTCTCTTGTTTTAAGTAAGCAAGCGTGTTGTAAATATAATTAAAATGGAGTATTGTCAAATAAACTAAATCCAAAAGGCATTCTTGTTGTTACTCACATTCCATTGTGGTTCTGTAAATTCTTTTTTAATCTATTTGTTGCGGGAAAAAGGACAAAAGGAACAAAGAAGAACATAGTAAATCCGTGACAGCATGCAGGACGAATGTGGTGAGAGAGGAAGAGAGTCAAAGCCCAAAATGACCTTCAAACTGAAGTTGATTTTTAGATCTTGTGCAGACTTTAGGCAACTCTTATTCGCACTTTCTGAGTTTGTCGTGCTATTTACACTTTTATTTTGTTGTCCAGCATTTTAAGCACAATATTTTATTGTCATAGGGTAGTGATTTTATTTCGCACAACCATTATATCCTTTTGCACTCATACTTTCATTTTTGCCGTTTGATTTATTCAATTTTAAGCCTATAAAAAGGACGAGAATGCCGAATGCGTAGTTAGAGAAGAAAAAAAAGTACGAAAGTCATATTCTTTTAAACCAACTCAAGAAAAATGTGCAAATACTGGAAGTGAGGACACATTTCAGTTTGTGTATCATCATTTTTGTGTCACATATATATGGTCTAGGCATTCTAAGGCTTTCAAAATTTGACAATGATAACGTTTTTTTCTGGGTTTCATTTCTTGTATCTTCACAATTGTCATAGGATGAGAGTGAATGGCCGGTGATTGAACCCCTTCCGTCTTACGGTCGAGGAAGGGAACACAGATGGTGGAAGATTCATCAGTCTGATATTTGGAACCAATCTCACTGATGTTGTAATAACAGGTAAAACAACCACGAAATTTAATCAAATTATGAATTATATTTATACTATACAGAAAGTTGTTGAAATTTGCCAAGTATAACAGAAAGGTACATTTTTATACCAGGTGACAATGGCACCATTGATGGCCAAGGTGAAGTATGGTGGCAGAAATTCAAAAAGGGACAGTTAAATTACACCCGACCGTACCTGATTGAAATTATGTACTCCGAAAACATCCAGATTTCCAATCTCACTTTGGTTAATTCTCCATCATGGAATGTTCATCCTATTTACAGCAGGTTTCTTTCCCTATTTCTCCAAATTTTTTGTTGTTTTTTTTTTATGTTTTATGTTGTAAGAACTGGTGAAAGAGGTAATAAGCACTTTTCTAATCAAAGATGTTTAAAATGCAGCAATGTTCTTGTTCAAAGCATTACAATCCTTGCCCCAGTGACATCTCCAAACACAGATGGGATCAACCCCGGTAAGCACTTTTCTTAAAAGTTTTTTATTGCTAGTATAAGTGCTTCTTAACTTGCCATCAATATCATGCCGATAACAAAGGCTGATATCGGTTTGTTTTTGTGCAGATTCTTGCACTAATACCCGAATCGAGGACTGCTACATTGTCTCTGGGGACGATTGTATAGCAGTAAAAAGCGGTTGGGACGAGTATGGAATTGCTTTCAGGATGCCCACGAAACAGCTTGTGATTAGACGGCTGACGTGCATTTCTCCATTCAGTGCGGTGATTGCACTTGGAAGTGAGATGTCAGGTAGAATCCAAGATGTGAGGGCAGAGGACATTGTTGCCATCAACTCGGAGTCGGGAGTTCGAATCAAGACTGCTGTGGGAAGAGGAGGATTTGTGAAAGACATACGTGAGAGGAATGACTATGAAAACTATGAAATGGGCATTTTGGATGACAGGAAACTACGGATCCCATGCATGTTGGAAGTTCAAATCAAATACAGTAGCCGAAAGTAGTGGAACATTTTTCAGAAATTGTTGGAACACTTTTCAGAAAGTGGTGAAACTATTTTTAGAAAAGCTGCATGTGTGTGTGCATCAAAAGGTGGTGCATGTGTGAAAGGGTGTAAAGATGGTAAACACCATCATTGATTGCATGTGTGTGTGTATTTTTTTATTAAAAAGCACTTGAGTGGTTTGTAACTTTTGCATGTATAATTAAGCCTCTTGTAAGACTTTAAAAAAACCCATCCGAATTCCCATTCCATCAGAATCCCATTTCTGTTTTAGCTTGTAAGCAATTGAGTTTGTAAACTCTTATTAAATATATCAAAGTGTTTGCTTGTTTGCCCTGCAGTTTGTCCAACACAAAAAGTTTGCTTCTTCATTTTTTTTTTCTTTGTCCAATTGTATTGAGAGTGATAGTGAGAAGTGTGATAAAGTTAGAAAACTTATCACCCAAATATTTTTGGTATTGAGTTAGTAAACTTTGAAATACCAACAATTGGTATCAGAGACAGATTACCTTTCTGGCAAGTGCAGTAGCTATGGCATCTAACTTAGTGCAGCTCCAGGTTCCCACATTGAAGAAAGAAAATTATGAAAGATGGTGCATCCAGTTCAAAGCATTGTTTGGATCACAGGACCTATGGGAAGTTGTCAGTAATGGGTATGATGAACCCACTACTGAGCAAGAAGCTGCCTACACTGCAGATCAAAGGAATACTCTCAAGGACTTACAAAAGAATGACAAGAAGGCGTTGTATCTTCTATATCAAGGATTAGAAGATTCAACGTTCAAGAAGATTGCAGAAGCAACAACCAGCAAGCAAGTTTGGGACACTTTGAGCACAATTTACCAAGGAGTAGATCGAGTAAAAAGAGTTCGGCTTCAATCATTAAGAGAAGATTTTGAGGCTGCTCATATGAAAGAAGGAGAAAACATTTCAGATTACTACTCTCGACTACTTGTAATTGTGAATCAAATGAAAAGGAATGGCGAGAGGCTTGACGATGTTCGTGTCATGGAGAAAATCCTTCAGTCACTCACATCCAACTTTGAGCATGTGGTGACTGCCATTGAGGAATCCAAGAATTTGGAGACGATGAGTGCAGAGGAACTGCTAGGATCCCTCCTAGTTCATGAACAACGCATTCAGAAGAATGCAAGCCCCACAACGCTAGAGCAAGCTTTAGAGTCAAAGTTGAATATTGACAAACCAAATAGAGGTCGTGGACAGTGGAATTCACGTCGTGGAAGCTCATCCAACCGTAGCCGAGGACGAGGCCGAGGAAGAGGTCGAGGCTATGCACAAAACCGAGGTCAATCTCAAGAGTGGAGATCATGTCAATATGGACATTATGCCAATGAATGTTCATATAAAAATGGTGAGCATGTCAACATGGCAGAATCAAGTGGAAATGCTGGTGAGGAATTTACAGTCTTACTAGCACACCGTGATATCAGTAGCCAACAAGATGTTTGGTATTTGGACTCTGGTGCAAACAACCACATGTGTGGAAAGAAAGAGTTTTTTGCCGAACTCAATGATGGGCCTTATAGATCTGTGAGTCTTGGTGACTCCTCAAAGTTGCCAGTTGAAGGCAAAGGAAAGATCAAAATCATCCAGAAGGATGGTAAAGAAGAATACATCTCCGATACCTACTACATATCAGGTATGAAGAGCAACATTCTGAGCATTGGTCAACTGCTCCAGAAAGGGTATGTTATACATATGGAGAATATGCTTCTCACTCTCAGGAATGCAAGGAGAAAGCTTATTGCACGTGTTCAAATGTCAAAAAACCAAATGTTCCCGTTGAAGTTGAACACAAAGATTGTAAGCTGCAACATTGGTGTGATGGAAGATGAGTCATGGAAATGGCATCTTCGATTTGGCCATCTTCATTTCAATGGCCTAAAGTTATTGTCAAGTGGAGAAATGGTTCGTGGTCTACCCCAGATTGAAGCCATACACCAAGTATGTGAAGGTTGTGTGCTTGGCAAACAAGCACGACTATCGTTCCATGTTGGTGATACATGGAGAGCAAAGGCACCACTGCAGTTAGTGCACACGGATATATGTGGTCCGTTGGATCTTATGTCCTATGGAAGTAATAGGTATTTTATTACCTTCATTGATGATTTTAGTAGGAAGACTTGGGTTTATTTTCTCAATGAGAAGTCGGCTGCCCTAAGAGTCTTCAAGGAGTTTAAGGCACTCACAGAAGCTGAAAGCAACCACAAGCTTGTGGCTGTGAGATCAGATAGAGGTGGAGAGTACACCTACAATGCTTTCCAAGCATATTGCAAGGAGAAAGGAATTAGGCATCAACTGACTGCTGCCTATACCCCACAACAAAATGGGATAGCCGAAAGAAAGAATCGAACCATCATTGACATGACAAGGTCCATGCTTAAAGAGAAGAATTTGCCAAAAGAATTGTGGGCAGAAGCTATAGCTTGTTCGATTTATTTGTTGAATCGATGTCCAACAAAGAGTGTCAAGAGGATGATACCACAAGAGGCTTGGAGTAGATACAAGCCGAATGTTGCACACCTAAGAGTTTTGGGGTGTGTTGCATATGCTCAAGTTCTAGAAGCCAAGATGAGGAAACTTGACGATCGAGGTGAAAAATGTGTGTTTGTGGGCTAAAGTGAAGAGTCCAAGGCATACAAAGTCTACAACCCACTAACTCGCAAACTAGTGGTTAGTAGAGATGTCATCTTCAGTGAGGAAGAGGCATGGAAGTGGAACAACAAAGAAGTCAGTAAAGAGAATATCGTCTCCACTGATTTTGAAGAACCAGAAGTTGTACCACATGTCAAGCAACAGCCTGCTCAAACAATCACAACAACTCCATTGCACAGACATGCAAGGAATGGCCCTACATCCAGTGAAGAAAGCAGCTTCTCAACTCCAATGAAGCTAAGAAGTCTCACCGAGATATATGGACAAGAAGAAGAAACCAACCTTTTCTGCTTGTATGCAGACCACGAGCCTCTCTCATTCAATGAAGCTGTGGAAGAAGATCGTTGGAGAATAGCCATGGAGGAAGAAATTCATGCCATCGAGAAGAATGACACTTGGGAGTTAACAAAGCTCCCACCAAATCAGAAGGCTATTGGTGTCAAGTGGGTGTATAAGATCAAACGCACTACAGATGAGAGTGTGGATCGGTACAAATCAAGGCTTGTAGCGAAGGGATACAAACAGAAGTATGGAGTGGACTATGATGAAGTCTATGCTCCAGTTGCAATACTTGACACGGTAAGATTGCTAATCTCTCTTGCCGCTCATCATAAATGGAAAATTTATCAACTAGATGTCAAGTCAACCTTCCTTAATGGAGTACTTGAGGAAGAAGTGTACGTGGAACAACCAGAAGGCTTCCAAGTACAAGGAGAAGAAGAAAAGGTGTATCGTTTGAAGAAGGCTTTGTATGGCCTCAAGCAAGCACCACGAGCTTGGAACTCAAGGATTGATAACTACATTCACCAAAATGGATTTCAGAAATGTCCATATGAGCATTCAGTTTACATGAAGAATGATACAAAGGGGGAGTTCTTAATTATTTGTCTCTATGTAGATGACTTGTTGTTTACAGGAAACAATGAAGCAATGTTTCGTGAGTTCAAGCAATCCATGTTCAATGAATTTGAGATGACTGACAATGGATTAATGTCATACTTTCTTGGCATAAAGGTGAAGCAAGAAAGTGATGGTATCTACATCTCTCAACAAAAGTACATGAGAGATATATTGGAGAAATTCAATATGGACAAGTGCAATATTGTCAACACTCCAGTTGCAACTGGATTGAAGTTGTCCAAGGAAAGAGAAGGTGAGTTTGTAAACTCAACCGTGTACAAAAGCTTGGTTGGAAGCCTAAGGTACCTTACAATCACAAGACCTGATATAGTTTATGGCGTTGGACTCATGAGTCGGTAGATGGAAACACCAAAGGAGTCTCATTGGCTGGCCGCCAAGAGAATTTTGAGGTACATAAGATGTACTCAAAACTATGGTCTGTTTTATAATTTCGGTGAAGATGCAAAATTATTTGGTTATTCAAATAGTGATTGGGGAGGTGACCAAGATGAAAGGAAAAGCACAACTGGCTATGTGTTTTTCTAGGATCAACAGCTTTCTCATGGACTTCAAAGAAGCAATCAATTATTGCTTTGTCATCGTGTGAAGCCAAATACGTTGTTGTAGCCTCAATTGTGTGTGAGGCAATTTGGTTAAGCAATCTGTTGAAGTCAGTGTGTCATCCACAAGTGGAATCGACTGTGATTCATGTGGATAACATCTCAGCTATCAAGCTTGCTAGGAATCCAGTCCAACTTGGAAGGAGCAAGCATATTGATACCAGGTTCCATTTTCTGAGGGACCACGTGAAGCAAAAGACAATTGAACTTGTCTATTGTCACACAAAGGAACAAGTAGCTGACATCTTCACAAAGCCACTGCCAGTTGAATCATTTCGGTTGCTGCGTGAAATGCTAGGCATGAAGGTATTTTGATTTGAGGGGGCGTGTTGGAAGTTCAAATCAAATACAGTAGCCGAAAGTAGTGGAACATTTTTCAGAAATTGTTGGAACACTTTTCAGAAAATGGTGAAACTATTTTTAGAAAAGCTGCATGTGTGTGTGCATCAAAAGGTGGTGCATGTGTGAAAGGGTGTAAAGATGGTAAACACCATCATTGATTGCATGTGTGTGTGTATTTTTTTATTAAAAAGCACTTGAGTGGTTTGTAACTTTTGCATGTATAATTAAGCCTCTTGTAAGGCTTTAAAAAAACCCATCCGAATTCCCATTCCATCAGAATCCCATTTCCATTTTAGCTTGTAAGCAATTGAGTTTGTAAACTCTTATTAAATATATCAAAGTGTTTTCTTGTTTGCCGTGCAGTTTGTCCAACACAAAAAGTTTGCTTCTTCATTTTTTTTTTCTTTGTCCAATTGTATTGAGAGTAATAGTGAGAAGTGTGATAAAGTTAGAAAACTTATCACCCAAATATTTTTGGTATTGAGTTAGTAAACTTTGAAATACCAACAATGCAGATAACGGCTACGATCCGAATGCTCTTGCTGTGATCCAGAACATAAATTATCATGACATGGTTGCTGAGAATGTGACAATGGCAGCTGAGTTGGAGGGGATCCCTGGTGATCCGTTTACAGGGATTTGCATATCGAATGTTACGATTACACTGGCAAAGAATGTGAAGAAATTACCGTGGAACTGCACTGATGTTGCCGGGATTTCAAGCCGCGTTGTTCCTCAGCCGTGTGAGGCTCTGGCCGACCAGGGTCCAGGCAGTGTTGCAGCATGCAATTTTCCACAAGAGAGCCTGCCAATTGATAATGTTCAAGTCCAGGTGTGCTCTTACAGGAGGAAGCACTGGCGATAAATTGAAGTATCATATTCCCTACCAGAGAATCTGTTTCTTATGAAGATTGATAGATTATATTACAAAATTACATTAAACGTTTGAATCGAAAAGTTGGATCGGTTTCTTGGTGTGCAAGACATGGTATATACTTTAGGAACCCTAATCACAAAGTGATTATTTAAACGAGCAGACGAACCATTTCAAGCAAAATTTGGGAAGTGATTTTAAAACTCGCTTTCTTGCGCTCCCTTCTTCTTTAGCCTTTTGATTGAATAAATCAAAAGAGAATCAAGGGACAACAATAGGGGGAATACAGAAAGAGAAAATGAGAGTGAAAATCACTATCCTAAATTTTTTGGTCCAATTAATCTTAATGTAAGGTTACCGTATCAATCTACACATTGAAGCTACAGGAAGTGAGGAGTTTGTAAGTTGTAACGGCCAATGCCGATGCATAACTGTACCTGCGTCAAGTTCTCAAAACAAGGTGAAATCGAGACATCATCACGATGAACAGAATAACAAATCCAGGAAAGAAGCAATAATCTGCAATGTGCAAGATCTGACCAAGTAAAAACACGAAAAAAGCTCTTCAAATCTTTAGATTTTATATGATTAGTAAAAAGAAAGAAATTCCATATCCCAATTCCAAATCAATACAACATTTATAATCTTTGAACAAAGCTCGAAATCATTTTCCCCCATCCTCACTTCAATATACTGCTTTGGAGCCTTTGCAAGCATTCACTAGGGGGCTTCACCGATGTTCGTAAGACACTAATTCCCTCAAGTATTTAAGCTCCTTGCGCATAATTTGACCGTGAGTTACAAGCGAAAGTTCTCTAGAGCTAGTTCCCTTACGGGGAACGGGGATTGATTATACATTGTTAAAAGATGGTAAGTTCTTCAGAATACATATATATACAGCCCTAACAGAGCATTTTCGTTTAATGGGTTGGGTCTGGATTGAACTTCACTGCTTCTCTCCAGATGAGCTCTTTGATGTGCTCTTCAGTGCACGAAGGTTGCTCAAAATCAAAATGGAAAGGCCTTGCGCAGATGGGCTCATCATTGTTATCATGAAGGGACAACAAGTATGGGTGACAAAGTGCCTCGTCGACTGCAGACAGATATAAAAGTATAAGCCGGGAAAAGCATGGACTAAATGAAATCCCTTCGAAAATTTGGACTCATTTCTCATACCAGTAATGCGTCTACTAGGATCGAACACAAGCATTTTCTCCAGCAAATCCACAGCCCCAGGAGACATATTAGGGAATCGAGCAGCAAATTGTTGCCTCCGGAATTGTGGAAGCTGTTTTGCATATCTTCGGGCATTATCACTTCGAAGAAATCCGAGGCTCGCATCATCAGGTGAACCTATCAACTGTAAACGGAAACAATAGCAACACACTAGGCTCAACGTACATCTCACAAGCACCAACATATAAAGACTTTCGAGTTTAAAATAAAAAGGAGAACGAAGCATTATTCCCAATAAAATGATAGGATAGAAGAATGATACGAAACCCAAAACCATGCCATATTGTTACTATCAATTTAACAATTTGCACGATAATATTTAGAGGGTAGTGCTATTCACACACCCATTTTTACCTCCCACACCCCTGTTAATTTTTGTCCACGGCGGCTGTTAATTTTTACCTCCCACACCCTATTTAGAACATATCAACAACCTATCTTTTTCCTTTTCTATCCAGCTAATCTAACAAACTTCAACCGCAGATCAAAACTAGAAAGCATGCTTAACTAGATTTTAAGTTCATTTGGAAGTTCCACAAGTAGTACCTCCGTAATAAGCCTCAGCTGATGGACATAATCTTTCCCAGGAAACAAAGGTTCTCTCGTCATGACTTCACCAAGTATGCAACCAACAGACCAGATATCAATTGCAGCTGTGTACTCTGAACAATTAAGTAGCAACTCTGGTGCTCGGTACCAACGAGTGACAACATACTCGGTCATGAAATCTGTCTCAGATGTTGTTCTTGCTAGTCCAAAATCTCCAATTTTAAGGTCACAGTTAGCATTTAGAAGCAGATTACTTGGCTTCAAATCACGGTGCAAGACATTGGCTGAGTGCACATATTTTAGTCCTCGTAACAGCTGATACAGAAAGTACTGCATAGGATTCAAAAAATGTTAATACCCTGCGTGACTTTGAACCCAAAAAAACCAAACAAACCAGATCACAATACCATATTATGAATTCTAAACAATGTCCGAAACATCAGCCATGTTTGATATTTCTTTTTATAAAAAAAAAAAAAAAAAACTGAGAAAATATTTACAATAGCAAAAACATTCTGATAAGATGTTACTAACTTTTAACAGTTCAATAGCAACAAAAAATATTTTCTTAGTAACAAATCAATAATTTATTTAACTGAGCTTTTTCCTGTATTATTAACAGTAATCACAAATATTGTGCATGAATTCTCTTTAATCAACATCTATCTCTTTCCCATTTGATCACTACATCCAAGGTGTTTGTGTCTAAGTTTCCATCTGCATTTTTCTATTAAAATTAGAAGTCCATATTCATCGAGCATCAGAACTACAGAAACTGCCACTTAGAAACCTCTAGGAACAGAGAAAGAAAAGTAAAAGATTGTTAAATCCCCTATGCAATCAAAATATGCAATAAATTCGCAACGAACCAATAATATATTAAGAATGTGAACTATATGATTGCAACGACAATGGATGAAGTCCCAGTGATATTACTGATTCCAAACCTGACAATGATCATCTGTCAGTGGTTGGTCAGAACGAATGATCTGATGAAGATCAGTGTCCATCAATTCATAAACAACGTAGACGTCATTGAAAGTCTCTTTTTTGGGTGGTCGTACAATGTCCTTGATAGAAATAACCTGTAAAGGGAATTAGCTGAGATGTAATTCTGAAAGAGTGATATATGTAGTCCAACAGAAAATAAACAGATAAAGGCACATGGAAATGAGTCCTGATATGCAATATGGCAATCAAATTCAGACATGCTGTGTGTAAATCACATAATCTTTTGATAGTGGATAGCCATTAACGATAAACAAAGGAATCGGACTGCTGAAGAACATTCCTCATAGAAAGTCCCGCAAGACAAATAAGATGTTAAACCCATCATACATTCAACATGATGTAGCCTGTAAGGCATCATCCAGAGTCTTTAGCGATGTAGTACCATATCAGCATGTATTCTGTCTTAGACTTGCTTTCAAGTTGTATAACTCGTAGAAATAAACTTACATTTTCATGGTCCATGTGACGAAGAAGCTTGATTTCTCTTAGTGTCCTTTTGGCATCTATTATATTGTCAAAAGCGTTACCAATCTTCTTAATTGCAACTTCCTCATGGGTGTCTGAATTAACAGCCGCACTGAAAAGCAAGAAATTGTGTTATTGACTGCTCTGTTAGCCAAAGATTATACTTGTAGAACGAACAACATGGAAAAGCTTTTCGCAGTATTATAAGCGGCCTTCTAGGCTAATCTGCTCTTCACTACACATGATGAGCAGAAGCAATGGCATGAAACCACGCTTACCAACTTCATGAACAAACCAGCTTCGTTGTACGTTAGCAGTTAACCGAACTGATTGAAACACGCATCTATCTGAAATTCGGAATAAAATACTCCTCCTCTAATTTGTTTCATGCTAAAGTATGCATAATATTCAATACCAGCACCAATAAAACCTCTAATCCAAGATATCAAATAATTTACACAACAAAGTGGCTCGAATAAAAAACCGGTCACACAAGGTTCCTTCTTACTGTGTTTCAAACAATTTTTCTGCATAATAATCCTGAACATCATTCGAACAAAGGAATAGCACTCAAACTTTTCCATAGGCCAAACTCATATTGACAAAGCTACAACCAATTCCTAAGTTTAGCACAACTGTCAAGATTTCAAAAACACGGGCAAGCGGCCCACTGTTATCCACACCGATATTGTTCCCCTAACTTGCATGTTACCACCTATAGCACAACAAGGTCCCACACACTCTGGGAGCCCACCGTCGGTCCCTCCATTTCAAATTTAAACAAAAAGTAAATAGAATCGAACCACTCAACATAAGTAACAAAACATGTTTAGTTTTGTTTGTTTTTCGACGTGGGGTTCTTGTATTCTTCGACCAAAAAAGCCAACCAAACATAAAAAATTAAAGTTTTAAAACGAATGAAAGTACCCCAGATAGCAAAGAAGCAAAAGATCAGGACTTTTGAAAGCAGAAAGCTCACCAGACAATGCCATAAGCACCTCTCCCAATAGGCCTAATGGGAGGCACGTACTTGCTGGAGACCTCGAACAAGTTCCCAAACACATTGTACTGCGCATATCTACCGCCATGGGTGAGCACCCTTTTGATTTTTCCGTCCGCCGAAGCAGCAGCAGCAGCTGCAGAGCTCGACTCCTTGGCAGCCATTTCCAAACTTCCAACTTTCAAAAAAGTGCTTTTCTCAAAAGGGTTCAAAAACCCCCAAGTGGGTTGTTTGGGGCTTTAATGGCGCTCGTGAATCAGCACAGCCTGGCAGAGAATCAGCTTAGTAGGTGGATTTTTCGGATAACAAATAATGGGTTCTGTGTGAAACTCTTCTGTGAAAGCAATGCAATGCAAAAAGCCAACTGCTTTTGCTTTTACAAGAAGTGCTTTTGGTGATCGTGAGGATGGTTTGCAAAATCCGTGACTTTTGAATGGGACTTTTCTTCAAAATTTTGAACACGAAAATTGGGAAAAGTGAGATTAAAGTAAAGTAAAACTGGGTCTTCGTTACACACATGATGCATTACATCTTCAAGCACACGCATCTATTACTTTTGACCCCAACAATTTCCAAAACCTAGATGGACCACCTGGCAGGACTGAGTGCTTACGACACGTCGTATTTGGGCCAAGACCACCTGGTCATACAATGGTGAAGAAGATCCTAACGCTTCGAATTCCGAAATATAGGATATGATGGAGAACAATTGACTTTTCTCACGTTATGAACCTTTAAGAATGAAATTACAAAAGAAAAAAAAAATGAATCGTCAACTTTTGTCTTTATCTAGCCTACTATTACTCATTGTTCTAAACATCTCTGCCTAGCACCGTTTAGACCCCACCTAGGTGATAGGTGGCCGGCCACAACCCGATTGGTTTATAGGCATTTGAAAATTGAGAAAGTGCGCGTAAACCTGTTTAGGCGTTCGTCTAACCCACATAAACCCGTCTAGGCACCTGCCTAGGTCGCGACCCTCACTTAAATAGAAAATCAATAACTTTCCTTTTGCATTTTATTTTGTCTGTATAATGCAAGAGGCTTGTTAGATATTTGGATAAAAACTCATTATATATGGTTGTTCCCCATGTTTTCAAAGTTGAACCATCTTTAGGTGTTTTTTTAAGTATAAATAAGCACTTATTTATACAACATTAACATATATAAATTTACTTCAATCCGTCTAGGCCCTAGGCCTCAGTCTGCCACCCAACTAGTGTCTAGCGTCTTTTAAAACCTTGCTGTTACCCATTTCTCTACCACATTTACCACTAGGTTACCTCAATGACTTAATACTGCTGTCTAATAGTATTTTTTTACTTATATCTTGCGTTTAATTTCCGTAAATCCAAAAGAGTGAGAAAATAAAGGATAGTCAAAGAGTAAGAATTTCAGAGTTTCATTCCAAGTCGTCATGTTTTATGAAAATTGGTCAAGGAAAAAACTTTGGGACACTGATTCCTTTCTTTAGCCTCACTTTCTCTCACAAAAACACACAAGCCCCCTGTTTTTTCTAGTTAATTTGGCTCTGCTCGTGTCATGTCAGCGTAACAGCTTCTTATTAAAAATTGGGGTGTGATATCCACACATCCCATTTTACTTCTCGCACACCTTTTTAATTTTTGACCGTCGGATCGGATGAATTGAAGAAGATCAACGGACATAAATTATTAAGAGGTGTGTGAGAAGTAAAATGGAATGTGTGGATAGCACACCCCTAAAAATTAATCCTCAAACCAAACTGGCATTATTCTTCACTTAAAATAACCAAACGGGCCCTTATTTCTTAGACTTGTTCCAAAGAAGTGGTATGCATTTTCACATTCATATCTTTCCAAATTTTAATAGTTGCTCAGAGTAGAGAACCTTTGAATATTTCTAGGGCCAAATATCACTCCCACTCCAATTTACCAACTTTGAAGATGATTGGTTTTCTAGTCCCCTTCAAACTTTATATACTCATCCAACTACCCATGATACTTGCCTTCGCGCACTGGGCGTACCTCTTCTGTGTGTCTTTTTCGTGGTGGAAACAGGACAACAAGGAAATACCCGGCCGACTTGCCAAGGCTCGAGGGCGAGCTGGGTTTTTTTATTTATTTATTAACTGCAATATTTTGACAAAACTTTCTTTGCATACATCGACAAGAATAATCTTAGAGGTTACTGTCACTAATACTCTGATGATGCATTGAACTCACAGATAAAAGATTTTGCTGAACTGTCACAGTTTTTTCATGTATTTGAATTTTGATTCATGTGCAAAGACAAAAGGGTACATATCAACATTAATTTATCTAATTTAAAAATCATTCACCCATTCATATGAATAAAATAAATTGACAATTCTTCATGAAGATACTACTTGTTATCATAATTTTAGGTTTGTTCGATACAATGAATGACTAATGATCTCTAAATTGAATGAATTATCTTACAGATGATAAAAAGAACGAACAATTCTGATTAAAAAGTTTTTGGTCGAGAATAGAACAAAAGGATTGTGTCAAGTTTTACGAGGCTTTCTCTAAGAATCTCAAGTTGGGAATCCATAAGGACAGCCAGAAGGATTATGTCACCAGGATGGGGGAGAGCCAAAAGGACATTTACTACATCATCGGTGAGAGCAGGAAGGCAGTGGAGGAGTATGATGGGAAGAAGCTCGTGTCCGCAACCAAGGAAGGGCTTAAGCTCGAGAACCTGTCAAGACGATCAAGGACATTCTTGGGGAGAGAACAGAGAAGGTGGTGTCTGACAGAATCATGGACTCGCCTTGCTGCTTGCTGACCGCCATGAGCGGTTACGTGGCCAGCAAGAAGATTATGGAGATTAACCCTGACCACGGCATAGTGAAGGAGCTAAGGAAGAGGGCGGACGCGGATTAGAACGACAAGTCACTGAAGGGACCATGTGCTGCTGCTCTATGATACTGGTCTTCTGTCCTCTGGTTTCAGCCTTGATGACCCCAACACCTTTGCCGGGAGAATTCACTCGATGCTGAAATTGAGCCTGGACATTGATGAGGATGATGCCGCACGTCGAAAGAGAATAAGATTGAGGAGAGTCGGATGCAGGAAGTCGACTGAGCTTCATTAAACTTACACGCTTGTAATAATCTCAAGTCTAAAACAGTACTAGTGTTTTTATACATGTTTCTTGTAGGGCACGCATAAAGATCTTCCGCGGATCTGTCTAATGTTAATTCAGTATCCAAGTTTTGTAATATTTTGTTTCCAATGCTTACTAATGATCTTTTGTTAACGAGACACCGTCTAACGAGTAGATATGAACATATATAACATTCCGAGTACATATGATCATATATAACATTTCCAACTCTTAGTTGTATATCTGACTGTTAGACGGTGAATATATTGAGTACATGTATCAAAGTCCAAAAGATCAAATTTCTCAAGTACGAACTATATAGTTAAGGTGGAGCCAGCATTGACAGATGAAGCTAAAAGTTACCAAACATTCATAGAGAAAATGATCCAAGGCTTATATAGATAGATAACGAACCGAAAACAATTTTGCAAAGTGCGATTCAAAGACCGAGTAGTATAAAGTTAACATCTAATACAATCCCTCGACTATTTCAAACCTTAACGATTTAACAAAACTGCTACAATCTCCTAATATAGAATATGCCATCTTGTTCTCAAAATCCAACCTCAGGAAACCAAACACTGATCAAGTTACAACCCCCTCAAGAAAGGTTAGAGCTGCTAGCTGGGCCTGCACCGAAACCACCAGCTCCACGACCGAAGCCAGGCCTTCCACCAGGGCCCTGCAATACAGAAGCAATAAGCAAAGATAAATTTAAAGGTTTTCAGACGATGCGCAGCAATATATACAAAGACATGGCAAGTAAGAAGAAAGGAAGATGAGTAAAAGTCCAAAAGAGAACAATTACAGCTCGTCCTATGAGTCGGTTTCAAGCTAGAATACCATCATATTCCAAAAGTGAGTAAATATTGTACTCACGCAACACAAATAGGCAGTAAAAATTTAAGTTTATGAAGGCATCAGTAAAAAGCTCCATGGCTGTCGATAATAAACTATCAAAATTTCCAAAAATAGTGAGCCAAAGAAAGCCAATTGCTTTCCTACCTTACAAACAGTAAAATATTAGAAATTATTGGCAACAGAAAAATTACCCCAAAAGAAGGCTTGAAATCAGCAGGAGCTCCACCCTTATCACCAAAGTCACCACCAGGTGCACGGGGTCCTCCACGGTACCCATCCCTGTCACCACCGAATCTACGTTCTCCATCAAAGCGAGATGGGCCACTGTACAGATAATCAACAATCCAAATTATAACCAAAGCAACTTCAATCATGTCAAAATAAATTTGCACAACAGGAAAATGTTGCGAATCAGACAAAGCAATTTCTTCCTGCATGACCAACATTATATCTACCAAAAAACTTATTGGTTAAACCCAAAAAATAAAGATCAACAGATTTAACAAACATTTCAATAATCCATTCTGCCCGAAATAAGTTACAATTACTCCAACCCTTACTGCAGATTTTTGCAGAACTCAGAAAGCAAAACAATTTTAGTCGAAAGGTATCAAATTTAATCAATCAAACAAGCTTCCTACACAAAATACATGTACATAACAACTTATCAGCCACGTAACGAACATTTAAGAATTAAAATGAAAACAATATACAACCCCTTCAAATACAATATCCCAAGACAACCAGACCCAATTTGGAAATCAACAAATGCAATAAAAAATAAAGAACAGGAAACAAATTGATTACCGCGGGCGGTCACCAGACAGCCCCATTGGGCGGCCAGCAGGCTTGGCCTGCTTCTTCAAAGTTGCAGGTACAATCTCAGAAGGGAGATTGAGGTAGGTCCTCAAAAACTCGATACCGTCATTGGTAAGGTACCAGTAGTAATGCATCCAAGCAAAAGTTTCTCTCACATACTCCTTCGACTTAAGGCTCTGCATCAGCTTAATCACCTGCAGGTTCGGCACATCGATATCCGGGTGCTTTGCCAAGTTATAGTCCTTCTTTGCATAACAAACTCCCTCTGCCCAAATTATATTCAACGAAATTCAACAAAAAAATTGAAAAAACTAATCTTTGCAATTTTCATAGCTTTAAACAGAAATATCCCTCTGCTCAAATTAAATTCAACAAAATTAAACAAAAAATTGAAAAAAATTAACAACTCTAATTAGAAAAGTTTTAACAAAAATCTAATCTTTTTGGGTACCTTGAAAGAGGTACTTGGAGATCTCACGACGGTTCTTCTCTGAAATGATCTACGATAGAAAAATAACAGAACCAAACGAACAAATCAGAGAAATAAACAGTTAAACATGTTCTTTTCCAACCATTTCAGTTTCTCAGGAACCAAACAGAGGATAAGATAAATTTGGTTGAGAAAATACCATGGTTGCGGATGAGCTAACGACGGCAAAAGGGGGACACGGCAGCGAAGGTCTGGGTGCTCTGGTACTCTTATCGTCTGCTCTGCTGTGTGGAGTAAAACCTAAAACTCTGATGTGTGCGATACGTAGTGGGTTTTTTGGTAGCACGATATGGGCCTTGGTATCTAGTGCCCTAGTGGGCTTTAAGAACTTACTCATGGGCTTGCTTAGTTTCTGTTATATTATGTCTGGCCCTGAGAAAATATGTACACACTTTACTTTTCATTTTTCTACGTTGTCTCTCTTTCATCTTCATCTTCCGACCTGACTGTGACTCATCATTGTAGTACGGTTGAAAATTAAAAGATGCGTGTGAAAAATAAAAAAATATGTGTGAATACTGAATAGCACGATCTTAAAAGAAAACTCTATGCCGAAATATTGAAATCACATAAATTTCATATATGATTTATATGTGTATGTACACTTTTGAGTGATTAAGGAATCATCGGCCGGTGTCATGTCAGTGAGACATATAGCATCAATTCCTATTCTCCTTAGTGGCCGACCATTTGTACAATGTCCATCTATGATTCTTTTTGTTTTGGGTCGAAACATCTATGATTCTATATATCAATTCTCAAGAACTGGACTTAACCTTTTCTTTCTTTCCATGGCCATCTAACTTTTAAATTTGAGTAGGATGGACAATGGTTATGGTAGACGAGTTACCGCAGTTATTTACCCATAATCATTTATGTTCATACTCGCATAACCGTTTATCCGTTGGGTAATTGCATAAACGGTTATACACATACCCATAATCGTTTATAAACGGTTAACCATATCCATAATCGTGTACATATTTAACCATAACAGTTTACCCATTTAACCATAATCATTTACCCGCTTACCCGTTTTTGAACCCGTTTATCATTTTTTTTACCCATTTACCCATTTTTTCACCTGTCTACATGTTTTTTTTTTAACAACTTGACAATTACAAAAGAAAAATTTGTCATAATTTTCGTTTTCTGACAATTAAACACCGTTATAGGTAGATTTTAGAGTTTGCTCAATACATTGTTTTCCAACAAACACAAAAAGATGAAATATTATTTGGTAACTATCGCGGGGCAGCAGCTATAAGACAGAAAACTAACATATATGTTTGGACTCGACCAACCTAATCGACACCGCAACAAATTAAGCCAAAATTTTCTCTTCGATCGTGGGATGTGTAACTTCAAACATTGTAGTTAGCTACGTAGAGCACGCTCTAAGATGTTTTTAGTATCAAAGCAGTCCAGCCTCTTTGTAGCTCCAAGACATTTCGGATGAGGAGTTTCGAAAGGCATTTTTGATGAGCAAGGGAATGTTCTACATGATATGCGCGGAGCTGGAGTCGACAACTTTCAAGAAGAACACAATGATTACGCGTGTATTTTAGAGTTCGCTCAATAGTCCTACTAATTTTAGAGTTCGCTCAATAGTTTTTAAATTTTACATATATTAAATTAAATGGGTAAATGGATACCCGTTATAACCGCGGGTAATACTCATAACTGATGGATGCCCGTTATAACCGTGGGTAATACCCATAACCGCTCATTTAAATTTCTCGGATAAACGGTTATACCCATAACCGTTTATTCGTCTAAACGGTTACCCATAATCGTAACCGTGAACTTTAAATGGACGGGTAACCGCGGTTACCCAAACCCATGGGTATTTTGCCCATCCCTGAATTTGAGCGAAACAAGGTCATGTGCCCTTGATATGATACTAATTAATTGATTAATCATATTAATTTCAAACCTCGAATCAGTTAAGTTACTCTTATGCTCTATAAATGGTCAAATCACGTTTTTAGTTCATGCAGTCTGCAATTTTATACGTAGATATGATCAATGATGAATTCAAGACTCTAACTTCATAGGTCCTATTGTAAAAGATTCTAAGCGTATAGTGTTAAAAAATATCAAATTTTTTATTTAGGCATTTAGTTGAGTATTTAGTGGAGTTATTGTTGACCCTAAAAACTACCTAACCTACGTGGCGCGCATGACGATTAATTAATAAGCTAACTACATCTTTCGGTCGAATGCGGTGTGTGCCAACTCGTCCGCCGACTTCGGCCGGGAAGTAAAATGAATGTTGATGTTGCATTAGGAGCGTTGTTGACTTCTGCGTTTTGCGATTGCGGCCGAGAAAGGAACTCGTCTCAACATGTGGGTTCTAGAGCCTGAAGACAAGGTTGCTAGTTTCTTCGAAGTTCACGAATCGTTGATGCCGGGTTTGGCCTCAGTAATTATTTTTGTGAGAATATAAGTATGCCAAACTGGTATCAGACTATACAGACACAATTTCTCATAAAAGATAAGTGTCTTGATTGTAAATGTGGTTCGACCGTCGGAATGCCAAACTCTAAAATGTACTTGTGAATATCCAATCATAAAATAAACTCGGCTTTCAATGTGCCCAGCCCGGTAACCTGGTAATACCTCACTTCGTCGAGAAGGTTGATGATATGACCTCTTCTAACAAGGACTCGAAAATCCTTGTTGGCCGAGACTTGGATAGGTAATTAGTCGATCTCGAAGTAGTGTTGTTTATCCAAATTGAAGGTCCTCCTCGGTCGGCTGATTCTACTGCTCCAGTGTTGTTTATCCAAACTTAAGATGTTACTGGTTGCCTCCATAGTGTTGTTTATCCAAACTGAAGATGTGTTGGCGGAAAAAAGAAAATAAAAATCTCAAGGTATTTGAGAGGTTTGCGCAGGGTAGTTGTGTGTTGAATCGGATGGCTTTTAATGATGCACTCTCATCTCTATTAATAGTAGTGATTTCCTCTATGGCCGAGGTAGAATTTCACTCGGACTTGAATTCCTCTATCCAATTTGATTAGGTCTCGACCAATCCTAACCCTTGGAGGACTATAAACCAAGCTCTTTAATCACTTAGATTCATCCCTTGATTTTCAGCATCTTTTCTGACTCAAAGCATCTTTAATTTTTTAGAATCCTTATTGTACTGGGATTTGATCACCTAACCTATCCAAATAAAACCATCTCTTGATAGGATTCAGCCGAACTCCACTGGGCTCGGCCCATAACAGAATATTTTTAGTATCCCTTTCTGAACCGAGAATAACTCTAGGCTCAGCCTAAAGCGTTATTTTGGGCCTAAACGTTACCCCCTTGCTTCTGAGGTCTTCAGCCTACAGTGACTAGCCGAACTTTGTCCTTGAAGAAGTGATCTATCGTTAACTGAGAAATAAACCCTTGGCCCACACTTTGTGGTCGATCAAAAGATCCTTGCAAAAAACGAATATTCTCTATCCACTCAAATGCATTATTACGCACGATCTAGCACTATATGCCAGTCCTTGAGAATCATAAATGTTTGACACACGGCGCCTTCTCATTGCGACTGTCTAGATTCAGCAACACACGCGCCTCACGCCCGAGGCGCATAGGCGTCGAAACATCTCTTCATAATGATCGTGCCTTAAAGTTTGTCGTCACACGCAATTGTACAACCTCAAATTGCGTGCTTTTTGGCCTTTTTGCTTGGATTTTTAAATTTCTGTAATGATTGCAAAATATTTCAGCCGAATTTACCCCTTAACTTTCGAATTTGAAACCATCGATTTTCTTCTCCAGTTGCCTATAAATATCACTTCCAGCCTCATTCCAACTTTACATTTCCAAAATTCTCAAAAACTCTTGCCATTTTTCTCTGAGCTTTCGCAACCCAGAAAAGACCAACCTTTGAAACCCAAACAAAAACCTCCAAACTTTTGCTTCAATGGTTGCCAATACCTTCATCACCAAGCTCACTAAGGAATGCAACAAGTGTCGCGATTTCATTGACCACAATGCCATCAAACCATAAAGCTTTGAAGGAGACGTGGTTGCCACTCACCAGATCATGGGCTCTCTACTAAAAATGATATTCGAAGAGCGCGCTATCGAGGTCTTGAGGAAAAACACTCAAGAAGAAGTACCGAATGACTAATTGAACAAGTTGCACAAAAATTTCTTTAATTACAACACACTTATCAGTCATTTCGCCGGCCGAGAAAAAGAAAGGAGAACATGAGGCTTTCTTGTTTTTATCGGTACAATAAATTCATCTTTTGTCCAAGTCGAACAAATGCCTCGCCGAGAATATGCTAGTGGCTGAGGCCTTGTCCAGCGGTCATCGCCTGCCCCTTAGTCCTACCATCTTCGCCAACCTCACGCATTATCTGGCTGAGGCTACTGTCGGAAAAATCGACCCACACCAGAACGACCCACTATTGGTCTTTCAACTCTGGCTGTAACTCTACTTCGCCAGTCTAAGGCCAGAGAGTTTTAGTTTTGATTCCTCTAAAGTAATGGGCATAATTCTTAATATGTCGTCGAAGAAACTACATTTCCCACATCTGCATGGAAGGCAATAAAAGACGTCAATGTTCGATAGAACTGTGGATCGTTCGTGCTGGCCCACGACCTCTCATTTGGTTCCGACGCTTGGTGGGCTAGTTGGGAGGTCTACCACCTCTACTACCCCTACTTCTTGGCTTGACGGCTCGGCTATCTCCATGGCTGCCCAATGCATTTGCTTACTTCTCACTCTCTCATGAGTCAAGAACGAATCTCTGGTTCCTCCGAAAGAGAATGTGAAGATGTTGATGAAGAGTTTCAGGAGCAGTGTAAAAATTCCTCTTTCAGCCGAACATTCTTGAGACTCATGGCACCAGTACCTTCGTCAACAAGTAGGATATCTACGCCAAAGATTTCTTTGATGCACTGATCGAAGAGATTACAAATAAAATTTTTGACGATCGACTGAAGAAAACCCCTTCTCCAAAATCCAAAAAGACAGCCCAATGTACTCTTTATTTCTATTGTCTTGCTAGTATACATATTTAAACAAACGTTTTTTAATTAACACTTGATCAGTTTTTTCAGTTGGTCGCTTAATAAAACAGGCCGAAGTGGTTGCGATAGTTACGGCTAAAAGAAAACTCGTCCCTCCCCTAAAAAAGATTGTTGATGTCGCATCTGCTTCTCCACAGATAACATCGGCCCTTCCAACCCCCACAAACGTTGTCGCCGAGAAGGCCATTACCACCTCGACCATTCCTCACAAGGTGGCTTTGACTTCACCAAGGCTAGCAGACACTGCTGCTAGGTCAACAACAGTAGTCAAACGACCTTATCCTTCAATCAAGGAAACTGGCGTCGTAGCACAACATTCAAAACGGGTGAAGAGAATGGCTAGGAAAGGGAAGCGTGAAATTCTCGTTATCTCGAGCCAAGACACAAGAGCCACTATTCTTGAACTCGTTCATCCTCCTATGGTCGAGGCATCTATGAGAATGCTACCAGACTTTTCGGCCCCAACTGCTAATCAACTCGTCACTACACAACCAACGACACAACTTGCCTACTTGGTTAATTAGTTGGTACAAAACCCAGTGGTCGAAGAACCTGTAGTTCATCTTATGATTGATCCTCAACCTGACATAGCCGTTTTTGGCACAGAGCCTAGCCCCGTTCCTATCGAGGCAAGAACAGACTCGGCCGCAGAAGCTCCTTTATTAAATCCAAAGACCACCATTGCGCCACTTATTTTGGATTGAGAGGTATAAGAAAATCCTAACATCCATCATATATATATGTATTAGTTGACTTTACTAAATCTTCTTTGTTAATAGGATGATGACGACGAGCCGAGTCCTCTGGTAAGACGCATTCGGCCGAATGGGCAACCAAGTGCGTATCCCCTGCCTCCAAACAAAGGCAAGGTTGTTGCATCTTTTATGCCCAGTCCAAGTCGGGATGATGTCCACCCACTGGTCGAGGAGACCGGTGATAGCGCTTATGAGGCGGTCGTCGAGGGTCTAGTAATTGATCTAGCAGTTTTTGCCGAACCAAAAGCCATGGCAGAAACTCCAGTTCACCATCAGGACCAAGACCTCGACATCCCTGCACATGATGTCACTTCACCTTTTGTAAGTTTCTTTCTTCTATTCTAGTTGACTTTTGTCTCAGAACGCTAAACCAAAATAAAAACATTAACTATCAGGTGCCTAGTCGTTCATTTCATCGAAAATTCTATGCGTCGAAGAGTGTTGTTTACATTTCGTGGCCGCCTCAGTGGCCATCGAAAGTAGACAACTTTTATTAGCCGTATGAATTGAAGAGCTATCTTAAACATTAGGCTCGACCATTAAGCTCTGTGGGTCTATTCAACAGCCTAGAAGATATGGCCGAAGTCTCTTCTCGATAGGTCTAAAAAAGTTCTCTTTCATCGTTTTTCTTATAAATTTTCTCGTCTAACTCTTCTTTTTGTACAGCCTTCATGGGAGGTCGAACTCGATGCCCTTTTTGCTAGCACATCTGGAAAAGTCAACCCTTTTACAGCTCTGGTCGAGTCTAATGCTTTAAACAAATTGCAAGACATTATATCTCTCTCGGCTCTGCAAGTGCTTCACACGAAAAGTCTTGATTCTTTTATGGAGTGCCTGAACAGTCTTGCATCTGACAGTCCCGTGAGCAATGAAAGCGTTGTTCACTTGACGACCATATTGGAGCGGACTCGGCGATATTTTGATATTTTCAAGAAAGCTCTTCAAGCTTATGAGGATCTGAAAGCTGTAATGGCTGCTTAGGAAAACATCTTACCAGAGTTAGAAGCGATCAAGGCAAAGAAATAGAATATGGTAGATCTCGACCGTCAGATCATTGAGCTTCAATCCCAAATATCTGCCATTACCTCTGAGCTTGAGAAAGATTTTGAGGCAAATAAACCTCGGCTGGTAGCATGTGCGGCTGGCGTGAAGCGAATCCAATTTTTGAAAGCTGACAAGAGGGCTCAGCAGACTGAGATCACTATGGGCGAAGTGAAGTGGTTGGAATTAAAAGCTACACTTGAAGTCTTCATTTATTCGACCCCATAAATTATGTTCCAGTGTCGACTTGTAGGTCGGTGGTTTTTTTATTATTCCTATGTTTGTACTTCTTGTGCCGATTTAAACGAAATGTCATTTTATTCCTGCAACTCCCAAGTAACTGGATAATACTTCTTTTAAAATTTCTCATTGATTGGCAACTTATGTACGAAACCAGTTTGATCATTAAGATGGTATGCCCCATGCTGAGAACTTTGTGAACAATAAACGGTCATTCCCAATTCGGCGACCATTTCCCAAATCTAGGATCCTTGATCCTTACTGGCAACATCGTTGGCTAGACCAAGTCACCTTCGCTGAACGTCTTTTGCTTTACTCGTTGATTGTAAGCCCGCTCGGCGATCTTTTTATGCGCTACTAGAAAATTATAGGCATCGAGTCGAGCCTCTTCTATATCCTCCAAGTCTTGCCGCATTGCTTGACTATATTCGGCCCTAAACAAACTACTCTGTTTGATAATTCGCAATGAGTTTATACTCAACTCGATTGGTAATGTTGCATCATATCCGTAAGTCAAGGCATATGGGGTCGTCCCTGTCGCTAATTGAAGTGAAGTTCGATATGCCCATAATGCCTCATTTAACTTTAAATGCCATATACCAAGCCTTTCCTTCACCATTTTTTCGAGAATACCAATCAAAACTTTGTTGCTTGCTTCGACCTACCCATTAGCATGTGGGTAATACGGCGTGGACTATTCGAGCCGGATTTTCAAACTCGCCGTATAGTCTTTAAACCTATCGACCTTGAAAATTATGCCATTATCTGTGATAATCGTTTATGGAATGCCAAATCTTGCTGGCCAAGACTTGGATAGGTAATCAGTCGGTCTCGAAGCAATGATGTTTATCAAAACTAAAGGTCCTTCTCGGTTGGCTGATTCTATGGCTCCAGTGTCGTTTATCCAAACTGAAGATGTGTTGGCGGAAAAAAGAAAATAAAAATCTCAAGGTGTTTGAGAGGTTTGCGTAGGGCAGCTGTGTGTTGAATTGGAGGGCTTTGAATGATGCACTCCCCTCTCTATTTATAGTAGTGATTTCCTCCATGGCCGAGGTAGAATTTCACTCGAACTAGAATTCCTCAACCCAATCTGATTAGGTCTCGACCAATCTTAACCCATGTAGGACTCTGAACCAAACTCTTTAATCACTTAGATTCATCCCTTGATTTTCAACATCTTAAGCATCCTTAATTTTTGAGAATCCTTATTGTATTGGGATTTGATCACCTAACCCATCCAGATAAAACCATCTCCTGATAGGATTCGGCTGAACTCCACTGGGCTCGGTCCATAACAAAATATTCCCAGTATCCCTTTTCGGACCGAGAATAACTCTAGGCTCGTCCCAAAGCATTATTTTAGGCCCAAACAATTATATATCTTCCTAGTTCTATAGACAGCTTCCAAGGCTTGATGTCGAGCATCACCTACCAAGGTTTGTCCCAAGGCATGTTGAGCATGACTTGCCAAAATCTGCCGAATTATGGCCAAAAATCATTTCATCAAACAATTTTTAGACATTCTCAAGTTCCAAACAAGATGGGCATAAGGTCTTCCGGCGACCATCTCCATGTTTCCTTACTTTCGTCGGGTCCTGGGACCTAGATGACCCCTTAATCCGCCAGTGCATGTATCAATCAATTTTACTATGTAAGTTGTCATATTTGGTCGATGAGATTCACCATCATGCTCAGGTGTGCATTCAAATTCAAAATTATGGGTGTAAGGACTCAAGATAGCCAATGTTTCTCTTGATAGACAGGAGGTTGTCGGAGAAATAAATATTATATGGTTGTTGCAGCCTTGATAGGTAGGTTGCCTTTATTAACGTGTACGTGAGAATGTTCCACTGTACTACTGATTAACTAGTACTCATAAAACCATGGCCCCGAAATAGGAGAGATTTTTCAGTGTGACAGAAACACAGGGTGATACGCGACGTGTCACTATACAATTAGTGTGATATATGTGTTAAAAAGTTAATAACTTAAAAAATAAAAAATTTCACCACTTATATAAAAACACGTGATGTACCATTCGTGTTACAGTCACAATAAAAAATTTCTCCCGAAATAGAGTAGGGAGAGATAGCCTAGCTATATAGATATAGACATGCAAGGATACAAAACAAAGCAAGGAAGGATTAAAAACAAAGGAGCCAGGATAAGGTTTGTCCTTTTAACGAATCAATAATTTCCAAAGTTATCATTTGAAGGGTTGACGAAGGAAGCGGATTTTTCATCATCAATTTATTAATATGGTGCCATATGCATATTCCTAGCTCTTTGTTTAGAATATTTTAAAGGTGGCAATCGGGTTGTGTTTGGATTATTTATCATTTATATATGTGTCGTGTTTATGTCAACTTACAAATCAATCAAGACGCAGATTGACATCTATATCATTAACTCTTTGTGTTAATATATTTTAAGGGTGGTAACCGGGTTACTTGATGTCGTTTTTATGTGATCTTACGAATTGATCAACACACAAATTGATATAAAAATAATAATATATTACTAGAAGAACTCATATTATTCATAATAAGTTTTCTTCTTCATTTTATTAGTATATATGTGAACATGTCTTAATCGTGTACAGTCTGATCTTAAGTACATAACATGTCTTAATCGTGTACAGTCTGATCTTAGTACATTCTTGTTAGCATGCCTTTTCCGGAATGGCCACCCTTATCATTGTTATCAAGCATTATTTAACTACTACTAATAATTTCAAATCACAATTATCGGTGTCTTCAGCATCTTATTTGCGTGCATGCATGGCCAAGTATAAGAAAGAAGTTCAATATCGAAACTAGTAATATTTGTAAGTATTTGATCGCTCACATGTGATGTCTGCGTGGATATATATGTTGTTATAATACGAGGGATAATCTTAAGGAGATCAAATTTTTTAAACTAAATTTGCAAATTAAATGATGTGTCACTAATAGGAATTAAGCATGTTAATCAACATTTAAGTAATAATCCAATCATCAACATCTACATCATTTGATTTACAAAATTTGGTTTAGAAATTTGGTCTCCCTAGGATTACCCTAATATGAAACGAGATCATTGATCAAGTTTCATTCTTATTTGAAATGTGATTTCAAATTCACATACTGCATAAGCATTCGTTTTGCCTATAATATTATTTGTTTTAAAAGAGACCAATTATATATGTACTTGGATGTTATTATAAGCACTTAAAAAATGTTATCGTGCACTTTAAAAATGTAAAATATAAGGAAACAAATATAAGTGTGCACATTAAATGATATTTTTAGAGTGTCAATAACGGTTTCGTAAATATATGTGTACTTAATATAATTAAAACTTTACCTATATATCTTTTGTTCAAAGAAAACTTTACCTATATATCTCTTACGTATTCATAAAATATAGAGGTATTAGCCAATTTACCTCCCGAACTTGTAAGTCCTTGTCGATTTCCCTCATGAACTTTAATTTTAATTAGCCAAATTAACCCACTGAACTTGTACAATTAGCCAAATAATTACCCCCTGTGGTTAAATTTTTCAATTTTCCCTCCACCATTCCATCCATCTTAGTCACGTGTTGCCCATGTGGGAAAAGTTGAGGGCAACAATGTCATTTTATCCCTCTTCAAAATCCATCTCTAATTCCCTGCCCTTCTCAAAATCCAACCTTGATTCCCCGTTGATAGAAGAGTAAGCATATACATTATTGAAGCAGCAATCTTTATCAACATGATCAAAAGTAAATATGCAGGACTTTGCAAGGCCAGCCCTGAGAATTTGAGGGCTTTAGGCGAGCCTTTGAAGTGGGGCTCTAGAGTTCTTTGACCCTTGATTCTTAACACATTGATATGTATAAAAAAGAATTCGCTAAATACATGAAACAGTCTATTTCTACATTAAATATCATTAAAAATTAATATCAAAAGAAGAAAGATATACAAACATTACTTAAATATTATACGTCTTGAGTTTTTAGACGCAAATGTACTAATTACGTTTACATAATCTAGTTTTCAACCAATATTTTTTTTTCAATTGATGAAAATGTTTATCCATTCAATCTTTCTTGTAACATAATTGATCGAAAGTAAGATTTGATCAACTTAATTTTGAAAAACATCTTTCTGCAGAGGCAATTGTAACTGGTATAGTTAACAAAATTCTATAAGCAACCCATGCATTCGGGAAACAACCTTTCAACACTTCTATTGTCCGATTTATTTCATTCGGTAAAGTTTCTCTCAAGACCATTAGCTCTAGAAATAAGTCTGTCCCATCAATATCAGAATACTTATCATGTGAAGACCGAGAGAGAAGAGCGATAGTTTTGCGAAAATAAAGAGAGAAAGCAATTGGGCTGTACCAAGAAAAAAGACTGACATTTTGATTTTTAAATTTTAATTAGATTTGAAGAATAAAATATAGTTACAACTTACATGTGGGTGAGGGAAAAAAGAAAACAGTAAAATTCTTTTTGTGAAAAATTATATTATTGCCTAATATTATATTTTTGCTCTTTTTTTTATTGAATTTAAATTGTGTGTATATACACACACACACACATATATATATACATGCCCTTTATGCATAGGGATCCTAATTTTTTTTCAAAAAATAGGAATTAGATGTGGGGTCCACTCCATATCGAACTTTAACGATCTGCACCGTCTATTTTGTAAGTCCTGATTTATAGATCATCCTTACAAAAATTCAATTTAATCTGAATCCATTTGCCTATGTAATTATCAAGATAAAATTTCGTTATTTCTCATAGAACAAAGTATTCTTTAATTTCTTTGAACTCAATTAGATGTCTTAAACATTTTCGATTTGGCTAATATATTTCAAGGATGATCTATGAGGTGTAACTTGAAAAACAGACGGTTCATATTGTTAAATTTCGATGTGACGTGGACCTTATAACTAATCTCTATTTTTATAAAAAAAAAATAAGAATCTCTTTCCTTAAAGATTTCCTCTCTATATATATAATATTTAATAAAAAATTGGGGGCCTAGAAAGGCGCCTACCTACTTCGGCTACCTTCTGGACCGCCCCTGGACTTTGTCGCTTGAAACTAAGGAGGTGCAGATGATCTGGTGTTGAATGTATTGTCTCACTAAAGCGACAATTTCTAATGTATGCCAACGAAATGAAGAAGAGAAGGACCGACTCAAGTTGCTTTGCAAAATGTTTGATTCTCCACCATCTTCCCAAAACAATTTACTCACTCTTTACCCATTGCAGATCGTGCAGCACAACGACTCGCTCAGTGGCTAATCGTCACCACCCCTTTTGATTGCCTTCAATCCAAAACAGCAAAAATCAGCGAGCCCGCATTGGTGTGCCACAGACCCAAGCACACCAACGACGACGAACCAGAGCGTTGGATACAAAAGAAGCTGAAGACGACGCCGCTTTCTCACTTCCATCGCATTGTTCAGATCGATTATGCTCCATGGGTAATTTAAACAGAAACTATAGGATCCAACTGGTGGAAGAAAGAAGAAGAAAATTGCACTCTGCCTTTTGCTCCTGCTCATGAACAGGGATTGGGTATTGTTGAGGTGCAAAATTGAAAAATTTAACTACAAGGGGGTGATTTGATTAATAATACAAGTTCAGCGAGTTAATTGATTAAAATTAAAGTTTGAGAGAGAAATTGATAATAACTTACATATTCGGAAGAAAATTAGCTAATTCCTCTATAATATAAGATATTTAATTGCTAGTTTTTCCTCTTTACTCTATTTTCATAATATTGTTAGTTTTCACTTTTCGTGAACTTTTTCTCATTAAGGGTCCATGCAACCAAACTCGTTAGTTTTCTTCATCTTTCAAGTGTATCATAGCTTGGAATTTAAGAAGCCATGCATGTGGAAGGAAAAACCATTTCGTACTATATATAGTTCAACACCAAGACAAATGATCAAAGGTCGCGTTGCATGTATTATTCATTCCTCTTCTGTTCCCAAATCCAAATTAAATAAACATTCATGCATTTTCTTTTGTACAGCTCACTTTAATTTCACAATCGATCAATCTCACCCCAAAATTAAAGAAAACAAACTCTGAACTCAAAAGCCTGGACCATTTCCAAAAGAACTTCAGAAAAGAGAGAGAGAGAGAGAGAGAGGTGCACAGGTGCATGGTAAAGTTAGGAGGGACAGCAGTGTACGTTGTTCAGACCACCATTAATATCTTATAGAGATGGAGGAAAAGAAGATAGTTGTACTGCGTTTGATGAAGTTGGATGTGCAATACCATGATCTTGTCCAACAAGTACTGTCGCTTGATCATCAACAACACTGTCCCAAAATAGAAAGCTAGAACATTGTTGTTGGGTAACAACCCATTCATTCAACTCCTGCCTTTGCATTAAGCACTCCAAGGCTATCTGATCATGATTTCCCTCCTCATCAATATTGTTACAAGATTGATGATGATGGTGATGGTGGTGATGATCAACGTTCGGTACCATGTTGTCCATGTTCTCGATCAACGGTGGCAAATAGTTTGTATTCATGGTAATATTATTAGTACTGCTACTTGTAGTATTAAATGACATTGTCACCGGAGGTGGGAAGGCCTGGACTTGATGCTGATTCAAATTCCACGGCTCAGATGAGTTCAAACCAGTCGCGACAATCATGTCTTGGAAAATCTCCCCACGAGCATTGTAACTGTCTGGAGCTGCTTCAATATTGGCAGTAGTACTTGTATCAAACATGAACATAGGGCATGTTGAAGAAAAGAGGGTTTCTTGAGCTTGAGGCTTTATGGTCGTACTCAAATCTTGGTGTGCAAAATCTAGTTGATTATTGTAATTACCCAGTTGGGGAATTATATGCTGATGATCAACACTAGGTGGTGGACTTATTGTGGTAGCACTTGAAGGTGTGGAAGGCTTTCGTATCTTCTTTTTGATCCATGAATTCCAGTAGTTCTTAATCTCGTTGTCCGTTCTTCCCGGCAGATGGCTTGCTATATGAGCCCATCTACATATATGTAAATTACAGTTATAGTCATGCATGTATAGTATAATAAAGAGCAAATAAATTAACTTCCATAAGCAATTAATTAATTTGTAATTTACATTAACAATATGATTGTGTGTATCTGCGTTGATTTCATGAGCTGAGATGTTCAACGCCAACTTCCGAAGTTGACTACTTAACGTCTTTCTCAAAAAAAAAAAGGTGGAATGTGGTTCTTACAGTACAGTACAGGTGATGAAGATAGCTTCTGGACTCTTTACACGTAAATTTAAAACATAAACCTGACGCAGCAGCTCACCCACATATATTTGATTCCGAAAACTTGTTTTTAAAGTTTGTTTGTATTCAGTTAGAGGTCCATTTCACTTAAGTTTCTTTTCAAAGGCCCGGAACCAATTAATTTATATATTATTGGAAAGAGGGTTTTTTTTTTGTCTATATTATTATTGGAAAGAATAAACGTGACCAGTAGGTGATTTTAAATATATTTAAAACCATACGAACTCAAGCTTCAAAACCACTTCTTCCAATTACATACGTACAACCACAACAAAACAGCTTCAAATTTACAGGTTCTAAGATAAAACAGACTCGCCAAAATCTTGAAATAATTTGAAAATGGTGCAATGAATTTAAATTTTCAAAAGCGCCGCTTCTTCAAGAAAAAAAAAGGGTAGAAATTAACTTCATCACATTGTGTAAAAGAAAAATATAAGCTTCCCAAAACCCATTGAGCATTTTCGAACGTGGCAATGGCTTTAAATTTGGAGGGCCGAAATACTATATCAATCAATGGGTGGTTAATTTGGATTTGATGCATGCACAATTACTACATATTAGGAAATAAATAGATTAATGAAATTAATTAGCTAATAATACAGCTTGTTAAATTAAACCTGTTGCCTACAACCCCATGGAGGCTAATAATCAATTTCTCTTCTTCTGGAGTAAATCTCCCTCTTCTAATGTCAGGCCTTAAATAATTAATCCATCTCAAGCGGCAGCTCTTACCACACCTTTGAAGCCCTGAAAATTACACAACAATTAAGCCCCTTTTATCATCAGGAATTTAATTAAATTACGATATAATTAATAGTAACGAACACACAGAAGGGAAGAGATAGACAGATATATAGATAGATATAAACAGAGAGACAGAGAGGACCATGACCAGCTTTTTCTGGGACTTCACTCCAACAGCCATAGCCATGAGTTGTGATGTATCTGATCAGTTTCTCATCTTCCTCAGGGGACCAAAGCCCTCTCTTAACCTTCTGTTGGTTGCAGCAAGAATGGTGCCCCATTATCGATCTTCTTAATTTGTAATTCCTAATCTGTTTTTAATTAACTTAAACCCTCCAAACTCTGCTCAATTCTGATAACGTTTGAATATCAGAACTGATGAAACTCGATATAGTGATGATGGTGATCACCAACACCAAATTGGTGTTTTGCAAGGTCTCTCTCTACCTCCCTTTAAAAGTAATACAATTACAGTAGGAGGCTATGAGGTTATGAGCCGACGTGATGGGGTCCATAAAGGGAAGCAGATTTACAATGACATTCCATCAGCTACCTCTTTCTCTCTCTTAATTATATTATATTATATTATATTATATTCCTTTGTTGGTTACTATTTTCTACGTACATATTTGTGTATTGTGTAACAAACTTCACGTACTCTAAGTCGTGCTGGTGATTCCACACACCTCGCTCCTTGTTCTGCTACTGTCAAGCAATTGGTCATTTCAACCAATCACTTTGTACCACGTCCTGTATATCAACAAAACCTACATGTGAGGATTTATGCTCCGAAATGATTGGGAGAAAGAAGGCACTGTACTTGTCTGACTTTTTGTTCAAGAAGGAATGTATTTATGTGTTGAAAATTTGACAAAAAGGGTAATTTTATGAATAAATTACGCGCCCCCCTGGTGTAACGTGTGATATATGCTTATGTAACCTATTGATCAAAGAAATATTACATGCTATCTGACAAGGGATTTGGTGTTTTCCTAACCTGTAAAATAATTGTTATAAATCTTTTTTTATTTCATTTTCATAACTATATCAACATAATGGTTTTGTATATTGCGATTCTTAGAAAAAAAAAAAAAAAACTAGGAAATTATAATTCATGAATTTTGAAATTACATATAGGAACACATGAATCAGCATTCATTGAAATTCAAAGTCCATGGGTTAGTTGAAGTAGTGCAAAATTATAAGTTAATGAATTATAAATAGGATATATATATATATATATATATATATATATATATATGGTGGATTTGTGACACCACTTTTTTTTACACATTTTGACACATGTTTTTGTGGGGTCCACTTCGTAATGCATTTTAATGATCCGAACTATCTGCCTTTTAGAACATCATTCATAGATCATCCTTGCAAATAATTATGCAAATCCAAAACCATTAAGATATTTATTTGTAGTGAAGAAAATAGATGAATACAGTTCTACAAAGAAACCCTAAACCCTTAACCAACGGTCATATGATTTTAGATTTGGGTGATTTTTGGTAGACATGATCTTTGAAGGAAGACATAAAAGATAGACGGTTTGGATTGTTAAAATACATTACGAAATGGATCCCACAAAAACATGTGTAAAAAATTGTGTAGAATAGTGCCACGAATCCGTCCCTATATATTCATCATTTGATTCCCTCTAATATAACATAAAAAATTATTAGTCTAAGTTTTTACTCAAAAAATAAAATTCTATTAAAGCGAAAAACTACGATACCGTTCCCATACAATAAAAAAAAAGAAGCATTCTTTGCATGTGAAGGCAAAATGTGATCCCAAATGTAAGAAGTTTGCTTCGGGTAAATATCAAGGTTCTAAAAAACGTTAGGCGCTAGTCGGGCGGCTGGCTATTTCCTAGCGCCTAGGCGGGGTCTAGGCGGGCACCTAGGCGGATTTAGGTAAATTTCTTATATATCTTGTAAATAAGTGCATATTGACCCTTACAAAAAATTATACTTGTATGAAATCCATGGATAAGATAGTAAAAAAATGATAAAATGCAAAAAGAGTATCCAACAAGTCCAAAATTTAAAAACACATTAAGCATATATGCCATATGACCATAGTGAGGAGTATTGTAGGATGGCACATGTATAACAAGTTCACAATTTTAAACCACTTAGACTTAGATAGGATTTTTTATTTTATTTTTTAATTTCATTAAAATAAAATAAAAACCGCCTAGAGCCCATTCGATTTTTCCAATCGATTTGCAAGAAAATGCCTCGGCTCACCACCGCCTAGGCCGTTTTTTAGAACATTGGTAAATATACTAAAAAACCGCCTAGGCCCCGCCTAGACGAGTAGGTGCTCGACTCCTACTTGGCGCCTGAGTAGTGCCTTTTAGAACCTTACTGTCACCATTGCCGCCACCATCGTTATTACATGAGCATCATCGTCGCTCCTACTATGACCACCACCATGACTGCCACCTCAACCACCATCATCACCACCCCGTCACCACCACCCCCATCCCTACTTCTCCATCACCTCAACACCACCCTGCCACCATGATCACGAAAGACACCAACTTTACTACCACCATCTTGCCAATAATCACCACATGACACTTCCACCACCATCGTTGCAATCACCACCTCATAAGACCACTTTTTCATGATAATGATTACCATTTAAACAAGGGTAATGCTAGGGAAACCATCAATTTAAACCATATTTTATGGATCATATTACTCTTCTTTCTTTTCCACACAAATATATGACTAAAAGTCTGTGAAATTTATGGAGTTTATAACATATAGTCAGTAAAAAAGTCTACTAAACCCGTGAAAGTCTATCACTTTAAAAACTCAACAAAAATCGGTATAAATAATCTTAATATGCTACACCCCTAAATATCTTTCTCACACAAAGCAGAAAATGCATGCAGCTGTATCATGTTTTGCAAACCAGTCTATTGATTATTTTGAGCACCACACATTGAAAAAACTAACTTGAATCATAAAATAAATTATTAATTATTAATTCCCAGATTAAACTTTTTTTAAATAAATGAATCAACCTTTACTAGCAATTTGATAGTACTTGCTCAATAATATACGCCTAACTTATAATACTTCGGCAAAGAAAACTGTAATACATATTACTTAGGTTTTAAGTATATTTCCATAATACTTTATGAATAGATTGTAAGACAAAAAAAAAAAATTGAATAGTATATCTTTGCAGTACTTGTAACATAGGTTTTCAGATTGTGTTGTAACACGATGGCAAATTGGCAATACAATTTTTCAATACCCTGCAATGTACTATTCATAAGAACCGCTTAGCTCATCGTACATAGCATTACTGTAAATCCTTTTCACGTGTTTAGGCTAACATTTGTGTACTATGTGCCTCTTCTAATATGAATTGTCTGTCTGAGGCGTCAGCCCTTGCCATGAAGGAATTGGAACAAAAAATAGAAAGAAAAAAATGTATGAGGGGTAGTCATCTTAAAATAGTTAAGCCAAAAGCATGTCATGAATTTAACCTGGTGTGTTGTCAATAAAAATGTCAATTTTGTGTGTTTAAATAGATCAATCTATTTAGATTATCTATTTTTGTTTTACATGATTTAAAAAATCTGAGGAGTATAGTTCATTTACTTTTAAAGAGGCAAAATTTTATCATTTCTTAAAAAAATGTGAAACTGTTACACACAATATTGACTGAAATTAAAATTGTTTGACTTGATATCTCTCAAATGACTCAAAATGTTTTTCTGGTAAATTTTTCTACTAGACAAAAGAATCCTTAACTTTTTGTGTGAGAATTATTATTTTGGGCCTTAATTTGTAGACCGGTCATGCACGTAAATGGGAATTTGAGAGTATCATATTGAGCCTTTCCATATATATACTAATTGATATTGAATTGGATATTCATATTATGTCACCATTTTCATATATATACTAATTGATTTTGAGTTGGATATTCATATTATATCACCGTTTTCATATATATACTAATTGATTTTGAGCTGGATATTCATATCATGTCATTGAAGTTATTTATTGTGAATGTTTTTTCTTAAAAGAAATTAATTAACAATAAGAATGTAATGGGACTAATCTATGTGTTGGAGTTCGAATCCCCGTAATAAAAAGGTTATAACAAAAGAGTACAGATAAATTGCCAAGTTGTAATTTAATGTAATGATACTGTAGTGAACTCTGATTTCCCTATTCCTTAATGCTTGCTTAGAGATTAATTATAATTTCTTCATTTAAGGGTTGTTTAAAAGTGCTTTAAGGAAAATATTTTTGAGTTCCAAAAATACTTATTTTTAATAAGGATTGATTCCAAAGACATTTTAACCAAAGTGTTTTCTATCATTTAAAAAAAAGAACTGTAACGAAAAGCTCCTGGTACTGTTCACTTTAACAAAAAACTATATTTTTACACTAAAAAGTCAATTCTGGTACTATTCACTTTATCGTTTATTTTATTCTTATCGTTAAAACTCAAAGTTTTCAAGCATTTTTCTTTAGTTTTCATTTTTAAAAACATTTCCAAAAAAATCCTAAACTATTCAAGACGAATGACGTCATCTCAATCAACATGATTGTTGTACCATTATTTTGGTACGTAAGATACACTGGGTGACGGTGGCATCACGTAACTCATGAGTTATTTAAATCAAATTGTACTCTGGGTTAGTTTAGTTCCTCATGGCTTCCAAAATAATCATTGGACATTGAAAAGGACATCTATAGCTAGTTTGTTGCTATATGATTTAAGATCATCCGACAATAAAATACACAGTGATCCAATACAATACTCTGTATTAATTTGCTATTGACTTGTTTAATTTTTTGCTTTAATAACAAGAAATGAACAAATTAAGATCACATATAGATAGTGTATGAATAACGTCTATGCGTACATGATTAATCAATTAACATGTTTGACACATCTAGTTGATATACCTACAACAACTCCTTGATTAGGACTCGTCCATAGGTAATTTTTTTGACTTTAGGGGTTTACACAAGAAATTTTCTTTGGCATTGCATCAATTTTACTTGACCATCGGTTACGTTAACTATTTAGAGAACTATATATTGATGGATGATCACATGAATTAGATCGAGCATCAAACCAAAAACTAATTGGTAAAAGCGGAAAGACTCAAAATCTTATATACTACACGCCGGTGTGAAATTTTATCTCAACACATACCAGGTTGTAGTATGTGAATTTCCAAAATATATACTTCTTGATGGCCAAAACAGATTATGCATGGTTGATAAAAAAAATTAAACTGTTGATCATTAATTATAATCAACCTTAACAGATTAAGGGAGATGCTAAAATATTTTTGCAAAAGCGTATTTGGGAGACAAGGTCCTTGTCTTGGTTGCGATGAATCCAAACGATTAGTTAGAACGTGGAACACAAATTAAACGATTAGGTATTTCTTTATATAGTTTTATATGGCATGCCAAACGTTTTTATACGTAGTTTGAAATATAATAATGGAAAGGGATCACCGAAATGCAGCGATCCAATGTCGAAAGTGAGAGGATGATGCAAAACATCTACCGCATTTGATGTGAAGATTAAGAAGTGACTTTTGCTTGGATGGATCGCAAGCTTAAACTTTGAAAGTAATGTATTTACATAAAAATCATACATATATTTTAAATAAGGATCTTTGGGAGGAGAATCGGAAAGGAGCAATGATTATTATTCTTAGCTTTAAGGAGGAGCAAAGGAGTTGCATTTGGGCCTACCATTGGGGATTTTGAGTAGTGATTAGTGAGAAAAGACATTGGGACTTTGCCTTTATAAGCATTGGTTGGTTAACTCATTAAGTCATGGATGAAATGTCTCCACCATAATCTCTTTTGATTATTTAAATGTACTGTTCTTAACATCCACTCTCTCTTGTTAATTAATATTATTAATTAAAGATAATGATCACTTTGATCACTTGTACCCTACATGATGAATCTTTGTGTGGGCGCTCCTTTCCTTATATGTTAATAATGGCCACCCTTACCCCAATTTAAATCCATAGATATACCTAGACCCCTATTTCCAACAATGGAAATTCTTCATGAATGTCTGGTTTTTTTGTCATATCCCGGCCCGGGCCCCCACCATATCTCGGACTCGACTCCACCGTAACACAATATTGTTCGCTTTGGGCCTTGACCACGCCCTCACGGTTTTGTTTCTGGGAACTCACACGAGAACTTCCCAGTGGGTCACCTATCATGGGATTGCTCTCACGGAAACTCACTTAACTTTAGAGTTCCGATGGAACCCGAAGCCAGTGAGCTCCGAAAAGGTCTCATGCTAATTGGAGGTGGGAATATACATATAAGGCATACACGATCCACTCCCCTAGACGATGTGGGATGTTACATTTTTAGGTTGAAAAAGTTGTGGCATTATTCACACATGTGAAGAACTGGATTAATATGTAATATAATAAGGTTAATTTGCCTAATTTTCAACTAATACAGATGAGTGATGACAGATCGATTAATATAAATGTTGAATTATGTATGATTTAATTACAACTGGGAACATACACTATTTTTCGTTTGGGCTTAAAATAAAAGCCCAAATTAGTTCTTCAATCTAGAATTTGGTGGCTCTAGTAACAACTAAAAAACCAATTATAATGCAACTAATAATTTTTTTTTTCTCTTTTCACAGAAGCAATAGGGTGTTTCATTACCAATAACAATCAAGCAAAAAAGATAACTAGAAAACCATTCATAATGCAACTAATATTTTATTTTAGTTTTTACAGAAAATAGAATGTTTCATTACCAAGAACAATCAAGTTAAAAAGATGTCAGATGAGTACATATTCTCCAATGATCAATCTCTTGGTTTGGTGAGAAATTGCACAAAAAGCAAATTATTTTAAACCAATATACAGCCACCACAAGAGACCACTATACCCAAATCAAGGAGTCTCAAAGTAAATCTGTCACAAATACGATAGACGAGATAGACCCAACACTAATACCCTCTCAAAATCCATCGCAAATAATGCAAATAGCAAGGCCACTCAAATCGCTAAAGTGACATAAACAATGTCGGTAGCGACACAAAATATACCAATTTAACTTGTTCTAGTGGCAGAAACAGAAAACATAAAACTATATTAAAATTAAACTAAAGTCGATAATGTAGCTGATGATGTATTCACAAAGAAGACGCACAGACAGAGATGGCATGAGGCATGGGTAGGCCAGCATGAGCAAGGACAATACAGAGAGAGGGTTGTCAGATGAGATTTCAGGTCAGAGTCACTGTCGTTGACCGCTGGCGACAAAACACTACCAAAACTTATAGAGTTTGCATAAGATTCGTTAGCACCGTCAAAGATTTCCGATGGCCATGGACAAAAATGCTATTTGAGACATCAAAATCACATAGCTTGTAGCTTTAGCAGGGACATAGACGAAGGTGTCTATGACAGATATGTGTTGCCAAGCCAAAGCCACTGGTGTCGTCATGCCGTTGTAGCCCACCACCACGACGAACCCATAACCAGGTCGAACAAAAGCATCTAAGGGCAAGCCATCGAGAGGAAACCGCATATCTGTATACCAATTAACCACAAAAGCCCAATATATTGTTGGAAACATGCAATGGCCAACACCTTTGATAATTTACGGGCAACAAAATTGTCTCATTATTATTAAAAATACTATTGGCCTAACTCTACCCAAACTAAAGAGAATTGATAGGAACATCGTTAGGGGAAGAGTGGGAGACGAGGTGATAGAGGTGGAGGAGGGGCAGATAAGGGAGAAAACAGGAGGTGAACGGGTGGGAGAATGGCATAGAGGAAAAGCGAGATGGACTAGTAGGGAGGCGAGAATGGCTGCCACTGACCACAAGTCGAAACAAAAAGCCAGCGGCTATGGAGTTACTAGATCTGAGGGTTGTTTTTTTGGTAAGGAGATAAGAGCTTGATAATTAAAACTTCTACATGCACTTTTTAATGACCAAAAGGGTGATTAGTTAAATAAAATGTAAATAAGGGTTTAGGTGCAATTTTATTTTGTGTATCAAATTATAGGAGGGCCCTTCTCTCACATTTTATCGTTCTCAATACAATGTTATACCCTATTTTATAATCATGAGCAATTAGGTTAGTGTAGAGAGTAGAAAGCTTTTTTATTGTTGGAAGAAATGGCTTTATCATTAGGTAACCCTCAATCCTTTATACCTTTGTTAAATTCAATTATACTTACTAATTTTTGATAAACTATATAGGCCCAACATGGTACATTTCCTACTTCATTGATATTGTCTCAATTTAATCACCTATTACTAGATTTTAAGGGTAGGATCTCTCATATGTTAACTGTATGTTATTTTATCATATGCCTAATGTGGGATATTATTCACCCATAAATTTGTAATCCATCGTCTTTGTTTGAACTAAATTTAAGTAAATTATTCCTTCACCTAAGAGAAGCACTCAAACGTTTTATCAAAACATATAGCAAGTACAAATAGGATTGATTTAATGGGGATAAGCAAGTGATAGTTAGTCGTAGAGATTGATCAAACCTATAACGTATGACATGGAAAAATGAGAATAAAAAATTAAGTTGACCACTCCTGAAGCAAATAAATTAAATCAAAAGATCATACAAATTCATTCATCCTAGCTCATTCACAAAAATCTTAGGTTTTAAAAGGCATCTCTGTATTTTGTGTAGCTTTGAATCCTTATTTAGTACGAGAAGCTTAAACTATCAAGCTACACAAAATATAGAGATGCCTCTTAAACAAATCCAGCCCACCAAATAAGGATTCAAAATTACGCAAAATAGTTTAAGCTTAAACTATTAGTGTGAGATGCCTATCAATCCCATCCAGGCCACCAATCCAATCAAATCCAATTCTAACCTTAGGACTCGTTTGGTGGGTTGGATGAGATTGACCCTAGGGATAAGACTAAATTGGCAGGGATTGGTTAGGCTTTGAATCCTAGTCCATTGTTTGGTGAAACACCAAGTTGGATGAGACTATGTTGGCCTTAATCTAGTCCATTGTTTGGTAAACGATAGGATTGGACTTAAAAAAAAAAATTATGTCTTTTAATTTTCATTCATTCAATGCCACATATAATTAATCTAAACAAATAAAGAACCACAAATTTGATAATAAAACAGTTATACAAAGATACATCAATATAAAAGTACGATTTTTCCAAAAATCCAAATTAAAATGTCAACTTAAACAAAGTTAAAGTTCTTAAAGATTCAAGTTAGCTCGCATGAAGTTGGTGAATACTTCTTTTTTCTTGGTCAGTTAGTTTCGAGCTATTTTAGCTTTACGTTCAGGTTGATGTACACTACGTCTTTGTCTGCATTTGACTCCGACGTACTGTTATCTTCGGGGTCAAGATTGAGGTCAAATTCTTTGTAACTCGTCTACCCCGATTGGGATTGCCATGCTGATTCATCTATGCAGGTGTTGGAGCTTTATTTTTCTTTTCTAATCATGTTCATTCTTTCAACAATGCAGCAACGCGCCGTTGATTGATCTCCTTTCAATTCTTTTACTCAACCTGAAGCTAGGTAGCGAAGCAACTGGTGGTAGCTGGACATAATGGCTTTCATTTTGTGTCACTGGTTTCGGCTAAGGATGGCATTGTGAGAGTTGGGCAATCCATTAATTGGAAAGTTTCTAGGTGATTATAAGGTACTGCTTGGATCGCCAACTTCACTGTTCCTAGAGATTGCACGGGTGCCCCGTTGAAAGTATGAAGGGTTGTTTTCCCTTTGTTGATGATGTTGAGAATCGACATCTTTTCAGCTGCGTCTTTTAATAAGACGATGACTCTTGAGCCGTTATTGACCATGACGCGACTCACCAGGGAGTTGAAGATTTGGATCTTAACGACAAGGGCATCGTCGTGAGCGAGTGGACGTTTTCAAAATCACAGTCAAAGAACATCAAGATGTTAGAATCAATTGCTAATGGCTTGTTGACGGTGGTCACCATTTTTGGTTTCTTGTAAGCTGCCTTTCTTTCTTTCCGGTTGTTTCCTAGATATTCTTGCTCGTCGTAGATACATTTTACCTCCGGGGACGCTTCTTCCCTTAAACACCGGGTAGGGTGGAGAACTAGAAGCCTTCTCGAATATTAGAACATTAGGTTGATCACTTCCGTCTTACGGGTAGTCAATTCTTCGAACAAGAAGCAGCTTCTTTGAGATCTTTGATGCATGCCTTTGTCGACGAGCCTAGCAGGCTCTCTAGCTATTGGGCTTCATTGAACACATTCTAGAGACAAACAAATTGTTGTTATTGTGCTTCTGGTGGATATTGCCTAAGGAGGCGACAAGATTGTCGTTATTAATTGAGCTTTCTGACATATCAATTAGCATAGTGATTTAGTTGGGATGAATATGGGTATACTCTCAATGAAAGTACCAATTGTTGAAACCAAATTCGGGCACTGATGTGACTGGTGGTTCAGCACAAACTCAAGCAACCTGCAAGACAATAAACAACCATGAGCAAGCCTAAGACCGGAGATGGGATGTGTGCTCGCCAAGGGCTCTCCGACGGTCAAACTAGTGAATGATTTTAGACTCAAGTAGTGGGCAAGAGAATTCAAGTGTGTAGATTGCGTTACCATAAATGAACCTTAGACAGATGTATTTATATCGTGGGGAAAAAGACTTTTTAAGGATAGAATCATCGTTCTAAGCCTGGAGAATCCTAGAGGATATAAGTAAATATTGCATCATCTTATAAGTTATGATTACTTACGACACACGCCAATTCCTAGATTATAGGAACTCCAAGACCTGTAGCATCTAGTTGTGTCCATAACCAGATCAGATCGCGTGTCTTGTGGAACAAGCATGGTCATCCAGCGGAATCACTAAGACTCTGCCTAGTGCCCTAGAGTAGAGTGATGGTGGTATCATTACTCTGTCTGATACAGTTTTGCCTGGAGCTGATGAGTCCATGACTGGATTTTTGAGGCAAATGTATTCAGATCAACCTTACTCTGGCCTTAGAAAATCATGGTCTTATAGTGTTTTGATTGGTTGTTTGTTAGAGTCCATATTTGATTTCTTTTGGGATTCCTATTGACTCTATTTAAGTAATCATTCAGATATATTAAAATAGGATTTTTATCACAAATGGTCCCAGAAATTGACCCTCACCATCAAGATGGTCCCTGATATTAAATATCAATCAATGTAGTCCCTAAAAATAGGTATTGCAAATCAATGTTGTCATTTCATCACAATTCTGTTAAAAAATCTGTTAAGGGCTGATGTGACATATAAATGGGCTCCACAAGATTTACGGGTTTTTATCGCAAATGGTCCCTGAAATTGACTCACACCATCAATATGGTTCCTGAATTTGAAAATCAATCAATGTAGTCCTTGAAAATAGGTGTCGCAAATAAATATGATCATCCAGCCATAATTCTATAAAAAAAATTATGTGCTGATGTGAGTTTAATAATTAATTAAAAAAATTGCCTAAATACCTTTTTGCACAATGAATTTTTTTTTTCTTATAGTATGGCCTACCCCAAAAAGAGATCCATTCCACAAATTCTCAAAGGCATAAGGCTTAACCAAGGCCTAAGAAGGGGTGTGGAAATAGTTTTCAACCAACAATGGACGCACATCAGTTATAACCTCATTATCTCAAGGCAGACCTCGTTGTTCTTTGCATCACTAGACCACCAGGGAAATGTCGAACAAGCTCTCCAAGATTAAGGTTGTGAGGATGTTGATCGCCTAAATGTTAATGGTGATAGCCCAAAAGTCGTCGTCAATGGACCAAGCCGTCACCAAAGGTAATCTTGATCTAGGTTCAATTCGGTGAAGAATGTCGAATTGTGTAAAGATGGGTGTATTGAGATTATTTTTTAGAGAATAGAGAGCAAATGAGGTATAGAAATGTGGACTGGATCAGAGGTGATTGTAAGACTGAGTTTTTGGGTTGACAATTTTTTTATAAACCATTAAATTATTAAGCCTATTTGTAATTTTTTAAATTTAATTAGACTTGTGTGACCCATTTATGTGTCACATCAGTACATTACAGAATTTTTGACAGAATTATGACGGAATGACTACATTGATTTGAGACACTTACTTGTGGGGCTACATTGATCAATTTTTAATTTTAGGGACCATTTTGATGTCACGGGTCAATTTTAGGAACCATTTTGATGTATTAGGTCAATTTCAAGGACTATTTGGGAGAAAAAATGATTTATGGGGCCAATTTATGTGCCACATTAGCACTTAACAGATTTTTTAACAGAAATGTGACGGAAGAACCACATTGATTTGCAACACCTATTTTCAGGGGCTACATTGATTGATTTTCAATTTCAAGGACTATTTTGATGGTGAGGGTCAATTTCAAGAACCATTTGTGATAAAAAAAAACCCATTAAAATATATTGCAAATGGTCCTAAATTGAATGCATTGTCCTATACAAGTAAATGTTCCACATAAGGACGTAAAGAAATCGACACAAAATGAAAAAGATGTTGAATGCATTGTCCTGCACTGGATACAAGATACTATACTAACATAAATTGTAAGGGAAACATTGCATAGCTTCCTCATAGATTTTGTGAAATCCCGTCCTCGGAATTTCATTATTTAATTTACGTATTTTGTATCTATTAGCTTTATTAACTATCTTTTTTGTTAATATTAGAATTTTAATTATTTATTTACAAAGTTTGGTTTTTCATAATTAGTATTAAAAAAAGAGAAAAAGAAAGAAAGAAAGAAAGAAAGAAAGAAGAGACTAGAATATACGAGATGGCAGTGGGAGAGAGGAAGAAAATGAGAGAAAGGAAGGAGAGTGGGGGACAAATGAGAAAAGAAAGCAAGGAGGGAAATGAGGGAAGGGAGAAGGAGGAAACCGGCCAACCCGATTCCTTGACCCGGTTCTATCTCCTCCGTCCAATGTCCGTTGGAGGTGATTTCGATGTCTATGGAAAGCTCTCGGCGAGCCCAACGTCCCTGTGGTGTTAGATTTCTAAATTTCTTATCCAATTTTACAAATCAAAGCCACAAACCCACGATTGTCTTGGCGGTTTTCTCCCTTTTTTGGTGATTCCGACAACGATTACCATCGATCCCTACCACCAATAGACTCCCTTCAACCCCAGGAACAAAACCCAAGCATTGGTTGAGGCGTCCGAGTTCGTTTTGGCGTTGAATCAAGAACACCCATTTCTAGGGTTTCCGACGGTGCGAGGCCAATTTCAGGTGCTTCCCGGCAAAATTGAACTTAAGTCCAGGTATGAAAGTTGTTCCTATCATTGAACTCTACTTGCTTGTAAAATTTGGTAATTTTGAGAGTTAGTCGGAAAATTGGGTTCCACTTGCCGGAAACCATCACCCGCGGCGGCACGTGGCCAATGGACTGACGATGTCTTTCCAATTCCAATTAGATACCTTGATTTCATATTTGATATTCGTATGATGTGATTTGATTATTTGAACCTAGTTTCATTATGATACATTAATTGATCATGATACAAATCGATGATCCGACCGTTGGATCGTCACCAAACTTTAATGCGTTATAGCACATAATATTTGAGGACATTAGAAACTGATGAATTGGGAATCCGACTGATGGTATCTTCCCGAATTGAATTTCTAAGTTTGTAAAACTAATTGTTGACCACCACCTAATTCTAGAAATTGACGGAGATCAGACTGTTGGATCGCGATGAGATTTTAGGATATTGTTCTAGAAGATTAATGAGACTCTTGGGAAGTTACAGATCGAAAATTCATGGGCAGACATTCCAGGTCGAATTGCGTTGGGTTGTGGACCCCACCGTTGACTGAGAGTTGACTTTTGGTCAACATGTCTCAAAACGTTCTAAATACTAAAATTAGTGCAACGGGAGACTAAGTGAAGTCTAGTGGGCCTACATTGGTTAGAGAGTGACTTGAATATATGTGATATGGTTATTACCTTGATTTCTTACATTGATATCATTTGTGAATATGAATTGGTTTTATAAATGTGATTTTTATATAATTAACCATTGACTTATGTTTATTAAACGTGATTTGACTTGTGTACTGATGATATTTGTGAAATGTGATTGACGTGCATATTTGAGATGTGGTTTGATTTGCATGATCGGTATAATGTGATGAAATGTGAGGGCTAGTAGTGGACCATTAACCCATTGCCAGGGGGTTTGTTGCTTCAGAGCTTGTTTCATATCTCGTTTCATTGTTTCATTTCTCCTTTCGTTTATCCGTTATAAAGTTATTACTTGTGCTTTGTTTCATTTCATTGAGCCTTTGTAAATTGAGCACTTGGTTTATGTTTTGTTCCTCGAGCCATTGATATGTTTCTTGGTCTTTCGTTCGGCTTCGTTGAGTGATCCGGAACTAGGTATCCGCTAGGGTTCCGTTGAGTGGTCCGGTTCCCTGCTCCGTCTGGATTCCATTTAGATGTCTAGAATCCCTCGTGATCCGTGATTCCATTAAGTGGTCCAGAATCGTATCCTACCTTGGATTTCATTAAGTGGTCTGGAATCCATTATACTCCGCAATTCCGTTAAGTTGTCTGGAATCATATCCACCCGGATTCTGTTGAAAGGTCCGAAATCCCTTCTACTCTGCAATTATGTTAAGTGGTCTGGAATCGTATCCTAGTTTGGATTCCGTTGAGTGGTCCGGAATCCCACTTGGTGTTTTGGTTTCGTTGAGTGGTCTGAAATCTCATTCTTCAGAGATGTAGGCTTTGGCCAAACAGTGTCGCTCTGGCCCTGCATTTTGATGCTTGGTATGTGATATAGATTGATGCGTTTGTGGAATGGTGTGAAAAGCATATGTGTACATGATTGGCATACCTGTGTGAATGACATAATGACAATTATTGTTTGGCTTATGGTTGATGTGTGGCAGTGGTACATGGATGATCCTGCTTGGTATATCCGCGATGGGGGACCATACGCATTTTAGGAATGATCATGCTTGGTATATCTACGATGGGTGATCACTACCTAGAGTTAGGATGTGGTCCTGCTTGGTAGATCCGTGATGGGGGACCATACGTATTCAGGGGTGATCATGCTTGGTATATCCGCAATGGGTGATCACTGTCTGCATGATGAGATTATGCCTATGGTTCTGCTTGGTATATCTACGATGGGGGACCATACGCATTCTAGGGGTGATGAGGATTAGTTGTACTTGGTACATTTGAAACAAGTGACCATAGTTTAGTTGAATTCCGTTGAGTGGTCTAGAATCCTTACTTCCATAAAGTTAGTTCGGCTCCTTGATTCGAGTGAATGGGGATTAACCACACTAGATCTTGTGAATATAAATGAAATTTATCATGTTATTACTTATAATCCAAGTATGGAATTATGTAGAGTTCTTTAATTAAATTCATGAATTGATATGTGATCTTGTTGATTGATTAACGTAGTTAAATGTTAATATTGTGCATCTGTGATTCATGGAATTGATTAATTGGAGTGATTGTGGAATGATGTTGGATATGATTGTTATTATTACGATCATATTAGTTGACCATTGTGACTAGAGAATAATATTGTGCTTTGTTGATATGTTACATGCTATGAACTACGATTTTATGTGGGAAACATGATGATTTATGTGATGGATGAAGTGGAAATGTTGATTGTCATGTGGGATTGTTATGTAGCCCTGAACCTAGTAATTTTATGCTTGTCAAGTTCTAATAATTGATTGATGAGTGCAATGATTTTCTACTTAAAAGTACTTTGATAAAAGTCGAGTGTAGTGTTTGGTGAATTACGAATGGCTTGATCCTTATTTAGGGTACGTAGGCAGTCTAACGAGGAGATTAGATGCAGCCATAAAACATGCAAAAAATTAGTACGAATTTGGGACTTGAGTTGTACTTTGTTCATAGCCATAGGCGAGTTACGATAGACATACGGGTACTTGGTGTCGTCACGTGTCGATCCTAGACGTATGTCGAGATCGGGGCGTGACAAATTTGAAAGTGCAAGTCTGGTTACTAGGTAACTAATATACATACGTCTTAGCATTGGATCATTGATATATGTTATCTACTGCACAGAGTATACATGTAAAGTTGCAAACCATTTAAGGGACCATAATTTTCTAGGGCCGGAGTATGCTTATCCGAATACAGTTACCTTAGAAGTCCAGTCATGGACTCACCAGCTCCAAGCAGGGCTGTATAATTCTACGCAAGATATTTGTCATTCCATAAGTTTAACACAACATAAACCACATAAATTTCTATGCAAATTTGGGCCTATTATCCTCCATCCCTCTTTCACTTAAACTACCTCAATTAATTGATCATGAATTTATAATATTTTAGGCTTCCTTTATATGCAAGTTTATAACATTTATAGTAAACTATTTAATTAATATGCACTACCCAACCTACTCTTGTGTTTTTCTTTTCTTTTTGTAACCCTATTTAAGGTTATGACCATTTGATCCAGCCCTAGTTAATTATAAGGAAAAATTAACTTAATTACCTCAGGATATATAGAATTTTCTACATCACTCATCAACCTGATTAGTGGTTTCAGTTACAAGCAAAATTAGATCTAATTTGAATTACACTGAAGAGAGGAGGGTTCGAACTCAAATTCTTTAATACGAAGGCTCTAACTGGAACAATTAATCACATGCAAGTGATTAGTTATTGTAGAAATACTTGCTCCACCGCTCCAAAATATGTTAGTTTTTCTTCTAGTAGTGGCTCTGCCAGTATTACGCATGAGGTTTGGTAACCGATAGGCCACACGCATGCATGAAATTCATCACGAATTTCTCTTGTTTGAGCTTTTATTCCTTAATTACTACTTCTGAATTCAAGAATGAAACTCGAGTAGGAACATTGCATTCATTTATACACATCATATATATACTTTGTTTTCTATACATAATCGTATTTCACAGTATAACAGTTAAAAAGTATTACGTAAATATAGGTTTCTTGAAACCTGAAACTGCAAGTTTCTTCCTTCAAGGCCAGACTGATGGGGGGAAGCTTTAGCTAGTCATCATTACCATCACTACCAGCACCACCGCCACCATCACCACATCATCACCACCATCGTCATCATCATCGATTCATCATCATATTTGTCATTATCATCATCATCAAGCCTCTTATAGATATGATGGGAAAGAAGACAATATATTAGCTGATCTCAAATTAGATGAAGATGGTCCTTCAACACTGTCCCAAAAATGAAAGTTGTTTGATGAACACTGTTGAGCCTGGCGGGAATGTACCAATGCATTCAGCTCCTGTGTAGTACTTTGCAAGCACTCCATTGAAATCTCTTCTTCGTCATCAATATTGCTACATGACTCCACTTCAATAGGAACCATGTTATTGTTTCCAATGCTTGACCCTAGGAGGGATGGTAGAAACTGTGCATCCATATTATTGTTTGTAAATGGTGCTGTAAAAGAAGGAAAGGCTTGAACTTGATGCTGTTGCTGCTGATCCAAAATCCATATTCCGTTGTTGTTCGAATTATTCGACCTGGCAAGTGGAAAATGCTGATCGGCTGATTGTACATTAGTGTTGTTGTTGGTAGTCTCATCAAGTGAAACAGCGTCAAACATGAATAGAGGGTATGGAGAAGGGTATAGGATTTGATCCCTAGCTGCTGTAGGTTTTGTAAAAAAATTTTGGTTCATAAAAACTTGTTGGTTTGGATAACTGCAAACCATTTGATAATTGTGCTGATGATCAAGATTTGAAGGAGATGTGGTTGGTGGTGAAGAAGGCTTTTCTAGCTTCTTTTTAATCCATGAATTCCAGTAGTTCTTTATCTCATTGTCGGTTCTTCCGGGTAGGCATTTTGCTATATGCGTCCATCTACAATTTATTAATTCATGTTAGAGTTATAAGAGGTACCGACGATCACATCCCCAATTAAAGAATCAGGCAAGGTACTAAAGATCAAAGGAAAACAAATTTCAAAATTTTCATCTGCTAACAATGTTTGTGACACTAGAATTGTAAGATATTAAGATCGAAGGAAAACTAGACTCACCAAAATAATAAGGTGCTTGAATGACAGTGCTAGCTTAAACTAGTAAGTTTAACCTTTTCAGAAAAAGAAACTAACTTTAACAACTAAATTCGGATTAATCCAGTTACTGGCAATAGCTAACTAACCTTTTAATCTAAATGTTTTGAATCCATAACCTAGCATACTCTTACTCATCTACCTTACCACTAGGTTAACCGCAGTGGCTTAAATCAACCCAATATTTAATTATGAGGTGAAACCTCATATATATAGTTTCAATTTACTCTTCTGGTAACTCATAATAACACGTTGAGAAATTAAAATGATTTTGAGGCTAGGAATTAGTCATATTGGTGGTTCGGGAGAATGCAAAAACCCTAAAGTAAGAATAATTAGAATGCAAATTAATGTAGGGTCACTCCAATTTGCACCTGTTTCCTACAACCCCATGAAGTCTAATAATCAATTTCTCCTCCTCTGGTGTAAACCCTCCTCTTTTGATATCAGGCCTCAAGTAATTGAGCCATCTCAAGCGGCAGCTCTTACCGCACCTTTGAAGCCCTAAAAACCACACGCATACATATAAACGTCAAAACCTTAATCACAAAATTAATTCATGCAAAGTTTTGTACGTATAAATGAGAGAGAGAGAGAGAGAGAGTGAGAGAGATCAGGACCAGCTTGCTCAGGAACTTTTCTCCAACAGCCATGACCATATGTGGTGATGTATCTAACGAGCTTTTCATCTTCCTCAGGGGACCAAAGCCCTCTCTTAACCTTTCTTTGTTTGCAGCAATAGTGGTGACCCATTTGGTAAATATATGCTCCTCTACTTTTTTTGGTTGCCTGATCAATCCAGAGTTTGCATGGGAATTGAAATTCAGATGGCTCTTGCAATCGTTGAGTCCCTCTCTCACAGCCCTTTTAAAAGTAAGAGAAAGTACAAATGGGCCGTCTTCTCCAATAAGATGGGACCCATGTTAAAACATCGGAGCTCCATCTAACCCTATATTGACACCCCATCCACTTTGATAAATTTGATCTTAATTTGTATTTGTTTGTAACATCTTGTTTTTGGTTTTTTTTGTCTATTACGTTTCATCTTTTCGTTGTCCTACGCTAACGTGGAAGCGTGAAATTGGCTTTATTTTGGAATACTTCGAAATTAATTTCTGAGCCTTATTTGTGTAACAAATTATACAATTTCCAATATAGATCTTGATTACTCTCTCCTTTTCTTGTGTTAATTTATTTTATTAAATGGTTGAGAGTCAAACTACTTGTACTTTTCCTTCCTCATACATCTGTTTAGAGATCATAATGAAAATGATTAGCATCGTTGGGCAACTCCGCAATGTGATCCAATATATATAAATTGTTTTACCATCATTATGCTAATTTGAATACCTATCACAATTATTATTTATTATTATGAGGGGAGGGGTGAGTTTGAAACTACTACCGGGAAGCATGGATGGAAAACCTAAAACTCTATCCACTAGAATATTGAACCATTCTATATTTGATTATATAAAGATTATATTAAGATTACTCATCTATATTTTAGATGAGGAACTTTCAAAGTTGTAAGGACTTAAGACTCAATGGTTAAAATGAAGTAAATGAGCACTATCAATGAACTACTCAAAGCACTACAAATGAAGCTACAACAAATGTTCTACTTTCACATATATTGATCTAGTCTTTTTCAAGTCCTCTATCTAAATTTTGTAGTGTGCAGTGCTACTAAGAAATTTGACCAAAGTTTTATGAACTTCCAAACGCGTCAAGTAAATTGGGTTGATTCTTTGCAAGGGTGATGGTTGAATAGAAACCTATTATACATGAGTCTTTTTCTTTTGGTCAGGGAATTATATATGGAGAGTTTGAACTTTCGAATGGTGATGAGGGTTGGCCCCAAATGAAGCCCCCTCAATAAATTATTACGTCAATCATAAATGTAAAGTTAACAATTTACTTGACGAGTTTTAACCGTTTGAATGTATAAAGCATGTAACTTAGAAATGTTTTACTATTTTATATCAATTCTCCCGATCTCTCCCACAGAAAACTTCTCATTTTCCTCATTAATACATAACGTTGGGAATTCATCGAAGCTTTCCCTTATACTTAATGCAAACAAAATTTTGTTTTGAACGGGAGAAAGCTTTGTGATGCACAAAGTTAATTTGTTTCCAAATAAAAAGGGTTGAGATTGTTTGTTGGAGGTCCTATTTGAAAACAAAAATGGGATAATTTAGTTGCAGTACCTGGTCCCTAATTGTTATAGACTCAAACCTTGTGCATTTAAGATTTTTTATTGAAGTCCCTCTCCTACTACATAAATGACATAATAATAAAAGAGATGCAATAATACCTAACACACCCCGACCCGAATCAGGGCATGTTGGCCGTCACGTGAGGGTGACGTAGCCATATGCATAACGCATAAGCAATAATGATAATAGAGAATATGAAAAATGAAAACCAACTCATAAGAGTACTAGTTAAGACAAGTGCTAGAATATGTGTAGATACACAATCAGAGCATAAGCAGCCTAAGTTCAGTCCAGAAAATAAGTATTAATTAAATGACACCCAAAGATGCCCTACATTTGTGATAGTCTGTCAGAACCTCCAATCAATCCTCGTGAGCCACCAACGAACAAGCTTATCTAAAACTTGGAGGGGCGCAAAACAGAAAGTGTGAGTGGGCAAAAACAAAGCTTTTCAAAACCAATTCATTTATCAAAAGCTCTAACCCCTCGCCGTAAAACATGTATAATTTTCCCAGAAATAGAATATATATATATATATATATATATATATATATATATATATATATATATTCAATCATGATTCAAATATCCATATTCGTAAGTATGCCATGCCAAATATAAAACAGAATAAGTAACTCAGGTGAAAATAAATTCATGGGAAATAGCATATTAGCCGGAACCCCTGCAGAAGTCTGTACGGCTGAATTCATAACTCATTAGTCAATCTAGCCGGAGTCATTGCAAGTGACCTATACGGCACTACACTGTACACGAGTCGGAACCACTGTAAGGGTCTGTACGACAAGATTGGGTGAATATAGTTATGCTCAATGCTACGCTCTCATGATAGCTGTGCGATAAATCGCTAGTCACCTACGAGTCGGAATCACCTATTATAGTCTGTAGGACAAGACTGTGCACTCAAAATTGGATCCAATGTGAGCATATGGTGTGGGAGGTGACATTATATACAGGTCTGTGTCATATCTCTGGCTAAATCACAATCACCCGGGGTGCAGGTTTATGAGCTCTCAATCACGTCTCACATTATCAATAACTCATATAACGAAACATAACTCACCTGGTACTTACCTGAGCGTCCATAGCACCAATTCATATTATGCATCATATACTAATTCATATGCTGAATATAATTTATATGCATGGCATTTCAAAGCATACTTTCATTTAAACACATTTTTTGGGAAAATATCAAGTATATAAATATATACTGAAAACCAAAGGCCCACTCACTGGTATGTTGAAGGGTCGTAGCCCCTGAGTCGCCCTTGACTGCGCTCGTCCTCGGGATAGGTCTCACCTATATGCAAAATAACTGAATAAACGTTATTTAAAGAACATAGACAAAACTAGTTAGTAACTTCTCATACATTGCTCAAATGGGATGTTTGAATATACCAACATGATCTACACAACCTCACGAACATCCCCATATTTTTAGAAAAATTTTCCGACCACCCACGCGTCGCCACGCGCCGGCGGAGGCACGGCCCTACGTGCCCCCACGCGTGGCCAAACCTTAATTGAGGCCTAACGGCCGTTAGGAATATTCCGTTAAATTTAAGGAATATTTCGTTAAAATCAACTAACGCCGTTATTCGCCGTTAGGAATTTTCCATCAAAATCGACGGAATATTCCGTCGTCCCGTACCTTCGAACTCCGGCGACCATTGCCGTTGCCGAAAACTGGAAAAAATATATAAAACCTCATATATCTCTCATTTTTGCACCAAATTCCACGAAATCTTCACCAAAATGAAGCTTACAACATAAGGAGCAAAACCTTACCAATTTTGGGACCTGAAATCCTCGAGAATTCGCCAGAGATCCTTCGATAATCTGGCCAAACTTTAAACTCGTCGATCTCCACTTCCTGACGTCCAATTTTCTTGGTTTTTCTTCTCTGAGTTTCGTAAGGATGATCCAAAGCTCCCTAAGTCCTTGAAAATTCCTAAAAACCTCACATTTATGAGTGCATGAACAGTGCATGAATTCGGCGGTTGTGGTTTCTCGAGAACACGAAAGTTTCTCGATCTAAAAAGGGTATAGATAAACTCAAAATCTTACAAGGAGTTTGAATATTACCTGGTTGACGTCGATCCGTGCGCGAAGTGTGAGTTTGGTGTTCGTCCGTACGTTTTGTACGGGAATGGTAGGAAGGCCGAGAGAATGAAAGAGAGAGAGAGTGCACAGGGTGTTTTGTGTGTGTGTGGTCCACGTGGGTCACCAACCAAAACTAAAGAAATACCATCTAAGTCCTAATTGGTTCCAAAACAATAGGACTTAGCACTAATTGATCCAAAATCTAACCTACCACACCACCACACAAAACGTCCAAGGGTATATAAGTAATTTCATGCTGTCGAAAATAAATATTTTGGGACGGGCTGTCACAATACCAATAAAGACTCAACTATTTTTTTTGCTTTCATTTACACTACCAATTTAATTATTCAAAATTGCTTATGGGTTTTGATAAAAATAATAATAATAATAATTGCTTATGGGTGCATTCTAGATTATAAAAAAATGGGATTTTTTAAATTTTTTTTTTTTTTTATAAAATGAGTACATTTATATAATAAAATTTGGCTACATTTTATATATAAAAATTTGGTACATTTATATAAAAACGTGGAGACATTTTATATAGAAAACAATGGGTACATTTTATATTAAAAAAACAATGGTACATTTTATATTAAAAATAAATAGATTTTACATTAAAAAATGGGTCCATTTTACATAAAAAATGGTACTTACAAAAAAAAAAAAAATAGGGATACATTTTACATATAACAAAGTGGTACATTTGTAAAAAAAAATGGGTACAAATAAAAGGTTAAAAATATTATGAGTACAAATAAAAGTTTAAAAAATAAGGGACAAAAAGAAATTAATATATGGGTACAAATTAAAATTTAAAAGAAAATTGGTACAATTTAAAAAATGATTGCAAATTAAAAATGGGTACAAACTAGAAATAGAAATGTATGATAAAGAGTTTAGCCATAAATATAATATATCAAATGTAACGTTTCTAACACTAAATGAATATATTTAAAAATAAAACCTAATTATCTTTACATGTAAATATTTTGTTTTTGAATAATTAATGGTATTTATTAAACCGAAGGATCTTGATCAAATTTTGAAAAGGAATAATGTGACAACCCGTCCCAAATTTTACGATTTTATAAATTTTAAAATGTGAATTCATGAGAATACCCTAAAGGCGAGGGTATTGATTTTCGTTGATCGCTAGTTCATGATGCGTATGAACTATTACCTTACCGTATTTCAAAAGTACGTTGGTAAGGATCGTTATTCATTATTCTATTCATTTTTATAGTTATTGTTATTTTTATTAATGGAGGGGTTAGAAAAATTAAGGGGAAGAAAGAAGAAAAAGAGGGCCTTGGCTGCGCAATCTGAGAAGGAGAGGAGGAACGAACCAGGAGAAAGGGGAGGAGAGTCTGACCAATTAGGAAGGAGAACATGAGGGGAATGAGAGAAGGGGGAGAGTAGCAAACCAGGGCCGGATTCCCTTGACCCGTAACCCGTTTGAAAACCCTATTTCTGGCGACCTCTTCTGTCACCATTTCCGTCCATTTTCCGACGAGTTGGAGTCTCCCATCACCACCATTCGACTCAACCACCTTCCCTCTTCAAATTCCACCCAAACTTGACGGCAGTTAGTGGAGATTTCATGATAAACTCATGTCGTCTTCTCCGGCGAGCCCGAGGGCACCCACGGCAGAATCTGCCATTTCTGAAGCAATAACCTTCAATCACCACCACCAAAACACTTCTCTAGAGGTCAGGAACAAAGCCCAAACAGTTTTAGGGGTCCGACGGGTTCTTGGTGATTTGAAGCTTTTCCCGGCCAAATTGTACTTGGCCATAGGCGACGATGGTTCATGATGTCTCAATTTGCGTGATAGGGAGTCGTAGCACGGACCTCAGGTAAGTGGGTCTTTTCCTTTCTATTGTATATATACATTTATATATACAGATATATATATATATATATATATATATATATGATTGATAATTCCACAAACGGTTATAAACCGATTATTGCATATAATTACTGTGAATGCCGTGAAGTACTAATGCGAACTACGAATGGCTTGATCCCTGTTTAGGGTACGTAGGCAGTCTAGCGAAAAGTTAGATGCAGCCATAACATAAATGAGAATAAGTAAATGAGGCAATAGCCTTGTTTGGGAATTTGTGTAAGGTGAGGGACATTGGTAGAAATGTGTGAAGGATCGAGAATTCGAAGTAAAGAATTGTAAGTATTGATAGTTAGTTAAACTAGTGTTTAGTTGAGTTGCCATCGAAAATTATTCCCGAAAATTTATAGTTCGGGAGTAGGGCATTAGAGATTGTGCATTTACGCCACATTATTGATATATATATATATTTTGGAAGCACTACGATATGGTTAAGTTTTGAATTGCATCCAGGCATGTCCATAAGTATATTATTGCACATAATTATTATGAACGCTTTAAAGTACGAAGGTGAACGTGGGATGTATGGATAAGTTCAAGTGGGTATATGTTGTATAATGTGGGATGTATAATTATGATTACATTTTATTTAGAACGATCGAGTGATGGCATGACTATATCATGATGTAAGCAACTCTGACACTGTCGTACGAGTTGGCCATGAGTCGTACATGTTATAATGAGATGCATTGAGAGCTCATTAATCTGCACCCCGGTGTTAGTGCTCCCGCCCGTGGTCAGGGCACAATCTTTCACGTGATGTTCACCTCCCGCACCTTACGCTCACCTTGGATCCAAGGTAGGTGCACAGTCCTGTCGTACAAACCACTTTAGGTGGTTCCGACTCGTAGGTGACCCGCGATTATTCGCACAGCCTTCACGTGATCGTAGCACTTGAGCGCATTTATTTACACGCAGTCCTGTCGTACATACCACTTTAGGTGGTTTCGACTCGTGTGCAGATATACTGATTGAGATATGGATAAGTTGTACAGGTCACTAGAGGTGACTCCCGACTTATGAGCTAGCATATGTGATGAGATATGGATAAGTCGTACATGTCACTAGAGGTGACTCCCGACTTATGAGCTAGCATATGTGATGAGATATGGATAAGTCGTATAGGTCACTAGAGGTGACTCCCGACTTATGAATTAGCATTGATTGATGAGATATGGGTGCAATCGTATAGGTCACCATAGGTGACTCCGACTTGCGTGCTAGTATGGGTTATTAATCACATGATTATTGATATTGCTGATGAAATGTTGTGTTGTGGTACATTTATGATTTTTCTGGAAGTTATACAGGTGTGGTAACGAGGGGTTATAATGTTTCATATGGTTTCTATTAAAATTTTATTTCCAGGGCCACTCACCCTTGTTTGGTTTTCACTCTCCAGGTTTTATTAGCTGGACTTCCTTATCGTCAAGGATTCATGGCAAGTCTTGGTAATAGAGATTACCTTTGATGGTACGATTCTTAATTCATTCTACTGTACTTACTTATGCTCTAGCGTCACATGTGAAGTGGGTTCCTTCCCGCTCACCAACGCACTCTGGTATTTAGGCACTCTTAGGTTTAAATTTATTCACATTTTTCCACATTATCACACTTTATGGCTTCGTCACCTTCCAGGTGTCGGCCAGCGCAACTCGATTTAGAGTTCTAGTGGACATTCCGGGTCGAGGTGTGTCAAATAAGGTTTTAATCAATGGAGTAGAAAAAATAGGGATGAAAACCTAATTTCTCCAAAAAAAAAAAAATTGATAGAATTATCTGTTGATACTTTGGAATTGATTTGTGTCACAATTTTTTGTGCGCACTAGAAAATTTTATAATTTTAACAGAGTAATTAGTTGTATGCATATCACATAAAACTGCCTATCACATAAAAATGTCGTTCACATATGTCTTTATGTGCCAAAAGACACGTTTACTTCACCAGATGAATACATTAATTTTTTTTTTGTATAAATATTGTTTGTACCATATTTGACCAATCCCGAAACTACTGAGCACCAGTCAACGTTATACCGTCAAGAACCCAGAAGAGTTTCCCTCCAACCAGGAGGCCAATCACAGCGCGACACGTGTCGACATCAGAAGCCAATCACAACACGACACGTGTCAATGTCAGAATGAAACTAGAAACTCTCTTCTATAAATAGATATCATTCTCCCACAATAATCTCTAATGTCATTTTGTACTAAACTATTCACTAGAACTCACAAAAGGAGAGCTTGAACCTATGTATTTGTGTAAACCCTTCACAATTAATGAGAACTCCTCTACTCCGTGGACGTAGCCAATCTGGGTGAACCACGTATATCTTGTGTTTGCTTCTCAATCTCTATTCATTTACATACTTATCCTCACTGGTGACCGAAGCAACCAAGCGAAGGTCACAAAACCTGACACTTTCTGTTGTACCAAAATCCTCACTGATTTTGTGCATCAACATTTAGCACCGTCTGTGGGAAAGACACTTATTCCCATTCTTTTCAGCTTTGTCAAGCTGGTTTCCACCCTCTTTTGGCCAAGCGTCGCTCTCCGACATGGGGAGCGAAAGAAGCCATAGCACACAGAATGACACCCCCCTTGGACCTAGTATGAAGCAACGAAAGCAGGAAGGAAATAGAGTTACTCTTCAAGCTAAAGTCGATGAGCTAGAGGTTCAGAACAACAAGATAGCGATGAAGAATGAGGTCCTCCAGGAACAATATGAAAAACTTTTCGAGATGCTTTACGAGGCTAGACATGCTCAAACACATAAGCTCATCGCCCTTGTTGAGGTCAACAATCATCTGAATGCCCCCCAACACGGAGGGTCACCGATATCCAACACGGACATCCCTGATAGGGATCGAGCTACACATCAATGTGATAATCAACATGAGACTTCTCTCAACCTAGCTGCTTCAACCCGAAGCAGAAGAAGTAGAGGAAAACACCTCATCACATAGGGAGTGGAAGGATCAAAAGCCGTCTATCCCAATTGTCGAGACTTCCTAAAGCAACGTCGAGATAATCTCATCCACATAAGCTCGAAGATCAATGACCCAAGAGTTTCTGAAAGACTCGGTCCTCTTCCACGACCCAGGCCAGCAGCCAATCTAGGGAATGGGCAACAGGCCCCAGAAGAACATGAAGGTACAGGGGACTCGGAAATATTCCGACATACTCATTCTAGGAGTCAGTATGGCAAGTCCAAGGAAAAATCACGCTATCTTGATCAAACTTTCCTACTTCCAAGAGGCGATGGGGACTCACAGAAGAAAACTTCAGTGGTGCACGACTCCACTCAGGACCCCCTTGTCCTACAGCTCATCGAGGAAGTAAACAAGTTGAAGGCTGAACGTCAAGCAGAGATACCTGACTGGAACCAACCCAGGCCTGGCCCCCTCACAAGAAGGATCCTCAACACCCCCTCCAAGTGAAGACAAAGAAGAAGCTTGACTTACAACTCTATACTGGAAGGGAAGACCCGATTGAACACCTTAACCTCTTTGAGTCCACCATGGTATACCAGAGACACACCGACAAAGAACGGTGCATTCTCTTCCCCTCCACCCTTTCTGGCGGAGCTTTAAACTGGTATTGCCGTCTTCCACCTGAGACAGTAGACTCATTTGAAGAGTTGAGGAAGCTGTTTGTCTCTCAACACATCTTCCAGACCGATCGCTTGCATTCCGCAGATGACTTGTACACTATTCGCCAGAAGCCGGACGAGTCATTGCGAAAGTATGCTGGCCGCTTCAGCCATGAGCATTCTCGCTGCGCTGAGGCAGATGACAAGACCGCCCTTAAGGCCTTCACGGCAGGCTTACGTGACTGTTTCTTTAAGTACATGATCAATGCCAACACTTGGAAGACTTACTCTAAGGTGATGGCACAAGCTTACAACCATGCTTCCGCCGAGGCAAGGACATATCAAGGGAAACCCCCTACAGTCACCCCTTATCAGCAAGTAGGGAGTGGAGGCCAGATCCAACCGAACGAGAAGACCTCAACCTTCCAAACGGTAGTAGCACACCCCCCTGCCTCATTTAATGCTTCGCCAAGTCAGCAGACATATCAATCCCAGGGCAAAAGGAAAGATTTCCATCCTCACCAATCTCATTTTAATAAAAAGAATAAGGGGCACTATCGCGATAACTCAGGATATCGTCACAATAACGCCCGTCCCCAGGCAGTCAATACAGTAGGCCAATCACGTGTCAAGACATGCCATACCCCGAGGTATGAGACATACACACCTTTGAACGCTACATGCGCGGCCATCTACCCCAGTATAGCTCACCTGATACCAAAGCCAAAGCCAAGACAGCCAGATTACAAGTCCACGAAGAACACGGGCATGTTTTGTTGCTACCACAAGTATAATGGCCATGATGGCGAGAAGTGCATCATCCTCCATGATCATATTGAAGCTTTGGCACGTGAAGGAAAAATTGATCAGTTCCTCCTTCACCCTCCAAGGGATAACCGTAACCAACGCCAGGTGAATGTGATATATTCCATAAGCGGCGGCACACCCATGTCTGAATCTTCCAATAGGGCCATGAAAAACAGTGAACGAACTTTGAGACCTGGCCATCAAGTGTTTCACGTGGAAGACATCAGGGGAGGCAAGTATCAAAAGCCTAACTGGGATCCAATATGTTTCTACCCTGAGGAAGAAAGAGGTATCATCTACCCTCACAACGACCCGCTGATCGTGGAGGCTCACATAGCAAATTTTGATGTGAAACGAATCCTGATAGACACAGGTGCTTCAGTCAATATCATGTTTGCTGAAACTTTCAAGGCACTTAATGTAGTTGAACACTTGCTCGATCGCTCGATTTATCCTCTGATAAGCTTCTCTGGCGATATCGTACAACCTTTAGGGAGTATACACTTACCCCTCACCATTGGTACAAGCCCCTACACAGCTACTATTACCACTAACTTCTTAGTGGTCAATTGTCCGACGACATACAATGTCATCTTTGGGCGCACAGGCATCAATGATCTCAAGGCCATGGTATCCACACATATGTTGTTGATGAAGTTTCCAACCCATTTCGGCAATGGATACATCAGGGGAGATCAACTTAGTGCTCGATCATGTTACAACACTTCAGTTAAGCAACAACACCTGCTTGTCCCCAAGGAGACACTTTCTATACATAACCAGGTAGTAAAAACCAGTCCAGATGAAGCCAACTCGGATCTTCATGATGGCAACAGTCAACCCGACGACCCTCGAGATGACTCCTTCACCCAGCAAGCACAACCCGTTAAAGAGTTAGAGAATGTCTCTATCTCCAAAGACCATCCAGATTGCATGGTGAAGATTGGCACCACTTTGTCACCACCCCTTCGGTTGTCGCTGATCTCCTTTTTGCAAGAGAACATCGAGGTCTTCGCTTGGTCATATAAAGATATGCCGGGCATCTCTCCCGATATCATCTGTCACCGCTTGAGTATTGATCCCAAGACCAAACCAGTAAGATAGAAGCGAAGATCTTATGATGTTGAACGATACGAGGCGATGAAAGTAGAAGTTGAAAAACTCAAGGACATAGGCTTCATCCGTGAAGTCAATTACCCAACATGGGTAGCAAATGTTGTCCTTGTTAAGAAAAATCCGACCAAGGAAAGTCTCCTGCTTCAAAAGGTCTTTCGGAGAATGTGTGTCGACTACACCGACCTAAACAAAGGATGCCCGAAGGATAGTTTCCCCCTTCCTCTCATTGATAGACTTATAGACTCTACGACAAGGTGTGAGCTCTTGAGCTTCATGGACGCTTATTCAGGATACAACCAAATCCTCATGAACCCCTCAGACCAAGAACACACAGCCTTCACTACTGACAGGGGACTATATTGCTATAAAGTCATGCCTTTCGGCCTAAAGAATGCAGGAGCAACTTATCAGAGACTGGTCAATTCAATATTCGCCGAACAGATTGGGAAGAGCATGGAAGTTTACGTTGATGATATGCTAGTCAAGAGCAAACATGCTAACCAACACATCACCAACCTATCTGAAACTTTCACCATTCTAAAGAGGTATCAAATGAGGTTAAACCCCAACAAATGTGCCTTCGGCGTGGGCTCTGGCAAATTCTTAGGCTTCATGATTAGCCAACGAGGCATTGAAGCTAACCCCGAAAAGATCAAAGCAATCATTGACATGAAAGAGCCAGTAACTTCAAAAGACATCCAAAGCCTTACTGGCAAGGTGGCAGCCTTAACCAGAATCATCTCTAAGGCCACAGACAGATGTGCTCATTTCTTCAAAGCACTCAAGGGAAATAAGAAGTACATTACATGGACGGAGGAATGTGCTAAGGCATTCAGGAACCTCAAAGAGTACATGAGTAAAGCCCATCTGCTCTCCAAACCAGAAGTTGGTGACACTCTCATTATCTATCTATCGGTTTCGGCTTCAGCACTCAGTTCTGTCTTATTCGAAAGGACAGTGGTGTCGAACGGCCTGTCTACTACGCTAGCAAGGCTCTACAAGATGCGGAGACACGATACTCCAACATTGAGAAATTAGCTCTAGCATTGGTCATGTCTGCTTGAAAACTTCGCCCTTATTTCCAAGCACACTCCATCATCGTGCTTACCAATCACCCTCTTCGACAGATACTCCAGAGTCCTAACACGTCTGGGCGAATGATCAAATGGGCGATAACATTGGGTGAGTTTGACATCTCCTACCAACCAAAACCCACCGAAAAGGGTCAAGCACTAGCAGATTTCATCGCCGACTTCACATATCCTGTTGACATTGCTTCTACACCTGAAGCAGTAGCTTCATTACCATCGGAAACTCAGAAGATAGAATCAACAACCCCAGCATGGAGTCTGTATGTTGATGGCTCATCCAACCAACAGGGATGTGGAGCAGGATTAGTCCTCACTACCCCCGACAAAGTGGCGATAGAATACGCTATTCGTTTCAAATTCAAGGCATCGAACAATGAGGCCGAATACGAAGCCCTTCTAGCAGGCTTACGTTTGGCTAAGCACCTTAGGGTTAAACAAATTGATATCTTCAGTGACTCCCAATTAGTGGTTAACCAAGTCACGAACAACTTTGATGCTAATGATAGCTCCATGGCAGCATATCTTGTGCAAACACGACTTTTGCTCAAGCACTTCCACTACTAGATCACCCAAGTTCCTCGAGCGGCAAACAGTCATGCAGATGCTTTGGCTCGCCTCGCCTCGGCAGTGGAAGACAAGATTGGGAGAAAAATTCATGTCGAATTGTTGGTAGCACCAAGCACCATGGTCGAGGAAGTGTGAAATTTACAACAAGGAGATATTTGGATCACCCCAATTTATAAATTCCTTGCTCATGGCACCCTCCCAAATGACAAAGCCCAAGCTAAGCAGATTCGATACAAGTCTGCCCGCTACCTGATCATTAATGACCAACTCTACAAGCGCGGTTTTACCATGCCATACCTAAGATGCCTTACACCTGCGGAGGTGGAAATTGTCCTTCGGGGAATACATGAAGGAGTCTACGGAGATCATGCTGGGTCTCGATCCCTAGCACACAAGACTTTTCGCCAAGGATACTATTGGCCAACACTCTACCAAGATGCCATCAGAATATCTCGTTCATGTGATAAGTGTCAACGCTACGCAACTATCATTCACTCCCCTCCCGAGCCACTCACTCCTATGATCAGCCCTTGGCCTTTCGCCCAATGGGGACTTGATTTGATCGGCCCAATGCCTGCAGGGAAGGGCAAGGTCCGTTATGCAATCGTTGCAGTTGACTACTTCACAAAGTGGGCTGAAGTAGAACCCTTGGCAACCATTACTGAGGCAAAAATAGAAGACTTCGTATGGAAGAACATCCTCTGTAGATTCAGCATTCCCAATGCGATAGTCACGGACAATGGGCGGCAGTTCGACAACAAGAAGTTCAAGATGTTCTGCTCTAAGTTCAACATCAATTTATGTTTTGCCTCTCCAGCCCATCCCCAGTCTAATGGACAAGTCGAGGCCGTTAACAAAATAATCAAGCGCACTCTGAAAACTAGCTTGGACAAAGCTATAGGTTGTTGGCCAGAATTCGTACCCCAAGTTCTTTGGTCATACCGCACTTCATATCGGACTTCCACAGGAGAAACTCCATTCTCACTTGCTTTTGGTACAGAAGCAGTTGTCCCGGTTGAGCTTGAGCAAGCAACATACCGAATCCAGAACTACATGCAGAGTGAGAACGACAAACAACTCACCCTCAACCTAGATCTAGTCGAGGAATACAGAAATCAGGCTCACCTGAGGAATGTCGCCTACAAGCAGCGCATCTCCAACTACTACGACTCAAGGGTCAAACCTCGCTCTTTCAAAGTGGGAGACTGGGTACTGAAGAAAATATTACTCTGTGATAGAGTCCCGAGTGAAGGAACATCAGTCCTAACTGGGATGGACCGTTCGAGGTCGTCGGCATCAGCCGCCCTGGCTCATACAAGCTCAAAAGCTCCGACGACAAGACCTTTGGCCATCCATGGAATGCTAACCACTTGAAGTACTATTACAAATAGACTCACATTGTACAAGTGTTAAGCTACAGCCGTTCGGCATCCTATGCAACCAAGACCATTTGGTATGAATTCAATAAAGAGGTGATTTAGCCAACTCGGTCCTAAACTCTTTTACATTCTGAGCAATGAAACACTCAAGTGTTGAAGCTTCAACGCAAATGTTTCCAATACAAAATAAAATCAATTTATGGTGCCAACAAAAGCTTCATCAATGGAGGACAAATATCAATCTCAAAAGCTTCGCACTATCTTCATCAAGATAGTGTGAAGCAAAATCAATTTATGGTGCCAACAAAAGCTTCATCAATGGAGGACAAATGTCAATCTCAAAAGCTTCGCACTATCTTCATCAAGATAGTGTGAAGCAAAATCAATTTATGGTGCCAACAAAAGCTTCATCAATGAAGGACAAATATCAATCTCAAAAGCTTCGCACTATCTTCATCAAGATAATGTGAAGCAAAATCAATTTATGGTACCAACAAAACCTTCACCTATCAAGCTTCAACCCCAAAGCTTCACCTATAAAGCTTTAACACCACAAGCTTCACCTATAAAGCTTCAACCCTTCAACACCAAAGCTTCACCTATAAAGCTTCAACCCCAAAGCTTCACCTATAAAGCTTTAACACCAAAGCTTCACCTATAAAGCTTCCACACCAAAGCTTCACCTATCAAACTTCAACCCCAAAGCTTCACCTACAATACAAAATTTCAACACCAAAACATATAAAAGCTTCACACACTATTCATCAAGATAGTGCGAAGTTAATTCAAGTTTTGTGTCCTAACAATAGCTTCAACTAGTCACGCTATATACCCAAGCAAAAATCTATAGTCAATAAACCTTACCTATTAAACTATTTTCCAAACACAAAACCTTGTGGCAAATAAACAAATTTTGTTCACAAAACCAAGATTCTCTTGAACTTGTACAACAACACATGAGTAAACACAAACATTTTTTGTTTTACATCCGCAATATCCCTATCATAAACAGACAGGCAATTATATAAAATCCAACCCAAGCAGCCTTTTTCTCCCTCTCCCTCTTCCGCCTCTTTCCATCTATCAAATTTCTGCAACTCCTGCTCTTCCTCAGTGGAGCTGAATTTTGGACATCTTATAGTTCTTGAGCAGATGAACAACTTTCACGAAGGAAATGTTTCTATTTGAGCAATGGAAGTTAGAGTGTTGAAGCTCCAAACATGACGGTCAGATTTCTGCAAGCTTCAAAGCTGCTGCGGTGTTTCGAAGATCTGGAAATATTCAACCGTTAGTTTGTTCTGAAGTTTTGATATGTTATGGAAGAGATGATGAGGAACAACTTCGATGAAGAAAGTATGTTGATCTGAGCAAGAGAAAATGAAGTTTCGAAGCTCACAATAAGTCTGACGGGTTAACAGAAAAATGATGAACAGTCACTCATCATACCTGAATATCTGGAGTTGTACTACTCCGATGGATCTCAAATTTGGATATGTTGTAGTTCAAAAGTTAAGGAACAATTCTCATGAAGAAAACCTTACAATTTGAGCTACAGAGAATGGTGTTATATTGAAGAGCTACCGCTCCCTCTACGTTAACTCCCTCCTTCACTTCCTTGGCTCCAACACCCACATTTCCTTCGACATGGCTTTGGAATAATTCAGATTTTTAGTGGAAATGAAAACCTTGAGCAGTTTTGGGCTACACAAAAATTTTGGGCCCTCGCAAAGCTAAAACCAGCTTGAAATATTTTTGGATAAGGCATATATGAAGGTGTGACATCAAAACAAGGCTTCGTTACTTTGACAAATTAGTAGCAAGCAAGACACCTCATTCGGCAACTCTCCTTGCCTGAAGACTTGGGGGACTCCCACCATATGCTACTGCACCTTGATACTCGGAAGTCTCACGATCACTCAGTGACTTGGATTTTTCAAGTCTCCAAACGAGAAGTTTTCCTCACTCGGGAAATTAAGGGAACATTACCTCAAACTACATGCTTCACTCACAAAGCTTCAACAATACAAGTTTCAACAAAAGAAAAAATTCAGAGAACTTTCTGAAGAAGGCTTTGGTGTATTTAACACAATACGTTGAAATGAAGCAAAGCTTATTTATTAATATTTCCGATAAGCTACAAATATGTACATATACATGAGTCAAAATAAACAAACAAGAGGGAGCCTTCACAAAGGTTGCTTAGGGGAAGTCTCAGCAGTTGGTAGAGCCCCATAAAGAGAAAGCACCGAAGGGTGGTTATCCGGAGCCTCAGTAATGGACAGAACCCCAGAAGGATGAGGCATTGGAGGTTGATCATTTGGAGCTTCATTATGCGGTACAGCCCCAGAAGACGAATGCAATAAATGCCTTTGGAACAAACCCACAAACCTTTGATGATCAAGTAAAGCCTGACCATCAGATTCCTGCATTTAGTCAAGTTTCCTCTTCATGTTTGTAGCATAGTCATGCGCGAGCCTGTGCAACTGATTATTCTCATGCTTGAGCCCTCTAATCTCCTGTTTGAGACTTATCACTTCAGCCGCCAATGATTCAACTTGGCGGGTTCTAGCAAATAGGCTTTGGGTCATATTAGACACAAAACCTGCACACTGAACATTCAGAGCCAGAGAATCCTTAACAGCCAACTCATCAGACCGTTTGGAAAGTAGTCTGTTATCTTTGGGAGTGAGAAGATTCCTGGCCACCACCGCAGCGCTCATATCATTCTTCATCACGGAATCCCCAACGGTAAAAGGACCAGTAGGGGATAAGAAGGATGGGCGCCATATGTTGTCTGGATAAGGCGTGGCTGCCTCTTCAACAAGGTTCAAATCAAAACGACGGTCGGAAGGGCCAGCCATTTTCAAAGGTGTTGAAGAGAGAAGAGGTTGGACAAATCAAGATCTTAGAAGTGCAAGAAGTGAGCTTCTACTGGTGGAGATTCAAGTATGCTTTGGAACTTAATGTCAACCTCTATAAAAATCTGCACTCGACGGAGCTTCAGAAATTGAAGAGGCGTCTGCCTAGAAATCGAAGAGGCGTTTGCTTTCTCAAAAACTGGGCTGCTCAGAGACCACGAGGGCCGATCTCAGAAATCGAAGAGGCACCAGCTTTTTTCAGCCTTGTCAGCATCACATGCACACTCAGCTTTGCTGAAATTACGGGCATTCTGTTGAAGATTTTTAGTGAAGTAGAAAGCACGTGAATCTTACTGTTCAATCATCCACTATCTACACGCAACATCAACTCCTCGGGTACCACATATAACTTTGCCAAAGATCTCTGACAAAGTTTAGGCACGAGAATTTCGAAGTTCCAGCTACCATACTATTACCCATAAGGGTAAAGGAACAGCACCACTGCTTGACAATTGGAAAGTCCCTATGTGTGTCGACCTTCGTGTTCCGTGGCAAGACAGACTGGCAAGAACGTCCAACCTTTACTCACATTCGAGAAAAGACTCCCAACATAATTACTTTCTCAAAAACCGAAACGGCGCCGCTCTCCGAATCTCGAGAGCCAGACTCCCAACAGGATTACTTTTTTAAAAACCGAAGAGGCACAGCTCTTAGAACTTCGAGAGCCAGATTTCCTTAGATAAAGCTTGTCTGTATTCTTCACACGCAACATCAGCTTTCCAGATACCACATACCACTTTTTCAAAGTGCTCTGACAAAGTTAAAACACGTGAAGCTGGCAGCTCCCACTACATTGCTGTGACCAAGAAGGGTAAAGGAATAGCATTACTACTTGCTATTGGGAAATCCCTATATATGTCGACCTCCCTCCTCTACGGACAGGCAAACCTGCAAAAATGCTCAACCATTTCTCGCATTCGAGAAGGCACCCTCAACATAACCTCTCGAAATATTCAGCTTTATTTCCCCCCAATGATACCTCAGCAAATAAGCCACACCAAGAACAAGAGTATCTCATATCATCAGGGTCGAAAGCAAGAGTATCCCATGTCATGTTTTCTCCCTGTCATTGTCTTTGTCCTTGTCCACACCTGCAGGACAAGGAGAAAGAGAGCAGTCAATCGGAACCTGAAATCAAACCTCCAATCTGGAACTGACTGCATGGGACCTTTGCCTGGTTGCTTACTTAGCATTGCTCTCGAGTACTCATCCTCAACTGCTGTCAAGGTCATGAATTCCTCCGGCAAATACCCCATGACAGTTGATCAAATATTGGCTCTTTACACTGAAGCTGCCAAGCATGGATGAGTTGCTGTGAATGAATGTTCTGAAGGACCATTTAAATGCAAATGGTACACACCACTTCTGCCAGGCAAAAGATTGAAGCAGAAGGTTCAACGATGAGCTGAAACAGATCGCTACAACACGAGAAACTTCAACAACCTTTCACTAGCACCGCCGCCGAAGAGCAAAACCTCGCCATACCACATTCACTACTTTTTCAACAGCAAGAGTATCCCATATCATCAGGGTCGATCATACTCTAGATTTGATGGACTTGTTTTGACCCTTAAATTCTTGAGTCAACTCACTAAGGCGTCGTGAACTGCACCTGTTGATTCATCACCCTTGAATCAAATCCTTAAAGATCAAGTCACCAACGGCATTTGAAGATATCACAAGCCCGATTCAATATCAAGTGTCCACCACCTTGAATCAAATCCAGTTCAAGATTAAGTCTGTGGAAAGTCCTTTGGAGGAAACTAGAAAACCCTCCAGCACAGTTCAAGAATAAGCCTGTGGAAAGTTACTTCTTCAAAAGCAAAAGTATCTCATATCATCTATTCTCCATTTGCTTCTTCTTATCCTGGCAGCTGAATGAGAGACAAGGAGAATGAGAACAATCAACCGGAAGCCGAAGTCGAACCTCCGATCCTGGGTTGCTTGCTTGGAAGTCTGACTGCTTACCTTGTCTGTTACCTCCATCGGCAAATCTCCTAGCTTGGCGACTTGGGGGACTCCTACTATAGGGTTTGTATCGCACTTGACCAAGCCCGAAACTACAAGTAAACTTCAAGTGAAATTGATACATTACCTTGTGCATCTTCATCGGTTAAAGATACCACCCATGGATGGAGGAAAAGTACTTCCAGAGAAGATGCTACATCTATATATGAGACAGATAAGGCAAGTGAAAATGATACCACACTTCGGTACTTAGAAGTTTCGTGATTACTCAATAGCTTGGATCTTGCAAGTCTCCAACCGAAGAGCTTCCCTCACTCGGGAACTTAGGGGAGCACTGTTTGTACCATACTTGACCAATCACAAAACTACTGAGCACCAGTCAACGTTATACCGTCAAGGACCCAGAAGCAAGGTTCTAAAAGACGCTAGGCGCTAGTCGGGCGGCGGGCTGGGGCCTAGCGCCTAGGCGCCTAGGCGGGGTCTAGGCGGGCGCCTAGGCGGACTAGGCGGATTTAAGTACATCCATTATATTTCGTGTAAATAAGTGTCTGTTTATACTTAATATATATATAATTTCATCATAAACTACAAAATAGAATAACATATGTATTATAAAGTATTGGAACATAATGAAAACATGGGGAACAAGCATATAGTGTGTGCCCATTTAAGTATTCAACAAGTCTCTTACAATTTATTGAAAAAAATTACATGCAAATTGAAAGTTATCTATTTTCTATCAAAATGAGTCGCAACCTAAGCAGGTGCCTAGGCGGCCTAGGCGGGCGCCTCAACTGGTCTAGGCGCCCTTTATTAATTTTCAAACGCCTAGGCATTAATCGGGGCGGTGACCAGCCGCCTAGCGCCTAGGCGGGGCCTAGGCGGCGCTAGGCGGGGATTTTTAGAACAGTGCCCAGAAGAGTTTCCCTCCAACCAGGAGGCCAATCACAGCGTGACACGTGTCGACATCAGAAGCCAATCACAACACGACACGTGTCAATGTCAGAATGAAACTAGAAACTCTCTTCTATAAATAGAGATCATGCTCCCACAATAATCTCTAATGTCATTTTGTACTAAACTATTCACTAGAACTCACAAAATGAGAGCTTGAACCTATGTATTTGTGTAAACCCTTCACAATTAATGAGAACTCCTCTACTCCGTGGACGTAGCCAATTTGGGTGAACCACGTATATCTTGTGTTTGCTTCTCTGTCTCTATTCATTTACATACTTATCCTCACTAGTGACCGAAGCAACCAAGCGAAGGTCACAAAACCTGACACTTTCTGTTGTACCAAAATCCTCACTGATTTTGTGCATCAACAAATATCATATCGGTAACGTGGTTTACCAATCTACTCATGTCATAATAGATTAATTTATTTATTAATATTGTATATAGAGCATAAAATATCAATCATGTCATTTCATCCACTCATATTATAATATGTAAATTAGTAACATCTTGTATTGATGTGATCACAACACTTAAAAATTTCTCATGAAATATGTGAATTCCATGTCCTACACTGTAATATTCTAGCCATACCCGTAACTTTTTAACCTCGCTCTGCTATCAATTCCTAGTAGAAAACAAAGTTTCTAGTTGGTTGCAGCATCTAATATATATGTACACACACAGGCGTGCGCGCGCGCGCTCACACACACACACACATTCATCATTTGCATTAGCATAGGCATATAACAGAGCTCTCAAACACTAAAACCTTTAAAAGATGATTCAGCTAGCTTGTACGTGCAAAACCCCAGCTCTGTTTCTGATTACTAGCATTCGCTCATGTGTGTGCAAAAGACATTTTTTGAATCACAACGTATTACACGTGACTTACATGTTTTAAATGTATTTATATACGTGAATTGCTTCAATAATTTTTTTTTTATGACAAAAAGAAAGTCAAATATTTGAAGTAAATGAATAATATTAGACCATACTAGAAGAAACCCCTCATAAACCAATTAAAGCAGTTGAATCAATATTATAAAATCAATCTTTCAATTTCCATCTACATTTTATTGAATTACCTTAAGAATAGAGAAAGTAATATTTAATAAACATTGAATCACATTATTGATAGTCTATTGTGAGGCTAAGCCTACCCCCTCTCCCTTAGTGTAGATAACATCGTTTGTTAAAAAAAACGATCATTTGACAACTAATTGAGTCATATTATTATGTGCGTTCGAAAATCCTTTTTTATAACTGGCACTACGCGCCTCTTAAGTGTTTAAAAATAGAGAAAATAATATTTAATAAACAACTGATTAAATCACATTATTGTGCGCGCACAAAAGCTTTTTTTTATCACCGGCGGTACGCGTCTCTTAAGATGTTTTGAATGTGTTTAAAAATAGAGAAAATAATATTTAATAAACAACTGATTGAATCACATTATTACTAATCCATTGTGAGGCTAAGCCCACCCCCTTCCCTTAGTGTAGATAATATCGTTTGTTCAAAAAAATAAAAATAAAAAACAATCATTTGACAACTAATTGAATCACACTATTATGTGCATGCGAAAACTTTTTTTTATAATGGGTACCACGCGTCTCTTAAGATGTTTTCAAAGTGTTTAAAAATAGAGAAAATAATATTTAATAAACAACTGATTGAATCACATTATTGTTAGCCAAATGTGAGGCTAAGCACCCTATTGTAAATAATAACGTTTGTTAAAAAAAAATCATTTGACAATTAATTGAATCACATTATTATGCACGTGTGAAAGACATTTTTTATAACCGGCACTACACGTCTCTTAAGATGTTTTAAACGTATTTAAAAATAGAGAAAATAATATTTAATAGACAACTAATTGAATCACATTATTACTAGCCTATTGTGAGATACTAATTATTAAAAAAAATGTACAAAAAGAATTAATCATTAAAAAACACTGTTTATAAAACGAAAATACCCAGACATTATTTTGAACTGCTTTTGAATTTTTTTTTTTGAGAACATTTTTATCCAAAAAAATTTAGTGAAACTGTGACCCAAAAAAATGGGTCAGCTGGCTTTATATATAGAGATTATGCCGACTAATTAGTGTTTGCGTGGTTCTAAGATATTGGTCAAATTCTTTCAATTATATTTCAATTATATTATTAAATTAGTGTTTGCGTGGTTTTAAGATATTGGTCAAATTCTTTCAATTATATTATTAAATTAGTGTTTGCGTGGTTCTAAGATATTGGTCAAATTCTTTAAATTATATATATATTTTTAATAATTATTCAGACTTTTCACTAAAACCCCTGACTGTCACATCATATAATGAGTTTCCACTTAAACACTTAGACTATCGCATCATATAACTAGTGAATTCATGGGGTTTTAACTAGTGAATTATTAGTAAGTATATTGTTGATAGATCAATAATTAATTTTGTGAATTTTTTTGTTATATGTTAGAATTAAAGGAACTTTAATGAAAAGGGTTTGAACTAAGTTTAGTTTAATAAAAAAACCATCATATACTATTATTTAATCAAAATGGCTTCATATTTAATCATAAGCACAAAATTAATTTACATTAAACCCACAAACATTTAACACACATGGGCTGAACTAAAAGCCCAAAACGAAATGATTTTTTTTTCCACCTTTGCCCCTAACATCAATGCTATTCTGTCAACCAATTCTGTTAGAAATAAACTTTTTCTTATTTACAAGTATGCCATTATGTCAGCCAGTTCTTTCTCTCATTTTTTCTTGTGGCCGTTCGTTCCCCCTTCAGGTTTTGGATTTTATTTGTTTTTCTTCTTGTCGTCCACCTTCCTCCTGAAAGGGAGGTAAAACTCATCGTGGCTAATGGAGAGTGGCCACCTCCTCAAACCATTTTGCACGTTTAAAGAAAATGGGAGCAATTGCTTCCCCAACTTTATTATTATATACATTTTAATATTATTTTATTAATTGATCACTTATTTGTAATTAGGTGGTTCAGATTCTTTTGTTGATCAATTTTCACCCTTAATTTTGCTTACCACTTAGAACCCACTTTCCTAGAATGCAGGAGCAACTTCTATTGGAAATTATCCCAGTTTCATTTTCAGTTTTTGAAACTTTGTAGATTTGCCAGTCGGGTCTCAACTCTTGACGGATAAAACAATGGTCTTGTAGATTTGCCCATAAAGCTTCGGTATTTTCACCGCCTCGGGTGTTTTCAACACCACCACCTTCTCCTTATTATCTGCCTTTACAGGAAGTGTTGCTCGTGGCTTTGTTCTGTCCCAGCAACAACCTAAAAACAAATCAACAAAAAATGCATTGATATCGTACTAACAATTTGATACTTTACATCTTCAAGACAAAAAAAAGATCAAATAGCTACAATATTTCCCCAAGTAAACAAAATTATCAATTATAAACATTGAACACTAACTTTTTCTCGAATTGGATAGGGGTACCGTTACTATTTCTTAAATAGAACACTACTACTAATATTTCTTAAACTGAACACTGGTTCTATCACTATTTCTTAAACTAAACACTCACTATTTCTTAAACTGAACACTGGTACTATCACTATTCTTAAACTGAACATTAACTATTTCGTAAACTGAGCACTGGTATTATCACTATTTCTTAAACTGAATACTCACTATTTTGTATACTGAACACGGGTATTATCATTATTTCTTAAACTTAATACTAATATTATTACTATTTCTTAAACTGAATACTGATTATTTTTTAAACTAAACACTGACTATTTTTAGAATTAAACACATGTACTGTCACTATTTCTTAAACTAAACACTGATTATTTCTAGAACTGAAAAATGACTATTTATTAAATTGAAAACTTGTTCTATCATTATTTTTTAAACTAAATACTAACCATTTTTTGAATTAAACAAGGGTACCATACTATTTCTTAAATTGAGCACTGATGCTATCACTAATTTTTAAACTAAACACTATTTTTAGAATTGAACATGTGTATTATCACTATTTCTTAAACAGAACACTGCTATTATCACCATTTCTTAAACTTAACACTGACTATTTCTTAAACTGAATACTAGTACTATCACTATTTCTGAAACTGAATACTAATACTATCATTATTTCTGAAACTGAATACTAGTACTATCACTATTTCTTAAACTGAACACTGACTATTTCTAGAACTCAACACTGATACTTCACTATTTTTGCTGTAGTTTCAGAAATAGTGTGAGTTATTTTGATTCAATTTAAAAAATAGTGTAGGTTATTTTGGTTAAATTTCTTAAATAATGCACAATTTTGTTGTAGTTCCAGAAATAGTGTGAGTTATTTTGATTCAGTTTCATAAATAATGTGAATTATTTTGGTTTAGTTTCAAATATAGTGTGAGTTATTTTGGTTCAATTTCAGAAATAGTTTGTAATTTTGCAGTAGTTCTAGAAATAGTATGAGTTTTGGTTTAATTTCATAAATAGTGGGTTATTTTGTTGTAGTTCCAGAAATAGTGTTTATGTTGTTCACTTCCAAAAATAATGTGGGTAATTTTGCTATAATTCTAGATATATTATGAGTTGGTTTAGTCTCAAGAATAATGTTCGTTAATTTACTGTAGTTTTAGAAATAGTGTTCATTTTGTTCATTTTCATAAATAGTGCGAGTTTATTTCGTTCAGTTTCAGAAATAATGTAGGTTATTTTGTTGTAGTTTAAAAATAATGTTTATTTTGTTTCCTTCCAGAAATAGTGTGTTATTTTGGTTTAGTTTTCAAAAATAGTATGTGTCATCTTGCTGTAATTTCAAAAATAGTGCAGGTTATTTCAGCTCAGTTTTAAAAATAATGTTTGTTATTTTGCTGAAGTTTCAAAAACATTATTTATTTTGTTCATTTTCAGGAATAGTGTGGGTTATTTTGCTGTAGTTCTAGAAATAATATGAGTTATTTTGGAACTGTTTCATAAATAATGTGGGTTATTCATCCACAAGTAACCAGAAGATAAATAACTTTTGTAACTTATCACTGTGACCATAAGGCAAATAGATTTGTGATCGAAATTCCTCCTGGTCCACGACCAAAGTCTGAAGGGGTTGAATGCTTTGAACTAATTTCGACAAAAAAAAAATAAAGAATGCTTTGAACTGATAAGAATGAACATATTTATTAAAGTAGGATAAGGATCAAACTTTTTAAATTGTCCATTATATCAACCATTCATCCACAAGCTTACCATTTGAACTCCAAAATAATTTCACTTATCATGTAAACAATTGGATATCAATTACCTTTTAAATGCTTAGACAAACACCATCCCCCAATCCAAACCACAACAAAAGGGAAAAAGAAAGGTCTTAGTTACACAGTTCAAACACGGAAAGCTTTGTATGTGAGGCAATGCGAGTCGCCCAGGAAAAGGCTGATGCAACCTGCTCAGCTAAGCAATTTGCCAACAATCTTAAAAATGTAAAAGCATTTGACTATTTTGTTTGCTTGTTTGTTCAGAATCAAGATTAGAATTCATAAGAACAATGTAATGCTATTCCCAAATACAATTTCCTGTAATGAAATTTGAAAACCATTTACTCGTCCTCCGACTCAAGGATTGAAATTTGAAAACCACAAGCCCCAATCCACTCATTCCATCCAGAAAACATCAAATATAGTATTATAATTTAATCGAATTAAAACTCATTAGGGATGGATCAACATTCACAAAGATAGAATCCCACATCAACAAGGAAAAGAGGTCAAACCATATGGAAATTGGATGATTGTGATAAACTATTTAAGATGTATATGTACTAGAAAAGGAATTAAAAGAAATTTTAAGAGATAATTAGATAATAAAAACTCATCCCTCATATTAAAAAGGAGGTGCCAAATGAAGCACCTAACAAATTGAAAAGCAAAAGCATGAAGAAACAGCTCTGACCGTTTGTTCAAGCTCTTGACCTCCTCGTTTGTCATTTTCCCTCCAAGCCCAGCAGCTCCAGCTTCCGATTGCCGGAGTCTTCACCTTCATCATTAATTTGATTGGAGAAATTCAATAACAAAATAAAGAAACCGTGAATTGAAATCAGGAACGAAATCAGAAATATGCAAATCTTTCAAACAAGAAACCGAAACGAGAAGAAAGCGTACTATTTGACAGGAGAAACTGAGCTCCAGAGGCTCGATACTGAGCCGCTTGCCCGTGCTTATCGAATTCGATAATTCAATTGATTTGTGAACCGGTGGAATTCGAGTTGAAAATGAAAAAGAGAGAGAGAGAGAGAGAGAGAGAGAGAGAGAGAGAGAGAGAGAGAGAGAGAGAGAGAGAGAGATTGCAAAAATGGAGGAAGTGAAATTGAATTGAAAATAAAAGCAATTGTAGAGAAAAGATGGGGGATTGAGATATTAAACGGGGAAGGGCATGCTGTAAGAACATCTCCAACCCTTGGGCTAAAAGGCAAATTTTTTAGCCCGAAAAATTTGGCTTTTAGTCCAGAAACATCTTTTCTGCTCCAACTCTTCTGCCCTAAAATTTTAGCCCGGAATTATTAAAGAATGAACTTAGGCTAATGTTTTTCTTAAATCAATTTAAAAAAAAAATATGTAGATTATTGTAAATTAATTTTATGAACATTTTAATCTAAAAAAATTTAAATTCCGATAAACATTTTGCATTTAGCCCGGGGGGAAAGATGGGGGGTATTTGGCCCAGAAATAACATTTGGCATTTAGCCTAAAATTTTAACATGGTTTGGAGAGTGTTTGGGGGGTAATTTGGGGGGTAATTTGGCTTTTAGCCCAGGTTTGGAGATGGTCTAAGGGTAAAATTGAAAATTCATTGTTTGGGCCATTTTGATTGAACTGATTCAATGTTGGGCTTTGTCCTAACCATTAAATAAAGTTACTATATGATTTTTAGTTAACATTTAAAGTTTTCAAGCTCTGTTCATTAGTTTTCCTTAGAATTAATTATTTGCATATATGTGTAACAGTATAAGTATACATGATACGAACGAATAATTGATGAAGTTGATGGAGGATGCATTGGATGGAGGTTACAATAGGTGGCATATGACGTCTAGCGGAATGGAGGACCATCGAAATAGTAATTTTAAATTTATGTTTTGTATGACAATATTTAAATTTAAGGTTTTTATTTTTATTTTTATAAGTTATGTATTTAGACTTAATTATGTTTTAATTCATGTTTGGTTATTTAAATGATTGAATGGAATATAATATCAATTTATTTAAGGTATTAATTATTCAATGTATTAATCGAATGAAATATAATACCAATTTATTTAAGGTATTAATTGAATGGAATATAATATCAATTTATTTAAGGTAGTAATTATTTCTAGAATACATATTATAACTGAAAATTTGTTTTTAATTTGTTTATATTATGGAATATAATATCAATTTATTTAAGGTATTAATTATTTAATGTATTAATTGAATGGAATATAATATCAATTTATTTAACGTAGTAATTATTTTTGGAATACATATTATAACTGAAAATTTGTTTGTAATCTATGTTTACATAAACTTCATAATTACAATAGGTAAACTTCGTCGCTAAAATCTTTGCATGACAAAGCCGTCACTGTGCAAACCCTTACGCGACAAAGGTTTTGTCGCGCAAGTGGCGTTCAATTTTAGGTCAACGTATTTGGTGCATCTGAATCAAAGAAATAAATACCATATTTATTGCAGGTGTTTGCGTGACAAAGTCTTCGTCGTGCAAAGTCCCTAACCTTCCTGTAAATATGTGCTTCTGCTCTCCTTATTCTTCTTCGGAAACACTTTACAATTCTAACGATTATAATCAGTTTGTTCTTTGAGTGTTGGTATGATGGCTGACAATGATGCGCGTTCTTCAAAGACAACGGATGGTGAAAGTTCTGGAAAAGGTTTGCGTTGAAATTTTTGCATTTGTATAAAGTTTTTATTTCTCTTTAGTATTATGAAAATATTTTTTGTTGATAGACAACAAGAAAAAAGCTGCAGTACGAGTCCGACACACTTATGGTGGGAGCCGTTACCGAATCACTGTTGATGAAATAATAGGGGTTGTGAAGCCAGATAAGCACGCCAGCTTTTCGTCTGACGTATGAGCAATGATGCGTACCAAATGTGCTGCAGATTGGGAGTTTTGGAGAGTCATCCCAAAGGAGCTGAAGATGCACATGATTGATAAGTTAGTTATATGTGTTAATTTCATTAGTCAAATAATAATTATGTTTGTTAAATATAATATAATAGTGAGATTTTAATTTATTAATTTTTTGCATGACAGGCCAGTTGGGACATTGACAAAAGTGACCCAAATCTGATGAAGGCTATCGACAACGTGTTCAAGTCGAGATTTCGGGAGTGGAAGTTTGATAATAAACGCGTTGCAGTACAACATCAAGAACCATAAAACCAACGGTGGATGAGTAGAATAGGGTTTCTTATTTTAATTTTTTTGCTTATTTAATAATTACATATGAATTTTAAGTTTTTTTTGTATGAAATTTTTTGATTAAATATGTACTTAATGTTTATTATGAATGAAATTAATGCATTTGAATAAGTATGTATATTAATTAAATATGCACAAATGGTATTATTTATTAAATATGTATGCGATTTGAAAAAATTTGAAGAGTGAATGGAAAAATGTTGTCAATGTCCACAAAAAGAAAAAAAAACGCTATGAACTAATGGGTAAAATGAGCAACGAACAACATTTCGTCACGCAATGGATTTAAAAAACCCGGGAAAACGTGCAAAAAGTTGAAGGCCAAGCCAATGTCCTTAAAAAAAATGCACAGTTCGTCGCGCAATGGGTTTAAAAAACGGGGAAAACGGATCGGTTGGCGCCCAAAATTTGAAGCCTAAGGTTTTGCGCAACGATGGCTTGGTCGAGCAAAGTTCTTGACTTTAATGCACTTCACCAAATTGCAGGAAGGCAGAAGCTACAAAACAATTGTAGCAGCTGCCTTCGCCTGGTGCAATTTCCAACAGTTTGAGGTATAATTTTTCTTAACTAACTTATTTAATTTCCACTCATTTAAATTGTGTTGTATGTAGTTTATAGGTGTTGTGAGTTTATGTATTTGTATGCAATCATTTTTTGTATGGATGTACAAAAAATGGTTTGCAATATTCATAACAGCTTAGTTTCTCGTTTGAGAATTAGTTGGATTTCACGAATGGATGCGAAAGCATGACTGCAGTCCAATTAATTCTTGAATTGTCCCAAAATTTTGGACAGTTTAAGATTGCACATTTACATGTTGTAGTTTGCAGTTTACACATTAGAGTTTGAACGTGGGAAATGTGGTAGCATCTCTTAGCATTCTTCTGGTGCTTTGTAGTTTTTTGTATCTACGTAGTGCACTTGAAGAACTGCAGGGAGATGCTGCCAAATTTTCCCACGCTCGAACTCTAATGTGTTCGAAACGTAAATTACAGCACGTAACTGTGCATTCTCGAATGAGATAGGACCCATACTGGAGGTATAAGGTGACATGTCATAATTTTCAGTTGTTGTAATCCTTGTAATTTTTTTTTGTTTGCAGGTGAAATGGACAAACAGTGGATACATAATCCTAACAGATGTGCTGATGATTATTTAGATAGAATAAATCAGTTCATCGATTTTGCAATTGCAAACAACTGCGGTTCAACTCAAATTCGGTGTCCTTGTAGAAAGTGTAACAACTTAATGATTGAATATTTTGAAACTGTTCGATACCAGTTAGTGAGAAATGGGATAATGAAAACCTATACTATGCGGAATCATCATGGAGAACAAATAGAATATGCTTTATCCTCCCACATTACCCGAGCAGTGGATATAGTTGACTCTGTTGTGGAGCCAAATGATCAAATTGTGGACATCATCAATAATGCTTTTCCAACTGCTAGTTCGAATATGAATGCGGAAGTAGAAGATGACGCCCCTCCCACCATGGACAATGAAGCATTCGAAAGATATGAAAAACTATTAAGAAGTGCCAAACAAGAATTATACCCCGGTTGCGAAGGATTTTCGATGCTCACGGCCATTGTTGAGTTAATGCATGGAAAAACAAAGTTTCGTATGTCAAACCAATGTTTTGATTACTTTTTGGAGGTTTTCAAGAGGATGCTTCCAAAAGACAATTGCCTTCCTAAAGATCAGAAAAGTGCAAAGAAGATGCTGAGTGGTCTTGGATTAGGATATGAAAAAATTCATGCATGTAAAAATAATTGCATTTTGTTCTACAAAGAGAATAAAGCATTGGATAAATGCCCTATATGTAATGAGTTGTAGTTTAAAATGACATCTCATAATAGAAGAACGAAGATTCCACAAAAAGTTATGCATTATCTCCCATTAAAGCCCAAGTTGCAGCGATTGTATATGGCGACGCACACTGCAAACGACATGAGGTGGTATAAGGACAGACAAGTGGATGACGATGTTATGAGACATCCTGCAGATGGAGAAGCCTGGAAAGAGTTTGATCGGTTATGAGACATTTGCACGTGAGCCCCGAAACGTTAGATTAGGACTGCGACGGGACGGGTTTAATCCATTCGGGGTTCTAAACCAATACCACATCACTTGGCCAATCTTCGCAATTTCGTATAATTTGCCGCCTTGGAAGTGCATGAAATTTTTTTTTATGATGATGACGTTGTTAATAGCCGAAGATTCGGGGACGTGTATTTACAACTGTTGGTCGATGAACTAAAAGAATTATGGAAAAACGGTGTTCTCACGTACGATAAATCTACCGGGAAGATGTTCACTTTGAGAGCAGTTGTGATGTGGACTATAAACGATTTTCCTGCATACGCTATGATGTCTGGGTGGAGCATGCCCAGTTTGCAAAGAGGACACCACGTCTAGTTGGCACGCGTGAAAATTTTGTTACCTAGGGAATCGTAGGTGGTTGCCGTGGTCAGAACGAGACAACCTTCTTCAATGGCACAGAGCTTCGGCTAAGACCCAGAGAATGGTCCGGCGATGAAATTTTGGCTCAGGTGAATCGATTGGATTTTGCTCTGTTGGTCAAGTCCATAAATAGGACAAGACCAGACACACATCTAAATTGGACACACAAGACGAGGTTGTTCGAGCTCCTATACTGGTCCAAATTAAAATTGAGACATAACATCGATGTAATGCATGTTGAGAAAAATGTGTTTGATACATCGATCAGAACTATACTAGACATTGAGGAAAAAACAAAGGACACAATAAAAGCTCGGATCGATATGGAAAAAATGGGCATTATGCCAGGTTTATGGATGATGAGGGACGGAGACATAGCTAGAAATAAGCTCGCATTGTTTTCGATGAAACCATAAAAGAGGAAAAAGTTTTTGCAATTTTTATCTTCTGTAAAGTTTCTAGAAGGGTATGCTTCAAACATCGGTTGTTGCGCAAACGTGGATAGAGGCAAATTTTCCAGCCTCAAGAGTCATGATTGTCATATCATACTTCAACGTCTTCTCCTAGTGGGAATTCGACACCTCTTGTCTAAAGACGTGGCGAAGCCGATTATGTTGTTGGCGAGATATTTTTCTCAATTAATTGGAAAAACTTTGCGGAAGTCTGATGTTAAACAATTGTACGACGATATTATTGAAGTACTATGCAAGTTTGAACAAATATTTCCTTTAGCTTTCTTCACAAGCATGATCCATGTGATGATTCACTTGCGGGATGAGGCACTTCTAGCCAGACCCGTCAACTATCGATGGATGTAACCAATTGAAAGGTATATAATCGCCATAAATACTTTAGTTCATGATGTATGTACAATTAGACTAATTTTATACGATAATTTGTTTATTGATGCAAACTACTGGGTGAATTAAAAAAGAGTGTACGAAACAGGGTAAATCCCGAATGATCAATCGTGGGGTCATGGGTCGACTTTGAATCGTTTACAGTTTGTGCAATGTACCTACAAGACGTTTAGACTACGTTCAACAGACAGCAAAGCACTAATTACGTTGGTGTGAGAAGTGAAAAAAATTCTGTTTTTACCCAAATTGCACGACCATTACCAATCAAAAGGAAGGCGTTTGACAAAAAGAACATTAAGGTAGCAAATTGGTTTGTACTTAACAATTGTGATGAGACAATTACGTACCTAGATGAGCATGAAGAGTTGATGAAGCGGGAACATCCTTCACATTTATATGCCAAAAAGCATCGTGAATTGTTTCCTCGATGGTTTCGTGAAAATGTATGTTGTTCGTGTTTGGGTTTTTTGCATAATTGTAAATGTTAAACTAACACGACATCTTTTTCTCTTTTATTTAGGTGAAGAAATTGAAGGAGGCATTTATGAAGTTGATGCAAGGACGGGTTTAGAGGCACAAATGGCAGCCCTCACCAAGCTTCTCACACCACTCGTAAGCAAGATAGCCACGCAACCATGTACTTTATGTGCGAGCATCGCCCATGACATGGAAAATTATCCAGCAAATCCTAATCTAGAAGGCATGCAAGTGGTCAATGCATTTAGTGGGAGACCCCGAAATGATCCGTACTCCAATAATTATAACCCGGGATGGAGAGGACACCCGAATTTTTCTTGGAGAGATTAAAAAAATAGCATGGGATCATCCAATTCAATAAAGCAATATCAGCAACTTTATCAAGCTCCTCCAATTCAACAACAAGACCCCTGTATCAAGGACATGTTATCTCAACTCTTAAAGAAAACTGATCGGTATGAACAAGAAGTTGTATCACTTAGACAAAGTCAGACGGTGTTGGAAAAGGCTCAATCTAATTTTGAGACTCAGTTAGGACAAATAGCTACTACTTTGGACAAGTTGGAGCGAGCACAAGGGCAATTTCCAAGCCAAACTGAAACAAATCCTGGGAATCAAAAGCATGTTCAAGCTATCACCACTTTGAGGAATGGAAAGACGATTGGTAATAATGTGGAAAGTTAAAAAATTAATAAGGAAGAAGATGAAGGGGTCAGTGCACATATAGGGCAACAGCTTGACAAGAAGTCTGGAAGTTCTATAAAGTCTAAGAGAAATGACACAACCTTTGACAAAGCAAACAAATCTGATCGTCTGATTCATTTTTCTTCTATTGCAGAAAGTCATGGCTCTCTACCTTTTCCACAGCGTGCAAGACAAGCTAAAAAAGAGAAGTACATGGGAGACATTTTAGAGCAATTCAGAAATGTGCAAATTAATATTCCTCTTCTTAATGCTATAAAACAAATTCCATCATATGCGAAGTTTTTGAAGGAACTCTGTACTAACAAGAGAAGGTATGAAGAACATGAGGAGGTGAAGTTATCAGACACGGTTAGTGTGGTTCTTTAAAGAAAATTGCCACCAAAACTTCAAGATCCTGGTAGCTTTACAGTCCCATGTGTCATTGGAGAAAGAAAATTCAAAAAAGCTTTGCTTGACTTGGGAGCAAGTGTGAATTTGATGCCTTATTCTGTTTATGAACACCTCAAATTAGGCGAACTAAAGCATATATCCATTTCTCTACAGTTCGCTGATCGTTCCGTAAAATATCCAAGAGGGATTGTTGAAGATGTACTTGTGTGTGTTGATCAATTTATTCTTCCTGTTGATTTCATCATTTTGGACATGGAAGAAGCTGAAATTCCTGGTCGTGACTTGCCTCTCATCCTTGGCAGACCTTTCATGGCTACTGCAGGTACGAGGATTGATGTTAAATCAGGATTATTAACTATGACTGTACAAGATATTACTGTAGAATTTCAGGTCTTAGAAGCATTGAAGAAGCCTATGGATCTTTATGATTGCTTTCATGTTGAGGTTGTGGATCCAATTATAAAAAAAAACATTCATTGAATCAAGCATCTCATATCCTTTAGAAGTTTGTATCTCTCAACATGGACTGATTTTTGAAAATGCTACTGTTATTGAAGCAGAACGAGATCTCAATACCGTAGCGTCCTACTCTCATAGAGGCCGGCCTAAATTTGAAGCTTTGCCACTCTCACAAGCCAAAATTGTACCATCCATTATACAACCTCCAAAGCTTGAATTGAAGCCTCTTCCAGAGACTTTAAAGTATGCATATTTAGGTGATTCAGAGACTCTTCCTGTGATTATAACTTCTGACCTTAACCAAACAGAAGAAGAAAAGTTGATGCAAGTGTTGAGGGAGCATAAAACTGCATTGGGATGTAATATTGCAGACATCAAAGGAATTAGTCCTTCAGTTTGCATGCATCAGATATATCTTGAGGACAAGTCAAAGCCTTCTAGAACGGCTCAGAGACGTCTTAATCCACATATGCAAGAAGTGGTTCGTGCAGAAGTTCTTAAATTACTGAATGTCAGCATTATTTATCCTATATCTGACAGCAAATGGGTGAGTCCACTGCAGGTTGTACCAAAAAGATCTGGTATTACAGTTGCCAAGAATGAAAATAATGAGCTTATATCCCAGAGGACAGTCACAGGTTGGAGAATGTGTACGGATTACCGAAAGATCAATAATTCAACTAGAAAATATTAATTTCCGCTCCCTTTCATTGATCTCATGTTTGAGAGACTTGCAGGCGATAGTTACTATTGCTTTCTTGATGGCTATTCCAGATATAATCAAATTCCTATAGCTCCGGAAGATCAAGAAAAGACTACTTTCACATGTCTGTTTGGAACTTTTGCATATCGATGGATGCCGTTTGGGTTATGTAATGCTCCAGCAACATTCCAAAGATGCATGATGAGCATCTTCTCAGATATGGTGGAAAGGTGTATCGAAGTGTTTATGGACGATTTTTCCGGGTTTGGGTCATCTTTTGATCAATGTCTTCATCATCTTTCATTGGTGCTTTAACGGTGCCAAGAAACCAACTTGGTTTTAAATTGGGAAAAATGTCAGTTTATGGTGAAAAGTGATATTGTTCTTGGTTATGTAATTTCAGCTGAAGGAATTGAAGTTGATAAAGCTAAGGTGGAGCTGATTTCGAAGCTTCCTCCTCCCACTTCTGTAAAAGAAGTTCGATCCTTTCTCGGGCATGCAGGTTTTTATCGACGATTCATTAAAGATTTCTCAAAAATCACCAAGCCACTTTGTGATCTTCTAGCTAAAGATTTTGTGTTTAATTTAAGTGGTGAGTGCTTACAAGCTTTTGAGACCCTAAAGAAATAATTAACACAGGCCCCGATCATAAAAGCTCTAGAGTGGTCTTTTCCTTTTGAAATAATATGTAACGCTTCTGATTATGCAGTGGGTGTTGTGTTAGGGCAGCGAGTTAACAAACTCCTTCATGTTATATATTATACTAGCAGAACTCTCACTAGTGCTCAATTAAATTACACGACAACGGAGAAAGTAGTCTTTGCTTTGGAGAAATTTCAAAGCTACTTGATTGGCTCTAAGGTGACCATATATTCAGACCATGCAGCTCTTACATATTTGTTATAAAAAAAAGATGCCACTAGACTTATACGACTGATATTATTGCTTCAAGAGTTCGATCTTGACATTAAGGACAAGAAAGGGTGCGAGAATGTGGTTGCAGATCACTTGTCTTGATTAAGCAATGCCAAAGTAGTTGATGCCGAGCTTCCAATCAATGATCACTTTCCTGATGAGCAACTTTTCTCTATTCACGAACTCATATGGTATGCTGACATAGTAAACTACTTGGCAAAACAGTTTATGCCTCCGGAATGGTCAACACAACAAAGGAAGCGTTTTCTATCTACTATGAAGCGATACTATTGGGATGATCCTTATTTATTCAAGCACTGCCCATATCAGATGATAAGAAGGTGTGTGTCTCACTCTGAAGTTCAGAGCATTCTCACGTTTTTGTCATTCTCATGCTTGTGGAGGTCACTTTGGTGCAAAGAAGACAGCATTAAAGGTATTACAAAGTGGATTCTATTGGCCTACGTTATTTAAGGATGCATATGCCTTTGTCAATGCTTGTGATAGGTGCCAAAGAATGGGGAATATTTCTTCCTGAACTCAGATGCCATTAACTAACATTCTGGAAGTTGAATTGTTTGATGTGTGGGGAATAGATTTCATGGGCCAGTTCCCTATGTCGAATGGATATTTGTACATCATTGTGATGGTAGATTATGTCTCTAAATGGGTGGAAGCAATGCCTACAAAAACCAACGATCATAGGGTTGTGTTAAACTTTTTGAAAGAGAACATCTTTACTCGATTTGGGACACCTAGAGCGATCATTAGTGATGGTGGTTCTCACTTCATTAACAGACCGTTTGAAGCTCTCATGAAGAAGTATAACATTACGCACAAAGTTGCTACTCCATACCATCCTCAAACAAGCGGACAAGTTGAGGTTTCGAATAGAGAAAGAAAGCATATTCTCGAGAAAACAGTGAGTCAAAACTGCAAAGATTGGGCAAGTAAGTTGAGTGATGCATGTTGGGCATATAGGACAGCTTTTAAAACTCCATTAGGCATGTCTCCTTATCGACTTGTCTTTGGAAAAACATGTCATCTTCCGGTGGAACTGGAACATCGAGCATTTTGGGCATTAAAGAAGTTGAATTTCGACACCAACCAAGCAGGGAATTTGCGGAAGTTTCAACTAAATGAATTGGATGAATTGAGGAATGCAGCTTATGAGAATGCTAAGATTTATAAAGTAAAGACAAAGCTTGCTCATGATATAATTTTAATTCCCAAGCATTTTGAGCCACATCAAAAGGTGTATTGTTCAACTCAAGGCTTCGATTGTTTCCCGGGAAGCTGCGTTCTAGATGGTCTGGTCCTTTTCTAGTTGTTCAGGTATTTCCACACGGAGCAGTAGAGATTCAAGACATGAAAACTGGTTCCATATTCAAGGTGACTGGGCATCGTCTTAAACCATATTTAGAGAATGCAGAAGCTGTGTTATCACAGACCAAAACTATTAAGGTGGCATACCTCAATGATTTAGCGCTTCTTGGGAGGCAACCCAAGCATTCGATGCATGAAGATAAAGCTGGTGTGTGCTGCAAGTCTCGTTTTAGCGACAACTTAACCAGGGGAGTTCTAAACTTTACTCTTTATTCTTCCGTTAATTTTTCTTCAGTTATACTTTTCCTTATTTGTTAACTCATTGCATGCCTTATATTTCACTTCACATTGAGGACAATGCGTTATTCAAGTTTGGGGGAAGGATCTCACTTTGATAGTTTTTCAGTTAGTTGTTTTGTGTCAGTAAACGTAGGCTCTCCGTTTTATTAAATTCTGGAACAATCTATTGCTGTTTCTGAGTTTTGGTCCACATTGCGTTCTTTAATTTTTCGTTATGATTCCAACCATATAAAGAACGTTGAATTTTGCCAAGTAGTTTGCAAGATATATGTAAAAAAACTGAACAGAGGTCAGAAATTGGTTATTGCAGAGCATGAAGTCTTCATCTTCAAGTCTTGACTGTTAGCTTTTGTTAGTTGTTCTGTTCTGTTTTTGTTAGCTGTCCTGTTTTCATTAGTGTAAAATATATATATTTGCTCCTCTCAGTTGTGTTAGCTAGTTCTTTCCAAATCCAATGATAATAACTTGGTTGCTAGTTAAATATGGTTCTAAGAATTCGATAAGCATTTTTTGTGTTCTTTGTTTGATTCTTGGGTTAGCTATGCTTTATATGATGATTCTTTACACCCTTTTCATGCACATAGCCAAGGTTAATGCAATTGTTTGCTTGCTTAGAGAATTATATGCGGATTAAGTAATCATAAAGATCTCAACGAATACTAGAACTTGCTTCAATATCTCTCGAGGTGAAATCCTAAGTCATGCAATATTGGGGAGACGATTTTGGCCATCTTTGGACCGTTTGAGCCTTTCTATCCCCAACCTTTTGTGTTATCCTTAGTTAGCCCTTTGAAGCCAAACACTTAGCCTTTTCTTTCATCACCCACGTTAATCCATACCCATTTAACCTGTATTAGCCATACCTTATAGCCTGAGATGAATGCCAAGATGAAAGAAATCAAGCCTAAGTTCTACATTTAAGAAGTGGCGTGTACCGATGTACCATGTGTCATATTACTACTCAGTTTTGTCAAAAAAAAAAAAAAAAAAAAAAAAAAAAAAGAAAGAAAGAATGAAAAAAAAAATGATGAAAAGTTTGAAATTGTTCCGTTCTAACAACATGAGTCCTGGACGCCAAGAATCGTATTTCAAAGGAGGCTCGACCAAATTACATATGAAGAAGTCTTGGTATATCTCAGGGTCTAGTCTTTCCCTGCTTTTTCTTTCTTAGCCAATAACTTAGCCTAACATTACAACCTTTGTAAAGTCCATTTGATCTTTGGTATTGCATTGATTTACATTAGTGGAGAGATGATATGAAGAGCAAGCCTATGAGGTTCGATACATTCATTATCCAGAGATCACTCATATCACACTTGTTTGCATATACCTATCCGAGTTGCAAGCGTTGTGCTAATTGTTGGTAGGTCATATATGTACCGGAGGAATGGTTGTGTACGGTGTTGTTAACTTTTGAATCATGTGTAGAATCCTTACAATTTCTATTTATTCTTTGAGCTATATTTTCCATGCAATCTTTGAGGAATCTATTTGGAAAATCTAACTGCATTGTGTTTTGTTTAAATTTAATCTTGAGTCTTTCTTGTGTTTGCTTGAGGACAACCAAAGTCAAAGTTTGGGGGTATTTGATACGACCAATATTGCATACACTTTAATGCCCTTTAATTTAGATTCTTGTTATGTTTTTGGAGTGAATTTAGTTTGTTTCACTAGTTTTATGTTTTTCTTAGATTTGATGAGCGAAGAGGAAGAAAGAAGAAAAAGGAGCACTTTTATGATTGAAATGAGTTTGGCATGCTGGAAGCAGAAGCTATTTGTGCAGATCAGTCAACTTTACGGATTAAACTGTACTGCCTCAAAATGAACCAGCTGTTGAGCCTTGTACCATTGGAAAGATATGGAAGTTAGCTTTCATAGGAATTTTACGGTTCATGATTCCGAGTTTCCTAGAAGACGTTATAGTGGTTCTTGTACCGGACGTCTGCCAGCAAGGTTTACACGGGATTTGCAAAGAGATTTCAGATTTGGAAAGTTTAATTAAAGGAAACGTGCAGACCAAAAGGGAAGTTTTTAGAAGAGTTAAAGACTATCCTAAACAGTGCATAATTAATAGTTTGGTGTGCCACATCATCATGATACGAATCCAAGTCAGAAGAGAAAGTCAAGAGTTCTATTGAAACCAAGGACTTCAGCATTTTATCCGGAATAAAAGACGAGAGACGGAGGGACTTTGGGAGACAGTTTTTGGGAACGTGCTTTTGGGTTTCGAAGGTGCGGAGGAGAGGTTGCAGCGAGACACAAACCAAGGAAAGCAGCCATCGCCGATCATCTGTGCGATCCATCATCATCGTGTGGAAGTGTATTTCATGGTTTTCAGAATTTTAATTATGTTTTCGTATTCTAAGAGTAACTAAACTCTGTTCCTAGGGTTAGGATGATACCCTAGCATGAATGTTTACGGTTCTTAATGTTATTCATTGGATTTCCAGTTTCTTTGAGATGAATGTTTAATCACTGATTGAATTGTTACTTTTTGTTTGAGTTCTTTGATTGATCACCTTAGGACTTTGCATCTAGTAAGATTAGAAGATGAATTTGAGGCTGAACTAGCAATATAATTCAATTAGCTTCTTGTGGTTAAGTGTGGTAAATTACATTGTTGCTTGACAAAGAATAATGGTTTGCTTGGTTCCCTTGTTTTCTAGAGCGTAAAGAGTCCTATTTGTTAAATTTATGCCTTAACCATGATAGATTACATGTTAGGATATATGACCTCTGCCCGAACTAGGAGAGAATCATTCACTTAAGGAAAACTATGGTCTAATGTGCCTGATAAGGACTTAGATACGGGAATTACCATCTAAAGAATCGAAGGATTCATTGAATGCATTGAAACCTAAACTAGATTGCTTGTGGTTGATTCCGAATCCCTAGACTTTTTCATCACTTGTTTTAAAACACAACGTTTTCTTCTCTTTAATTTTAGTTTGAATTTAAGGTTCTGTTTTTGTTCGTTTAGAAAATCACCACAACAAATTCTTCACATCTTTGAATGAATTATTAATTAAGATCGAGTCTAGTTGTTGTTTGGGTTTATATTTTTGGGTTTGTGTGTCTTTAATATAATTAGATTTGGTTTAGTTTATCAAATTGGAGATTGAATTAGAATTCTCGTGGGAACGATACTTGGACTTGCAAAATGCCATTTTACGACTATCTTGTGCACTTGCAAGTTTACACCATGTGTGTGTGTGTGTAAGTATTGCTTAACATATACATATACAAAATAAAAAAATTAGTTGCATGATCAATGATATTAAATACTAATCTTATAGTGATATTGCAGAGTGTAGAAAAACATGAATGATACGCTGAGAAAAGGAGTAGTGCTAAAGTATGATTAGGACATTCCCAATTGCATTATATTAGCTGGTCTAAAAGGAAAAGGCTAGGTTCAATTGTTTAAGGACGTCCTGTTTCATTTGCTGAACAAAGCACTCAGTCACTTCGTCATAATGTCACTGTCTGTTTGTCCTTTTTCCAGTGATATTTAGCAAGGAGCTGCCCAAACATTAGTAGTGGGATATGAGCATGATTAACTCAAGATAATAAAAAGATATTCAAAAAGCATCGCCTACATGCATAGATTCCAAAATAAAAGCCTCATAATCCTTGCTGCACCAAAAGTATGAAACCTACATTACAAAAGAAAAAATTGAAATGAATTACATCTAAATAAGTTCATGTCCTCATACTATTTCCATCTATTTTTATTTGAATTCGCACCAAGGTATTGAGTGATTTGAATGGTTTAAGATGATGACATGGGTCATTGGTTGATGTATTACATGTGTAATAAGCTAGTGATTTGGGTAGTTATAAGGATTGCTTAGTCATTAATCTTTGTATCTAGTATAAATAGTGGTGAGAATATTCTTCATCGCATCTATAAGTGATCTTCTTCAGTGCATAAAAATGTTATATGCCCAAAAGTGTTTGAAGGTTATTGATTTGATAATATGTTGGCTTTAACTTTGTAATGGCATGCATTTGAAGATTATTGTAGATGGGTAAATTTGTTTGTTTGTTTTCATGAAAAAACATGTTCCTTGCAATACTCAATTTTATTCCTATCTCATGTTTTCATTCACCTTATATATGTGAAATGAAATGCATATAATAAGATGATATCTAAATAGATTCATGATTGTTTTTGTAGATGTCGAACTTAATATCAAACCGGGGGTAGCTAGTAGGGGCAGTCAGACACCTTCTCAAGGAGGTAATGTTGCTGCCACCTCCACACTTGATATGGCCACGACGGGTGTCCCTCCGGTCGCGCCTTTGGGGCCAATGGTGTCTACGGCTGCTGCATCATCGACTTCTTCGGTGATGCATCTTGTCCTAAGCGCCCGACAGACTCATCAACTGCCCCGGACTTCTGAGGAGGCTCAGCCGTCTGGTGACGCTTCCTCTGTCCATGGAGAGGGGTCCCAGACAGGTAAGCTTGCTCCCTCCCTCCCTCCCACCTTCTCCTCCTCTTCTGGTGTATATTAGTGTAGAATCTCGCTTATATGCAAACACATTTAACCAAAAAAAGTAGGGAGCATATAATTATGGAGATGCTCATTTAAAATGATTCTATATCCTTGGTTGTATACACTAGTTCAAGTACTTCAAGTACAATAATCGTTTTGATCTTGTTTTCAAAGAGCATCATAATTAAATACTATTCTTGATTTTTGAAGAAACTTGTATGATTCATAAGAGCTAGGAACAACTCCCTAAAAAACCAAATGTGATATAAAAGGAAGCATATATTAGCTGCTGTAAGTATAATTCTGTTCACTGAAACATTTTGCACAAATCTCTCATTTATTGTAGAATATGTTTATACAAAATGACTCTTGATTAGCAGCCGCCTTATGCACAAAAATTATAAAAATATATATGTAAAGAGCATATTATCATGTACGTGTTAGAGAACAACTTAGCAACTAGAGGCATAAAGTGAAAATTAATGTGCATTATTAGTTGCAGATAATCAAACTTCCACTTAAAAGATGGATATTCAAAATCCCACCATTTCCCTTGAAGTATAGAATGTGAACCATAATATAATTAAGGAATCTTATCCTCTAATAATTGAGCAGCAAAGTAAAAAATATTTGATGCAAATCGAACTGATCTTTTAATTTATGCAGAGAATAACATGCAAGCTAGCTAGTTATTTTGAATTGTGATTTTGAACTATATTAATGATTGTTAAGTAGAACTGATAAGTCATATCAACAAGTTGTAAATTTTGTTTTAACGTCCTCAATTGGTATAAACTGTTTAAATTGTTGGGTGTATGTGTTGTTTTTGTTGTTATATTGTGTGCAGGTTTTAGGAAATGTTATAGTTTTAGGGGAGGTTCTGCTGAATTTTCGATAGAAAATAGAATTCGTCTAATGTTTACTTTGTTTATTTGGTAGATCAAAAAAAAACTAGGGGGCCCTTGCAGACAACAAAAGACTGCACATACCACTTGCACCACGACCCAGAAGATCACCATTACGTGGGATCCTCGTCATTGTGTGGCTGCAACAAAGGAGCAGCAAAGTACGTTCGCCGCCGACGTTGGTTGCGTTATTTGGAACCATTGCCCCCTCAGGTGGGAGTCATGGAGAGCTGTGCCACAAGAAACCAAGGATGTCGTGCTTTATGAATTATCGGTAAGTATTTTCAACCTCAAATACTAAATTTTTATTAAAGTATACAAAGATTATAAATTTTAACTACTATTTATTTGTTGAGTTTTGCAGCATCACTATGAGCTCTCCAGTAGGTCCACTCAATGGAAGAGCGACGACCACAAGCATTATGAGCTATATGACGGTCCGGAGGTCTCTCAAGAAGTTGGATGCTCTATAGAGTTGCTGGACTGTTGAGATGAATGGGAGTGGCTCTGCAGCCATTTTCAAGACGAGAAATACTTGGTACGTATAATTTATATTTCAATAATATATTAATAAAAAAATTTACAATTTTAAAAAACAATTCATTTTTTTCATTCATTTGTTATAAATATCTAAACTAATACGTTTTTTTTAATTCAACAGAAAAAAGTGAAGGCAAACTTGATCAATCGGTCGAAGAAGAAACTTCTTCACCGATCCGGGTCACAACGCTTCTCTTATAGGTTGGAAGAGCGACGTAAGGTAACCGTATATTTATTTTAAGTTTTCAATCTTTTTACTCTTTATTACACAATTGGTAATCTATGTTAACACTTTTAAAATTTTTTCGGGGGGGGGGGGGGGGGGGGGGGGGGGGGGGTCAAAATTCCCTGAAATTGACATGTTCACGGAGGTGTACGTTCGGCCCTGGGATGATCTGACGGAGCAGCTTCATGTAAGTTCATTCAAATTTATAATATTCAATTTGTATTGATATTAATTACATGTATATTCAAATTAATTTGTTTTTTTTCATTTTTCTAGTCCACCATGGTGGAGAAGGGCTAGACAATTTTGGAGGAGGTGGCTTCCCAGCTTCCTTAACGACCTTGATCGATAAGGTGTTCCTCCCTGAGGATGCTGGGTTTCAGATCATGACCGACACCCTTGATCAGACCCTCGGTCGTCGGCATGGGAATGTTCACCGAGGGCTTGGGAAAGCCTGCCTACGGGACTCATTTGCCTCATCCTCCAAGCAGAGAACTGAACAGGTGGAAACGCTAACATTTGAAGTGGCGGGCTTGAAGGAGCAGATTACGGCCCAAAACAATTTGATGCACCAAATACGTTGCGCACTTCAGATCTCTGACATTCAATTCCCCAACGTTGAACTACCTCCAGAAACGACCTCTCAACCCCTCGCCGTAGTAGCTACGACCTCCCAACCCCCTGACACAGCTACAACACCACCAGCCGACGATTGTGACATCGCAGACTTCTTTTTTTAGTTTTATTTTAAATTGTTTTCGAATTTAAAAATACTTTTTTCTATTGTATGTACATTTACAATTATTTTTCAATTCAATATTCTTCTTTATATTTTCTATTTTTATTTTCATTAAATTCATTTTTATATAAACGGAAAAAATAATAATAAACTATTTGTAAAACTAATTAAATAATAAATAATCAATTATTTAAAAAACTGATTTTAAAATCTTAGTGGGACGACCTCTATATCCATCTCGCAAGAGTTTGTGGGTTGAACCTACATGTCCGTCGCGCAAGAGTTTGTGTGTCGAACTTGAATGTCCGTCGCACAAGACTTTGTGGGTCGAACCCATGTGACCGTCGCGCAAAAGTTTGGGGGTCGAAACCCTGTTTCATCGCTCAGTACGCGCAATGACCACGACTTCCGTCGCACAATCTTCATTTTGCACAACGAAGACTTTTCCTCCATCGCGCAATGCCTGACGTTAAGAGCTTTGCGTGACGGAGTCTTCACTGCCCAATGTTTTCGGCAACAGTTTTTTTATTTATACGACAGTTTCCCCTTCGTCGCCCAAGAAGTTATGCCTAGTAGTAAATAGATGATCCATTACCTATAAGCAAGAAGACTTTGTAAAACCATTTTACCACATCAGGATCTGCTCGTTATTTGTAATTCCATCACCAATGCCTCGAACTTAAAGGATTTAAATTACAAAAAAATAATAGCTATAAATGGACATTCATCACCAAAAATGAAATCATAGGCCCTAAAACTTCCAACATGGTGAAAAATATAAACATTGCGAAACTGGAATAGAAAACAATTCTGAAAATAAACTGAGAAGAGGGATTACATTGAATGGAAACCGCAAACACAAACCGAAACAATTATGATAAATGAGTCAGTCGAACTTACAACGTAGTAAGGAGTGCAATCTCGCTGCCAATTTGCTAAACCAAGACTACCTACACCAAAGTAGAACATTTTAATCCTTCAAACTGTTTTCTAGCAACCGCCTGCTACCATTAAACAACAAAGGGATTACGTAAATTTAAGGGAAAAGAAGATAATTGGAAGCCATAGTGATATAAACGATAAAAATATATTAACTCATCTTGGTCTATCAAATGCCAGACAAAAATAATCAAATTTTTATTCCCAAGTGTCACTTCCTTAGAATACCCAATGTTAGATCTCGAACATGTAAAAATTGAAGTATTCAACCCAAAAATTGGCAGTAACTGGAGGCTCATGATTTCATATATTAGAAGCAAGCTTAGAATACCCGATGTGAGATATTTGTATTCAATATACCCCTCTACATGGCCAAACATGTGAATCAGTTATATTGGATGACGCTAAGCATGCATGGGTAAATTAGATCATGACTTGGAACATCTGCTTAAAGCTCAATAGTACATCACTTCAATTAAGAATATCTCAAGACTATCTCTAATCCTTGCTTAAACCATGACTTGGAACATCTCCTAAAAGCCCCGAATTTTAATTTGGTAAAACAGGACAAAGAACTTAGCTCCAACCAGTAATCAAACTCTACTGAAATCAACTAGGATAATAATTGAAATAAAAAAGAAACAAAAATATAGGAACACCATATTAAATTTCAAATCTTACCACCAGTCTGCGAGGTGTGCTGAAAGCTTGTGTCTCACCATGGCTCAGTCTTTGCGACTCTTACACAATCCAAACAATTCAAACATAGAAATTTAGCTTGTTGGTATCACATGATTAACTCTAACTACACTAACGCGGACACTATCTATGAAAAAAACTAAAGCGAAGGACAAAAGTTGTGAAGAGTTATCAACCAAAGAACAAAGACCATAAAGCATGAAATGTTCAAGAAGAGCAGAATTCCACTCAACTGATGGATTTTTGCTGTCATAGCTCTGAGAATAGCTAACTAAACCAATCTAACTCTAAAGGCAGCCATCAAAAATTGGGAAGCTCATTCGACAAAAGGCTATATTAAAAAAAGGTTCATGTATATGCCCAATTATACAAACAATTTTGCTAAGGAATGCCTTTCCAACCTCCTTCTGCAGCAAAAGACTCTGCATGTACAATTTGATAGTGTTTCTACCAGATATATAGCCAATGGGATTAACAATTATTAAAGTTGACTCTCCAGTACAACTATCCATTCTGCTAAATATCCATTCTCTTGCAAAACGTTCAAAAGGATGATAAGAAAATCTTGTGAATATAAATTATAGCCAATGGTATATGTCTGTTCTGTTCTACCATTACAACGAATGAGATATATACATTCTCTTCTACCATTAAGATATATAAGAAAATAATTGTTTAACCGAAAATGCAAATATTTGATACCCATTATCCTTGGACGTAAAAGAAGGCAAGCGTGGACTACTTACTCAAGCTCAATCGAAGTTGAATAGGTCAGAGACGGAAACAGAAGCCAAGGAGGAGAAATAACGGTCAAAGCCGAATTTGTGGATGAGGCAAGTTCGAGAGCTGCAAACAAAAACCTAAAAAAACGAAAACCCAGGGTGAGCCGAGTTCGAGAGCGATAGATTCAGATTTTTTTGTTTGTTTTGAATATATATACAACTAATTTGCCATTCAAGCATACTAGTGGAAAACAATTAAACCGCAAGATTAACAATTAAATCTTAGGAAGACCAAAATTTCCTATAATTCAAAAAACCCATATGAAAAACTGTAAACAGTCAGTGTTAACTCTATACCTTGAGTACATGATGATGAGGTCGCGAGGTATATGCCAATGGTGAAGGCTGACGTAAATTTAACAAAATAGATAAGAATTGAGAAACATAATAATGTTGAGAAATTAACATCAAAATTTAACAAAAAATGGAGATTGCACCTCATCGTTATTACTATCCGGTGGCGGTTCGGTCTCCGTCTCACTCACTCTATAAACAACCTCCTGCTTCCTCAAAAGTCTAAATTAATCACAATAGTCAAATTCCAAACAAAAGAATAACAATAATAATTTGATAATTGTTTGGTGAGATTATACAAAGAAAATCTTGCCTCAAAACCCAGTGGAGCTTCAAGCTGCTTCAACTACGATGTCGTTTTTACCAAGAACAAGTTCCCGAAGCGAAATAGGGCTGAAAATGAAGATCGTAGCAAGAGCTGCACTGCGATAAGGGGACGAAATTATGGAAGCAAATGAAAGAGCCCTGCTTTTCCAACCTTCTTCCCTGATTTCCCTGTTTTTTAAATCCTTGGATCCCTATAAAATCACTAGATTATAAATTTCTTTGGTAAATAAGTTTTTAAAATCTAAAGCAGGATAAATTGCTTACTTTCCCTAATGAGGGTTATGGAAAATGCGCGGATCACTAAATCATGAAATTATCCAAAAACCCTATATCGTAGAAAATTGAAAATTGCAGGTAATCAAAAGCTTAAGAATTTTACACATACGAACTAACTTTCAAATAATTAAATATATAATTATGGGAGAAACGATACATGTGTATGGAGGTGCTTCAATGGATGAGAGAGAGAGAAATAGACCGTGGAAGAGAGAGAAGCTCCGAAATCGGGAGGAAGAAGCCGCGAGTAGGTTTTTTTTATTTTTAGTTGCTTCGGCGAAGGAAGATGTGGAAGAAAAGAAGAAGAAAGACATAAACAAAAGATGCTTCAGTATCTTCCCTAGAAAACCCAATAGCTACGCACACGCAACACACATGACCAAGGGCAAAATGGCCACTCCACTATAAAATCCCACCAAAATCAGAAAACACTGAAGAAAATGAAGGGCAAATCCGTCCACACGCTATAGATCAATGTAACAAAAAAACTGGGTTTTAGTATATATAATAATTTGTATAAGCCTCGAACACCCCCTCAATTTGATCAAGGAGTTCACTCTCTATGTGAGTTGTAACGCCCCGGTCTCGAAATATTTATTTTATTTCGAGAAATAATGATATTAGTGATAGGCCCAAAATAAAAATCAATTCAATTCAATTCTAATCCTTTATCCCACAAGCAATTCATATTCCAAAACATCCAAATTAAATTCCAATTTAGTACCATTTCTTTTAGGGACCAATTTCCATTATGTAACCTTTATTCTTGAATTAATTTAACTTCACATATTTTATGGCTGCATCTAACGTCTTGTTAGACTGCCTACGTACCCTCAACAGGGATCAAGCATTTCGTAGTTCAAAAGTTCAAAGTTTCGAACCAAATACAAACTATTCATTTAATCTCACGTACACCACAATCATATTAATATTTAAACCATAACAATTAGATCAAAAACAGCCTACTTAAAATAACGAAATTCATATAAAAGCTCAATAATAATCTTGATTTAATTCTTCATAATCATACATCGATTTATTTTCGATTTTCTCCACATTTTCATATGTTTAAAATTTTCAGGGTATTACATGAGTATTTGATCAATTAGAGATATGTAAGTAAAACTAGGTTGCTTGTGGGTTCTCTAAAGTTGACATGAATCGCACTCTCTAAAGATGATCTATGAATCGAGACTTCAACGATCTGAACGGTCTATTGTATTAGTCTCGATTCATAGATCATCCTTGCAAAAATTCAATTCAATCCGAAATCATTTGCCTATTTAATTCCCAAGATAAAATTTCATTGTTTATTATATAACAAATTATTCGTTAATTTTTTTAAATCCAATTAGATGTCTTAAATATTTCCGATTTAGCTAATATTTTGTAAGGATGATCTATGAGGTGCAACTTGAAAAAATAGATGGTTCGGATCGTTAAAGTTCGATATGGTGTAGACCCCACAACTAATCCCCATTTTTATAAAAAAAAATGGGGATTCCTTCCTTAAAGAATTCCTATATATATTGTTGCAGTCATATTGGATTAGGAATGTGGTTGTGTAAATGCTAGTGTATCTAGGAGTATCTTTGTATATTCCCTTTAGTAGTTTAATTCTTATTAGAGATGTAATCCTACTACTATAAATAAAGGGGGTGATACAACACACACCTCAGAATTACATATCTCTCTTCTTTGTCGTCGGCCCCTCCCCCTCTCTGTTCTTTATACAATTCAGTCAAATAGACCTACCCAACCAATAACCGTATTCAAACTATTGGACTGTTGCTATTTAACCATATTCAAACTAGTGGACTTGTGTTATTTATTTATTTCATTCAATAACCGTGCGCATAAGATTTAAACTTAGAACTTTTTAACCGGTCTATTGAACTCTGAGTTGTGCATGGCAAGAGGAGATATGAGTACAAACTAAAATGAGATCTACTTAAGTAATCCTATAAAGTTATGGTTTGTTTAGTGAGAATCTACTTCCCTGGCATGGACATATGGGTCAAGTTTAGGCCATCTCCAACCGAAGGGTCCAGAGGGTCAGAGGGCCGAAAGTAGCCTAAAAACCGTTTCCAACCGAGGGCTAGGCCAGAGGGCTTGTAGAATCTGAGAGGGCCCCACGAAATCTGAAAAAGCCAAAGGGCTGGCCAAAAAAAGTATTAATCCTGTCGGTTATAACCGACAGGAATGCTAAGCTAAAATTCAAATGCAACGGCCGTTGCATTTGAATTTTTTTTTTTTTTTACAGTTTTATTATTATTTTTTATTTACAAAATTTTTCATATAACTTCTATTTTTCATATTTTTTTTAATTCTATTTTTCCTATAACTTTTATTTTACAAAATTTGTTTCATATTTTTTTTTAAATTTCATTTTTTCCTATAACTTAACACACCCCGACCGAGATCAAGGCATGCTGACCGTCACGTGAGAGTGACGTAGACATGTGCACAGTGCGGAAGCAATAATGATAAGAATTATACGAATAATTAAAAACCAAATTACTAGAGTGCACTACTAAACAGAAAGTGATAGGAGTTAGTTACAAAAGTAAACACTTCTAATCAGAGCATAAAAGTCTAGGTGTAGTCCAGTAGAACAAGTACTAGTTATACAGTACCAGGAATGTCCTACTATTATTTAGATAGGTCAGAATTGCCGACGTCTTCAAGCCACCAACAGCAAGCTTACTTAAAACCTGGAGGGGCACAAAACAGAAAACGTGAGTGGGCAAAAACAAATGTTTTACAAAATCATTTCCTTTATCAACATATCTAACCCCTCGCTGTAAAACATGTATAATTTTTCCCAGAATCAATATAAAAGCATATGCATAATATATAATATAAGAAATCATATCAATTCAATTCATGCTTCACATAATCATATTCATATGCATGTCATGCCAAGATATAACAAAGTAAACAATCCAAGTAAGAATGATTTCATAGAAATATGATATGTTAGCCGGAACCCTTGTGGTAGTCTGTACGGCTGAATTTATAGCTCAAAAGTCAATCTAGCCGGAGTCGCTACAATGACCTATACGGCACTATACTGCACATAAGTCGGAACCACTAAAAAGGGGTCTGTACGACAAGATTGGGTGTAATATAATTATGCTCAATTTTACTCTCTCATAATAGCCGGGCGATAAATCGCTAGTCACCTACGAGTCGGAACCATAAATAAGGTATGTACGACATGACTGTGCACTTAAGTTGGATCCAATATGAGCATATTGTTGGAAATATGCCCTAAAGCCAATCATATGATGATACTTTACGGATATTTCACATGTTAAACTAATCTAGTTTACATATAAAGGGCAAACATTATTGTTTGAGCCGTCTCATATAAATGTTATATGCTTAAACGATAAAGTCCAAGGAATATGTGATTGGGAGAATGCAATCTAATGAAGTTAGATTAATGAGACCATTCTTTCGTAGACACATCCTAAACGTTCCTGATCATAGGATTGCCAATTGGGCATTGACAGTCCGATAAGATCAGTACGTACTGTGCCTTCTCTCAGGGAGAGTGACTAGTCTCGAGTCATTGGTGTGTGTGACATCAAGACAAGTACGTAGGTGCTCAATAGAGAATGAGTTCACTGAACACGATCAACGAGGAGTTCTCATACTCATGTCACATGAGAACTCATGGTTGGGATAATGCAAATTAGTCCTTTGACCTGAGGCATCACAGTTGTCTTGTGGTTAAGTCCTTGATCTTTGATTATGTCAAAGTCACCCCATCGGGGTGTCCACGACATCATTGGGGTTAAGCCACTTAGTTATGGAGACAAGTGAATGTGCAACAAGGGATCTCTAACCTTCAAATGATTTGAGGGAGAATACTCTATGATATGATTAAAATCTCTGGCCAGAGTATGAATGAGATTAGGGAATGCGTTCCAAATCACATTCAAGGTAATCATATAAGCAAACGAATCACATTGGATAGTAGACATGAATAAATAAACTATCAAACCAAACAATGTGGTCAAGAGTATTAGATTAGAGAAAGACCGTATTGCATTTGTAATCCTAAACTGAATAGGTTCTCTACCTCTTCTGATTAGCTTGGGTAGCCATGATATGCTGCTAGGTGTCACTCATGGTTTGTGGAAGCCCTAAACGTGTGTAATCACTAAAGGGAGAATTGAAAGTAAGTTTCAATTCACAATCGATGTAAAATGGTTTTAATCGCCCACTGCCTCGCTAAAAGGAACCTAATGTATCGTACACCGTGTAAGGTGGAGATTGAAGAAACAAAGGAGATGAGTAAGAATAATTAAATGGTTTAATTATTTATGGCAATGATTAATTAATATGTTAATTAATCAAACGAATAAGTTCGTTAAAGACCTCGGGATAGTTTTGGACCTTAAGGCCCAATGGGCTTCGAACGTCAAAGCCCATTGACTTAAGTTGTATGACAACTTAATGAATAATGATTCACAAAGGCCCAATTAGCCCAATTAGCCCATAATTAAGGAGGGTAGTGAACTTGGCTTAATTGCAAGTTTGCCACTCCATTGTGAGGTGGTATAAAGGCAACTTTATAGCCATTTCATCCTTAGGGTTTTTGTGGAGAAAAGATGAGAACAAAAGCTCTCTTTGCTCTCAAAAATTCAGCCACCCTAGAGGAAATTATCTAGCAATTTTACTTCCTCTAGGTCACTCATTTCTTCTTCAATTTAACCTTGGTGTAGAATCTTTAGAGGTTCTCAATTTTGGGAACTTGGAGAACCTTTTCTTCTAACCAAATCCATGGAGCTAAGAAGCAAGGAATGAAGGCCCTATCTCTTGGGTGATTATCCTTTGCATGTGCAAAGAGGAATCTACAAAGGTAAATATTTCTCAACTAACAAATGTTGTTTTAAGTTGAGTCAAGGTTCACCAATCTACTAGGCTTTGAATTTCATGGTTGATGTTTTGTTTTTGAGTGCATGTAAGCATGATTCCGCCTTTAATTTGTTAATTGCATGCTATTGATGTTGCTCAAATGAACATGTTTTTCACAAAATTTCCTTCACATATAGTGCGGGAGGTGACATAAATAAATAGGCATGTACTTCATATCTCTGGCTAAATCACAATCACCCTAGGTGCAGTTTTATGAGCTCAACATCATTCAATCACATATCACATCATCGATGATTCACATAACCAAACATAACTTACCTGAACTTACATGTGCCTCCACAGCACCATATTTATATATATGCAACCATGAAATGCATATTCAGAATATAAAAGCATTTGGCATATTATTTCAAAGCATACTTTCCTTAAAAATGCATTTCTGGGAAAAATATCAAGTATATAAATATATACTGAAAACAAAAGCCCACTCACTGGTAAGTCGAAGGGTCGTAGCCCCCAAGTCGCCCGTGGATACGCTCGTCCTCGGGATAAGTCTCACCTATATGCGAATTAACTATAAAAACGTTAATTTGCGCCCATTTTGCTTCCAATTTGGACTTGGATGAGGACCCCCAGTTGGAATCTGAAGAGGATCCAAAGTTGGAATTCATTGCAAACTTGAATTGAAAGAGATTGAATTCAAAGTTGTATGAATTATAGCCCAATATCCACCCTATTTATAGCAAAAAAAATTTCAAATCCAACGGCTAGTTGACGTCACTTACTCGTTGGATTTGAATTTAAGTTGTAGTTTTTAAATAATAAATTATGTTTGGCCCTATGACCCTTTGGCCCTCGGTTGGAGACGGAGGCAAATATGACCATGTATTGTTCATTAAAATATTAATATCTTGGAGGACCATAGGGCTAAAACGAACCCTCTGGCCAGCCCACGGTTGGAGATGGCTTTAACTCCCACACAAATTCAGGCAAAGACTCAATATAAAAGGAACAGTCGGTCCGTCAATCAAGTAGAATGTCACATGAATTGACATGTGATTATCACTTCATCTCAAATGGCTTAATGTTGACCTAGCATCGAAACGGTTACTGTGAAATGATTAAATCTGACTCAATCGGCCATTTGAGATCAAGGGAGGTGGATTGTCTGCTCTCCCATTTCCATACTCTTCCCATCCCCTCCTGTTTTGTGTGGTCACAGTTAAGCCACGTCAACATTTTATATTCCTATTACTTTTTGTTTTATTATTTTTATAAAAAAAATCAATTTAAAATGTTGATGTGACTTAACCGTGACCACACAAATATGAGAGAATGAAAGAGTAAGGAAATGGGAGGGCAAACAATCCACCTCCGAGATGAAGTGATAATCACATGTCAATTCATGTGACATTCTACGTTGGCATCATGACACACCCCGATCGAGGTCAAGGCATGCTGGCCGTCACGCGAGAGTGACGTAACCATGTGCACAGTGCGGAAGCGATAAAGATAGCAATTATATGAGCAATTAAAAGCCAGATTACTAGAGTGCACTTCTAAACAGGAAGTGATAGGAGTTAAGTACAACAGTAACACTCCTAGTCAGAGCATAAAGTCTAAGTGCAGTCCAGTAGGACAAGTACTAGTTATACAGTACCAGGAATGTCCTACTATTATATGGATAAGTCAGAACTGCCGACGTCTTCTAGCCACCAACAGCAATCTTACTTAAAACGTGAGTGGGCAAAAACAAATGTTTTACAAAATCATTTCATTTCTCAAAATTTCTAACCCCTCGCCGTAAAACATGTATAATTTTCCCAGAAATAGAATATAAACAAATGCATAAATATATAAGTAAATATCTCAATTCAAATCATGCTTCACATATTCATAACCGTAAGTATGTCATGCCAAGATATAACAGAATAAGTAATTCAGGTGAGAATAAATTCATGGAAATATGATATATTAGCCAGAACCCCTGTGGTAGTCTGTACGGCTGAATTCATAGCTCAAACTCAATCTAGCCGGAGTCACTACTATGACCTATACGGCAATATACTGCACATAAGTTGGAACCACTGAAAATGGTCTGTACGACAAGGTTGGGTGTAATATAATTATGCTCGATTCTACTTTCTCAATGCTAGTTGTGCGATAATACGTTAGTCACCTACGAGTCGGAACCACTTATAGTGGTCTGTACGACAAGACTGTGCACCTAATTGGATCCAATGTGAGCATATGGTGCGGGATGTGACATAATATACAGGCCTGTGCCAGTTCTCTCTCTGGCTAAATCGCAATCACCCTGGTGCAGGTTATGAGCTCAATGTTCATCAATGCATATATAATCATTCCATTCACAGCTAAGGCCTTTGTCTCAAATAATGTATGACTGCATCTAACGTTTCGTTAGACTGCCTACGTACCCTGAATAGGGATCAAGTCATTTGTAGTTCACATAGACCAAACATAACTTACCTGTACTTACTTGTGCCTCCACAGCACCACAATTATATATATATATGCAACCATGAAATGCATATTCAGAATATAAAGGCATTTGGCATATTATTTCAAAGCATATTTTCATTTAAAACACATTTCTGGGAAATATATCAAGTATATAATGATATACTGAAAACAAAAGCCCACTCACTGATATGTCGACGGGTCGTAACCCCCGAGTCGCCCGTGGATACGCTCGTCCTCGGGATAGGTTTCACCTATATGCGAATTAACTATAAAAACGTTATTTTAAAGCACATAGACAAAACTAGCTAATAACTTCTCATACATTGCTTAACATGGGTATATGAATATACCACAGTGATCTACACAACCTCACGAACATCGTGATATTTTTAGATAAATTTTTAGGTGGCTCACGTGCCGGGGAGGGCACGGCCTCACGCGCCCCCCACGCGTATCATCTTCAACCTCCAGACGCCGGAACTGTTCACCGGCGCCAGATTCTGGGCAGACCTTCAAACCCACTATTCTCTTTCATTTCTCAACCATTTTCTACGAAATTTTCACCCAAATGTCACAAATTTCAAGAGGAAGAAGGTTATACCTCTTTGGAGCCTCAAATCCTTCGAAAACACGTCTGAAAAAATCTCGTCAAAACCGGCCACTTTCGAACCTCGTGATCCCGACGTCCAAAACCTTCAAACGAAGCACTTCGAGCTTCCTTGGGACCTCACTAAGCTCGCTATAAGCTTGGATTGTCCTAAAACACAACCATTTAAAAGTTCATGAATAGTGCTCAACTCGGAGCTTGAATTTTCAACGTGATATCGAACGAGTTCTTACCTGAAATGGGTACCCTTGAACTCGTATGATCCTCACGAACACAATGGTGCCATTTTCTTCCTCGATCAGTGAAGATTTGGCTTGGTTTGACCTCGTCCGTACGGATGAGAGGGAAGAGAGAGTGAGTCCGAGAGAGAGAGAGAGAGTGCACGGGAGTGAGAGAGAGAATGGAGGTGATGTGGATGTGTGTGTGTGGTCCAACCTACACACCAATCACAACTAACCAAGGTTAAGTTCTCATTGGCCCCAAAAACTTAGGAAAATTACCACATTGGTCCATTTCTAAAACTGTCACATACGACTCACAATGCCACAACGTTCAAGGGCATTTTAGTCTTTTCACATCAGCGATAATAAAGTAATGTACATTTCCGGGACGGGTTGTGACACATCAGCTTATAACGCAATGGCTAGGAAATTGACAAATAGATCAGATATCATAATATTATTTTGATTTGGCCGGCTAACTATATAAACAGTTACCAAACAATACAATAACAAAAACGGTAACCTCTAATTAATTAATCAAAACATTCTAGCCGTTCAAACACCAGCGGACAAGTGTTTGGTGTCCTAGTCACCTCATCCTTAGACAAAAATAAAATATAGAGAAACCACGGTCACAGGCTCTAAAGAAAACCAAAGCCACAACTGTTAAGTCACTTTCATATTAGCGAATAACGCTCTCTTTAAGTTTATTTTTCTATCTTTGGTTCTACCTCTGATTTGAAGGAGTTTGCTACCATTTTTTCATGTGTTTTTGGTCATCTTATTCTTATTCAAATCAGGACTCTCCGTCACTACTATGCTATTCTTATTCATCATTATGTGCTTAAATCGCTAGAGATTGATTCTTTCTTAGATCCGCTAGTAATTATGATTTATGTTACGGTTTAAGGTAGGGTTTTTATTGTGTTTGGGTTGAGTGAGCTTGGCTACATACAGGTTATTCTAAATTTTGGCAATGCAGGTTTTGTAGTCTACAAGAATTTTACCCACTTTAGTTTGTAAGAATTTTTACTCTAAACCCTAATCAAAGTCCTTTAGAATTTTTATTTAATTTGTTAATCACCCACACTGGTTTTCTTTCTCTCTCATTTACACCACAGGCCCACAATTAACGATTCAATGTCGCTACCATCAAATATCATCATGTGGGAGATGGGGCAACCCCCCATCCTAATCTTTTTTTTTTTTTCCCAACATAATTGACTTTAATAGATCTATGGCAATGAGGCCGGCTCTATCTCTCAGCTTCTAAGTTTCACACGCGGTGCATGGCCGGTAAAATGCATTCATTTCTTGACAAAGAATGTTCCCTTTTGGCACTATATTCCATCTAGTTTTCGCTTTGATTTCACTAAACAACTGGTTTTTTTAGTCTAACATTTTTCGGTTGTCCTTAATTTCATGAAGTGTAGCACATGGTCATCTCGTAATGTCTTTTGAGAAGCCGACTAGGAAGTCTTTTCAGAAACCCTAAACCCTAGCAAACTACTATCATTGCTGCTGCTGCTGCATATAATACAAAGATTACAGTACAAATTTTTATCCATCACTTTTAATCCTAGTCTCATTACCACCTTAGGACTTATGTGTCACGTACACTACATCAATTATGATTTACTATATGTGATAGCATTTTTAACAAAAATTACTGTTTAACCTTAGTTAATGGTTTATAAGTCTCACGTATTGGTGAAACTTAACCTGCTCTAAATTACATTTTGGATTCAATTCTCGTTGTAAATTGTCACTTGTATGCGAAAAACGATGTGAAAAATCAGAATAAAGTTTTGTGTGCCACAAAGCGTATTTCATTGTGACATTGGTCATGAAGAATGAAATGATACATACTTGTCATTGATATTCAATTCATTTATATGTATATCATATCAATACAATAATCTTATAATAAAAAAGCTGATAAAACCTAACAATTTAAAAGCTGACGCAACAAAAAATAATTTTTTTTAATGATACGTAATATTGAATAGTATGAAAAATAAATGGCCGTAATTAAAAATAAAAAATCTAAACAATTATGAAAAACAAATCTAGCAAATAAAACATCTGTAACACAAGATGCTATATAACATTGAATTCACACCTCAAAAACAATACTGAACAAATCTTAAAACTTGGGTGTCCCATCCATACGAATCCAGTTCGGAAAATAAAATTTGGGAAAAGCAAAGGTGGGAGCAGATGTGGATCGTGCTGAAAGCGTTGTAGGGAATAGCATAAGGGCTAAAGGCCAAAGCAGAGGAGGAGGACAAGACCCGGTCAAGGTTAGCTAGGGCCTTTACTTTTTCCATTTTATTTGCTGACATTGGGACCAAACCATGACTGTCTATCTGTCACAGAAGAACGATCGAACCACTTACATCTCCGAATTTGCTGACTCAGCATCTTTCTCCAACTCTTTTAGTAGAAAATTTTTCAATGTCAAGAATACGATATAATAAATCAAATGTCATAACAAAATTAGTTGAAATTTAAAATAAAGATGAACTAATTGCATTATGATATTTTGTATAATGGGCCGTGTTTCCCCTCCTTTAAATGATTACATCACACAACTCAACCTCCTTACTCTTCGTTTGCATGTAATCTCCAAACTGCACACAAATATACATATGTGGAATTTGCATTTCTCTAAGACTATGTTTGAGTAAGGGAAATAAACTTGAAATTTGGACAAAGTTCAAAGTTTATAAATTGACATGCACTAATTCTTTTATTTAGATTTATAAACATAGAAATTTAGAATTTCCGTGTAGAAAAAAAAACATGAATTTCATATAAAATGTGTTATTTCCTAATTTTTATGAGTAAGAGTTTCACAATAAAAAATACAAAAAAGGAAACTCAACCATGAGTGGCACAACCACCCACCCATCATTGCCGCCGTCGTCATCGTAGCCACCACCACCCACTGGCTTCGCCACCACAATTACCAGCACATTTCATCACTATCTTTCATTTATATATTAATGACTCTATACATACATTAAACTTGGTATTCAAATTCTGTTGTTCTTTTAAGTTAGCAAAATAAGAAAATTCACAAATCTTAAAAAGTAAAATTCCATCATTTCTATTTCTGCCATTTTAGAATTCTTTAGTAATATTAATATTCTTATCCAAAAATAATGTGATGAAAAATGAGGTTTATTACACACTTTTTCCTCCATACTTAACAATATGGATAATATAGAGTGCTAAATCTAGGTTGCACAGTTCAAACTGAACAAACTAATTACGTCGGAGAGATAATGCTCAAGCTTAGCCCATAAACATGCTTTATTTTTCATTAAATTCTAGTAAAATAATGCAAGAAAGTCATTTTCATTAAATGTAATTTAGCTAAAATGGTTCACTTTTGACATTTAATTGTTGAAATGATCAAAATCAAATATTGACGATATATCGATTATATACCTACAACATGCTAAAAATGAAACATTTTAGAAACCTGAAGTCAAAAGTTGATCATTTTAGTCAAAATAAATCTCTTTAGTGACTCACTTTTATGGCCAAACAATGCAAATACTAACCAGTGGGGTTCAAATAGTCATTCAATATCTAGATAGTATAATTATTGTACAGCTAAATGTATGGGCTTAGAATAACATGAATTTAGTTTTGTGAATGCTAGTACTATTTACTTTTTATCTTTCACACACCATTGTTAATTTTATCTATTAATCATTTTCAATTCATTCGACCAAAAAGTAGAAATTGAAAATGAGTGTGAGAAGTAAAAATGTGTTCGTGAATAGCACAATTCTTTTGAGAATAATGAAACCTTCGATAAAGATGCTTAATTTGAGCTGGTCATAACTAGGGGTGGGTTCGGTACGGTTACCGTACCAAAACCCTTGTACCAACTACCGTACCAAACTTTTGGTTTGGTAAAATCTATTACCATTACCATACCAAAGTTCGGTATTGCCAAAAGTTCGGTTGGCATGGTATGGCAATGGTAATTGCCATTTTGTTTTGGGACAAAATCTGTTTTTGTTTTTTTAACCCAATTCAAGGGCTAAACTTTTTTTTTGTACCTTTATCTCATACATTATAGATTAAATTCATCATTCACAATTCATACACATAATAATTCAAATGATGCATCAAGATTCATCATGAAAATTAAGCTTACAATCCAAATAGAAGTTACGAACCAAAACAAATAGAAGTTAACAATCCAAATAGAAATTAAAGTTTCAAACCAAATGAAAATTGGAAGTAAACTTCAAAAAGGAGAATTCATTGATCAGTTATTCAAGCTTGAGATGTCGAAGCTTTTGGAGGAGGCATTGAACTTGTAGAAGATTGAGTTTGTGTCAAGCCTACATTACAAACAAAGAAAACATATTAATTAGTAGCAAGAAGAATTAAAGTTGAAAACCATTTAATAACAAATTTACTGAAAAAATTAAAGCATATATTTCTTGTTTTCTCTTCTTCAATTTCCTTGTAAAATTGAAGCATATCTTCCGTTGGTTCCTTGTAGAAGTTTACTTCATCTACCCTAAGCAAACCACTAGTACGCACTAGTGCCTCCATTATTTTAGGAGTCAAGGATACCCTAAAAGGGTCCACAACCCTCCTCCCTAGGCTAAATGCATTTTCACTAGCAACAGTAGAAGTGGGGGTTACAAAGATATTTTGGCTATTTGTGAAAGAATTAGGAACTCTTTTGTGTTTGATTTCCACAATTTCAAGAGATCAAAATCACCAACAACAATGCTAATATAAGTAGGGTTTTATTTTCAAATTATTGGAATATTATAAATATGTGTTATATAATTATCTATTATATAATTTATAAATGATATATTATATTGTATTTTCGGTATGGTACGGTAATACGGTGGTAATGGTATCCATTACCAATACCGTACCATGAAATTTCGGTACGGTACAATACCATACCATTACCGATTGGTACAAAAAAATTGGCACAAAATCGGTATTGCACGGTTGGCAATTCGGTTGGCACGGCAATTTGGCAAAAAAATCCACCCCTAGTCATAACTTCGGAATTTGGTCTTAAAATCTTTTGATAAAGAACTCCCGACTATTATCATATTATATATAGAGATGAGGATGCGAGAATGAGATGAATGAAGTGAAAAAGAAAATGTTAGGGAGATCATCTTTTTAGGTCATGTTTTATAAACTATATGATATGGTGGTTGCTGGTTGGACTTCTTTAAATCATTAAAAAAAGAGTCTAATCATCAACCGCTACATCATTTAGTTTACAAAATATGATCTTAAAAGACAATCTCTCTAGCATTACACGAAGTGAAACTGTGAGAATTATTATTGCATATTAATTAATCATCTCAGGATGTGAATAAAACGTACTTAATCACTAGACTAAACATATTGCTTTTATAGATAACACCTCAAAAGCATGAAGAGTACGTTAGAAGAACATTTACACTTTGAAATGTGAAGCATGTTGTAAACTAATATTTTCCTTGTAATTCATTGTCATGTGATCAAGTTTTATTTCTTTCTTTTCTAGCACGAATAATTTATCTTAAGTTTTCTTCCTTATCTCTAATCTTCGTCCAAATTTCCTATTTACTAATTACCATATGTAGTATATTCATGAATTAGTTTTATGTTGCTTCACATCTTTTTTTCTTTTACAAATAATATGATATTTACGTAGAAACCTTTACAGTGGGTCGTGAACTTATCTGTGATAACTAATAAGTCACACTGTCACTAACCCACAAAAAATCACAACGTACTATCAAATCCACTATATAAATATCAGTCTCGCATGGTGTGAGACAAAATGTTTTGTATTGGGCTGGTAATTACAAGGGAATGTGAAGGCTAATCTTGGAACAAAATCCCGAGTCAGTGTGCACAAAAAGGAACAAGAAACGGTCTCGTCCCCGACAATCCATGGCCCCATTAATTCGCACCATATTTAACTGCCAAAAACCACTCGGCTCCCCTTATCTTTCGACATTACTCTCTCTCTCTCTCTCTCTCTCTCTCCCACCTCCTGCTTCCCATTTCTCTCTTCTTACTTTTCAATCTCAGGAGAGAATAAACAAAATCGAAAATCCAGAAAATGGGCGCAACAGATAATCAGGGTTCGTTTCTGAACCGAATCAGCATCCGAAGAAACCAGGTGGTGTCCATGGACGGAAACCACGAACAGGAGCTCGAAGACCTTGAACACTTCCAAAAGGACGTCGCGGATCGCTTCTCCGATCTCCTATCTCCGCCGGAGGACTACCCTTCCGGCCCGATTTTATCAATCGCTTGGGTCCGGAAGCTCCTCGACGTCTTCCTTTGCTGTGAGGCCGAGTTCAAAGCCGTTCTGTTGATGGGTCGAGACCCATCACAGATTACCAAGGCCCCGCTCGACCGGCTCGTCCCCGAGTTTTTGGACCGCGTTGTCAAAGCACTAGACATTTGCAACGCGGTCTCACACGGAATCGAGTCGGTCAGGCATTTTCAGAAGCTGGCTGAGATTGCGGTCTCAGCTTTGGAACAGAGGCCACTTGGTGACGGCCAGGTGCGAAGAGCGAAAAGGGCGTTGCATTCTCTGGTGACGGCGATGGCGGTGGAGGACAAGGAAGGAGGAGCAAACAAAGCAACCGAGAGGTCTAGGTCTTTCGGTCGCAGACAGGGTGTTTCCGCCCCAAGTAAAGACCGAGCTGTCGGGCATTTTCGGGCCTTGTCGTGGGGAATGTCGAAAGGCTGGTCGGCAGCAAAGCAAATTCAAGCGATATCGAGCAATTTGGTGGCACCGAAAGGCAATGAGGCCTCTGGGTTGGCTCAGCCAGTGTATATAATGAGTGCGATCATGTTGTCTGTGATGTGGATGTTGGTGACGGCGATTCCGTGCCAAGAGAGAACCGGGTTGATAACTCACTTTCCGGTCCCGAGGAATTTGTCCTGGGCGCAGTCCATGATCAGCCTTCAGGAGAAGATCGCCGAGGAGTGGAAGAAGAAAGAGAAGAAGGGGTCGGCAGGATTGCTTGAGGAGATGCAGAGGATGGAGAAATTGGGGCAGTCTTTGATTGAATTTGCAGACTCGTTTCAGTTCCCCGCGGAGGCGGAGAAGCTGGAGGAGGCGGCGGCGCAGGTGGCAGAGCTGGCGGAGAATTGTAGGAGGATGGAGGAGGGTTTGGTGCCTTTGCAGCTGCAGATCAGAGAGTTGTTTCATAGGGTGGTGAGGAGCAGGACCGAGGTGCTTGAGGTGTTGGACCAAGGCGGGAAACACTCTGCGCCCATCATGTAAAGAATAATACTTGGGTCCTAACCAGTCAGAAACTCGTTCTTCAGCGTCATATTGCTCAATGAGCCATGAACAATTGGAAGATGGTTTTATTTTTTTGATCTTGGAAAGTGGATTAGTTTAGTTATTAAAGGGGTTTCTTCTTGTAGGAGTATATACAGCTAATAGCCTAATGGCTTCAGTCTATAAGATTGTGCTGAAGTATATGCTTTGCTTACCTACTCTCTTTTTTTCTCCATATTTTTGTGTTAATTTTTGTTTATTTGAGTATACAACTCTAATTGAAAAGAGAAAATGTACATACCCAATTCAGTTGGTGTTTTCTCTTTTCTGTTTGATTAAATTTGAAATCATCAAAGATTCAGTGGTTCTTCAGTTGTCTTAATTATTTCTCATCTTTGTCAGTATTTGTTCATGCAAAATTTTCATACATCTAACATTACATTTTAGTTGAGAAAGTTGTTAGCATCTGAGGAAGTCAGAAAAATGAGGATTTTTGTGTGTAGTTAACCACATATCTCTATATTTGTATTGTGTCACGTGACGAGAAATATATGTTCAGTTACAATTCAGAGTATTTCCCGATGAAGATAAAATAAGAATTACTAGGTTTCACAATACCCAGGTTGTTTGGGTTCTGTAGCTTCGGTTTGGCTTTCAAGTTTCAATGTACTCAAAAAGTGCTAAAGATAAGATGCATTTAACTACCAACCGAAAGTGTAAAGTTGTATAACCGCAATTGGGGCAAAGACAACCCTTTACTATTATTTTGTCACTAACTAGTAAATTAGAGTGAACTAAAATATTATTATGTATAGATTGTATAGTATAATAAATTAAAATTGTTAAACAAATGTTGAAACTAGCTAGGATTGGCTACATTCCTCCTTACAAGACGTATTATCATTTCAGTTTACAAGGTCATAGTTTGAAATGTCTATTTAATTTGATTATCTCCAGAAAAAAAAGTTTATTTAATTTGGGAGAACGTGTAGTAATTTATATGTAATATGTGTTAAACAAATCGACAATTCTGATAATAAGTAATATCCATATAATTATATCATCAACTTTGATTTATATAGACGACAAACCGGTCTCTAAATCGAATAAAATTTTCTCTAAATTATTGGCTTAAATGTCAAAATGGTCCTTGTGTTATAGCCATATGGCCAATTTAGTCCCCGTGTTTTCGATTTGGCTAATTTAGTCATTGTGTTTGTCTATGTTAGCCAATTCAAGGTATTTCATTCAATCACTTTTTAAAAATTCATAAGAAAATTATAGAATTACCTTTTTTCTTTACAGAAAAATGAAAATAAATGAGAAATAACACATATAAGAGATAAAACTTCCAATCTGAAAAATGATTAAGGTTGTGACATAGAAAAGAGAGGGGTAATGTTAGGGAGGAGGTCGGGGAGTTGGGAGGAGAATAATTTTTCTTTTAATTTTGAATTTTATTTCATTTTTAAATATTTTAAATAAAATAATAATTTTGTAAATTAGTTTATAATAATTTATAATTTTTTTTACGGAAATTAGATTGAAATGTCCTTAATTGGCTAATGGAGAGAAACACAAGGACCAAATTGACCAAATTGAAAACACATGGACTAAATTGACCCAACGACAAAAACTTAGGGACCATTTTAACATTTAAGCCTAAATTATTTTAGAAGATAATAAAGAGAATAATGTTTGTTGGAACCAAATTTGCGCACCTCCGCAGAAGGGGGATATACACAAATTCGACTACTTGTAAAAGAGAAACAACCACGATTAACCTTAGGTATCGGTAGGATACCGGCCAAAGGCTCTCCGACGATCAAGTTAGTAAGCAATATAAGATTCAAGAAGTGGGCAAGAGAATAAAGTATGAGATAATTGCATCACCAGAAATGAACCCAAGATGGGTGTGTTTATACTAGTCGAGAGAGACCTTTAGGATATTGAATCCATATTAAACCGGGAGAGTCCAAGATGATATATAGAAGTAGGTATTTCCTCTTAGGAGTGTGATTACTTGTGCTACACGCCAATCTCTAGATTGTAGGAATTTCTAAGAATATAGGAAATTTATATGATTTCCAATTGCATTAGGTTTCCGTATCTTACAGTAAACCAATCTTAGAGAAGTTGGCAGACTTCAGCTACCTTTTCGGAGCACAACAAGATGTGGTGGCGTCGTTGGTCCATGACCGACATACTTCTGAGGTATATATATTTCGATCTATTTTACTCCGATTTTGAAAAATCATGGTCTCACAATGTTCGAATTATGATGTCATATACAATGAAATCACGCTACATCGTACAGCCCTTTATGCCATCAGGACTCTATATCATGACTTGGAATTTTAGTATTATGAAAGTTGCAAAAGGACTAGCCAATAGCCATTGTGATTTGATGTAGGCAACAAAGTATAATATCACATGCAAGACTGCTGAAATGCATACTGACAACTTATTCCAAAAGGTGGACCAGACACCACACCAAGAAGCCATATGGACTAACCAAGCCTGTGACTTTGTTTTTAGCAAAATAGGAGAGCATTCCTGTGACTTTTGAGGCCTCTTGGGGTATGTTATTGATTACACTTTCACATTTCACATATGATCCACCAATTCTGTTCCTTTTTTTTTTTATCACTCATCAATGGAATCTGCCTAATTGGTATGGTTTTCAAGTCTTACCTATGACAAAGGGGGAATAAAACTAGAAACAAACATTACTATAGCCACATTTATCCTAGGAAAGAAACTTGTACGTCAATATAATTATCTCTTTTATCACGTAAATTTTATATGTTTATGTGAAATCATATTAATATAAAAATTATTCGCGAGTAATTCAACTTCTATGAGAAATGAGGTCCCTAACTTTGTAAATTGCACTTATGTTCATGTATTTTCTATGGATACTATGCTTATATCCAAACTGATTATGTTGAAGGCTTAAGGTTAAACCAATTTGTTGTATGTAGCTTTACTTTGAGTAAAAGACATAACTCTTATAGTAAATAAAAAACAGATACTTTTGACAAAATAATAATAATAATAAAATAATAATAAAAAGCAGAAATCAATAAATTTTTGGCTCAGTAGTATTTCTTTTTTCAATGTCAAAAGACGACTGAAATTTGAGTACTCCTATCTCGATGATTAGAACAATGCGCATAGGCACTTCAAGAGCTTGGACAATATCCTCCAAATAGGTTCGTAACTTGATACGTCCATCCCATATGAAGTAGTAAACAACGACATTTTATGAAATTTACTGGTTTCTAAGTCCCTATAAATGCTTTATTGAAAAAAAAAAATCCCTATAAATGCTTCTGATGGTACCCAAGACATTTGATGAGTTCCGCCACGAAAGCTAATGAACATCTACTTTGGCGTTTAAAATTACATTTCTCCTGCAATATGAAAAATTTGTAAACGTGTGACTTTGCCTCTTCGCTTTTATTTGGTGCCCTACGTTACTCTATTTTCTGAAGTTATCCAGGCGTTGTGTAACTAGGTATTGAGACAAACTTCATGAAGGTAGGTTGATGGTCTGTTCCAGACAAGTTTACCTGGAATCTTCGCAGTTGGAGATTAGTGAAGAGATGTCTTAAGGTTTTTATAAGGTGTAAACTATAAATACCTGTAATTATTACAATTGACATTTAATGAAATATCACTACATTTTGCACAACTCTTTCTCTCTCTAACTTCTCTCTTCTCTCTCGAGATTACTTAGTGGGTAAGAATACTTGTAGTGTTGATATGGTATTAGAACCGACCATGGCTGCCACCGTCAATTGACAATCCTTATGCTTCCGCTACCCCTGTTCTCTGGTTGTGACATCGTCGTTCGTGTTCATTGGTGTTTTCAGTCAGAGCTTACTTCTTTCTTTGCAGTCGATGGTTGAAACCCTTGAATTTGAGGATTTTTCTTCAAAGTCGGTGCTTATTTGATGAGACAAATTTGGAAGATGGGAATGCTGACAATTCTCAGACAATTTATGATGCACACAAAGTGTGGAAAATTCATAACTCTTGCTGCAACTTTATCTTCCTCTACATTATTGTGTATAATTGGTTGTCGAAGTTCTAAGGAGATGTGGACTAATTTGCGACAGAGGTTTGCTAGTAAAAATCGTACTAGTATTGTCCAGATGAAGATTGACCTACAAAACATTAAAAAAGGACCAAAAAACATTGATCAATACTTACAGCGAATTAAAGATTTCAGATACCATGTGAGGATATGCTAATTGTTGCATTGAGAGGGCTTCCATCTGAATACAATACCATTAAGGTAGTTATAAGGGGTAGAGAAAATCTGGTATCTTTGATTGAACTACGTTATCACTTTAAGGCTGAAGAATCTACTATAAATGAAGCTACCAAACAAGTTCCACTAATGGTTGCAACATTGCACATGGGCCTGGCAGAGTGTATGAATCTGGGTCCTCTTTTGGGTCATCTGTTATGCCTCTTTATGGTTTTACTTAGCATCTAATGCAGTCTATGCCACCATTGCAGCCTATACAGCCTATGCAGTCTGTGTAACCTATGCAAGTCATACCACCACTACAACCTATTCAATCTTTGCAAGGTTTTTCACGTCCTCAGATGTTACCTGCACCAGTTGCCTATGCTACTCACAACACATCTGCATCTTATGATAATTTTCGAGGCAATAATTTCAAATCCAAAGGGAAAGAGAAGAAGTTTTACTCTGATTCTTAGACCTCTCCACAATCACAGATTGGTTCATCTGGTTCTCAAATTGTGTATCAACTCCTGGACAACAACTTTTTGCCAATTCTGGTTATAACCCTTCCCAAATTTGCCAGATATGTGATCGAAATGGCTATTCTACATTAGATTGTTTTCAACATCGCTGCCAAATATGGAACAAGGTTGGTCATACTGTTGCCACTTACTTTGATCAAAATAATGCTTCCACTCTGCCACCACCACAACCTTATCAGTATCCTTAGTATTATCAGTCTATTGTGATGACTTCTTCACAACAGTCCTCATCTCCACAACAATATTCTTCATATCCACAACAACCAACTAAACTTCATATTAGCAACCATCACCACTTGTTGCTATGAATGCTAGGACTGTGGCCTCTGCTTCAGCACCTCAACAAAAAATTGGTTGGTTGATTCTAGTGCTACAAATCATATTACCTTTGATATCTCAAATTTACAAGTGGTAGTTCCTTATTCATCATCTGAAACTGTCACTTGTGCTGGTGGTGAAGGTTTAGTAATTGCAAATATTGGCAATACTTGTATTTCTACACCACAACATAACTTTCATCTTAAATTTGTGTTGCATGTGCCTCAGTTATCACAACACTTGTGTTCAATGTATCAAATATGTAGAGATAACAAATGTCAATATACTATTGATGAATTTTCCATTTGTATACAAGACAAGGTCAATGGCAAATCTTCTACAAATGACTGAGTAACAATGATGTGTATCCTCTTCGAGTATTCAAACCCTCAAGGTTCATTTCTTCTCCAGCTTACTCTCTTACTGCTTTTCTTGGTTAGAAAGTCTCCTCTGTGTTATGGCATTATAGATTAGGCCATCCAACTAATCTAGCAGTGTCAACTGCATTAAATAAATGTAATGTGTCTGTACCTAGTACTTCAAACTCAAAACCCTGTGTTGCTTGTTTGCAAGGCAAGTTTACTAAACTGCATTTTCCCACTATTGCTTCAAAATTTGTTTTCCCTTTTGAAGTAATACACACAGATGTCTGACTCAATCACCTAATATGTTTATAGAAGGATATGTCTGACTCAATCACCTAATATGTTTATAGAAGGATTTAAGTATTATGTATCCCTTATAGATGAATGTACAAGGTACACTTGGATTTTTCCATTAATGAATGAAGCAACTATTTTTCATACCTTTATTCAATTCTTGGCATTCATATCCAATTTTTTTTTATGCCAAAGTTAAAATACTTCAAAGTGATGGGGGTGGGGAATATATCAGTCATCAGTTCCAAAGTTTTTTAAAAGATAAGGGAATTGTTCATCAAAAGTCTCATCCATATACCCTAAAATAAAATGGATTGGCTGAGAGAAAGAATAGGCACATTATAGAAATTGCCATCACCCTTTTACAACAAGCCTCTCTTCCTTCTCAATTTTGGTTCCATGCATGGGCTATTGCCACTTTTCTTATTAATAGGATGCCAACTTTTACATTGCACATGAAATCTCCATTTGAAGCTTTATACAATCCCCACCTATACTTCATCATCTCAAAGTGTTAGGATGTGCTTGTTATCCATCTCTAAAACCATATAGATCAAATTAGTTGGAACTCAAAACTATTGAGTGATTGTTTCTTGGGTATGCATCTCATTATAAAGGATATATATGTTATGCTATAAAAGGTCATAAATTCATTGTGTCAAGACATGTGCTTTTTGATAAACAAAAGTTTCCAAGAGTTCATTTTGCATCTCAACACACTACAACTCCAACCACATAGAATTCTCCAGTTGTTCATCCTAACAATTTTACTCTCCTCACTTCTATCCTATACCTTTTTCTATTGTGGGTTCATCTCCCAATGCTACTATATCTCATGTTACTAAGTCCAACCCTTCATCACAACAACAATGTGACCTTGTCTGTTGTTCATTAAATGATTATAGCACTTGTGATCCAGTTGCTTCTCCAACAAGGAATTATGTATCTTCACAGTCTTTGGTTGATTCAGTTACACACTGAGGAGAATCTAGATGTTACTACTTCTCAGGTTGCAGATCTTCAACCTGTGACACTTAATTGTCATCCAATGCAGACTAGGTTAAGTCGGGCATCTTAAAATGAAAAAAAGAAAAGAAAAAAAAAAGCTTATGTTGCTCAACAGTCCTCTGATTTTGTTTCTCTCAAAGAACCACATACTTTTCAAGCTGCTTCTAAGTCTATGCAGTGGCAAGCTGCCATGAATGAATAAATAGATGCCTTTCTACAACAGCAAACATGGAAACTTGTTTCTTTTCCTCCAAACAAGAATCTTGTTAGATGTAAGTGGATTTATAAAAAATAAAAACTAAAAATAAAAATAAATAAATAAATAAATAAAAGCTCAAATGGGTCAATGGCAACATATAAGACTAGGTTAGTAGCCAAAGGGTTCTCTCAAGAAGTTGGATTGGACTATTATGATAACTTTAGTCCGGTTGTGAAACCTACAATTGTTAGGTTGATTTTAGCATTGGTTTCTTCTTTTGGTTGGATACTCAGGCAGTTAGATGTTAAGAATGCCTTCTTGAAAGGTTTTCTTGAAGAAAAAGTCTATTTGTCTCAACCTTAAGGTTTTGTCGATAACCTACATCCTGAGTATGTTTGCAAGCTAGAAAGATCTTTGTATGGTCTCAAACAAGCCCCACGAGCTTGGAAGAGATTTTCTAAGTTTATTCTTCAGTTATGGTTCAAGACATCTTATGCAGACCCTTCTTTGTTTGTTAAGTCCACTGGTAACTCCATTGTTATTCTTCTACTCTATGTGGATGATATCATCCTAACTGGTGATAATGATGTGTCTGTTCAATCTGTGATTTCTCAGTTAACCAAGGAGTTTGATACGAAAGATCTTGTATTTTACATTTTTTTTCCTTGGGTTACAAATTAAGTATCAGTCAAGAGGTCTTTTTGTTCATCAAAACAAGTATGTGTAGGAATTGTTACAAAAGGCAAATATGGAATATTGTAAACCTTGTCTTACTCCCTGCCATCCTAATCAGAAACTATTGACTTATGGTAGTCCTCCTGTTTCAGATCCAACAACTTACTGAAGTCTTGTAGGTGCCTTGCAATATCTCACCACTAGGCCAAATATAGCCTTCTCAATGAATCAGGTCTGCCAATTTATGCTCACCTCTTCAAACACACTTTGCTGCAATTAAGTGCATATTGAGACATCTCAAGGGTTTTATGGACTTAGGTTTGTGTTTTACACATGGTTCACTTCATTTGAAAGCTTACACAAATGTTGATTGGGCTGGTGATCCCAATGATCGCCGGTTAACAACTGGTTTGTGGTGTTCATTGGTTCAAATCCTATTTCTTGGAGTTCCAAGAAACAACATACTGTGAGTAAGTCTTCTACAGAGCCAGAGTATAGGGCTATGGCCACTACTACTGTAGAAGTCGTATGGATTCAACAATTGCTTCACAATCATCATTTGCCACATTCTAAAATTCCTTTTCTGCATTGTGACAATATTTCAGCTATGGCACTAGCTACTAATCTAGTCTTCCATTCCAAGTCAAAACATATTGAAATTGACTGCCATTTTGTGCGTGAAAAAGTCCAACAAGGCACCATTATGTTACAGTTTGTTAGTTCCAGTCATCAGTATGCAGATATGTTTACAAAAGGGTTGTGTTCTCCACAGCTTCGGTTTAATTTTTCCAATCTCATGCTTGGTTGCTCCGAGTATGCAATTGAGGGAGGATGATAGATTGTTTAATGGAATGGATAACTAGGCTTATGACATGTGTCAGTAGATTAATGAAGAGATGTCTTAAGGTTGTTATAAGGTGTAAACTATACATACCTGAGTGTAATTATTACAATTGATAGTTAATGAAATATCACTACATTTTTCACAGGTCTTTCTCTCTAACTTCTTTCTCGAGATTACTTAGTGTGTAAGAATACTTGTAGTGTTGATATGTGTCATTCTCTGCATATGTACATTCTAAGTTTATTCTTGATCCTCTTTAGGTAAATTGAAAGGTGTTCTTCTTTGAGTGGAAGTCCCGAGGTACTATCTGTTTTGTTTTACTTCTTAGCTTTCCCCAAGGTTTACAGTGAAGTCCAATATCCAATGCCGGCCCTGAAGGTGTGCAAATGGTGCCACTGCACAGGGCCCCCAAATTCGAAAGGCCCTGATTTACGATTTTACTGTACCTGTATATTTCATATATAAATATAAAGGGTAAATCGCCCAAATGGTCCCTGAGATTTGCATAACTCATCACTTTGGTCCCTGAGATTCCAAATCGATAAAAGTGGTCCCTGAGATTGTCCACCATCCATCATTTTGGTCATTCCGTTAAAAACTCCGTTACGTGTCCCGGAGCTCTTGGCCGGAAGTTTGAGCAATTTTCAAAGCTTCGTAACTCAATCATTTCTTAACCAAATTCGACCCATAATATATCAAAATGAAGATAGAAAAGTGTAGAATAGGATTATACCTATTTCAAAACCCAATGGTAACCGAAGATGGCCAGAAAATAGCCACAAAGTTGACTGATCCGAGTGAAAACTTGAAAACTCGCCGGAAACTGGGTAAACTTTAAACGGTAATAACTTCTTCAATACTCAACGAAATCAAGTGATTCAAAAACAAAAATAATACTTCTCGATGAGACGAAGAGAATGGTAACTTTTGTGACAGCTAAATCACCATGGTTTGGCCAGAAAGCGGCTTGAAAGTGGCAAACTTGAGACCAAGATAGCCACTTTCAGGCCATTTTCCGGCCCAACCATGGCTAGTTAGACGTCAAAAAGGTACCATTCTCTTTTTCTCATTGAGAAGTATGATTTTTGTTTTTGAATCACTTGATTTCGTTGAGTATTGAAGAAGTTATGAACGTTTAAAGTTTGCCCAGTTTCCGGCGAGTTTTCAAGTTTTCACTCGGACCAGTCAACTTTGAGACTATTTTCCGGCAATCTCTGGCAACCATTGGGCTTCAAAATAGGTATAATATTATTCTACACTTTCCTATCTTCATTTTGATATATTATGGGTCGAATTTGGTTAAGAAACGATTGAGTTATGAAGCTTTGAAAATTGCTCAAACTTCCGGCCAAGAGCTCCGGGACACTTAACAGAGTTTTTAACGGAATGACCAAAATGATGGATGATGGACAATCTCAGGGACCACTTTTATCGATTTGGAATCTCAGGGACCAAAGTGATGAGTTATGCAAATCTCAGGGACCATTTTGGTGATTTACCCTAAATATAAATGTGCATTGACATGCTAAATTGTTCTCTCAGTGCAATTGTCTTGAGCGTATTATATGTGACCCAGGAACTGGGTTTGAGTATGCCTAGTTGACACATCCCGACCCGGAATGTCCACTAGGACTCCGAATCGAGCTGCGCTGGCCGACACCTGGAAGGTGACGAAGCCATAAAGTATGATGATGTGGAAAAATGTGAATAAATTTAAACCTAAGAGTGCCTAAATACCAGAGTTCGCTGGTGAGTAGGAAGGAACCCACTTCACGCGCGATACAGAGCATAGGTATAATATAGTAAGGTGAGATAATAATTATACCATCATAAAAGACATATGTGCTGAAAAGTGCCACGAATCTTTGTCGATACGAAACTCTGCTGCTAGAACCTGGATGGGTACAAAAACAGAAAATGTGAGTGAGTGAAACAAAACTCTTTAAACCAATTCCACCTATCAAAGATAGTAGCCCCTAGTTGTAATACCTATTTAATTTCCCAGAAAATAACAGGTGTGATTATAAATCAAAACCATAACCAAAATGATAGTATTACGATTATGCTACGTCAAATATCTTAACAGGAATGAGTAACCCAGGTGAAATAAACCAATAGGAAATGGCATGTTAGCTGAATCCATACATCATGTACGGTTGAATCAATATCTCATCCCATATATGCTAGCATCTCATCACATATCTCATCATAAATATATACTAGCATCTCATCATATATCATCACATATATGCTAACATCTCATCATAAATATATGTTAGCATCTCATCATATATCATCACATATATGATAGCATCTCATCATAAATATATGTTAGCATCTCATCATATATCTCATCATAAATATATGCTAGCATCTCATCATATATCATCACATATATGCTAACTCATAAGTCGGAGTCACCTCTAGTGACTTGTACGACTTATTCATATCTCATCAATCAATGCTAATCAATGTTAGCTCATAAGTCGGAGTTACCTGTAGTGACCTGTATGGCATATTCGTATCTCATCAATCAATGCTAGCTTATTAGTCGGAGTCACCTGTAAGACATATTCATATATAATCACATATGCAAATAATATGTCAGCCGGATCAACCTCTTGTGGCATGTACGGCTAAGTCTATAGCTCATATCTCAATCTGGTCGGAGTCATCTCTAGTGACCTATACGGCACTACGCTGCACACGAGTCGGAACCACTGAAAAGGTCTGTACGACAAAACTGGGTGTAATTGAATACGCTCAAGTGCTACGATCACGTGAAGAGTCACCTACGAGTCGGAACCACCTATAGTGGTCTGTACGACAGGCCTGTGCACCTACCTTGAATTCAAGGTGAGCGTATGGTGCAGGAGGTGAACATTACGTGAAGGATTGTGCCCTGGCCACGGGCGGGAGCACTAACACCGGGGTGCAGGTTTCTGAGCTTTAAATGCATCTAATACCACATGTACGACTCATAAGCAACATGTACGATCGTGTCGGAGTTGCTTAAAACATAACTGTAGTCATACCATAACCCCATCAGTTCAACTAATACCGTATACTTACCTGAACTTACCTGTGTGTCCTGCGTTCATTCTTGCACTCCAAAGCGTTCACAATAATTATGTGCAAGGGATATACATATGGATATACCAGGATGTAAATCTGAATTTCAACCATATCATAACATTTCCAGATATATAAACATATAAACAATTGGCCTAAAATGCAATAACTGTAACGCCCCACTCTCGAACCATTTACTTTTGGGAATAATTATCAGTGACAAGCCCAGCAAAACACTATTTTAAATTAATTATCACTACTTACGATTCTTTACTTCAATCACTAAATTTCTTACACATCGATTTATGATCAACATTTAACCGTCAAATTCATAAGGTTAAACCTCGCTTTTTCCACCAACCTTCTTCACATTGTTCAATTCCCCAAATAAGGTTGTTGTCTCAATTAATTAGTTTCATTTATTGTATGGCTGCATCTAACGTCTCGTTAGACTACCTACGTACCCTAAACAGGGATCAAGCGATTCGTAGTTCACTATAATTATTTGTAGATACACATATAAATCACTTTAGAAATGTTTGTGGAACTATCAATTATATACATATGATAAGGGGAAAAGATCCACTCACCTGGAGTCCACGCTATGATTCTCTAGCACGCACATCAAGGCGTCCCGAACGATTGGCGCCTGTGGCTAAGTCTCATTTGGCCTAGAAAGGCTCCAATTTTGCTAAAACCATACGAAACCCTAGAATTGGGTGTGATTCGATTCGACCTCCAAACTTGCTTCGACGCCTCCACCACTGCTTGGGCTTTGTTCCTGGGTTCTAGGGGAGTGTTTTGGTAGTGGTAATTGAAGGAAAACTGATAGGAATTTTTACTACTCATGTGAACGGGCTTAACTCTCCTATTTTACTTGCAAGAATCACAAGGTTATTGTAGTATAAACGGATCTCGCAAGGTCGTCTCCACAGGGATTATTAAATAATTCGAAACTAATCAGATTCCATTTGATTATTGTAATGTAGAAATTTAGATGATTGATTTTATAACCTATTTAAATTAAAAACGAATTTAATTAATAAAAATAAGACAATCTGCAATATTGAAACTAGAGGGAAAAGAACACAGTTTTGGGAGAAATCAAATTAAGAAAGCACTAGGGTTCCACCATCACCTAGCAATCCTATGAACTTTTACTAATTACTTATGATCTAAACATGCCACTTTGAAGGTTAGATTTTCCTAATTCATATTCTACTTGGAACCTCCAACATAGAACGTATATCTAACATGCAACCCGTCCGGACGTTCGGATCAAATCTGAACATGAAAGACTCATTATGCTTTATGAAAATCCTTTGAAAAATCATGCAATCCTTAAGACGTAGTATTCATCCTAAGTGAAATTACAATTATTAATCACAAGAAGCCAGGGTCAATACCTTCCGACCAAAATTGCATCAAATTACTTTTCTAAAGATCCTAATGGTGATCAGGCATTAAGACAATTAGATAGTTTTTATCCCGGTGATTAACAATTCAAAGTAAGCATGCAATCAATCATAAGCAATTAAATAAAAATCACATATTCATGCTAAGGCTCAAGGCTTCGCCCTAGCAAAATAAATTAGTTCTGCATATTCATAATTGAAATCATAGAAAATATATTCAAGAAAAGGATTGAAAGCACCTTCAAGTAAAAAGTCTCCAAAACCCTAACAATTCTCTCTGTCTCCAAAGTTGCATAAAATAAAGCGTAAGGAAAAACTGTAGACGGCCAAGCAATATATCTGCCAAGCCTCCCCCTAAACCCTAGGAAACTAAAATTAATAAAAACCCCTCAAATTAGGAAACATAACCCTAGATTAAATGGTAAAATTCGTCTAAAATCTGAACAGCCACGTTTTGGACCCATAAGCTGCTCCAAAACTGGCCCAATGTAGCTGGATTTAAAGTTTGGACTATTCTGAACACTTCTCCAGAAGGCCACGAACCCATCTGAGGTCATCTTGGGCTCCAAAAACGCAATTTAAGCCCAAAAACGTCATTTTCCAGCACTGCGCACTGCTTCTTTATTTTGTCGCCAGAAAATAACCGCTAGGTGGAAAAATCCAAAATTTTGATACGATCAAGCTAAGTGACTCACGAACGTCCTTCAACTGGAATTACTCCAAAATGCGTCCATTTGATCCTGTTTTGCTCCAGAAGAAGTCGAAAGTCCTATATTGAAAATAAAATTCAAAGTATCAAAATTCTTCCAATATATTAACCAAAATATACTAAGATTAGGGTAAAATATATAATATAAAATCTACTCATAAAAAACGTTTCACAAATGGGTGGATTTTGAGTAACCTTTCCCGCGGCACCCATGGAGGTTTTTCCACCATACTTCAACCAAATTCCATCTAATTTTGGGTGGAAATGGAAGATGGGAGGTCAAGGGATAATTTCCAGGTGAAGAATGGGTGACTTTCGTTGGAGAAGTGGTGGGATTTAGCCGGAATTGGAACCGGGTCGAAACCGGTTTTGTTATGGGTGCACGGGTCGGCTGGTTTGGGTGCTCCACACCCCCCTCCTTTCCCTCCTGGTTCTTCTCTCCCATTTGTCACTCTCACTCTCCTCCTTTCCTGATTGGGCAATGCCCATCTCTTTCTCTCCCTCTCCACTTCGCTGCCATCAGGCAGCCTTCCTCTTTTCTTTTCTTTTCTTCTTTTTATTTTCCCCTCATTTTTTCTAACTCCTCAATTAGTAAAAATAACAATAACCATAATAAATGAATAGAATAATGAATAACAACCCTTAAAAATTTATAAAATCGTAAAATTTGGGACGGGTTGTCACACTAGTGTGTTTGTTTTGTGTGTTTTATTTTTAATTATTTTGGTATCTAAAAGCATGGTTTTGTGTTTTATTTAATTTTTTTTTAAAAGCATGGTGTTTTGAACCCAAAAACTTAGGGGAGGCAAATAGGCACCTAGCTACCACACCAAGGTTTTTTTATTTTTTTATGTTTTTGCTTTTACATTATCATTTTTTATGATTAAAAATGTAAAAGAAAACATAGCAACTATAATTTTGGACCTTCTAAGGGTTTTTATTCTTTTTTTTTTGGTCTTTATAAATAAGGAGTTTCGAATTCAAAAACATAGAGATGCAAATAAGAACCTAATCACCGGTCCACCACACCTAAATTTGTTTGTTTTTTTTTAATCTCAATTCATACATAATCATAAAAATTAAAATGTAAAAGAAAACATAGCAATGAAAATTCTATACAATTTAAGGGCCTCTGTTAAAGTCTCGCATAGGGCCCCCAAAATCTCATAACCGGCCCTGCCAATATCTTGTATAGTAGTATTGACACACCCCGTCCCGAAGGAGGGCATGCTGGCTGTCACGTGAGAGTGACGTAACCATTTACACAGTTCGGAAGCTTTAAAGAATACTATTACTAAGATGAAACACCCGAGGGTGAGTCCTACTTTTGTATTCTGTCCGAACACCGTTGGATTCCTCTTGGCCACCCAAAGCTCTGCTATCTTGAACCTGGAGGGGCGCAAAACAAAATTGAGTGGGTCAGTAAAACAAAGTTTTTCGAAAACTTTTCATTTAAAACATTTATAACCCCTCGCTGTAAAACCTGTATACTTTCCCAGAAAATAGCATAATAGCATAATACTTTTCATAAATCTCAAATCATCAATCTTTCTAAAAAACCAGAAAGTATGCCATGTTGAAAACTTTCAAAAACAGAATGAATGATGCATCAATGTAACAGGTGAAATAATGAATTAACCGGAGACCCTGCAGTTGGTCCTGTACGGTTAATTCTATAGCTCAATATCAAATCCATCCAGAGTCACCTCGGTGACCTGTACGGCACTACACTGCAAATAAGTCGGAACTACCTGAAGTAGTCTGTACGACATGAATGGTGTAATAATACGCTCTAGTGCTTCTCTCAACAATCATTTGTGCACACAATCTAAGGTCACCTATCAGTCGGAACCCTCTCATGGTCTGTTCGACATGTCGGAACCCTCACATGGTCTGTACGACATGCACCTACTTGGATCCAAGGTGAGCGTGCGGTGCGAGGTGAATAATATAAGCACTAACACCATGATTGCAGGTTATGAGCTATCAACATAATATACATCAACAATGCACATGAATAACATAAAACTCACCTGATACTTACCTGTGCGTCCACAGCACCAATTCACATATATATATATATATATATATATGCATCAATTATCAATTTATATATCTCATATTATTCATATCATGCATGCATGGCATTTTAGAAACATACTTTCATTAAAACTCAATTTCTGGGAATTTTAATAGCATATAGGTATAAACAGAAAATATTGCCCACTCACCTGGAGTTCGCCCTACAACTCCCTAGCACAACACATCAAGGCGTCATGATGATCGGCGCCTAGAACAATAATCAAATCCAATCTCAGAATCATATTGATAGAATATAACTTATATAAAACACGTCACTACGCAGTTCGATCCGGAAGATCTGCAACTCAGATTTTCAATCCATAACTTCCAGAGGTCCACAATATATCCCTAGAACAACATCCTAAAATTTCCTTACCATCCAACGGTCGGATCTCCGTCAATTATCAAAACCAAGTGACGGTTAACATTCTATATTATGGACTTACAACTCCAATTCCAGAAGATCCGTAAATCGGATTCCCCATCCGTAAGTTCCTATAATCCTTAAATATTACGTATTACAACGCCTCAAAATTTGGTGACGATCCAACGGTCGGATCGTCAATTCACATTTTCACCTATATGCAAAATAACTAATAAACGTTATTTAAAGCACCTAACCAACAATTCTTAATAACTTCTCATACGGTGCTCAAATTGGGTATATGAATATACCACAGTGACCTACTCGACGTCACGGACGTCGACAAATTTTTAAAATAATTTTTTTGACGTGGCACGCGCCCCTACGCGCCAGGACAGGCACTGGTTCACGCGCCCACGCGCGTCTTCTTCCTCGATGCTCGCCGGACTGAGTTTTCTGGTGGCCGGAAAACAGGGGAATTTTTAAACCCCTATAACTTCTTCATTTCTTCACCATTTTCAACGTTCTTTATATCAAAATGAAGATCTTGACAAGATGAACACATTCGTACCTGCCTCGACCCCTAACTCGCCGGGGATTCACCGGAAAAAGCTTCGAAAGTTCCGGCCAAAATTGAAAAGTTCCGTTCTCCATCCTCCGACGTCCAAATTTTACCAACGACGTACCCCGAAGCTCGTGAGGACTTCCTTAAGCTCAATGTGAGCTTGAAATTCCCTGAAACATGAAGTTTTACGTGTGCATGAACAATGATTTCAATATGGGTCACGGGTTCGACGAGATTGCTAAGGTTTCACGTCCTAAAAATAACACCATTCAACTCAGAAGGTTAAAAGGATGAAGAATCTCACCTTATTGGCGTCGATCCGTGGAAGTTGGAGGGTTTTGGTGCCTCGTCTGTACGAGTCGAGAGTGAGAGAGTGAGAGAAAGCTGTGAGGGAGGAGAGAGAGAGACACGGGGAAGGAAAAAAGAAGTGTCCCGTGTGTGTGGGTGTGATCCATCCAAAAACAAGTCCAACTCACAACCCTAGCCACACAAAACATACATACCACTTTATTAAATCAACTTAATTCATTTGCAAGAATTTAGGAATGTATGTTTTGAACCAATTATATGTCACACACACATACCTTAATACTCGTCAAGGGTATTTCCGCCATTTCACATTCCCGTCAAAAGTACCTCCAGGACGGGCTATGACAAGTATAGATAGAGGAGTCATGATAATAGGAAACAGATTCATGATTTAGTTTTCAAGGAGTATGTGAAATTTTTGTAAAATTTTGCTAATATTATGAATCAACTATCACACTTTCAATAATTATAATGTAAAATGTAAATGTATATTTTGGTGTGATGTATTTTTCGGGCATTGCGATTCCTGACATTTCATGTTGTGTTGTATAGGAATTTCAACTCCTTCCGAAACTTGCAAGGAGCCAGCCTATTATCGACAAAGCCAGGCCTAGTGCCACTAGGGCAACTGTCTGGGGCCCAAGATTGAGAGGGGCACCAAAAGTTAAAAATCCACATAGCTAGGTATATAAAAAAAAAATATCTAGAGCCCAAATTGAACGACCCAGTTTTTCTACACTTAACTCATTTCTTAAGTTGAACAACCTAGGTTTTGGGTCATTAAAAAAAAAAACATAAGAGGGACTACTTGTCCCTAATTAACCCTAAGTTCCTAACATATCCTCCTTTTTCCCGATTCCCCACCCCCCCTTTGTTCCCACTTCCCCACAGCCCTGCCTGTCGTCTCTATCCTTTTCTCCCATCCATTGGCTGCAAGTGCAGCAATTTCTCTCAAAACTCACTCACTGCAAGTTGTGCACTGCAACTTCCAAGCCGGCAAGCAACAGGTCCTTCTCATTCAGTGCATTCACCAACCCTTTTAAGTTTTGAGGTAAACTAATTTTTTTGAATTTGAATTATTAATTCATAATTTAATATAAAATTTTGCAAGTGACATAGAATTATATGATAATTGATGTATAGAATTGTTGTTAACTTGTTGTTGATGAATTGAATTCTTGATTAATTGAATTATTTGATTTGATTTCAAACCCAATTTTTAGGTTCAATTTTATCAATTTTTCTAATATGTTAGACTATGTATTAGTGCATTTATAATATATAATAGATGTTAGGGTTTTTTATAATATATAATATGTGTTGGAATGATAATTGTGATAGGAAATTTTTGTTATATCATGTGTAGGTAATTTTTGCAAACAAATTTTCGAAGCCATGTCTTTTAGGAAACAACTATCTGGTAATATGAAAAGGAAAAAAAAAAGGCAAAGGATAATGAAATTACGGAAAGTTTAAGATGATCTCTTAATAAAATTTTTTTACAAAGAATGAGTCGGTTGAAAATTTGAGAGAAACTGATGTTGGTGAAGAGTCACAATATGTTGTTAGGGAGTCTCATGATCATGAAATTGTTGATTATGTGGTGAAAGATGTTAATGACGAGTCTCATGACCATGAAAATGGTGCTGATTTGGAGGAAAATGTTGGTGATGAGTCTCAAGACCATGAAAATGGTGGTGATATGGATTTAAATGTTGATAATGATCATATTGGTGTAGAGGAAAATACTGAATCTCCTAAACCTATTTTCCATTTAAACATTTATGATCCAAGAGTTTAGGATAGTCTTAATGCAGAAATGAGAGCCTCAGAAAAGGGACAAATTCGAGAAACTAATATCACCTATCCTAAGGACAAACTCTCTAGGAAATTTTATTCACACTACTATGATCGAAAATTACGAACGGGGTGTGAGGGCCTAGCCCCCTAGCTTTGACTGGATTTCAGCCCTCGTTAATTATTATTTTTTTTAAATATATGTTTCCGTATTAAAAAATGGCACACTTTCGCACAAGGCACCTAAAAACTTAGGACCGGCCCTGGACAAAGTCAAGCTTTAGAATGCATCTTCAGTTGATGAGACACTGGACATTGTCCGGAATTTGACTAAGAATGAGAGAAACAAAGTGGGGAAACCCTATTTCTCAAAAATAAGAATTAACTTTAATTTTTCTATTCTTAATGATAATGGTTTCATGGGTTTATATAGAACCCAAATACTTCTTGTTAAAGAGATGTAACTTTTTATCTATAAGTATACATCATTTGACAAGGGAATGCACTTAAATAACATAACCTTTTCTAAGAAATATGGTTAACACTATTTTTCATTCAATTATTAAAATTATATAATACAATATTTGTTGGAGCAATAATAGAAAATATGAGAAATAACAATATAATTCCAATGATAATAATCATAAAGAAATTCACAACATCACATGTGTACAATATTAATATAAACAACTAGAGAGAAAATTAGAAAAACTGACAAATTTGGAGATTGAGGCTTGCATAAATGCAATGTCCTAAAGACTGAATTTCGCCCATACTCTTGTGATTGTAGTTCGGTAAGCGTCTGTCTCCCAGGATTCAACAATTTATAATCCAAAGTCAAAGCACTTCAATCTTTGGACTCTGGCGAACTTCATATATTCCGTACTCTCAAGACACGACTCGGATTTCTACCAAGACATTGGAGAAAACTCTTCTCTTAATTCTATATCTTAAAAGACAATAGTTTTTGAGTTTTTATAGAACTCAAATATACTGTTTGCCAAAGAGATGTATCGTTTAGGGTTTAGGTAGTTAAGTAATACCCTTTAACAGACACATCACTAAAGGAGATGGCACCCCTTGTGGCACCCTTTGATACAAAACCTTTAACACTTGACTGACTCTTATTTTTCATTCATATTTTATAATTAAATATTATAATATAATAATAATAATATTTAATTTCCAACAATCCCCCACATGAATGAAAAACTAGAAGAATTTGAGAGTACAAGCGGACAAGAGATGCATCGGGAGAGGTGTCTTTTGGACTTGAACCTATCCTAGTGAATACTTATCAGATTTACTTGGTGATGCAGTGTATATGGAATCTTGAATTGTTGACCGCAACAGTAAACCGAGACAATAAGCAACACACATCGCTAATCCTAATATATTCCAGTTCATATGGTTGTGTTCATTTTGGTCCTAAACAAATCCCGGATTCATGAGAGCTTTAGAGAATTTAGCTATCTCATACTCATATAAGCGACCCACTTCTACTCTCACATAGGTGACCACTGATTAAGAATACTCTGCAATATTCCTCTTATTTATAAGATATTACTGTCATTAAGTATAAATATACATCCTAAACTTCTACAGACAACACACTTCTTCCATCATAGAAATGAGGTATATAGTGTGTGAACTTCTTTGAATCATGCCCAACCAGTTTGCCTATTGAACTTAGACCATGGGATGTCCAATCAACTAAGTTAGGTTTTCACCCGGCTGATTCATTAGTTATGTTGGCTTTAGCCTCATTCCCCTCGATGATCAACTTACTCTCTAGTCTAACCTTTAATAATTGGATCCACTACTAGGTTGACTATTTTTAATGGTGTGCACAATCCATCTGATGAAATTATATTTCATACGAAAGTAGTTGTTTGACATTGTTTGAAATGTCAAGTCCTCAAAATTATATTAGGACTTAATTGCTAAGTAATTTGCTAACACTAAGCACTTGGGTAAACTCCCCCACATTTAAGGTATTTGTAAGAAGATCTCTAACCTTGTCATACCTTAAACAATTACTCATTACAAGAGATGACATCTTAAATGTCGTTCAATTAGCAAATTACTTTTAACCAACCCCCACAATTCTTTCATAATTGTAGTTTCTTTTAATGCTATCATTAAATTGATCACATTTTCCATTTTAAGAAGTAAGGAACAACTAAGATAGACTCTATCTATCTTTTTAGGCCTTCATGCCTCACTAGAAATTATGAGAAAATCACTTCTTGGCTTTTATTCTTTCCTTACTATGACTAACATGCATGACCCAATGGCCATGTCCATTCATATGTTTACTTAATAAGCATCATTATGTCGATTTCAAATCTGCGAAATGTCTTTCACATTTTCAATATGGTCTTGTCCTTTCTAAAAGACCCCCACACTTTCATGATTATTTCTTTATATTAATATCACTTTAAATGACACTCAATATCATCTTGGGCCTCTTGTAATTTATAAATATATCACTTCGAAGAAAGCATATAAATGATTTTGCAACATTATTATCACTATATGATAATACATCCAGTCGGTATGTAGAAGTTTACATACCAGCCCATGAACACATTTGAATGTCAATGACTAGTTCGAAAGGTCATACCCTTTCACTGTCAAAAGTAGCACTTCAAATGGCATGTTTTCTCTATGAATCTCACATGGCAGATTTCAATTTTCAATTCCACTGCATTACAAAAACCATCCATTTGTTAAATAGTTACATCTTTCTGCAACTTAACCGCCACATGGTTGGTTCTATATGACTCAAATATAATGGATATAAAACCGCAGGCATGGAAGGCTGGAAGCCGCGATCTCACGGATTAACACCCAATGATCAAACCCAGTTATGCAACGGTTTGCATCCTCCTATGTATTAAGATATGACTTTCCTGATATAAGAGCAATCCTTTTGGCATACCCATATTACATAGAACTCTTTAAACATAAAAGCATATAAAAGATATTACATCATGGCATTTTCATCATGCCTAATTTTGCGATTAGCGACATTTTTGCAATATATCTTCATGATTCAATATCTCAATTAATTACTCATGAATGAACAGTCATACATTAACATATTATAAATCATGTCGACAAATTCTTGACCACATACTAATATAAATAGATGATTAATGCATAATGAATTCAAACAATTCCAATGTCATTAATTAACAGGACTTTGCATGTATATATGTTAAGAAACTTTATCCAGTTTACCAAACCAAACAGCCACGCTACATATTAGATCTCAACTTATAAAAATAAGAAACGCACAAATGTATCTTAATCATCAATAATTCCCATAACTCTTTCGTTGTTTTGTATGCTAAACATACAATCTACAACATGCCCCAAACAACACCGTCAGTTTGTGTACGTACTGATCACTGTATCAATTGCAATGTTTCTTCAATCCAAAACCAGCCCCTCAATGGCAATTGATCTCTCGCTATTTTGTATATTGAATATACAACAAGCAGCGTGCATCTTGCCAAATGGTCTAACACCAGACTCATCAACAAATAATAAACTTCCTTGCCCCTTTCTCTGTTTTTCTCAATTTAATTATCACAACCATATTTTTCAATTATTGCATAATTAAAATTCTGTCTTTAGATTGTTGGAGCAATAATAGAAAATATGATAAATAACAATATAATTCCAATGATAATAATCATAAAGAAATTCACAACATCACATGTGTACGAAATTAATATAAACAACTAGAGAGAAAGTTAGAAAAACGGACATATTTGGAGATTGAGGCTTGCACAAATGCAATGTCCTAAAGACAAAATTTTGCTCATACTCTTGTGCTTGTAGTTCGGTAGGCATCTGTCTCCCAGGATTCAACAATTTATAATCCGAAGTCAAAGCACTTCAATCTTCGGACTCTGGCGAACTTCATATATTTCATACTCTCAAGATACGACTCGGATTTCTACTAAGACATTGGAGAAAACTCTTCACTTAATTCTATATCTTAAAAGACAATAGTTTTCTACTAAGACATTGGAGAAAACTCTTCTCTTAATTCTATATCTTAAAAGACAATAGTTTTTGAGTTTTTATAGAACTCAAATATACTGTTTGCCGAAGAGATGTATCGTTTAGGGTTTAGGTAGTTAAGTAATACCCTTTAACAGACACGTGACTATAGGGGATGGCACCCCTTGCGGCACCCTTTGATACAAAACCTTTAACACTTGACTGACCCTTATTTTTTCCTTCATATGTTATAATTAAATATTATAAGTGCAGCTTGTTTATGTACTGTCACAGAGTTTCACATTTATACGTGCCGATGTTTCAGTAGGGAATAAAAGCTTCTTCCACGTCGTCAAGCTTCACTTCACTTTGGTGAAATTTACGGTAGTTGGTGCACCGATGCCTATCTGAAGTACAGAGATGGTGAGCGGTGTGAGTTTCCATTGTTATGGGGCTATTTGTCAGTCACTGTTCTTTACCAACAGTATTTTTGCTGTAATTTATGTAACTTGATCAAATTACTCGTGTTCGCGTCAGGAATTTCCGTCAGGGAGGCTTCGTGGCCGACGAGCACACAGCTCCCCGGGAGAGGTTTTGGCGTCGGTTGAGGGCTGCTGTCGGGCTTCTGCTTTTACTGTCGGGCTTGTCGGGCAAGGCCCATCGAGCACGGCTTGTCGGGTAAGGCTCGTCGGGCACGTCTTGTCGGGCAAGGCTGAAAGAGAAGGACATAGTTAACTCTGAAATGTGCCTTCATGGGGCCTTAGGTGTAGGCCTTAAGGCTCACAATCAAGGTTAACTTTTGGATGCTCAGGCGTGCCACTGCCATCTTTAGCATGGCAGACGTAGAATGGATGTTGAATCCAATTATATATATATATACATATATATATCCGAGGGACCGTATTGATTATGACAGGTGCCTTCGTGGGGCCTTAGATATAGGCCTTGAGGCTTCCAATCCATAACCAATCCAGCCCTTGGACATATACACTGCTGGTTCCATTGTCGCACCTAGTATTACCACGGTTATACTTCTGACCAGCTAGCCCGCAGAGCTTAGAACGAATCCAGATAGGTGCCTTTGTGGGGCCTTAGGTGTAGGCCTTGAGGCTTCCCATCAGAACTCATTCCATACTCGAACGTTCTAGCCCGCAGAGCTTAGAACGAATCCAAATAGGTGCCTTTGTGGGGCCTTAGGTGTAGGCCTTGAGGCTTCCTATCAGAATTCATTCCATACTCGAACGTTCTAGCATAATCATAATATAACAGCGGTAAAACTACTAGATCAGTCGATTACTTGCGCCTCAAGTAACTTCGGACTTCTTTGTTTATCAAGGATTGTCGTGGATGGGTTAAGTCCACATAAAGTTCTTTTTTATGCCTTGAGACCAAGGACTTTTACATGATCACTCTTATATGTCCGGGAGATTAGAACTTAGATCTGATTTAAATATTGAAGACATGTTTAAATCGGATTCAAGAACTGAGAGAGTTTCTTAATCATCATTTTACTAGAAACAACTTGAATACAACTGAAAGTATACAACATACTGCTAGTTTAATTAAATGAAAAGACAAAACCAAGAAGTGACAGGCAAGGTTTTCACCTTGTCGGGCAAAACTGGGCGTCCTGCAACTTCTTGGGATTGGGGGTTATCAGTAGGCTGAGAGTTTAGAAGAAAAGAGGTTTGAGAGGTGAGTTTTCAGAGGGAGATCGATACTACGGCAAGTGTTTTGGACAAGGTAGCAGAGCTTACAAAAAGGGTTGAGGGGAAGTTGATCCCGAGAGGGATGAAGGCTTTGGCTGACTACAACTATCGTTTGAAGGCAAATCTGGCTTTGAGCAGAGTTTGTGCTTTGTTTGTTTGTTTGAGTGTCTTTAATCCTGATTTTTCTTTCCTCTTTTATAGACAACTTAGCATGTCCTCCTGTAGCAGCAGCCTTGCCCGAATGCGGTTTGAGGGTGATGACTCATCAGCTTTTTTACATGTAATGCCACCATAAAGTACTTTATGGGCTGTGTAGCTGGTCAGTCTACACCACTTGGTCTTTGGGTAGGTGGGCAAGTGGTCTTCATGAGCTGCACCAAGTCAGAGGAGGCCCTTTCCTGCTTTTCTGGGTTTCGGCTGGGCTTCGGCCGACTCTTCCTTCAGGTCTCATTTTGGGCCAGATTTGCTTGGGCCCAAAGTCAAGTTTTGGTCCAAATAGTGCCCCCTTCAATTGATGTTTAGCCTGGAATTCCAAGCGCCAATATCAATTGAAAAGTTCTTTATCAAAACCCACGAATTTCTTACGTTTGAACTCTCCAATCCCTTGTGACCATAGCAAGAAATCCCTCTATAACTTGAAAAATCCCTAAATCTCCCAGCTATCCATTTTCTCTTAAATCTTTCAGATTTTATCTTGATATCTCTCACCCTCGTCATCTCCTTTGGTACCCCATCTTCAAACTTCATCAAATGGCCTCGGGATCTATCCAAACTCAACCATCCTACAAATCTGGCGAAGGAATCGCCACCATGAGTCGTCTACTCAACGGGCTTCATCGCCCTCGGGCAGGTTTGCATTCCGAGCTTTTCTTTGATGTGCATGGGGTACAATCATTGGGTCCCGCATGGATCTCTCGGGTCCCTTCCGTTATAGAAAGCAACATGCCCAAGGATAATTGGTTTTCCCCAAATCCCTTTTTGGCTGAGTCGGGCATCTCTTCATCCAAATGGTCGTCATACCGTCGAGGTTTTCCTCTGATGAACGACCCTGCTTGGGCCAATTGGATTGATGAATTGGAGCCCACTTTTAAGTAGAAATTGATGAATAATGGAATTTACGAATTAATCATGCTCTCGAAAATTTCCATTATCCCTAAGCCCGAATTACTTGCTTCTGCCATCATTTTCTGGAATTCGGGCACGAATACTTTCGACTTTCGTATGGGCCCCATGTCTCCAACCATTCTTGATATGGCCCAGGTCTTTGGTTTAAGGCCAACGGGCAGGATAATGGATGTCACTCAAGACTGGGTCTCCTCCTCTACTACTGGAAGCTCAAGCTCGTCTACCACCTTCTTTTCTTTGAACTACAACCCTGCAGCCTTCAAGAGCTATGGGACTTCCTTCAAAGGCTTCATTCCTTTTGTAAAGGATAACTTTGGGGCAAGTGCTTCTCGGGTGGATAAAGATCAAAAGCACATGTATTTCCTCTTATACTGGCTCAACCGGCATGTCTTCCCCAACAAGTCTAAAGGGGTGAGGGTTGAATGGATCCCCTTGGTAGAAACTCTTCATAATTTCGATGATGTGGCCACTGGCCTATTCCTTCTCTCCCATCTTTATCACATTCTTTTTTAAATGACTCAGGGTGAGCCATTTGAGACTAACCTGAATGGGCCCATTTGGATGATACAAACTTGGCTTCAATGGTACTTCCCAGAGTTTCGGGCTGCCAATTTGGAATTCCCGGAGGGTGTGGCCCCTGCCCGAGTCCTGGCTGAAGCTGCCCCTATAGATCACTCCACCTTTGCTTGCTTTTATTTCTTCAGAGTTTGTAGGACTCGATCAGATTTAGAATGGGGTGCATCGGTTCTGAGGAGATACCCTTAGTTTTCTGACCAAATTTTTCAAGATGCTCCTGGTGAAGATGCAACCCCCTTTTGTAGGGAAAAATTCATTAGCTGTATTCAACCGAGAGACCTGGCCTGGGGAGTTCGGGGTAATAGATATGAACGAGGTCTGGAGGTGTATCATCCTAACTTTTGCAGTAGGCAGCTAGGATTCAGGCAGGCCATACCCGTCCCGTTCTTCGATTCCGTCCATTGCGGTACTTCATTTCGACTACAAATTCCCTCTGAGGCGATCTTCCGAGCCGCCCGACGCAGTCATGACGTAATGAGTCAGGCTGTGCGAAACTCTATTATTCTCAACTTCGAATGTACTTCACTTTTTTCTTCTTGGTGGGAAGGCAGATGGTCCAAGAAGTACGGAGGAGATTTGAAAAAGGCTCATGATCGTCTTTTCAGTCAACTTCCTCTTAAGTTGTACCCCGGCTCGGGCGAGCTTGAAAATTGGAAAGAGATGATCCAAGAGAATGAAGGGAAAATTATGAGTTTTCAAGATTTGGGATTTCTAGATGACTAGCATGCATATACAATTCTAGATTTATATACATACGCAACGGAAGCATTTATAACAAGTTATCAAAGTTATAGTCATGCAAATCCCCTTCAAGGTTCATAGGTTTAAATATAATGCATCAAAACAATTTTTACTTAAGAACAAAGTCAAGGAATAGATCTATACCTCTTGTTCTTGATTTTAGACCAAGGATGGACCACCTCCAAGCTCTTTGTTCCTTGAATTCCTTGAGCCTAGCTTCCCTCCTTGCCTCCTCCACTTTGATAGAATGAGTGCTCCAAGGTTCTCCTTAAGTCTCCAAAGTAGAAGACCTCTAAAGATCCTCACCCACTAGTATAATGAGAAGGATGAAGGAATGACCAAAAGGATGAAAAGTTGTTAGCGCATTCACCCTCTAGGTGGCCGGCCCTATTGTTGAGAGAGAGAGAGATGGTTGTTTTGATTTTGTGTTTCTAAACTCACAAAAACTCTTATGGAATCAATCTCTATAAGTTCCTTATATATCATCAAAAACCTAGTCAACAAATTGACCAAACATCTCACCCAAACCCTTAGTATGGCCGGCCTACTTGTGTTCATATGGGCTTTGGGCTTTCATTTATTTCAAGTCATCCAATGCTTGAATAAAAGCCCAATGGGTTTAGGCCCAATGGGCCCAATTAAACCCGAACGTTTCTTTAAGCCCAAAACGATCTTTTATCGCTTTTATGATTTCTTTAGACTTTCTAAATTAATCAAAACACTTAATTAATCCAATTAATTATTTCCATCATCCATTAATTACTCACTACAATAGTGTTTTGGTGAACAATCTTTTAGGTTCTAATTAGCAAGGCAGTGAGGTGATTGGCATTAATTCAATTTAATTTCAATCACTTAGTGAATCAAAACTTCATTTTAATTCACCATTCTTCTTTGATGACTTCATTTAATCATTTAGAAGAACTCACAAGCTATGAGTGACATCTAACCATATGTCATAGCTACCCAAGCTAATGTAGAAGTTTTATAAGAAGAACCTATTCCATTGGAATTACAATGTAATTCAATCCTTCTCTAATACAATACTCTCAATCATATTAATAGGGTATGGATATATTATGTCAAACCCCTAATGTGATTATTACTTCTTATATGATTCTGTTGAGTCGTATAGGAACGCATTCCTTTTAATACGCTCGATACTTCGGCCGAAGATTCCCGAATCATATCTTAGAGTATTCTTCCTCTCTTATCGAGGATTAGAGATTCCTTGTTGCGCATACACTTGCCTTCATGACTAAGTGGCTTAACCCCGACTATGCCGTTGACATTCTGAAAGAGTGACGTTTGACATAATCAAAGATCAAGTACTTAACCACAAGACAACGACGATGCCTCAGGTCTAAGGACTATTTACATTATTCCAACCATTAGAGTTACTTGCTTGACATGTGAGTAGACCTCCATGCAAGTACTCTCGTTCGATTGTGTTCAGTGAACTCATTCCCCTAATGAGCACCTACATACTTGTCTTAGTGTCACAACACGAATGGGATGAGACTTTCCATCCTTCCATTTGAAGCAGACACAGTATGTACCGATCTACGTATTGTCAGTTTCCCTCCGACAATCCAATGACCAGGAACCTTTTGGACATTTGGTTATCTGAAGAAGGTCTCTGTAGTCTAACATCATTAGATTACTTCTTCAATCCATCCATTGTCCATGGATACACTATTTAAGACATATATCGTTTATTGAGATAGTCCTAATTCGTGTCTTTGCCATTTGACGTATAAGAATCATCTATACATCCATTCATTTGTCCTGAAAGGTTTCTTCCAAAGATTGGCTTTCAGGGCATATTTCCAACAATCTCCCACTTGCACTAAAGTCAATCACTAGTGTATCTTATACATCTTGTCGAGAGAGTTCATGCTCGTAGGTTAGCTTGGTTATGTATTAATCCCTTTTTATTTTAAAAGGGAATTTACTTATTAAATGTTTCCAAAACATTTGATGATGTCTCTTTATTGTGTTCGAATATTTTGATGAGACCTTGATTCCATGGCTTGAGCTATCGCCCCATTACGTCATAGTACATTACTATCGACCTTATGGTTTGGATTCAATCATTGGTTCTATAAGAACCCCTTCATTCAAAACACCTTTTGAAGCAGTTTCAAAAACAATATATCGTCATATATTTCGTTTGTATACTTTATATAAACTTTGCTCCATCCTTGAGACCATTGTAGTACCATACTATCAATTCATTCATATGGTTAGTTCTTCATCCAATATGAAGTTCCATTTGTTAAAATGGCTTATTTTCACTTTGGTTAACAACCTAAGTGAATGCACGCTTCCAGAGTCCCACTCTGATGTTTCTTTCTTAAAGGCAATAATACTCTATCAGTTGCTTTGGTTCTGATCCTGGGATATAGTAATATCTTAAAGTGACAACCCATGTGGTTCTTCACTTTTGGATATCTATTTCACAGGTCAATACATGTGTCCCTTTTGTGATTTTATGACACATTCATTATAAGGGTTCTGAAAGTGATTTCCTATCACATAGGAAAATGCTTTCTTAAATCTACAACATTTGAGATTTAATTCCTCATTTAATATCCTTGAGATAGTCTTACTATATCAATAAGTCCAATTTCAAGTCTATACTTCAAAATTGACTGTGTCATGTTTTTGTCATTTTTCGAGTAACATCTATGATTTATCAAGTCTATCAATTAGACTTCATTCATATCTTGTTTGCTCAAATTATGACATCACTCCCATTGGCCTTGATGTAACTTAGCATTCATTATATCGTCTAGATTTGAATGCATATTGCTCCCACTAACTTGTATTGGATCTATTGACAATCATTAAGATCCATTAGCTTATTGATGATATCTCAACTCTTTTGAGACCATCAACAACACTAGCTAACACAAGTTATTTAAACGAATCATACACAAAAGAATTCTTTCTCAAGCAATTCCATTCGAAATGTGTAACTTGAATTTATCAAGTCTATTCATTTAATTCATATGGTGTCATACACCATATTTCAAGTTTTAGTCATACTAAGACCTGTAGTTATATAAGAATTATCCAAGTCTTTAGTGGAAGCATGGCTTCTACTAAGGATATAGAAACTCAACCATTCCTTCTAGGTGGTTGATATAATTTCTTTATCGAAACTACATAGAGCAATATTGTTACATTTAGATGTTGAATTTGGATTGTCTTGTTGTTAAACCAAATGTTGTGACTCATTTTGAAGTTATTCCCTTTTGTTTCATCAACTTGTCCATATGCTTTGTTATTAGCTTGTTCTCATAAAAGAGAATGATGGACAACTCCCAACATATAACCATTTTATGCTAGGTTGACGAAACCAACATTCAAAGACTATCTTTAAATGTCATACACAACATAGAATTTTAACGTTTGAAGAGTTTTGAGTCTTTTAACAATTAAAATTACAAACTCTTAATAATAGTCAAGTACTATTATTCTTTTGACAACTATAAACCAATCACATTCAAGTTTATATCCATTTTCACACCTCCCACTATTTCTCATGACTTTAATGAGAAATCATTTCATACATTCAAAATGTATAAAATTGGTGTATATTGGTAGAAGACATTGTGTAGTAGCTTTAAAACATTTCAAGCTTTAATTGTTTCAATCTTCACTAAGTTAATGTCTTGTTATTAAGTGACTAAAGTCTTTAAACATTTTATAGATTTAGACACTTCTTTCTTGGTTTAATCAATAGCACAATTGACATTTTAAAACCTTTTAACGAATGCCCAATTAGTTGTTCAAAACCACTAATTGAATCAAGAGTGATCTTGATTATTGTGTTTCATATGATATAAATCTTGTATCTCACCTAGGATACAACAAGACAATATTCAATTCATAACACTACTATTAAGAAAATGTATTAGAAGGCATTCATCACATTACATTAATATGATAATTCAAACATTCATAATGTTTAATATAAAAAGCATTAGCTCTAAACATTTAGAGACTAATTTAAATACCTTTATACATATAAGCATTTATTAGTGGCCTTCCATCATATGAAGCCATATTAAGTTCTTAACAAAGAAAGTTTAAAGACTGTCTTTAAATGCAACAAACTTCTTAAGTAGTAAGCAAAAAACATGGTGGACGAACTCTTCTCCACACCTTTCCTTGCTTGTTCCTCTTCTACTTGACTCCTCCACCTATATACAATTATACAAGTGATTAGCCCTTTATATCAAATATAAATATTTAGAAGATCTAACATTTAGAATTGAAAACAAGAACATAAACCATACCTTGTGGTTTGTCCTTAAGACTTGCAAGGTATAACCTGCAATTCCTCCTCCAATGTCCCTCATTTCCACAGTGGTGGCAAGTCCCTTTGGGCTCTTTTGCCTTCTTTTTCATCACTCCTCCTTTCGGCTTATGAGTGGGTGACTTCATCTCCTTTCCTTTGCCTTTGCCTTTCGGCTTGGCTTTGGAAGAGGATGGCTTGTTGTAGGCTACTGCAGCAGTCCCTATAACGTTCTCTTTCTTCATAGTCTTCTCGGCAGTTACTAACATATTTAGCAACTCAGAGAGAGTACTATCCATTTTATTCATATTGTAGTTCATTACGAACTGCGCAAATGAATCAGAAAGAGAAGCCAATATGAAGTCCTGGGCCAATTCCCCGTCAAGTGGAGTACCAAGGTTCTCCAATTGTTCAATGAATCCTATCATCTTCAGTACATGTTGATGTACTGGAGCCCCTTTGACCATCTTGGTCTTCACAAGTTCACAAACAGTGCTAAAGCGACGGTTGCGCGTCCCTTCGCCATATAACTCCGTAAGATGGAGTATTATGGAAAATGCACTGTCCATGTCCTCGTGCTGTCTCTGTAGCTCCTCATTCATGGAAGCCAACAGATGGCACTTGGCTTGTGTGTCATCCTCAACGTGCTTGTCAAACTTAGCACGCTCATCCTCTGTAGCCTCAGGGCCAAGAGGTATGTGAGGTGGAGCCTTGTCTAGCACGTAAACAATCTTCTCCAATGTTAGGAGAATCTTGACATTACGATACCATGATGGGAAATTATGCCCCTCAAGGCAATGTTTGTCGAGTATTTTCGCGAGTGCGCTTCCAACCATATCTAAATACATAAACACTAAAATAATTAGATTGATTGTTGATTAAGTCAAACGATTCGGGTCTTTAAACCGAATGACATCACCCACCATTTTTGGCAAATTTCATATCCCTCAAAATGGAATCCGGGAGATTTCAAAGAAAGCTCCTAGCGGGTTATGGGAGGCTCACTATTACCAAGCCCACCTCACGATGATACGATGTTGGCTAGCAAAAATAATAATGAGAGGGTACAATTACCCATTCACAACAAGTTTTTTTGTGATTACCCATCTATTTGGCCTCTAGAAAACAATGCCTCACGATGATACGATGTTGGCACCATTTTTCTTAGTTAAGTTCTTTCCCACCATGCTTGGTTTAGATAGGGGTTCAAGTATGACCTCACGATGATACCATGTTGGCCACACTCGTTGCCTACCTTAACCTCATCAAATGTTTTGAATAAACTCCTCCTGAATATAAGCATGCACTTTGAACTTCCCCATGATAGGGTGAAGGCGGTGTACAAGTCATAAACGCTTGGAGCCTACCATGGTGGAAGGCCACGAAAAAGTGTTCTAATCACTCTCACGCTTTCAACTTAATATTGTTTGTTGGTTGAGGGATTTTAAGGTCTCATCAATATTATTTATTTAATCATATTCAAATAAATAGTCATATTATAACTACTAGTCCAAAGTTAATGAAATTAGTAGCATATGATATCCCCACTATTCGTTTTCACAAAACAAATCAATATCAAAACATTTTTTCAAAATATTGGAGATATATATTACTACTAATTATATTCATTATATTTTAGTAGCGTATGATACTCCCACTATTTGTTTTAAGAAAAACAAATCAATATCAAAAACGAATTTTTCAAATATTGAAAGTAACTACTACTACTATGGTTTTTGCATTCCTTTGAAATCGGACTTTATAGTTATCTTAGGCTCTTGGATGACCATGGACTTATTAGGTTATTGCAACAACGAGCCATCATTGTTGAATATAAACTCGGGGAGGTTGTGTCAATTTAATTACGTGCTTTTCAATCCAATTAAAACATTTTCATTTAGCCATTAGAAATGAAAGACAATCATTCATTGCTAATTAGGGCGTTGGACCCATTTAATCTTTAATCTCATGTCAAAACCCTCTTTTAGTTATGTCTCCTTACCAATAGTTAAAGAAACTCTAGTCTAGCACTAGAGGGAATCAACTAATGAATAGAGATTAAGAAGTAATAAGAATTACAAACCGATTTGTACAAATTCCTATAAATTACATTTAATCTTTAAACTCATTCCATACTCGAACGTTCTAGCCCGCAGAGCTTAGAACGAATCCAAATAGGTGCCTTTGTGGGGCCTTAGGTGTAGGCCTTGAGGCTTCCTATCAGAATTCATTCCATACTCGAACGTTCTAGCCCGCAGAGCTTAGAACGAATCCAAATAGGTGCCTTTGTGGGGCCTTAGGTGTAGGCCTTGAGGCTTCCTATCAGAATTCATTCCATACTCGAACGTTCTAGCATAATCATAATATAACAGCGGTAAAACTACTAGATCAGTCGATTACTTGCGCCCCAAGTAACTTCGGACTTCTTTGTTTATCAAGGATTGTCGTGGATGGGTTAAGTCCACATAAAGTTCTTTTTTATGCCTTGAGACCAAGGACTTTTACATGATCACTCTTATATGTCCGGGAGATTAGAACTTAGATCTGATTTAAATATTGAAGACATGTTTAAATCGGATTCAAGAACTGAGAGAGTTTCTTAATCATCATTTTACTAGAAACAACTTGAATACAACTGAAAGTATACAACATACTGCTAGTTTAATTAAATGAAAAGACAAAACCAAGAAGTGACAGGCAAGGTTTTCACCTTGTCGGGCAAAACTGGGCGTCTTGCAACTTCTTGGGATTGGGGGTTATCAGTAGGCTGAGAGTTTAGAAGAAAAGAGGTTTGATAGGTGAGTTTTCAGAAGGAGATCGATACTACGGCAAGTGTTTTGGACAAGGTAGCAGAGCTTACAAAAAGGGTTGAGGGGAAGTTGATCCCGAGAGGGATGAAGGCTTTGGCTGACTACAGCTATCGTTTGAAGGCAAATCTGGCTTTGAGCAGAGTTTGTGCTTTGTTTGTTTGTTTGAGTGTCCTTAATCCTGATTTTTCTTTCCTCTTTTATAGACAACTTAGCATGTCCTCCTGTAGCAGCAGCCTTGCCCGAATGCGGTTTGAGGGTGATGACTCATCAGCTTTTTTACATGTAATGCCACCATAAAGTACTTTATGAGCTGTGTAGCTGGTCAGTCTACACCACTTGGTCTTTGGGTAGGTGGGCAAGTGGTCTTCATGAGCTGCACCAAGTCAGAGGAGGCCCTTTCCTGCTTTTCTGGGTTTCGGCTGGGCTTCGGCCGACTCTTCCTTCAGGTCTCTTTTTGGGCCAGATTTGCTTGGGCCCAAAGTCAAGTTTTGGTCCAAACAACTCGTATTAATAGTTGGATGAAATTAATCAAACAATTTTGGAAGTTATTTATACATAAGGATTATAATATAGAATTAAAAATTCAGTAATGAATCAAGTTCAACAATATTAGTATAGTTACATGATTGATCCATAATTACATACTCTTCCTGAAATTCAACATTAAAGTTAACATTTCTAATTGATTGGCTATTTCCTGGTCCCGCAACTGACGTAATTTTTTCTATTTGATTTTAATAAAATTTCAACCCTTCGACAAAAAGAAAACTAAGTTTAGCATAACTACAATAAATTAAATTATGGCCGCTTAGTTTAATTGAAATGAAGTTTTTTTAATTGAATTGTTTGCGGTTATTAAAATATAACCACAACTATTATTAATAATGTTGATGAAACTGGTCTGGCAGATGACATCAGTGCTTATGATGGATGTGGAAACGTTGGCGTTCTGGTTTTTTAATTTCGACCGGATTGAAATTCTCGTCAAAGTTTTTATCAGACCCATTATACACCATATCTTCTTTGTTTGTACGTTTCTCTACTTCAATAAATATTGTACTGTTTTTAAAAATAAAATAAAATAAAATAACTGAATGAGAATGGGACATAATAATTAATTTTTTGGGTCTGAGGATAAGATGATTAAAAGTCATAAAAGAAATTATGTTAAATTATTGAAAAGTATAAAAGAAATTTGGAAAAAAATATATAAAAGAAATGTGGAGTAGATGAGGTTAGAAGTATAAATGGACGGTTAAGATAATGACGTGTGTCACTAGATGCTAGAGTCTGTTATAGTTGATAGTAGTGCTTGTTTAGAATTATCTTCATCTTGTTGTAACTTCTTCATTCAGAAATACAGAACTATCTTCATCTTGGTTCAGCTTCTCTCTGCCTAATTTCTCCCTTTAAAACTCTGTTTCCTTTTCTGCAATATTACATGATTAACAGATGACACTCGCCATCGATATCCCAATTGCTGATTTAATTAACAAATTCAATATAATTTTGGGAGTCAATATTTAATCATCTTATGGGGAAAATTTCTTTGGTGGAAATTTTATTAAAGTTGTTGTGGCAGAAGAGATTTGTTCTTCCCCGGTTTTCAATGTCCTAGTTTTTCTGCAACACAATAAAATGTCCTAGTTTCTCACTTAAGAAATTCCTATATATTGACTTGTCATTTTCACCATTTCTCTGTCAACCAAGTTGGTTTTAAAATTTGCTTCAAATGGCTCATTAAGTTATCAACTATGAATTAGTCATACCCTAGTGTTTTAGAAGAGCATATAGGAATACTACTAAAACGCAGTACTAAGTGACGGAGCATAAAGATTTAGAACTAAACAAGTTTATGCTTTGATTAACGAACCACAGCCACTTCTTACATATTAATATTATTATTATGAACCATTAATATTGTATAACTCTGAGTCACTTTTGCATTGACGCTTGACACTAACATATCTCTTTTATCATATTAAACTTATTTCTATTTTTCTAATTGAGTTTGGACATATCACCTATGCGGAACCCAACCGTGCAAGTAAGGCTCGTTCTTTAAAAAAATGTGACTTGGTCAATTAATGTGATGTATATAATAGGGTAAAGTACAAAAAACTACCTCAAGTATTGGTGTCACGACACTTTCATACCTTATCTTTTAAAATTGACAATGTCATACCTCATCTTACGAATTTGTGCCAATGTCATACCTCCGTCAGTTTTTTCTGTTAATTTCTCAGTTAATTGCTGACGTGGCTTGATCCGGAACCCATTTTCTATTAAAAAATTATTTAAAAATAAAAAAAAATCATTTAATATTTTTTTAAATAGTAAAATAATAAAGAAATGTAAATAAAAAAAATCCCAACATCAATTCGTCCCCTCCCTCCTTCTCTCTCTTCTCCCCATCTTCTTCTTCAACCTTCCTGCAACTTCAACCCAGAAAAAAAAAAAATTCAATTTGTCTTCCCCACTCCCCACCCCATCTTCTTTCTCTTCTTCAGGTGGGTGGGGGGGGGGGAAGTTTTGTTTTTTTTGTTTTTTCTGGGTTGCAGCAAGGGACCTTTTTTTTTTTCTTTTCCTTCTCTCTCTTCTTCTTCTGCAGGTTGGGCCGGGGGGGGGGGGGAAGTTTTGTTTGTTTTTTTCTTTTTTCTGGGTTGCAGCAAATAGGGGAAAGAAGAGGAAAGAAGATGAAGATGGGGGAGAAGAGAGAGGGTGCTGGGGGGGGAGGGAGTTTTGTTTGTTTGTTTGTTTTTTTTTTTTTCTGTCTGGGTTGCAGCAAATAGGGGGAAGAAGAGGAAAGAATATGAAGATGGGGGAGAAGAGAGAGGGCGCCTGGGGGTAAGGGACAAATTTTGTTTTGTTTTGTTTTTTTTTTCTTTTCTTTTTTCTGGGTTGCAGTAGGTAGGAAGAAGATGAAGGGAGATAAAGATGGGGGAGAAGAGGCGGGGGGAAGTTTTGTTTGGTTTTTTTTTTATTTTATTTTTAATAACCTTCTTTTTTAATATTTAAAAAATATTAAATGATTTTTTTTGTTTTTAATAATTTTTTAATAGAAAGTGGGTCCCGAATCAAGCCACGTCAGCAATTAACTGAGAAATTAACAGAAAAACTGACGGAGGTATGACATTGTCACAAATTCGTAAGATTATGTATTACATTGTCAATTTTAAAAGATAAGGTATGAAAGTGTCGTGACACCAATAGTTGAGGTAGTTTTTTGTACTTTACCCTATATAATATTAGAGTGATGCTAATTATACCACATTAGGTGAGGTTAACATTAAACTTAATAAGTGAGACTTTATACAAAAAGAAATCCGACTCTGAACATATCATAGATTCATAATCTTAACCACTGTTTAAGAAAAGAAAGGACCACCTACTTGGAATTATTGATATTTTTTTATATGTAATCAAATTTGTGAGGTTCTTGCCGCCCTTCCTAAACATTTACTTTTATATATAAGCACAAAATTAAGGAAAAAACAAAATAACAATAGACAACACCATGCATGATGAGGACCACCTATAATACTTTAGGGAGTTCCCAAACTAAATTAGAAGCTGCAATAATGAAACCAGAAATAGAAAAAAAATGATAATAATAACTCTGAGATCTTCAGAAACGACAAAAAAAGTAATAGGAAGTTACATATTGATATGATCCCAAAGAAAGTGGGTTTATATTTCGTTTCTGAAGATACTTTTGGGAAGTTACATATATCATTTCAGTTTGAACTCCATTCATTAAAACCACAAATAAAAGATTTTTTATATACATGTTAAACTGTGATTAGTATGTAAGTACTACTGGTTACTTTGAAGGGGACTTCAGATTTTCAAGGAAGAAGGCAAAATGAATTTTTTATTGGGAAAGAGAAATGCTAAGGAGACTTTCAAAGTGTGACTCTTTATAGATTATTTGTTACCTCACACTTTAATGTTAATTTCTATACCAACGTTATAAAATACTATGCAAAAAACGAGTTCATAAAAAGTCTAATTTTTAAGAGAATCTCCTTAACATTTCTTTTTAGAAAATTACGAAGTCTAAAAGTAATCATTATTGCAGCAAGCAATTGAATTTGGGAACGCTTCCAAAAGTATTTTTTTTTAGGGAAGTTACAAAGTTAATGAAATCTTCAGAAACGAAAAATAGTAACAGTAATAGGAATTGGGTTCTCTGGAATACAAAGTCTCAAAGTTCAAAGTAGTCATTATTACTTGCATACTAATCACAATTTGATGTGTGTATAAATTTTTTTTTATATGTGATTTTTTTGAATTAGGCTTATATATGTATATGTCAAACTGTAATTTATAAGTAATAAGGTTTGCAATGTTGAATTCAAAAAGTGGTAATAAGGTTTGTCTGTTGGGTAAAGTGTCACAACCTGTTAAGGACCCGTTAAGATAACGGGTGTGACACGACATGACCCGTTAAGATAAAAGGTGTTACACGAAAACGACACAAACACAACAGACACGACCTGCTTGCCAAACTTAATAGGAAGTTACATATTGATATGATCCCAAAGAAAGTGGGTTTATATTTCGTTTCTGCAGATACTTTTGGGAAGTCTTCAGAAACGAAAAATAGTAACAGTAATAGGAATTGGGTTCTTTGGAATACAAAGTCTCAAAGTTCAGAGTAGTCAATATTACTTGCATACTAATCACAATTTGATGTGTGTATAATTTTTTTTTATTTGTGATTTTATTGAATTAGGCTTATACATGTATATGTCAAACTGTAATTTATAAATAATAAGGTTTGCAATGTTGAATTCAAAAAGTAGTAATAAAAAGTTACATAGTGATACATAGATTTGTAAGTTGAGTAGTCATGATCTTTCAACTTTAACCCAATTAGAGCAATGATCACTCAACTAAAACTCCATTACCAATGGTCCCTCAACTCATCAAAACGTGCAGTTATGGTCATTTTCGTCAACTCCGTTAGTATTTCCATCAAAATGAATCACGTGACTTGCACGTGAGGTTGAATCAATGGGCAAATATATAAAATCAAATAAGAAAAATTGTATTAATGGTCCCTCAACTTTAATCCAACTGAAGAAATGGTCCTTCAACTTTAATCCAATTTGAGCAATGGTCCCTCAATTTTAACCCAATTATAGCAATGGTCCTTCCAACAACCAAACATCTCTAGGCATCTGTAAAGCACACTATCATATATGTCCAAAGAAATTTCTTTTATAACATGAATCACTAAATTTATATATGTGTTAAACTGTGATTTGCATGTAAAGAAATCAATTAATGTTGAGTCCGAGAAAGCCAAAGTCACAACAAAAGGTCACAATCCATTGCTACCTAAACCAAACATACAATGTATCATAGCATACGTAGGTAGAAATGTTCAAGCCTTCAGGCACAGAGGAAACAAAAACAATAAAGTAAAAACGAGTGAATCCCACCAAAGCCTTGTAATACATCCATGATCCACGACTGATTGGTTCCTAGTCCAACAAGGCAAGGCTTTGAACTTAAATCGCATCCCCAAGTTTAACTTCAAGTGTTTGACTTGATATCATTGGATTTATAAAACCCTTGGGCAGGCTTTGGCTTAATTATAAGTCCGTCCGTCTTCTAGTCAACTCTCTGCAAATTCCTCCCTTCTTCTTCTTATTCTTCTTCCTCCTCCAAAACCCTTCAATTCTAGGCATAAAAACATCTTTTGATTAGTTTTTGTTAGTACTTTATTATTCGTGGTCAGAGCTTCAGGCCCGATTGAAATGAAGGTGTAATTTCTCACTCTGGCGGTCTAATCTAATTTATATACTAAAGTTTCTTTGCTTGTGAAAATTTCCTGCAACTCTCTTTTTTTTTTTTTTTTTTTTTTTGTATTTATTTTCTTTCAAAGATTATTGGGTTGATAAGAATATTATCAGATAGTTTAGTTTAAGTTTCAAAAACCTTCCTTTTTGCCCTTTCAGACAGAAAATAAAATCATTTTCTCAATTGTTTTCGGCTTTTATTTCATGCTTAGATTTCTAAACCTTTTTTATCTTGTACTTCTGATTTTAGTGACTGATTTCAGATTTTAATTATGAATGTCCATTTTCTTTCTGCAGAAAGTTGTACTGAAATTGGATTTACACGATGACAAGGAAAAGCAAAAAGCCTTGAAAGCAGTCTCTAGCCTTTCAGGTATCAGCGATCAACTATATATAGCATATATTAGTTCAATTTGGCTCCATGAAAATTTAGGAAATAATAAAAAAAGTGAAAATTTTCTAAATTCTTTCATTTATCCGCACCTATTCGAGCATCCATCTGGGATATTATCACTGAGAATTTTTTTTTTAAATAAATAGCAATCATAATCTTTGTTGAATCGTAACATTAATATTTCATGCACTTATTGACTTTTTCTTTTTCCCTCACTTATGTAAATTTTGCAGGCATTGACTCAATTGCTATGGACATGAAGGAGAGGAAACTAACAGTGATCGGCGACGTTGACCCGGTGGATGTGGTGGCCAAACTGAGAAAAGGGTGGTACACAGACATTCTAACAGTTGGGCCAGCAAAGGAAGAAAAGAAAGATGATAAGAAAGATGGAGGGGCTGCCAAAAAAGATGAAGGCAAGAAAGAAGATGATAAGAAGAAAGCTGATCCAGTTGCTGAACTTGTCAAAGCCTACCAAGCATACAATCCTCACATGACCAAGTACTACTATGTCCAAAGTGCTGAAGAAAACCCTAATTCCTGCGTTATCTGTTAATTAATTGATGATTATGAGATGATTAGCGGTTTGATCATGTATTTTTGGTAAGGCCATCTGAATTAATTTCTAATCATGTTTTGGAACCAATTGGAGGCCAGCCAATGAAAAGTTTGTGGTATGTTTATATAGTGCAAGTAGCTTGAAAAGTAAATGTCTGAACTTTGAGATTTCAAGCATTTTGGTGGTAAAATTCAATTGGGGTTTTCAAGTTTTCTGCAATTTGAATTTTTATTTTAGATTAAAGTTAAATCCACAGCTAATTACTTACCTAACTTCTATCAAATTCATGTTTGGTTTGGGTTGTTTTTTTCTGTTAACTTGTGCTACTTAACATGATTACTTGTGGATGAAATGTTTTTGGACTGCAATAAAAAATTACATGATTATTCATCATCTGGGCCAGTTAAATAAAAGGTGGGAATTAATTTAGTTCTTCTTTGACAAGTTCATAAATCTTTTATTTGAAACCCAAAAGGACAATGATGCTAGCAAGTACTTATAATATTGGAATAGTTTATGGAAATTTGTTAGATGCACGAACCCATTGTTTAATAGAAAAAAAAAAAATAAGCGGCAAACAATTCAGCTCACCTGAAGAAAATGAAAGAAAGAGGCAATGGCACACAATAACATTGACTTCTAGAACTAGAAGTAGAGGTCCTTTAATCGGATCATGTTGCTGTGTGACCACACATATAAAATTTAGGATTATTAATTCAAAGGAAAACTAATGAAAGTGTCACTCCAACAATTGTGAGACACGAGTCGTACGCAGAAAAACTGTACATAACAACTTCTTCGAAAAATAGACCAAAACTTATATTCAGTACCTTTGGAAAATACTTGTAAAAACTATCAAATGTCTATCTGTTCTCATCAACTATAACCAATTTAAAATATTTCAATTCTTTTTTTTTTCATACGATAGCAATGTAGCTGCTAACCATCATTATCCTTACAATACTGTGCCTGGAGTAGTTTCTGACATTGCCTTGTTACTCATATCTTATTTATTTATTTTAGGGTAAATTACATAATACCCCCTTAGGTTTGAGGTCTATTACAACCCCATACAATATATTTAAAACATTACATAGACCTAAAACCGGAGGGAGTATTATGTAATTTACCCTTTATTGTAACTTGTAAGATGAGTCTTATAAATTGCAATTTGAAATAGATGGTTTTGCTTTTGGATGAGGTGAAGTCTCCATACTGAATTGAGAACGTCCCTGTTGGCTGTTGCAAATTATGTATAGTAGTAAAGTCAGAATCAGCAAACAAGCCGTCACGAAATTGTTAATCAATTAATCAATGAGTGCCCCTAGTAGTGCAGAAGTAAACATAAATAGTGTACATAGAGAGATTGAAATAGATACTATTTGTGGAAAAGATGAAGGCCATGACAAGATGCCTAGTGCCATCGTCTTGGACTTAAATAGTGTACAAGAAATACGTCTAGCTCTCTAATGCGTGTTTGTGAAAGAGAGAACAATCATAATCCTTTAAATCTTTGGGCATTGTATAAATTTGAAAATCTCTAAAATGAAGAATATAGTGGAGGATGTTTTAGGTGTTTCTTGGCTTCTTGATATTCAAGTTTTTGAAACCTTCTTATGGTGGGCTGGCCCATAGCCTTTCAAACAAGTTAATGGATCAGCTTTTTTACCGGGATTGGATCAAGTTTAACGTCTTTTTCTATTTATTCACAGACCGGGACGGCTCAATTAACAAAAAAATTCCATGGGTTCGGATCTTTGCGGAGATTACTCCCTAACTAGAAAATGTGCCCGTGCTTTGCTGCGGGAACAATGTATTAGTCGGAACATGCATAAATAGTTTCTACACAAAGTAACTAAAATGACGGTACAATACCTAAGAACCAATGAAGTGATACTTTGCTTGCTATATATGGATATGCATGCTATAAGAAACAATTAATTTGCAGATCGTATTTTGTCATCACATTATAGTAATCCGCCCACTCCATGTGTGAAAAACACAGAAAAGTAGAAGACACAATACTTGAGCATTTGGCAAGAATAGCAAGCTTGTGAAAAAATTGCTAAACCTCTTGCAAATTCAATCGCCAAACGTTATACTGTAACCCAAGACAAAGACAAAGCATATAGTTTGTTTACAAATCAAAACGAACTGTAGCCATAATGTGCGACTGAAAAAAATGCTTCTTAATTCGGTCTTGCAAGAAATGAATGCAGTTTGAAAACAACCCAGAAAACACCCCATAAATCTTTACCACCCCGATCTTACTAAATAGAAGCATAAATGGACAATCGAGAGCTTCATCAAATAAACAACAATAAAATCTAATGTAATCTGTCAAAAACCAAAATAAAAAATAAAATGAATGTGATCATTTGAAGGCACCGTAATGGCCTCACCATCGTACACTTGCAGCATGTAATTGATGCATATGTTGTTCAATGAAATCATTCACTAATAACCAGTCAAGTTTTGGTATGAAGAAAGCAGAATATGAACACTAAGTAAGATCATAGCATTAAGTTTTCTCCATTAAATTTGGAAATATATGTAGACGTGTATGCATTTATGAATGTATGTATCAGACAGGTTGTCCAGCGCAAGCAAAGGCAATGCCACCACAGGTTGTAGATACAAAAACGACCCTCAAATCTGATATTAATCTACAATATGCAACCAGTAGATGAGTTCAAATCAGCATTTTTTGTTAAGAGAAGACCAATGAACTTAACAAAACTGTAATGAGCCCGTAAGTTTACCTCAAATCTAGTTGCATCACTGGATAATTTGATTTAAAATTTGATATTATGAAGACATTGTCCTAAAAATATTAAAAAACAAAGTTACATTTAGGACCGTTAAGATAAATAACCGGAGCAATTATATTTTCCATGAAGCAATCTTACCTTGCGATCAATCAGTGTTGGTGTGTCTTCTCCTCTATTATCATTATCCAGATTGAAAACATCATGTAGTTGAAACAACCTATTTATACTAAAACAGAGTTAATGAGAAGAGGCCATAATGGCTAGATTCAATTGACAAAGAATATATGAAAAACTGTACTGAATTGAAGTTAGAAGCATGTACTTTTCTTCCTTCACATTTGAGACCGAATCAAGTATGCATCAAAACATTAGATTGCACTATATTTGCGCTAGCAACCCACGAATTAAGATAAGAAATGGTTCAATGTAAAGGTTTCAAATTCCTTGAATAAAACCAAATCAGATCTTAAGAAATGGTTGAATGCTAGATAAATTTGCTTAGTATTTACCTGTTGGCCAGCAACGCTGTTATTGAAACTTCCAGGATCAGGATAGTAGCTGCAAGTATATGCAAGCAAGGGAAACAATAAATTTAATTCAAGACTAACAACACGAATTAAAAAAAGCTAACAATAATAACTGCATTTAACAATTTAAGCATGATCTGATGGATTTTAAAGAACGAAATTTCACCACAACCAACTTTTCTTAACAAATTTCTCATCTTTTCCTCTCATGCAAACACAAAATCCGAAGATCCTTGAAACTTACTCTCTTTTCGTTTCGGGGCGAACTAAAACCCTAATTTGGACCAAAATGCATAGAAAGAGGAACCACCTTCGTTCTGATCATTCTCTTTGAACTCGTTCAATTATGTTAAACTACATAATAGGGGGAGGGAAAATATAGCACTATCCACTAACCCAACAAAAAGGCAAAGAAAAACCAGCTCTAGATGACTGCCATTGATTCAATGCAAAGAGAGCTCGAGCTCCTTCATATTGTTCTGAAATTAGAGAGAGGGTGTGAGAGATCATTTGAGGACGGAGGGCCGAATGCTAGAGTGAGACTCAGCGCGTCTCTTCTCTGCATATAAAAGATGCCGCACAATTATGCAACTGACTCCGTAGACTTATAAACATCACAATTATAAATTCTGAAACTGATATAAATTGAACAGACTATACACAAAGCATAAACAAATTCAGCATATGAACACCAAAACTTACCAAACTCATCTGCTTGCTTGAAGCTGCTTTTAGTCATTTTTCTACAATCTACTGCATAAAAAGGACCAAACTATAATGGCAAATATACCCGGCAGTTTCTGACATGACACGATGACACGACACGAAAATAACGGGTTTCGGGTCAACACGATAACTTATTGGGTCATTATCGGGTGACCTGTTAAGAACCCGTTAATAACGGGTTCTTAACGGGTATACACACGGGTAACACGTGGGTAACCTGTTTCGACCCGTTAAGAAAAAAATTATTTTGATAATTTTAAAGTTTAATTACTAAAAGATTTATTATAAAATACAATAGCCATATTAATATATACAATATATTTTATATTAAATATATAGTTTTGTATTATTATTCTATATAAGTTAAAAAACAAAGTTTTTATCATTATTTATTTTTATTATGAGAGTTCTTTATTATCATTACTAGGATATGGGAGCTCTCCTTCCTTGAAGGAGGAAATTCCATAGGTTGTCAAGCAAAGGGTTAGGACTCTTTCTCTCTCTCTCTCTCTGACATGCTGCTTCTCTGTTCTCACAGTTGAACATAAAACCATGCGCATGCTGCATGCATATGGATATGGCGATCTCTACCATTTTTGCTACGATTCAAAACCTATTTTCTAATGTCTTCCAAAAAATAAAATAAATAAATAAATAAAAATTAAAAAAACCTATTTTCTAATTTGCCACTTAGTATTAGTAGTACAATCTAATATTATTTTTCTTTATTTATAAGTGATAGGTGTTTGATTCTCGCTAAAGGCGATGTTGAACCATATTATTATAGTTAGCTCAGTATGACTGTATGAGGCTTAGCCCACCTCTTTATCCTTTACTATTGTTTGTTAAAAATATAAATAAAAACCTATTTTCTAATTTAATTAAGTGCCAAAGAATAAAATAAAAAAAAGAAATAAGTATGTTGTAGTCCTGGGTCAAAGGATCTTTCTTTTGTTCATGTAATAACTTGCTGTGCTTTTAAAAGGATGACCACAACAAGACCAGCAACAGCCAAGGAGCCAGCTCCCCCAGCAGCATAGGGCCAGTCTTGACAAACGGGCCTACCAGAAGGAAACTGTGGGCCAGGCCCACCTCAATACCCTTGAGAAGCCTAGGATAATAAATTTTACTTAACATATTGTTGTCCAAAATTAAAATAAACTAAGAAGACATACATACAAGTATGAAAAATGTGAAAGAATATATAAACACTTGTGATTCATCATTATTCATCTACAGGTAGATAATGGTTACACTTACATTATCGTTTATATTTTTAAAATCCTCCAAATCCTCATGAATAATGTTTTTTATTTGAGAGAAAAATTAATAATAATTATTGTAGAAGTGTAAAAAATGTAAAAAAAAATATACAATCACTCATAATGACAAGCTTTACAACTTTCATGAAGGGGTCAGCTTCGAAATCCAACACTATAATCCATAAACCTTAAATTTATATTTAACCGTCGATTGTCATTTATGCCTTATTCTTGTTACTGAATTTCATTTTTTAAATTTTCTTTTTCGAAAACATGATCATCCGGCGGATGTAAGAAGATGAACGGTTCAGATCTTTGATATCACGTTTCGATATTTACGGTTAACTGAAATATGAGTCGATGTCAAATAGTTTGTAGAAACTTTATAAACATCAAGCAATATTTTCACTAACCGTAAAACTTTGAACATAATATCAACGATCCAAACCGTTCATCTTCTGGCATCCTCTAATAGATCATGTTTTCAAAAAAGAAAATATGAAAAAACAAAATTTGATGAGAAAAATGAAGCGTAAATGTAAACAACAATCAACGGTTAAATTTTGATCTATGATTTATATGATTATAGTGGCGAATTTCGAAGTTAAGCTCTTCACGAAAGTTGTAAAGCTTGTTATTACGAGCGTTTATATATTTTTCTATATTTTTTATACTTCTACATTAATTTAAAAACTATTAAAGACTTTACTTAAATAACAGTCGTAAGATAAAAGAGAGTAAATCTGTACCGTTGGATTCTATTTTACTTATATTATTAGAACTTTTTTGGACAAAAAAACCCCTTATATTTTCCATTATTTCCATCTGACTCTGACTAGTCAGTGACTCAGTGGTCACTGACTCACTGATCTAATCAAATCAAAACAAAAGCCACTAGCAGTCTTAAAAAAAAAACAAATGTCACTAGCAACACTAAACCAGCCCACTGAGCCCAGGGCCCAGGCTACCCAGCCCTAAATAGTAAATTCTAATCCTTTTCCCTCTCCCCTCCTGTAACCCTATCGGCTCTCTGTCTCTCCCGAGTCCTGACCCGCCGACGCCGTCTGTTCTTCCTAGCCCCTCTCTCCCGCCGTCTGTTCTTCCAAAAAGCTCTAATTCAACAGCCACGATCTTCTCGTCCTCCATTCGTACAGCCACTTCCTCTTTATTTCTCTACGTAAGTATTTCTCCCTCTTTATTCCTCCATTCATGGAAATGAAAAAATGTAACTGAACTGAAAGCAGTGGCTGCTTTGGAGAGTACTATTTTAGATCATTGTTGTGACCCTAACGAAAATGAGGGATAGAAATTAAATCTTGGAAAATTGTTTTAAGTGTCCGGGTTAATTATGAATTAATTATAATTTATTAGGAAGAGGAATTCTGGCAAAACTTCAAGCCCCAGTTTTATACTTTTATTGCTTTTTAATTTGTATACCTACTAAATGCTTAGCCAATTGTACATATTCCAATTTCTTTCGGATTAATCTCCCTCATCGTAATATATTTTTATTTTATTTTTATACATTTTGTTTGAATTTTTTTGTCTCTCATTGCTTCTTTTTAATTTGGATTCAAGAAATAAGGTATGTCTTATGTGTATGACCATTTTGACTCAGAGAAAAGAATAAGCTCAATTTATCGATTTAATAACTTTCGAACATGTGCAAGATGTTCTAATGTTCCAATGTCCTTAATTTTGCAAATCTTTTGAACATTTGATATTTTGTAATGTTTTAATTTTTTTTTATTATGCTCTTATTTTGGATATGTAAATATACACTTAAAAAAAATGCGTTTTTATGTTTTGGTTGGATGTGACAATATGGTATGTATTATTATCTATCATTATAGACTATCAGTCTATCACAATTTGACATGTTTGTAGAAGATCAATTTTGAGGAATGGTTTAGGGTTATTAGTAATAAGTCGGTTTAGGTTTAGGGTTATTAGTTTGGGCGTGCAACCTTTTTTTCACTCAAAAAAAGTATTATGTTTTTTATTTAATTATTTATTGGTTTAAAATATATTTTCCTTAACGGGTAAGGGGTCGGGTCATATTACCCGTTAATATTATCGGGTCGATTTCGGGTCGGGTAATTTTACCCGTTTATTTTAACGGGTGTTACACGACACGACCCGTTAAGATATCGGGTATGACACGAAAACGACACGAACACGGGAAACACGACATGAATGCCAGGTCTAATGGCAAACTATATATATATAATTTGCTATAATACCCAAAAAATTAAATTAAATTAAAAATTTGAGCGCAAGCCACGACCAAAGTGTAAAATTCAAGAAAACATCCAAACCCCAGAGAAAAAAAAAACAAATTCTTTCAGAAAAACCAAAGAAATTCAATCAGGTAATCAATCAAGTACCTAATTCCTTAGATGCCTTGAATAAATATAACACTCCCAAGATAAATAATTACTGTCCAATATTATATTTTTCCTGTTTCTTTCTTCTTATTCTCGGGAAAGAAACAAACCCAAAAACAAATAATTGAAGAAAACATACAGAAAATATTGGGGAGGAGTGACATACAATCTGCTGAGTTCTTGTTCGCTCAACATTAGGTTTTCTTTAACGTTATGGCTCGTAAAATATACAGAAAAAAGAAAAGAAAAAAAAGAGCAACATTATGTTTTTGGTCCTTTATTTTAGACAAAAGAAAAAATAGTTGTTAGTCTGGGTACTTTAAAACAGATAACAAAGAGAACCTTTGCAGAAGAACTGGAACAAAGAGCAAAGAGTTGGACAAAACTTTGTCCAGTTCATAGAAATCATGGTTTCTGCTTTTATTTAAGCCATGTTACCAGACCACAACCTCCCTTATCACAAAACCTCAAATAAATTAAAATTAAAAAATTAAAAAAAATTAGTGCAAAAGAGCCCATCCATTTTTCTCTTCCACCCCTGCGCTCCCGTTTTTCTTTCCCCCTAATATCCATTTCTGCAAACGACAGACCTTCATCTAATTGTTTTACCATGCCATAACATGTTTTACAGAAATCAAAGGTCCAAGATCCAATAGTCAAACATAAGAAGAGAAGAATTGACATAAACCCAACAAATATTAAACACGAAACGACGACAAATCAGACAGCGCCCAGCACGGAAACTTCACCCCATCGTGCGTCACAACTGAATCAATGGCGTATCTCGTATCCTTACTCGATTTTATCATCGCCACATTCCAACACATAAAAAATATATATAATAAATAAGTATTAAATTTAAGGAAAATTCAGTACCGATTTAACACGACCTCACACAAAGCTTCAATCTCTACCCAAAATCTTCACAAATCAAACTTGGCTTTAACCAAAAGTTTAAAATTTACCTGCCGCTGTTGCCCTCTAAGTTGATCCGGCGGAGTAGGGCGGTGGTTTGGCCGGCGAACATGGGACCCATGGTGACATATACCTCGCTGGAGGTAGAAGAGTCCCTGGTGGGGGGAATGGAGGGCTTGAAGGAGGCCATGGATTTTGTGTTGCATAAAGAGGAGTAGGGGTGGGTTCAAAAAACCGAAAATCAAATCGAACCGAAACCGAAAAAACCGAACCGAATTCTTTTGGTTCGGTTCGGTTTTAGTGATCTAGAAACTGAACCAAACCGAACCGAACCGAATTAATTAAATTAAATTTTTTATTTAATTATTTGTTTTGGGTATTATTTTCTAAACCCAATTTGTAAGTTAAAATGTGCTAAACCCAATGTGTTGCCAAACTTTAAGCTCAAAATATTAAAAAAAAGCCTATAAAAACTCTAAACCCTAACCTATTATTTCTCCCCCATATAAGGTTCCAGAACCAAACCTCCTCCTGAAGTACATACATCCATCTCCATAGCACTGTCTACTTCTGCCCCAGCTTTCTTTTCCAAATCTACTCTCATATAACATGTAACAGAATCCATAAACATTTATTTCGGGTAGATTACTTGGGTAATTTGTGATGGAAAAGAATCCAACACACACTAAATAAATCCACCCACGCATTACTTTTACTAATCAAGTTGTCAACATGCAGTTACAAGCAAACAACCCTGATCTTTGAACAACATCATACAATTTAACTTTTCTAAGTCATTTGTACGATTTTTGTGTTGTGAGGTTGTTAGTTTGGACTTTGGAAGACTTGATTGATGATTTTAGTTCAACTTTAAATGTTTATTTTCATTGTCTTTGATTCTAGTTAGAATGCTTATGTTATGATTGTGTTGGATATGTTAAAATTTAAAATTTCAATGTTTTTCATTTTTTGAAAAAAAACAAAAAACAAAAAACCGAAACCGAACCGAAAAAAAACCGAACAGAAAAAAACCGAAAAAAAAATGAACCGAACCGAAATTTCGCTTTGGTTTCGATTTTGGCAAAAAACCGAACCGATTTAAACCGAACCCACCCTTAAAGATGAGGGGTTGAAGATTTGGGCTTTTCCACTGCTTTCCTCGCCCTTCCACCGCTTTTCTAGTCGCGATGACCAACACGTGTAGATGTGGGGCAGAAAAAGAAAAAAACTGATTGCAGGAAATGGTGTGAAAGAGAGAAGCAAAATGAAAAGCAGAGAACGAAACAGCAGAGAAATCGAACAGGAAAGGCTATCAACGAAGAACGCATGGCCATCGAGGGCAAAGTCGTCCTTTCGCTGTGCGAATGAGGTAAAAACATAGAACCAAGAAGCTGAAGGGTAAATTCGTCCAGACACTATAGATCAATAGTGCCATCTGTAGAGCCTAAAATAATTCCAAAAATTCTAGAGGCAACACATAAGTTTTTATTCAAGAAAGACAAGATTGTCTTCAATAACTATACAGGCTTCTCAGATACTCTCACGCCCAGCTCACATCCCTCGAGGTCTCAGCAGTTGAATACGATTGCCCACAGCTCACCTACCCTTAGCAAGTAATTAAAGATAAGGATTAATTGCCAAAATCCTATCTTTAATACATTCCCAATTGAATATTGACTCCAATCAAGTAAGTAATCCTAATTTAAATAAATTAGGATAATTACACTATTATCTCAAGATATTATTTCCTATTTAATATCTTGGGAATATTTAGAGAATATCTCTCCATTAAACACTATGGCCGGCCCTATCCCTATAAATACCTCATATTCTATCAAATTTTTAGAGCTTTGGTAACCCTAAAAAAAACCCTAAACACTGTACTCTCTCAGATAAACTAACTTAGGCATTGGAAATCCTTTGACCTAACCCCCCTCATGGCGCGTGAGGCTTTGATGGCTTAGGTCTTTGATCAAAGGTATTGATTGTTTTGCAGGTGCATTTTCGTCAATATTGAAGACGGCGGAAATTTACATCGACACCATCCTAAAACTCAGTTTTAGTATATATAAATGTGAAGGATAGAAATTGGGTATGAAGATGAGTTTGGTGTTCGGGGAAGGGTAGAGATGATATTATAATCCTCTACTCGAACCTACCGGCTTGAAATATATTAATTGTTCTTTGAAAAATCTATTAGGGTGCGATTGTTTGTTATTATTAGTTTTCACTGGTTTGGACTGGATTACTTATTAATGTAGCCTTGTGTGTTGTTACGCACATGGACTAGCTTTAGTGGGATTAAATAAGACGTGTGTAGACTAAATCCTAGTTTGGTATTAAGGTGATTTAAAAAAAAAATGGGTATGAAAAAAGTTGGGGGGGTTTTTGGTGTTTGGTAAACTCTCAAAATCAGTTTTATTTCAAAGTTTTAGATGAAAATAAGCCCAAAACCTAAAGCTACAAATAGCAGCTTCCAAAAACCAGCTTATTTTCAAAAACACGGGTGAACAATCTTTAATGAATTTTTCAATAACCCAAAATTGCCCTCCTCCCTTCCTCACACTTTCAGAACACGCCTCTCGCACTCAAACCAGAAAAACTTCAATCCCGGCGATCTCTCTCGTTCTCCTAGCGATCTCTCTCATTCTCCAGGTCGCGTTCTTCGGCTTTGCGTCCTTCCTCTGGTTAGCTTCTCTTGTCTAAAATTTCGTTATTTATTTGTTTGGATTTTTAAATTTGGGGATGGGAGAGTGAGAGTGAAAGAGGGGTGGGAAGAGCAAATGGATGAGTGTATGGGTGTCAGAAAAAAAGATTGGGGATGGAGGGTCGGGAACAAATTAATTGGGGAAGGTGATATGGTTTGTGGAAAAAATTATTTGGAAAAAAAATTAATTGGGGATAAAATTAGGGTTTGTGGAAGGTCTGCTTCTGAGTTATCGTAGGGTTTAGGTATATAAGAAAGGATAAAGCTCCGCTCTGCTTTTGATCTTTGAACTCTGCTTCTGATTTGTCCTGCTACTGATCTGTGAACTCTACTCTGCTTATTGGTGGAGGCAGGTTTTTAATTATTTAAGCTTAGTGTATATGTCATCTACTATAATTTCTCTTTTCGGGTTGATTTTGTGCATATGATCCATCTATCCTATCCTTATTGGGTTAAGGTTAGGCTACTCGAACAAGTGCCTAAGCTTAAGCGCCTTCATGTGCAAAATTGGTTGTTCATAGTATTCTTTTTATATCTCTATTATGATCAATTGTTGTTCATATTGTTTCGATTGTGGTTAACTTAAGGTGGTTTCGTTCTTCTTCTGTTGTGTATGCAAACTATGGCAAAAATGTGAGATATATGTAGCAATGTAGTTGGTATTGTGATTACGGGAAGGCTTCTCGTAGATTGGCTAAATTTGGATTTTTTTTTCAGACATGGTGGTATATCCATGTATTTTTGAATGAGACTCTCTTAGGAATTGAAAGAGATAAGAAATTAATAACATGAGAGAAAGTACGGCCTTCATCCTAAAGAAAACACAAAAACTACACACCAAAATAAATGAAAACTATGATTTTGTTATAAATATGTAAAAGTTAGAGGGATAACCTTTTTGATAGGTGCGAAGCAGATGTAAAATATCACACTAAAACTATAGCTTAAGTGAATGACAAATAAAAGATGGAGGAAGATATTTCTTTCTTTCTGTTCTTCTGTATGTTTTGATTGCAGTCGAGTGCTCTATTTATAGAGCAACTCGTATTACTACATATTGAAATTTACAACCCTCAACTTTGAAAACTACAACATTTTGTTTCCAAATTCTTCATCATATTTGTGGGTATTGACAAAGCATTTATGTGGGCATTCATCAGATAGTCGATGGTTTCATCAGCTAATGTTTTCAACTGCCAATATTGACTGCCAATGGTTTCAACACTCCCCCTTGGATGCCCACATATCAACATCAGTTGCCTCATTAAAACCTTGCTTGGAAAAACCCAGTGGGAAAAAACCATAGCGAAGGAAAAAAGAGTACAACTTTACCTGGATTGTTGATATAGTGTTAAGTATGCTTATGTTGCCTCGTTAAAACCTTGATAGGAAAAATCCTAATCGAAGGAAAAATAGTACAACAAGCATGTATCATGGATGCTCCCCCTAAGATGTATCTCCCCATGATTCCACATTCTCCAAATTTAGCTGTTTGGTAAGTCGACGTAATCCGATACTTTGCACTAACTTCTGAAACGTGCATTTTGGTAGAGATTTGGTGAACAAATCTGCCAGATTTTCATTAGAACGGATTTGTCTGACTTCAATAACTTTAGCCTTCTGGAGCTCATGTGCACTGAAAAACTTTGGAGATATGTGTTTAGTCTTATCGCCCTTGATGAATCCTTCCTTCATTTGGGCAACACACGCTGCATTATCTTCATGAATGACAGTTGGATTGTCTGTCTTTGAAGTTAGACCACATGAATTTCGAATATGATGGATCATTGATCTTAACCAAGAACATTCACGAGTTGCTTCATGTAAAGCAAGTATTTCTAAATGATTTGAAGATGTAGCAACTAATGTTTGCTTTGTTGAGCGCCATGAGATTGCTGTATCTTCATTCTTGAACACATATCCAATTTGTGAGCGGGCTTTATGCGGATCAGAGAGGAAACTAGCATATGCATATCCGACAAGGACCTGGTCATTTGTGGAGTTCTTTGAGTAGAAGATACCCATATTTGTTGTCCCACGAAGGTATCGAAATACATCTTTGACACCCTTCCAATGACAGATTGTTGGAGCAGAGCTATACCTGGCTAACAAGTTGACTGAAAAAGCTATATCTGGTCTAGTACATTGTGCTAAATACAACAAAGCACCTATTGCACTCAGATATGGTACTTCTGGACCAAGGACCATTTCATCATCTTCTTTTGGACGGAATGGATCTTTCTTAATGTCCAGAGAACGAACGACCATTGGTGTGCTGAGTGGATAAGCCTTGTCCATACCAAATCGCTTCAAGATTTTTTCAATGTAAGCTGATTGGTGGACCAAAATTCCACTAGCACAATGCTCGATCTGCAGGCTGAGACAAAATTTCGTTTTTCCAAGGTCTTTCATTTCAAATTTGCTTTTCAGATATTCAGCAGTTTTATGTAACTCTTCAAGAGTTCCAACTAGGTTCATATCATCGACATATACTGCCACTATAGCAAATCCAGAGTTGGATTTCTTAATGAACACACAAGGGAAAATGACATTGTTGATATACCCTTCTTTGATCAAATACTCACTGAGACGATTATACCACATTTGTCCAGATTGTTTTAGCCCATACAATGATCGCCTTAATTTGATCGAGAGCATACCTCGTGGTTTGTTAGCTGTTTCAGGCGACTTGAGTCCTTCTGGGACTTTCATATATATGTCAGTATCTAATTCTCCATATAGATACGCAGTGATGACATCCATAAGTTGCATGTCAAGCTTTTCTGAAACCACTAAACTTATTAAGTAACGGAACGTAATTGCGTCCATTACAGAAGAGTATGTCTCCTCATAATCAATTCCAGGTCTTTGTGAAAAACCTTGTGCAACGAGTCGTGCTTTATATCTTGCAATCTCGTTTTTCTCATTGTGTTTCCTTGTGAATACCCATTTGTAACCCACAGGATTTACACCAGGCGGGGTTTGGACTACTGGTCCAAAAACACTTCGCCTTTCCAAGGAATTTAATTCTGCCTGGATTGCATCATTCCACTTAGGCCAATCTTGTCTCTGTTTGCACTCAACAGAGCGGGGCTCAATATCATCACTTATTATGATTTCAGTGGCTACTGCGAATGCAAACATATCGTCAATGATTATTTCATTCCGATCCCACAATTCATTAGTACATGTATAATTTATGGAGATTTCTTTGCTTTCATGTACTACTATCTCTTCAGGGACATGTGTCTCATCAAGGACATTCTCTTCTTCTGGAAGTCCAGAATCATGAATTGTGGATTTGTCATTCATTCTCTCTTCCTGAATGATTTCATTTAGATTCAGTTGTGCCCTTGTCTTTCTCTTTCGAGGGGCTGAATCTTTTGAACCTGGTGGTCTACCACGCTTTAGGCGTGCACCAGATGAATCATTCACTGCCACTTTATTTTGTCCAACAGGGACATCAATTCTGGCAGGTGCATTTGCAGCTGGTATATCTGATTTTGTCACTTTCATAGCATCATTAAATGCATCTGGCATTTGATTGGCAATGCTTTGAAGATGACCGATCCTTTTTACTTCATTTTCACATTGAATGCTTCGAGGATCAAAATGAGACAAGGTGGGAACAACCCATGTCAGCTCTTTCCGTTTTTCTGGAACGGTTTTTTCTCCCCCTAACAATGAGAAGACTGTCTCATCAAAATGACAATCAGCAAAACGAGCTGTAAACATATCACCTGTCAAGGTTTCAAATATCTAATGATAGATGGTAAATCAAAACCCACATAAATTCCCAGTCTACGCTGAGGTCCCATTTTAGTGCGTTGCGGGGGTGCAATAGGCACATAAACAGCACAACCAAAAACTCGTAAATGTGAAATGTTTGGCTGATGTCCAAACACGAGTTGTATTGATGAGTATTGGTGGTTGGCTATAGGTCTCAATCGAACCAATGATGCAGCATGTAAGATGGCATTTCCCCATGCAGAAACTGGCACTTTGGTTTTCATAAGCAAAGTGCGGGCTATTAACTGAAGCCGCTTGATCAATGCTTCTGCTAAACCATTTTGAGTATGGACATGAGGAACAGGGTGTTCAACATCAATGCCCAATGTCATGCAGTAATCATCAAAAGTTTGAGACGTAAATTCACCAGCGTTATCAAATCGGATTGACTTAATGGGATAATATGGGAACTGTGCTCGTAACTTAGTTATCTGATCAAGAAGTCTCGCAAAAGCTACATTCCGAGTAGACAAGAGACAAACATGTGACCATCTGGTGGATGCATCAACCAAAACCATAAAATATCGAAATGGTCCACAAGATGGTTAAATAGGTCCACAAATATCCCCTTGAATTCTTTGCAGAAATGATGGGGATTCAGCATCAACCTTTAGTTGTAATGGTCTAATTACCAACTTCCCTTGAGAACAAGCCTTGCAAGGGTTATCATTTGAGATAGCAATGTCTTTGTTCAATAATGGATGTCCATTAGAGTTGGTAATGATCATACGCATCATGGTGGATCCTGGATGACCCAGACAGTCATGCCAAAGCATGTAAACTTTTGAATCAATGAACTTCTGGTTCATGACAATATGTGATTCAACTGTCTTTATGTATGTATAATACAATCCACTCGACAAACTACTCAACTTCTCCAATATACGCTTCTGGGTATCATTGGAGGTAATGCATAGATACTCCACATTTTCTGCACTTTTCGTTTCAATGTGGTATCCATTTAAACGTATGTCTTTGAAACTCAACAATTTTCGAGTAGATCGAGTGGCATACAACGCATTCTGTATGGATAATATTGTTCAATTTGGTAACATAATCTGGGTTTTCCCTAAGCCTTCAATCACATCTGATTGGCCTGATATTGTTGTTACCTTTACATTTGTAAACATCAAGCTTGAGAAATACTTTCGATCTCGAAGTATTGTATGCGTTGTTGCGCAGTCTGCAAGACAGATATCTCCGCCATTTCTCATGTTTTGAGAATGACCATAGTTTTTATCCATGCTTTCTGAGTAAGGGAATCAGAGTTAAAAGCAAGTTATAACAAGAAATGTACATGCCACTTTTATTGAATCTGAAATGCTAGTTTTACACAACAAGTTCAGCATAATAAAAGTACATCAAACATAAACGATTTAGTCGGACTGGTATACTTCATTCCCCCCTTCCATAATGAAGTCTGAAACATCTAGGTGGGTTGTGTCCAATTGCCCTGATAAATCAAACATTAGATCAGGTATATCCATTGGTTTAGCCTGGTCGAGAAAATTGGTCTCAACACCCTTCTCCTTGAAGGAGGCTTGATACAGCTCCACCAGATGTTTTGGGGTACGACAAGTGCGCGCCCAATGCCTATTGCCACCACACCTATGGCAGGCTCCTTCAGAGTTCCTGGGAGCATTGTTCATGTGAGCCTTGCCTTTGTGGCGATTAACATTTTTAAAGCTCGGGCCTGAATTATGCCTCGGAACCTGGTTGTGAAACTGACCACCATGGTTCTTGCCTTTCCTATTCCATCAACCTCGCTTGTGGCCACGTCCTCGTTTATGATTATCGCCACCAGAGGATGTGGCATTCACTTCGAAAGAAGCAGCATTCACTTCTGGGAATGGTGCAAATCCAGTAGGTCGAGAATTATGGTTTTTCATCAGGAGCTCATTGTTCTGTTCAGCTATTAGGATCACATATATCAGCTGGTTGTATTCAGTGTAGTCTCGCGCTCCATACTGCTGCTGCAGGATCACGTTAAAGGCATGAAATGTGCTGAAAGTCTTTTCCAGCAACATTTCCTCAGTAATAGTATCCCCATAGAGCTTCATCTGAGAGGTAATTCTGAACAATGCAAAATTGTACTCAACCACTGACTTGAAATCCTGGATCCTTAGGTGAGTCCATTCATAGCGAGCTCTTGGAAGAATCACCGTTGTCTGGTGATTGTATCTGCTTCTCAAAGCCTGTCAGAGAGCTAACGGATCTTCAACCGTTAAGTACTCACTCTTTAGTGCCTCATCAAGATGGCGATGAATAAAAATCATAGCCTTCGCCCGCTCTTGAGATGATGAGTTGTTCTCTTCCCTAATGGTATCTCCAAGATTCCCTGCTTCCAGATGGATCTTGGTATCTAGTACCCATGTAAGGTAATTCTTCCCGGTAATGTCCAGGGCAGCATATTCAAGCTTTGCCAAGTTCGCCATTTTCTTTTCTGAAAGAAAAATGAGATGTGTAAGAACTTGCAACAATATGTATTCCTGGAGGAATATAGTGTTAGAACTTCTGGTTCTTACAAATTTTTCATTTTGATCTTCAGGCCAAAATGATAAGCACTCGAAACTTCTGGCTCGAGATTTTCAGGATGACTGAGAAGGGCGATTGTACCGCACCATTCTCATTGAAATAATGTAACATAGAATGGGCGATTATTCCGCACCACTCAAGTTGCAGAAAAATTTAAATACGCATAGCAGTGTGGGCGATTATACCGCACCACCTAAAAATTGCAATGAAATTAAACTGCAGGAAAATTAAATATGCAGGGTAGGGCGGGTGATTATACCGCTCCACCTAAAATTTGCAGTAAAATTAAATCTGTAATTCAAGATAGGCGATGATACCGCACCATCTTGGATCGCAGTAAGATGAAATTTGCAGTTCAAGATGGGTGATTGTACCGCACCATCTTGGATTGCAGTAAAAATAAATACTGGGCTAGTTATCAATATCTATACCAAACAAGAAATCAAAGATGTATGTAACCGTTAGTTGGAGAACTAGAAGCAGGCATGGAGCAAACAGTTCGTCGCGAGGGTATACCGCGCAGTTGAGGCAGAGGAAGAAGATGAACATTAAAAACCTTAGAGGAAACATTTTTTTCTTTTTGGCGAAGATATATGATTTTCATTCGGCGAAGAGGAATGAGAAATAGTTATATTTAGAGACTCGTGCTGATAACGTGTTATAAATATGTAAAAGTTAGAGTGATAACCTTTTTGATGGTGCGAAGCATATGTAAAATATCACACTAAAACTATAGCTCAAGTGAATGACAAATAAAAGATGGAGGAAGAGATTTCTTTCTTTCTGTTCTTCTGTATGTTTTGATTGCAATCGAGTGCTCTATTTATAGAGCAACTCGTATTACTACATATTGAAATTTACAACCCTCAACTTTGAAAACTACAACATTTTGTTTCCAAAGCCTTCATCATATTTGTGTGGGTATTGACAAAGCACTTATGTGGGCATTCATCAGATAGTCGATGGTTTCATCAGCTAATGTTTTCAACTGCCAATGGTTTCAACATATTTGAATATACGTACAAATGGCATAGGAGCAGGAACATGGGGGGCATACCTCTGAATTTGTTCTAGATCAAACAGCAACCTCATGCCTCATATGCAAGTGCCTCCAAAACAACCATGAATCAGATGCAATGCAACACCAGAACGACCATGAATCAGATGCAATGCAATCTCATTAGGATATGCATATATTTAAAAGTTAGAACAAACAAAAATAAGTAATATATATAATGCTCTCAAGCACAAACAAAGACTGAAAGGAAAACAGATGTCTGAAGTCATTGAATGTTGGAGTTGAAAGGAAGAGGAAAAAGGTAATTAGTTTTTCAGGTCTGAGCATCAGTACAGGGATTCGGTCTAGTGTTTGGATAGAGGAAATGATTAGTTCCTGACTTTAACAAGTTACTCATAGATTGCTCTCCCAGGAAATTAAGAAGCGGTGGGCGAACTGCACAGGAAATTAAGAAACGTAATATTGTTGTTTAGATGTTGGATAATATAGCTTACATTTTTTGTGCCAGCATTTTTGGTTATTGATAGAACAGAAAATTGTTTTTTTGTTCAGTATGGATTACATATTTGTCGTTAAATGGAACAAAATAATTCTTCAGCTGGTTTTTGCACCTGCTTGCTTGTGGTTCACTAAGTTATTTTACTTTTAGGTTGGGATTTATTCCCTTCCATCATTCCTTACGTTCCTTAAGTCCCATGGGATTTATTTACTTTCATGTTGGGATTTGTTCCATTCCATCAAACTATTTGTCTACTGTTTTGTTTGTCACTAGTTCTAAGAAGCAAGATCAAATGATGATTAACCGATCCTGGGAGATAGTTTCATATACTGCAAAATAGTTTGATTAGTTATTTCTTGGTTATATTACAATATCATTTGTTCTTGTTTTAATATATATATATATATATATACATGTATATATACAAATCAGTAGTTGGTATCGATGGCAAAAAAGGGGGCATCTTCGTCAAATATTTAAGCTACATGGAATGCCCACAATATATCTATATTTTGTGATGTTTGCATTAAGGAGGTTGAGGCCGGAAATCGTCCGGACACTCACTTTAATAAAGAAGAATATGCAAATATTAGAGTTAACTTCAAGGCAGAGACAGGGCATGATTATGAAAGAGGGCAACTTAAAAATAAGTGGGATGCACTTAAAAATGAGTGGAAGTTGTGGAAAGAGCTAGTTGGTAAAGAAATTGGCCTATGGTGGAATTCGAGCAAGGGTACCGTTGATGCCTCTGAGGAGTGGTGGAATAATAAAATTCAGGTTTGTGTATTTATCTTTTAATATGTATTATGATATCATGCAATATGTATTAATCATATTCTTTCTTACTTGTAGATAAACAAAGAATATGGAAATTGCGAAAAAATGGCATTAGTCCTGAGATGGAGGACAAGTTAGATAGGATGTTCTCGAGTACAGTTGCTACTGGTGAACATGCCTAGGCACCTTCATCTGAAGTACTACCACCAGAGACGAAAGGAATCTATAGGACAAATTGATTCAGATGATGAGGAAGAAATTGAGACTATGCAGGATTTAAGGCAAGCTACTAGGAAGGAAAAAAAAGAGCGGCTAACCAAGGAGAGTTGTAAAAGAAGAAGGTTGATAAGAAAGGGAAAAAAATGGACGTGTTGCAAAACTTTGTGGTCAAATTGACCGTCCTGTTGAAGCTTATGAAACTAGGAGTTCTGCAAACTCATTGATGAGGTCGCTGCATATAGGTAGTAGTATTCCGGAAGTGATAGCGACTATTGCACAATTACCTGATTGTGAGCCACCTAGCAAGTTATGGTTGTTTGCTACATGTTTATTTTGTAGTGCAGAGAAGCGAGATGTGTTTGCCACGATACAAGATCCTGAAGTCCAGCTGACTTGGTTGAAATACATGTTCAACAAACAACAATAAGGAACTAAAACTATGAATTAGGACTATGTGTGGTTTGTACTTTGCATTAAGATTATGTGTTGAATGTTGCTTGTATTTTGTGTTTATTGAATGTTGGATTATGATTTCTTGTTAAACATTGGATTATGACTTGTTCTTGAATGTCGGATTATGACTTCTTAGTGATTGTTGGATCATGACTTGTGGAATGTTGAATTATGTGTTAGGTTACAGTGTATATTCAATATGAACACCTCTAATGATGATGTTGAGGATTTGGAGGATGATCTAATTATATGCGCTGTAGCGAGAGTTGTTGAAACATATTATTTAAAATATGTCCACAAAACTCCGTGTATGAATTCTTTCCAAACAGGTAATATTTGGTTGATGGAAGTACTACAAGGAAATGATGTGCGATGCTATAGAATGTTTAGGATGAACAAAGATGTCTTTTATAGATTATCCAATGACTTGCAAACTAATTATGGATTGAAAGGTTCAAGGAGAATGAATGCAACTGAAATATTAGGAATGTTCTTGCATATGTTGGGACATGGTGTGAAAAATAGATTAGTGCAAGAGAGATTTCAACACTCTGGTGAGACTGTTAGTAGATATTTTGGTGCTATGTTAGATATCGTATGTAAGATGGCAATAGATATTATCAAACCGATGGATTCGGAGTTTCGTGGCATTCCCCAAGAAATAAGGAGAGATACAAGATACATGCCTCATTTTAAGGTAAAGTTTGACTCGTCTTCTAACTTATTTGCAAACTATAAGTGTAGGTTGACAGTTTTCTTCTATGTTATTATTTTTAGGATTGTATTGGTGCCATAGATGGAGTACATGTTGAGGCTTCAATACCACATCCGGAACAAGTTTCATACATTAGTAGGAAAGGAATGCCGACTCAAAATGTCATGGCTGCATGCAATTTTAACATGCAATTCACATTTGCTTGTGCCGGATGGGAAGTCACTGCACATGATACAAGGGTTTTTCTATCTGTGCTACGAAATCCAAATTTAAACTTTTCTAAGCCTCGAAATGGTAATCTTCATACTTATTATAACATTTTACATACTTGCTTTGTATAATTATTACAATACAAAACAAAATTTTCAGTTTTCAAGAAAATATTACTTGGTATATCCGGGGTACCCACAAATGAGAGGTTATTTGGGACCATATAAAGGTGAAAGATATCATCTCCTGGATTTTCATAAGGATCCCGAACCAACGGGTCATAAAGAGGTATTCAATCACATGCATTCTTCTCTTAGGAGCATCATTGAACAAACTTTTTTTTCCAAAAGCACTTTCACAAAAAAAAGTTTGCCTAACACTCTGCTGCTTTATTTCACAGCTGCTTATTCTCACAGTATATCAGAAACAATTTTTTTTAAAAGCACAGCAATACCAAACCAGCCCTAAATGCTTCACTAGATGGTATAAGCGAGACCCCATGAAAAGCAGAGGATTGCTAAGACATCGCTAGCAAAGGTCGTCTGCTTCGCTTCGCCATGGTCATCTTCCTCCCAAAGGAGCCCACCGGGTGAAAAGTCGGCCCAGCGACAGTGCGCTCGCCGTCGTAAGCCAAGTAAACAATAGACCCATCTGTAAGATTCAGCGTTGTAAGAGGTGTGTTGGGATTGGCCACGTCGGTGAATCGGGCGATTTCTTCATGGGTTTAGATTTGAGTTTCGAGGCGGTGGTGCGCTGCGGGTTCTCCACTGTGCCTCGTTCGAGGTCGTCTCTGCTGCAAACTCTGAGCATCATCATTGCGATAAGCTAGCACAGTAGTGGTGGTGTATTAGGGTTTTTGATGTGGGTGGGAGGGGGATGGTAGGTGGAGGGTGGGGATTGGAATCGGAATCAGATTCTGGGAGAGCGTGAGGTGGGGAGTTGACAAAAACTTGGCGAATGAAGAGTTGTGGAAGTGGTACTGAGAGAAGCGGAAGTGGAAGGGGAAGGAGAAGAGTTGTGGAAGTGGGAGACTAAGAGAAGCAGAGAAGAAGAAGAGTGCTCAACACTATACTACAAATGGACGACTTGTTTTTGGGGAAAATTTGAAATAGGTCCAATTTTATAGGCCTACTTTTGAAATAGGTTCAATTTTTAGTGACTTTTGATTTTTGAAATAGGTCCAATTTTTAGTTACTTTGAACCCACATCAAAATACCCCTTGTTTTTATTATCTCGTTTTTTAGTCGACATTGTACCAAACATTTCACTAAGTCAGTCTAGCTTAGTTTATTCTAAGCCAGTCCAACTTAGTCCATTAAGCTAATCTAATCCGAAATAATCTGGTACAACAAACACACTTGCTGTTAATAGAGGGCTACGAACTATTTAATTTATTTTTCCAATATTAGTGATATATATTTTCAGATCCTTTAATTTGAACTTTTATTATTTCTAGTCACTTGTTATAATTTAGTAGTATTTCTTTTAGCTTGATCTGAAATGGTTCTGTTAAAGTTCAACTTTTATGAATTTTAGTCACTCCAATAAGGATGCGTTTGTTGCACCGGACTATCTTGGACTGGACTAGCTTTAGAAACTAAGTTGGACTGGCTTAGAATAGACTAAGTTGGACTAACTTAGTGAAGCGTTTGGTGCAGTGTCGGACTAAAAATATGGACTAACTAAAAATTATAATTATATTTTAATTTATTATTATCAAAATTAATATATGAATAAAAAAAGGGCATATCCCTCTTCTTCTTCTCGAATTGCAGGTACTCTGCAACTTCGACCCCATCTATTCCAAAACCCATATGTTCCAAACCCATCGAATTGCAGGACATATCCCCCATCTGTTCCAAAAACCCATCCAAAATTTCTGAAAGTCTGAGAGGTACTACTTGCCTCAACTGCCAAAACCCAAGTACAAAAACCCACAAAACTTCACCAACCCAAACGCCAAAATCCCCAAATAACACAATCCAAAACAAACCCACAACAATTCAATCAACAAAACACATAAAGAAGGGCAATTCCAGAAGAAAATTGATCCCATATTTAGCACGTTGAGGCAGTCGGCAAACCCAGATCCAGCGCGACGAGGCCACAGGAGCCGATATATCTATCCTACCGTGGAGTCTCTGTCGACGTGGAGCGAAGTGCGGGGGGAGGGGCGAAGTGAAGAAGAAGACATAGATGGGAGGGGCGAAGGTCTTAGCAGTCCGCCTGATTTTGGGGTCTTTAGCTAAGACCGGCTAATGAAGCGCATAGTCGGAGAGAGTCCCTGCTAGTCTCAATTAAATTAGTTCATGCAAGAAACAAACATGGGATTACACTAACTAGTAATCCTAGCCAGTCCAGTGAAACTTAACGAGGTCAAACAAACGCGTCCTAAGTCTGCACCCACCTTGACAACAGCTCTATCAAATTCTCTTCTAAGTTTCATCGTTTTTTGGCTCTTGGAAACTCAAGGCTGGCCTTGTCAAATAACCCGTTAACCCGCCATACCCACCTGAAAACCTATTTTTTAATAATATTTTTTTTTTTTAAATGAGACAACTGATGGCAAGTCACGGTTATCCATCATATAAATGATTTCATTCTTATTTTCTTCTTCACAATAATATTGATATAAAACAATCAACAATGAATTCAGTTTCTTGTAAGATAAATTGTTACAAACAGATACAAACTTTTGTCGTACAAAAAAACAAATACAAACCTTTTACTGAGGTGAAAAAAGAAAAAAAAAGAACTCTTCAGGTAAGACTTAAGAGAGAGGGTATAAAATGAACCAATATCTAAAATCCCATTGTGGCATTCAGTTCTTTTCCTATGAAAAAGGTATCCAACACTCAAAATTCCACAAGAAAATAATGAACAAATTTTAATCCAGAAACTAAGGGGGAATTATGCATCATGATCAACATTTGTAGCTGGGAGATCAGTCACTTCTCTAAGTGGCTCGAACAAGAGGCGACTGGGGTATCGGCGTATGAGGAGACATAATGCACGGAGACATCATGTTGTCATCCATTCGCCGAGACTGAAAGCTGAGCCTAAGGTTGCTTTGCCATAACCTGTTGCTCTTCCTCGGCACAATTGCTTCCTTGTCTTGTAGCACAAAGGTTCGGATTCGTGTCAAAGAAACTTCCATGGTCTTGTCATCCATGTTGGCAAAGCATACTCTGAACCAGCCCGGCTCGGGGCAGTGAAATGAAGAACCTGGTGACACATTGAGCTTAACTTCATGGATTATTGTACGCCACAACACCATCTCAGCTTCGAACGTCTGCTCCTTGAGCAGCCTACGCAAGTCCATCCATACGAAAAGACCGCCATTGCTCTTCAAGCAGCTTGTGCTGACTTGAGCAAGCCCCATTGTGAAGCGCATGTGCCTTGTTTTCAGCCTTTTAGCACTTTGTGCTATAAATCTCTTCACAAACTCATTGTCTGACAGCATTGATGCAATCAGATGCTGAGTTTGTGTTGAAACCAATCCAAAACTCGACATCTTTCGTGCGCAATTAACAACAGTGTCATTGTAGGAATATACGATGCCAACTCTGAAGCCAGGGAACCCCATGTCTTTTGAAAGACTGTACACAATGTGAATAAGATTGCGGTTGCATCCGATGTTTTCCTCTATGATCTCAGCTATGCTTATGAAACTTGGCTGACTGAACACGGTGGCAGCATAGATTTCATCGCAGACTAGGTGGATTTTCTTTTCGTTGATGAATGTCACTAGACTTCTGAGGGTGTCTCGGTCAAGGACAGTACCTAAGGGGTTTGAGGGGTTAGTAATGAGCAAGCCCTTCACTCTGGTGTTTGCCTTCTGAGCTTTCTCATAGGCAGTTTCCAATGCTGCTCTGGTGACTTTGAAATTGTTGGAGCTGTCACAGGCAACCGGAATCAGTTGTACTCCCGTTCGCCATCCCAAATCTCGATCAAAACTGTAATAAAATAGCAAACAAATTTAGCAAAATGCTGGACAATACATGTAACTGTTGTGAATAAGTCAACTTTTTGTTGTATAATTTCATTAAAATGCTTTCATATCCTCTAAAGCATTATCCTCGATTCAAACTTTGATGCCTTAACAGTTTTCATCAGAAAGATTTTACCATCATGGAAAATTCATCCTAAGTTGGAGGACTTATCTATACTCCAATTCGCGAATGGGACATCTCAAACTAATAATGCAATATGTTTTAACTCTCATGCATGGCATCACCGCATTATTGACCATGATGTCACATGGTGTGTAGGTAAGAATTGAATTCTATAAGAAACCAATTAGCTAGTACCAAGAAAGGGATGGATGCATTTACAAATAATAATGTCCAAAGTTTGAACAGTTGTAAACTGTCCTTTTGAAGAAAATGGACCTCCTTTTTCCCCCAAGGATCTTTTTCCAGTTTGTCAAATTGTGGAACTTAATGCATGGTTCTAAAGCAATCTGTTGACCACCTAAGGCCAAGTTGGTCCAAAAATGATAGTAAATTAAAGGCCAACATCCACTTTTTAATTGCTAATTGTGGTATTAAACATATTATTAATTATTTTCTCTCTTCATCGTATCAAACTTTGAAAACAATATCCAAACTTACCCTGGATAATAAGGAACGGGCACCAGAAATGCATCTCCAGGATCAGCCAAGCAAAAGGCTATCATCTCATGAGCTCCAGTAGCTCCTCCGCTCATAACAATCCGGTCTGCATCGAATGTGACACGATTTCCTCTCACTTTTCCCATAAAATTTGCAACAGCCTGTAGATTATTTCACCAAAAAACTTAGTCAATATATAGCCAAAATGTTAATGAAATGTTGCTAATTAAGATTATTGTACTATTGTAATATTACGTCAATGCATACATTTCTAAACTCTGGCAGTCCATGATAATCCTGAAATATGGCTATGTCCTTGAATTCATTCACCCCTGCTGCTGTGCAAATGGAGGCTTCTGGATTGTTCAAAATCCACTCTTGGATCAAATCAAAACACATCTGCAGAAAGGAGAAGAAACCAAGAGTTAATTTCTTCAAAAATTACCCAACTTAGAAAAGAATTAAGTTTTCGTTTTTGGACATTCTTACTTGATTTTCTGCAAGACCCATCTGGATAACCCCATTAGGGTTCTTGGTGGGATGAAAAGGATCACTATCATAAGCCTTCCATCCATCAAAATATGGAGAGTTTTCGCCGTGGCCATTGCCTGTTGCTATCTTAGACAACAGTTGCTGTTGGTTGCTCAAAGTAAACCCCATTGTTTAAATGCCTAAAAAATCCTTGCAATGCGGTTAGAATTCTGTCAAAAGTGTATGGAGAAGAGAGGAGCTAGAGGCCTAGGTTTGGGGTAGTCTTACTGTGCTAAATGGTTTTCGGCTTTCGACGTTATTATGCAAAGCACAAACAAAAACCGGATGTGTGATTTAGTTGAGGAATGCAGCTTCTTCAATGGTATTTATAAAGAAAGTCTGGTCTCAGATGGCTATGAAAAGTGAGAATCTGATGAAGCTTCCTATGAACCTATGAAGGAGCAATATGGTTGTTATTCCTTAAACAGTATATATGAGATATAACCAGGACTTTGAAGAACACACACTTTCGTGGTCACTTCCTTTTTGTAAGGACAGACAAGGCTAGTTTTGAAGGTTGAGGATCCTCTCCGGGCAAAGAGGATCCCTGGATCCTGTTTGTGAGGATTCCAAGGATTCTCATATCTTATCTGTTCATTGTATATTTTACGGTCAGTTTTCGTTAGGTACTGTTTTTGTTTAATTTTAAATAAAAAAATTCATTATGATTTCTGACCGCACGATTACAGTGAACAGATAAAATGTGAGGATCCTCACAAAGAGGATCCGGTCCGGATGGATCCAAATCCAGTTTTGAAGGGGACTGTCAGCCATCATCAATAAATTTCCTGTTTAATATTCTGGATTAATCTGGTCTACATTTAGTCAAATCATCTTATAGGGATGTTTGTAGCAAAAAAACAATTCTATTAGATGATCAACACAGCCTATAATGCTGATGTGGTATGATAAAATTACTTTTTAAATTTCCTGTTTCATACCGATAACGTGATCAACACAAGTTTTTTTCAATGTTTAGACCCACCAAAATTGCATCATATGATAATCCATCGAAATTTAGGGTTGGTGTCATGTTACTAGAGACTCCATAAAGTTTCGGCGAATTATAAATTATGAAACATTTGCCATTCCTAAGCATCATGTAGTTGTTGTCAAGATTTTCAAGTAATCTTCAGTATGAATGGGATACACGCATGCTTGGTTTTATTTTGAAATCTGGATCGAACAGAAAAACATCTTAGTATACTTGGTCCATCTAGAACGTACAACTTTTGATCCCATATACATTAAATTCACCAGTTTTTTTTTTTTTTCCTGGTGGAATAATGCACCTCAGAATTGCTTTTCAACCAGATTTTTTAGAGTGCTAGTGGGTTGGTATCTGAGTCATATGATACGGGGCAAAACCACTAGCATTCATAGAATTTCTTGCTGGAACCCACCTCTGCTCAGCTCAGCCTGGGAGTGTGGGTGTTTACCAAAAAAAAAAGGTTGTAGTTAGACCGTGAATTTAAATAAATGATTAGATGAGTAATAAGCTACCAAAAAAAATCCGTTTAGTTTGCGAATTAGAGCTATGAGATTGGGTAGGAAATCTCAATGTCGTTGTCGAGAATCTAATACCTGAAACAAATATTTGGGGTTAGGTTAGGTTATAGCACATGGTGTCACTCCTGGCTCCACCCTTGCCTCTAGCAGATGATAGTGCATGCAAGGAAATTTAATGAAAACGCACACCCATTTTTTTCTTTTTACATATTCTTATTTAATCATGTTTGTTGATTATGCTTAATTTGTTCAATACGATAAAATTAGAAACGAGCATGAGAGTTCTATTCTTAAGAAGTTCATTCTGCAAACCAAACGTTCCTTAAATTCAACTCCATTCATTGGTTGGTTCTATGGGTGTTTCTAAACGAAGACCATTTGAGTTCTTAAATGCAAAAAGTCAATCTTTTTTACATGACGGCGTAACATTATTTTATTGTACAAACAAAATAATATAAACTGTTCATTATCTTTATTATGAACAAAAATATCATCTTTAGAAAAAATCATTCGATTGTGAGACCATTTAATCATCTATGTGAATCAAACAAGTTGACTTTTAATCATGAGAATATTGTTTGGTACCAGCCGACTGTCAATTGTTCAACACATGGTTAAATGGTCTCCATATTAAATGAATTTTTCTAAAAATAATTTTTAGATAATAATCAAGAAAATAAACTGTTCAAATTATGACTACATACATTGAAATAATGACACATCATTATATATAATAATAAAAAATAAAAAAATAAAAACTCCAAAAAAGTTCATTCCGCGAACCAAACGGGCTCTAAGTTCGACTCCGTTCATTGATTCACTTAAAAAGAATTTAAAATATGGGTGGCTATCTGCTATTATTGTCATTTTTGTCAACGATATACGGTGGCTATTGCTAACATCATCGGTCAAGGTTTGAGACTTTCTTTGGTCAGCATCTCCAGATGGTAACAAAGATTACTGCCATCAGTGCAGCATAGTGTACCGTTGAACTGGCTTTGCTTTGCTTTGTTTGGTTATGGTCCATTGGTAGTGGAAAATATTTTCCCATATTTTTTGTCAAAGGTCATAAGTTAGAAATTGGAATGGTTCCACCTCCACGTGAGGAGTTGAAATTTTAATTCCAATTCAAATCTTTGCAAAAGGATCCCTAAACAATATTAAGGGTTGTGATTTTCACACACTTTTAACTACTTTTTCCACACCCTTTTCTATTTTTAGTACTTAATTGGTATTCTACTATTTAATCTTCCATATATACCCCTCCCTATTTAATCTTTCATTAATTACCATAAAAAAGTAGGAATGGTATATATGGAAGATTAAATAGTATGATACCAATTAACTATTAAAAAATAGGGAGGAGTGTGGGAAAGGTAGTTAAGGGTGTGTGAAAATCAAAACCCAATATTAATTAGGGAACTTTAACGAAAAACTTCCGGTACTATTCACTTTAACGAAAAACCATATTTTTACACTAAAAAGTCAATCCTGGTACTATTTATTTTACCCTTTATTTTGTCTTTATCTTTAAAACTCAAAGTTTTCAAAAAAAAATTCATTAGTTTTCCTTATTAATTAAGCAGAAAATTGCAGTCCATTGTATCGCTTTGAAATGGTCGAGTCCGGTTTGAGTAACTGGCTCTGCCTTCTGGGTTTGGAACCAATTTAGTCATGGATATTCAAAAATTGTTCGCCTCTCCTCTTCCCACATGGTTTTCATTTGTTTGTTCTATTAAATTGTGAAAACTTTGAATAAATAAGAACACTTGAAAAAAGAAAACCTCACAAGAGATATATCCATGTCACATGCTATAAAGATTGATTCATGTAAGAAAAATTCAATTCCCCATGGGGACAATAACTCATCGAAAATTATTTGTGCACTCTTTTTTCTCTTTCTGCGCATTCATGTTTATGTTTGTTCTTGAGAAATTTTTGAAATGTCATATGAACTTATATACATTTATTAATTTGTTATATGAACTAAAATTTTAAGCGATTTGTCATACTAACTTTTCGAAATCATTAATTTGTCATCTCACCCTAACTCCGTTAAGTTTTCCATCCAAAATAAATGTTTTGCACATGAGTTATGTTCAGGGTTATTTCAGACTTTAAACATAAAGAATATCATCCAACTTTACCATGGATTGAAAGATTTCCCAATAACTAAACATTTTTTAGTCGTCTTCGCTTCAAATCACAGAAAACTGAGTGCAGGTCGTTCCTCTTTTCTGAACGGCAAACCCTTAGATTCTTGTATACCAGATCAACCTCCTCTTTATACTTTTTTTTAAGAAACCCTAGAATTATTATTGTCGAAAGCAACATACTAGAAGAGTGAGATATTAAAATATCCGAAATAACCCTGGACACAATTTGTTTTGGATTGAAAACTTAACGAAGTTAACAAGTTAATAATTTCGGAAAGTTGGTATGACAAATCGCTAGATTTTAGTTCATATAACAAATTGAAAAGGAAGTATAAGCTCATATGACATTTCAAAAAAATTTCTCTTTGTGCTTTCATTGTCTTTGTTTTATTCAATCTGAAAGTCATAATTAAGCAAATGTGTGGTGAGAAGAAAAAATGTGTATATAAATCATTTCTCTAGCTTGGTGGGAATTTACAAGGTCATAATTATTTATGTTTATTCATCATCTTTGGTTTATTCAATTCGAAAGTCATAACTAAACATATGTGTTCCAGAAAGAAAAGAGGTGTGAGAAAGCCATTTTCCTAACTTGGTGGGCATTCCACAAGGTCATGTTTATGTATGTTCTTTCATCCTCTTTATTTTATTCAATCCGAAAGCCATAACTAAACAGATGTGTCATGGGATGAAAAGAGGTTTTTAAAAATAATTTTCCTTAGTAGGAACCCCACAAGGTCACCAAGGTTCAACCTCAATTTCTAGCTTAGAAAATTTAGGTTCTAACCCATAAACAATTTTTCTCCTCCAATGATTTTGCCTTAAAATTTAAACCCAAAATTATTAAAGAATAATTTTAGCCTAATTTTTTTAGTAACTTTTATAAAATAAAATTTATGTAGATTATTCTAATTTATTTTTATGAACATTTTAACTAAAAGATATTTAAATTTCGATAAATAATGAAAAATCACTAAACATGTCTCATTCTTACACATATGCACCATATGAAAGAACATGGGAAACCACACAACTTACCCCATTCTTAAACACAACTACCCCCATTCTTAAACACAACCACATAGGTGGGTAGAAAGAAAAAAGGGAAGAATTGTTTGGCGAAAGTGGATTTTGCGTGAATGTTTGAACAAATATCTAGGTATTTATAAAGTTTTTGGGTGAATTTTGGTTTAAATAATTGCTTTAGTCGTTGAATCTGATTTTGGTTAGATTTTTTTTTACCGTTAGATTTGCTCATATTCGATTTCAACCGTTTGATTTAATGTATTTATAAATTTAATTTTTTTAAATAAATTTGAATCTTGACAGTTGGTTGAACAAACAGTCCAACCAGTTGTTGGTCTTTTCGCAAGTAGCCGACAATGTCAGCAACTAGGTCCTAGTGCTGAGTCTGAGCCACTAACTTTGGGTTTTTTTGGGGGTTAAATTTGGCCCCAAAATATGTTTTAACCTAAAACCTTTTTCTAGCCCAATGATTGGAGAAGTTCTGAACGAGTTTAAAACTTAAATTTTAAGTTTGAACCCGACGATTGAAGTTGGTCTAAAGAAAAAAATATCTAAACTATATGAATGCATATTCAAACTTAGATGCCGAAGAAAAAACACACTTCAAACACCGATGGCCATGAGCCATGCCACCACCAAAAGATTTGATTTCTCTTTTCAATCTTTTAATTATGAATTTAAATACCAAGTTTTTTCTTTGGTATAATCAACCAAAACACTATGGCAAGCTTAAAAGCTTCAATATTTTCAACTCCATTCCAAGCCTACTAACAAACATGGAAAAATTGGAATCTGTAAGATCAGGTTCAATGCTTTTCAATCTTTTGGATTCCATTCCAACGTCCAAGTCGACTAAGCAATACCAAAAACGAATATCACAATCTAAAAGTGCTTACCTTGCGACTCATAAAAGCATAAGTGAATTCAAATTTGACAAACTGATTGGCCTTTGCAAATTTCTGCACGTGTTTGTTTGATCAGGAACAAAACACATGGTTTCAAGTCCAAAGCTTGCCGACGGCAAAATTAATCTGTTACTGTGACATCACAGTCCCGATTATATATCATGTCATGCTTGCATCATGTTGAAATATGATGACTGTTTCAAAGAAATCCAGAACAAGAGAAATAACTTTTCATATATGTGATTCCAACCAGATGCACAGCTGTGTCGAGTACATAAATTGATTACCTATAAGTTGTAAGCAGCACAGCGGCATACAACAGCCATGATAAACTACAATTGCCACGATTTCAGAACTGCAATCAAAGGCCTCTTTTTACTTTCTCATAAGAAGAACCACTGTGTGAGCTGCAATGCTTCGGTTTTCGCCAAGACTGTCCACCTTCTCATGAGTTTTAGCTTTGAGATTCACAACGGAGGGGTCTGCTCCAAGCAGCTTAGCTAAGTTGGCCCTCATAACCTCTTTGTGCGGGCTTAATTTCGGTCTTTGAAGAATCAAAGTAGCATCTAAGTTTCCAATCTCATAACCTGCTTCGTGCATCAATCTCACCTGAAATTATACCATATCACAGAATATAAGCATTCTTACATATTAAATACATTTTCTTTTACATTCTTCCTTGCAATTGCCATGTATAATCAATCATTCAACAAATCATGGTCTGTTTTGACAGAGTTACAACAGTTTTCCGTATTAAGGAAAATGATTTTTTATTTTTATTTTCTTAAACAATGAAATGTATGAAGATAGTGGTCCATGACAAGTTTTGCAGCCACGACCAAAGTCTTGAGACTCAGATTTGAGTCCCCGAGGTTGGAAGGCTCATGAAACTGGGTATTCGAGCAGAACAGGCAATCCATGTTTTGGACCAATGCCCGTACGTGCTCCTACATCACTCAAGACTTGAGACTCTAAGCAGGTATTTGGACTCCAGGGGCAGAAGCTTTGGTGTCTGGACAGAATATAGGGTCAAGAGCTCGGGCCCTGAGGTCCAGTACTTGAACTGGAGCTCTGACCGCCTCAAACTCAAAGTTCGGGTCTTGGGGCCTAGCAGTTCCCTGGACTCAAGGTTCAATGTTCTAATACATTCTTATTGTATTCAATGTTTCTGAATGCAATCTTATCGGAAAAGACTGAAATTTTGTTTCGTTTGAGAAGTGTCTAATAATTTTGACAATTTGTTGTAGTCCTCCAAATAAACTGCTTACTGCTTAGTTTGACTTCCCTTTCTACACACCTTTGTTAATTTCTAACCGTCGGATTCAAAGAGAATCAAAGGACACAAATAAACAAGGGTGTGCACAAGCAGAAAAAAACTAAAGTGTGCGGAAATCATTTCCCATTATTTGTTCATATCATAACCAGCACACAATCAGATTTTGTTCATCCCCAATGTTACAATTCATCGAAAGTAATGGTTACTGAGAACCCAAAACATAAAGTTTACACACCCGCAAGCTAAATGAAACCTTAAACTCAACGAAAAAAGCTCAAATGAATCAAAACCAGCAAGAACGAGGAGGAGGATAACTTACAGCTTCTTTGATGAAAACAGAGGAAGCTGCACCCCTCCACTTAGGATCCGAATCCGGAAATATCTGCCCGATATCCGGGAGCCCCAACGCCCCCAATATCCCATCCACCACACAGTGAAGCAACACATCTCCTACGCACACAAAAATCAATTCGAAAATTCAAAATTGAATCCAAAGTTTACAACTTTAAATACCAAATGTCAAATTACAGGAAGAAAAAGCAGATTAATGGAGGAATTACCGTCGGAATGCGCCTCGCAGCCTCTATCGTGGGGTATGTCGATGCCGCCGATTATCAGAGGGTACCCGGGCTCTAGCCGGTGCAGGTCGAACCCGTGCCCGACCCGAAAAGGCAAGAGCTTGGACGGAGTGGCGGGTGCCGGGACCTGGGCGACCTCGAAGGTCGTGCTCGCGGAGGCGCAAAATACAGGCCTGCGCGTCGTTTTGGGGGTTCGGAGAGACAGAGGAGTCAAGGATGGTTGAAGACTGTAGGGGTTTAGGGCGGGGAGGTGGGAACGAGGAAGAGAGCGGGTGAGTGGCTTGGTGGTTGTGGCGGTGGTGATTGAGGAGGCGCACGCTGGAGTAGCTGCCATGGCCATAACTGAAGGTTTGGAGCTCTGGCACAGGACTCGATACGACGGCGTTCTTGTGTATCTGGTTTCTGTTAGTGTTCGTTATAGCTGAGCTAGCGGGACCCACTTTTTGTCTCAACTGAAATTCGAGTGTTCAGTGGCATATTCTTCAATTTCCTAACTTGGTAAGGAAATTATTGATTAATGAAAAATTTTATTTGAACTTATCTAACTTATTTGTATACCCAACCTACTCTATTCATCTATATTGATTTTTCTCAAATAATTAATATCTCTTTAAAATCAAATTTATTACCTAAACTACTCTCTCAAACCCAATTCAAAATGTAAAAGTATCTTTACACCCATTCCTTTTATAAAATAACACCTCTAATTGAATTTTTTTCTTTCAAAGAGGCGTCTTTTGCCCCTCTATAATTGCATATGCCGTATAGGACTAGCATTTCCATGGCTGCTTTTTTTCTTTCTGCTACCACAACCCATCCATGGACTTGGGATCCAAGATATCATTCCATAGACTTGAATTTGCCAAGAGAGTGTTATGCAAGCTCCAGTTCAATCATTTTTAAATCAAGCATTTTCATGTACTTTTTAAGAAATTTTGAAGTGACATAGGGCTAGGTGTTTTGCTGCTATGTTAATAAACAAATAAACAAATTGGAGCTATTTTGAATTAAAAAAAAGGTGCAAGACATGCCACCCGCTAGTTCGTGGTTAAGGTTGAGCAATCTTTATTTGCACAAAGAATCAAGTTTTATGTCTTTGCAGTACTAATCAAAAGTCCTTGCATTGGTGTTTTGGGGCGCATACAAACGGCAAAAAATAAATAAATACAATATAATATAAAAATTATGAAATTTAATCCAAAGAAGAAGCAAACAAACAAAATATCTATAAATTGAGTCATACCTTAGTTGGAGAATTAAAAACTTCAAAATCACCATCCATCAATAGAAAAGCTTGTTTTTCTCTATCAAAGCTATTAGGGTTTTAGTCAGAATGAACATAGGATAAACAAATGGTGATACTAGGGTTTAATTATAGTATGTGGGTCTAGGGGTGGGTTCGGTTTAAATCGGTTCGGTTTTTTGCCAAAACCGAAACCAAACCGAAATTTTGGTTCGATTCGGTTTGGTTCATGTTTTTTTCGGTTTTTTTCGGTTCGGTTTTTTTTCGGTTCGGTTTTTTCCGGTTCGGTTTCGGTTTTTTGTTTTTTTCCTTTTTCAAAAAATGAAAAACATTGAAATTTTAAATTTTAACATATCCAACACAATCATAACATAAGCATTCTAACTAGAATCAAATACAATGAAAATAAACATTTAAAGTTGAACTAAAATCATCAATCAAGTCTTCCAAAGTCCAAACTAACAACCTCACAACACAAAAATCGTACAAATGACTTAGAAAAGTTAAATTGTATGATGTTGTTCAAAGATCAGGGTTGTTTGCTTGTAACCGCATGTTGACAACTTGATTAGTAAAAGTAATACGTGGGTGGATTTATTTAGTGTGGGTTGAATTCTTTTCCATCAAAAATTACCCAAATAATCTACCTGAAATAAATGTTTATGGATTATGTTACATGTTATATGAAAGTAGATTTGGAAAAGAAAGCTGGGGCAGAAGTAGACAGTGCTATGGAGATGGATGTAGGTACTTCAGGAGAAGGTTTGATTCTGAAACTTTATATGGGGGAGAAATAATAGGTTAGGGTTTAGAGTTTTTATAGGCCTTTTTTTAATATTTTGAGCTTAAAGTTTGGCAACACATTGGGTTTAGCACATTTTAACTTACAAATTGGGTTTAGAAAATAATACCCAAAACAAATAATTAAATAAAAAATTAATTTAATTAATTCGGTTCGGTTCGGTTTGGTTCGGTTTCTAGATCACTAAAACCGAACCGAACCAAAAGAATTCGGTTCGGTTTTTTCAATTCGGTTCGGTTTTTTCGTTCGGTTCGGTTTTTTCGGTTTCGGTTCGGTTTGGTTTTCGGTTTTTTTCGGTTTTCGGTTTTTTGAACCCACCCCTATGTGGGTCTATTGATAAATTTGATTTTTATTATTAATTTCATTTTGTACTGAATAGTAATTATGCAATAGGGTAAAATTGACAATTAACATTTAAAATTTGAGTTAAGTGTAGAAGAAGGTTAGATGGATTTAAATAAAATTTCCCTTTATTAATAAGATAAGGATTAGATGCTCGAAACAGATTCATGGTTGTTTCGATGCTTTGACAACAAAATTGTTGGCAGCAAAAGAGGTATTGGTTTTTACATATGACGCTGGGTTTCTTGTCATCATTTTTTCTGCCGGTGATAGTGACGCAAAGGCAATATGATGACTTATGAATTGGCGAATATGGACTTGGCAATGGAGGGGGCTGATTTGGTATTACTGTGCTTTGAAAAAAAAAACTGCTTCTACTGTGCTGTGAGAATAAGCAGCTATGAAATAAAGCAGCAGAGTGTTTGGTAAACTTTTTTGTGAAAGTGCTTTTGAAAAAAAAAAAGCAGTAGTATAGTGTTTGGTAAACTTTTATGTAAAACAGCTGTAACTGTGTGAAATGACCAAAAATGGTATAATATTAATACTGGATGTGCTATTAATTTAATTTTCTTAATAAATAAAGGTGAATTACTAAATATACTTTATTTTTAAAAGAATTTTTTTTTATAAACTTTATCTTAAATATTAATTAGTATGACAAACTACTTCAATTGAAATATTTTGGACTGAATGGCTAGGATTCATTAGTACAATATTGTCTATGTACTTGAAAGTAGTCTAATTAGATGCATTCATCAAACTTGCCGCTATTCTATTTCTTAATGCTTCTATCTCATGTGATCCTTCAACTTGATCATTTTGGTATTCTTCATCATCATCATTACTACTATCGCTCTCTTCACAAAAGTCCCTGGGTCATCAAAATGACGATCACGTTCAAAATATCTTCGTATGTAGTTATGAAGAGCCATTGTAACAATGACAATCTTCACTTGCTTATTGAACGGGTAATTAAGCATATCCCTTAAAATTGCCCATCTTTTCTTCCATACCCCAAAAGTTCGTTCAATGATGCTCCTAAAAGAAGAATGCATGTGGTTGAATACCTCTTAATGACCCGTTGGTTTGGAACCCCTACGAAAATCCGGGAGATGATATCTTTCACCTTTATATGATCTCAAATAACCTCTCATTTGTGGGGTACCCCGCATCTACCAAGTAATATTTTCTTGAAAATTGAAAATTTTGTTTTGTATTGTAATAATTATACAAAGCAAGTATGTAAAATGTTATAATAAGTATGAAGATTACTATTTGGAGGCTTAGAAAAGTTTAAATTTAGATTCCATAGCATGGATAGAAAAACCCTTGTATCATGTGCAGTGCCTTCCCATCCGGCACAATCAAATGTGAATTGCATGTCAAAATTACATACAGCCATAACATTTTGAGTCGGCATTCCTTTCCTACCAATGTATGGAACTTGATCCGAAGGTGGTATTGAAGCCTCAACATGTACTCCATCTATTCCACAAGTCATAATCCAACAATAACTAAGAAGTCATAATCCGACATTCAAGAACAAGTCATAATCCAACATTTAACAAGAAATCATAATTCAACATTCAACATATAATCCAACATTCAATAAACATGTAGCAACATTCAACACATAATCTTAATGCAAAGTACAAACCACACATAGTCCTAATTCATAGTTTTAGCTCCTTATTGTTGTTTGTTGAACATATATTTCAACAAAGTCAGTTGGACTTCAGGATCTTTTATCGTGACAAACGTGTTACAACCACCCCAAAAATATTGGAAAAACTATTATTTTTCAAACCCTGAGCCGCCACGTGTCGGCCATCCAACTCACCTCATTTTCCTTGTTTCTCTGACCCCCACCCTGTGACTGCTCTCTCTCTCTTCTCCCGTAAACCTCTCTCTCTCTCAAGCTCTCCCGTGGGTCTCTCTCTCTCTCGAACTCTCGTCTCTCCCTCTTTCCCTGAAACTCGCGAGGACCCCTGCACCCTCCAGGAGAGACTGTAGCGAACCAGGGATCCCCTGCTCGCGAGACCGACGGCACGGAGCAAAGCTCCGGCGAGATTTTCTTCCTTTTTCCGTCGGGTAGGTCTCGAATCTCTCTCTCGTACCTAGTTTGTGGTTTGGTTGTGATGTAGAAGCTTGAATCTTACCTTTCTACGTAGGTTTTTGCGTTGGAACGGCCGTGGGTGAGCACACCCACTTTTCCGGCGAACCCGTGCGTTCCGTGGGTTTTCCCGGTCACCTCCGACCGAGTTACTACGTTTGGAAGGTATAAACCTCTTCCCCTCTCTTTGTGCTTCTCATTCGTACTTAGATCGGAGTTTGGAACCATAGTTTTTAGGTGACCGGAGCTGTAGCAGCTCCGGCTTTCTCTCTCTCGGCGCGCCAAGGCCTCCGGCCTTCTCTTCCGTCTGACCCGCGGGCCTCCAGGCCGTTTTGGCTAAGCCCAAAGGGCTCAGGCCCTATTTTTTTTATTTAGGCCTTGGGCCGGTTGAATTTTAAAAAGGGCTTAGGCCCTGTGGGTTATATATATATATGGCCTTAAGGCCTTAGGCTTTTAGGGTTTGGGTGGGCTGCTTTAAGCAGCCCGTGAATGTGTGTGTGTGTGTTTGTGTAATATATGTTTGGGCTTAATGCCCAAACCTTTTATTTCCTAACCCTAAATTATTTTAACCCTAAACCTAGGTTCCTAAAAATCCTTTAATAAATCCTAAAATCATCCAAACCCAATTCCCTTATCCTATTAATCCTTTTATTTATTAATTATATTTTTGTGCTTAGGTAAATTTGCTATTAAGGAAATTCGTAATTCTGATTCGTGCGACTCTTCTGCTAAGGAATATTTGTGAGTGGACCCCTTCTAAAATTTCATGATTTAATAATTTAATTGCATAAATGATTAGCATGCCTACGGCTTTATAATTTGTTTTATGTGAAGCCTATTGGCTAAATATATTGATTATCGTCTCGAATTTTAAGGAGAAATAATTGTTAGCCTATATTGAGCTATATTTTAATATATAGTATTTTCTATAAAAACCATGAACTGGTAGACTATCTGATAGGTGACGATAGGATGCTAGAACATGTTTTTGAACCCCTCTTTATAGTGTAGACGATGATCGGTAACCTACGCTATGAAGTGGTATTTATGAGAGGCGTAACATTTTGTGCGTACCTAGTAGACACTATGCCGCCTGGGGCGAGGATCTGGTGTTGGCATGTAGGCCGGGAGAAATAATCCCTAGCGAAAGGCTGAGGGACACGGAGACAGGCACTGGGCCGGGAGGGAGTTATCTCTGGCTACGGGCACAGAGACTTAGGTGCAGGCAATGGGCCGGGAGATATATTTATTCAGTGATCTTTCTAGCAGCACACCACGTTTACGAGACGATCTATTATGCGTTTATTGTTTTGATTTCTGCGATGATATTCCGCTATATATTTGATTTGTTGAGATATTTGGCATGCTAGGGTTTTTATTAAATCCATCACTTATTATGTTAGTAGTTTTCATTTATATAACTTTGGGGGTTAGTATCTGGATAACTGTTTCACTATTATTGTACATATGAACTTGGTCCACTCACCTTTGTTTTGCGCCCCCATTCAGGTCCTAGTAACGAGGATAACGTCTGGGCGTACGAGGCATTTCCCTACCAGTAGCACTCTATCACCCACTTGTGTGATATCTTGTAATCTTCTTTCTTTTTGTAAATCTTGTTTTAGACTATGTCTGGTTCATTCTAGACGCTTTCTTGAATGTTGTTAACTACTCTTAAACTCTGATGTTATTCATGAATATTTTCTCCTAATTATTACTCTTAAAATCAATTAATGGCTTTCGTCACCTTGAGTGTCGGCCAGCACGTGTCTACCCTGATATTCGAAAGAATATCAGGGTCGGGGCGTGTCAAAACGCCTCTCGCTTCTCTGCACTACAAAATAAACATGTAGCAAACAACCATAACTCGCTAGGTGGCTCGCAACCAGGCAATTGTGCAACAACTGCTAACACTTTCGGAATACTACTGCCTATATGCAGTTTGGACATCAATGAGTTTGCACAACTCATAGTTTCATAAACTTCAACAAGACAGTCAATTTGACCACAAAGTTTTGCAGCACCTCCAATTTTTTTCCCTTTCTTATCAATCTTCTTCTTTTGCAATTCTCCTTGGTTAGCCGCTCTTTTTTTTTCCTTTCCTAGTAGCTTGCCTTAGATACTGCATAGTCTCACTTTCTTCCTCATCATCTGAATCAATTTGTCCTATAGATTCCTCTCTTGTCTCTGGTGGTAGTACTCAAGATGAAGGTGCCCAGGTATGGTCACCGGTAGCAACTATGTTCGAGAACATCATAACTAACTTGTCCTCCATCTCAAGACTAATGCCTTTTTTTTTCCGCAATCTTCCATATTCTTTGTTTATCTACAAGTAAGAAAGAATATGGTTAATACATATTGCATGATATCATAATACATATTAAAAGATAACTACACAAACCTGAATTTTATTATTCCACCACTCCTCGGAGGCATTAACGGTACCCTTGCTCAAATTCCACCCTAGGCTAGTTTCTTTACCAACTAGCTATTTCCACAACTTCCACTCATTTTAAGTGCATCCCGCTTATTTTTCAGTTGCACTCTTTCATAATCATGCCCTGTCTCTGCCTTGAAGTTAACTCTAATATTTGCATATCCTTCTTTGTTAAAGTGAGTGTCTGGACGATGTCCAGCCTCAACCTCCTTGATGCATACATCACAAAATATAGATATATTGTGGGCATTCCATGTAGCTGAAGGATTTGACGAAGATGCCCCCTTCTTTGCCATCGATACCAACTAGTGATTTGTATATATATATATATGTATTAAAACAAGAACGTATGATATTGTAATATAACCCAGAAAGCATTATGTACATGAAAGAGACAAATAAGCATACACAGTACATGAAAGCATTATGTACATGAAAGAGACAAATTGGACTCTAAGAATACACAGTACATGTGGGCATTCCATCTAGCACTGGGATTGGCATCTAGCATATTGGACTATAGGAATACTCAATACTCATCCTTTTTATTTCCCTTCGGAATATAGGTAGTTGTAGTCACACTGAATTAGTAGGTTTATATGTTTAAAAAGTAAATTGAGTCACATAGAAAGTATAAGGCAAACCAACCTGTAAATGTAATAGAAAAATAGGTAGTTGTAATCACACTGAATTTACAAATTTTGTTAGTTGTAGTCAGACTGAATTTACAAATTTACCAAACAAAACAATCATGAGAAAACTTTGATTTTTGTTGAAGTGGGAAGGGTAACGGAAGTTAGAGCCAGCAATGACAGGTCAGAAATCAAGAGAAGGACAAAGACAAGTGAGTTCATGTTGCAGCACAATCTCTGCGAGCGTTAATGGATGCAAGAACGATGGGAGCCATTAATGGCAGACAAAAGACCAAAATTCAAGTTTCCAAGTCCATGATATATTTCATATAAGATTGGGTAGGTGGTGGAAGGTGTCCTTTGAAAAGACTTATGCTAACTAACACATGGATCATGGAATTTGACACTACTAGAGCAACAGGCTCAAGCCCATGATATATTTTATATCTTGTTATGGAATAAAAATAGAAGATAGAAAGAGACATGGAACACTATGAAAATGATGTTCAACAAAACAAAACAAACCAAGAAAAGATGGAAATATCAATAAGAATTGGTCCCACGACAAAAGGGAACCCATGTCTAAGATAAGATTCTAAGAAGAAAAAATTCAACTTGTATGGTTGGTGATGAATGATAAGAACATGTTAATTAGGCTTAAAACTTACGCAATTTAATTTTAATGTGTTTATTATAGGGGTGTTCATCGATTCTAAACATTCACATGGAGCATACACATTCTCCCTAGCCAAGCACAACAAAAACACAAATAACTCTTTAATCCAAAACAAGATTCAGGGAACAAACATGCATTATCATTTCTCACGCTTAACATGCATCAAGATTCAGTCAAGGAAAATGAATAGAGAAGTAATCAATTTTTCTTACTTCTCTCTCAAATTTTCTTGTTTCCTCCACAAACCCTAATTTTTTCCCCAATTTTTTTTTCCATCCCCAGTTTTTTTTCCCGACACCCATACACTCATCCCTTCGCTCTTCCACCCCTCTTTCACTCGCTCTCCCCATCCCCAAATTTAAAAATCCAAACAAATAAATAATAAAATTTTAGACAAGAGAAGCTTACCAGAGGAAGGAGGGAAGGCGACGGCGAGAGAATGAGGGAAGGCAACAACAGTGTCTGTGGCGCTGAGACCGATGGAGAGAGAGGAAAAGGAGGAAGAGGTGCATCGGCAGGCAACAGAGGAGAAGAGGGCGTGCAAGAATCTCTAAATGTTCTGCAAAAGGAGGGCGTGCGAGAGAGAGAATGCAGAGAGAAAGGAGGGCAATGTTAGCAATTTGAAAATTTCATTAATAAAATTACTGTAGCTTCGTGTTTTCACAAGAAGCTGCTTTTTGCAGCTTCCCATTTTTAGCTTTTTTCCATCTAAAACTTTGAAATAAAGCTGGTTTGGAGTGTTTACCAAACACCTAAAACTCTCCCAATATTTTTTCATACCCACTTTTTTTAAAGTCACATCAATACCAAACCTAAACCTTAATCCATGGATGGATGGAGGATGAACCAATTTTGTTATCTCCATTTCTGGAAATTGATTTGGAGAATAATAATTACAATTTTGGCAGTGTAAAATTGCCAAATACAAAGACAAACAAGCCTTGTATGTTCGTATGTTTATTTGCTTTCACGAGGAAAATTTGCTTATCACAAGTTCACATAAACCCCTTTTTATTTATCTCGTCAAGCGACTCTGAGATAGAGGTAATATGAACCCATTTCATATAAGAATCATTTCTGCGCCTAAATTTATGCATTCATTTTCTGCGGGGGACATGGTTCCTCTCTCCATGGCCTTGTTTGGTATAGAAGATTGAATTGGAATGGATCAGTAACTATTTTCACGATATGTTTAAAAGGAATGAAAATTATGTGGCAAACTTGGAGGTAGGAGATTGGTTACTCTACAAGAAAAACTGTCCATTCCAATCCTTCCGAAATGAGCGAATTAGAAGGGATAAGTTTTCTTCAAGTCTAATTCCTTTTAATCCCCTCGTTGAAAAATCATTCCCCTTCTACCTTCAAAACACCTTGAATTTAGAGGGTTATCCATTCCAATCCAATCTCTATACCAAGCAAAGCCAATGGTGCTAAGGCAAGAGAACATAAAGCAAAGCATATATCTAACGATTTCATTCCTTTGTAAGCTGTATAGCTTAGTTTACACACACAAACGCGCAAGCATTAACCCTTTCTGTCTGCGACGAGGCACACACCGCGCATCTTTGACACTGACAATACTATTCACATCGATGGGTTTGTTTGAGCTTCTAATTTTCAGCATCAAACAAGTCATGCCCATTTGGAAAGTGCCAGAGGCAGTTTAGCTTATTAGGCAGTATCTGAGACAGAATACCTCCGTTGCTTGCATACAGGCTCTGGTGAGACTTTTTCTGGCGCTGCCCGCTTTTGTCTCAACTGCAATGAAAAAGTCCATGAAAAACTAGAAGAAAGCCTCTCTCACTCTCTCTCAATCATGTGTATGTATGTAAGCATTCATGTGAAAAGGGGGAAACCGGGCGTGAAGTGCGGATGTAATGCTGATCAAGTACCTTCTCTTCAGAATGCTGATACATGTGCCTCACAAGGATATTCTTGGCTTCATTAGTTATCACTGCAAAGGGGTTTTGATAGGTCAATTTCACGTTGTCAAACTACACGATTTCACATTGCCTAACGAATATCTAGAGTCAAAACCACGTCCAGAACAGATCAACTTCCAGTTTTCAGGATTTATTTTAAAAAGCTTAACTAACTAGAATGAACCTTTCTTAAAGAGTCACAATAATACAACACGGAAAGGAAAATTAATCAACAGAAATGGGAAAAATAGGGAAATAATAGAAAAGAATAACAATCCAGAATGAAACACTAAGGAAATACAAATTCATTAATACCTTGATCAGGTGGCGGAAGAGTCCGGTCGTGAGTAGGATAGTAGGTTGCAGGTGTCATTTTCTACAGACAAAAATGGAAGCATTACTTAAAAAGAAGAAAAGAATGCATTTGACTTTGATCGCTTTACATCATATCATAACTCATAACATCTTCTCGTTTTCCTTTTTTCTTTTGGCTGCTAAAAGAACAAGAAAACAATAATTAGATTGATTATATCCCTTCAGTTTTTGAAGATGCATCTACGAGTACCCTAGGGACCCACGAAAGGCTATAAATATTACTTGAGCAATGAACATTCCATCCTAATCTGGGGCCATGACCAAAAGCAGGTCCAACAGCAAAGCAGCCAGCACTCTTCAGCTGTAATTAAATTGTTTATAATTCTATTAGCAGAATATAAGCTCAAATATATACTAGTCTGGTGGTTGGAACAGAGAGATAATTTTCATTAGATAGGCTCGTTTCACTACATCAACACTAACTCAAGCCAAACAATGGCTGATACCCACCAGAATGTATGAACGTAGGACTCAGAATCATCACGAAGCAACCTTTTACCAAAAATCGTGCTTCTCTCTATAATTAGAGTATGAGATGTAAAGAGCACGTGTAATTTTCTCCAACTTACTATATTTCTATGTTTGTAACATTGTACCGTTTTCAGTGATTACGTCCTAGTGGCCACAATGCCAGCTCAGTTGGTTTGAAACAAATCCAAAATTCAGTTTCCAAGCTATAGCACATATCAACCATTTCCGGGAAAAGCTCAAGCACCAGAAGTTTATGTTGAAAATTAAACATGGCAGTGGACAATTCATTCCGTGTCAGGCCCGATTTGTTCACACACACTTCATGTGCCCTAAAATAGCTAACCACACGTGTTGGACTTAGTTCCACTATACGTGAATGGCAATGATGAGAATATAGTAACCACACATCTCACAGTTTAAACTTGAATCAGGTCTCTCCACCCATTACCGATTGGTTTTGGTTTTGGGTTGGTTTTGACAAGAACTCGCCAATACAAGAAAAGCACCTTATATCTGACAGGTTATGGGGATATTCTCTATAGCTCGGATTCAGGAAGGCCAAACTAATTTAGGATGCTCTTTAAATGCTAGTATTTCTACCTTAACTAAGAAAGCCAGTGAATCAGCTTCATGAAAATGGTAAATTAACCATGTAACTTCAATCCGAATGTTAAAAATTATGAGATATTGCATAGATATGAATTGTGCTTCTGATTTCAAAATTCTTACGAACTCTATGAGAATTGAGCAATACAGTAAAGTATATCGTAACTGGAACAAAGCACCAATCTGGATAATTACACTTATATAAGATCAATGCAATAACAAAGCACGAAACTTTTAGAGATCAGTGAAGTGTTTAACAGAAATATCGTACGTAATTTAGAGCCAAATATTACAAATCACAAGCAACAACAGCTTATTGTTCATTGATCACAAAATCAAACATACAGCATAATTCAAGACGATGATCCAATTCCAAACAGTCGCACTATCTTAACCAAATATCATTAAGCCGATTTCAGGATTGTGAAATTCAACAAAAGTGGTAAATTTATGACCTGAAATTCTATATATATATTAAGCTACACACACTTTACCATTACAAATTTACAACGACATTGCTGCAACATCAATTACAATTACCATAAACATAGAAGCAAAATGTGCACAAAAATCTCCTAGTTATAATTAATTACAAAAATTACTCCAAATTTCCTATGAAATTCAAACAGGTCCCAGAAATAAACTTGATGCAGACAGAAAAACCAGAATTCCTCACCTTTAACTGAATTAAGAACTACCCAATTCAGAAAAATCAAGAACTTCAACAAAAACGAAATCTTTGCACGACTATTCAGCTTGAATAAGAAGGTGGAAAAAGGGGTTTGATTCAGAATTTCAGAAAGTGAAAACTCACAGAAGGGTTTGAAGGATCGGATGGTCGGAGCTGGCTGAAGTTGTGAGGGTTGTACGACGGCCAGTCACCGAACAAAGACCCCATCAAAAATGCACCTCAATCTAGGGACACGCGGGTTCTAGAACATGCTGGCGAAGCAGAGGTGCGTCTGGTGATTGTTTGCCATGTTTATATAGGAAGGGCAGGAGGACCCTATGTCTTTTGTGTTGTGCCACCTCTTCCACCCACTGTCCTAATTTGTAAAGGAGGAATAATTCTCATTCATTGTTTATCGTACTAAGGTGGTTAAGATTTTAAAAACTTTGGCTATGGATTTATTTGTTGGCTCAACTACTGACATAAATAGTACATTTAAACTCACATGCCCTTTACTATAGCATTGGAAAAATATTAAGTCTTGTACGACGATATAAGTTCAAATCTCATCTCATAATTATAATGGCCATTTGGTTTTGATTTTGATCAAAGAAAGAGTAAACAGTTCAAAATCCAACAGAACTGTAGTCAATTAGTCTGGTTACAATTTTGAGGTTTTTTTTTTTTTTTTTTTTTTTTTTTTTTGTAAACTGGTTATAAATCGAATCAAACCGACATCTTATATATTTATTTCACTTGTATAGTTCTCTTATTGGCTAATAATTAGAGAAGGATGTCGAATTTAAAGGTTGATAGAACTTTGAAGTTATTGATTCTTGAGTTGTAACTATATTAGTTGTTGAACTTTGAAGTTCGGTGACATATTGAATATAAGGATTATTTAGCAATAATGAAATTTTATGTTGTAATTGGGCTAACAAAGTCCAAAAAGATGAAAAGAAAATAATTAGTTTTGATCCAAACCGTATGAAAGTGTCACAAAATTTAAATTTTAGGTATGGTGAAATTCAACTTTCACCATTTCGGTTTAAGCGGATCATTTATGATGAAGTGAATGGGCTTCAAGAAAATGAATCGGAGTTCTTTGCAGAATGGAACCATGAATTACCAGACATGAAATAGATTTTCCAAAAAAAAGGCTTTTTCGAATAAGCCAATTCATTTGAAACCTTGGTGATCCACTTTTTTGTATTCAAATTTCAAAGACCAACGTATATTTTCACATCGAGAATTATTTGCAGATGAAGAGATGTCAAAACATTATTTAGAGGTAGGAAAGTGAGATATGAGTTGTGAATAAAACCCGTTCAGAAATTATGAATTATGTTCCAAAACCTTATTTGAATGCCAAACGGCCCAAACCTTTGTACCTATATTTTAACTCGCGAGTCCGAAACCCAACCCAAACAAGTTGGAAAACTCGAAACGACCTCGTATTGAGTCCCTGAGTTCCTCCATTTGGTTTGGAGCTTTCGCTCTGCAACTTCCATTTTCTCTTTACTCCTGGACACCCGGAACAAAAACAGAGACGGGCGCAGATCGTGGCTGGTGGGTCGCCGGAGTCAGAGAAGCAAAACCCTAACCATGGCCGCCCCCGAAGCCCCCCTCTGTTACGTCGGCGTCGCCAGAAAATCCGCCGCTTTCCGCCTCATGAAACAAATGGTGCTCCCCTGCCTCTCTTCAGTATAATCCCACATGCTTTTCAATTTTTTTTTTTCCATTTTAATTGTGTTAGGTACTCAAGCCCAAGGAAGAGCCCAACCAATAGGTGGGAGGATCAAGGACTTAAGAACCCCTACACTCTATAAGTGTAGTCAATGTGGGATCATAACATTACACCATCATTCGGAAGACCCGACGCCCACGACGGTAATCACGTCGCCCAGTCCCTCGTCACCAAGTCCCTTGGAGCCCATACTCCCAAGGCGGTAATCACGAGGCGGCACGTCACGTCACCAAAACCCGAAGCGTCGGGCATCTAGGCTCTGATACCAATGTTAGGTAATCAAGTCCAAGAGAAGAGCCAACCCAAAAGACTAGTCCAATAGATGGGAGGACCCAATGACTTGAGAACCCCTACACTCCCATAAGTGTAGTCAACGTGGAATCATAACAAATTGGGCTTTTATTTTTACTTAAGTTAATTACTAATTGGGGTTTTGTAAATATAGGGATGGGAAGAAGGAGAAGGTCTTGGGAAAGACAAGCAGGGGATCAAAGGTTATGTCAGAGTAAAAAACAAGCAGGACAATGCTGGTTTGTCCTATCTTTTTCTATATATACATATACGTATATGTGTTTGTGTTTATATATATTTTATCATTTCAATTTTCTGCTTGTTGAGTTGCTTGTTTGAAGTAAGAAATTAACTTGGAAATGGCAACTTTTTTATTTATTATTATTTGGTTTTTGGTGAATGGAAACAGAAAATTTATAGGTCTGTGTTAATATGATTGTATTGAATAGGTGTTGGTGTAGAGAAGCCTAACCAATGGGCATTCGATACAACTCAATTCGATAGCATCCTCAAAAGATTGAAAGTTGTAAGCTTTTTACATTTTTTTGAAACCTAATTCAATCAATTTCAAGTATACTTTAAGCTTTCCCGACGTGTGGCATATGGTGTTTATTTGTTCATTTTGCTTTTGATTGGCAGCAAGCAGCGCAACCCAGTGATGAAGGTATGTATATGCCGAGATTAACTTGGGTATTGTATTTGAGGAATGTGAAGAATTATGATATGGTAGTTTGAGGAGTATTGTCTTTGTTTGTCTTATAGTTGGTGAGGCGAACGCCACTCAAGAGGAAAGTGATACTGAATTGCCTCATGATGTTAAGGAGCCAGTTGCCAAGGCTACTCGACCACAGGGAAGGTTGGTTTTTAATTCTTTGGAAAGTATTGATTTTTCATTACTAGATGTTTTATTGATGCTAAATCATTTCTGCCTGTTGTCTATGAATATCAGATATAAGAAAAGAGAACGAGGAAAGCTTGTCAATGCTTATTCTTCTAAGGATATTGAAGGAATCCTTGTAAGATTTAACTACTGAAAAATATTTCTTGCAAAATGAGTAGTCAGAAGGGAGTGCATTTATGTCATTACTAACCGTGGTGTTACATGCATGCTGCAGGTCAGAAGGGCAGCGTCTCCAGGGATTAATTTCGATCTGGATGGAGAAGTAGAGTCAGACAAGGCATCTGAGATTCAAGTTATTTGCCCTGAAGGTAATAACCTGGAGTAGATGTGCATAGAAGGAAGTTAAGCATTTAGTATTTCAAATCATGAGTTGACTCCTACGATCAATGGACCAGATTCCTGATTGTTTGTTTTTATTACCATGATACCTGATTCTTTGTTTTTATGCATAAAGATAATCAATTCGGTCGTTGTGGTCGGACTCTATTATGGATTTCTGACCACATTCTCCATAGGACCTCTTATCTCTTCCTTCTCCGAGCTTGGGGCTAGGAAGGGAGACACCCGAGGCCCAATCAAATAAAAGTTTAGGGTTATCCATGAAACACCACCACCGAAACTCTTATGTTAGCCATACTTTAGTAACCTTTGTTGAGGCTGGAGAATGCTCTTCAAGGTGACCCCATAATATTTATTTTGTTGAGCATCTACAATTTAATGGTAAATTAGATAGAACACCTCAGCAACTATAAGTTTAAGAGAAAAACACTTAAAGAGATCCATAGTAGAACAACCCTCATTTATCTACTTGTCATGCTCTAACTTATTCGTAGTTGTCAAATACCCTTGGTGTTACGAAGTAAATTGGGCTTTTCTCTAAAATATTGAGTTTGAAGTGTTTTTCGCTAAACTGTGATGTTATAAAGGGCTTAAATATGAACAGCCCACAATTTACTGTCACGTTCTACTGTTTTAGTTTAAAGTAGATTCTTCTGTGTTAAAAGAAAGTAAATCTTTGTATGAAGTTTTTATGAGATTACTTTTTTTTTATGGTTGTGCTTTTTGGTTGCTTGCTTGAACCATTGTTTTGTGTAATGATCTGATCACATTGTTACAGGAGAAGCATGCAAAGAAATTCCTTCAGATTGGTGGGGCCATAAATATGGGTTTACCCGCGGAGGTTTGCTTGGAGCAGAGATGAAAAGAAGAAAATTAGCAGAGATGAAAAGAAGAAAATTAGAAATGTCTGAAAATGGTAATGAGAGAAAAATGTTTTACGAGGATGATCAAGTAAATCTTTACAATCTTGTTCAGGTAGGTACTTTCCTGGTTGGATCCTTTTTCTTTAACGTGCATTACTTAAAAGAGTTGCATTATCGGTAAGACCATCACTATGTGCGCGTCTTATGTTTCCAGGATAAATCCACAACTGGAAAGCAAGGACTAGGCATCAGGGACCGGAAAAAGAAAGTAGCTGGTTGCTACTTTGAGGGGAAAAAGACGTCATTTAATGATAGCGATGATGAAGATTCTACTGATCTTGGTTCTCCTGTGAAACAAAAAGGAGATGGCTCGTTGAAAAAGGAAATTAGCAATGAACCAAAAGTGAAGCTAAAAAAACTTTGTAAACAGCTCGTTCGTCAGGTGAGTCCTCCAAAATTGCACTTGTGATTCTCAGAATTTATCTGGCACTAATTCTATTCCATGCCCAGGCACCTGGAGAGTCACTGAAGCTGAAAACGTTGAAAGCTTTGATCGACGAACATTTGTCTTCTGTTTTCTCGGACTTTTCTTCAAAGAGAGATGCTCTTGCTTACTTGAGACAAAAGGTATGGTCTATGTTTTAATTGTTTGAGCTAAGAAATAGGCCTCATTTGGTGGTTAGTATTGGAATGGATTGGATAATTGAAAAGAGTCAATGTATCTTCAAGCAGGAAATGGATGTCATCTTCTAAATCTTGTCCAAATTGAAATTAGAGGTTGGATTAGAGATAGAAGAAAACTTGGACTAGATTTTAAAGTTGACATCCATTTTTTGCTTCAACATCAACATACATTGAATGTAGTGGCTAATCCAATCCAATACAAGCGAACAAAAACGAGGCATAGAATGCTTTTATAAAATCCTTGGACCTCGTAAAGTTGCACTTATCTCACTATTATTGAGGGGGTGCTCGGTCACCGATAAATGGCAAGGAAGCATGCCCTTTCTGAATTTGGAGTTTTTTTTCTTTTTTTCAGTTTCTTTTCGTATTTTTTGTCTATGCAAGCCATGAATTTGTTGATTTTGTATGCAGCTGGACGGCAGCAAAACTTTCATGGTGGAAGGAAAAAAAGTAGGTCTCAGGTCGAGGAGGGGCTGAAGATTTTGTTAAAAAATATTGAGAGGTCATTCTTTTTCTTAGCCGATTTTGAGATTTCCGCATCGTGATTCGTACGTTTGCAGATAAGTCTAGTTTACAATTAAATTCATATGGGGGAATCGGATCACCCGGAGTAGTTCTGTTGTAGTAAAATCAAAGTGTCATTTGTACTTCTGTTGATTCCATTTCGGTGAGAGGATATGACTTATTGTAAACATCATTTGTAGAGTTGTTTTCACATTGTTATGATTGTTAACTAAGATAAAGAGTATGCAATTCCTTTTTTTCTTTATCAGCGATTTCGTTGTCATTCGCTTTCCGTTGTCGCCATCTCAAGGCTACAATGCCAACCCAAAGCCTACACTTTACATGGTTATGAACTTGCCCAGGTAATCATAACCATGAGAATACAGAGCTTCAATCTCTGCTCTCTGCCCACTCTCAACCATCAATGTCAGCTCTGCTCTGTAGTTCTCCTGCAATGCAGATGTTTTCAGAAGCTAATTCAACGAAAACTGAACAACTTAATTTTGCAATGATGGGGAACTAGACGACACCAAGCTCTTAGCAATCTGGAGATCCTTAGGTTTCAGTGGAACTAAAGCTTGTTCGGGTATTAGCTCTACGTCTTCGCCTCGCAGCCTTAGCCACTTCACGTTGGAAGCTAAAATACACCATAAACGGATCCATCTTTGTAAGTTTCTACATAAGAACAAATTGTGATTCAGTAGCATATTACACAAGAAAATACCGTACCTGTAAGCCTCCAGGCCCATCCCTATGCTTCCGAACTTGAAGCTGCAGAAAATAGCTAACCCAGCTGGGTTCCTTCTCAAATTTTCCATGATGATTTATGAACTCTCTTAGATCCTGAAATGGTCCCATGATTTCGATGAAGATTATGATGACGCTTGGAGCTATGTTCCTCAGCTAGAGAGAAGGATTTATGTTCGTTGGTGGGCAAGTTTAATCAAGAACACCCGAAGCCTCATTCCTTTTAGGCCAGAAGAATCACGAATGAAAGAACTCGTAAAGATAAATCATCTCTACCGACATCAAATACTCTCTTCAAGGCTGAAAAACTTAAGTCTTTAATTGAGCATTCTAGCTCATACTCTTCTAAAGCAGATCTGGGAAAAGGTCTTACAACTTCTTGACCTCAATTACCTGGATGAAGAAATGACTTCAGCATCCACGTCTTCCTAGCAACAGATGGAAGAAGACATTGCAGAAGATAATGGAGATGATTGTTATGGGATTCTTCTATCCATTCCTCAAAGCAAAAAGGTGTCTAGATGTCTCCTTTCCATCTCTTAGAAGTCAAGATATATAAGAATTATTCTATTTTTTGAATAATTGGCTACTTTTCCTGTAGCTATGAGCGTTGGTCTAATCCTTTAAATAATAGCATTTCCTTTTGCATTGAAGCTGAGTCCGATCCACTTCATAAGATGAAGATGCCGCGCACTGTGCAAGGCTGCTTATGGTGACCCTCTACTTCAACAAGATTTGAAAGTTCCGTAGTTCATCGTCTTGTTTCTAGTTTTGTTATTTAAGGAGCCTTGCTGCTCAGTTGTAACCAAGCTTTTCTTCGGATTGTAAAAAATAAAAAATAATTATAGTCTCAAGTGTGAGCGTGCAATTCAGTTCAAGTGTGAGAGGCTTCAGCCCTTTTGTAATGACGTTGTGTGTATTACTCTCATTTGAAGATTAATTAAATGTAAGTTTGCCTTATGTTCTTTATCTCCTTAATTTCAGCAGCAAATTATCCATTACTTATCTGTTTATTTCAATTCATGTTTATTATACTATTATGTTTATACATATATGCTTGGTTATATTTCATCTCTTGAACAAATTTAGTAATGAGCATAACGGCCCTATTGTTTCAATGGAGAGAAGAACCTACGATTAGCTTTTCGGGAAATTTCCAAACGAACAATTTTAACGAAATCTTTCAATTTCTTATTTTACTATGTTCAACTCTATGTATTCCTCTATCCCTAGTTTACATTGAATGTACAGAAATGACTATAACATAGTTTCTATTATTCATATTAACAACTACTCTAGGAGGAATTTTTTATGCGGTGTTAACGATTTAATAACTGTTTTTGTACCTCCAGAATGTTTCAGCTTATGCTCCTACCTACCATCTGGATATACCAAGAAAGATGTACAGTTTCATAAGGCTACTACAAAGTATTTACTCATGGGTGGGGCAAGCTCTTCTATTTTGGTTCACGGTTTCTCTTGGCTATATGGTTCATCTGGGGGAGAGATTGAGCTTCAAGAAATAGTGAATGGTCTTATCAATACACAAATGTATAATTCCCCAGGAATTTCAATTGCGCTTATATTCATCACTGTAGGAATTGGGTTCAAGCTTTCCCCAGGCCCTTCTCATCAATGGACTCTGACGTATACGAAGGAGTGCAGTTCGTTCGATAAATATCCTACCCCTCAATCTTTGAGATATTTGGGTTTTTTAAAACTCCATGAACATGCAGAAGAGAAATGCTATCTCCACTCGGACCAAGACATACCTTTTACTTGTTCAAATAATAATTAAGGTGAAGCAAGGTCGGGAACAACGAATCTCTTTATGACAAAGAGATTTATTTTGCAAGTTCATTATTACGGGTAGTTCCTACAAAGGATTAGACTAATAACGTGTACAATACTTGAATTCTCGAAGTAGATGCTACATAATTGGTTCTCATCTTTTAGAGACTACGAGTGTAAGACAAGCATCTGTTGACAACGGGATCACCCTAAGATAGATAGATAGATATATATATATATATATAGGGGGAATAATCTATGACACTAAATATTAGACACTAAGTTTTAAACTATTAGATTTATGAATATATAAAGACTTAAAACTTCGACGATCAGATTGTTGTAAAAAGATGTAATGGAGTGGGCCATACTAGTAGTCCCCATTCTTGTAAAAAATATGATCCCCTTATATATAACAGAGTGATAGAAACACACAGAGTTGGGGGGTCTCGTTGAAAGAATCAAGTACGTATTAGGAGTTACCCACTCAAGAAAAAGATTTATTTTAATTGCCTTATCTTATAAAGTTTTCCTTCAGAGGGACCTGTTGCAGATAACTGCGATGGACGACGATGGGAGATTCACTAGCTGAGACATGAAGCAAATATACAGTTTATGTAAACAAGCTGTCACGCAAACTATAATATATATATATATATATATAGTACAATTAGATACGAGTAAAGACTAGTTCAAACTATTCGACCAAAAAAACAGACTAGTTCAAACTAGGGTTTCTCAAATCCCAGCGTGCGAGTCCTTTTGTTCTTGCAATCCCGCGTGGTACACGTAAATAGTCTACAAAACCAAAGACCAAAAACCAAGAACGATTTTTCCAACTAAATTCCTAATTTCCTAGGTAGCTGCGAGTTTGGTAGGAAAAGGATAACCCTGTATAATAAAAGCCAAAAGTAGAATTTTGTAACAATGAAATGATATGATCATGACGGTGGTCATATACAGTGATGGTGGACCAAATTACAAGTAGCCAATATTCCTCAATTATCTTCCCTCGGCTTGACGTTTACATTAGCCAGTTGCTAAGGTAGTGTGAGTCATTTTCATGGCACATCATTTTAGATTATTAATATTAAGTCGTGTAAAATTTCTTTATAAGACTTTGATTATTAAATTACATGGCACATCATTTTAGATTATTAATATTAAGTCGTGTAAAATTTCTTTATAAGACTTTGATTATTAAATTAGAAGGCTACGATAACAATGAACCGATTCCACATAAATTCTTGTCTTTGAGGAGGTTTCTTTCCTATCCTCCATAACTCGTTTCTTTTTGGAGATCTTTTGTTTGATTGCCACTCAAATGCCCATGCCTGGGGAAGGAGCATATATATTATATATATATATAGGGTAAATATATTATCAGTCCTGCGAGTTGCAAGCATTGGTTTCAAATTTCTTGTTAGATGACTTGGGACATCTTGTCTTTGTAACCTGTACTGCAGGTTCACCCTCCAATTAATAGACGTGGATAATTTTGAACAAAATAAAGATCAGCTAGCAATATAGAACTAGGTTATAGGAAAACAAGCAATAATTGGTGTGAGGTTGTATAGGTAAAAGAGTCTTACATCAGTGCAAATAGAAACTTTGTAAGAGCTTATAAAGAGGTTGGGCTACTCCATGTACTTCCAATTGGTTTTATGGTAGAACCTCAACTCTCTTTATAGTATTAGGACAAATTGTCTCACATTTGAAGCTCAACGACTACATGTGCTACATGTCTTTATGTTGTCTACAAATTTGGCTTCAACCTAATCAGTCCAATTATATTGTTGCGGTCCATTGTATTAAATAGGGTATGAGGTTTTGCTATTTTGCCTCATATGCGCTTTTAAACGGTTCAATGTAGTAAAACCCTTTTAAGGGGATTTTGATCTTCATCATTGGTATTAATAGGCTTAATTTTGATAAATTTCTTCCACATGTTTGATATCTTCATCGTTGGTATTGTTTGTTTGTTAAGAGTTTGGTTCCTTTGTTAATGTTAAGGTAGTGAACTTTCACCACAGGTTTGATTGGTAGGGAACCTTCACCACGAATATATGGCTTGAAGATGTTAATGAACCAGTGATGAAGGGTAGTGGACCTTTAGTTAGGTCCATAATGTCAATACCTCTGTTGGTTTATATATCTATCCATGTGGTTTATAAATTTGAGTGCTGTCCGAAGTTATCATCCTACTTGGTGTCAGTTGGTGGCAGTGCTTGAACTATAATTGTAATTTTTTTCCATGATTAATTACCTCATGCAAAGGTCCAAATAACAGTATACCTATCAATGCCTACAATTTCTCAAAAGCAAACATAGAAACAAAGGTGCAAGTATATTAATTTGCATAAGGTTATACATGGTATTGAAAAAAATTGTAAAAACACAGCCTTAAAAATAGGCCGACTCATCATAAAATAAGAAAGTTGTGTAATTGGATCAAAAGTCAATGAACCTAAATTGATAAGCGAAATCTCAAGGATTAAACATAATAATTGACTATATATTAGATGTACGGCAAAAGATCCAATTTTTTTTTTACTAACCATTACTAACTAATTTTAAAAAATAAATAAAAATAAATGACCAAATTGTTGTAGAGAAAATTGTGAGAGAGAGAGATGGAAGAAGGAAGCTCATAACTTGTTTTTTACTGCAGGATAAGATAGCTGGGAGCTCACAACTCGTGTTTTCCTTTGTGTAGTGACTTTAAATTAATATTGATCCTTCTAGGGTTTAAAAATTTCTTAAAAAAATAGAATAAGTACATGAGCCTAATATGATGGACCATGTTTAATCCCTACACAATTACACATACATACAAGTATTTAGAAGAATGAATTGTTTGGCAAAATTGAGTTGGAACTTTATTACTTGACTTAGAATTGGGGACCAACAAGATAGCCTCTCATCCCAGCCAATGCTCACATTCATGTGCCCATACTAGATGAATATGACACAAAGCTTCTCAACATTTATTTCCAAAATTAGTTTCTTTTCGTAATCTTCAAAGTTTTCATTTGAGTTCACACTGGCCTTCCATATGCCAAAATAACTTATCAAGAACTTCACTCTATCTCACACCAGAAAAACCAGAAGAATTTAACTCAATTCTGAGAGGTGCATTCGCAGCAAGTTGCACTTAAAGAAAAACTTTGTTAATTTTCGTATGTGTTGAAAATTTCCCAATTTATATTATTTGACCAGGACAATTAACAAAATTTTACGCCAATTTGTCAGCCTTTGCGGCCGACTTAAGGAAGAGTGCCGACCGTGAAGATATTATACAAACAAAACAAAACCCTCCAAATTATTGCTCCTGAAAATATGAGACGATAACTACCAAACGCAGTGGAACACGCACACAAAACGTATCATACTCGCTCAGTTTTGACATCTATAATTTCTTAGTTCCTTATTGGCTGCTGGTGATGCCAAAAGCCAAAGGTGTCCAGTTGTCAAATGGTTAAATAGCGAGTGCACAAAAAAACCATTTGACTTTGTGCAAAAGTCAACCCAGTGAGAAAGCACTTTGGTGTTCAGACAATCTGAGTTTCCTCCTCAATATATAAGAACAAGCCTGGCAGATTTCTTCTCATCGTCTTTCTTTACAATGCAAAGTCAGCTGCCAAGCTAATACAAGCATCTCTCTCTCTCTCTCTCTCTCTCTCTCTCTGTCTGAGATATTGTATCCATGGAGAACTGGGATTTGCAAGCTGTGGTAAGAGGGTGCAATAACAGTATTGATGAAGTCATGGAGGACTCCCAAATACCATATTTCTGTGCTCCTTTAAGCTTTCAAGAAGACAACGAACTGTTTGCTGCTAAATTTCCTCAGGCCTTTGAAGCCACAACAACTTTAGATGAATTGGAGGAGCTTTACAAGCCTTTTTACCCAGTTTTTCAACTTACAACCCCACCAACTATTCTTACCTCTTCCATATCTGTCCCCCAAGAAATCATCACACAAGCACCCAAGCTGATAAAAAACATGGAGGAATCAACACCTGTTCGTAAAAGAATAAGGTTGGTTTTTATTTTTTTTATTTTATCTAATTTCCCCTTCGCATTATTAGAATGTATCTAACCCTATCATGGTATGGTATGTTATGGAATGAACTTATAACCATGAAATCGATCGAATTGATCATTAGATTATAGATTGTAAGTTCAAAACCCTAGCCCATTCCTATTTATGGAATGGGTCTATCAATCCTTTGATTCGAGTTATTATGAGGGATCTTGAATTAATTAAGAAATAATTGTTGTGCTGCCAATGGTTAAAGAAATTAAATATATCAGTATCTTACTTGTTAGAAATAAATGAGATTAATTTTTTTTTAATTTTTTAATTTTGATTAATTGATTCAAGATTAATAAGTTTTCCAAAAGCTTAATTGTTTTTAGTTTAATTTTTTTATTATTTTCAAATGTTAATTTCAGCAGGAAGAATCAGAACAAAAGGGTTGTGAAAGAGGTTAAAGCAGAAGATCTCTTTTCGGATGTGTGGGCGTGGCGTAAGTATGGGCAAAAACCCATCAAAGGATCGCCATATCCGAGGAGCTATTACAGATGCAGCAGCTCAAAAGGATGTTCAGCGAGAAAACAAGTAGAAAGGAGCTGTTCGAATCCTGAAACGTTCATCATAACCTACACTGCAGAACACAACCATGTTCATCCAACTCGTCGAAACTCTCTTGCTGGCAGCACCAGAAGCAAGTTCCCTTCATCTAAAAACAAGGACAAGTGTGGTAGTTCTTCGAATTCTCCAGCTACGCCTAATATTGCCGCATCCATTGAAGATGATCGTGAGTTTGTGGAAAGCGTGAGTATTAATGCTGTAAAAGTGGAAGCAAAATTGTCGGAACAGGATGAAATTAGTAAGGAAGATTTTTTGTTGGATACTACGGTGAATGATGAAATTTTCCCAAGCTTAGAGGATTTGGATAGAAAGTTGGAACCAGTCATGGATGGTTGGTTTTCGGATGAATTTTCCGACAATTTTCCAAGTCCTTGGTTCAATATTAAGGGTCACTCTAATACTGTAACCGGTGCTTGCTGATTCACCAGAAGTCATTCATAAGAGAGTAACATTTGGTTGTATATCAACAATTTGTATCATCACTATCTCTTCCCAGCCTTTCCAAATTTTCTTTTATTTCGGTCTAGCTTTTTACAGACAGCAATATCATACAGAAGATGCGAGTAGCAAGTCAACAAAGTTGATGAGTTCAAACTAAGTTAGCCGGGTTTTTTTTTTCCTTCCTAAAAAATGTATTTATAAACATAAAATTGTAACTAATCTCAATAAAAAAGTGTATTAGGTATACGGACAAGGATTAGAATGATATATCATCTGTCATTTTCAATTAATTGGTGTTCCTAATGCACCATCAACTTGGATTTGATTTCTTTTGGAGGAATTTGTGATATTCTGCTTGTGGGACACTAATTAACCACAGGTTATTATATTTTAATAAGACAAGATAATCATCATTAATTAGTAGGCATATAATTTAATAGGATTTCTCTAGCACTCAAAAGGAACTTCTGGTATTTGATTTAGATATCAATTAAGTGACAGCTCCTGCAAGTGTACAAAGTTAAAAAGATTTCTTCACTCGAGTGTAAAAAAAGCTACAGTTCAGGGATTAGGGTTAGAAATAGGATAATAAGTACCTGGATTCGATGCCCGTGAAGTATTAACTACATTTAAATACGAGGCATGCAAAAGATTACTTTGTAGACACAAATTAAACCACATCTCACGAATTAGCTTAAGCAAATTATGATATTTTATTAGAATGTCAATAGCATACTATTTTTTTAAATAGAGCGGTAAATTAACAAACAATGTCTATTAATTATGCCATACCTAATTATCATATCTTTTGTTTGACAAAAAAATTATCATATCTTTCAGCAAGTGACCCTCTATTACAGTGGTGGAGATGAGTGTTGCCCTTACACCACGGTATGAGTTCAAATTCTGTCCGCTTTCTAGTCTAACATATAATCTAACAAATCTATAATTTGAAAAAAAAAAAGGTAAGTTATCATATCTTTCATTTCTGGATAGAGTAACAATAATTGATTCAATTCTAAATTAAAAAAAAAAAAAAAAAACAATACTGTTAGGCTAAACCCTAGCACCGCGTGGTTATTCAGTCCTCCAAACCAAAACGAATAGCTTTCGTAACTAGCACCCTAGATACATTTATATATGCTTGTTATAGAGGGTATATAACAAAAAGCCAAAGGAAGGAGATTTTGTGAAATCGATGTCATATATCTTCATGGTGGTGGCCACGGTCGACCCAAAACCCTGGCTAGCTTGTCCTCCCCCTCCATTTAACGTAACCAAACAGATTCTTTAATTGTGGAATTCGTCAGAAGCTATCCTAGCTAACCCTAGCGGGATGCAAGATGCAAGTTGCAAGTAGTGATCGACTTTTGATTCTTTGACTTTTCAATTAAATGAAATCTCCTGTACTCACCGTGTGGTGCGCGCTTTATTCTTCCCTATATTTAAGACCTGGATTTGGAGCGACCTACCCAACATTCTGTTTGCCTTGCCACAATCTTAGAAGCACCTCCAAGAGATGATGTAAAACAACAAAAATTTTATTTTAAAGAGTCAAATTAAAAATAAAAAAAAAACAAACAAACCTCCAGACTCTATAAAAAGTTTCTATTTATTCTCTAGCCAAAAAAAATAAATTGTTATAGCAAAATGAACAATCACTCTTTAAATTTACAGAGCAACTTTTCATCAGCTAATATTAAAATAAAAATAAAAATCAAAGGTGAACCCTTGAGCAAGGAGAGAAGGAAGATAAAGAAGACTGTTTTAGAAAATGAGTGGTTTGGGTTTCAATTATAATAATAAAATAATCAAAGTTTGTTAAAATAAAGAATGTTGTAGGAGATCAAAAAGTGAAGTTGAGTAGCTAAATAGTTTTTTTTTTTTTTTTACTCTAATCAATTTTTAGTTTAACAAATTTTTTTTAAAGATTCTCTTAAAGTGTTTTGTTATTCATTCTGTTAAGAGAAGTTTTTTTTTCTTGACACAACGATTCCATTACTAGCCACATTTACAATGGGTGCCACCTGGGTACATTTCTCTAATGACCAATACAATAATCTAGAGGCAATTTGTACTAAAAAAAAAAAATGATCAAGCCCCTTTATGCCGACCACAAGCACAAGATCGCCGGTACCAATTTACTACAAAGACAATAGATGAAACAAGTCCATATCGAATCACATATAAAGTGATTGTCGTAAGCGAGAGGCCTCATAAGCCATCACTGATAGGCAAGGGCACATCGCTAGGTGCGACAAACAACGCATAACAAACACAATCGACACTAATCCGACAAGGAACCCACCATTGGCTTATCTCCATAATGAAATTGGATACCCAACCAAGACCACCTGCATCCGTATTGATTTTAGTGAGATCTGCAACTGCCAATAGCTAAGCATGGCGGAGCCACCATAGATTGGGCGACATAGCTACATATTTGACTGAGGAGAGCAAATCCACCATGGAAACTAAGCCGTAGGAGGTGGATTCGAGTGATCTGACCCACCAACAACCACATACCACACTACTACAAAATGGACTTATTGTGTCACTAGGTGATGTCGCTTTAATATAATATAGTGGCGAATAAGATATTTGCGACACCTACCGAACATGACATCGGATTTACTGTCGCTTGTAAGCGTCATAAACTGTTTATGTCGCTTTTAACCGACGTAAACATTTAATGTCGCTTATAACCGATATACATTTTAATAATTTTTAAATAATGGTGTCGCTTTTAAAAAAATAGTGTCGCTTTTAAGCGACACTAAGTATTATTTTTAAATATTTTAAAATCTGTGCCGGTTCTGAGCGACATAAATTTTATTTTTTTAATATTTTGAAACCCAGTGTCGGTTGTAAGGGACAGATTGATGGTATTTTACTATCCCCGTGTTTTCTTCTTCCTCTCTTGCATGTTATTCATTTTACAAAATCCTCAATTTTCATCGATCATCATGACATAAGATTTTGTAGTATCCACTTCTGTAAATATTTTCAATTGACGATCAAATTAGTTCATTGTATTCATATAGGATCAAGGAGTGTAGCTGTAAAAAATCATCAAAATCAGAGTTAACGGTTATTTTAACTCCGATTTTGATGATTTTTTACAGCTACACTCTTTGACCCTATATGAATACAATGAATGAATTCGATCTTCAATTTAAAATATTTACACTAGTGGATACCACAAAATCTTATGTTATACTTAATGAAAGTATAAATAAACTCTAAGTGTTAGTGAATATATCGTTTTGATGGGATACGCATCATACGAATCTAATTTCAACGATCCAACCGTCAAACTTGTTTATATATGCTTTGAGATCGCATACGCCAAAAATTGCAAAAAAAAAACATTCAGAGATCAAGTAACGAGACAAAACTTTTCGACGGTTATAAACGAAAAATCACGATTTAACGGTTATTTTAACTCCAATTTTGATGATTTTTTACAGCTACACTCCTTGACCTTATATGAATACAATGAATGAACTCGATCTTCAATTTAAAATATTTACATAAATGGAGTCTCAGACAACTAGATGTTATAAATGATTTTCTTCATGGAGATCTACAAGAAGAGGTTTATATGCATCAACCTCAACATTTTGTCTATCCAAAATATATATCCATCTCATGTGCAGATTAGTTAAGTCCTTGTATGGACTTAAACAAGCTCCTAGAGCTTGGCATTCCAAATTCACAGGAGTATTACCTGCTTTGGGTTTTGTTGCTTCTCCATCTGATACTAGTCTCTTTGTGAAACATGATGGAACAAATATGATCATTTTATTGCTTTATGTTTATGATATTATCTTAATAGGTTCTGATGTTTCTCAAGTTCAATAAGTAATTTACATTATTGGAGAATTGTTTGATTTAAAAGATATGGCAAGGTGACATACTTTCTTGGTCTTCAAATTCAGTACAAAGATAATGGTGATCTGCTTGTGTATAAAAAAAAAGTGTGAAACATAGATGTTAGCTTGCACCAACTCCATCCAAATCACACACTCCTATCTCTGATCCAACTTTATTCATATTTTTCAGGTTAAAAGAATTATGAGGTATCTATAGGGTACATTGGATTGTAGATTGACTTATAAATCTTCATCTCCAACTACAATTTTAGCACACTTAGATTCTGATTGGGTTAGCTGACATTAATACAAAGAGGTATGTTACAGTTTATGTAGTCTTCGTGGGATGTAACCCAATTTCAGGGCAATCCAAAAAAAAAAATTTCAATGTCTAGGAGTTCTACTGAAGTGGAATATAAGTCATTAGCTCATTGTGTTGTTGATGCTTGTTGGATTAGATCCATATTTAAGGACTTACATGTGGTCATTCATTCTCCTCCTATCTTACATTGTGACAATCGTTCTACACTTGCTCTTAGTCCAAATTCAATTTTCACTCTCGGATAAAACATCTTGATACAAATTATCAATTTGTTAGGGAAAAGGTTCAAAAATGAGATCTTCTGGTTCACTACATTTCTACCAAAGAGCAAGTTGTAGACATCCTAACTAAAGGTTTTCATAGTCCAGTGTTTGTTCATCATCGCTACAATCTTAACCATAGAAACCCAGGTTAAGATTGAAGGGGAGTAACACTACCAAATAAAAAAAGAAAGAAAAACCCATTGAAGACGAAATAACTTTTTGCCGCTTACAACTTTGCTCGACAACATTCCGTCGGGTAAAGGTCGTCGCGCAAAACCCTTTACTCAAATGTTTACCCGACGGATAATAAACATTTGTTGGGCATATAGAGTTGGCCTCATGAAATAAAGTTATCAAGTAAAGGTGTTTGGCTTGACGTCACTGTCTTCGTCCAACAAAATTTCGTCGAACAAATAGTAATTTCTGGTGGTGTAATAACAGAATGCCATATTTTCACTTGTGTATTGGTCCAGATGTCACTTGTGTGTTAGTTGCTTAATAACTAAGCTGTGTAGTAGCTTAGTAGTCAAGTAAATGTAAGAAGGCTATAAATAGCAACTCTGTATTCTTTTTGCAGGATAATGAAAAGTCGGTTCTGTTACTTCTTCAAATCCATAACTCTTCTTCTTCTCAAAACCTTAAGGAGACCAAATTTTTTAAACCAAATTTGTATTTAAAATGATGTGATTGTAGATGATTGGATTATTAATAAGTGTCAATTAATGTACTTGTTTCTTAATGGTAACACATCATGTGATTTGCAAATTTGGTTTAAAAATTTGGTCTCCCTAATATTATCCATTACTCAAATGTTCAAATAAATCCTTAAATAAGTGCGGATTTTCTTGATGACTACGCGCTTGGTCCAACAAGAGAGACATGTCGCTCACCTTTGCTTTTAGTAACATGTTTAGAACTTTATCCATTTACCTATCAAGCTTTACTTACATATTAGTTCTTCAATCTCCAAAAATGGGTATCTATTAGTCCCCAAATTTAAGTTAATTAACCATTACCTTAATCTAAAGTCCGCACTTTCAAAATGGGCCTTTTATAATAGTTTAGGACTGTTTTAAAAAGAACTAGCTAGTCATGAGCGTTTTTGGTATATATCATTCTACTGTAAATATATATGTTGATGTATTTATAGAAAATAAGTGCTTCTACAGCACAAAACACTAAATTTGTTCTCTAGTTAGAAAAAAAACTTCTGGTTATCTTAAAGCAGTCTAAGCACTTCCAAAGCAAGTCCCAAACATGTCTTTAGCTTTAGGTGAGTTACCTGCAAAAAATTATTACTTTAGTCTAAAGAAGGCTTTTCAATTGCACTGTACAAATGAATAGTCTTTGGAGCCAAATTTCACTTTATTTACGAGGCTACCACTGACTCTCTCTGCCGCTAATCTTCATGCCGCGTGTTGATGATCGTGAAAAGGCAGGGGTGCGATGGTCATTTTAGTCTGTAGGGTTTCAAACGGGTTGGGTGGGTTAGAGACTTTCATTTCCTTTCTTTCTGAGCTGCAATGGGACTCAGTGAGACCATGCCGTCGGGAGAGAGAGACCGACCGAGCAGAGAGAGAAGAAAGACACAGAGGGAGAGAGATAGGGATTTCGTGAGAGGAAGGCATGCGGCTTGCAGGCAAACAGAGTCACAGGGGGTGTACGATTCGAGGGAGAGGGAGACAGCGCGAAAGAGAGAGTGGTGGAGGGAGTAAGGATCGCTTGCTGAGGGTTTCGCAGTTGGGAGGCCATGCTAATGGAGATAGAGATAGAGATAGGAGAAGGAGATGGAGAGAGATGGAGAGGGAGAAAGGGAGATAGAGACAAAGCGACAATGAGAGAAGGAAAGGGAAGAGTGTGGATCTCAGTATCATTGCTGTAGATCATTGATCTTCTTTGATCCCATCTCCATGTTCTTCTCAGCCTCTCATAGTCGCAGCATCACTCGCCCACTGACTCACTCACTATAGGTACACCTCTTAAACCCCTATTTGTATTTTATCTTTCCTGATTGATGATTTAATTTGGGTTTTATTAATAGTTTAATTTGGAGTTTAATTGAAGGTTTAATTCAGGTTAGTAGTTGGGGTTTAATTGAGGATTTTACTTAGGTTTTGAATTAGGTGGGTTTTTGGTATTTCATCTCCCCAAGTTTTTCACTTTCATTGTGGATTGTTGTTTTTGGATTTAATTAGCTTTGGGTTTTTCATTTTTCTCAAATTCCCAGTTGATTTGGCTTCCAAATAAAAACTAACAAATCACCTAAAAAAAGAGCTCCCATTTATAATTTGAGGAGATTTGTTGGGTTTTGTTTGGTTGCCCTAGACAACGGATAATAAGGGTTCTGTTTGAATGTCTGCTTGCTCTACCCCTGTTTCTTAAATGATTTTTGGGTTGCTGCTTCCATTATGTTTCCATTCAGTTCTTTACAATCTTAGACTCTTTGATTGCATTGGTATGTGATATGTTGTTTTTTCCCCCTCTATGCATTGTTCAGCTGAATGATGAGTACTCTGATGTGAAAAGAGATGACCTCTTGAAGGCACTATGGTATGATTTGTTTATTTTTATTCTTCCTTATTGCAAAACGCTTTCACTGTTACTGGTTCAGCCCCTTTGTTGCCTAAATTGTTCAATGCTATAATTCTCTGGGATTCTGAACTTTATAATTCTCAGGGACTTTTGTTCCTGACATTGTTGCTGACACAAAAATTTTTGATTAAATTAATATTGGCCAATGACTATGTTCATATTAATATACAATGTTCTTTATGGCTTGACTTGGACTAGGACTCTGACTCTCTGAGTGCACGTGAGAATGTTTTTTCTCTAATACTTTAACAATAATTATAGGAAGTTGTAACTGGAACATGATAGAATTGTAAAGCAGTTCTGAATACCTCTTTTTTTATTATTAGTGTGTGTGTGTGTGTGTGTGTGTGCGCGCGCGCGTGTGTAAAGGCTTGCCTTACAAATTAAGGCACCTAAAGAGAAGGAAAATTGTACTTGGGCTTATGAGAAACTTATCTTTTATTGCTCTATGTTTGCTCTTCCAAAGCAACAATTAAGATGGCAACAAAACAACGTGACATTTGAAGCTACATTGGATTTATGTTTCTGATGTGTTAAGTACATTGTTAGGACTATAGATTTGGATTGAACTCAATGTTGTCCGTGTATATAAATATATGTGTGTGTGAATATATGTGTGTGTAATACATGTACTACACATATTGCTAACTATGCTAGACCAAAAGTATCATCATCACTGCTTAAACATATCAATCAGTTTACATTTTGTGAACATATATGACGACTGAGGGGTTTAACCTTCAATTGCAATCTCATTTGTAAAGCTTTTACTTCCCAACTGATACACACGTGTAATTTTGTGTTTGCTACTAAACAATATTTTTTTTCACATGTTTAATCAAACTCTTATCTAATTTACATTTCATAAAGACAAACGTGCAAAAATTTGATGACATCCTGTAAAATTGCCAGAAAAAAAGGTCATTTCCAACTAATGCAAAACCAGACTTCTTTCCCTGCAGAAAAACACTAGGTAAACACAATCTATCCTTATTTTGTTCATAATATAATTCTATTGTGATACAATTTTATTTCATGTATGCATGTTATTTCTTTTCCCCATATTTTTCATATAATTTATGAGGAATGTATAGGAACGACAATGATCGAGTGGATTATGCGAGTCTCACCATATAAACTGTAAATTCCACATGATTGTTCCCCTTCCCCCTCTCAAAACATAGTTTGGGTGGATTAACTAAGATATGTGTAGTTAATCTTTTTACTTGTCTACAAGTCATGGTTTTGAACTTTTGATTCTTGGTGACTAACAATGTAACATATAATTAATGGGGCAGGCAGTGACACATATTTGGGCAGGGCTTGGAGAGGCAAACCCCAAATGGTGTATGCCTACACCAGTATGACCAAGGTGGTTAACTCTGTCGGCTGGAGCTACGATAACCACCCTGAATGTAACAAGTAAGCAGATTATGTCAATTAAAACATGATTAAGCATTTTCATATAATTAGTTTTGAGAGTTAATAATATAATTTGAAATTGCAGCTATGTGGCCTGCGAAGAGTACACAAACAAGTCAAGTTTTTCATTAGCCTTGGATATATTCAGGGTATGGTTGCTTCCTCCTCCAAATCCAAAAGTATATATATATATATATATATATATGAGTAGATTATTTAGATCTAATTCAATGACCAACACTAGCTCTAGGTCCAATTTAGGTGTAATTCCAGATATTGTTAATGAAGAACAAAAACTTGATTTTCAAACTGATGAAAGTGTTGACTTCGGAGATTGGAATATCCCCAAGGTTTCAAGTAAAAATATTTACAAAAAGAAATGGTAAGTAGCCTCATTTAGAAGTGAACATCATGTTAAAACTGTTGAAAAAGCTTATGCTCTTAGTAAAGAGCATGAAACTTGTCAACTATTTTCACCTGAACAAATCAAATCCCATAGGAAAGATGGTCATAATTACATTCACATTGGCTTAGTTTAGATAGCCGTAAAACCTTTAACACGTAGAGGCCTAAACACCTCTATTTTGTTATGTCTCCGAGATGATACATTCACTAACTTTAGTGATAGTATACTTGGAATGATTGAATCCAGTCTTTACAATGGACCTATCCATTTTGATTGTTTTCTAGACCTTACCATAAGTCTTTCAGACCCCTATATGCTAAAAGCACTCACATTAAACATCAAAACTTGAGGATACCAAGTCCTTGAAGGAACACAGCCCTTGGCTTTAATTTATAGAGTATACTATAAAGTCACCGGCACAAATATGAATTTCCAGGCTTTAACCAAAAGTCCTAGAGATCATACATTCTTAATTCAAACCAACCAAGAAAATGAAAACATTAAAGTCCCTAGAACCAATAGGTGGTCAGATATCAGTCTACCTTCAAATTGGTGTTTGATTAATGAAAGTCAGCCAGTAGCCATCCAAAACAGTTTAGTCAACCAAGACAACATAGAACAATATTTTGATGGGACTGTCAAAATCAATTTTTGATCGTCCAGCCACAAGATCTTGTGAGTCAGTTCACTCACATAAATCTTTTGCTCCTAGCAGAAATTCTTTTTCTGGATCCATACCAACTGATAGGATGGGTCAAGATCAAGAGTTAATCAATTCATTAGCCAATAGGAAACTAAAAGCAGTAGACACTAGTTCATCCGTCACTCAACAAGAATTAATCAATGATTTGATTAATATCAAATTAAAATCAGTAGAAACATCCTCTCAGGTTACACATCCACGATACCAACCCCATACCCAAGATCAAGGAGAACAAACTTCTCCCACTGAATCTGATTTTGACGTAGGTCAGGTTCACCATCAACTTTTAGTTTTAAACAAACCCTTCAAACCAAATAGAAAACAGCTCAATGCTGATATTGAAGCTGAAGAAAACATTCCAAGAAGGAATATTTTCAGGAATAAATATACTCAAGAAGAAAAATTAGAAATTTATAAAAAATGGAAAAACTTTATGGAAACATATAGATTTGAAGTATTTTTCTTCGATTATGTTGAAAAGTACTATGAGTCTGAAAACAAATTAAAGGTAATAACTAAAGAAAATTGGCTTAAAGAAGACAAGACTATTGTCTCCTCTAGCCATCCTCCGTAAGAAACGATTCTCATCAAAACTGCGAATACGCAAGTTCCGGTTACTCCTTTTAAGCTTCCTAAGGAAGATGCAGGAGTTAAACCAGTCATTGAACAAAATAATTTCACTAATCAAATTCTTCATACCATTGGTAAACAACTTGATAAAATTGAAATTAAAATTGACAAACTTTCTCAGCCAAAATCGTTAATTAGGGAAAACCCCTGGTTAACTTTCCAGAGTCTTCTTCAACGGCAATAGCCTTAAAAACCATTTCCACAAGTCAAAAAATTGATCAAATGTTATTAGAATTAAAGAAGGAAAAAACAGTTCAGGTCATAAATCACCCTGATGAATCCCAATCGGAAATATCTCATACATCCTCTGACTCAGAAACTGATTCAGATTCCATTAGAAAATTTGAACAAGCTTTTCAAAATCTTGAACTCAAAAGGATTACCAACAACCGTGTTAATCCAACATCTCTTACAAAGAACTGGTATCCCAGACCTACTCCTCTTGATATTTAGTTTGAAGAAAGAAATATCCAAAATCAATTCTCAATCTTTTCTGATAAACTGTAGGAATGGAATATAGATGGTTTGTCAGAACAAGAACTTCTCAATAAACTCCAACATATATCTATGGTAGCTAATAGCTATATCACCAGTCATAATCTTAGCCAATCACAAGTTGTCGACCTTTTGGTCACTGGATTTACTGGAATGATTCATTCCTGGTGGGAGAAACATCTCACTGAACAATCCAGAAATGAAATAAAACATGCAGTAAAAAGAGATGGAATACCCATCTTTGACGAAAAAATCGGGCAAGGCTTCCCTGACGCAATCAACACATTACTCTTCACAATCATAGAATATTTCATAGGAACACCTAGCAATGTCACCACTAGGATCCACGACCAACTAAGTAACTTAAGATGTCCAACCTTAAGTGACTTCAGATGGTATAAAGATGTTTTCATGTCCAGAGTCATGCTCCGAGAAGATAGTAATCAACCATTTTGGAAAGAAAAATTTATAAATGGATTACCAAACCTTTTTGCTCATAAAATTAGAAATGTTTTAGTAAACGAAGAAGGTATCATACCATATCATACCCTTACTTATGGAAATATAATTAATATTATCCAGAAGGAAGGTTTGAAAATAATATGAAAATTTCAAAACAAGTTAACAAGGATAAATCTATCGCTAAATACGAATTAGGAACGTTCTGTGAACAATATGGACTACCTCCTAGTGCTCCTTCCAACAAAAAGAAAAAATCACAAGTCTATCACAAGTATCCCAATAAATACTCAGGTAGACAATACCCCAAATATAAAAAATACAAATCTAAAAATAAAAATTTTGAAACCAATAAGTTTTATGAAAAATCCAAGACTAATATGTCTCAAAGAAAACCCTCAAGGAAATTTTTCCCTAAGGAACAAAAAGGAAAATGCTACAAATGTGGCAAATATGGCCATTATGCCAACAAATGTCTAGTTAAGAAAACCATTAATCAATTGAAGATCTCTGAGGAAGAGAAATTTTAGTTAATCCAAGTTTTAGAATTAAAAGTCACCGATCATAGTCAATCAGAAGTTGATTTGGAATTATCCTCTTCTGACACCCATTCCTCCAGTAGTCTTTCACCCAATATTAAAGTCGGTTGTACTGATACTTGTTGCAATAACAAGATCTCAGTACTCAATAAACAAGAAGAACAAGAGAATCTTCTTATTGAATTAATTAGCAAGGTTGATGACCCAAAATTAAAAACATTTTATCTCCAGAAACTAAAGAAATTAGTTTCTTCTCAAGAACCTGGCACTAGCCAATCCCAACAAATTCCAAAAATCTCTCTTAGCACAACCTTGGAAATGTTCAATAAGTCTAAGAAAGAAATCACAGTTAAAGACCTCCAAAAAGAAGTCAATAAAATTAAAGAAGAAATTAGGTTTCTAAAGTCCGAAAACCTAGAAGTCCGAACACAACTCAGTAGAGTCCAGACACATCTTTTAACAAACCCTCAAGAAGAAGAACCCAATAGTTCTTCCTCTAGTTCTGATTCAAATTCCCAGTATGAAGAAAAATCCACAGAAAATTTAGCCTTAAGTCTTTTAGACAAGATAAGAATCCAGAAATGGTATTCTAAAGTTAAGATAATAATTGAAGATTTTCAATTAGAAACAATGGCTTTGATTGATTTCAGTGCAGACTTGAATTGTATTCAGGAATGATTAATTCCTACTAAGTATTTTCATAAGTCAATAGAGATACTTAGTGCTGCTAACCGATCACCAATGCAATTAAAATATAAAATACCTAAAGCACATGTGTGTCAAAACAATATTACCACTAGGGTCTTAGGACAGAAGGTCACGTTTGAGTTCTGCTTAGAAACAGATCTAAAAAAACTAAGACACTTACAGAAAAATAATATATAAAAAACCATTAGTATAATTACTAATAAGTCACAACACATTAATTTCTTAAAAGAAGAAATTTATCACAAACGAATTGAAGAATAGCTAACAAGTAAGTCTTTGTTAGAAACAATTGACAATTTTCAAAAGAAACTTGTTAATGACATATGTTCTGATATTCCCAACGCCTTTTGGCACCGTAAACAACACATTGTTAAACTTCCTTACATAAAGGAGTTTAATGAATCAAAAATTCCAACCAAAGCCAGACCTATCCAAATGAGTCAAGAAGTCATGGAATTCTGCAAAACAGAGATCCAAGAACTTTTTAATAAAGGGATAATTAGAAAAAGTAAATCCCCATGGTCATGCCCTGCATTTTATGTTCAAAAGAACGCATAATTAGAAAGAGAAACTCCCAGATTAGTTATTAACTATAAACTTTTGAATGAAGTTTTGGAATGGATTAGATATCATATTCCTAACAAAAAAGATTTAATAAAAAAGCTTTCTCAAGCAGTTATTTTTTCAAAATTTGATATGAAATCAGGTTTTTGGCAAATTCAAATACATGAATCTGATAAATACAAAACATCTTTTGTAACTCCTTTTGGACATTATGAATAGAATGTAATGCCTTTCGGCCTTAAGAATGGACCAAGTGAATTTCAAAACATTATGAATGAGATTTTTAATCAATATAGTCATTTTTCAATTGTTTATATTGATGATGTGCTTATTTACTCGAAATCAATAGATAAACACTGGAAACATTTGCATATGGTTGCTAGAATAATTAAATCCAATGGATTGGTTGTATCTGATTCTAAGATTAAACTGTTTCAGACTAATGTTAGATTTTTAGGATATAATATTCATCGATCTACCATTCAACCCATTGATAGAGTTATTCAATTTGCTGATAAATTCCCAGATCAGATTACTGATAAAAGTCAACTTCAACGATTCCTTGGATCACTAAATTATGTATCAGAATTTTATCCTCATCTTCGTCAGCAGTGTAAACCATTGTTTGATCGTCTCAAAGATAATCCTCCAGCATGGTCTACCATTCATACTTGTATTGTTAAACAGATCAAGTCACATGTTAAGACATTGCCCTGTCTTGACATTTCAACTCCCAACTCTTTCAAAATAGTTGAAACTGATGCATCTGATATCGGTTATGGAGGTATCCTCAAGCAACAAACTTCTTCCGGATCTCCTGAACAAATTGTTCGTTTCCATTCAGAAGTATAGAATCCAGCACAAAGTAATTACAGTACTATTAAGAAAGAGATATTATCTATTGTATTATGCATTAGCAAGTTTCAAGATGATTTATTAAATAAAATTTTTTTAGTCCGAGTTGATTGCAAATCTGCAAAACATGTTTTACAAAAAGATGTTCAAAACATTTCATCCAAACAGATTTTTGCACGGTGGCAAGCCATATTAAGTATTTTTTATTTTGATATTGCGTACATCAAAGACAGCCACAATTGCATCCCAGATTTTTTAACAAGAGAATTTCTGCAGGGGAAGAATGTCAGGAAACAACAGTAGCCAGAGAAGGCTTCCGGCCATTCTTCCACCTCCATCACCAGTAAAAAAAGAATCTATTCTCGATTCCTCATCGGCTTTAGCCATCACTAACAGATTTACTCCCTTAGGATCCACTGTAGGACATATCCGACCAAATTACCAAAAGGCTTTAGCCAACCTATATGATCCATATTCATCAATGCCATCCCTTATGTAAAGAAAAATCCAATGGAATACCTCTTCAGCATCCCTAACCACATTGACATAAAACAAACCCCAGAAAAACTAGCCAAAACAATCTTACCTCCGAATTTCCATCATATACCAACTGAATCTTTCAAAACCCTCAAATACTACCAAGCAATTCTCAATGAGACCGAAAGCATTGCCATCAAACGCATTTACAGAAACACCTATGAAAACAAAATACTCTACCATTCCCTCCATATTGGAAGATTCCTTACCGAACAAGAATGGAGACTCCCCCTTTATCACACTAAATCACTTCATACCCAAAATGTTCTCATTCCCAACAACCATTATAATTACTTTGATTACATTCAAGCATGGACCAACATATTCCTACACCAAACATCTGATTTTAGTCACTCTTGGTTTATCACATTTGACAAAAGTTTCAGGTTTAACTTCCTAGCATGGTTTCCCAATTGGTGGTCAGCACACGGCCCAACAACCAACTTACTACCCGAAGATCTCATGCAGGTTTTATCATCTGGTTTCCAGAAAAGGTTTGATCGAAGCCGGTTCGATGATAGGATCACTCTTCTACCGTTGTTCATGGCAAAATACAAGGTCCATTGGATCAGGAAATGGAACTACGAAGTTGAAACATGACAAGTATACCGTTCCCGGTGGGTCAAATGGTGGGACAAGTTCGACTACCAAAAAATTATCAGTTTAGTCTCATTAGAATTTCCTATTGTTCCTGTTCCAATGGTATCTCCAACAACAACAAAGGCATTGCCAGAAATTCCAGAAAACACACAATCATTATCAGACATTAGTCATTCATCCTCCCTTAAAGGAAAAACTAAATCATCCAGGTCTTCCAAAACAACAAGTTCGAAGAAAAAAGAGAAATCCTCACAACTCAAGGAACTAGCAGATAAGCTTATGGCAGAAACAGCCTTGCTGCATAATGAAGAAAAAGACACAAATTTCGGCTCATTAGACGCTTCGTCTCAACCCGTTAAGTAGGCAGAGTACTCGGATTCCCAAGACCCATTTGAAATTTGAAATTTTGAAAATGTAATAATTTGTAATCATTTCAGGGTTTTACTCATGTAAATTGCACAGTAGAAGCCATATGATTTCTCGCAGAAAGCAGCATCAGCAGTAGCAGCAATTATTCAGACATAACACTATTCATGAATAGTAAAATCACTTTTTACTATTCATCCATCATTTCAGCCAGCAGCAGCGTGAATCCACAGTGAAAACATCATCATTCGCCAGTTTGTACAGCCTTTGACACATGCAAGCGACAGACGGCAGCAGGATTCCCGGCCTCAATCATCTCACTCCTCTATACAAAAGAAGAATTCAATTTCAGAAGGAGGGGACTTTAGTTGAAAATAGCTGAGACTTATGCGAATTCTCCCAAGAACAGAAGCCATTATTCAGCTCCATCCCATATCCAGTAAAATTATCAAACACTTGTATTTTATTTTTAATCAAGGATGCCTGTGAGCACCACTGTTTTCCTTATCAATCTTCAGTAGAAGCAATTGTAAGTTGGTTTCCAATTTGAAATAAAATTATTTTCAAATCTATATCTGCATCATTAATTTAAATTCATTAATTTATTATGAAGAATATTTTCATAACCACTGATTTTGAATGGCATAAAATTCTTTCATACAGTCAATTCATTGAGTATCTCAAATTCAAGATAAATATCGATCAATCATTCATCATCTTCTTCCTTATTGTTTATAACATTTGGTATGATATCTGCACTCCCAATGAACATAATGACTGTAGTCTTGATTATTGTCCTCATAATTTCTACCATCATCAGTAGATATATACGCTCCGCACCCATTTGGTATATATATATGGGTTCGATTGCAAAATTCTGTTGATTGAAAATAATACTTTATGTTATCATTTACTTGGTACATGAAGATGTTTCATTTTGAAAATGAAAGATAGACTATACTTGGAACAAAATTCTTGAGACTGTTGAGGTATGCCTTTATAAAGCATATTATCAGCTTTTAATGCATTTTCAATCTGGTCTTTAATTTGTTTCAATTAGGCTCATGAAGTTTGATTACTCTTCATTTTCAATTGTACCAATTAGGGTCATAAAGTGGTTCAAAGAGCTCCAAGAGCTTGATTAACCCATTTTATACTTTTCATGTAAAACTTCTTTCAAAAGGCCAAAACATCTTTCATTGTAAATAAATTTAACCATAGGTAACAATCTTTTATCTTTTTCTTTTGGTTTTTTGTTGCATTGTTTAGGTGGTGAATTGCGCGGAAAATGGGGGAAATGGGTACAATTTATTTAATTTGAGCAAAATAGTAGCATTTAAGCTTAGTTGGTTAGTGAGGATTAGAGTCAATAAGGCGTCATCTGTCTAGCTATATCTGACATCTGAATTCATTGAATGATGAATGAGGTTGTAGTGAGAGAAATTGAGAAAGTCAAGAAAAGAAGATCCATACAATATGTTGTATGTTTTGGGATATCTCAACATCTTAATTTCTGCTCTCATGTTGCTGAAAGTTTGTAATTTTACTTGCTACTTGATTATAAAAATGTAAAACAAAATCTGTACATGATTTACAAATTTCTATTTGATTTTAGACGTTTTTCCAGTGTAAGGCATATGTTGCACATGCATGTAAATGGTACAAATTGTTTTGGTTTTGGACAATAAGCTTTTGAGTTTTACAATCCTTGCAAGGGGATTATGAGTCCAACAAATTTAGGGCTGCTTTGGTATTGCTATGCTTTGAAAAAAAAACTGCTTCTTCTGTGCTGTGAGAATAAGCAGCTGTGAAATAAAGCAGCAGAGTGTTTGGTAAACTTTTTTTGTAAAAGTGCTTTTGAAAAAAAAAAGCAGTATTATAGTGCTTGGTAAACTTTTATGTAAAACAGATGTGAAAACAAAGCCGGTTTTTTCAAAGCTGGGTTTTGCAGCTTTGTGTTTTTGGCTTTTTTTCACCCAAAACTATGAAAAAAAGTTGAAGCTGAATGTTTACCAGCTTTTTTTTATACCCACGTTTTTTAGAATCACCTTAGTATCAAACCAGGCCTTAGTGTTGAGGGATACAGTTTGGTTCTCCGTAATACATAATATAACAAAGGCCTAGAAATTTTCCTTCAAGGAGTATGCAAATGTTTTTTGCGCATCTTGGCCTGCAGTTTGTATGAAGGGGCAGTAGTGCGTGTTATCTACATTGGTGCATTTGAGGGTGTGATTCCGTTTTTACCGCATTTTTAGGTTTGAACATTTGTGCTTGACAACTTAGCTGCTCAAACAAGAACGTAACACTTTTTCTGTTTTTTGGTAATTGCTAAAACAGGTGCCTAGCCTATAGGACATATATTTTGCCGTCTTAAATGCAGGGGCAAAATATGTGTGAACTGCATGTTACTTCTGTTTCATACGGAAACAGGGCTTCTGCATATTTTTGCCCTTGAACATTTGTGCTTGGAAAATTAGCTACTTGAACAAGTACTAAACACTTTCTATGTATTTTTATTAAGTGTTGGAATATGTGTCTGCCCTGCAGGGCACATATTTTGCCATCTAAACTACACAATGTGTGTGAACTGCATGTTGTTTTTGTTTCTTCTGTTTCTTATGGAAACATAACTTTTTGGTCAACCATGTCTTTGTGATCAAGAACGTTCAGTTTCTTCCTACTAATTGTGCAATGTCTTTACATGTTAGTTCAGTTGAATGCATATAAAAGCCAAGCTGCTTAACTTATCGACTTCATTCTCATGTTTCCCTCTGTTCATTTATGATTGTGTTGAATTTATTTAGGTTAAATGTGTCTTATTCATGCAGTTATGGCTGAAACAGTGGTTCCCGCCGCAAAGCGCGGGCTTATTTTCTAGTATATACTAAAACCCAATTGGGTTCCGTCACTGTTCATTAATAGTGTCAGGACGGAAATGCCCTCCAAATAATGGTCTCAGCTGTAGGGGTGGGCGCGGTACGGTTCGGTTCGGTGCGGTTTCGAGTGAAACCACAACCGAAACCAAAACTTTTTGCTATGCGGTTCGGTGCGGTTTTGAAGCCAAAATCGAAATGAAACCAAACCGTTTGGTTCTGTTTGATGCGGTTTCAAACGGTTTCGGTTTGGTTTTTGAGAAAAAAATGTACAATTTAAAATATGCACCAAAACTGTAGCAAAAAACAGCAACTAACATGTACCAAACCTGTACCAAAGGTCCAAAATTGAAACAAATGACAACTACTAAAATTGAGACAACATCCAATGCATCAATGTGCATATTTTGGGAGTTTAAGTTAGGGTAAGTTAGGCTAAGAAAGTGAAAAGTATACATGGGGATTAGTGGCTCTACAACTGGAGCTATGCTTCCTCACAAACAAGTACGATGAGACAAATGTTTGCAAGTCAACAGAAGACAGCTCTCAAACCAAAATGAACTTATTTAGGTGCTAGTAAATGTAGTATAAACCATAATGCTAGGACACTAAATTCTCAGCTTGAATAATTTTGGGTGAACTCAGGCAAACTCTACAGTCCAGTTAACAATTTAACAAATGTAAGGAAAAAAACGGAGCATATAATAGGCAGAGAGTTAACTTATAATCTTATATAAACCAAAATATGATTCGTATGCAGTATAAGTTGATATATGAGCAATTTCACAAACGGTGTGGATATGAGCAATATATGGTGCGGTTTCGGTTTCGGTTTCGATGCGGTTTTGAAAATCCAAAATCGAAACCAAACCGTTTCTTTGCCGCGGTTCGGTTTTGAAACCGCAACCGTTTCAAAACGGCAAAACCAAACCGTTCGGTGCGGTTCGATTCGATTCGTGTTTCGGTTTCGGTTTTCGATTTCAAGTGCCTACCCCTACTCAGCTGGGTTTCTCTCGGCTTCTGTAAAGTGAAATGGTTGTTTTGCCCTTTTGATTCCACGCGTCCATCATCCATGGATGTTTTGGCTTTAGTTATTCTGGATCTTTCTTTTGCTTTCGGCTATTCTCTCTCGCATATCTCCAGTTGCTTTGTTTCTCGCCGTCCGTTTTTCTCCGCCTTCGCTTCTGTTTTCTTCATCGTGTTGCTTCGTTGTTCAAAACGTCGACCATTTTGCTTAGTTGTTCTTCGATTAGTGGTCACAGTTGTTAATTTCTTTGCCTTTTTGGTTCGATTCCAATAATTTTTTGGGTTTTTGGTTCGTTGAATCCGGGTTTTCCAAGTAAGTTTTACATGTATATTACCGCACGGGGTTTCGATTTTCCATGTTTTTTTGGATCTTTTTTGTTAATATCTCATGGGCTTTGCTTTTTGATTTCAGAAATTTTGTGCTCATCTTATATGGTTTCGATATTTTGTTTTTCGTTGGATCGTTGTTGTGTGTGTCTGATGCGTTTTGTTTTCCAGATTCGGGAAACAGTCCCTTTCAGATTTTTGGATTTTCGATTCTGATTCTTGGAACTCTCTGTGCTAAAGGTATATAAATGTATTATTTGTTTTTTCCTTTGTTTTCTTTGCGATTGACTTTTTTTTTTTTTGGTTTTGTTTTGGTGATTTGGGACTTTTGTTTGTGCGTGTTTGGGTTGTTAATTGGTGATGCATATTTTCTTGCTGATTTTTGTGCTAGCAATTTTATTTAAATCCATAGCTTCTTCTTTTTATTTGACATGCTGTGATGGTTATGCTTGATTCATAAGATTTGAAGTAGTGGTGATAAAATTGGAAGAGTGATATCTACGTTATTTTGGATTTGTAAAAGTGTTTTGTCAAAGTGATGGGTAAATTTTCATATGTAGTGTAGGGTCAAGTTTAATAATCATTAATGCGATTTGGTATATGTTTGGTAGAAACGCTATCAAATTGTAGATACACAGTTTGTTGGTGCAGGAGGGGGTTGGAAAATTTTTTCAGTATGTTTTTTATGGTACCTGCCTACTCCTTAATTAATTTTTTATTAATTCAACTTTAACCACTGATTATTACAATTCTTCCATTTTTGCTGGTGAAGGTACAGATAATGGTGTGGACTATGAAGGAAGCTTGCTTTGTGTTGGAAGTACGTTGATGTCTTGGGCTCCCATCGAAATCTCTGATATCACTCCTGATAGGTATTTGCTCTGCACTTTTTTCTCCTTTCATTTTTTAAAATGTATACACGAAAACTTTGGGATTTCATTGATAACGTGTCTATATAATTGTACCAACACAATGTACCACTATGTTATTTCGATGCATTTTCTACAAATTTAGGATTTAGATAGAGTAATGATTTAGATAAGGGTATGATGTGGCTGATATGAACGCAATCCACTTCTTGGCTTCATAACGTGGATGTTGAATGCATGCACTTTTTTAATTTTATATGCAAACAAAATCAAACCTTCTGTTTGCTTTTGTTTTTTTGCTTGCTTCTGTTTTCAAATTTATTTTATTATAATTTTTGTTTTGGGATTAATTACATGCTTAGAGTTTTAGTAGATTTGGATTAAATTTTGGTTGAACAGATTGTGCAGTTGCAAATCTTGATCTGATGGATAGGATTGTATAAAGAATTCGTGGATTTATCTCATCTAAAATTATTTATATTTTTAAGATTTTAAATTGTTTTATGATGCCAAGTTTGGTAGAAAGAAAATGCCGGAGCCACAGAAGAACGGGCAGTCCACTGCTGGAGCTGTGAGTAATGGGAGTGGTAATTCCCGTGTCACAGCAAATGGGAATATGTGAAGAGAAAACTGACTTGGTCATCTATGAGCAATTTCAAAACCAGGTTGTGGATTTGATCTTATCATATGCTACATTGCATTTGACTCATTGCATAGACTTTGTAGAGTTGGATTCATTAGCATTTGATTTTCTCGGATTTTTTACATGTATTTGCGGTGACACAGGGGACGAATTCTAGGATGGAGGTGGAAGTATTGGGAAGAATCAGATGTGCCTATTCATCTGCAAGGTGATTGTTTTACAGCTTAAAATACCGTGTGAATTTATTTCACTAACATTGCATTGGTTTTTTAATTTGATAATATGTTTTGGTGTGTGAAAATCAATGAACTTTTAAATGTTTGCAAATTTGGTTGACAATTAAGTGCAATTCATTTTGGTCAAGGCATTGGTTTGTGGCGAGTTGGAATTCATTTTGCTAAAATAAGATAAATCTCTTTTTGCAGCCTGCAATTGGCTTTCAATTAGAGAACTGTACAAGGTTAATTTATTTTTTTTGTTCTTTGACCAAAGCTTTAAGAGCTTTGTATTAACAGAGTCCTAAGGGATTCCTTGGATTATTTTGCTTGAGATGAGCTGTGTTTTGGAAATTCTATGAATATAATTGACATGGACTCTTGAATTTATGAGTGTTCAATTAGGTTCTACTGAATTAACTGTTTTTGAGAATTTTTCTTTTCTTTATTTTTTTGAGATTTGGTGGTGTTTTTCTTTAGCCTGAATACCTTCGATGGTTCCTAGATTATATCTCCAACATTCCTTAGAAGAAGATGGTTGCTACTGTGTTGCATTCTACGTCCTTGGGCTGAAACCATAGGTTACTGTGCATCCTCGCTGCTCAATGTGCTCATCAAAATATAAAAAAATGAATATTTTCAGTCAATTTAATTATCAATTAATTATCATTTTGTTATATTTTTTTGTTTGTTGATTAATGTTTGCAGATATATGGAACGTTTGCAAATTCACTTCATCACACATACATTAAATGACTGCTAAGAACTCTTCTTCTGCTGCCATTATTGGGCCTTCTAGGACATTGTCTTCGGCGATGTATGTCGAGTCCAAGAGGGTGTGGGTGTGGACGGAGATTAAACAGGTTATGATGGCCACCATGGAAAGAGGTTGGAAGACCTTGGTCTTAGGTTCTAAGAGCCATGAGCTTGCTGATGAGTGGTCCCGTAAGCTCATTAAAACTATTTAAGTTTTGGGTTTTGCTGTAATTAATTGAAAATTTGATAAAGACATTATCTTTACAATTCTAGGGTTGCCCATTTTGGGATTGTTTTGGAATTCCATTTAAACCTTTGAATTTGTTTTTTCTCACTGATTTGGGCACTGAGCAGCAATGCGTTGATGGATACTCTCTTTTATCAAAAAGGAGCCATTTTTTATGATGAGAACAGAAGAGTTGCCACAATGCTTGAGGTTGCCAACGCCAAGAGTTGTAGCTGGTTCAACAATTTTTTTACAAAATAAGTTCCAATTCCTTAGTGGTTCGGCTTTACAGTGAATTTTTCATTTGGTAGATTTCTCCTTGGATTTCAGTTGGTTACCATTTATCATTTTGCTATTTAGTTCTTTTCAGGTTTGTGAATGTTTGACCTGTGTTTTAACTGTACAGCAGCACACTTTTTCCAGAAAATGAGTTTCAGCTCAATAATCTTACTCAACCATTAAATATATACTTATTCAAACTTTACTCTCATGTTACAAATGTTTTTACAGGGCATGTCTCAGCAACCATCAATACAGAATGCAACACCAAAAGATTTACAGGGATATAAATGGAGATTTTGCCATATAACTCAAGGTATTCTTAAATTTAGTCACTTTTAATCATCTATCTGTGAAACCAACTTTACTCTCATTGTTGATATTTGCTATACAAACACAAATCAAATATATACGTCCCGTTGTTATGAAACTAATGTTTTTTTAGAAAACATTAGTTTCTGTCATCGTGTCAGCCCCAAAAAATGCAATTCCAATGGTAACCAACATATGTAATAGTATTTATATTTGTCGAAACCTATAAATAATATTCTGGACATTTTATTGATCTTACGATCCTTGCTGCAAAGTGTTTACAATTGTACTCTATTTTATGGATCTTACGATCCTAATCAATTTCTGTTTCTGCAGGTGAAGCTGAGTCTGGGTTGGAACGGCTTCATCAATGTGCAGATAAAGAGCTACAAGTTTACCTCAATGATAAGGAATTTCAATGAGTTTCGCACAAAACTTGCTCGATTGACCAGGTTATGTTCTACTAAAGATATTACACTACTTTTCTGATTGGATAAGTTGACTCGGGTCACAATGATATAGCTTTTCAGTTTATTAATACTAACATATTAGTTTTGCTAAGTGGGAATGCCATAATATAAATTTTATAGAAATGATGAATGGGCCAATTTGAAATACCAAATTTCAGCTGATGAATGAACTCTTATATGACTGCCACTGCATATACTCATCTTTTATTTTATTGGGTTTTATTTTTATATCATTTTTTTGGGTAAAATGCAATGTTGGTTTCGCAAAGAACTAACCTTTATCTTATCTACCGCTCTCTATACGCATGTAGTTTTCTCTTTTTTGGTACTCGAGTATTTGGTTGATTTATTTAACAATCTTTTGGAATATACAGAATTTTTGCACCAATGTCTTATTCCTGGATTTCCTGATGATTTAGCATTGAGATGTTAGGCAAAGATGTCTCATGGGAATCACAGATTGCTCAAAACTATCTCAAAGAAGTGGAGAGATTTGTTACTAGCTCAGACTATGCCAACTATGAAGCTATAGAAAAATGGTGCGGAAATTGGTATAATCCAATAGCTAATAAGTGTGCTCCTATATTCGACACTTAAAATATGTCTGGAACTGATTTTACCATTACTATCATTTTTACAGAAGGAAAGGTCTTTCACTTTCTACTTCTTGCTATATTAAAAGTCGGTTGTGCAAACTATCATTATAGGGATCCCTTCATATATATTAGTTAATTCTTGCTAAGATTTGCCCAAACTGTTTTTGTTATGTCAAAGTTGAAACCTTTTTTTTTATGGTTGTGAATAGATTTCACATGTATGTAAATAGTATATGTACACGTTATAACTTTCTACATATTTTATACGATTTTAAAGCCCGCAGCATCGTCCGGGTACTTTTGCTAGTATTATCTATAATTAATCAGTTCACTTACTCATTTAGTCATTTACTGTCGTTTGACCAAAAAACAGAAAGTCATTTACCGTCTTCTTACTAAACAATGGCAATATTATTGTAGGCAGCCAGAAATTGTCTTTAACTCATCCTTAAATGCAGCATCTAATAAAATAATTGATAACAAACACGTGAGGAGCCCTGTGCGGAGATTATAAGAGCAACTTCAGCGGATCAAGGCCTCCTAGGGCAACTTCCTATTGAATAGCCTTCAGTGAACAATAACTGTTTTTAATGAACAGTAATTGCTTTTTTCATCTTCACCTCTAAACTGAATAGTCAAGGCAATATGCAATAAAATATTACTATTTTTTATTTTATAAAATAATAAAAAATAATTTTATTTCAAATTTCGGATATGATTTTTAAACGGTCTTGTTGTACCATGTTTCATTAAATAAGAAATTACAACCCAAAGTATCTGAGAAAATATAAAATTGTGGTGTAAGGTAGAAGATAATGATAAGATATTTATAGAAAAATTAAATTTTAAAAAAATTTCGGATTTTTTATCAATTGTTTACATCTTTTTTATTTTTTTATTAATTTTATAATGACGTCATACTGACGTCAGCCACGCATCATTTGGCCTCAGGCTCTTAGGCCACCAACTCCAGCTGGGCCTCTCACTTGGCCCCCCCCCTCAGCCCACACGCCCGCATGGGCTGGAGCAAGCAGCTCGGGATATTGGGTAGGAAAAATCAAAGGTCAATCGGGCTATTGGTCCCGTTGGAGTTGCTCTAGATATGACCCTCACTAACAGTCTTCTAATTATGTAAGGATAATGATAGGGATACTAAATTATCAATCAAGCAAATATAAAGATATCTTAGATTTCCTTATCACGATAACCAAGTTTACTTTTCTTAGAGACCAAGTTTATTTTGATTTTATAAATTCCTCCAAGTGATAAAATATTCGAATATTGTGAATTTAAATATAACCCTAAAACCTACTAAACTTACTAGAAACAAAGGGAGAGGTAACAATACATATACCATTATAATAATAAATCAAGAACCAGTCCAAATCTAAATGCTCTAGCAAACGATGCAGCCAAGATGCACAGCTGCTCTGATCACTTGCACTGCAAACTTTTGAGCTTCTTGGATGACAGTTCAAATGCAATGGTGCAGTCCATGTTGGAAGACTTCTTCTTCTTCATTATAAGCATCAATTCAACCTTTCCCGTCAACTTAGCTGCGCTGTTGAGAGTCAACACCCCGCTGCTCAATTCACTGCCCAGATTCGAACTGCTTAATGAACTCGAGCTCAAGCTGACCTCTACATTCACTTTTTTGGTGGAAAGCATTCCAGCCTTGCTCTTTGGAATATCAACTTGCCCGACAGTCGCTCCTTGGTACAAAAACGTGACATTGCTAGCATCAAACTTGTAACGACCCCAGTTTGGGTTCTTGATCCTTATTTGGGTTGTGAATTTTGCGTCAAATGAAGGCGTTGCTGGGACAGAGTTGAGGTCTTGAATGTTGATATTGCCTAGCCTAACCTTCGGAGTCTTAACTTTCATGACGGTGAGACTAATCACAGTTATGACAATGATCTGAAACACAATGAAAATACCAATATAAACGGCCAATTTGATTCTCTTCTTGCGTTTCAGCTCATCAGTGGATTGCAAAGACTCAGCATCACTTCTTGTGTAACCATTTGCTGGTGCTAAGGGATCAGCCTGTCGAGTGCTCCCAGCCATCGTTCTTAGAATTCTTCCGATCTTTTGATGAGTGAAAGGAAAATTTCTCTATTTCTTGGATATGAAACTTTGAGTTAGAGGAAGTTATTTGTGAAAGTGAAGGACGAGTAGTATGTTATATATAGTTTTTGGAGTTTGTACAATTTCAATAAGTTAAGTGGCGGAATGAACTTCCAGGAACATGTGAGTTTCAGGCGAAGAATTTTATTTCAGACACGGACACCAGACGCGTCCAAAGACAGAGTCGGGGAAAAATTATTGGCTTCTAGATGATCGATGACTTTGGTGAACTGAGGACCTTTTTAGGCTTTTGGTACGAGTCATGAATCATGATACGGACATTTTAAATAATTAACATAAGCTTTCATTCATATAGCTAAAAGTCAAGAATCAATGGTTCTCGAGAGTCAACATAAGAAACTAAAAACAATTAAGGCAGCTACAGAATTGTTTCTTTTATTCATGGATAATAACAAAAGAAAGGATATTCCACATAAACTTGCATCCCTTCTGTTTTACAAAAGGCATTGAGAAACTAGCTTTGTTCTTACTTCCTCCAACATACATTTCTTTCATTTTTCCTTCATGATAATATTTCTAAGTACTTTGATTGGGAGGAAGGATAAAACGTTCTTTTTCTGAGACATCGGTAGTGCTGTCCACAGACCAGTTTGTACTTCTTGTAAAGGATAGTATTGTAAAAGACTCAGTTAGTGATAAAACTTATAGTTGGTTAATTTGTTGAGTTTGTTATAATAGGTGGCAAGTTAGTTAGAAGGTTAGAGTTATGTGAGAGAGTGAAGAGTTGTATATAAACAACAAATAGTGTAACTTTATAATTCATTCAATGAAATTCAGCTTTCTTAACATGGTATCACCCACCATTTGTCCACCAACTTGATCCAAATCTCACGCTTTCCCGCTCAAAGCTTCTTTGCTAAGCTTTCATCAAAACCCTAATCTTCTTCCATGGCCACCTCTGCTTCTCCCTCCTCTGAGTCGACGACACAAATTCATCCTTCTCCTCTCTCAAATTCCAGTTCTTCTCTCTCTACACCTTCAATTACGATCCAGAATATTGGATCTATGGTACCAATCAAGCTGACCACGACCAATTACCTTACCTGGAGTGCACTATTTGCTCCGATCTTCCGTCACTATAACCTCACAGGAATTCTTGATGGCTCGGCCAGTGTTGGTGCTCCGATTGAAGATTCCAAACTCATTTACGTTACACTTCATGGTTTACCACCAGAATATGAGTCGTTTGTTGATGCGATTCAATTTCGACTTGGCCCCACCACTCTTGATGAACTACACGGCCTTCTTCTCAGTAAAGAGATTCAGGTGACAAATTGGAAGAAAGTTACTTCATCTGTGCAAATTTAGGCCTTCAATTCCACCGTTGGCATTCTTCCTACTCCACTGTCAAGCGTTTGTTGTTCAACATACCTCTTTCTCAAACCCTAGAAATTTTAAGGGACGAGGTAATTTCAGATCTAATAACTATTGCTCAAATTCATCTCATAACAACTATAAGAGGTATAATCGTGGTGGTCGATCTAATTCCAATTTCTCTGGAAGAAAGATTCCATGCCAAATTTGTCGTCAATTTGAGCATGATGCAATTGAGTGCCCTCAGCGCATGAATCCACATTATTCCAGTAACTCCAGCAATGTTTCACATTCTGCTATGACTGCAAGCACACAACCTACTCAACCTACCTAGATTGTTGATTCTGGTGCTAGCAATCATATGGCCAACTCCTACAAGACTTTGCAAAATCCAGAGCCTTACTTCGGACCTGAGCAAGTTTACATTGGAGATGGAAAAGGTTTGCCTATTCTTCACTCTGGTTCCTCTACATTACTTACTCCTCATCATAGATTTCAACTTAGTAATGTGTTACATGTTCCTGATTTGAAACACAATCTACTTTCTGCAAATCAGTTTCTTGTTGATAATTGGTGTTCTATGCATCTTTATCCCTTTCACTTTGATGTGAAGGATATTTCTTCGGGGAAGATGTTTTTTAAAGGTCTTATAAGAGATGGTTTCTATTACTTTCAGCCACAATCTTCTAGCTCTATGCTCAGTCCTCATAATGCTCTTGATGCTTCTGTTCATGCTTCCAGGGATCTCTGGCATCAAAGACTTGGTCATCCTTCTCTGAAGATATTAAATAAATTGGCTGCTAAGTATTGTATCTCTCTATCTAGTGGTTCAAACAAGTCTATTTGTCATAGTTGTGCTTTAAGTAAAAGTTCTAGATTGCCATTTGCTCATGTCTCTTGTCATATAAGTAAGCCATTAAAGCTACTTCACACAGATGTTTGGTGGCCATCATCTGTTACATCTGTGAATAATTTCAGATACTATGTCATCTTTGTTGATGACTTTACAAAATATTGTTGGTTCTATCCTTTGCAATATAAATCCGATGTGTTTCCTACTTTTGTTAAATTCAAAGGCCTTGTTGAGAATCTGCTCCATACCAAAATTGTTACTCTCAGATTAGACTCTAAAGGTGAATATCTCAGTACTCAATTCTCAAACTTTCTTGTTGAGAATGGTATAAGTCATCAACTAAGTTGCCCTCACACTTCTTAACAAAATGGTTGTGCTGGGCGCAAGCACAGACATCTAGTTGAGACTAGTCGAACACTGCTAACAGTTTCCAAAGTTCCTCATACCTATTGGGATCATGCCTTTTCCACTGCTGTTTTTCGTATTAATCGATTACCTATTGCCTCCAGATTATCTCCATGGGAACGTTTATTTCACAGATCATCTACCTATACCATTCTAAAATTTTTTGGGTGCAGTTGTTTTCCATGGTAACAACCCTATTCCAAATCTAAGCAAGATCCCAAGAGCAAGCTCTATGTGCTTTTAGGCTATAGCCTCAATCATAAAGGTTACAAAATGTCTAGATCTTACTACAAATCAGTTATATATTTCCAAGCATGTGCTATTTAATGAAATCAGTTTTCCCTTTCATAATATTGCAGTTTCTCAGTGTCCTACTCTCCCAAGTGCATTTTCATCTCAAAATACCATTCGTACTCATCTCACTTTCACTCAACCTTATTTCAATCATACACCTTCTTTTTCACAGTCCTTACAACCTCATACCATACCCCATTCATCTTCTCCATCAACTTCATCTATGCCAATCCATGCAGCTACTTCATTATCTTCATCTTTCCCCATTCATCTCAATACCTATCCTATGCAAACCAGGTCCAAATCTGGTATTTACAAACCAAAAGCCTATTCTACAACCAAGCATCCTCTCCATTCTCATCTTTCCCATGAATTTGTCCCCACTACCTATCTCTAAGCTTCAAAGTATCCACATTGGGTTAAGGCAATGCAGGAGGAGTTTCATGCCCTGCAACAAACTGGTACTTGGTCCTTAATACCCAAAACTGATCATCAAAACATTGTGGGATGCAAGTGGGTTTTCAGAATTAAAAGAAAACCTGATTGTACCATAGATAGGTACAAGGCTCACCTAGTTGCTAAAGGTTTCCATCAACAAGAAGGGTTGGATTATACTGAAACTTTTAGTCATGTGGCTAAGCCTGTGACCATTCGACTACTACTCATTCTTGCTGCTCAGTTTGATTAGAGTCTCAGTCAACTTGATGTAAGTAATGCTTTCTTGCATGGAACTCTCTCTAAATCTTTCTTTATGCAACATGCCCCTGCCTTTGAGGATGCAGCTCATTCTACTCATGTGTGTCAGTTACACAAGTCCTTATATGGACTTAAACATGCCTCTCGAGCTTGGTATGAAAAATTGCATGGTGCATTGAAACATCTTGGATTTACTGGATCTCAGTCTGACCACTCCTTGTTTGTCTTGGTTTATGTTGATGATATCATGGTCACATGACCATCTACTACAGCCTGCACACATGTTATTTCTTAACTCAGCTCCCTCTTTCCTATTAAAGACCTTGGTTCTCTTCACTATTTCTTGGGTATTGCAGCTAAGAGATCTTCCAAAGACATCCTTATTTCACAAACCAAGTATATCTTGGATCTTTTGAAGAAGGCTCATATGAATGGATCCAAACCATGTGTCACTCCTCTCAGTACATCTAAGTTGGATCACTCATCTTCATTGCCTGAAAATCCTGCAGAATATCGATCTTTAGTTGGTGCTCTACAGTATTTAACCTGGACTCGGCCAGATTTATTTTTTGCAATCAATCTTGTCTGTCAGTTTATGCACAGTCTAAGGCAATCTCATTTCCAAGCTGTCAAACGAATTCTCAGATATCTCAAGGGGTCTATTGACATTGGTCTTTGGTTTTCCAAATCCTCATCTGTTCCAGGTCTTAAAGCCTTCTCTGATGCTGATTGGGCCAGTTGTACAATTGATCGAAGATCAACTAGGGGTTACGTCATTTTTCTAGGATCTTCTCTCATCATTTGGAGTGCTAAGAAGCAACAAACAGTTGCTCGTTCTTCCACAGAGGTAGAGTACCGGTCTTTAGCAAATACTGCAGCTGAAATCACATGGATATGTCAGTTGATTACTGATATTGGTTTCTCTCTTCCTTCTACTCCTCAACTTTGGTGTGACAATCAATCTGCAATCTCTCTTGCTAAGAATCCTTTGTTTCATGCTCGAACAAAGCATGTTGAGATTGATTATCATTACATCCGAGAAAAAGTGTTGTCAAAGGCCATTTCAGTCCATTTTGTCTGCTTCAAAGATCAGATTGCAGATATTTGCAACAAATCACTATCCAAAGACAAATTTCATCTCTTACAATCCAAACTGTCTCTTCGTGCTCCTCAGTTCAGTTTGAGGGGGGGATGTAAATGATAGTATTGTAAAAGACTCAGTTAGTGATAAAACTTAGAGTTGGTTAATTTGTTGAGTTTGTTGTAATAGGTGGCAAGTTAGTTAGAAGGTTAGAGTTATGTGAGAGAGTGAAGAGTTGTATATAAACAACAATAGTGTAACTTTATAATTCATTCAATGAAATTCAGCTTTCTTAACACTTCTCCCACACTCTCTCAATTGAATGAATTGAAGAAGATCAATGACAAAAAACAAAAAAAAGGTGTGGAAGTAAAAATGGTTGTGTGAATAACACTATTATTTATAAAAACACAAGAGAAAATATGTATGTAAATGAATGCAAGATGACACTTTTGGTGTAGTAGTAACACCTTAATGGGTGCAAAATGATATCTTTAGAATGTCAATAGCAACACTATATATCTTACTAATTTATCCCATGTTCTTTAGTACTTGCAAATTTCACAACCAAACATAAGCTACGTACAAAGTATAACAAAATCCCAAGGTTGATATGTACTCGAAATATGAGGTGGTACACTATATGTTATATTATAAGTGGACAACAAGGTTGATATGTTCTACTTTTGGGTATATATTTCTCAATGTTCCTCCACTCAGGCCATCTCCAACTGAAGAGGCTATATTTAGCCCCCGTCCAGATTATAGCCTTGCAAGAATTTTTTTTTTTAATGAACAGTGCCAATCCATATTTATAAACCATCTCCAACCGAATGGGGCTATTCTTTAGCCCCCTCAATAATTTATTATTTTAATTTTGTTCTTTAATTTTATTGGTTAATTGAATAAAACTACCATTTTCAAATAAGGTTTCCGGACATATTTTGAGTGTCACTTGTCGCTACATGAATAAGCCTCCGGACATATTTTGAGTGCCACTTGAAGATGTGGCAATTTGAAAATTATTGAAAAAATTAAAGGAAAGATTATTGGAAGATTTAAGGAAGGGGTGTGTATGAAAGGAGTGTTTGAGGTGGATAGAATGTGAAAAATTGAAATAAAATGAGGTAAGATAGTATGAAATGATGAAAATGATGTGATAAATGGTGAAAATGTCTTAGTTATTTATAAGAAAAAAAATTAAATTTTTTAATTTGGTCTTAAAAAAGAAAAAGAAAAAGAAATTCAGCTAGGCTCAACTGAAAGGGTTTGCTGGTGGCTAAAGATGGCCAGCCCTCTAGCCATTTGACTGGATTTTGGACCGGTGGGTCCCAAGATTTTTTGGCCCAAATCTCCATTGGAGATGAATTTTGTGTCAAAAAGGGCTATACTTTGCCCTATGGCCCGGTTGGAGATGGCCTCATATTATTATACGTGTTGTACAACCTTATGGACGGGTTAACTGAAAATTTTCTCATAAAGTTAAAACTAATAACGAATTTACCAAAATGGACGGGGAATCCACGAGGGCTCATGTCAAGGACAGTGTAAGATAATGTCTTGATATGTTTTACAATTTCAAATTCTTCAGGGACAATTTGCAAGGTGCATGGTAATCCCCAGAGGTTGATGCTCTCCCTAGTTGAGTCGTACGTATAAGATACTCTGGAGCAGACAAAACTCTGACTTCCCCAAATGAACCAAACACTGCTTTCACAAGATATTTAAGCTGTTCTTCAAACTTTGATACTAATTAAGCCTTGCAATAAGAATGGCATGTTTAAAGTATAGCCATTGTTTCCTTTCATAGAAAGTGTTTCGATAAATTACGAGAACGTTCATGTATATATATGTGGATTATGTCAATTTTTCAAGGAAGTGTATCTGTAACATCCCACATCGCCTATGGGAGTGATCCTTAAATGTATATTCACATCCCTACCTAGCACGAGGCCTTTTGGGAGCTCACTGACTTCGGGTTCCATCGGAACTCCGAAGTTAAGCGAGTAGCGCGCGAGAGCAATCCCATGATGGGTGACCCACTGGGAAGTTCTCGTGTGAGTTCCCAGAAACAAAACCGTGAGGGCGTAGTCGGGGCCCAAAGCGAACAATATCGTGCTACGGTGGTGGAATGAGCCCGGAAAGTGGTCCGCCCCGGGCCGGGATGTGACAGTATCTGCAATTTTGCACTTAAATTCAATTCTACTTCCCAATGTCTTGTTAATTACGAAAATAGCAACTTAGGGGGCCATCCAAAAATTCCCGTCGATTTAGCACTCGGAAAAGTCAACCGTTGTCAGCACTCTAAAAATTCTCATCTTAGGTTTTTCTCGACCTATATCTTTTCTCACATAAGGACTGCGGTTTTCCGTTCTTTCAAAATTAAGTCTGTATAAATCCACCTCTTGTAACTCGCTAAGAATTAATCAAATGTAGCATCTCTCTTTTTGGCAATTGTATTCTATCTTTTAGTCAACGGAATACAAATTAGAGTTTATAATTAGTATTCTCTTCTTCATTGTAATTATTAAAAGGAAGTGGCATATCATGCTTGAAGAAAAGAAATCATTTGCCTTTCAAAAGATTAACAATTCAACGAAAAAAAATATTATACAGTAAAAGAAAATAAAAATTGTCCTTAAGGGAACAAATAGGAAAAACAATAGAGATAGATGATGCATGAAAAAACCCAGGTAAGTGCTATTAAGTTTCTGGTAAACAAATAACTAAGCCAGATTAAAATATGGACAAGAAAAATCGGGTGGCATCCCTAATGAATAACAAATCCAAAAGCCACACAGAGGAAAAGAATAAAAGAATAAATTACAACAAAGCAAGAGCTAGTCGCAATACAAATGCTGTAGCGAAGTATGTAGCCTGGATCCCTAGCTGCAATGATCACTTGCACTGTAAACTTTTTAGAGTCTTTGATGACAGATCAAATGCAATGGTGCAGTCCATGGTGGAAGACTTCTTCTTCTTCATTATAAGCATCAGTTCCACCCTTCCATTCAACTTAGCCGCGCTGTTGAGAGTCAATACGCCACTGGTCAGTTCACTCCCAAGATTGGAACCGCCTAGACCTGACATTCGTGTCGTGTTTTCCGTGTTCGTGTCGTTTTCGTGTCATACCCGATATTTTAACGGGTCGTGTCGTGTAACACTTGTTAATATAAACGGGTAAAATGACCCAACCCGAAATCGACTCGATAATATTAACTGGTAATATGACCCGACCCTTTACCCGTTAAGGAAAATATATTTTAAATTAATAAATAATCAAATAAAAAACATAATAATTTTTTTGAGTGAAAAAAAAAGGTTGCACGCATGCCGAATGGGACTCGACTCGAATCCACAATTGCTTGATTAGAACCAAAACAAAAATCAATCTTCTAGACCCAAAACTCAAATTTGATTAGAGCCAATCTGTGTACACCAATTTAATTCACACCCATACCAAAAACAGCTTGAATAAACTGTCATGTAATTTCCCTTTTTGATCTTCTTTCTTTCAGAACAAAAGTGAAGAATAGGTGAAACAGAAAAGAACATCCAGGAATATTCTTGTAATGAAATTCCTTGGCATCACGTGCCCAAATCATCATCCAACCAATTCACAAGCAATTCAAAAAAATGTAGCACCAAAATCTAACAAACTCTTATAAGGTATGTTGATGTTTAAGCCTTGCAGCTGCCGTGTGTTTGTTGTGTTCTGTTTCATTGTAATTCAAAGTCTCTTTTCTCTTAGTTTTGAAATGTAAGGCTGAGATTAAATCAAAGCTAATAGGCTAAATGTATGTGTGTCTCATGGTATAACATCTCACTCATATGTGAGCATGTGAGATACACGTGAGTTTGTGTAATGGGAGAGGTAGTGCGCCTTCAAACGGCTATATCTTCCCCCACTCTACGTTTGTAGCTTCTTAATCATTTTCAGTCATAGCTGAATGAAATCAGAAAATGCACAGAGCTCTTCATCTTCTTCGCGTCTCCATTTTCGTTTTTGTTCTTGATTGAAATCAAAATCTTATTGATTTCTTCTTGGTTTTGTGCTCTGCTGTTCCATAAAACTCTAACATGGCCTCAGAGCCAGGTTCATCGCTTTAATCTGGGCGTGAATCTGTGTTTTTTGGGTTCTTCAGTGAATCGCTGAAGAATCGAGTTTCTTAAATCTTCAAATCGAAGATCTGTGTCTAACATGGATGGATCAATGAGTTCTGAACTTCGTACTCCCATTTTCAATGGCGAGAACTATGAATTCTGGAATATCAGAATGCGAACCATTCTCAGGTCTCATGGACTTTGGGATCTTGTAGAGATTGGGTTTACTATCCCAGAGTCATCTACTGTGGTTGAGATAGCTGATGAAAAAAAAGGAGAAGGATGCAGCTACTCAAATGTCAACAAACGTTGCGGAGATCATAATGAAGGATGCTAAGGCCCTTGGGTTGATTCAAGGAGCTGTGTCTGATCAGATTTTTCCCAGGATTTCTAATGAAGAAACCTCCAAAGGAGCTTGGGATATCCTACAGCAAGAATTCAGAGGTGATAAACAGGTTAGAAATGTGAAATTACAAGGTTTACGCAGAGAGTTTGAGTATACTAGGATGAGAGATGATGAATCTTTGTCTGCATATCTTACTAAACTGTTTGACATCATGAATCAAATGAGGAGTTATGGTGAAGAACTATCTAGGGAGAGGGTTGTTCAAAAATTACTTATAAGCTTGCCTAGAAGTTATGACTCTATCTGTGCTGTGATTGAACACTCAAAGGATATTGAAACACTTGAAATCCAAGAAGTGGTTGCTTCTCTGAAGGGTTATGAACAAAGGCTTGATATGCATACTGATCACTCTACTGAAAAGGCATTTGCTAGTCTAAATGTTGGGTCTAAGTTTCAAAAGCCCAGTGGGTTCTCTGGTACACAGAAATCAGGGAAAAGTTGGAAGAACAAAGGGAAAAAGTGGGATACTAAGCCTAATTTTATCTCTAAGCAGAATAATTCTCATGATTCGAACAAAACAGCTTGCAAACATTGTGATAAATTGCACTATGGAAAGTGCTGGTTTGAAGGAAAACCTAAATGCACAAATTGCAATAAATTTGGTCATGAAGTCAGAAACTGTAATGGGAACAAAGTGGTGCAGAAGGCTAACTATGCAAATCAGGTTGATGATATGGGAACATTATTTTTTGCTTGCAACTCTGTGTCTCAGGTGAAGGTCAGTAACACTTGGTATATTGACAGTGGTTGTAGCAACCGCATGACAGGAAATGAAAGCTTGCTGGTAAATGTGAGTAGAAATCTGAATGCAAAAGTAAAAATGGGAACTGGTGAAGTTGTGAGTGTAGCAGGAATAGGCACACTAGTCATTGAAACCAAGATGGGAAGAAAGCACATACAAGAAGTAATGCTAGTGCCTGGTATGGACGAAAATCTTCTAAGTGTGGGGCAAATGTTGGAACATGGTTACTATCTGCTATTCGGTGATAATGCAGTTTGTATTTTTGATAGCTGGAACTTGAATGGACTGGTTGCTAAGGTTCAAATGACTAGCAACATATGCTTTCCTTTAACAATGATGCCTGCCACATCACTAGCATTAAAAGCTAGTGTATCTCATTGCATTCAGATTTGGCATAAGAGGTTAGGGCACTTAAACACAAGGAGTTTGCTGCAACTCAGGGAGCAAGAAATGGTTCATGGGCTACCTCACTTGGAAAATTCCAAGAATGTCTGTGAAGGATGTATGCTTGGCAAGCAACATAGAGATGAGTTTCCAAGAGAATCTGCTTGGAGAGCTAAATTCCCACTTGAATTGATACATACTGATATCTGTGGTCCAATGCAAATTGCCTCAAATGCTGGAAACAAGTACTTCATTCTGTTCACTGATGATTGTACGAGAATGACATGGGTCTACTTTCTGAGGTACAAATCTGAGGCATTGGAGTATTTCAAACGGTTCAAAGCAATGACATAATTGCAGTGTGGGTACAAAATCAAGTATCTAAGAAGTGATAGAGGTGGTGAGTTCTTGTCTTCTGAATTCAGTGACTATTGCAATGTTTCTGGGATTCAAAGGCAACTAACCATGTCATACACACCACAACAGAATGGTGTGTCAGAAAGAAAGAATAGAACTGTGGTGGAGATGGCAAAAACTATGTTACATAGAAAGGGCATGCCATACCAGTTTTGGGCAGAAGCTGTGCACACTGCAGTGTATCTCCTCAACAGATGTCCCACTAAGGCTTTGGATAAAAATACTCCTTTTGAATCCTATAGTGGAAGAAAACCTGGAATTGCACACTTGAAGATTTTTGGGTCAGTATGCTATGTTCATGTTCCCATGAATTTAAGACACAAACTTGAGTGCAACAGTCACAAATGTGTGTTTGTGGGTTATGGAACCAGTGAGAAAGGATACAGATTATTTGATCCTATCACTAGTAAGATTATATTGTCTAGAGATGTAGTATTTGATGAGAGTGCTAGATGGGATTGGGATGACAGCTCTGGAAAACAGTCCAGTGTATCGATCACTACTAATATGGCAGAATCTGATCTAACTCAAGGGTCAAATGTTCAAGATGGCAGTGTATTCCCTGAGGTTATTTCTGATACTTCACTAGATGATTTGAATACTAATGCTGATGATCCAAGCTCAAACATTGATCTATCACAGAGCTATGATTCTACTCCAAAAAAATGGAGATCCTTAAATGAAGTCATTGCACAGTGTAATGTATGCATTATGGAACCAGAGAATTATGAAGAGGCTGCACTAGATTTGTCTTGGATGAAAGCTATGCAAGCTGAGCTAGACATGATTGAGAGGAATAATACATGGATGCTGGTAGATAGACGATCTAGCAAACCTGTGATAGGTGTGAAGTGGGTATACAAAACAAAACTGAACCTTGATGGAAGCATTCAGAAAAACAAAGCTAGACTGGTTGCAAAAGGTTATTCACAGAAGCCAGGCATTGACTTTAATGAGACCTTTGCACCAGTTGCTAGGCTTGACACCATAAGGACTTTGATTGCACTTGCAGCTCAGAAAGAATGGCAACTATTCCAGTTAGATGTAAAATCTGCATTCCTTAATGGTGTACTCAAAGAGGAAGTTTATGTTGATCAGCCTCAAGGATTTGTCATACAAGTCAATGAGGATAAAGTGTATAAGTTAAGTAAGGCATTATATGGCCTTAAACAAGCTCCAAGAGCTTGGTATGATGAAATTGATTCTTACTTCACCAAGGCAGGTTTTAAAAGAAGTCCTAATGAAGCCACCTTATATACTAAGGTTGAAAAGTCAGGGATTCTCATAGTTTCTGTCTATGTTGATGATATTGTGTACACTGGAAGTAGTGACACAATGCTTGACAGATTTAAAAACGACATGATGCAGCATTATGAGATGACTGATTTGGGATTGCTACATCATTTCCTTGGTATGGGAATTGTTCAAACCAAGAAAAGCATCTTCATTCATCAGAAGAAATATGCAATGAAACTGCTGGAGAAATTTGGACTACAAGGTTGTAAGTCTGTGGTAACACCACTGGCAGCAAATGAAAGGTTATGCAAGAATGATGGGAGTGAAGCTGCAGATGAGTCTGAATACAGGAAATTGGTGGGAAGTCTTATGTATCTTACTGCCACTAGACCAGATATAATGTTTGGTACTAGTCTTTTGGCAAGATTCATGCATGGTCCAACTAAGAAACATATGGGAACAGCAAGAAGAGTACTGAGATACATTCAAGGTACTATGGATTTTGGCATTGAATATGTAAAAGGAAAGTCAGCAGTTCTTATTGGATATTGTGACAGTGACTGGGCTGGGAGTATTGATGACATGAAAAGTACATCAGGGTATGCTTTCAATCTTGGCTCAGGTGTGTTCTCTTGGGCATCAGTTAAACAAAACACAGTGGCATTATCCACTGCAGAAGCAGAATATGTAAGTGCTGCTGAAGCAACATCTCAGGCCAAATGGTTAAGATTTGTGTTGGAAGACTTCGGAGAAGAGCAAGTTGAACCTACTGTGCTAATGTGTGATAACACTTCAGCAACAGCTATTGCCAAGAATCCTGTGTTTCATCAGAAAACAAGACACATTAGCAGGAAATTTCATTTCATCAGAGATGCAATACAAGAGAATGAGATTGAACTTGTTTATTGCAAATCTGAAGAACAAATGGCAGATATCCTGACAAAGGCACTACCAAAGGAGAAGTTCAACTATTTCAGAGAAATGCTAGGAGTAAAGTCAGCTGCCAGCTTAGAGGAGAGTGTTGATGTTTAAGCCTTGCAACTGCCGTGTGTTTGTTGTGTTCTGTTTCATTGTAATTCAAAGTCTCTTTTCTCTTAGTTTTGAAATGTAAGGCTGAGATTAAATCAAAGCTAATAGGCTAAATGTACGTGTGTCTCATGGTATAACATCTCACTCATATGTGAGCATGTGAGATACACGTGAGTTTGTGTAATGGGAGAGGTAGTGCGCCTTCAAACGGCTATATCTTCCCCCACTCTACGTTTGTAGCTTCTTAATCATTTTCAGTCATAGCTGAATGAAATCAGAAAATGCACAGAGCTCTTCATCTTCTTCGCGTCTCCATTTTCGTTTTTGTTCTTGATTGAAATCAAAATCTTATTGATTTCTTCTTGGTTTTGTGCTCTGCTGTTCCATAGAACTCTAACAAGGTATACCAGCACACGCATATATACAAGATCAAATTTAGCTGCAGAGAACACGATATCTGCGCAAAACAGCATAAGGGAAGGACAATCATCAGATGTGAATACACTTAGCCTTTAGGCCAAATCTGGAATTAACCAAATATAATGAGCAGCACATATCATCTTATACTAGACAGAGGTGACCGGTTTAGTTGATAACCAAATATATTCGGAGTAAATTTGTCTAAAACTGTGCATCATCGTAGTGAACAATCATCACCCGAACAGCATTCATTCCCATCAGTTAATAAACTCCAAAGTTTTATCTTCTTTATAAAGAAACTAAACATTAGCCCAAATCAGTGATAACAAGCAAGAAACACAGTCTTGGACATGTCATATATGTCATGGTTCTCAAATATAGGGAATCAAAGAAAGCAATTATTCACGAATCACACCACTTAACAAAAGGTGACAATTCTTCTCCCACTATATCATCCATGGCAATATCCAAGATTGCAAGAAGACCAAAAGTAGATGACGAATTAAACACGATTTCATATCTTCATGGCAATATCCAAGATTGCAAAAAGACCAAAAGTAGATGACGAATTAAACACGATTTCATATCTTTGTAACCGAAAACCATATTACTAACACAAGGATCACAATAAGAAACCGATAATGTTAACGAATTTCATTCCTGGCATTTAACATTTCTAATCGTTTGAGTGAATATCCATATCAATATCAATATCACAACTTACAAAGTGCACTTATGAGATTCAAAAACACGGATCTAAAAGCCTCAGGTGATTATCTTATTCATATGGAGCATACAAAGAAGTAATTCACTTACCAACATTACAAATTTACTTGAAGAAAAAAAATACTCATCAAGTAATTTTCGAAATTTACGGCTTTAAAAGCTATCAAACTCATGTACTTAACAAGCAATAAACACACTAAGCAAACGAAATGCAAAAACTCAAATACCCCTTGAGCAGATTTCAACAGAAAAAGTAAACAAAAACATTGCCATATCAGTTAACAAGTCAAATAATCCAGAATCGGAGAATCCCCATATCAGAAAAAGTAAACAAAAACATTGCCATATCAGAAAAAGTAAACTCAAATACTGCTTTGATATCAGTAGCTAAAATCCAGAATCCCCATATTAGTTAACAAGTCAAATAATTCAAACTCAAATCACTGCATGTTGGAACTAATAAAAGATTGTCAGATTTTAAAAATAAAACATGGGTTTTTTTCAAGAAATGAAAATTCGTAATTTCGAATGAAAAAGAAGAAACAAAAACATAAGATTTATGAAGATACAACATTAAACAAATGAAAAGAACACAGAAAGTGTGTATATATAGTGATATAAAAATACCCAAGTACGTATATCAGCGTAGAAAGAGTGAAGAGAGAGCAAGGTTGAAGAGGGAGAAATACTTACACAGAAGTGGTTGTACGAACGGAGGACAAGAAGATCGTGGTCGTCGGATCAGAGCTTTTTGGAAGAACAGACAGCGGGAGAGAGAGGCTAGGAAGAATACACGGTGCCGCGACGGGTTGGGAGAGAGGATACGGGAGTGGGGAGAGAGAAAGAAAGAAAGGGATTAGAATTTAGGGAACTTTAACGAAAAGCACCCGGTACTGTTCACTTTAACGAAAAACCACATTTTAACACTAAAAAGTCAATCCTGGTACTATTCATTTTACCCTTTATTTTGTCCTTATCATTAAAACTCAAAGTTTTTAAATCATTTTCATTAGTTTTCCTTAGAATTTAGGGCTGGGCGTTGGCTTCTGATCAAATCAGATGGAAAAAATTGGAAAATAATGGAAAATATAAGGGGTTTTTTTGTCCAAAAAAGTTTTAATAATATAAATGAAATAGAATCTAACGGTAAAGATTTATTCTCATTTATCTGACGGCTGTTATTTAAGTAAAGTTTTTAATAGTTTTTTAATTAATGTAGAAGTATAAAAAATATAGAAAAAATATATAAACGCTCGTAATGACAAGCTTTACAACTTTCGTGAAGAGCTTAACTTCAAAATTAGCCACTATAATCATATAAATCATAGATCAAAATTTAACCGTTGATTGTTGTTTACATTTACGCTTCATTTTTCTCATCAAATTTTGTTTTTTCAGATTTTCTTTTTTGAAAACATGATCTATTAGAGGATGCAAGAAGATGAACGGTTTGGATCGTTGATATTATATTCAGAGTTTTACGGTTAGTGAAAATATTGTTTGATGTTTATAAAGTTTCTACAAACTATATGACATCGACTCATATTTCAGTTAATCATAAATATCGAAACGTGATATCAAAGATCTGAACCGTTCATCTTCTTACATCCGCCAGATGATCATGTTTTCAAAAAAGAAAATTTTAAAAATGAAATTTAGTAACAAGAATAAAGCGTAAATGACAATCGACGGTTAAATATAAATTTAAGGTTTATGGATTATAGTGTTGGATTTCGAAGCTGACCTGTCACATCCCGGCCCGGGGCGGACCACTTCTCGGGCCCGTTCCACCATCGTAGCACGATATTGTCCGCTTTGGGCCCCGACTACGCCCTCACGGTTTTGTTTCTGGGAACTCACGAGCAACTTCCCAGTGAGTCACCCATCCTGGGAGTGCTCTGGCCTCCTTCTCGCTTAACTTCGGAGTTCCTACGGAACCCGAAGCCAGTGAGCTCCCAAAAAGCCTCGTGCTAGGTAGGGATGGGAATATACATTTAAGGATCACTCCCCTGGGCGATGTGGGATGTTATAATCCACCCCCCTTAGAGGCCTGACGTCCTCATCGGCACACTTCCGGCCAGGGATTGGCTCTGATACCATTTGTCACATCTCGGCCCGGGGCGGACCACTTCCCGGGCCCGTTCCACCACCGTAGCACGATATTGTCCTCTTTGGGCCCCGACTACGCCCTCACGGCTTTGTTTCTGGGAACTCACGAGCAACTTCCCAGTGGGTCACCCATCCTGGGAGTGCTCTGGCCTCCTTCTCGCTTAACTTCGGAGTTCCTACGAAACCCGAAGCCAGTGAGCTCCCAAAAGGCCTCGTGCTAGGTAGGGATGGGAATATACATTTAAGGATCACTCCCCTGAGCGATGTGGGATGTTATATGACCCTTTCATGAAAGTTGTAAAGCTTGTCATTATGAGTGATTGTATATTTTTTTTTACATTTTTTTACAGTTCTACAATAATTATTATTAATTTTATTAATTTTTCCCTCAAATAAAAAACATTTTTCATGAGGGTTTGGAGGATTTTAAAAATCTAAACGATAATGTAAGTGTAACCATTATCTACTCGTGAATAAATAATGATGAATCACAAGTGTTTATATATTCTTTCACATTTTTCATACTTGTATGTACATCTTCTTAGTTCTTGCCCATACAATTACTATACTAGTTTATTTTAATTTTGGACAACAACATGTTAAGTAAAATTTATCCTAGTAATGATAATAATAAACTCTCATAATAAAAATAAATAATGACTAAAACTTTTTTTTTAAACTTATATAGAATAATAATACAAAACTATATATTTAATATAGAATATATTGTATATATTAATATGGCTGTTGTATAAAAACATGATAATAAATCTTTTAGTAATATGGCTATTGTATATATTGTATATTGTTATATAGAATATATTGTATATATTAATATGGCTATTGTATATATTGTATATTGTATATTGTTATATAGAATATATTGTATATATTAATATGGCTATTGTATATATTGTATATTGTACATACTAAAAGATTTATAATAAATCTTTTAGTAATTAAACTTTAAAATTATCAAAATAATTTTTTTTAACGGGTCGAAACGGGTCACCCACGTGTTACCCGCGTGTATACCCGTTAAGAACCCGTTAATAACGGGTTCTTAACGGGTCACCCGATAATGACCCGATTAGTTATCGTGTTGACCCAAAACCTGTTATTTTCGTGTCATTTTCATGTCGTGTCAGAAACTGTCGGGTCTAGAACCGCCTAATGCACTTGAACTCAAGCTCACTTCGATATTGATCTTTTTGGTGGAAAGCATTCCAGCCTTGCTCTTTGGAATAGAAACTTGCCCGACAGTCGCTCCTTGGTACAAAAATGTGACATTGCTAGCATCAAACTTGTAAGGACCCCAATTTGTGTTCTTGACACTGATTTGGGTTGTGAATTTTGTGTCGAATGAAGATGTTGTTGGGACAGAGTTGAGTTCTTGTACGTTGATGTTCCCTAGCCGGACCTTGGGTGTCTAACTTTCATCACAGTAAGGCTAATCACGGTAATGACGATGATCTGAAACACAATGAAAATAGCAACATAGATGGCCAATTTGATTCTCTTCTTGCGTTTGAGCTCGTCAGTGGATATCAATGATGCGAAATATATAAGCACACAAATTAAACCCTCTTTTTATCAAATGTAGTAAAGTATGTAAGTAGGGATCGTTCTAGGCCGGGGATTAGGAGGGATTGCTAAATCACTTGGAAACTGACTTGAAAATGTAAAAACAAAGTTTAAACACTAAACTAGACTCAAAGAATGAAAAACTATAATTTAAAATACTAAGATAAACAAAAAAAAATTCAAAACAGCAACGAAAGACTCAAAACTGCCTTAAAAACACTTTCTGGGCAGTTTTGGGACTCTAACACAAACTTGGACGAATTTTGGTTTTCTAATGAACTAAAACACTTAAAAACATAATCTAAGACAAGTTATAATTAATATGACTCAAAGAAATAAGATGGGGTTGATTTTGGACGAAAATAATTAAATTAAGACATGAACAAAGTAAACATATTCTTAGGCAAATTTGGGTGAATCAAAACACTAAAAAAACACAAACTAAAGTGATTACTAACTAATCTAACACTTTGAAATAAATAGGAGATTGGTTCTTGACGAATTTGAAAACAAAACAAACTTTGTAAAACAAAACAGATTGTAAATGAATTTGAATGAAACTTATGGATGTAATGGGTGTAGTGGGTGAGTGTTTAGGTAATGAGTGGATGTAATGGGTGTAGTGGGTGAATGTTGTGGTAATGAGTGGATGTGTTGGGGTGAAATGAGTGGATGTGTTGGGTGAAATGAGTGTGCTAAAATGGTTATTTATAGGAAGAAGATGATGCACAAACTTCAAATTTCGTCCATTCCTTTTGCTCCAAGCATATGCTATCCATTCCATGCCCAAAAATGCTCCAAAATGCACTTCTTTGCCACATTAACCCTTTGGACCTACAAACACACGAAAATAGCTTAAAATACTAAAATAACTACGAACTAACAACATAAATGCCAAGAAACAAGCTAACTAAGTCGCATAAATATGCTCCTATCAAATTCGCCCACACTTAGCTTTTGCTAGTCCTCGAGCAAAACAAAACAAAACAAAACACAACCTAGACCTTCCAACAATTGCCTCAGGGATTTTTAATGAAACATGACATGTTAAAAATCATCATTCCCACAAATTTTGGTCATCCTTATACTTGATCACATACTTAATCACAATCACCACTTACTAGTTCACAATTAACCAATTAAAACGATGTTTTGAATGTAGTAACATGCCTTAGAGAATTTGCTCAATTCCTTACAAGATACTCTCTATTTTCACACACATTTTCTGACTACACACCCTACACTAGGTACATGTGAGAAGATTGATGTAAACATGAAAACGAACACTCACATATATGTATAACAAAGAAAGCGATTTTCTGGAGTTATTAAGCATGTTTAGATATGATCTCATGAATGGAATGCTACTACTTAGATGCGAGAACCAGTGACACCATATGCTCATACCAAATTCAAACGCCACAAATTGAAACACATAACACTCAAGATAGAAGTCAAGGGTTGTAACGGGGCTTAGGGTAATGGTTAACAAAGGAAAGATAGGGATAACAAACGTTTCCTAAGGCAATAGCAAGCAAAGTAATGAAATCGAAACTTAGAATTCACTTTAGAATGCAGAAATCAACTTTTAACACAAAGGGAAGAATTGAGCAACACTTAGGGTCAAATTCAACTTTTTGGACCCTTCCTTCAACAAACAATACTTTAGAACTCTGTTTTTCATACTTTTCACACTTTTCTTTTTTCTTTCTTTCTTTTCACGAATTTTTCTTTTCTTTTCTTTCTACCCGTGCCTATGGCACACTAACTCACATGAGAAACACTTCCCCCACACTTGTTTTCTGCCAAACATTACTCAACAGGAATTCAATTTGAATCATGCTTTACTATGCTTTAAGAACAAGGGTATGGATGGTCCTAATCTAGGCTAGGTGAGGATAATGTGGTTAACAAAGAAAATAGGCTAACAAGGCTCAATGGGTTTAACTTAAACATATAATGAAATAGGATACACGGCAATTTGGCTTTGGTGGTGCTCACTACACAACTTCATCTTGAATATGTGTTATGCAAATCAATAGCATGCTTTGAATGAAATGGGCATGAGTTCTAGCATTTGGAACGAAATGATGAAACGCCTTCTAAGTAGTAACCAAGCAAAGAATAATGAGATCATGCAACGACTTTAGAAAACAATAACGCACAGATTTTAACTCTCCAAATAAACGTTTAGGCTCAAGTCGCACAAGGTTGTAGCATTTGTTTGAGTTCCTTCCTTCAAGCATGTTACAAAAACTAATTTTTCCTTTATAATACATGTGAATTCATAAGTTATAACCATAACCAAGCATAAACAAAGAGTAAATCAAACTTTCATCCATGTTAATCACTCTCTTTAACAGTCATGCAATTACAAACCAAATTCTCATCATTGTGTTGGAAGGTACCCTAAGACACAAACAAACACACAAAAACAACTCTTTTTAGCTTTTTCAAAACAATTTTTCAAATTTTTATGAGATTTTCGGATTTTTAAAACAAAACACACTAAAACACACCAAAACAGCTTAAAAACACTTAAAAACAGCAAGGAACAACACTTGAAATTATGGGTGATAAAATCCTACGAATTTCATGCAAAACAACTCCTACGAATTTCATGCAAAACAACTTGGTTAACCCCCCCCCCCCACACTTAAATCAAACATTGTCCTCAATGTTTTAAGCATAAACTCATACAAAAACAAGCAAACAAACAATTAACGAATAAACATGACAAGTATGGCAAAGTAAAAACCAGACAGAGTAGAGTTTAAGAACGCAAATCTGGTTATGGAGAGATGATCTTGTTGACTTTCCACAACTTTGAACTCGAACTGGCCTAGGGAACTTCTTAGCAAGGAAAATGAGACTTGATTGGTGGTGGTGATTTGATGGCCTTGTACGGCGAGGTTGTGCTATTTGGCGACTGATGCGTCCATATGTTGTTGAAGCTTCTCGAGCTCTTGGTTTCAACTCGGACTCCTTCTGCCGGGTTGATTGAGTCTGCAGGCTGCATTCTTCTCTGCTTGTTTCTTCTGCACGGCAGGTAGGCACGAGGTAGAGGTGGTGGTCTGTTTCGTTGTTCAATCTGTCCAAGTGCCGATCGATTGCTTTCTTTCTCCTTGTCCCACAGGCAAGAGCAAGGGTAAAGGAAAAACATGCCATGAGATAACTTTGCCTTTGACTCTGATGATATGAGATACTTTTGCTTTTGAAGAAGTATCTTTCCACAGGTTTATTCTTGAACTGGGCTGGGGAACTTCTTAGCAAGGAAAATGAGACTTGATCTTGATGATGAATTAGCACGTTGTCTCCACATGCTTCAAGGTATCATTTTCACTTGCCTTATCTGTTCTCCAGGCAGATGTGGCATCTTCTTCGGAAGTACATCAGCAATTGAAGATGAGCACTCGAGAGCAATGCTAGGTAAGCAATCAGGAAGGAGTTCCAGGCAGTCGGTTCTTAGATCAGAAGATTGACACCAAGTGCTGGCTGATTGCTCGCTTTCTCCTTGTCACAAAGACAAGGAAAATGACAGGGAGAAAACATGATATGAGATACTTTTGCTTTCAACCTTCATGATATGAAATACTTTTGCTCTTGATGACTTGTTTGCAGAGGTACCCCAAGGGATGAGAAACACAGAGTAACTCGAGAGGCTTCGTTGGGAATGCATTTTCGAAGATGAAGAAGGATTATGTATGTCTGCCTTGCTATGGAGGGTGAAGGACGACATTTATAGGAATTAATAACCGGTACTATTCTTTCACTCTTGTCGGCACCCGTTGGATGATTGAACAGTAAACTTCACGTGCTTTCTACTTCACCAGAAATCTTCGACAGATTGCTCGTAATTTCTGCAAGGTTGAGTGTGCATGTGACAGATGCTGACACGTCTGGATAAAGCTGATGCCTCTTCGATATCTGGAATCGGCGCTTCGACAAACTGCCCGTGATTTCCTCAAAGCTGACTCTGCATGTGACGGATGTTGACACGTCTGGAAAAGCAGATGGTTGGAATCGGCGCTTCGACAAACTGCCCGTGATTTCCTCAAAGCTGAGGTGCTGACGAGGCTGAAAAAGACTGGCGCCTCTTCGATATCTGGAATCCGCGCGTCGACAAACTGCTCGTGATTTCCTCAAGCTGACGCTGCATGTGACAGATGTTGACACGTCTGGAAAAGCAGATGGTTGGAATCGACGCTTCGACAAACTGCCCGTGACTGGCGCCTCTTCGATATCTGGAATCGGCGCTTGGTTTCTGAGCAGCCCATCTTTTGAGAAAGCAGACGTCTCTTCGATCTCTGAACTCGCCTCTTCAATTTCTGAAGCTTCGTCGAGTGCTGATTTTTAAAGAGAGGCACGCATCACCTTCGAAAGCACACTTGAATTTTTCGCCTGCAAAAGCTCCCTACCTGCACTTCAAAGAACTTGATTTGTCCGACCTCTTATTTTTCTTCAAACCTTCGAAAATGTCTTGCCCTTCTGACCGTCGCCTTAACTTGAATGTCGGGGAAGATAGTGACATATCTTCTCCAACCAACATTTGGCAGCCGTCCTTCGTATCCCCAAATGGTCCTCTTACCGTTGGGGATTCCATGATGATGAATGATACAACCGCTTCGGTGGTGGCCAGAAATCTTCTCACTCCTAGAGACACTAGGATACTTTCCAGGCGGTCCGACGAACTGGCTGTTCAGGACTCTCTGGCCTACAACGTCCGATGTGCAGGCTTAGTATCAAACATGGGCCAGCGTCTTCTTGCTCGATCTCGTCAGGTTGAGTCGTTGATGGCTGAAGTGGCTAGTCTTCGGCAAGAGGTCAGAGTGCTTAGGCATGAGAATAAGGAGTTGCACATGCTCGCAACTAATTACTCAACAAGCATGAAGAGGAAGCTTGATCAGCTGCAGGAGTCCGAAGTGCAGATTCAGACTGATCATCAGAGGTTTGTGGCGTTACTCCAGAGGCAACTTCTGTCTTCATCATCTGGCGCTTCACCAAGTGTTGAGGCTCCGGATAATCAATCTCTGGTGCTTCATCTTTCTGGAGCTCCGTCGAATGTTGAGGCACCTCCTGACCAATGAAGACTCATTCTTGTTTGTATGCACATCTTTGAAATTTTCTACTAAATGTTCCTTCTCTACTAAAGTCAATGTAAAAGCACTTTGTTTACCTATCAATGTTTCAAACAAAAATCCACACCAAAAACAATGAAACAAGCAACAAATAAAAATGACAAACAAGGCAAAATAAACGCAGTAAAAGGGAAGGTTTTTAGAAACGCAAAACTGATTGTGGAGCGATTCAAAAATCTTCCTCGTTTGAATACATGGGTTGCCTCCCAAGAAGCGCTTTCTTTAACGTCTTTGAGCCGGACGATGCTCCATTGAAGGTTTATGGAACCCCACGGTATGGATGGGTTTTTCCACAACCTGTCCTACGAAATACTTCATTCTTTGGGTCCTTGAATGGGATGGGATAATGATCATTTCTTATTGTCATGTTTTGCTTCTCTAAATCAACACGAACTCTCCCACCCCGTTGACTTCGTTTAGGTACCTGCACCATACAAGGTAACAACCTATTAGTTGAAATGGGAATCGAAATTGGAATAGGTGGCTTACCTATGTGCGGCAAAGGAGTGGTAGGACAATGAATAGATGCACAAGGGGTGCACTCGGCCAGATTTGGTGATTTCAAGGTTAGGGCCGTGCACTCTTTGTTGTTCACTTCAATTCCCTCCTCGATGGTGGTTCGGGGTACATTCTTCTTGATTAGTGTTGAACATTCCTGCCTTATATTTTCAATTATATTAATGGCACAACAAGAACGAACATCATTAGTATTCTCAACCGATTCAGAAATCTTAAAGTTAATCATATCACCACCAAAGGCCATAGTTACTGCTCCCTTGGCCACGTCAATCTTGGTTTGAGCCGTTTTCATGAATGGTCGTCCAAGTAAGAGCGGTGATGGTGAAGAGTGCCATGAATCCTCCATATCAAGCACATAGAAATCTGCAGGAAAAATTAAGTGGTCTACCAGCACCAAAACATCTTCCAACACTCATTTCGGATATGCATTAGATCGATCGGCTAATTGAATAATAACACCATCATTTTTAAGCTCTCCTAGATTCATAGATGCATAAACAGAATATGGCATGACATTAATGGATGCACCTAAATCTAGCATAGCATGATCAAACCTCGCATTGCCAATAACACAAGGGATAGTGAAACTACTTGGATCTTTGCATTTAGGTAGTAGCTTTCTTTGCAATATTGCAAATACATTCTCACTTACGTGTACCACCTCTTTCTCCCGAATCCGTTTCCTTGTTGTACAAAGCTTCTTCAAGAATTTAGCATACTTCAGGATTTGCTTTATAGCATCAAGGAGTGAGATATTGACATGCACCTTCCTAAACGTCTCGAGGACATCTTTCTCCTCTTCTTCGTTCTTGGCTTCCAAAAATCTGCTAGGAAACGGAACATTCGAAGGAATGACATTAGAATTAACTTGAATTGGACCTTCCTTACCTATGGTGGCCGAATTGGAATGCTTGGGTGGTTGCGGCAAGGATTGCTCATCCTCTTCTATTTGCAACTTCTCGTCTTCCTTGGGGGAAGATTTCGATGATTGTGGCTCAGTTCCTACTTCTTTCCCGCTCTTTAGCGTGATGGCCTTGGCAGTTTCGAATCCTCCCCTCGGATTGACAACGGTTGAACTTGGCAACTTGCCTTGCTCTCGAAATTGGCCCATGAACTCCGCAATCTGCCCTACTTGCTTCTCTAATTCATCAATCCTTTTGTCTCTATTTTGCATACCCTGCGCCATAGAAGTTAGTAACTGAAAAATCTGATCATTATCAATGGACGAACCTGAATTGGTTTGGGTAGGTTGTGCTTGAGGTTGTGTGGGTGCCAACGGCTTTTGATAGAAACCCGAGGGTTGTTGCCTAAATGTGCTTTGTTGTTGGCCTTGTTGGGGTTCTCACCATTTGAAATTTGGATGATCAAGCCAACCGGGATTGTAAGTATTAGAAAATGGGTCATTCCTCGGTTGGTACTGGTTGCCAAATCCCACAGCATTGAGGGTCTCCCAACCTCCATTCTCTATCAATTGTGGGCACTTGTCCGTAAGGTGTCCTTGCATGGAGCATACGCCACAAGCTGCCACGTTTTTCACTTTTGGACCTTCCACCACCTGAAAAAGCAAAGTAGTAAGGTTAGCCATTTGATTTTGAAGTTCGGTTATGGCACTTACCGCATTCACTTGGTGTTGACGTGGGTTGCTCCTTTGCCCAACACCTTCGTATTGTTGAGCGTTTAACGCTCGATTGGCTATCAATGTCTTTGCAGCCGTGGGGGTCTTGTCCACCAAGGCTCCTCCCGCCGAGGCATCTAGCATTTGAAGTTCGATTGGTAGTAGCCCCTCGTAGAAGTATTGTAAAAGAAGTTCCTCCTTCATCTGATGTTGTGGACATGAAGCAACAAGAGATTTAAAACGTTCATAGTACGTAGGAAAAGATTCACCTTCATCTTGTTGAATTCCACTTATCCTTTTTCGTAGGAGGATGACTCGAGAAGTTGGGAAAAACTTCTCCAAGAAAGCCCGTTTCATGCTCTCCCAAGATGTGACCGTTCCGGGAGCTAATTCATACAACCAATCTTTCGCCTTTTCCATGAGAGAAAAGGGAAAAGCCTTCATCTTCAATATGCTCCCGTCAACATTGATTGGAGTCATGCTTGAACACACCACCTCGAACTCTTTCAAGTGCTTGTTAGGATCCTCCATGGACAACCCATCGTACTTCGGAATGTGGTGTAGCAAACTTGACTTCAACTCGAACTCATCCGTCTTCCCTAGGGCAGCCATGGGGTATTGGATGCATAAGGGTGCGGCATTGTCTAATCCCGAAGCCGAAAGCTCCTTGATTGTACGATTGTCTTGTGCCATGGCTTCCTCTACTTCACCCACTCTTGCCGTGGGTTCCTCTTCTTCAAACTCAACTTCGGCTTCAGAATTTGAACTTGATTCACTAGGTTCTGGATTCTTCCTTTTTCGTCTCAATTCTCGCTCAAAATCATCGTCAAAGTCCAAGATGTGTTCACGAATCGGATGAGAACTCCGAGTCATAAACTAGTACCTAAAAACAAGAAAACAAAACAAACTCAGAATCTGGAACGAATTAAAACAAACAGAAATAAAACAATCCAAGGGATTAGCAATGTTGCTAATCCCCGGCAACGGCGCCAAAAATTTGATGCGAAATATATAAGCACACAAATTAAACCCTCTTTTTATCAAATGTAGTAAAGTATGTAAGTAGGGATCGTTCTAGGCCTGGGATTAGGAGGGATTGCTAAATCACTTGGAAACTGACTTGAAAATGTAAAAACAAAGTTTAAACACTAAACTAGACTCAAAGAATGCAAAACTATAATTTAAAATACTAAGATAAACAAAAAAAATTCAAAACAGCAACCAAAGACTCAAAACTGCCTTAAAAACACTTTCTGGACAGTTTTGGGACTCTAACACAAACTTGGACGAATTTTGGTTTTCTAATGAACTAAAACACTTAAAAACATAATCTAAGACAAGTTCTAATTAATATGACTCAAAGAAATAAGATGGGGTTGATTTTGGACGAAAATAATTAAATTAAGACATGAACAAAGTAAACAGATTCTTAGGCAAATTTGGGTGAATCAAAACACTAAAAAAACACAAACTAAAGTGATTACTAACTAATCTAACACTTTGAAATAAATAGGAGATTGGTTCTTGACGAATTTGAAAACAAAACAAACTTTGTAAAACAAAACAGATTGTAAATGAATTTGAATGAAACTTATGGATGGAAGGCTAGCTAGGAGGTTCTTCTCCACACATGTCACACTTGCATACAAAACGATTTCCAGTTGCTTTTCAATAAACCACGAACCTCAACACCCCAGATTAATTAGGTACGCTTAAATTAATCCTCAGATTTTCCTAATTTCATTGAATTGGATGATTGCATACAACAACCCAAAGCATTCCCCACAAGTTCCCTACATGAATTGCATAATAGAGATACAAGCAAGAATCATTAAGTTCTATGAAAATCATAAGCATTGACGAAACATTTGTAACTATGAATTGCATGAAACTTATGCCAAGAATTTACTTAACGTGATTGTGACTAGCAACCTTCACTACTTGTGAATATAAGTTCATAACGATTAGGTGAAACTCCCTTATATTCTAGCGTCAAATTCATGCATGAAAATTAAGCGTGCACTCTCAACCAACATACACAAATTAGTTTTTATATGAACGGATAAGTAAATTGAATTCAAAACTTATGAATCACAACTGGATGTAATCAAATCATATAGCAAGCATAAACATGGTTTCGAATCCCCCCTAGCTAAGGGGGGTTTAGTTACTCATAATTGCAACAAAATCAGAAAATAACAAAGTAGACATTGAAAGCAAGAACGAAGTACACCTAAAACGCTCCAAAGTTTCAAGCTTGAAACGCCAAGGATCTTCGTTTTCTCCACCTTGTTGCAGCACAAGTATCTAAGGATGTGTATGGATATAGGGAAAGGTTATGAATGTATTAAGGTTGGATGAGAGCCACGGCAAGGGAATGGAATTGTAAGTGTTTGCGGGATGTGGGAATATATGGATGAATGTAAGGTCTTTTGATGGAACCCCCCAGTTATGGTGAAGGGTTGATGTATTTATAGGCTAGGGAGAGGAGTGTATGGAGTTGTAATGAGTGGATGTAATGGGTGTAGTGGGTGTAGTGGGTGGTAATGAGTGGATGTAATGGGTGTAGTGGGTGAGTGTTGTGTGGTTGAAATGAGTGGATGTAGTGGTAGGTGAATGTGTTGGGTGGTTGTAATGAGTGGATGTAATGGGTGTAGTGGGTGTAGTGGGTGGTAATGAGTGGATGTAATGGGTGTAGTGGGTGAGTGTTTAGGTAATGAGTGGATGTAATGGGTGTAGTGGGTGAATGTTGTGGTAATGAGTGGATGTGTTGGGGTGAAATGAGTGGATGTGTTGGGTGAAATGAGTGTGCTAAAATGGTTATTTATAGGAAGAAGATGATGCACAAACTTCAAATTTCGTCCATTCCTTTTGCTCCAAGCATATGCTATCCATTCCATGCCCAAAAATGCTCCAAAATGCACTTCTTTGCCACATTAACCCTTTGGACCTACAAACACACGAAAATAGCTTAAAATACTAAAATAACTACGAACTAACAACATAAATGCCAAGAAACAAGCTAACTAAGTCGCATAAATATGCTCCTATCAATCAACCACTCAGCATCACTTCTTTGGTAACCATGGTTTGCTGGTGCTGAAGGATAAGTTGAGTGCATCCAATTATGGTGGAAAACAAGCCGACGACATTGTCCATTATGGATTTAAGTAGAAACCTTAGATTTCAAAAACTTATGCATAGACATAGGAATAGCCAAAACATCTATAATAGGCTCAGTTAACCAAACTACACAACCGAGACCTTTTGTTATAAAAATCACACCTAGTAATAGGTGGTTAAGTTTGCAGGACAATGTCTGTAGAAAGCTTATCATAGTGTTCGAGCATGTTATTATCCAGCAAATCTTGGACACGATTTACTGTTCTCAAATTTTCTTTATTAAGTTGGGTTTTTAAAAAGTTGAGCTAGCTCCATATTAAGATTATTGAATGACTAGTTGAGCTCTTAGATTATTGAATGACTAGTTGGGCTCTTAATACAACTAGTCAATTAGCAAGTCTTTTGCACTGAGAAGCAGTGATTCTAATGCAGCGTAGGAAATATGACTCTCTCTGGCCTGAATAGAGGCAACGGTATTTTCATGGAAAGGATTAACGTTGTTCATAATTGTGGTAATAAGGTCAGCATCAGACATAGACGAACTAGAAAGGGCAAATTAGTCAGCCAAAACGCTGATTTTATCTAGAAAATCAGCAATGCAGTGATCACCACGATGGAGATTGAGAAGCACACTGTTGGATTTTTGGATCGGCCAGCCCGTATGGCCCCACTTTAACAACACCGATATTGTCCCCTACTTGTGGGGTTTTATCACAAAAAGCCTTGATATTAGTTAGAGTGGGGTAATCATATTTAAACCCCATTGTTTTCTTTTCACCCACCGATGTGGGATTCCAACATTCTCCCTCACGTGTAACCCCATTTAGTGGTTCACACAAGGAGATCCACACATCGGCAATTGAAACTTAGAGGTCGGCTTTATGTTAAAAGTCCAGACTTGGAACTCAGAGGCCGGTTCTCTGTTAAGAGTCCTAGCTTGTTTCCTCTTTGGTGACAAGTTTGTTGGCTTGCACAGGCCCGAACTTTGGCACTGATACCATGTTAGACTTTTGGATCGGCAGGCCCACGGGGCCCCACTCTAACAACATTGATATTATCCCCAACTTTATCACTTGCGCAATCTATCAGGTGTAGGGTTTTATCACAAAATGTCTCAATATTAGTTAGAGTGGGGTAATCATATTTAAACCCCATTGTTTTCTTTTCAACCACCGATGTGGGATTCCAACACACACCTCAGAGTGAAATAACTCTAGTGTGGGAGAAAAGAGTGCGCATATCGGTCTTGAAGAGCCGTCCATCCCTCAACAACACGGATGCATTTCACGGTTACATGCATCATAGGTGGTGACAATGAATTGGTCAACCACGAGAGAGCCATCTGGTTCGGTTGAATCCAGGGTTCGAAAAGATTATTAATCTCATCTATGAGTTGGCCTTCTGTGTTTAGAAGGAAAGTTGGGGGACACTAAGAGGTTCCATCGACGAATGGAAGAATACTATGACTGCATAGCAAAGATATAACCATGAAGGATAGTTGTATGTCGAGTTTGAGAGGTAGGAAATAGGACACATAGGATAAGGAAGTTGCAGCGGGATTGGCCATGGTGAGTGAAGAAATTTTTGTTAGGCTTGAGAGGGTGATACCATGAAGGAATTATGCTCGATGATTAAGCAGTTATTATATTTCACTATATATAGAACGGTGAAGAACAAACTCTTCAAAACTAAAAAAAAATATGAACACAAAGTTGAGAAAGCTACGTTTAAAATCAAACAACAGCCCAAATGATTGTACTGTTGATAAAGTTGTGACGAGTGTTAAGGTGAGGATATTTGCTTAAGTCATTTGCGGCTACTGTTGCATAGATGTGGTGGGAGATATGATATTCAAATTTGGTTTATCATTGGGCAGCCTGTAATGCATTACGTTTTGAGGAATTGTCTCATCATGTTTCCTCTATTGCTCGTGATATTAAGTTGCAGCTGTTTGAGATTGATTCTTTGAGCACAGCTACCATGCGAAAACTTCGTGTTTAATCTTTATCTTCTTCGTGCCATTGGAGTTAAAGATTGTCCAACTTATAGAAAACCAGAAGAAGAATGTATATCTGAAATATTACTATTTCATTAATTCTCAGAATAATTACATCAGTAGGGTATTTATAGCCACAACAGCTATGTACAATAATCTTTCTAACAAACTTGTACACATGGCACATTACAATTGGTTAATTAAAAAATAGAATGTATGTCATGATTTGGCATCCTCATCTTTACACCCCCCTCAAGCTGAGCTTGGAAGAAGTTGGAGTTCCAAGAGATGGCTTGGATTGAAGAAGAAGAAGAAACTGGTTCTTGGTTAAAGACTTAGTGTGAATATCTGCAATTTGGTCCTCAGTACACACATACTGAACTTGAAGCAGATAGCAAGGACTAACTCTCTAATGTAATGATAATCGATCTCAACATGCTTTGTCCGAGCATGAAAGACAGGATTTGAAGCAAGAGAGATAGCATATATGTTATCACACCAGATTGTAGGTTTAAGAGATAAGGGAAGGCCAAAATCATGAAAAACCTTGCAGATTCATGTAATTTCAGCTGCAATGTGCGCCAGAGATCGATATTCAGCTTCAATGGAAGATCTAGCCACTGTGGGCTACTTTTTAGCACTCCAGCTGATTAAGTTGGATCCAAGATATACACAAAAACCATTGGTTGAACATCGATCAAATAGACAAACATCCCAATCTGCATCAAAGAAGGCTGAAAGATTGAGATTACTTTTCTGAAACCACAAACCATGATCAAAGGTGCATTTGAGAAATCTGAGAATCCTTTTGACAACTTGCATATGAAGATTAGTGGGAGTATGCATGAATTGGCATACTTGATTGACAGTAAAAGAAATATTAGGCCTAATCCATGTCAAATATTGTAAGGCACCTACTAGGGATCTATATTTAGTGGGATTTGATAGAGGAATGCCACTGTGATCCAATTTAGTAGTAGTAAGAGGGGTACAACATGGCTTGGCACCTTCTATCTTTGTTTTGTCCAGAAGATATTTGCTTTGATGAAGGAATAAACCTTTTGATGATCTTTGAACTTCCAACCCTAGAAAATAATGAAGAAGACCTAAGTCCTTGACTGGAAATAGAGACCCAAGTTTCTGAATAAACCGATTACACATTGAAGGGCCTGGACCACTGACCAATATGTCATCGACATAAACCAATACTATAACCAGAACAAGATCTTTGATAACAAAGAGAGATGCATCAAAACAAGATTGAGTGAATCCAAATGACTGGAGAGCATGAAAAAGTTTATCAAACCATGCCCTAGGAGCCTGTTTGAATCCATACAAGGACTTTTTGAGCTTACATGCATGATTTGGCATATTGGAATCAGTGAAACCAGAAGGTTGTTGCATAAACACCTCTTCTTTTAAGTCACCATGAAGAAATGCATTGCTTATATCAAGCTAATGCAGAAACCAATTACACTGAACTGCAAAGGTTAGCAGAATTCGAATAGTAACTGGTTTAGCTCCATGGCTAAAGGTTTCTTGATAATCCAGTCATTCTTGTTGGTGAAAGCCCTTGGCAACAATCGAGCCTTGTATCTTTCAACAGAACCATCATGATTTTTCTTAATTCTAAATACCCATTTGCAACCTACCACATTTTGAGAAGGTGAAGAAGGAACTAGAGACCAAGTTCCAGTAGATTGAAGAGCATTAAACTCATTTTGCATAGCTAATCTCCATTCACTGTACTTAGAAGTAGTGGGAATATAATCAAGAGTGGATGGCAAATGGTGTTTTGTAGCAGAGTAGACTTTGGGTCGAAAGATACCATTTTTGGATCTAGTAACCTTGGGATGGTTGTTGGTGACTGTTGCAAAAGAGGAATGGTCAATAGATTGATCAGGAGATTGAGAATATGAGTTTGAGGAAACATGTTGAACAACAAGTGGAGGGGGTTGAGTAGTAGGTGAATGTGAGGATGAAGAAATAGGGAAGTGAAGATCAATGATGGAAGGAACAGGAACATTGGATTGTGAAAATGGAAAGGATTTCTCATTGAACAAAACATGCCTAGATATGTATACTCGATCTGTGAGTACATCCAATCATCTATAGCCCTTATGTTGCAGACTATAGCCAAGGAAAACACATTCCTTACTTTTACCATCCAACTTAGAAGAGGCATAGAGTTTTAACCAAGGGTAGCATCTACAACCAAAGACCTTAAGCCTAGTATAATCGGGTGAAGTATGAAATAACAATTCTCATGGAGAACAAATGAGACCAGATATAGGCAATCAATTAATCAAATAGAGGGTAGTGGATATAGCTTCAACCCAATATTTGTGAGGAACATGAGATGCAACTAAGAGAGTTCAAGCTGTCTCTACTAGATGTTTGTGCTTCCTTTCTACACAACCATTTTGCTCAGGAGTATGTGGGCAACTAAGTTGATGAGAAATGCCATGCAGTTTAACATAAGGTTGCAATGAAGAACTAACAAACTCACCCCCTAAATTTGAACGAATAGCCTTGATTTTATTTCCAACAACATTTTGTACATATGTTTTGAAGTTGACAAATGTAGAATACACCTCAGATTTTGCTTTCAATGGAAAAAACCTGTTGTACTTAGTATGATCATCTACTATCAATAGATAATAGCGAAAACCACTAACTGAAAATAGAGGAGCAGGTCCCCAAACATCACAGTGAAGTAATGCCAAGCTGTGGGATACAGATGAGCTTGCAGCTTTGAAGGGAAGCTTGTGGTTTTTAGCTATAGCACAATCAGAATAGAAAAATTCAACTGAAGATGCACCTTGCACAACAAGTTTATTCCTAGATATAACCTTGCGAAATATAGGAGAAGAGGGATGGCCCAAACGACTATGCCATATCTTTACTGGAGCTTTAATACTGACTAAAGTTGATGCAATGATTGAAGGAGGAACATTACCAGAGATATAACTATTAGTTGTAGTAGACTGCAAAGGATAGAAACCTTCTTTAACTGAACCCCGCAAAAGCGTCTTCCCCGTAAAACGATCCTTAACAACGGATCCATCAGAATCAAGAGTCAATGAACAATAATTATCTCGGAGAAATTGAAAAGCAAACAACAAATTATGCTTCATGTGAGGAACATAAAGGGCATTGTTCAGTTTAAAAGAAGTAGCAGGTGTACGTAAGGTAGAGGAACCAACATGAGAAATTGACAGACCTTTACCATCACCTATGTATACTTTTTCTTCACTAGTGTAGGGAGTAGGAGAGTTGATGTTGGATATGTCATTGGTGATGTGCGAGGTAGCTCCAGAGTCAATCAACCAAGCAGGAGAGGACTTGGCATTGTAACGTGCACACATTGCTTGGAGGTTGGCAAGAGGAATTCGACCAGACATCTCTAGATTCATACGGTTAAAGCAATCAATGGTTTCATGACTTGGATTTCCACATATTTGACAAGGGCTCGAGGACCAGAAAAAGAACCACGAGAGTAAGCTGTTGTATTGCTGTGATTGAAGCCACTATTGAAATTATTTCCTCGATAGTTGCCTCGATTACCACGATTATTGGAGAAGCGATTGTTCTTTCCACGATTCAAATTGTATCGAAAAGACTGCTGCAGTGGTTGATTCTGAACTACATACACCTGAGGTGGTGTGGGAATGAGTGGTGGTTGAGCTTGGACCGATAAAGCATGAAAAGGTTCAGCATTACTGGATGAGGCAACTTTCTTACGATGATTCATAGAGAGTTCTTTGGTGAGTAACAATCCATGAAATTCATCCAAAGATGTAGAGGATAACCGGAGCATGATTGAGTCGGTGAATGACTCAAAATCATCAGAAAGACCGGCAAGAGTGGCTATAATCAAATCTCGATCAGAGATTGAGGCTCTAGCAGCAGTTAGAGAGTTGGAGATCTCTTTGAGCTCTTGCAAGTAATCAGACATGGATTGTGAACCTTTTTGAATGCTTTGAAGTCATGATCGAAGTTGATGAACGTGTGCATCAGCAACACCCCCAAATCTTTGCTCGAGTTTGAGCCAGAGATCGCGAGAAGACGAAACTCAAACCGTGAATGGAATCACCTCCTCAGACAATGTGGAATTGAACCAAATCAGGAGGTTTTGATCTTTCTCATACCAAATTTCGAATGCCGGATTCAAAGTGCGATCGGGCATAAGTGGTGCTGGACAAGGTTTTGTGCCATCGACGATACCAAGAAGCCGATATCGCCTAAGAATTGGGGCAAACAAAGCGCACCATGGCAGATAATTGGACCGCTTAAGTTTGATTGGCACCATGTTGCCAATGTTTTGGATTGTGAGAGAGGTATAAGGAGAGGAATTAGGGTTTGAAGAGGGATTTAGAATTGGCACCGACTCAGAAGGAGAAGAGGACACAGACAGAGATGCCATTAGAGATCAAGAAAACAGATCAAGATCGATGATCGGAGCACAAAATCAACAAAGAAATCGATCGAATTTGGGTAGAGATCAGAGAATCAGAGCGGAAGAGAAGAGGATCGAGAGAGGCCGTGAGGCGGTTGGCGATGAAACCATATAGAAAACCAAAAGAAGAATGTATATCTGAAATATTACTATTTCATTAATTCTCACAATAATTACATCAATAGGGTATTTATAGCCACAATAGCTATGTACAATAATCTTTCTAACAAACTTGTACACATGGCACATTACAATTGGTTAATTAAAAAATAAAATGTATGTCATGATTTGGCATCCTCATCTTTACAACTAAGGCTCCTTGTATTTATGAGATTCTATAGTTGCCTCTTCATGTATCTTGGATTAAATTTACCACGGATTACACAGCTCATAGTGCCTCCGGTTTGTCGGGAATTGGGGGGTTTTTCTGGACCGTTTTGGCAATTGTTTATGTTGTTTAGCATCTTCAACAGAATTTGCTTATTCTTTAGAAGCGGAGTTACATGCGGTTATTTATGTCATGGATTTAGCTTGGGCAAACAGTTGATTTTTTTTATTTTTTTATTTTTTTTTGTGAATTGAATGTGATTCTTTTTTAGTGGTCCTTTATCTTTCTTTGCTTCTCGTAAGATTTCTTGGCATCTACGTGTTTGTTGGATTAATTGCCTTACTTTTCTCTCTCAGATACACGTAAGTTGTACACAATTTGGCTAATTTCGGTGTGGATCATTTTGGGAGTTTATATTTGGATTCTAGGTTTTGCTTGTTTGGTCCTCGATGTTTTGGTTTCTTTGTGCCGAGCGGAAGAGGTTTGTTTTCCTTTTTCTTTTCTTCACTAATTTTAGCATGTGTTTGTCAATTTTTCTTTACATGTACTTTATAGTAGGAGTATAACTTGGGTTGTGTCAATCCGAACCCGTCCATGTCCAACCCTATTTTAAACCCGAACAAGCGGGGGTTTTAGTTATAACCCATCCGAACCCAACCCAATTTCAACCCGTTTATTGATTGGGTTGAGTTGGGTTTATCATTTGCTTGTAAATACCCAACCCAACCCGATTAACCAAACCCAATCCAACCCGATTGTGACCCAAATCAATTAATGCTCATATTACACCCAAGTGGGCCAAGTTCAAGAACCAACACGCTTTATGATAAATTTTTAATAAATCACCCTTTTAATATTACTTAAGCTTTTAAGAAGTAAAGGACTTTGGCCACTTAGTACTACAATCTAGTGGTATTCCTTTTCACTCATAATTGAGATATCTTCGGTTCGATTCTCGCCAAGAGAAAAGTTGAACCACATTATTATGGCAAGCTTATTGAAAGGCGTAGCCCACTCTCCCACCTCTTTAGTGTAGATACTATTGTTTGTTAAAAAAAATAAAAAATAAAAAAAAAAGGAATAAAGGGCTTTGATTAGGCCATATTTGTAGTCTCTAAACCCTAAAGCTTTTATATTAAATTGTTAGTCTCCAACCCTTAAATTCTTTGTCTCGAAGCAATTAACTCATCAACTCAATCTACCTCTTTCATTCTGCCTAAACAAACAACAGTAAGCCTTTTCTCCTTGATCAAATGGACCTATTGGTTTAATCATATATACACTGTAAAAGGGATATCAATCTATGGAACTAAATTTAAGTTTTGGTTGATTTATGAAATTGAAGTTAATTAGTTTTGATGCTACTTGGCTTAATTTTTTAAAGAATTCTTGGAAACTAAATTGTTTAGGATAAAACTCGAAAAAGTTGGGCAACCTGAACCCAGCCCAAGTAAATTCGAACCTAATTAAACCCGAGCCCAAATGAAATCCAATCCGAATCCGAGTTCGAAATGTAAAAGTTGGGTTATGATTGGATTAGCCTTTCAACCTGGCAAACCAGCCGGAGTCACACCCTTACTTTATTTTTATGGACTTTTAGACTGTACTGTTTCAATGAGCTGTTTTTTAATACGCTAAAAGAACAATTAGTATTGCTTCTGCTTTGTAATTTATTAAAAGGCAGTGGCATATCATGCTTGAAGAAAAGAACTTCCCTGCCTTTCAAACGATAACAATTCAGGAAAAAAAAAAGTAATACAGTAAAAGAAAATAAAAATTCTCCTTACAAGGGAACAACAAGGAAAAACAAAAGAGATATATGATGCATGAGAAAACCCAGGTAAGTTCTTTTAAGTTTCTGGTAAACAAATAACTAGGCCAAATGAAATATGGACAAGAAAAAGTGGGTGGTATCCGTAATGAATAAAATCAAAGTGCCACACAGAGAAAACGAATAAAAGAATAAAAGTAATACAACAAAGCAAGAGCTAGTCGCAATACAAATCCTCTAGCGAAATATGTAGCCTGGATCCCTATCTACTACGATCACTTGCACTGTAAACTTTTGAGGGTCTTTGATGACAGATCAAATGCAATGGTACAGTCCATGGTGGAAGACTTCTTCTTCTTCATTATAAGCATCAGTTCCACCTTTCCATTCAACTTAGCCACGCTGTTGAGAGTCAATACGCCACTGGTCAGTTCACTCCCAAGATTGGAACCGCCTAATGCACTTGAATTCAAGCTCACTTCGACAGTGATCTTTTTGGTGGAAAACATTCCAGCCTTGCTCTTTGGAATAGAAACTTGCCCAACAGTCGCTCCTTGGTACAAAAACGTGACGTTGCTAGCATCAAACTTGTAGGGACCCCAATTTGTGTTCTTGATATTTATTTGGGTTGTGAATTTTGTGTCAAATGACGGTGTTGCTGGGACAGAGTTGAGTTCTTGTACGTTGATGTTCCCTAGCCGGACCTTAGGTGTCTTAACTTTCATGACAGTAAGGCTAATCACGGTTATGATGATGATCTGAAATACAACGAAAATAGCAACATAAAGGGCCAATTTGATTCTCTTCTTGCGTTTGAGCTCATCAGCGGATAGCAAAGACTCAGCATCACTTCTTTGGTAACCATGGTTTGCTGGTGCTGAAGGATAAGCCTGTTGGGTCTTCTCAGCCATCTTAATTTCTTTTGATGGAGTTAGAGCTTCGAAAGAAAAAGTTCTTTGTTTTGATTTGTAAAATATGAATTGAAGGCAAGTGTATTTGTTGTTTGTGGGAATGTTGGTTGAGTGGGGGGTGTTATATAGAGTGTTTGGAATATTTGGGTAATGAGTTAATTAGAGGAATGAAAACGCGCATATAGTTAGGTGTAGTTCATCGACTCTACTAGACGATTGAACATAAAGTCAAAAGATGTGAAATGCTTATAAAAAATGAAATATTGAATAATAGAACGCTTTGAGGGCTTTAAAAGACTTTGCCTACAACACAAAAGTCATGTAAATATGAAAACGCGCATAGCAGTCGTTTAACTTTCTATTTTAATTCTAGCTTTTCATTTTTTTTTATTCTTTTCTTTGTAAGCTATGTCACATACACAAAGACTTTTTCAAATTTCCTACAACATCAACATCATCACGAACATCATATATATATATATATATAATTGTTATAATAAGCTAGCTCCTCATGAGAATTATCGGACCGTCTAGAAGATTTTAAGTCAAAACTCTCTAACTATATGCGTGTTTATCAACCTTTTGCATATTTAGGAAATTTATACCTCGTTTATAGCTATTGCAATTGAATTTTTTTAATTTTTACTGGCAGTGCACAAATAGATTGGAGAATGAGGGATATCTAAGAGTGCAGGAGAAACGGTAGGAGAGTTGTAGATAAAATGTCTAAAGAAAAGTATACAAACTAAAAATATATATACTTTAAGTCGTTCCACTTCTAAGATTTTGTTCTATTCGGTCTTATTTAAAACAGTGAAGAAGAGTCACATAATAGCGATAATGAAAGTCGTGTTTCATAAATACAATGAAGAATGAGGGAAATATAAGGATCTCCTACCACCAATATCACTGCCCAACTTAATCACCTATTATTAAGTGTAGATTTTATAATAAAAGGTCTTAGAGAAATTAGAAGTGACTCTTCCACATATATTGTATATTATTTTGTTATCAACCTGATGAGACTCTATTCTTCAACACGCTCCCTTATGAGTGACCATACAAAAATGTCACTCAAAAAACCAATTCCCCATCGGTAGTGGTGCAAGTTGGAATGGTGTTTTCAATTCCAATAGTAAATATTTTTAATCCAAACCCAAACATTTCAAATCCGAATATTTTACAAAAAATTGGAATGAAAATTGGAATGCCTTTAAATATTTTGAGAATTCCAAGTTTCCGATTCGAATTATCCAAAGTGTTCCAAACATATTCTAATCAAAGAACTTCCTAAATTTCATAAACATGTCAAACATATGAATTTTCGAATTATGTTCCAAAATTTTCAAGTTACTACAACTATGAAATTTTGGAGAATGTTGAAAATTCTGAATAAAGATTGTAATCTGATTTTGGAATTTGGAACAAAAATTGGAAAGGTTGTTTCTAATCCAACCCTCCCTAAATAAACTTGTACCTGTTGGAAACTAGTGAATTCATTATGCCGGAACCAACACAGCTTTTCAAATGCCTAGTCATTCAATACTCTTAATATGGAGCTAGCTCAACATTTTGAAAGCCCAACTTAATAAAGCAAATTCGGGAATAGTAAATTGTGTACAAGATGTGTTAGATAATAACATGCTTCAACATTATGATAAACTTTTTACACCCATAGTCCACCACCAACATTACTAACACTATCCTCAAAACTTAGCCACCTATTATTAGGTGTGATTTTTATAGCAAAAGGTCTCGGTTATGCAGTTTGGTTATGTGAGCCCATTATTGATGCTTTGGCTATCCCTATGTCTGTCCGAAAGTTATTGAAATCTAAAGTTTCTGATTTGATCCATAATGGACAATGGCGTCAACTTGTTTTGGATGCACTCAACTTTGAATCAATTGTTCTTACTTTGGGTATGGATCCTTGGGTGGATGATAAATTGGTTTGGAATGACGCTACTGATGGTTATTTAACACTTACTCGGGCTTATGATTTTAAAAGAAGTAAACAACCTCTAGTTGCTTGGGAGAATTGGGTTTGGCGTTCTTCATACCATCCTCATAATTCAATTCTTTTATGAATTATATGCACGGTAAGCTTGCCACAAATATTCTTTTGCAAGTTTGACGATTTTCTTTGGCGTCTATATATATGCTATGTCACTCTGCAATCGAGACACCTTATCACCTCCTTTTTAGTTGCAATTATTCTCGCCAAAGTTTGTCTTCTTGTTTGAGTTGGAAACAACTGGAGATCATTTTTATGACATTTTCAGTTTTTTCTCCTATCCTCTAAATCATGGTTTTGGCTCACAGGTTCAGTTTTTGGTGGGAGATGATTGGCACGGGTTGATAGTCCATTTGGGTGAAAGAATTGTGCTCGACTGTGACTCCAGGGTCATTAGGGATAGAGAAGGTCCATTGGCGAGTCCTTGCACTGAGAAGTAGCGCTTCTAATGCAGCGTAGGAAATGGAAGTCTCTCTGGCTTGAATAGAGGCAACGGTATTTTCATACAGAGGGCCAACGTTGTTCATAATTGTGGTAATAAGGTCAGCATCAGATATGGGCGAACTAGAAGGGCAAGTTAGTCAGCCAAAGCGTTGATTTTATCTAGAAAATCAGCGATGCAGTGATCACCACGACAAGGATTGTTTTGATTTATTTCCTAGTATTGTTTTTTTGTAATCTTATAAATACCTCCTTATGGAGAAGAATAAAATATTGAAGTTGTTATTCGAGAATCGTGAGATTGTAGATAATTCTTAAATTTGTCCTAAACCCTTTATTTTCAACTTGGTATCACAGTAAAGTTCGATTCTTGGTTGAATTTTGCTGTGAGAGCTTCCTTGTGGGTGCATGAAGCTAATTTTCTTCGTGCACCCACATGCCATGAACTTGAGGGTGAAGATTGTCTACGATTGTTAGAAGAAAACAAATTTTTGCTACCATGAAGAAGAGAAAATGGAAGAAAAAGGTATGCTTTTGTTGCCTTGGAGAAGAGATTAGGAAAAAAAATAAAAATTTAGTCATGGTAGAATCTGTTTCCTATCATGGGTGTTTTTTTGTATTTTATTTTATTTTTTCTAGTAAGTTTAGTTTGTTTTCGAGTTTGAAGAAGAGAAAAAAGGAGAACGAAAAAAAAAAGATGAGAAAAAAGATATTAAAAAAACAAAGATTTGGTGGTTGGGGCTTCTGGAAAGAGGCGTTAGTTTTTGGGGGCTTTTGAAAAGATTAGCATTTGTTCCAACTGGACTTTCGAAAAGAGGCGTTAGTTCCAACATATCAAGAGATTTATTTATCCGGCTTTCGAAAAAAGACGTTAGCTCTAATTGGACTTTCGAAAAGAGGCGTTAGTTCCAACATATCAAGAGATTTATTTATCCGGCTTTCGAAAAAAGACGTTAGCTCTAATTGGACTTTCGAAAAGATTAGCGTTAGTTTTAGTTGGGCTTTCGAAAAGAGGCGTTTGTTCTAGTTGGGCCTACGAAAAGATAGGCGCTAGTTCCAGTCGGACATTCGAAAAGAGGCATTAGTTATGTCGGATTGTGATTTGTTGAGCTTTCGAAAAGATTGACATTAGTTTTAGCGTGTCAATGAAGATTTTACTTCATGAGTTTGAAGGGGGGTGTTGGTAAATAAAAAGAAAAGTATTTTAAGATTTGATTTAATTATTGATTTTATATGATTTAATTAGGGCTTTGATATGATTTGATTTGGTCTAGGTTTCCTTGTCTTCTAGAAAAAGGATTTTTTTTAATTTATTTCCTAGTATTACTCCTTTTTTTTTTTTTTTTTTTTTTTTTTTTTGGTTACCCTCCACCACCCACACAAATACAAACACAAACACACACACCAGGTTTAGAACCTGGGACCTAGAACTACCCCACCCCTTACCCACACCCTCACCACTAGGCTATTCCTAGTATTACTCCTTTGTAATCTTATAAATACCTCCTTATGGAGAAAAATAAAATATTGAAGTTGTTATTCGAGAATCGTGAGATTGTAATACTTAAATTTGTCCTAAACCCTTTATTTTCAACTTGGTATCAGAGCAGAGTTCGATTCTTAGTTTGAACTTTGCTACAAGCGCTTCTCTGTGGGTGCACGAAGCTAATTTTCTTCGTGCACCCACCGGCCATGAACCTGAGGGTGAAGAATATCTACTATTGTTAGAAGAAGATAAATTTCCGCTGCCATGAGGAAGAAAAGAAAGAAAAGAAGAACAAAAAAGAACAAGAAGAACGAAAAAAGAATTGCAGAAAAAAAAAAACAAGAAGAGAGAGATGTGGTGGTTGGAGACAGTATCGGTGTTGTTCGAAGTGGGCCCTAGGTTTGTCTCTCCGATAATTCTACATGGAATTAGAGCCAGGGAACGGGCCGGTAATGTACTGCCACGTGATGGATGGGTATGCCTGGCCCCGCGCAATGATGATGGGTTCCGTGGCCCGCATGTAGGGTGAGTCCCCTTGGTTGTCGATACGCGGATCTTCCACGTGTGACCTACTAATTGGGTCTCACATGAGGAGGCGTGTTGAAATTTCCCACATTGACCTATCTATGAGAAAATAAGAGTTTAAATATTCTAACCTCACTCTAACTAACACTAAGGCCTTTTGAAATAAAACCTCACACCTGACAGATTGTGCAGGTGATAATTACCAAGTTGGGAACAATATCGGTGTTGTTAAAAGTGGGTCATCGGCCCGTCTCTCTGATCAACCACGAGAGAACCCTCTGGTCTGGTTGAATCCAGGGTTCGAAAAAAGAATTAATCTCATCTGTGAGTTGGCCTTCTGTGTCTAAAGGAAAGCCGGAGGACATTAAGAGGTTCCATTATCGATGTATGGTAGAAAGCTACGACTGCATTGCAACGATATAAATTGTTCCTCCATAGGGATAGTTATGTCCATCGAGTTTGAGAGGTAGGAAATGTGACACATTGGAGAGGGAAGATGCAGCGAGATAAGCCATGGTGAGTGAACAAATTTTCGTTGCACTGGGAGAGGGTGATACCATGAAAGAATTGTGCTCGATGGGTGAGTAGTCATTGTATTTCACTATATATATAGAACGGGTGACGAACAAACTCTTCAAAACTAAAAAAATATGAACATAATTTTGAGAAAGTTACATTTAAAATCAAAACAATATTTGACAGTTTCAGCATCCCAAAGGATTGTACTGTTGATAAAGTTGTGGCAAGTGTTGAGGTGAGGATATCACTTAAGTCATTTGCGGCTGCGGTTGCATAGATTTGGTGGGAGATATAATATTCAGATTTGGTTTACCAGCCTGTAATGCATTATGTTTTGAGGAATCGTCTCGTCATGTTTCTTTTATTGTTCATTATATTAAGTTGCAGCTGATTGAGATTGATTCTTTGAGCATAGCTACCATGCGAAAACTCCGTGTCTGATCTTTGTCTCCTTCGTGCCATGGGAGTTAAGGTCGTCCAGCTAAGGCTCCTCATATTTATGAGGTTCTGTGGTTGCCTCCTCCTGTATCTTGGATTAATTTTACCATAGATGGCACGGCTCTTGGTGCCCTTGGTTTGGTGGGAAGTGGGGGTGTTTTTCGAGACCAATTTGGCAACTGTTTACACTGTTTTGCATCTTCAAAAGACTTGCTTATTCTTTAGAACGAGAGTTTCATGCAGTTATTTAAGCCATGGATTAATCTTGGGCAAAAGGTTGAAATTTTTTGTGAATTGAATGTGATTCTTTTTTAGTGGTCCTTTATCTTCTCTGCTTCTGGCAAGATTTCCTGGCATCCGTGTGTTCCTCGGATTAATTGCCTTGCTTTTCTCTCCTAGATGCACGTTTATGTCACTCATATTTTTGGACATGGTTATGCAGTTGTTCACAGTTTTGGCTAATTTTGGTGTGGATCATTCTGGGAATTTATATTTGGATTCTTGCCCCCCTTGTCCAACTTTTGCTTACATTTGTAACTTTTCTTCAAGACCTAATTTTAGGTTTTGCTTGTTTGGTCCTTGATATTTTGTTTCCTTTGTGTCGAGTGAAAGAGGTTTGGTTTCCTTTTTCTTTTCTTTCACTGATTTTAGCTTGTGCTTGTCAGTTTTTCTCTACATGTACTTTATTGTTATGAACTCTTAGATTGTACTGGCTCAATGAGCTCTATTTTTCTGCCAAAAAATCAAGGGGTGTGATATCCACACACCCCATTTTACTTCTCACACATTTTTTTAATTTTCGACCGTCGAATCGGATGAATTGAAGAAGATCAACGGACAGAAATTATCAAGGGTGTATGAGAAGTAAAATGGGGTGTGTGGATAGCACATCCCAAAAACAATTACTATTGCTTCTGCTTTGTAATTTATTAAAGGGAAGTGGCATGTCATGCTTGAAGAAAAGAACTCCTCTGCCTTTCAAAAGATAACAATTCAGGAAAAAAAAAAAGTTATACAGTAAAAGAAAACAAAAATTCTCCTTATAATGGATCAAAAGAAAAAACAAAAGAGATATGGTGGATGAAAAATCCCAGGTAAGTGCTATTAAGTTTCTGGTAAACAAATAGCAAAGCCAGATGAAAATATGGACAAGAAAAAGTGGGTGGTATCCTTAATGGATAACAAATCAAAGTGCCACACAGAGGAAACGAATAAAAGAATAAAATACAACAAAGCAAGAGCTAGTCGCAATACAAATGCTCTGCGAATTATGTAGCCTGGATCCCTATCTACTATGATCACTTGCACCGTAAACTTTTGAGGGTCTTTGATGACAGATCAAATGCAATAGTACAATCCATGGTGGAGGACTTCTTCTTCTTCATTATAAGCATCAGTTCCACCTTTCCATTCAACTTAGCCGCGCTGTTGAGAGTCAATACGCCACTGGACAGTTCACTCCCAAGATTGGAACCGCCTAATGCACTTGAACTCAAGCTCACTTCGACAGTGATCTTTTTGGTGGAAAGCATGCCAGCCTTGCTCTTTGGAATAGAAACTTGCCCGACAGTCGCTCCTTTGTACAAAAACGTAACACTGCTAGCATCGAACTTGTAAGGACCCCAATTTGTGTTCTTGACACTGATTTGGGTTGTGAATTTTGTGTCGAATGAAGGTGTTGCTGGGATGGAGTTGAGTTCTTGTACGTTGATGTTCCCCAGCCGGACCTTTGGTGTTTTAACTTTCATGACTGTAAGGCTAATCACGGTTATGACGATGATCTGAAACACAATGAAAATAGCAACATAAATGGCCAATTTGATTCTCTTCTTGCGTTTGAGCTCGTCAGCGGATAACAAAGACTCAGCATCACTTCTTTGGTAACCATGGTTTGCTGGTGCTGCAGGATAAGCCTGTTGGGTCTTCTCAGCCATCTTAATTTCTTTTGCTGCAGTTAGAGCTTCGAAAGAAAAAGTTCTCTGTTTTTCTTTGTAAAATATGAACTGATGAGCAGGTGTGTTTGTTGTTTGATTGTGTGAATGTTGGTTGAGTGTGGGGTGGTATATATAGTGTGTGGAAAATTTGGTTAATGAGTTAACTAGAGGAATGAAAACACGCACATAGTTAGGCTGTAGTTCATTGACTCTACTAGAAGGTTGAACATAAAGATGTGAAAATGCTTGTAGGAAACGAAATATAGAATAATAGAAAGCTTTGAGGGCTTTAAAAACTTCGCCTACCACACAAAGTCATAAAAATATGAAAACGCGCATAGCACATACATAAAGACTTTGCAAGCTATGACACATACGTAAAGACTTTGTCCATTGTCCTACACCATCAACATCAACATCAACATCGTATTTTGGACCGTCTAGAAGATTTTAAGTAAAAAACTCTAACTGTAATCGCGTTTAGTAGCATAATTGTATTTTGAGGAAACCTATTGCTCGTTTGATAACTATTTTTTTTTAAGTTTTTATTTTTTTAGTGATGGTGGATAAATAAATTTGAGAGTAAGGCATAGAGAAATTTTATTTGAACCCATGTAACCTATTTCTACACTCAACTTACTCTCTTCACCCATATTGTTTTTTTATTAAAGAATTAATCTCTCTTCAAACTCAAATTTATTACCTAAACTACCATCTCAAACTCAATTCAAAATGTTAAGTTATCTTTACACTCATTCTCTTTATAAAATAACATGTGTAATTGAATTTTTTTTTTTTTTTTTAAAGTGGCGTCCTTGCCTCACCCCCTCTTCCCACTAGCATTTCCATGGCTACTTTTTTTTCTTTCTGCTACCAAACCCAAACATTTGTCTTTTTTTTCTTTCTACTGATGTGCATAAGCAACAAATCGAACAATTCATCCCCTTATATTTAGCAACAGGCAAGGAAGTTTATAATCTAAGAACATTGGTAAGAAGTTTTTCCGTATAATTTTTCAATTGCAAAAAGTTTAACAAACCATTCGGGATTGATGAAAAAAATTAAAACCCAAATACTCATCTTCTAAACTTTAAAAAAAATTAAAATCAAACGAACAAAATATTCATAAATTGAGTCATACCTTAGTTGGAGGATTCAAAACTTCAAAATCACCATCCATCATTAAAGAAAAGCATGTTTTCCTCTACAAGACCTATTAGGGTTTAATGAGTTTATTGATAAATTTGAGTTTTATTATTAATTTCATTTTGTACTTAATAGTAATTATGCAATAGGGTAAAATAAACAATTAACAATTTAAATTTAAGTTGGGTGTAGAAAGAGGTTACATGGGTTCAAATAAAATTTCCCTAAAGGATATCTAAGAGGTGCAGGAGAGATGGTGGGAGAAATGCAAATAAAATGTATAAAGAAATGTATACAACAAAATAAAAATTATTTTGTTGCAGTCCTAATTTAGTTAAGATTATGATTGTGTAAATCTTTATGGGATTCTTTAGCATTTTGCAGATAGTGTCCTAATTAAGATGTTTGACTTGAAAGGCAAGGATAAAGGCACAAAGGGTGAGAAAATACACACCTCAAAATTCACCAATTCTCTTTCTCTCTTATCGCTGCACCTCTCTCCTTTTATAATTCTTCTGTTAAATAGGCCTACAACATGTTATTAGCACTCTCCCTCTGCGGCTAAGTAACTGAAGGTTCGTGGAGGAGGTTCTTCTACAACTAGCACTCAAGGGCTTTCTTTCGTTTCTATCAAATCATGTTTTTCTAAAACAGGAAATAGGTATTTTCTAAGTCCCTGATAGCATGAAAACATTCACCATTATGCATTCACACGCAATTAATATGTTCATATTTTGAATATGCAAATTGTGTTATATTATGCTACATTACTATGTTAATTTGGTTGTTATTGCAATTTAATTTTTTTAATTTTTAGTGACAGTGCACAAATAGATTGGAGAAACGGTAGGAGAGTTGTAGATAAAATGTCTAAAGAAAAGTATACAAACTAAAAATATATATACTTTAAGTCGTTCCACTTCTAAGATTTTGTTCTATTCGGTCTTATTTAAAACAGTGAAGAAGAGTCACATAATAGCGATAATGAAAGTCGTGTTTCATAAATACAATGAAGAATGAGGGAAATATAAGGATCTCCTACCACCAATACCACTGCCCAACTTAATCACCTATTATTAAGTGTAGATTTTATAATAAAAGGTCTCAGAGAAATTAGAAGTGACTCTTCCACATATATTGTACAGTTAATTAGAATTAGATGCCTCATTTTAGATTTTTCTAAATTAAACATCTGTTACTTTTCAACTTTTGATTAAAGTGTTTTTACTTTTAATTAAACTTTATATTCCAGGTATATTCTTAATTTAAGTATTTTATAAATTCTTTTAAATCCATTTCTATGTAAAAAAAATGCACTCAATAATATTCATTAATTTATTGTTATTTTTATGGAATCTCATCCCTTCCTCAATTTAAGGATTCAATTATATCTACTGGGGTTCAAGATTAATTGGATGAAATATAGTTTTTCCAATTTCCAACTCAACATTTTATATAGATTATAAAAAAACAAGAGTTCGTTTATAATTAAAATTGAGATGTAGACTAGACTGCCTAATTTCATGCAACTGAAAATAAATTTGAATTTTTTAACAACTACTTATAGTAGAAACGTGAACTAAGAGTTTTCAATTTTTTTTATTTATTTAAAATGAGTCCTTATTCCAATGTTTTAGTATGAAAAATTATCTTTTTTTTGGGTTACACAACTTACACATAACGTACCATAAGTTTTGTACGTACCAAAATAAGGATAATACAACGTACTAATAACTTGGTACGTACTAAATAAAGAATTGCATAACGTACCAAAAGCAATATTTTATAACGTACCAAAATACTAATGCATACCCCGATTAAATTTATATAACGTACCAATAATGTACCAAATGATTGGTACGTTATATTTAATATATTTGTTTGGTACGTTATATTTAATATATCTGTTTGGTACGTTATATTTAATATATGTGCATGTTATATTTCATAATTGTATGTTAATAGGATGTTTATGTGTTTTTAGAATTTAAAACAACAAATTATTTGAATAAGAAAAATTCATTTTGAACGAATTATGATAAGAAAAGATAGGAAGTTTGTGGTGATTTTAGAATATTTGTGATATTATTTTCTAAACTCGTTGGTTAATTAAATACAATAATAATCATAATTTTTAATTTAAAATTAGTAGAAGAATGTTTGATCAAAAGTTTAAAAGTTATAGATGTTTGATTAAAAAAATTCAAATTTGAGGCATCTATATCAAAATGCCCCTATATTGTATATTATTTTGTTATCTCCCTGATGAGACTCTATTCTTCAACACGCTCCCTTATGAGTGACCATACAAAAAGGTCACTCAAAAAACCAAATCCCCATCGGTAGTGGTGCAAGTTGGAATGGTGTTTTCAATTCCAATAGTAAATATTTTTAATACAAACCCAAACATTTCAAATTCGAATATTTTACGAAAAATTGGAATGAAAATTGGAATGCCTTTAAATATTTTGAGAATTCCAAGTTTCCGATTCGAATTATCCAAAGTGTTCCAAACATATTCTAATCAAAGAACTTCCTAAATTTTCATAAACATGTCAAACATATGAATTTTCGAATTATGTTCCAAAATTTTCAAGTTACTATCACTATGAAATTTTGGAGAATGTCGAAAATTCTGAATAAAGATTGTAATCTGATTTTGGAATTTGGAACAAAAATTGGAAGGGTTGTTTCTAATCCAACCCTCCCAAAATAAACTTGCACCCGTTGGAAACTAGTGAATTCATTATGCCGGAACCAACACAGCTTTTCAAATGCCTAGTCATTCAATACTCTTAATATGAAGCTAGCTCAACATTTTGAAAGCCCAACTTAATAAAGCAAATTCGGGAATAGTAAATTGTGTCCAAGATGTGTTAGATAATAACATGCTTCAACATTATGATAAACTTTTTACACCCAGCATGCATGGTCCACCACCAACATTACTAACACTATCCTCCAAACTTAGCCACCTAGTATTAGGTGTGATTTTTATAGCAAAAGGTCTCGGTTATGCAGTTTGGTTATGTGAGCCCATTATGTATGCTTTGGCTATCCCTATGTCTATGCGAAAGTTATTGAAATCTAAAGTTTCTGATTTGATCCATAATGGACAATGGCGTCAACTTGTTTTGGATGCACTCAACTTAGAATCAATTGCTCTTACTTTGGGTATGGATCCTTGGGTGGATGATAAATTGGTTTGGAATGACGCTACTGATGGTTATTTAACACTTACTCGGGCTTATGATTTTAAAAGAAGTAAACAACCTCTAGTTGCTTGGGAGAATTGGGTTTGGCGTTCTTCATACCATCCTCATAATTCAATTCTTTTATGAATTATATGCACGGTAAGCTTGCCACAAATATTCTTTTGCAAGTTTGACGATTTTCTTTGGCGTCTATATATATGCTATGTCACTCTGCAATCGAGACACCTTATCACCTCCTTTTTAGTTGCAATTATTCTCGCCAAAGTTTGTCTTCTTGTTTGAGTTGGAAACAACTGGAGATAATTTTTATGACATTTTCAGTTTTTTCTCCTATCCTCTAAATCATGGTTTTGGCTCACAGGTTCAGTTTTTGGTGGGAGATGATTGGCACGGGTTGATAGTCCATTTGGGTGAAAGAATTGTGCTCGACTGTGACTCCAGGGTCATTAGGGATAGAGAAGGTCCATTGGCGAGTCCTTGCACTGAGAAGTAGCGCTTCTAATGCAGCGTAGGAAATGGAAGTCTCTCTGGCTTGAATAGAGGCAACGGTATTTTCATACAGAGGGCCAACGTTGTTCATAATTGTGGTAATAAGGTCAGCATCAGATATGGGCGAACTAGAAGGGCAAGTTAGTCAGCCAAAGCGTTGATTTTCTCTAGAAAATCAGCGATGCAGTGATCACCACGACAAGGATTGTTTTGATTTATTTCCTAGTATTGCTTTTTTGTAATTTTATAAATACCTCCTTATGGAGAAGAATAAAATATTGAAGTTGTTATTCGAGAATCGTGAGATTGTAGATAATTCTTAAATTTGTCCTAATCCCTTTATTTTCAACTTGGTATCACAATAAAGTTCGATTCTTGGTTGAATTTTGCTGTGAGAGCTTCCTTGTGGGTGCATGAAGCTAATTTTCTTCGTGCACCCACATGCCATGAATTTGAGGGTGAAGATTGTCTACGATTGTTAGAAGAAAACAAATTTTCCCTACCTTGAAGAAGAGAAAATGGAAGAAAAAGGTATGGTTTTGTCGCCTTGGAGAAGAGATTAGGAAAAAAAAATAAAAATTTAGTCATGGTAGGATCTGTTTCCTATCATGGGTGTTTTTTTGTATTTTATTTTATTTTTTCTAGTAAGTTTAGTTTGTTTTTGAGTTTGAAGAAGAGAAAAAAGGAGAACGAACAAAAAAAGATGAGAAAAAAGATTTGGTGGTTGGGGTTCTGGAAAGAGGCGTTAGTTTTTTTGGGCTTTTGAAAAGATTAGCGTTTGTTCCAACTGGACTTTCAAAAAGAGGCGTTAGTTCCAACATACCAAGAGATTTATTTATCCGGCTTTCGAAAAAAGACGTTAGCTCTAATTGGGCTTTCGAAAAGATTAGCGTTAGTTTTAGTTAGGCTTTCGAAAAAAGGCGTTAGTTCCGAGGATTATGATTTGTTAGTCGGGCTTTCGAAAAGAGACATTTGTTCTAGTTGGGCTTACGAAATGATAGGCGCTAGTTCCAGTCGGACATTCGAAAAGAGGCATTAGTTATGTCGGATTGTGATTTGTTGAGCTTTCGAAAAGATTGACATTAGTTTTAGCTTGTCAATGAAGATTTCACATCATGAGTTTGATTTAATTAGTGATTTTATAGGATTTAATTAGGGCTTTGATATGATTTGATTTGGTCTAGGTTTCCTTGTCTTGTAGAAAAAGGATTTTTTTAATTTATTTCCTAGTATTGCTCTTTTGTAATCTTATAAATACCTCCTTATGGAGAAAAATAAAATATTGAAGTTGTTATTCGAGAATCGTGAGATTGTAGAGAATACTTAAATTTGTCATAAACCCTTTATTTTCAACTTGGTATCAGAGCATAGTTCGATTCTTAGTTTGAACTTTGCTACGAGCGCTTCTCTGTGGGTGCACGAAGCTAATTTTCTTCATGCACCCACCGGCCATGAACCTGAGGGTGAAGAATATCTACTATTGTTAGAAGAAGATAAATTTCCGCTGCCATGAGGAAGAAAATAAAGAAAAGAAGAACAAAAAAGAACAAGAAGAACGAAAAAAGAATTGCAGGAAAAAAAAAAAGAGATTTGGTGGTTGGAGACAGTATCGGTGTTGTTCGAAGTGGGCCCTAGGTTTGTCTCTCTGATAATTCTACATGGTATTAGAGCCAGGGAACGGGCCGGTAATGTACTGCAACGTGATGGGTGGGTCTGCTTGGCCCCGCGCAATAATGATGGTTTCCTTGCCGCGCATGTAGGGTGAGTCCCCTTGGTTGTCGATACGTAGATCTTCCACGTATGACCTACTAATTGGGTCCCACATGAGGAGGCGTGTTGAAATTTCCCACATTGACCTATCTATAAGAAAATAAAAGTTTAAATATTCTAACCTCACTCTAACTAACACTAAGGCCTTTTGTAATAAAACCTCACACCTGACGAATTATGCAGGTGGTAATTACCAAGTTCGAAACAATATCGGTGTTGTTGAAAGTGGGTCATTGGCCAGTCTCTCTGATAAACCACTAGAGAACCCTTTGGTCTGGTTAAATCCAATGTTCGAAAAAAGAATTAATCTCATCTGTGAGTTGGCCTTCTGTGTCTAAAGGAAAGCCGGAGGACTAAGAGGTTCCATTATCGATGAATGGTAGAAAGCTACGACTGCATTGCAACGATATAAATTGTTCCTCCATAGGGGATAGTTATGTCCACGGAGTTTGAGAGGTAGGAAATGTGACACATTGGAGAGGGAAGATGCAGCGAGATAAGCCATGGTGAGTGAAGAAATTTTCGATGCACTGGGAGAGGGTGATACCATGAAAGAATTGTGCTTGATGGGTGAGTAGTCATTGTATTTCACTATACATATAGAACGGGTGACGAACAAACTCTTCAAAACTAAAAAAATATGAACATAACTTTGAGAAAGCTACATTTAAAATAAAACAATATTTGACAGTTTCAGCATCCCAAAGGATTGTACTGTTGATAAAGTTGTGGCAAGTGTTGAGGTGAGGATATCACTTAAGTCATTTGCGGCTGCGGTTGCATAGATGTGGTGGGAGATATAATATTCAGATTTGTTTTACCATGGGCAGCCTGTAATGCATTATGTTTTGAGGAATCGTCTCGTCATGTTTCCTTTATTGTTCATGATATTAAGGGCTGGTTTGGTATTGCTGTGCTTTGAAGAAAAGCTGCTGTGAGAATAAGCGGCTGTGCTGTGAGAATAAGCGGCTGTGAAATAAATCAGCAGAGTGTTTGGTAAACTTTTTTGTAAAAGTGCTTTTGGAAAAAAAAAAAAACAGTCTAATAGTGGGTCTTTTCATTAAAGAAGCACTGTAGCTCCGTGTGCTTTGAAAAAAAGCCAGTTTTCCAAAGCTGCAAATAGCAGCTTCAGCTTTTTCCTTTGATTTCAGCTTATTCTCACAGCAGCTTCCAAAATAAGCCTTTTTTTTCAGTTTACCAAACACCTAAAACCCTCACAGTTTTTTTTCATGGATGCTTTTTTTTTTAAACACCTCACTCCCAAACTAGGTCTAAGTTGCAGCTGATTGAGATTGATTCTTTGAGCATAGCTACCATGCTAAAACTCCGTGTCTGATCTTTGTCTCCTTCGTGCCATGGGAGTTAAGGTCGTCCAGCTAAGGGCTGGTTTGGTATTGTTGTGCTTTGAAAAAAAAACTACTGTGAGAATAAGCGGCTGTGCTGTAAGAATAAGCGGCTGTGAAATAAATCAGCAGAGTGTTTGGTAAACTTTTTTGTAAAAGTGCTTTTGGAAAAAAAAGCAGTCTAATAGTGGGTCTTTCATTAAAGAAGCACTGTAGCTCCATGTGCTTTGAAAAAAATCCAGTTTTCCAAAGCTGCAAATAGCAGCTTCAACTTTTTCCTTTGATTTCAGCTTATTCTCACAACAGCTTCCAAAATAAGCCATTTTTTTTCAGTTTACCAAACACCTAAAACCCTCACAGCTTTTTTTCATGGGTGCTTTTTTTTTAAGCACCTCACTCCCAAACTAGGTCTAAGGCTCCTCATATTTATGAGGTTCTGTGGTTGCCTCCTCCTGTATCTTGGATTAATTTTACCGTAGATGGCACGGCTCGTGGTGCCCTTGGTTTGGTGGGAATTGGGGGTGTTTTTCGAGACCAATTTGGCAACTGTTTACACTGTTTTGCATCTTCAAAAGACTTGCTTATTCTTTAGAACGGGAGTTTCATGCAGTTATTTAAGCCATGGATTAATCTTGGGCAAAAGGTTGAAATTTTTTGTGAATTTATATTTGGATTCTTGCCCCCCCCCCTTGTCCAACTTTTGCTTACATTTGTAACTTTTCTTCATGACCTAATTTTAGGTTTTGCTTGTTTGGTCCTTGATATTTTGTCGATTGAAAGAGGTTTGGTTTCCTTTTTCTTTTCTTTCACTGATTTTAGCTTGTGCTTGTCAGTTTTTCTCTACATGTACTTTATTGTTATGAACTCTAAGATTGTAGTGGCTCAATGAGCTCTATTTTTCTGCCAAAAAAACAAGGGGTGTGATATCCACAAATCTCATTTTACTTCTCACACACTTTTTTAATTTTCGGCCGTCGGATCGGATGAATTAAAGAAGATCAATTCACAGAAATTATCAAGGGTGTGTGAGAAGTAAAATGGGGTGTGTGGATAGCACATTCCAAAAACAATTACTATTGCTTCTGCTTTGTAATTTATTAAAGGGAAGTGGCATGTCATGCTTGAAGAAAAGAACTCCTCTGCCTTTCAAAAGATAACAATTCAGGAAAAAAAAAAAAGTTATACAGTAAAAGAAAACAAAAATTCTCCTTATAATGGATCAAAAGAAAAAACAAAAGAGATATGATGGATGAAAAATCCCAGGTAAGTGCTATTAAGTTTCTGGTAAACAAATAGCAAAGCCAGATGAAAATATGGACAAGAAAAAGTGGGTGGTATCCTTAATGGATAACAAATCAAAGTGCCACACAGAGGAAACGAATAAAAGAATAAAATACAACAAAGCAAGAGCTAGTCGCAATACAAATGCTCTGCGAATTATGTAGCCTGGATCCCTATCTACTATGATCACTTGCACCGTAAACTTTTGAGGGTCTTTGATGACAGATCAAATGCAATTGTACAATCCATGGTGGAGGACTTCTTCTTCTTCATTATAAGCATCAGTTCCACCTTTCCATTCAACTTAGCCGCGCTGTTGAGAGTCAATACGCCACTGGACAGTTCACTCCCAAGATTGGAACCGCCTAATGCACTTGAACTCAAGCTCACTTCGACAGTGATCTTTTTGGTGGAAAGCATGCCAGCCTTGCTCTTTGGAATAGAAACTTGCCCGACAGTCGCTCCTTTGTACAAAAACGTAACACTGCTAGCATCGAACTTGTAAGGACCCCAATTTGTGTTCTTGACACTGATTTGGGTTGTGAATTTTGTGTCGAATGAAGGTGTTGCTGGGATGGAGTTGAGTTCTTGTACGTTGATGTTCCCCAGCCGGACCTTTGGTGTTTTAACTTTCATGACTGTAAGGCTAATCACGGTTATGACGATGATCTGAAACACAATGAAAATAGCAACATAAATGGCCAATTTGATTCTCTTCTTGCGTTTGAGCTCGTCAGCGGATAACAAAGACTCAGCATCATTTCTTTGGTAACCATGGTTTGCTGGTGCTGCAGGATAAGCCTGTTGGGTCTTCTCAGCCATCTTAATTTCTTTTGCTGCAGTTAGAGCTTCGAAAGAAAAAGTTCTCTGTTTTTCTTTGTAAAATATGAACTGATGAGCAGGTGTGTTTGTTGTTTGATTGTGTGAATGTTGGTTGAGTGTGGGGTGGTATATATAGTGTGTGGAAAATTTGGTTAATGAGTTAACTAGAGGAATGAAAACACGCACATAGTTAGGCTGTAGTTCATTGACTCTACTAGAAGGTTGAACATAAAGATGTGAAAATGCTTGTAGGAAACGAAATATAGAATAATAGAAAGCTTTGAGGGCTTTAAAAACTTCGCCTACCACACAAAGTCATAAAAATATGAAAACGCGCATAGCACATACATAAAGACTTTGCAAGCTATGACACATACGTAAAGACTTTGTCCATTGTCCTACACCATCAACATCAACATCAACATCAACATCGTATTTTGGACCGTCTAGAAGATTTTAAGTAAAAAACTCTAACTGTAATCGCGTTTAGTAGCATAATTGTATTTTGAGGAAACCTATTGCTCGTTTGATAACTATTTTGTTTTAAGTTTTTATTTTTTTGGTGATGGTGGATAAATAAATTTGAGAGTAAGGCATACAAAAATTTTATTTGAACCCATGTAACCTATTTCTACACTCAACTTATTCTCTTCACCCATATTGTTTTTTATTAAAGAATTAATCTCTCTTCAAACTCAAATTTATTACCTAAACTACCATCTCAAACTCAATTCAAAATGTTAAGTTATCTTTACACTCATTCTCTTTATAAAATAACATATGTAATTGAATTTTTTTTTTTTTTTTAAAGAGTAGTCCTTGCCTCACCCCCTCTTCCCACTAGCATTTCCATGGCTACTTTTTTTTCTTTCTGCTACCAAACCTAGACATTTATCTTTTTTTCTTTCTACTGATGTGCATAAGCAACAAATCGAACAATTCATCCCCTTATATTTATCAACGGGCAAGGAAGTTTATAATCTAAGAACATTGGTAAGAAGTTTTTCCGTAGAATTTTTCAATTGCAGAAAGTTTAACAAACCATTCGGGATTGATGAAAAAAATTGAAACCCAAATACTCATCTTCTAAACTTTAAAAAAATTAAAATCAAACGAACAAAATATTCATACATTGAGTCATACCTTAGTTGGAGGATTCAAAACTTCAAAATCACCATCCATCATTAAAAAAAGCATGTTTTCCTCTACAAGACCTATTAGGGTTTAATGAGTTTATTGATAAATTTGAGTTTTATTATTAATTTCATTTTGTACTTAATAGTAATTATGCAATAGGGTAAAATAGACAATTAACAATTTAAATTTAAGTTGGGTGTAGAAAAAGGTTACATGGGTTCAAATAAAATTTCCCTAAAGGATATCTAAGAGGTGTAGGAGGGATGGTGGGAGAAATGCAAATAAAATGTATAAAGAAATGTATACAAAAAAGAATAAAAAATAAACAAAATAAAAATTATTTTCTTGCAGTCCTAATTTAGTTAAGAATGTGATTGTGTAAATCTTTATGGGATTCTGTAGTATTTTGCAGATAGTGTCCTAATTAAGATTTATGACTTGAAATGCAAGGATAAAGGCACAAAGGGTGAGAAAATACACCTCAAAATTCACCAATTCTCTTCTCTCTCTTATCGTTGCACCTCTCTCCTTTTATAATTCTTCTGTTAAATAGGCCTACAACATGTTATTAGCACGCTCCCTCTGCGGCTAAGTAATTGAAGGTTCGTGGAAGAGGTTCTTCTACAACTAGCACTCAAGGGCTTTCTTTCGTTTCTATCAAATCATGTTTGTGAACACGGAAAATTCCTGAAACGAAAGAGACAAGAACAACGTGCACAAACAAATAGTAATGTGTTTGATGATTTTGGGTTACAATCTCTCTCTATTTGATCCTCTGATTCGATCTCCGTAAGGTGTTGATTTGTGGGATGTGCGATTGATCCAAAGGCCGTCGAGGCTTGATCTTGGATGAACGAGGATGAACGGATCTTCAAGGGCTTTTGGGCTTGATCTTGAAGAATGGTGATTGACGGATCTTCAAGGGCTTTTGGGCTTGATCTTGAAGAACAGTGATGAACGGATTTCCGAGGGCTTTTGGGCTTGAACTCGAAGAACAGTGACGAACGGATCTTCGAGAGCTTTTGGGCTTGAACGGATCTTCGAGGGCTTTTGGGCTTGATCTCGAAGAACAGTGATGAACGATGAACGCTTTCTTCAAGGGCCGTCGGGGCTTGGGCTTGATGAACAGCGGATGAGCGGATTTGTTGATGTAGTCGATCCAAATGGGCCGTTGGGGCTTGATCCTTGAGGATGAACAGTTGATGAACGATGGTGCTTTCTTGGTTGATCCAAGGGCCGTTGGGGCTTGATCTTGGAAGAACGATGAACGAAGAACGAAGAACACTTTCTTCAAGAGCCGTCGGGGCTTGATCTTGAATTGGTGGATGATTGTTGATCCAAAGGGCCGTTGGGGCTTGATCTTAGGATGAACGATGAACAAAGAACGAAGAACGAATATAGCTTTCTTGATTCTTCGGGAACCTGGATGCTTGAGAGCTTCGGAGTTTCAGAGCTTCAGAGCTTCAAGAATTTTGCCTAATGATTTTGGTCCCCCAAAATGAATGAAATGGGCTTGTATTTATAGAAATTTCCAAGGCCTAATTTTGAATATAATATCTCAGATGAAATAAGTCGTTTCTGCCAGGTGTTGACATGTGTCCTGTTTGATGACTTTTCCAACTTATTTCGATTTTTGTTTAGACACACGCTACGTGTAAATTTATGTAATACATGAGCGTTGAAATTTTGATTTATCGGTCAACATTTATTTACCGAAATTTCGATGTCTACAAATGCCCCCACTTCAAGGCGCGTCATATACATGTGCTTGTCACGTGTAGGAGATGCGTTTTGAAGTCCCTTACTGTAGATGTCGATCCAAGGGCCATCGAGGCTTGATCTTGAATTAGGCTGGAGATTTCTTCAAGGGCCGTTGAGGCTTGATCTTGAATTGGGCTGGAAATTTCTTCAAGGGCCGTTGAGGCTTGTTCTTGAACTTTGTTTGAAATTTCTTCAAGGGCCGTCGAGGCTTGATCTTGAAGGTTGAAATTGGACCACAAGGAGCTTCATGTGGTAGATGATCTTTGGCTTTGGTAGTGGATGGATCGGCACGTATTTTGTTGCGCTTGTTGACTTTCCACAGCTTTGATCTTGAACTGGGTTGGAGGATTTTCTGGTTTCCTCCAATTGTTTGACTTTCCACAGGCTTATTCTTGAACTGGGTTTGATTCAAGGGTGGTGGACGCTTGATCTTGAATCGGACTTGTGATTTCCTTAAGGGCCGTCGAGGCTTGATCTTGAACTTTGGCTGGAAGCTTCTTCAAGGGTTGTTGAGGCTTGATCTCGAAGGTTGATTCGAACATATGGCAAACAGGCACGAGGTAAAGGTGACGGCCTGTTTCTTTGTTCAATCTTTCTAATTCACACCTGAGCAGTTTGGTCAACGGTATGATCTTCAAGATTGATGGGCTCTTCTTCCAGTTGGTGACTTGATCTTTAAGGATTCGATTCAAGGGTGGTGAATCGGGACGTGCAGCCCACAACGCCTAGCGAGTTGACCCAAGAATTTGAGGGTCAAAACGAGTCATCCACCAGAGTGATTGCAACCCTGATGATATGAGATACTTTTGCTTTTGAAGAAGTAGCGGATGAATCGGCACATGCTTTGTTGTGCTTGTCTCTACATGCTTCAATGTATCATTTTCCCTTGCCTTATCTATTCTTCTGGCAGAATGTGGCATCTTCTCGAGTTCCTCAACTCAGACTCCTTCTGCTGAGTTGACTGTGCAGGCTGCATTCTTCTCTGCTTGTTTCTTTTGCACGTTGTCTCCACATGCTTCAAGGTATCATTTTCACTTGCCTTATCTGTTCTCCAGGCAGATGTGGCAGCTTCTTTGGAAGTACAGTAGCAGTGGAAGACGAGTACTCGAGAGCAGTGCTAGGTAGGCAATCAGGGAAGGGTTTCAAGCAGTCGGTTCCTTACCCGAGTTTGAGTGGAGGTTCCGGCATACTGCTTTCTTTATCCTTGTCTTTGCAGGTAATAACAAGGACAAAGGAAATGACAGGGAGAAAGCATGATATGAGATACTCTTGCTTTCTACCCTGGTGATATGAGATACTTTTACTTTGGTGTCATTTGTTTGCAGAGGTACCCCAAGGGATGAGAAAAACAGAGTGACTCGAGAGGGTTTGTTGGAAAGGCATTCTCGGAGATGAAGAAGTGCTGATGGGGTTTGCCTTTGCAATGGATGGCGAAGGTAGACGTTTATAGGAATGATTCTTCACAACCGAAACTGTTCCTTTACTCCTGTCGGCAGCCGGTGGATGGATGAACAGTACAGGTTACGCGCTTTCTGAAAAAGCTACCCGTAATTTGCGCAAAGCTGACAGTGCGCGTGACGAATGACGACAAAATTGGAAAAGTTGCTTGCCTCGTGATTCCTGACTGCTCCGTCTTTTGAGAGAGGCGCCCGACTTTTGAGAACGGCGTCCGACTTTTGAGACGGAGTCCGTTTTTTGAGAAAGGAACCCGGCTCTTTGATTTGTGAGATTTGCCTCTTCCACTTCTGATGAGCGCCTCTTTGATTTCTTCTTTTTTATAGAGGCGCTAATTTTGTTCCAGAACACACTTGAGCTCCCTCCTGTAAACACTTCCTCCGAGTACTTTTTTAATCTTGATCAGTTCGACGTCTTCTTTTTCTTCACATCTTCAAATATGCCTTGCCCTTCTGACCGTCGTCTTAACTTGAATGTCGGGGAAGATAGTGACATATCTTCTCCAAGCAACATTTGGCAGCCGTCCTTCATATCTCCCAATGGTCCTCTTACAGTTGGGGATTCTATGATGATGAACTATACAACCGCTTCGGTGTTGGCCAGAAATCTTCTCACTCCTAGAGACACTAGGATACTTTCTAGGCGGTCCGACGAACTGGATGTTCAGGACTCTCTGGCCTACAGCGTCCGATGTGCAGGCTCAGTCTCAAACATGGGCCAACGTCTTCTTGCTCGAACTCGTCAGGTTGAGTCGTTGATGGCTGAGGTGGCCAGTCTTCGGCAAGAGGTCAGAGTGCTTAGGCACGAGAATAAAGAGTTGCACATGCTCGCAACTAATTACTCAACAAGCATGAAGAGGAAGCTTGACCAGCTGCAAGAGTCCGAAGTTCGGATTCATAGTGATCATCAGAGGTTTGTGGCGCTACTCCAGCGGCAACTTCTGCCTTCGTCTTCTGGCGCTTCACCAAGTGTTGAAGCTCCGGATAATCAATCTCTGGTGCTTCGTCTGTCTGGGGCTCCGCCGAGTGATGAGGCGGCTCGCGATCAATGAAGGCTTTTGTTTGTTTGCACCCTTTTTTTTTTTTTTTTTTTTGGCATGTACAAATGTTCTCTCTGTAATTTTCCAGAGAAATCAATGAAATGGACTTTTATCTCTCTCAATGCATTTGTTTGTTTTTTTTTTTTTTTTTTTTTTTTTTTTTTTATAACTGTATACATACATATATTATGCACACATACATACATATATACATATTAATTTTTCACGTGGATTGATCTACCATCCCAAAACCCATTTTCCCCTTTCTTTTTTTTTTTATTTATTTATTTATTTATTTATTTCTTTTTTTATTTTATTATTATTTTTTCTGCTTTCACATGGTGCTTGATCCACCATTCCCCCTTTTTTTCACGTGGTGCTAGATGCACCACTTTGCTTTGCTCCACCATCCTTTTTTTTATTATATTTTTTTTGTATAAATTTTGATGATGGGCTGAGGAATTTGCAGGGAAGGACGAAGGCGGACGGAGAAGATGGTGCTTCGAGCTTCACGACCGGCTAGTCGTTTGACGGCGGTCGTTTGAAGTTCTTTGCTATCATGGTGGTCATAGTGACGAGCTCGAGGGAGGCCAGGCGCTGCGGTGGAAGGAGTCGATGCCGAGAGCGCATCCCAACTTGCTCTGGGTGTGCGCACCATGTGCAGCAGGTGGGGTTTGGTGGAGATTCAGACGACGCGGCGACAGAGTTGGCACCACCTTCCAGCATCTCGAATGTGGAGCTCTAATGGTGAAGAGGGGTTGGGCTGGATGTCGCAGAGACAGCGGAGATTAATCCTTGGAGAGCCTGAGCTTCTTTCTGCACGTCTCGCCATCCTCTTCGTCGCTGATGCCACTTTGCTGCTTCACCGTTGGTCGTCGTTGGGACTGAAACTTATTCTGGCCTTGTCGCGTAGCCCCTCCTTGGTCACTACTGGAGAAGCTCAGGTCACCAGTGGTCGCCGTTTCTCAGTGAGAGCAGCTCGCCGTTGCTCGTCGTCGGTCGTCGCTGGGACTTGAGACCTCCACAGGCCTTGTCGTGCACGCGGCGCCTTTCGATTTCAGATCTTCTTCTCCGTTGCTATTGAGGTGCTGGTCCTTCAGCGACGACAGCATCCTCACGAATGCGGCCGAAAAATTGTTGTTTCGCTCATGGACGACCCGGAGAGCGCGTTCTGAGAAGTGGAGCAGCAGAGCGAGATCTTGAAGCTCCGCAAATCTGATGGGTTTTTTTTTTTTTTTGGGTTTTTAGGAAGGAAGACGAGACGAATAAGGATCCACCAAACCTCCTCCTCCGGCATCGGGAAATTTGTATTCACCCGCTGCTCTGCATATCTGGTGCTTTTCTGAGGACAAAAATGGCGAAGCAGAACCGACGTCAGTTGGGGCTATCGACTCCAGTGGCGTCAGAGACGACGCGGTGGACCTCGGCGGCGGCGAACTGGGCCTGGGCCAGGCCTTCTTGGGTGAGTGGGATCTCGCCGATCTATTCATTCAGCTCCTCCATGTCCTTGAAAGCCGCCTGGAACCGGGGCTCCATTTTGGAAACGAACTCGCCCGTGAACTCGACCCGACTCACATCCAGAAACAAACCGAGCTCATTCCGTAGTGAACTCGCCGGTTTCAGGTGGCGCGTGATCGTCGGAGAAGCAGGGTAAATGCCAGACATTGACACCGTTGGAATCGCCGACTGAGGAACTTTTGAGGATTTGGGTGTTCCCACACCCAGTCACACCATGGATGTGTGCTCGGGAGTTGCAGTTGGGTGATGTGTTCGGCTTTTGTGAGGAGGAGAGAGAATGAAGGAAGGAATCTGACTCTCGCCCTTATTTTCTCTTCTGCCATCGCTTTCGATTTTGCTTTCTCTTTACCTGCACTGCGCTACCCCTGCCTCTCTCTCCAGATAAATCTCGTTCGCCCATTTGTCCCTCTCTCAGTTGAAAGTTGTTTGGTTTGTTGGGTTTTGAACACAAGTAGGAGGACACAGAAACACAAGGCTCTAATCTGAAATCCACCCATAATCGACTTCACCAAGTGATCCAAAATTGCTTCCCAAAGATTGATTCTTTAGAAGAATTTCCGGGTCTTCAAGTGAGCTATTTTTTGTATATTAGCTTTATGGCCCCACATTTCGTTGTTAATGGGTTCGCAGATTCTTGGAAGGAACAAGATTGCCTGAATCTATGTGCTTCTACTGATCTGCAACAGAAAGGAGGAAGGCTTGAAGATGAAAGCGGAGGCCCAGTCGACGAACTCAAAGCCCTCCCTCTCGGCCTGCAGCATCCGGGTTCTAGGGGATCAATGCCCACAACTTATTTGGACTTAAGTTGATGGATGTGGTTTGTTGCTCATCACGATTTCAAGCCCCAATTAAATGATTGCTGCACCTTCTAGACTTTCTAGCCCAAGAATTTTGATCCATCCGCTTCCTTTATATATATATATATTTTTTTTTTTTTTTTTGAAACTGTAATATATATATATATATATTTATTTTTTATTTATTTTTTATTTTTTGTACAAAGAAATTGTAATAGCATCAAAACTTTTAATTAAATCTTTATTCCTTATTTTGGTGTGACTGAACTCGAAATTTTGAATATTCAAGCTGCCTACGTACCCCTCCAAAGAAGAGATCAAGTCAAAACGTAGTTCAAATACATTTTTTTTTTCTGATGATTTTGCCGTACACAGTTTATCCTCTTGCGGGCCAGGAGCTTAGTGCCATGCAGTTTCAACTCGTGCAGGCAATGAGCGTTTGGTGTCGTTTGCAATTTCAACTCGTGCAGGCAAGGAGCATTTGTTATGTCGCATTTTAAACTCGTGCGGACCATGAGCGTTGGTGTTGCCTTTTATGCTCGTGCAGAACAGGAGCGTTGGTGTCGCCTTTTATGCTCGTGCGGACAAGGAGCGTTGTGCCATGCAGTTTATGCTCGTGCAGGCGATGAGCTTTGTGTCTTGCAGTTTAGGCTCTTGCAGACAAGGAGTTTTGGTGTCGCCTTTTATGCTCGTGCGGACAATGAGCATTGGTGTTGCCTTTATGCTCGTGCAGAACAGGAGCGTTGGTGTCGCCTTTTATGCTCGTGCGGACAAGGAGCGTTGTGCCATGCAGTTTATGCTCGTGCAGGCGAGGAGCTTTGTGTCTTGCAGTTTAGGCTCTTGCAGACAAGGAGTTTTGGTTCGTGCAGTTTAGGCTCGTGCGAACAAGGAGCATTGGTGAATTTGTCAAGCAATCTTGGAAAGGTGTTCCTCACAATCTTCATAGCAAGGAGCCTTGACCGAGTGATTGAAGAAGTCTTCGGGCAAGAAATCGCGCATTGTGATGGGGATGGACGATCTATGTGTCGAAATTTCATCATCTTCAACACGTTCACGTTGCTTTGAAGGTTGACAAGAGCTGTTTTTTCCCCTTTCCGATTGGCGGACTTGTGGAGAAGACGTATGCTTCTTGTGCAATTTCTTAGGAGTGACTTGAGTCCATCCTTCAACTTTGCTTGTCTTGGAGGATGCCCCCAGCGGTTGAGGTGAAAACTTTGAGTCGGAAGAGCCAGAAGTGAAGGTGGTATAGTTTGACTTCACCACATCGTCAAGATCTAGCTCGATGATTCCTTTCTGAGCCAACTTCATGATGAGATCTTTCAGCACGAAGCATTTTTCTGTTGGATGACTGATGAAGCGGTGAAATTTACAGTACCTTGGACTGTCAGTGCGATTCATCTCTTCTGGCCGTTTGCACTCAGGCAAACCGATCACCTTATTTTCCAACAAGTCTTCTAACATGGCAGCCACATCAGAGTCGGGGAATGGATAAGCTTTCTCTTCAAGCTCCTTCAAATTGTGTCTACGCATCTCTTGATCACGAAAAGCTTCGGTTTGAATCGCCTTGCCTCGTGTAAAGACTTTGACGGGAGCTGTGTTGACCGTCATCGCTTCCTTGGTGGGTTTCCATGCAGCCTTTTCCACCTTTGTCCCAAGAACTTTGTCGTTCTTGTAGTCGGCGATCGGTTCTTTCTTCCCATGATGGGCGATGCTCAACTCCATGTCATGGGCGCGAGTGGCCAATTCCTCGAAGGTCCGTGGTTTAATGCCTTGAAGGATGTATTGCAAACCCCATTGCATGCCTTGGATGCACATCTCGATTGAAGAGGTTTCCGAGAGCCTGTCTTTACAGTCGAGGCTTAGAGTGCGCCATCTGTTGATGTAGTCAATGACTGGCTCGTCCTTCCACTGCTTTGTGCTCGTCAGCTCTAGCATGCTCACAGTACGGCGGGTGCTATAGAAGCGGTTGAGGAATTCCCGCTCCAATTGCTCCCAGCTGTTGATGGACTCAGGCTCTAGGTCCGTGTACCACTCAAATGCGTTTCCTTTCAGCGAGCGCACAAACTGCTTTGCGAGGTAGTCCCCTTCGGTCCCTGCGTTGTTGCAAGTTTCGACGAAATGTGCAACGTGCTGCTTTGGGTTTCCTTTTCCATCAAACTGCATGAACTTTGGTGGTTGATAACCCCTTAGCATCTTCAGGGCATCAATCTTCTTGGAGTAGGGCTTCGAGTAGAACAAGGAGGTATGCGAGCTCCATTCGTACTGTGCCTTGATGGTGTTGGTGATCATCTCCTGCAGCTGCTGGATAGAAAGAGATCCCATGAGTGCCGCTGCCTGGTCTGGCTCCGGCTTCGCATCGTTTTTCTCCACCTGAGGCTCATCTTCTTCATCATCTCTTCTCTTTAGTGGATCATTCTCTGGGTCGGGTTTCTCGCCGTCTTGCGCTTCCAGTCGGCTGACGAGTGTAGCGATTTGCAAGTCTTTTTCTTCCACAGTCCGTGTTAGCCTTGCAATCGCTTCATTCATTTGAGCCAGTTGTTCTTCGATGGAGGTGACGCCAATGGTCATGACTTGTGCAACCAATGGACGCAGTTTTTCTTCAAACGTCCAGGGTGCTGACGAAGAATGTCGTTGGTTGCTTTGGGATGTCATCTTGTGTGCCTCAGCAGCATGCTTCGGTGCCCCCAGCGAGGTCAGGTTGATGACGGACTCGCGCCTTTGATGCTCCCCTTGCTCCTTTAGTGGCACCAACTTTGAAGTGGCATGTTGAGGAGCGGTTGTAGCGCCAATGGATGCTCCGTTCATGGCGGAAGTACTCAGGCTTCTTCCCTTTGTGAGAACGGCTTGTCCTTTGCTTGATGCCATTGATTTTGGAAATGTGCTTGAATTTCTTGAACGGAGAAAGAGATGAGAGGTAGAGATTGTCCCACTGGGCGTGCCAATTTGTGAACACGGAAAATTCCTGAAACGAAAGAGACAAGAACAACGTGCACAAACAAATAGTAATGTGTTTGATGATTTTGGGTTACAATCTCTCTCTATTTGATCCTCTGATTCGATCTCCGTAAGGTGTTGATTTGTGGGATGTGTGATTGATCCAAGGGCCGTCGAGGCTTGATCTTGGATGAACGAGGATGAACGGATCTTCAAGGGCTTTTGGGCTTGATCTTGAAGAATGGTGATTGACGGATCTTCAAGGGCTTTTGGGCTTGATCTTGAAGAACAGTGATGAACGGATTTCCGAGGGCTTTTGGGCTTGAACTCGAAGAACAGTGACGAACGGATCTTCGAGAGCTTTTGGGCTTGAACGGATCTTCGAGGGCTTTTGGGCTTGATCTCGAAGAACAGTGATGAACGATGAACGCTTTCTTCAAGGGTCGTCGGGGCTTGGGCTTGATGAACAGCGGATGAGCGGATTTGTTGATGTAGTCGATCCAAAGGGGCCGTTGGGGCTTGATCCTTGAGGATGAACAGTTGATGAACGATGGTGCTTTCTTGGTTGATCCAAGGGCCGTTGGGGCTTGATCTTGGAAGAACGATGAACGAAGAACGAAGAACACTTTCTTCAAGAGCCGTCGGGGCTTGATCTTGGATTGGTGGATGATTGTTGATCCAAAGGGCCGTTGGGGCTTGATCTTAGGATGAACGATGAACAAAGAACGAAGAACGAATATAGCTTTCTTGATTCTTCGGGAACCTGGATGCTTGAGAGCTTCGGAGTTTCAGAGCTTCAGAGCTTCAAGAATTTTGCCTAATGATTTTGGTCCCCCAAAATGAATGAAATGGGCTTGTATTTATAGAAATTTCCAAGGCCTAATTTTGAATATAATATCTCAGATGAAATAAGTCGTTTCTGCCAGGTGTTGACATGTGTCCTGTTTGATGACTTTTCCAACTTATTTCGATTTTTGTTTAGACACACGCTACGTGTAAAATTTATGTAATACATGAGCGTTGAAATTTTGATTTATCGGTCAACATTTATTTACCGAAATTTCGATGTCTACAATGTTTTTCTAAAACACGAAATCGATATTTTATAAGTCCCTGATAGCATGAAAACATTCACCATTATGCATTCACACGCAATTAATATGTTCATATTTTGAATATGCAAATTGTGTTATATTATGCTACATTACTATGTTAATTTAGTTGCTATTGCAATTTAATTTTTTTAATTTTTAGTGACAGTGCACAAATAGATTGGAGAATGAGGGATATCTAAGAGTGCAGGAGAAACTGTAGGAGAGTTGTAGATAAAATGTCTAAAGAAAAGTATACAAACTAAAAATATATATACTTTAAGTCGTTCCACTTCTAAGATTTTGTTCTATTCGGTCTTATGTAACACAGTGAAGAAGAGTCACATAATAGCGATTAATGAAAGTCGTGTTTCATAAATACAATGAAGAATGAGGGAAATATAAGGATCTCCTACCACCAATACCACTGCCCAACTTAATCACCTATTATTAAGTGTAGATTTTATAATAAAAGGTCTCAGAGAAATTAGAAGTGACTCTTCCACATATATTGTATATTATTTTGTTATCTCCCTGATGAGACTCTATTCTTCAACACGCTCCCTTACGAGTGACCATACAAAAAGGTCACTCAAAAAACCAATTCCCCATCGGTAGTGGTGCAAGTTGGAATGGTGTTTTCAATTCCAATAGTAAATATTTTTAATCCAAACCCAAACATTTCAAATTCGAATATTTTACGAAAAATTGGAATGAAAAGTGGAATGCCTTTAAATATTTTGAGAATTCTAAGTTTCCGATTCGAATTATCCAAAGTGTTCCAAACATATTCTAATAAAAGAACTTCCTAAATTTTCATAAACATGTCAAACATATGAATTTTCGAATTATGTTCCAAAATTTTCAAGTTACTATCACTATGAAATTTTGGAGAATGTCGAAAATTCTGAATAAAGATTGTAATCTGATTTTGGAATTTGGAACAAAAATTGGAAGGGTTGTTTCTAATCCAACCCTCCCAAATAAACTTGTACCCGTTGGAAACTAGTGAATTCATTATGCCGGAACCAACACAGCTTTTCAAATGCCTAGTCATTCAATACTCTTAATATGGAGCTAGCTCAACATTTTGAAAGCCCAACTTAATAAAGCAAATTCGGGAATAGTAAATTGTGTCCAAGATGTGTTAGATAATAACATGCTTCAACATTATGATAAACTTTTTACACCCAGCATGCATGGTCCACCACCAACATTACTAACACTATCCTCCAAACTTAGACACCTATTATTAGGTGTGATTTTTATAGCAAAAGGTCTCGGTTATGCAGTTTGGTTATGTGAGCCCATTATGGATGCTTTGGCTATCCCTATGTCTATGCGAAAGTTATTGAAATCTAAAGTTTCTGATTTGATCCATAATGGACAATGGCGTCAACTTGTTTTGGATGCACTCAACTTGGAATCAATTGCTCTTACTTTGGGTATGGATCCTTGGGTGGATGATTAATTGGTTTGGAATGACGCTACTGATGGTTATTTAACACTTACTCGGACTTATGATTTTAAAAGAAGTAAACAACCTCTAGTTGCTTGGGAGAATTGGGTTTGGCGTTCTTCCTACCATCCTCATAATTCAATTCTTTTATGAATTATATATGCACGGTAAGCTTGCCACAAATATTCTTTTGCAAGTTTGACGATTTTCTTTGGTCTATATATATGCTATGTCACTCTGCAATCGAGACACCTTATCACCTCCTTTTTAGTTGCAATTATTCTCGCCAAAGTTTGTCTTCTTGTTTGAGTTGGAAACAACTGGAGATAATTTTTATGACATTTTCAGTTTTTTCTCCTATCCTCTAAATCATGGTTTTGGCTCACAGGTTCAGTTTTTGGTGGGAGATGATTGGCACGGGTTGATAGTCCATTTGGGTGAAAGAATTGTGCTCGACTGTGACTCCAGGGTCATTAGGGATAGAGAAGGTCCATTGGCGAGTCCTTGCACTGAGAAGTAGCGCTTCTAATGCAGCGTAGGAAATGGAAGTCTCTCTGGCTTGAATAGAGGCAACGGTATTTTCATACAGAGGGCCAACGTTGTTCATAATTGTGGTAATAAGGTCAGCATCAGATATGGGCGAACTAGAAGGGCAAGTTAGTCAGCCAAAGCGTTGATTTTATCTAGAAAATCAGCGATGCAATGATCACCCTATTGTGGGAGGAAGGACCGTATCGCTCTTGAAGAGCATTCCATGCCTCAGCAGCACTGATACATTTCACTATTAAATGTTGAAAAATAAAAAGGAAAGTATTTTAGGATATGATTTAATTAGTGACTTTGTATGATTTAATTAGGGCTTTGATATGATTTGATTTGGTTTAAGTTTCCTTGTCTTGTAGAAAAAGGATGGTTTTGATTTATTTCCTAGTATTGCTTTTTTGTAATCTTATAAATACCTCTTTATGGAGAAGAATAAAATATTGAAGTTGTTATTCGAGAATCGTGAGATTGTAGATAATTCTTAAATTTGTCCTAAACCCTTTATTTTCAACTTGGTATCAGAGTAAAGTTCGATTCTTGGTTGAATTTTGCTGTGAGAGCTTCCTTGTGGGTGCATGAAGCTAATTTTCTTCGTGCACCCACATGCCATGAACTTGAGGGTGAAGATTGTCTATGATTGTTAGAAGAAAACAAATTTTCGCTACGATGAAGAAGAGAAAATGGAAGAAAAAGGTATGGTTTTGTCGCCTTGGAGAAGAGATTAGGAAAAAAAATAAAAATTTCGTCATGGTAGGATCTGTTTCCTATCATGGGTGTTTTTTTGTATTTTATTTTATTTTTTCTAGTAAGTTTAGTTTGTTTTTGAGTTTGAAGAAGAGAAAAAAGGAGAACGAAAAAAAAAAAGATGAGAAAAAAGATATTAAAAAAAAAAGATTTGGTGGTCGGGGCTTCTGGAAAGAGGCGTTAGTTTTTTTGGGCTTTTGAAAAGATTAGCGTTTGTTCCAACTGGACTTTCGAAAAGAGGCGTTAGTTCCAACATATCAAGAGATTTATTTATCCGGCTTTCGAAAAAAGACGTTAGCTCTAATTGGGCTTTCAAAAAGATTAGCGTTAGTTTTAGTTGGGCTTTCGAAAAAACGCGTAAGTTCCGAGGATTATGATTTGTTAGTCGGGCTTTCGAAAAGAGGCATTTGTTCTAGTTGGGCTTACGAAATGAGAGGCGCTAGTTCTAGTCGGACATTCGAAAAGAGGCATTAGTTATGTCGGATTGTGATTTGTTGAGCTTTCGAAAAGATTGACATTAGTTTTAGCGTGTCAATGAAGATTTCACATCATGAGTTTGATTTAATTAGTGATTTTATGTGATTTAATTAGGGCTTTGATATGATTTGATTTGGTCTAGGTTTCCTTGTCTTGTAGAAAAAGGATTTTTTTAATTTATTTCCTAGTATTGCTCTTTTGTAATCTTATAAATACCTCCTTATGGAGAAAAACTAAAATATTGAAGTTGTTATTCGACAATCGTGAGATTGTAGAGAATACTTAAATTTGTCCTAAACCCTTTATTTTCAACTTGGTATCATAGCAGAGTTCGATTCTTAGTTTGAACTTTGCTACGAGCGCTTCTCTGTGGGTGCACGAAGCTAATTTTCTTCATGCACCCACCGGCCATGAACCTGAGGGTGAAGAATATCTACTATTGTTAGAAGAAGATAAATTTCGGCTGCCATGAGGAAGAAAATAAAGAAAAGAAGAACGAAAAATAACAAGAAGAACGAAAAAAAAAATTGCAGAAAAAAAAGAGAGATTTGGTGGTTGGAGACAGTATCAGTGTTGTTCGAAGTGGGCCCTAGGTTTGTCTCTCTGATAATTCTACATGGTATTAGAGTCAGGGAACTGGCCGGTAATGTACGGCAACATGATGGGTGGGTCTGCTTGGCCCCGTGCAATGATGATGGGTTCCTTGCCGTGCATGTAGGGTGAGTCCCCTTGGTTGTCGATACGCAGATCTTCCACGTGTGACCTACTAATTGGGTCCCACGTAAGGAGGCGTGTTGAAATTTCCCACATTGACCTATCTATGAGAAAATAAGAGTTTAAATATTTTAACCTCACTCTAACTAACACTAATGCCTTTTGTAATAAAACCTCACACCTGACGGATTATGCATGTGGTAATTACCAAGTTCGGAACAATTTCGGTGTTGTTGAAAGTGGGTCATTGGCCAGTCTCTCTGATCAACCACTAGAGAACCCTCTGATCTGGTTGAATCCAGTGTTTGAAAAAAGAATTAATCTCATCTGTAAGTTGGCCTTCTGTGTCTAAAGGAAAGCCGGAGGACATTAAGAGGTTCCATTATCGATGAATGGTAGAAAGTTACGACTGCATTGCAACGATATAAATTGTTCCTCCATAGGGGATAGTTATGTCCATGGAGTTTGAGAGGTAGGAAATGTGACACATTGGAGAGGGAAGATGCAGCGAGATAAGCCATGGTGAGTGAAGAAATTTTCGTTGCACTGGGAGAGGGTGATACCATGAAAGAATTGTGCTTGATGGGTGAGTAGTCATTGTATTTCACTATATATATAGAACGGGTGACGAACAAACTCTTCAAAACTAAAAAAATATGAACATAATTTTGAGAAAGCTACATTTAAAATCAAACAATATTTGACAGTTTCAGCATCCCAAAGGATTGTACTGTTGATAAAGTTGTGGCAAGTGTTGAGGTGAGGATATCACTTAAGTCATTTGCGGCTGCGGTTGCATAGATGTGGTGGGAGATATAATATTCAGATTTGGTTTACCATGGGCAGCCTGTAATGCATTATGTTTTGAGGAATCGTCTCGTCATGTTTCCTTTATTGTTCATGATATTAAGTTGCAGCTGATTGAGATTGATTCATTGAGCATAGCTACCATGCTAAAACTCCGTGTCTGATCTTTGTCTCCTTCGTGCCATGGGAGTTAAGGTCGTCCAACTAAGGCTCCTCATATTTATGAGGTTCGGTGGTTGCCTCCTCCTGTATCTTGGATTAATTTTACCATAGATGGCACGGCTCGTGGTGCCCTTGGTTTGGTGGGAATTGGGGGTGTTTTTCGAGACCAATTTGGCAACTGTTTACACTGTTTTGCATCTTCAAAAGACTTGCTTATTCTTTAGAACGGGAGTTTCATGCAGTTATTTAAGCCATGGATTAATCTTGGGCAAAAGGTTGAAATTTTTTGTGAATTGAATGAGATTCTTTTTTAGTGGTCCTTTATCTTTCTCTGTTTATGGCAAGATTTCCAGGCATCCGTATGTTCCTTGGATTAATTGCCTTGCTTTTATCTCCCAGATGCACGTTTATGTCACTCATATTTTTGGACATGGTTATGCAGTTGTTCACAATTTTGGCTAATTTCGGTGTGGATCATTCTGGGAATTTATATTTGGATTCTTGCCCCCCTTGTCCAACTTTTGCTTACATTTGTAACTTTTCTTCATGACCTAATTTTAGGTTTTGCTTGTTTGGTCCTTGATATTTTGTCGATTGAAAGAGGTTTGGTTTCCTTTTTCTTTTCTTTCACTGATTTTAGCTTGTGCTTGTCAGTTTTTCTCTACATGTACTTTATTGTTATGAACTCTTAGATTGTACTGGCTCAATGAGCTCTATTTTTTTGCCAAAAAAACAAGGGGTGTGATATCCACACATCCCATTTTACTTCTCACACACTTTTTTAATTTTCGGCCGTCGGATCGGATGAATTGAAGAATATCAATGGACAGAAATTATCAAGAGTGTGTGAGAAGTAAAATGGGGTGTGTGGATAGCACATCCCAAAAACAATTACTATTGCTTCTGCTTTGTAATTTATTAAAGGGAAGTGGCATGTCATGCTTGAAGAAAAGAACTCCTCTGCCTTTCAAAAGATAACAATTCAGGAAAAAAAAAAAGTTATACAGTAAAAGAAAACAAAAATTCTCCTTATAATGGATCAAAAGAAAAAACAAAAGAGATATGGTGGATGAAAAATCCCAGGTAAGTGCTATTAAGTTTCTGGTAAACAAATAGCAAAGCCAGATGAAAATATGGACAAGAAAAAGTGGGTGGTATCCTTAATGGATAACAAATCAAAGTGCCACACAGAGGAAACGAATAAAAGAATAAAATACAACAAAGCAAGAGCTAGTCGCAATACAAATGCTCTGCGAATTATGTAGCCTGGATCCCTATCTACTATGATCACTTGCACCGTAAACTTTTGAGGGTCTTTGATGACAGATCAAATGCAATTGTACAATCCATGGTGGAGGACTTCTTCTTCTTCATTATAAGCATCAGTTCCACCTTTCCATTCAACTTAGCCGCGCTGTTGAGAGTCAATACGCCACTGGACAGTTCACTCCCAAGATTGGAACCGCCTAATGCACTTGAACTCAAGCTCACTTCGACAGTGATCTTTTTGGTGGAAAGCATGCCAGCCTTGCTCTTTGGAATAGAAACTTGCCCGACAGTCGCTCCTTTGTACAAAAACGTAACACTGCTAGCATCGAACTTGTAAGGACCCCAATTTGTGTTCTTGACACTGATTTGGGTTGTGAATTTTGTGTCGAATGAAGGTGTTGCTGGGATGGAGTTGAGTTCTTGTACGTTGATGTTCCCCAGCCGGACCTTTGGTGTTTTAACTTTCATGACTGTAAGGCTAATCACGGTTATGACGATGATCTGAAACACAATGAAAATAGCAACATAAATGGCCAATTTGATTCTCTTCTTGCGTTTGAGCTCGTCAGCGGATAACAAAGACTCAGCATCACTTCTTTGGTAACCATGGTTTGCTGGTGCTGCAGGATAAGCCTGTTGGGTCTTCTCAGCCATCTTAATTTCTTTTGCTGCAGTTAGAGCTTCGAAAGAAAAAGTTCTCTGTTTTTCTTTGTAAAATATGAACTGATGAGCAGGTGTGTTTGTTGTTTGATTGTGTGAATGTTGGTTGAGTGTGGGGTGGTATATATAGTGTGTGGAAAATTTGGTTAATGAGTTAACTAGAGGAATGAAAACACGCACATAGTTAGGCTGTAGTTCATTGACTCTACTAGAAGGTTGAACATAAAGATGTGAAAATGCTTGTAGGAAACGAAATATAGAATAATAGAAAGCTTTGAGGGCTTTAAAAACTTCGCCTACCACACAAAGTCATAAAAATATGAAAACGCGCATAGCACATACATAAAGACTTTGCAAGCTATGACACATACGTAAAGACTTTGTCCATTGTCCTACACCATCAACATCAACATCAACATCAACATCAACATCGTATTTTGGACCGTCTAGAAGATTTTAAGTAAAAAACTCTAACTGTAATCGCGTTTAGTAGCATAATTGTATTTTGAGGAAACCTATTGCTCGTTTGATAACTATTTTTTTTTAAGTTTTTATTTTTTTGGTGATGGTGGATAAATAAATTTGAGAGTAAGGCATACAAAAATTTTATTTGAACCCATGTAACCTATTTCTACACTCAACTTATTCTCTTCACCCATATTGTTTTTTATTAAAGAATTAATCTCTCTTCAAACTCAAATTTATTACCTAAACTACCATCTCAAACTCAATTCAAAATGTTAAGTTATCTTTACACTCATTCTCTTTATAAAATAACATATGTAATTGAATTTTTTTTTTTTTTTTAAAGAGTAGTCCTTGCCTCACCCCCTCTTCCCACTAGCATTTCCATGGCTACTTTTTTTTCTTTCTGCTACCAAACCTAGACATTTGTCTTTTTTTCTTTCTACTGATGTGCATAAGCAACAAATCGAACAATTCATCCCCTTATATTTATCAACGGGCAAGGAAGTTTATAATATAAGAACATTGGTAAGAAGTTTTTCCGTATAATTTTTCAATTGCAGAAAGTTTAACAAACCATTCGGGATTGATGAAAAAAATTGAAACCCAAATACTCATCTTCTAAACTTTAAAAAAATTAAAATCAAACGAACAAAATATTCATACATTGAGTCATACCTTAGTTGGAGGATTCAAAACTTCAAAATCACCATCCATCATTAAAAAAAGCATGTTTTCCTCTACAAGACCTATTAGGGTTTAATGAGTTTATTGATAAATTTGAGTTTTATTATTAATTTCATTTTGTACTTAATAGTAATTATGCAATAGGGTAAAATAGACAATTAACAATTTAAATTTAAGTTGGGTGTAGAAAGAGGTTACATGGGTTCAAATAAAATTTCCCTAAAGGATATCTAAGAGGTGTAGGAGGGATGGTGGGAGAAATGCAAATAAAATGTATAAAGAAATGTATACAAAAAAGAATAAAAAATAAACAAAATAAAAATTATTTTCTTGCAGTCCTAATTTAGTTAAGAATGTGATTGTGTAAATCTTTATGGGATTCTGTAGTATTTTGCAGATAGTGTCCTAATTAAGATTTATGACTTGAAATGCAAGGATAAAGGCACAAAGGGTGAGAAAATACACACCTCAAAATTCACCAATTCTCTTCTCTCTCTTATCGTTGCACCTCTCTCCTTTTATAATTCTTCTGTTAAATAGGCCTACAACATGTTATTAGCACGCTCCCTCTGCGGCTAAGTAATTGAAGGTTTGTGGAGGAGGTTCTTCTACAACTAGCACTCAAGGGCTTTCTTTCGTTTCTATCAAATCATGTTTTTCTAAAACACGAAATCGATATTTTATAAGTCCCTGATAGCATGAAAACATTCACCATTATGCATTCACACGCAATTAATATGTTCATATTTTGAATATGCAAATTGTGTTATATTATGCTACATTACTATGTTAATTTAGTCCATACATAAAGACTTTGCAAGCTATGACACATACGTAAAGACTTTGTCCATTGTCCTACACCATCAACATCAACATCAACATCAACATCAACATCAACATCAACATCGTATTTTGGACCGTCTAGAAGATTTTAAGTAAAAAACTCTAACTGTATGCGCGTTTAGCAGCATAATTGTATTTTGAGGAAACCTATTGCTCGTTTGATAACTATTTTGTTTTAAGTTTTTCTTTTTTTAGTGATGGTGGATAAATAAATTGGAGAGTAGGGGATAGAGAAATTTTATTTGAACCCATGTAACCTATTTCTACACTCAACTTACTCTCTTCGCCCATATTGTTTTTTATTAAAGAATTAATCTCTCTTCAAACTCAAATTTATTACCTAAACTACCATCTCAAACTCAATTCAAAATGTTAAGTTATCTTTACACTCATTCTTTTTTTTTTTTTTTTTAAAGTGGCGTCCTTGCCTCACCCCCTCTTCCCACTAGCATTTTCATGGCTACTTTTTTTTCTTTCTGGTACCAAACTCAAACATTTGTCTTTTTTTCTTTCTACTGATGTGCATAAGCAACAAATCGAACAATTCATCCCCTTATATTTATCAACGGACAAGGAAGTTTATAATCTAAGAACATTGGTAAGAAGTTTTTCCGTAGAATTTTTCAATTGCAAAAAGTTTAACAAACCATTCGGAATTGATTAAAAAAATTGAAACCCAAATACTCATCTTCTAAACTTAAAAAAAATTAAAATCAAACGAACAAAATATTCATAAATTGAGTCATACCTTAGTTGGAGGATTCAAAACTTCAAAATCATCATCCATCAATAAAAAAAAGGAAAACTAATGAAAATGACTTGAAAACTTTGAGTTTTAACGATAAGGACAAAATAAATGGTAAAGTGAATAGTACCAGGATTGACTTTTTAGTGTAAAAATGTGGTTTTTCATTAAAGTGAACAGTACCGGGAGTTTTTCGTTAAAGTTTCCATAAAAAAAAAACTTGTTTTTCGCTACAAGACCTATTAGGGTTTAATGAGTTTATTGATAAATTTGAGTTTTATTATTAATTTCATTTTGTACTTAATAGTAATTATGCAATAGGGTGAAATAGACAATTAACAATTTAAATTTAAGTTGGGTGTAGAAATAGGTTACATGGGTTCAAATAATTTCCCTAAAGGATATCTAAGAGGTGCAGGAGAGATGGTGAGAGATATGCAAATAAAATGTATAAAGAAATGTATACAAAAAAAATAAAAAATAAAAACTATTTTGTTGCAGTCCTAATTTAGTTAAGAATGTGATTGTGTAAATCTTTATGGGATTCTATAGTATTTTGCAGATAATGTCCTAATTAAGATGTATGACTTGAAAGGCAAGGATAAAGGCACAAAGGGTGAGATAATACATACCTCAAAATTCACCAATTCTCTTCTCTCTCTTATCGCTGCACCTCTCTCCTTTTATAATTCTTCTGTTAAATAGGCTTACAACATGGTATTAGCACTCTCCCCTTGCGGCTAAGTAACTGAAGGTTTGTGGAGGAGGTTCTTCTACAACTAGCACTCAAGGGCTTTCTTTCATTTCTATCAAATCATGTTTTTCTAAAACACGAAATCAATATTTTATAAGTCCCTGATAGCATGAAAACATTCACCATTATGCATTCACACGCAATTAATATGTTCATATTTTGAATATGCAAATTGTGTTATATTATGCTACATTACTATGTTAAATTGTATGACTCAAAGAAAAACAAGAAAATAGTAGTGCGTATTAGGGCTTGAAAACACTAACCGGGTAAAAATACAAAAAGGCCGGGCCGAGCCTGCAGCTTTGGCTCCGGCGTCAAAACGACATCGTTCGGTGTCTAGTCCAGCAGCCCAGAGTTTTGGGATTGCTACGGCCTCCGAGCCCAAGCCTGCTATTTGGGGCTTCTTCCTGCCAGGCTTGCAGCTTGCTCTCTTGTTTTGGGTTTGTAGGTCTCTTGAATCACTGTTTGGTTTACTTTGGATTGAGAGCTAAGTTGGAATAGAATGATTTCTTAAGGCTCAAAGCAATTAAAGATTTGGAATTGGAATTGGGCAGCTGCCTTTTGCCCAATTGCCTCCAACAATTTTCACTGGCAGAGCACATTTGTTGGGTCTAAAGGCATTTGTATCCAATGGCAGGGGCAATCCATGGCCCGCTGAAGATGCTCTCAACTCAGACTATTAGTATTAAAAATTCATTATTATTATTTTTTTAATAAAAAAAATAAATGATAATTTTTTTTTAAATTTTGGATACGATTTTTATAGATATTTTATTTTATTTTTTAACAATTTTCTTAATTTTTAAAAATTTAAATTGTGGCTGACATCAGCCTTGCTTCACATGGCCTCTGGCGAGAGACCCGTGGATTATTGCTTGGTAGGACAATCGACCGGCCTGGTGTGGACTGGAGAGTTTTTTTTTTTTTTAAGGAAAACTAATGAAAATGGCTTCAAAACTTTGAGTATTAACCAAAAATCATCCTATAACTTTATGAAAGAAAACAAAAAACAAAAAACAAACAAAACATAACTAAAGGCTCGTGCAAAGAGCACCCAACTAATCATTCAGTTGCATAACCCTTTGACATAATCCAAGCATATTTTATTCCTCTAAAATTAAAATTTCAAATTGAGGTGGGTTCCATTTGATTCAGAACCACATCTAGGGCGGTATGGTTGGGAGGGAGTCGGTCAGGTGTGGGTTAGGATGGTTGGGGGTAGGGGTGGGGCGACATCATTGACAACATCGTTGGATTCATCACCCATTTTGCTAGTAATGGTATTGAGCTATTAGCCATGCATGACTTTAACGGTATGGACGTTGATCTCATTCATGTTTTTTTTTTATAATCTTTTTATTGCATTCTGGTGAAAGAACTTAAAATTTTGGGACATGCATCTCCCATTAAGTTTCTTAAATAGTGTAGTATCGTTAAGTTTCATAAACAGTGTAGAAAGTTTCATAAACAGTGTCGTACCGTTAAGTTTCATAAACAGTGTAGTATCATTAAGTTTCATAAACAGTTTGTATGAGGGGCGTGTGGATCCGCGCGTTAGTTTTTTAAAATATTAAAATAATGTCTTTTTTATTAAATTTTAATTTTTTTGTCCTTTTTATTAAAATTTAAGAGTTTTTCATTAAAATTTAAGTCTTTTTCATTAAATAAAGTTATAGCTTGGTTTTTTATTAAGATTTTTTTTTTGTTTTGGGGGGAGGGGGAGCGGGAAGGGGATTTGAAAGGGCTAGAAACTTGATGCATCTACCAATGCTCTGTGTATCTAAATTTAATGATCCAAAATCCTAATTCTTGGTAACTTGATGCATTTACCAGTGCTCTGTATATCTAATTGATCATGTCTCTCTGTTTGCAATCTTCTTGTTCTTGCTTATTGAATCTTGAAATTGCAATTGTTGATTTGTACCAAACTGCAAAGTGAGATGTCAGGGAAGTATTATCAGGGAGTTCTTGGTAGTATTTTACTCCATCACAGCCTATAGTCTCAAGTCTAAGGCCATCTCCAACAGAAGGAGGGCCAAAGACCCATTTTTAGCCCTATAGCTCTGCAAGAAATTATATTTTAATGAACAGTGTCATACCATATTTTATACCATCTCCAACCGATGGGGCTAAAGGGCCATAGGCCAAACATAGCCCTTTGACAAAAAACTCATCTCCAACCGAGAGGGCCAAAGGGCCATAGGCTAAACATAACTCCTTCAATAATTTATTATTTTAATTGAATTAATATGGTTAATTAAATTAAACTACCATATTAAAATAAGGTTTTCGAACATATTTTGAGTGTCGCTTGCCACAATAACAAAGAAAGCGTGGTATTCTTGCACCTGCCACAAAGTAGAGCTTAACATTCTAACGCTAGAGGGCTGGCTAGAAATGGCCAGCCAACTGGCCTGATTTGGGGGTTTTGGCCTGGTGGGGCCCACAAGCCCTTTGGCCTAGCCCTCGGTTGGAGACGGTTTTCGTGACATTTCGAGCTATTTTTAGCCCTATAGCCCTTTGGCCGGGTCGGTTGGAGATGACCTAACAAGCTTAGTTGTAGCATGTATCTACTATAAGTCCAGATGTATGTTTCTTAAAGAAATGAAGTTCGAAGAAGTTGTTGACGATAAATCTCACGAAGGGTAATTTTATGTTGTTAGTAAATTCGATGAAGCCACACTATACTTAATGCCAAAGCCACGCTATAGTTAGTTGATTTTCTTATTTTGTATAAATGTTTAAGGTCGAAACCAATATTGTTAAATGAAGTTGGTGATAAATCCCACAAAGAGTAATCCCGTGCTATGAGTAGGTAAATCTCATAAAACCACACTATAGTTAAGGCTGAAGCCACACTATAGTATGCTGATTTTTTATTTTGTAAATGTTAAGGCCGAAACTATTGTTCAATGAAGTTGTTGCCAATAAATTCCCACGAAGGGTAATCCTCCACTATAGTTGATATACGGGGACGAGAGTGTGTTACAACTACTATATTGAGGCTGTTTTGGTATTTCATTTGGATGCACAATTGATTAGGGTTCAAAAGTCAGTACGGTTAAATAAAGTTGACAAGTTTGAGAACAATAATGGAAGATATGAAATGGGATATAGTATTGTTATTTTGATTCATTCTGAGTCTGGAATTACCCTTGATCCAGATCTTAGAGATTGAGAAACGGTGTCTAAAAACTAATGTATATTTGCATTGTGGAGTTCATATAACAGCTGGCATTTGAATGTGTTTCACAGTCCATGCTTCTGGTTGCGGTTAGCCAAAACTTGAGGCCACAAACAAAACCCAATCCCCCTTCAACTATGCAACAACGAAGGGATGACAAGGACTTTTAACCACACATTGCAGCACTCTTCAAAGGCCTCTGTCCATGAGTGTTCATAGTTGTTAACCACAGTTTCAATCTCCAGCTTGGTTACCAAGTTGAGATTGAGGAGAGTATTAACAAATGTGTGGTGGAGATTAGCTAATAATTGAACAATGGAGATTGGTCTAGCTGGTGAAAACTACTACAAGAGTTTGTTAGAAGGTTGGAGGGTTAGTTATTTTTTATAGGCTAGTATTTGTAATTCTCGCATTTCTATTCAACTCAGAAGATATCAATACAAGCCTTCATTTCCTTCTATCCTTCATCTTCTTCTTCTATGTTCCACTGCAATTTGCTTCTTCTATGTTTCACTGCAATTTGGGCAGTTTCATACCCTTTACAATGTAATTAATAACTGTTGGGTTGAACAAATATTCATATTTATTCTTGCATGTAACGGAAATTTGACAAAAATTTCATTTTTGATTTAAATTTATCAACAATCTTCACCAAGAAAATTTAATCTTACTTTTTCACTACAAAACTATCTTTCCAATATTTTATCATAAGGGAGTATTATTGATCCGATTTCACCTTAAAAAATATAGCTAAAACATAAAAACAAATAGTCAAACGAATGAAACCGACAAAAACGGAGCCCTATTCATTTAACAATTAGCTGCATTTTCGAAACCTACATATTTAATTAGATGCATTTTTGAAACCTACACCTAAAATATGGGAACACGAATCACGTGATAAGTACATAAACGAAGCCCTGGTCATATAATAATCGGCTGCATTACTGAAACTTTAAATTAAACCTAAATTGGGGAACATGATAAGTTCAGGTATAAATAAAAGGACAAGGATTGTCTCCCCTCTTTGTTCCCGTGCTCTCCCATACCCTCCTGTTTGTGTGGTCACGATTAAGCCACGTCAACATTTTATATTACTATTTATTTTTGTCTTATTATCTCTATAAAAAAAATAATATAAAATGTTGACGTGGCTTAACCGTTACCACACAAAACAGGAGGACACGGGAACAAGGAGGGGCAAACAATCCTTGTCCTAAATAAAAATGAAGCCCTATTCATATAATAATCGGCTTCATTATTGAAACCTTAAATTAAGCTTTAAATGGGGAACAAGATCAGGACAGGTATCAACCAAAGCATGTGTTTTTTTAATTTTAAGTTCAATGAAGAAAAGTATGCGAGATTAGCACTTCCGTAATGATCGTGTGTAAAGCACTTATCCTTTCCGTAGGGATGAGACTCATTACACCCAGAAATCACCCTCCCGTTCCTCCATCATTTTTGGTAAGAAATATTAACAAAAGGGTGATACGTGCTAAAGAGATCATTTTTTTTAAGGAAAAATTAGGATTCAATCTTTAGTCACTAATGTTCATAGACTAAAACTTTATTGGTTTTCAGCTTTTGATTAAAGTCATTTGACTTTGTACAACTCAACATTTTACTAGGAAATACTTCCATGTCATCTTTTAAGAACGTCTATATTAAAATATTTAATATTATGTTTTGAACAAACGATATTATCTACACCAAAGGAGTGAGACAATAAGCTAAGCATCACAATATGCTAGCAATAATATGGCTCAAATAATATTTAATATAATGTTTAAAGTAAAATATAAATAGTTGACATTGAAATTCATTGAAATTCATTAATGCTAATATGATGTGTCCAAAATCAAGGGACTTTGATCAAAATCCAAAAAATTAATAAGGTTTCAATCAATGTACACTAGTGACTAGGGACCGCATCCAAAATATCATTTTTGAATTATATTTTGTAGATCACAAAGTTCTAGGGTCTGCAATTCAGAACCAGGAAACTGACACCACATTGCAGCGTCTGAATCCAAATGTAAAAAAAGAACCAGAAAAACTGACACTGCAGTGTTTGAATCCAAATGTAAAATCAGAAAATAAATACTTGCAGTGTGATCTGTATTGACCTATTCCAAAATATAAGAAATGAGGTGTCAGTTGAAGTGGGTGCCAACTATAGTGGCAAATTCTGTAATTTAAAAAAAATGTATTTAAGTATCACAATACACTATATATTGAACTATTTATAATTAAAATAAATATTATTAATATTGTAACTTTATTGATTTTATACAAAACCACCCATAATTTAAATAAATAATTATTGTCCTCTTCTTCCTACTGTCAATTAATTGATTTTATGAGAGTAAACTGTCGATTTGCCCCCTAAACTTTCACCTAGCTTTCGATTTCCCCCCTGAACTTTTCGATTGGAAAATTAAGGATTTAAACTATTTTTTTAGCCAATTTGCCCCCTACCGTTAGTTTTTCAAACATTTCATCCATATTTCTGTTAAGTGAGACCATGTGCACAACATGTGAGGGTAGTTAAGTCATTTTACTCTTAAAAATGATTAAAAAACTGAAAATAAATTTAAAAAAAAAAAAAACTTTCCCTCTATTTTTTCCCTCTAATTCCTATCCTCAATTTTATTTTTCACTCATTCCTATGCATGAGAAATGACATACGGTGTTATTGTCTTCAAAAGTATCTAAGTTATTCTTTTTCTTGAAGCATGTACTACCATTTTTATTTTCTCTAACAAATTAATAATTTGACAAATGCTCATGGTGTTAAATGTGCAAGAATGCAGTTGAAATATCCATCATTTGATTCTAGGTTGAGTTGTGCACTTTCTTCTCTTTTATAGTAATTAATTTATTATTTGAAAACATTGTACTTTGAGGAGGCAAGCAAAGCTTTGTGGAACTGCGTGGGTATGATATGCTCTTTTTTTTGTTGTGATTTGGTTGGATACTATTGCTAGAAAATTGGAGGAATAGTTAGAATTAGTGCAGTTAGCCGATCTTTGGAGTTTTGATACTGGTGATTGGAGTAGTTTTTTCCTTTGACTTGTTGTAGTTTTTACTAGATGTCGGACATGTTAACTGCTGGAAACTATTTTTATAACTCTTCAAACTCTTCTACTAGTAAAGTCTTAATGTCTCTAAAATGAAGCACAACACGTAACATGCTTATATTAATTCACTGCTTTGGAGACAATAACACCATGAGCATTTGTCAAATTATTAATTTGTTAAAGAAAATAAAAATGGCAGTACATGCTTCAAGAAAAAGACTAACTTAGATACTTTTGAAGACAATAACACCATATGTCATTTCTCATGCATAGGAATGAGTGAAAAATAAAATTGGGGATAGAAATTAGAGGGAAAAAATAGAGGGAAAGTTTTTTTTTTCTTAAATTTTTTTTCAGTTTTTTAATCATTTTTAAGAGTGAAATGACTTAACTACCCTCACATGTTGTGCACATAGTCTCACTTAACAGAAATATGGATGGAATGTTTGAAAAACTAACGGTAGGGGGCAAATTGGCTAAAAAAAATTAGTTTGAGTCCTTAATTTCCAATCGAAAAGTTCAGGGGGGCAATCGAAAACTAGGTGAAAGTTTAGGGGGCAAATCGACAGTTTACTCATTTTATGATGAATGATAATGATCTAATAACTTCAACCGATTATAAATACAAACCATTGCACGGTACCAAACACAACTCCCATCCCCTTAACAAAAATGCACAAGATGAGATTCCTGCATGCCTTGTTTGCCTCAATGTCCGAGTTATAGAGGGACGTCCGGGAGATATCGAATTCTCTACACAGGATGCCACCGGAAGTGAACTGCGTGGCCTACTGACGAGGAGTGACCACGGTAAGCGATATATCAGTGCCAAACTAGAAACCGTTCGTTTTGGTTGATATTTCAAACCGTATTGGAAGAACCATCATCCTAGCATTAGACAAGGAGAATGCCAATGTGGTGGCTTATGTTGCGGGCGACAAATCCTACTTTCTCAAAGACGCTCCAGTTGCAGCTCTTAACACTTTATTCCCTCCCACAACGAGCTTTTATCTTCCATTTACCTCTAGCTATACTGACCTCGAGAAAGCTGGTCGTAAGTCCAGGTGGGAAATCCCTTTAGGACTCACTCCCCTGGACAATGCCATCACCGCGTTGTGGGAGGGAGGTGATTCCGAAGCCGCGCAGTCCCTTCTGGTGACCACTCAGATGGTTTTAGAAGCGGCGCAGTCCATACTACTTGAGCAGCGTGTCCGGGATAGCATACAAACAAAATTGACTTTTTACCGTACGCTGGAGTCCTAGCCAACAGTGGCTGTCCTTCTGAGTGGGCTGCCATGCATGTTTCTATGTCTAATTATGTATGTTTATCTATGTTATTATTAGGTACTTTGTCTTCAACGTACCAGCACATAAGTACTTCTATAGCTTGTTTGTATAACATGCTTTTGTAAAATCAGCCGAATTAAGTGTGAAATTATGTAACAACTATGCTCATTCCAAGAATCAGAGGACAAGGTACTTAAGTTTGCCTTCAGTTTTAAATTTTTTTTAATACAGTAGTCTATGATCTTTTGATTACTTACTCTCATCACGTGAAGGAGAGCAAGACTTTTGGGGTTTCTATTTGCATCTTATTAGTTTAATTGGGTTGAGACTGGATGGCCATATGGATCCTCTGCTTGATTTATGTAATGGTAGGATCTAGTTTTATTAGAGAGCAACTAGTTTGTCAAGAGCATGAATTGATGAAATTTGTAAGAGTTCAAAGAAAAACATAGGAAAGTTGTAGCTATAAATCGTGTTTGGTAAGCAAGAAAATTGACGAGAAAGTGAGAGAAAACCAAAGTCACTAGACTAAGGCTCACGATACCATTCTGACAAAAAACAACTCGTGATATCATAAAGCAAATTGAGTCTAGAGAGAAACTGATTTTGTAGTACAAGTAATATTCTAGCTAGTACAATTACATTTAAATAGAGAGCAATTTGATGCTCACAAGTAGCATATTTGAACGGTACATTTAAAGCATCATAATACAAGTGGAGGAAATACGTGTCCCTGCATACTTTATTAACATGTGGAGTACACATATAAAATGAGATATTGTGATCACTTGGATTGATGAGCGTGGGGGTTCAGTTTATACTATTTACATTAAGGGTAGTATATCAGTTTGTCACGCGCAACTAGACATTATTCAGTTTTCCATCAAAGAGAAGAAATTGCAATTTACAAACTCCCTGTTCGGGCTTGACCAAGTAAAGCAGCCACAGTTCCCACAAAAGCTGCATTCATATATGTTGTGGGTTCAGAGTGAGAATAGTCTGATCTTGCATCGTTGAACTGGTCATTTACATCTGGACCTCCAACGATTGCACCCACATGAGTATTAGGGTTTGGATTGGAAGAGGAGAAATAGTTGTTGCCACCTTTGCAATCCACCTTGGCTGGGAGGACGTTGATGGAAGGGATTGATGAACCTCTATGGTGCAATTGCGTTGGGTATTTGCCACCAAAACCCACCATGCATGACATGTTCTTGGGGTTGCTTCCTAGGATGTAGTCCACCTGAATATAAACGATTGAAAAAAGGTTGTCGTATCTGTTAGTTGCATAAGTTGTCTAGTGATAGAACATAAAAATTTGAGAACACTTAGGGTTTCTTGTATCTCAAGTATTGTAATCATTTATACGTGTAGATAGCTTTTTGTAGATTAAGGAATCCTTTCCTTGTAGCCTAAGACTTATGGTGTACGTATAAAGAATAACTCTATTAAAGAAATAATTTCATTTAGTATTTCTACACGTAGGGATCGATGATCTACATCAAACAATACATTAAAATGATACAATTTACCAACAATTTGGTTTAGCGATACCAAGGGACGGAACTAGCATTTTTTTTTTCTCAGGTGGGTTGTATCTGTAAGCTACACAACCTAACAAAAAGCCTCCTAATGTTGTTTTCCACATATGCAACTAGACTATACTACATGAACATGTTTGGACCTTAATTTGGTTGTTATTGACACTTCAATAACTTATTGTGCACTTCAAGTTTTCTCTATTTTGAAATAGAAATACATTTGTGAGAAGTGCATAATGAATTTTTTAGAGTACCAATATAACAATACCCAAACAAAAGTGTTATGAATAAAACTCGACAATACAAAAGACTTTTACTAATAATGAGAATTATACATCTATTCAGGGAGACATAATAAGTCTTAAATACATATACGAAAACATACCACTGTTATCTTAATTAGAATTACAAGATTACTACGATTATCTTCAAGTTTTAGTTGGTAAAATCACTTAATTAGTTGGTAGCCACATTTCACATGGCGTGAGAGAAAGTGATATAGGCAAAGAACTAAAGTTTCTCAACCCTACTCCTAAAAACTCAGGTGGTCTGTAATGGGATATATAATTGATTTAATAAATACTACTATTTTCTTATTCCTAAAATTCCACGTGGGCTACAGCCCAAGGCTGCCCACACATAGGGTCCTTCCCTGGGGACCAGGAGTGTCTCCTGAGCATTTCCCTAGGGATCCTAGGGATCCCGCAATCTTGTCCGTTCATCGTATATCGTGCGATCAGAAATCATTTAAAATTTAAATTTTAAAATTCAAATATGAATAGTACCTAACGAAAACTGACCGCACGATATAAAATGAACGGACAAGATTGCGGGATCCCTAGGATCCCTAGGGAAAGATCCGGAGACACTCTTGGTCCCTTCCCTGGCGCCACCCAATCTCCAATATATTGAAGACATTTTTTTAATATGAGAAATTTTGAGATTGTTAATCACCTGATATTTTCCAAAGGTTCTGATTTGGGAGGTAGAGAAAAAGACCGAGCCGCATTGGACTCCACCAATTTGTGCTGCAGTTAGGGTTTTGGAGTAGATGAATAGAACCAGGGTTGAGCTTGTTACATATTGCAAATTACTACTATCTCTTGTAAAAAGTAGTCCACCTGCAAACATTAAAAAAAGTTCCTCATATATTAATAATCATAATCAGTCACCAAGAATTCATTTCTTTATTTGATCATTAAGTTATAAACATGTGCACCTGGGGTTCTTCTGATCTGTACCGAACTACTCCCTGGCATCAGTGCGCATACAAACGACTGGACATCGCTATTGTACTTAGCCAAATTCGTATTTCCACTGAAGAATTCCTGTGAAAATTTACGAATTAACTTACTTCTTTTAATTATCCGTAAAGAAAACATTAAAATGACGGTAATGATAAATAGTGATAGTGATACCTTGGCTAGTAATGTCTGAGCTCCAACTAATTTGTTATCCCAACTGAACTCAGACACTGCCTGACTCCATGCTTGGTTGCTCGAGACATAATTCAAATACTTGGTGTCTGCACTCGCCTTGTATAGCCAAGCCGCAGCCCATAACAGCTCATCCTTAAATTGGACAATTCACAATAAACCAAATATATAAGCTCATAGTGAGTGCAATAAGATATATTAGGACCAGATTCATTTGTATACGTAAAACTTATACTTCTATTGAAAAAATATCGTACATAAATGTCATTTATGTAGCATTACTATGGTGAATAATTAGGAATATCAAAGTGTTACCTAGTTTTACTTTTGGTTTTTACCTGATAGCCAGAGTAGGAGCAGTAAAATGGGCAATAGCCTTGGTAAGACGCTCTATGCTGGTCTGCCAAGTCAAACAGCTGTGTATACAAATTTATTTCAGTAAGATAAAATTTGTTTGAAAAGAGATGAACTCAAAATTAATTTTTTTCTCCTTACTGATCGTGAATGGCTTAGGAGCAACGCGGAGTAGTTGGAATCAACCACTTTAAAGACAAGTGAAGCAGCGGCAAGGGCAGCAGCAGCCTCAGCTGCTGGCTCGGAGCCAGGAGAAGTAGAAGTGATGTTGTAAAGTGTTCGTGGTGTATCCATGTCCTCAGGGCGCTCCCAGCACTGGTGATCCGCATTTGCATCTCCCACCTATATTATCGATGAACTGAAAATTACCGTGACATAAAATCAAACCATTCCCAGCATTTGAAACCCTAGGGGTCAAATTCACCACGGCTGACCATATAATCGTCCAAACCAAACCCTAGGGCCTATTCTCTGTTGTGTAGCTCACACTATATATTCATATAAATCGAACAAAACTTTGAAGGAAGTTTTTTATTGACATTGCATACTGCTGATTTTATTTGACTTGGTTAGGGTTAACATACTCTTTACTGGAGGAGGAGCCGATGACGAAGTCGCTGGAGTGGGTGTGTATTTGTCGTGGGGGGATGATAGCACTAGCGGTGGGTGGGTTAGAATAGCCATTTTATTTTTTTTAATATGTGTTATATATAGCCATTTTATTTTTTTTAAATAATTAGTGGGTGTACTTAGATAAGGTTTGGTGTTAAAATAGAAAAGCACATGAAAATGTTTATAATTAAGGAGTCTTTTGATTTAGGCTCAGTCAACATAGTAATTTTCTAATGGGGCTTTTAGATCTAGGTGCAAAAGTATAGATTGTTTTTAGGACTGAGTCTAGTTATTTAATTACATATTTTTGTATCAATTATTCAATTTTATCTTTTTAGATGAAAATTTTAAATTTATTAACTTTTGTGATAAAGGTATATTATAAAAAGAAAAAAATATATGTAACACAATTAATCTATGTTATAGGTAGACTATGAACAAAAACCTATGGCATAGGAAGATAGACAATTGAACGTATATTCTACCTATAAGCTAGATATGAAACCTAATTATAGAATACAAAAATATAATGCCTAGAAGTAAGATACATTAAGCAGTGATACATGTTAATTATAAATATGAATCTTTCATATATGTTGATAAATACAATTAACGTGTGGTATAAGTTGATTATAAAAAAAAATTATAAATGGAGTTTGGAATAGAAGAATAAAAATAACAAAGAAAGAAATAATTAAAGAGATAATTAAAATGAAATTAATTTTTATAACAAATCTTATCAATAAGTAATACTTGTTGATAATAAAATAATCCTAAATTTAAGGGATTGGACTTACTTAAGAAACTGGACTATTCCTAATGTTGGTTAAAAAAATTGGACCTATATCAAATTTCCCATTTTTTAATTTAATCCAACATTTATGTGGTTTCAATTTTAATCTAATTTGTGCACTTCTTAGTTGTATGACTTGTCTATATAATTAAATCGGAACCTGGGTATAAAATGTGGTGGCTGAAGAGTGACATTTCAGTATGTAATCTGTGCCCCAACGGATTGCAGTATGGAGATATTCAAGCTGGTTTGCAGAAGATATCTGCTGCTGGTACTCCACAGCAGCCCAACTCAACAAGCTGACACTAAATGCCATTGGCCACCCAAACTTGACGTTGTCACCTGCATCATAGTATCCTCCAACCAAATTCACCTGCGCATGCATCATTGAAACCACAACAAAACATAAATATCGTCATATTTAATTTAAAGTTAATGTTCTCTTGTCAAATATATGTTACCTGCAAATTTATAAATAATTGGTTTATTAAAATTTCACATATTGTTAAATACACCTTACATATTTAATACAACATACTTTTATTTTTCATTAAAATTTATCTTAATACACCCCCACATATTTTCTCATATTACCCTCAGATATATACACCCCATATTTTTTATATACACCCCATCTTACTTTTAGTTTTTACTTCTGCGTAATCCGAAACATATTCTTATGAATACTGTATCATGAAAACATATTCTCCAGCTCCAATTTTCAAACATGGCATAGTTTCAGAGAGTATTAAAGGGAAGAAACAAGGAGGAGGATACATAGTTAAAATATCATTAGCAGTTTTTTCGAATATAGGGATTCGGGAAGGATAAGATCACTCAAGGAATAACATGGTTTTACAGGAAGATGTATACATTGCCTAATCCTTGTTCTTCATCTAATGGGGAGGATAAAGAGTGTCCCGATAAGCTTATGAAGAGGAAGAGGTTTTGGCAGGAAGTAATGGAAATAAGGCTCTTGGATGAAGATAATTACGTTAAGAGATTCTTACAAACTAGATGGATGCAAGTTAAAGAAGAGAAATAATCTTGGGATATACACGTTAAAAGTGATTTAAGGTCTATATATTTAGATTGTTATTTTTCTTTTAAAGAAAATTTTAGTATATAAGTTATTCAATAATATATGTTATTTAGGGTATATTCAACAATATGTAGAATCCTATTAAAAAACCCTTTATAAAAACGTAATAACTTTTAAAAAATAAAAACTATATAGTGCATGAACATGTACTTAAAGCCACGTAAATAATTAATATCATACATTTTGAGGTTTTCCATCAGAGAGTGCAGAGTCTCCTCTCCAGTTTACTCGCTGGCTGGCGGGCAACTTTCCCGAGCGTTGCCCTTCGAAGAACAAAATGGCCTTACCGAGGGCGTCTCTATAGTCATGATCTACTGCCAACTCTTCAATTTCGTCCTCCATGGCTAGGGCTTGCCCATGCTTGTTAACCAAGACACAACACAAGACCAAAACCCATACCAGTACTACGACGTGCTTCATGATGATCGGTTTGAAATTTTGTAACTTGCTTGTGGCGTTTGCATGCAGTTGCTGAGATTCTGGGAATTTATATTTTTTCATGGATTGTGAATGAATATTTATAGGCAAATAAGGGTCACATCATCCAAAAAAAAAAAAATAAGGGTCACATCATTATCAAAAACAGTTGCAAGTTCTATTATTTTATGCGGATGGTATTATGGGGAATAAGATGGGTGACGCTAATTGAGGAATGGAGAGTTGGGGACTGAAAATTATAGGGATATGTCATTAGGGCATTGTACCCATTCATGAACGTCATTCTATCTTGTTTTGCACTTCTTACTATCATCGATATTTTACTCGCAAATTCTAATCCCCCAACTTTCTATAACTGTTAAACAAATGAATGTGATTTTTCCACAAGCACAAAAAATAACTATAACAATATATTAAAATAATAATAAAGTAGAAAAAAATAGTTCTACAACACAAAAACACTTGAAGAGCTCAACTGAATGGAAACTCTCCCATCTCTCCACTTGTCATGCTTTAATAATTTTTCATTGTGGAATCCTGCCCCGTTATTAAGTTAGTTTAGTTTTCTTTTTTTCTTTTTTCTTTTTTCTTTTTTTTTTTTTTAAAAGAGAAAAGATTTCCGTATCCCTTCCCTTATCCTTTTGCACACTTTTTGTTTTTTTTTTTATGTCCATTGTTCTAATATGATTTATTCATTCCAGAGCCTAGAATAAACCAAGGTGTGCAGGAAGAGAAAAATAGTCGGAGAAATCTCTTCCTTTTTTCTAAACTACATGTTGAGTTTAAAGTATTTTTTTGTATAGTGTAATGTTATCAAGAATTTACATGTGATAACCCAAAAAATCAAGAATTTACATATGAAAAGCCCTATAAATAATTGGAAGGTCAAGTCAAGGAGAATTATTGACGACAGGAGTATTTAGATATTGAAATAGTTAACTTTTGTAGGCAGCTAGGGCTGGTTATAATAATGCAGGTTAATAATACGTGTATTACTTTGTTAAGCAGTTACGTGTACCCTTCTCTTTCTACACCCAACGCCCCATACCTAAACTAGTTTGAGTGGCAAAGCCAATTAGGTAGAGGGTTAAATCAATTGGAGGATGAGGCCATCTACAACTAAAGGTATTTGGACAATATTAGCAGTAAAATTGAAAAGAAACAGCCTTCAAGGGTATTTTGCAAAGCATAATGCTAGGGGATCAAAATTTCAAACCAAATTTACAAATCAAATGATGTGTCATCAATGAGAAATAAGCACGATAATCAGCACTTAACTAACAATCAAATCATCAACATCTACATCAGTTGGTTTACAAAATTTAATTTAAAATTTTGGTCTCCCTAATATTATCCTTTTGCAAATGAGCATATTTAGGACTCAAATCAGCCCCAATGATGGCTAAGAAGTGCCCACACTAGGGCATTTCCTTTCCGTGGAGAGTCCGTCACTAAAAGGTAATGAAAATATAAAGAAACTAATACTTAACTCTTTATGGTTGGAGACAAGAAAAATTAACATGCTATTATTGCTTAAAGAGGGCGAAATTGTGAGAGAGAATTTGAGTACGTAGGTAGGCAATATGCTATATGACAAAATACCATAGATCGATATTCAGAGAACACACGCATGGATCTTTTAATGATACAACTAAGCATGTACAAGTACATGCACACGCTTCTATGTTGTCATATCCAATTATATTTGCAACGATTATGTGACTTTGTATGTATATGGAAAGCTACTGGTTCATCTCATTATGGAATGTATATTGTAAAATTCATATAGACATTCTCAATCCTAACTACTCATTTCAGATACATTACATGAGTCTTGTTTCTCTTGGTCCAGGATACCTGCGGTCACTCGGTGTTTGATCTTAATTCAATAAATCCGAAACCTGGGTCACAGTAATCTGTACATGGAAGATCTCCTAAACCTAACCCGAAAACACTTTCGAGTAATCGCGCTTCTCTTCCCCTTCTACCCAAAAAATTAATATGAATAAAATGATACAACATGGCCTAAACAAATCTAAGTTGCTGGAAAACGTTGTAACAGGTTTTACAAGCTTCGCATTATCGATGCAGGCACGAGTAAGAAACCTTCATTGTCATGGAGCTTTGAATTAACTGTGAGCAGAATGACGACGACTTCAAGGCAGATAACTATTTGCATCCATCGGTCAGCTTAAAAAACTTATTTCTCACCGAGACAACTGGTGCTGAAAATACGCAACCAACGGATGCCGACTTTGAACTTTCATGGACAAGACTTCCTCAATCGTGTCCATTTAAATTCGAGAGGATGCTTACAAGGGGAAACTGGCCAACTCATGGCCATGCCTAGTAAGAAGTACTTTCCGTGCACCAACCCATTCTAATCGATAGGAGAGGTCAAGATTGTGAATCAATAGTTTCATATTGTCCGCCTGACTCAAACCCCTTGCGCTTTCCTACCACCCAACAGAAAAGAGATGGTAAAACAAGCAGTTTTGCAGAAGAAATATTTGGAGAGTTCACATGGTCAAACAGAAATAGATAAATGCCTCAAGAGAGATGGTAACAAATGTAAATGTGAGAGGGAAAATCGAATTTAACACAACGCAGAAATATCATTTACGTTCCACGTAGGAGAGTTACCTGAATATTGGCAGGCCTATCATGTCCCATAATGCTTGCCATTATGCTTGACCTAGAAGAATTAGGTGAGAATCCCTCCCAGGGAGGAACAAAGATCAATTTTGTGCACTGGACAGGAACTAAGTTCCGACTCAGTTTCTCCCACCACGCAGATCCCAATGACCACCATCTGATCATTAATCCATGCTCAGAGAAAGCAACCAGCCCCTGCAATTGGATATGTTATTATAGTAGAAAACACAATTGAACATCCTCGTCCTTGTGTATAGATATGCCCAATGGTTCCACATGACTCCAACCAAACGCAATATGGTTAATTATCAATAGTAAAAAATAAATAATGAAAATTGATTTAATTGACTAAGGTAGGTTAATAATTGCTTTGACCAAATCTTTTAAAATCATACTGCTTAGTATTCAATGATATGAAATAAAGAAAATGATAGGTCATGACCTGAGGAGCCAGTGTAATGTTCAAAGCATAGTCTAACATGTACCAGGGCGATAATAAGGGCATTGATTAATAGCTGAGGAAAAAACATTACTTTTCAATTAACACAATGTACCTCTCCATCTGGGGAAAAGCCCAAAGCTGAAATGGCGGTAACTATCATCATTTCTGAACTGGGTGCAAGCAAATTTGGAAGTCCGGGAGGTCCACTTGCATCCAAAACTTTTATCTTCATAACACTACATTGAAAAAACCATACACAAAATTGAAGTAAGCCAGCACAAAATCGAAAGGCAAAAACATCAAATATGTTCATATATTCTGCTTAAAGAGATAGGTGCACAACCCCAAAAATAGGTTGAGAATTTATATAAATATAGCTATTACAAGGCTCTTGCACGTACTAATAAATTCTTCGATTATTTATAGCCTTCATATGTTACCTAAGAAAAGATTTGGAAAGAGACTCTTAAGAAAAGACTTGGACTACTTGGATTTAACGAAAGACATGACACAAAACCGAGCACAGTGGCGTTCTAGGATTCATATAGCCCACCCCACTTAGTGGGATAAGGCTTTGTTGTTGTTGTTGTATATGTTACATAATCACATATGACGCACAAACTTGCACTTGCACACAAACACATGTATATGTATGTGTGCATTTGGCCAAGAGACCGGCCCAACCCCAACTGCCAAAGCTAAAGTAACATAGATGAAGGGAATGTCACACAAGTTTCTTTGAGGCTTTTTCTTAACTATATAATTTTATCTTTAAATACCTTTGCATGTCATAAACCCGAATACTAGCATTGTTTCTCTCTCCAATCACATCCCCAACGGCCAATTTGGTCCATGTATCATTTAGAGCTACCATTGGGAATGCACGTACAACTTCCTTTAATGCAGTCATTGAAATTTGAAAGCAAGTTTTGCGCATGACTGAGTTGCTCGGGTCCACAGTTTGTAAAATGAAGTCAATTACCTGCAAATACGTCCCACTGTCATATAAAATTTGACAAATGAAGCATAAAAGCATGAGAATCAAACTAATTAAAATAGAAAGACAGAGCCACCTTATCCCAATATACAGATCCCTTCCCATTTCTTTCCAGCTATATTATTTCCAATTGCATAAGAAAGAAATCAAGACTCCAAAAGAAGGTTTGTTCATAAGACAACTAAACACAGTTTTCATATGCATGATGAGATATGAAACCATTTATTGACAATGACATTTAAGTTGGTTATTTGACAAAAAAGGAGAATATGAACTTCTTTATTCAACAGGTGTGATTACATTTGTAACCAAAATAAACCTACTAAACTGGAATAAAGATAAACTGGACCATGACTAATCACCTATGACTTAGGTTTAATCATCGAGAAAAGGGAAAAGGATGCGAGCACTTTATAAATACTTTCAATATCCCGCCATCCTCTGGTCATACCCATTGTGCTAAATCTAAAACAATCATAAAGGCCATTTATCTCCGACTCAACATACATGGATGGTGTGATCCATGTATCCTTATGGTGCTCAATTAGATTATTTTCTATTATTTTCCTGTAGTTAAGACTGTTAGAATTGCTGTTGAAATTGAAGATGGACTGTCTTGCCCATTAAAATTGGCAACACAAACCTTATCAAGGTATTGAGCCAAGTATCTTGGAGAATTACGCACAACCCTGATCAAAGTCATAAGAGATACTAGATGAACAGGGGAATCAGATGCAGTAGACCAGATTTGGCTTTCCATAACAGTTAAAAACCCCGGGACATCAGCCACAGCTAAACTTGGTAGAAGAACACCAACCAATATCTCTCGAAGGCCAACCGGTACAGCCAAATTTTGTGGGGCTGAGTTTGCAGATGGACCACTTACACACTCTATCTGGAAATATATATCCCCAATCAGACGAGGTATTTCTGAACTAATGCACTGTTTCCATGTACTCTCCATACCTTCAGCAAGGAGCTCTGCTGCAGTGGAACTATATTTCTCATTCATTGCCATAACCAGCTTCATTAATGGGTGAACAACAAGCATGGCAAGACATGGCTTTACAAGACTAGGGTACCAAATAGCCAAAGCCGCTGCAACAATAATATGAGATGTCATTGCATCTTGGCTTGTCCCCCCAACACAAGAAATCCAATCTTGCATCTCAAATGATTCTAGCCATGCAAGAATATTAAATTCTTCAACCTTAGAAATCCCTTGTGGTTCTGGCAGCTGTTCGGAATACAATTTCTTAGCCAATGTTTCTTCTACATGTGAATTTACATGCCCATTCTCTCCAAGTCCACTTAGAGCACTCAGATTTGCGAAGCCACTTTCTTTTTTACTACACAGTGGAAGTGGAATCGCTCGTGAAGCAGCACAGTGGAATAGAGAGCGTGCAGCCATACGTACATGTTCACTTTCATCTTGCCAGAAACTCACCAAAAGCTGTAAAACAAGAGTGTGCATAAAAGGTTAACCAAAAACAAGATAGGTTGTCATTTCAGAAGTGAATAATGTGATGTTAACCAGGTTGCTGCTGAATAATAAAACAAGAAGGTTAATCAAATGGGCATCAAAAGTTCGTCGACCATACCTTCTGCATTTAACATATATTTCTCAGTTGCAAAAGGACAGCAGAAATTCTGTGGATATATGGGGGGGCAAAACTGATAGTTCCGGTTTGTTAGTGTTTCCCATCTTGTCACCGACTAAAGAAATATCATGTGTCCATTTAGCAGTTTAATCACTCCATGCCTATAAATAATAGTGTCTAGCTTCCATACTACTGTTTTCTTCTAAAACTTTAATGTCAATTGTTTGAAAGAAACCGACTGCTCTGTACCCTTTGGTAAAACAACCAGGAAAAAAAGAAAATCTAAAACAGAAAAACTCACCCAATATTTATATTAGGAATATACATCACTAAATGCAGCTTGAGTATTTATGGGTGTGTTTGGAGGAGCTTCTACAATGACTGAAAGCGCTTTTGATGAAAGTTCTTTTGAAACCAATCTTTAGTAATAATGCAAGTGAATCCTGAAAAATCACTTGGAAGTGCTTCCTGGAAGAAGCACATAACTGGTGCTTCTTCCAAAATGCACTCCAAGTGCTTTTGGAACCCAAAAAACCTTTCACCAAAAGGCCCTTCAGTCATTATAAAAACACTTCTTAACGAGCCCTATAACTGTTATATCCGTAGGTGGTGAGTCTAGTAAACCATGTGCTTTACCCTGACCACATTTTTTGGACATTATGTGTGGGTAAGATTACTCAACTATGGGAAATCATTACCAAGTAAAGAAAATTGTACGAGTAATTACTGAACTTCGTGATTTACACTGACCTCATTCTCAAAACCGTTATTCTGGAAAACGAAAGGAAGGGGATTGATTTAAAGCAAAAGTTTTAACTAAGTTTAGAAGCATATCCTTTGCCCCAGTAATGGGATAAGGGAAATGAAATATAAGCATTAAGCATTTACATTCAGAACAATCGGCACCATAGCAGAAGATACCAACCTGGAGTAAAGGTGGCTTTGTGTCTGGAACTTTATCTGCAAAATTCCTAGTATAAAATGCTGCTAGAGAACTGCCAAAAAAAAAATCAGACAAGAAAGACGCAATTACAGCATGTTTACATGATTTTGGGTGCAGCCAAAGAAGTAAAAAAAGAATAGACCATTACACTTCACATGCAGAAAACATATTTTTGGATCACCTGCTGTCATTTGAACTAGTGTGTGACAAGCTAATCATGCGTTGAGCAAGGGAAACCATTGTGAGTGACCTCATTGCACAAAACTCTGACGACATTCTCCAAAGCTGAAATGTTGTTTTCAATAGAAAGTTTAAAAGGTGCCAAATAAGAAAACATGTCTCAACAATCAGTGCAGTTCTTCAAAAGTACCTCAAGATTTGCACTCAAATTAGGAAATGCCAATGTCAAAGACCCTTTGTCTCCTTGAAAACCAGAAGCTACAAAAAAGTTATCTGGTCTTTTCAGCTTCATGTCAGTTATAAGCATGTTATCGAGCTCAGAATCCACATTCCATAAGTGTAAAAATGCCAAGCTAAATCGAAGTAAACAATCTTCAAGCGTTTTAATCCATACGTTCTCTTCTGCAGTGTCATTCGAGGCCCCATGCACACCAGAACCATTCGCTACAGGAATGTTGTGGGGACTTGGTGTCTCTGATGCCTTCCCCTTCACATGGTTAAGCTCTTTCTTGTTATTCCCACTTGCCATCAAGTCATCCTTGTGATAAGGAAACACTAATGATGCAAGGTCAAAACTCAGAGCAGCAATTCCAGGAAAAGGGCAAGAGCACTTGATCGGATGCTTGCTGCTTTGAAGGGTCGTTGGATGAGATGGAAATAGTTTTTCAGCACTACTAACTCTGGAAGTATTGGACTCAACCACAGTACCAGGCACCAAATTTGAGGAAGTGGCCAATTTGTCTGAATTATTCAGATGAGTTTGAGTAGAGATCCCTTCTTCAATGACTGGAAGAAGCAGTGAGGAAACTGAGGTATTCACATTCAATACACTACCAGATGTGGAATTTATGCTGATGCCTTTACAAAAATGGTCAAACATTGAATGAGATGCTGTCCCTCGGAGGACCCGCTCTCGAGCACCTGTCTTTACGTCCCAAATGTACAAAATATCAACAGCATCAGTTCCTGAATGGTTTCGGCACAAGCATGCAATATAACCTCTTCCACCATCCCATACAACTTTTGCAGGATAGCTGGGATGTCCGGAAAAAATTCTCTCTACTCGCAATGTCTCGAGAGAAGCTAGTGCAACACATGAATCCTCCCCAACTGAGAGAAAACAATCACTCCAAGGACGGTAGGTATGAGCTGGGGGAAGAATTATTTGGCGCACTGGACACACATGTTGGTGCATGACTGTGATGAGATTTCCAGTTTCAAGATCCCATATGCGAACTGTGCAATCCATGCTTCCAGACACCAAAACTTGATTGAAACTCCACCCTTTGGCAAAACCCACCATCCTATGTGCTGCCAAACAGAGTACAGCACCCGTGTGCCCTGAAAAAAGCTGTCTGGATATTTGTGGCTTCACCTCACCATCATGTGAACTCCCACCAAGAGGAGCTAGGCCCTCAAACAAATCAAAGCGAACAACCTCTATTTCTCCACTAAAGAAGCCATAAACAACAGCGTAAGGAGCAAATAATGTTTCAGAAATAACCATGGAAGAAGACACAACTCCTCTCTTACTAAGTAAACCAAGATTGCCATTATCTACACTATTTACACTTCCTGAGCTAGAAACAAAAGATTTTGAAGATGGTAGTTTGGTCTCCACGGCACCTGGGTCAGATTCATTACTCGAGGTAAAATTTGTATTCCAGTCAACACCTGCTCCGCGCAACTTGAACCACAAACCCAAATTCCTGTGGTCATCGTTTGCCCGACATGCAGACCAGATTGTAACATGGGGTTTCCACTGTAAAGGTTCTTCAGAACTAAAGCAAAGTGATTCAATACGAAGAACATAATTGGCCAATGGAATGAAACGAATTGATAGTCTCACATCAAGAGGATGAGAGGCAGCAGGGATCTCACAAAGAGGCTCACAGTTAAACATATCTTTGGAATAGGATACCAAGTAAACAATTGAGTGACCTTTGTTATTCCAAACAGTAAATTTTCTTGAAAATTTTTCGTTGCATTCTTGGGTGTTTGGCAAGTTTCCAACGTTTTCAATTTCAAGAAACATTCCTCCCACCATATGTGCTTGAGTGGAATTACTTTCTCCACAAAGGAGGTTGTCCACAAATGAAACGTCTCCAATTGTAGTGCCACTGGGCAATAGTCTAAATATGCAACAACTTTTTAACACAAAAGCAATAATATTTCCACAGGTTGCAATAGACATTACATGTCCTCCCTTGCTTAACCCCTCTGCACAAACAGTCATTTCCAACTGAGAACTTGTATGCAAACCAGCCCCACCCTCCCTATCTTGGTGTAGGTCCTTAGGTATTGAAACCAACTGTAGCCGACCAAATGAATCCGCCATCACTACAGAATCCTTCTCCTGATCCTCGGTCGCTGAAACTACGTCCATAAACTTCAATGACCCGATAGACAAGTTTCCATGAAAAAGCGTTTGGACAATGGTAAGAGTATAGGAGTCAACAATAACCACAGTGCATTTGGGGGGTCTCTTATGCTGAGACTCTCTATCCCCCAAAACATCCCCTGCTTCACTTGATTCAACCGAATGATGGTCCAACAAATGCACAGTATCAACAAAACAGCAACCAACACATACATAACGCGGATTCGATGGCAAAGTCCGAACGATGGACGGACTGCCAACCCAAGGTGGTAACTTCCTTCTACGCCTACAATGCCCGCTGCTTCTACTCCACACACACAACATTCCATCAACACATGCACTGATTAACGCGCCATGACTATAGGAGCTCGAGCTCACCTCAACGTCACTTAAAGAGCCTCTCCGCTCACTCCGCGAAACTACAAGTGGATCACAAATGCCGAGGTCGGCTATGGGAGCAGCATGCCCACACAACATAGCTACCGGCACAATTTCCTGTCCCGAATACGAATTTCATTTACTCAAACGCATTCTAAACAGTGTCATAATTATAAAAACTCTATAATTTGAATAATTCAGCTAAAAAAATCTTGTTAAGCAGATTAAACTAAGCAAACAATTAACCAAGGCGACATGTAATTCAAGGAAATATAACAAACAAGTGGTGGGCGAGTGAAAGTACCGAGTTGGAATCGGTGGAACGGAGGTTCCACCAGATGATGGAGCCGTCGGATCCGCCGGTGTAGAGCGTAGGGGGTTGGTTGAGCGCCGCCGCGGCGGTCACGCGGTGAGATGGAGGCGTGCCTGACCATATGCAAGCAACGGATCGGCACTTCATGACTCAGTATGCCGGAGGGAGTCAGATCACATTCGAAACGCCATCGTTTGCGAGAGTGGTGGCTCGTGGCTGAGTAGGCCGAGTAGGGAGAAAGTTATCAGAAGAGTACGATCATCGACGGGCTCTCTGCTTCTCACGGACTCCAAGACTCTCGCGTAGAAAACGACATGTCGTATATCTATCATTTTCAGAGAATTTTTTTTTTTTTTTTTCCTCATCTTCTTTTGACAGATTTTCGGAGAAGTTATTTGGGAGATTGGGTGATTACAATGATTTTACTGTTGTAAAATTGTGATAATGAATGTCCACAGTAATATAATTGTTATTATGTGATGTTTTCAAAAATGTCACGGTAGTTTGTTATTATGTGAAGTTTTCAAAAAGTGTAATCATTTTACTTTTTGATTTGTCACGGATGTGGTTCTATATAAAGAACACTCTGTGTGTGATTACAATACACAGCAAAGAAAAAAAGAGAAGTGAAAGCAATAATATCAATATCCGTCTCTTCCTCTTTTTCCTGTGATCTTTGTGTTATAGTTACGAAACTAAACATTGTAATATCTTGCACCCGCTTCTCTCCTGTCTCTAATAAATGTTATCTCTCTAACTTTTTCATATTTATAACATTTACAAATCTGAATTGATGAATGGATCAAAATTACTATAGTGACAACGTGTATCGGTCAAATGTTGATATATTGCTCGCTCTAACATTAATGACATATTAATCAAATGCTAAAAATAATCATTTCAGCAATTGATGTAAGATCATCATGTTGTCCCATCTCAATGGTGAATGTGAATGCGCCATCAAGTGTGAATGTAATCTTCTTTGACGAGTAATAGAATAATTTACATTAAATTCATCTTACACGAATGTGAATTCAAATTTGAACATAGAAGTGAACCACAAGGTTCAGCTCAAGTACAAATTTTGCTATGCAGCTTACAATTATTCGTGTCAGTCGCACGCACTTACCATCAAAAGCCAAAACCAAAAAAGCGTGCACGCGCAACTGAACTTGGCACTCCTCAGTTTTGAATAAGTTCAATCACTATTACAATCATAACTCAGAACGTTTAGATATAAATTATCATGGATAATTAGCACCAGAGTAAAATCTGTCAACTACAGCATCATTACAACTAATGCAGTCAGAAGCTGCATGTTAAAATTCACAAGCCGACCCCCGAATCGTCCAATTCTTCATTTTTCGGTCGAAACCGCCCAATTCAGGAGCCCTAAATATCACCTAAAACCAGAACATTGTCCTAAATTAGCTTTACCGGTTCACCACTGAACACAAAATTGACCAACTACCTTATATACAGCAGCCAAAAAGAACCACCTGGCAGAACACATATGCCTTCGACTCAAGACAAGATCGAATCTACTGTGGATGGCTATTATTTGTTTGAGGAACCTGAGTGCTCCCGTTTGCAATCAATGTCTGTTGGGCGGCAACAAGATGTGGTGGAGCGGACAGATTTGACGGAGGTCTTGGAGCAGCTGGAGTTGGTTGGGTTGGCTGAATTATGAACTGGTTAAGAGCAGCAGAGTAAGCACGGCCTGACAGGCTTCCACGCATCCGACCTGTTGGTCGCCAGTTCTCCCCAGATGACAAATCTGGTGATCCATCAGCCCCTGAAACTGCTTGCACCGTTCCCACTATGTTTCTGCCCTGCTCCATTGCTGCGGACCTAAAACCTTCAGCATTTGCTGCCAAAATTGGCCTGTTTCTCGGGGATTGATTTTGATCTGGCGTTGATGGAGACTGCCTGGCCATCATAGCAGCTCGCTGCTGCTGAGCAATCATGAACCTTTGTTGGTTGTTTAAAGAACTTGATGTTTGACCAGTCCCAACTCGTACACTTCCTTGCTGGATTTGAGCCCGTGAGAGATGTGAAGATGATCCATTGGCGCTTGAAAACAGACCCACAGTCTGGGGAGTCCTTGGATTAAGAGCTTGCTGCAGATGTGCATTTTGGAACTCCATAAGCCCAACAGATGTCCGATTAGCACTCTGCATTTGACTCGGAGCTGGAAGGCCAACAACCTGTTGGGCAGATTGGCCATGACAATCCCAGTTCTGTAAGATTAATGAAATGCAACTCATTAGCATGACAAAATGGACATCAAGAAAATATCCTTTAGATTGGAATTCCGTAAATTAGCACACGAAAAAGTCCCTACAATGCTTTGACCAACAACCAATCAATCTGAAAAGTGTTCATTAAAAATCAGGAGTTTGAGGTTCAGGGTTCCCAACTTGCATTTATACTGGTCGCCACCAGCACGACAAACTGGACATCAAGAAAAGTGGAAGGACTAACCTGTGTTGTTTGTGAGGGAGGTTGCATTGAGGGAGGAGTGACATTTGACACTTGAGGCGGATTCATTCGGGCCCTAGAAAAATGTTGCTGACTTTCAATATTACTACATACTGCATTGACACCATTTGCTGTAGGTGTGACAGATTGGCCAACCTGTGAAAGAAGAGAGGCACTAGGGGGAGTATTTAAACTAGTTCTTGATCTTTGCCACAATCCTGGCGTCTGGGCGGGAAGGGCCTGAACTGCTGTTGGTGTCCTGGGTAATACTATGTTCGCAAATCTCCCATACTCACTGCCAACAGTAGCATTTGAACTTGGCTGTTGTAACTGCAAATTATTGGAAGAAGAATATTGAGTAAGCATTGCAGATGCCACAGGATTAGTGTTCACATGGCTCTCAGTTCCTCGATCAAGCACATGAGAAATAGCATCAGTCAACACAGGCGGCTGTAAATAATTTGCAGGACCAGAGTGCGGGATACCACCATCCATTTGGGTGTCTGACCTTATACTGGAGGTCAACGAGCCATTAGGAAAGTAAATGCCAGACCAAAAGCCATCCTCTAGAAGAGCAGGAACAGTTTGATTAACCCCGTTTGTGTTGCAAAGAGGTTTCACGTCTTCGGTCTCACAGGCACTCACAGTGTCCATCTCAGTATCATCCTCGGTAAGATCCAAAACAATAGGAAGTGCAGATGAGACACGGTTAGATTCTTCCTGTTCAGATGTTTCTCTTTGAAGGGTCTTATCATGTGCCTGACCTAAGTCCTCACCATTCTCCAGTACAGCTTTCCATGATCCATCCATAGAGATTATCACTTCAGCGACGTTCTTTCCTACCTCTCTCAGGACCTACGGGAGAAAGTCAACTGATTTTACAATATTGGGTAAAAACATAACACAAACAGATATGGAAGAATGAAAAATAAATAGCTACTCGCCTTAACCATATTTTGATCCACGCGAAGGTCCAAATAGCAGACATACTGATTACAGTGGGGGCAGCGCCAAGAAGGTCGTCTTAAATTTATATTGACATAATTACTGAAGTCGAAACACTATAGCTCATATAAGTCACAGAAAATTATATTAGAAGACTGTATTGACTACTGTTAAAAGAAAATATAACTCCATGTGCAATGACAGAATAACATCAAATTTCATCGACTACCCAAAGCTCGACAGAATTTGAATTTCAAGTTCAAGAAAAAGTAACACTGAATTACAAAGAAAACTATTTATCTATCACCTTGTTTGGTATATTTTGTAAAAGAGAAGATAAAGAAAAGAAGAAAGGAAGTAGAAAATCATGATATTTTCCTCTGTTAGGTTTAAACAAAAAACAAAAAAAAAACTCAGGATTAAAGGACAACAAATCTAGCTCCTAATTCTCAACTTCCCCTTCAAACCTCAACTACTATAGAACATTTTGGTGGGACATAGAACAAACTTTCACTCAGCCTTTTCTATCTTCCTTACAACCCCCATAGCATAAAAGTCATAGTACTATTTTTAAAATATCAAATTTGAACCTGAACTCATAAGAAATATCTCCAACATATAAACCTGAAACCATGTCACCTCAAAACAGCACATCATAATATCATATAATGCAGGTGGACAAGTTGAAAAAAAAAAAAAAAAACCTAAGGTCTCATAAAAATCAATCATGCAAGCAAAATGCATACAAATCGAGGAACAATTTTACAAGTCTCAAAAGCTTGTTACCTAACGATTATGCAGGAACTTGTAAACAAAAATTTAAAACCAAGGGCATCAACAGGAGAAAAAGATGCATGGAGCACTCACCTGAAGATGTTTGCAAAAATGTCCTTTGACAGGAGTTTTTATACGTGTATAACTGTTTTGCAGATAAAAACAAAAGTAACAATCAACATCATAACAATGAAGTTTCTCATAGAAGGATTAGTAAACTTCACATTTTTTGTCCATTTAACATAAAGAAATAAACAACCAAAAAATAGACAATATATGAAACACACTTCAACCCAATAACAAATTTATTCACCAAAAATAGGATGCATGACCAAAATGCTATTTTAATTATTGAAATCAAAACTTAAACATACATAGAAGCAGCTGGCCTAACTGATGAAAACCCAAAAACATAAGAAAATTAGAATAAATGTTGTTTCAATCTTTCAGCCAAAAACAAAAAAGGTTTCTTCAATCAGAAGTTCAGAATATATGGAGTAGAAAGATCACATTAATAGGCATCAACATTTAACCTCCGATATCTTCATATGAAATTAACTCAGCCTCTCCAGATCAGAATTGATAAAACATAAGCAGATATCCCACAAAGTTTTTAGCATTGACATTTCTACTTAAGGTAAATTCTGATAACACAGTTCAGGTCAAATATCCAAGGAATACCCATTTCCAAAGTAAAAGATTAAAAATACAAGAAATAAGGTAAGAAAAATATAGCAACACTAAATTTACAAGCAACGAATGTCAAGGCATACCTTATGGGACAATTGAGAGAAATCCTTGATGGCCCCTCTATTATATCAGGATCTAATGATTAAACGAAGACAATTACCCCTTTAATCATACTATAGCATTGTAAAAAGCTTAATGCTTTGCAGAAGTCCTGATTTATATATATATATATATATAGTAAATATTGAAAATATAATCAAGTGTCTTTTGACGTTTCCCATGAAGAATACCTGAATCTGAAGGAGAGACAGTGGGCTGAGTATAATCTTTCAGTGCTGGAGTGTCAGGTGATGGCGTGAGGCTCATAAAGGCAACCACTATGATATAGTTACCTAAAAATAGTTACAGAGCTGGATGAATATAGTACAAGAAAACTACAATAACTAGACAGTGAAGACTTGCATCCAAGCTCACCATTGAACTGACCCACAGCTTGCAGAAGATTTGATCCAAACTTAAGCATTCCAGTCACTACTGAAGGCACCTGAGGTCCAGTATCCTGAAAAAGAAAGTGAAAGGCACAGGCTATTACAAAATGAATACTATGTTACAATCCAAATTCTTTCACATTTAATTATTGAGTAAGCGGAACCACACAAACCATTGTAACGTTGATCCTTCTATCTACTCCCTTTCCATTTAGCAGAAAGCTACAGAAGTAATAAACAAAAAAAACAATGTTACACAACAAAATAGGAACACCTCCAACTAAACTAAAAGGATGAGAGAAAAATGAGTCTTACTTCACTTGCGACGGACTTATAATACAGGCAGATGTCTCTAAATTATCTGTTTGTGCTACAAATAATCGCTTGAGGCAAACAGAAAGAGTGAGATCCAGAACAACTTCTCCAAATCATAATTCCATGTATTAAAGGAAAACAGTATAAAGTAAACATTTAGAACAAGGAGAGAAACCACCACAATTATATAACCAAATAATAAAAGCTATGGTGACATAAATTATATGTATAGTTATTCTGTAATAAGCTAAATAACGACATACTTCTTAGATAGACATGGATAACTAGGATGCACTGAGGATGAGATCAGCCATCCATATCAAATCTAACAACTGCTAAGACCTAAATTAAGGACTTGTGCCCCTAAATGTTGTTAGATCAGACATGGAATATGAAGATGCATCTCACTCAATACTATGTAAGATGGGGAATAAGCATCTAGAAGGAGACATAAGCCTCCATTAGACCAGATATGACCAATCACTTCGTGTATAATGTGTTTGCTTGTGTACGATGTATGACCGCAGATGTGAGAATTGCATACATGTAAAAAAAAAACTACAAGACTCAAGTACTTACAAACACTCCAACATTGAAACTAAAATGGCATCTAACTTTAGAAGATGCTTACAATTTTTTCTTGCGGAGAATACTGTGTAGTCTTCGAAATATGGAAATCAAGCACATGTGCCCCATATCCAGGCTACAACACAATCAAACATACGTCAAAACGAACGCAAAAAAAGGGATATCTAAAAAGAAAAAAGTTGAAAAAGGGAATGAAGAGCCACCTTGACTTCGAGAGAGACAAGTATTTGGCCCATCTTCATCATTGGATAATACCTGCACCACAAACACAAGGAGATCTTTCAAAAGTGTAAAATTTGTACCCCCAGCAGAAGACATGGTTGATACTTCATAAAGCATGATTATTAGGATGAGCAAAGAAAGAATATTTTGAATCTTGGAGCTAAAGAAGTATTTAAACATCAACGAGAATCACAACAGAAGATGGCTAGAATGTGGGAAAAGATAGCATTTAAGTGCTTATATAGATGCATATACATGTCAAAAAAGTCAGGCCACATGTCATCCTAGCCTTTCATTAATAAAACTTTCTACCTATTCTTAGTTAAACTCTAATTTCCAAATTCTAATATGACATGGTGCGGGATCATTAGGTTGAGATGATATCATTTAAAAGGAAACAGCAAATAAAACTTATATCATATGTGTGTATACACAAATATGTTGTAACAAGCACAAAATTAAAGCACGATACAAGTTCCCACCTTTCCATAATTGTGTCTATTACAGAAAGAGAACAGCTAGCTCCAGTTTTAACATCCCCCAAGCTGCAGAAGCTACTCCCTATCTATAATTGCACAAGAAAATCATCAGCAACATTTACATGAAACAAATAATAATAATAATAACAATAATAATAATCAAATTAACAGAAAACCTCATTAGCTAGAGAAAAAAGTTCTTCAGTCTCCTTATCCGAAAACCATCCTGCCCTACAAGCATTCTACCAAGTAAAACAAAGTCAGCTCGAAAATTCATGCTTACATTCAAATTCTCAAAGTTAACCAAATAAGCTTGAAGCAACAAGCGGATAATAAAAACATGAACATGGGCAATCCGGATATGCTACTTGGGTAAATGGGTAGCACCCATTTTCGCATTTATTCGATAAAATGAATCGCATTAGGGTTTTATACCTTAACAGAAATCATCAGCACCATGATAGCAGCCTCCAAAACTTTATCACTCTTGCGTTGGCATATCTACAAAAAACAGGCGTTTAAAGTACAAATTTTTCACTCAAACAAAAAAAGGGGAAAACTAACCGCAACCAGGAATTCACGAACTCGAAGAAGAAAAGTTCATTACCTGCTTCAACAACCCAGATAAATCTTGAGCAATCGCCGGAACCTCATTGTTTGCAACGGCATAGTCAATGCCTCTGCATTTTGCCAAAGCAATTTCACACAAAGGAAGGAAATTCAAGGAATTGAATTCGGGATTGAATAGAATGGGGAAGGGTTTTTACCTGGAAAGGGAAAGGCAGAGATTGAAGAACTCCATGGCCTCGCCGCGATAGCCAGATTTGACGTGAGCCGCCAAGCGCTCGGCGACGGCGGCGACTCGGTAGGAGTTAACGAGGGAAGCGGAGAGTTGCTGCTGCCCAACGCCTCCAATGTTCAGACTGATTAAGTTGCTCACCGCCTGCGGTGTTAGCGTTGTTCCGCTCATTAGCTCACACAGACACACCGACCACACCCACACCTACACGCGGCCCTCTCTCTCCAGGCTTTTCAAATGTTATAAAAACTGCAGGAGAAATCAGAAAAAATAAGGTTGTGGAAAAACTAAGTAAAACAAAATCTGCGGGACCCATTACACAGTAAATCTTATAATTTATATTTGAGAAATTTTATTTAAACTTATATAATCTTTTTTTACATCTAACATATTCTCTAAACTTATATCTCTATTAATCAATGAAATCATATTTGTCAACCAAAAGAGAGTGAGAACACAATTGAGTCTTCTATCACACAAAAAAGTGATGGGTAATAATGTAATTTCATAGGTCCAAATTTTACTGTTTTTTATTAAACCCTCATTTACAGATGATATTAAAATATCTCTAATATTTAAAATTTAAAAAAAAATACCAAACACAAAAACCTCACCCCCCCACGTTCTCTCTCTCTCCTTCTCATTTTCTACAAAAATATGTTCATACACACAAAGTGTAGGCAAATGCTAGTTACTTTTAATCAAACTATTAATATCACTTTCAACCCAAATTTACTACTTAAATTACCCTGATAAAACCACTTCAATACATATATTTATCTTTACACTCATTTAAAAAATAAAAACCCAAAATCAATATTCTATAACTTGTTCAAGGCATAAAGAGAGTAATATATGTCACCTACTTGTCTCATACATAATCTTTTCTGCATATTTGCCACTCTGGTATACAAAGATGGACATGGTGCAGTTTTCGTCACTCGGATATACAATTAAGTCAAGTTTAAATAATTGTGTCATCTCAGTGCTAATGTTCCATCCCTGCTCCTGCATTTGTCAAGTTCAAGCTTAATTAATTAGAGCTAGGTGTAAATTATGTGTTATACAAACCAGACAACGTGTAGTGTAGAAAGCTTTAAAATAGTTTGTTGTGTGTCAATGTTCTAGTCAATTTCTGCATGTTACTTGCCCAGAAGATTAACTGCCTTCACAGAAACAAGTTGAAGGGTTTGGATAATACTAATCTATGTTGTAGTTGTCAGCCAAAAAGCCAAGAAAATTACATCTCTAGTGTAGGCTATAAATTGAACATTTATTTGTTACCGAGTTTAATTTAGATTTATTTTCTGGGCAAGTGTAATAGAAAAGGCGTTAATTTTGTTTCTAAATCCTTAAAATTTGAAATCAAATGGAAAAAAACTTGCATAAATCGATTCATACATTAGTTGGAGGATTCAAAACTTCAAGATCATCATTCACTGGTCAATAAGAGCATATTTTATCTATGAGAGCGTCTTAATAGTTTAGCTAGAATGAACCTAAGATAAATATTGCGTGATCATAAGGTTGATGTGATGATAGGGTTTGATTATGCAATAGGGTAGAAAACTAGATAACTATTCTTGAAGAACAAGGCTGCAGAGCTCGAAAGAGAAATGGGCAGGATGTTGACCCATGAAATCAGAAACACTCTTGATAGACATACACTTGTTGAGTTAGGTAGAACTTTGGCATTGGAAGAGTGTGCCTTGTGGATGCCAACGCGTACTGGATTAGAGCTAGCAGAATCCGGTAGGATATATACTGCACCCATTCATCTTCCTGTGATGAATCAAGTATTTAGTAGCAACCGTGCAGGAAAAATATCACCAAATTCTCCAGTGGCAAGACTGAGGCAACTTGCAGGAAATTAAAATACAGTTTCTTTTGGTTGCTCAGATCCACATTTGAAGTAGTACCTATGATGTCCTATGAAAAAAAATGTTTGTTTATGGAAAGCTTCATTCTTTTGTCGATGTTTTACGGTCCATCTAAACCTTTTTCAATAACTCTTTGTGTAACGTGAAATTGTTGAATTAGTGGGCCAAAAAGTGCATATAATAAAAAATGAAGGACATAATGATGTGTGGACATCATTATGAGGAGACAAATGATTATGTCTGTTCAAAAGAAAAATGAAGGTCATGATGATGTTTGTAGATGAATGATTATTCCTTTACTTTGGTTTTGTTTATTGGGTGTTTTAGAATGGATGAATGTGAGCATACGGAAGTGAGAGAGAAGAAGGAGTGAGCACCATTTTGTTTGAGAACCTATATTTGAGAGAGAAAGGTAGCCACATAGTAGCATAAAAAATAGAAGTGCAGCAGCCCCACTTGGAAGTAGAGGTGGGTTTGGTTCAAATCGGTTCATTTTTTTGCCAAAACCGAAACCAAATCGAAATTTCGGTTAAGTTTTTTTTCGGTTTGGTTTTTTTTCGGTTCGGTTTCGGTTTTTTGTTTTTTTTTTTTCAAAAAATGAAAAACATTGAAATTTTAAATTTTAACATCTCCAACACAATCATAACATAAGCATTCTAACTAGAATCAAAGACAATGAAAATAAACATTTAAAGTTGAACTAAAATCATCAATCAAGTCTTCCAAAGTCCAAACTAATAACCTCACAACACAAAAATCGTACAAATGACTTAGAAAAGTTAAATTGTATGATGTTGTTCAAAGATCAGGGTTGTTTGCTTGTAACTGCATGTTGACAACTTGATTAGTAAAAGTAATGCGTGGGTGGATTTATTTAGTGTGTGTTGGATTATTTTCCATCACAAATTACGCAAGTAATCTACCTGAAATAAATGTTTATGGATTATGTTACATGTTATATGAGAGTAGATTTGGAAAAGAAAGTTGGGGCAGAAGTAGACAATGTTATGGAGATGGTTGTAGGTACTTCAGGAGGAGGTTTGGTTCCGAAACCTTATATGGGGGAGAAATAATAGGTTAGGGTTTAGAGTTTTTATAGGTCTTTTTTTAATATTTTGAGCTTAAAGTTTGGCAACACATTGGGTTTAGCACATTTTAACTTACAAATTGGGTATAGAAAATAATACCCAAAACAAATAATTAAATAAAAAATTAATTTAATTAATTCGGTTTGGTTCGGTTTCTAGATCACTAAAACCGAAACCAAACCAAAAGAATTTGTTTCGGTTCGGTTCGATTTTTTCAATTCGGTTCGGTTTTTTCTTTCGGTTCGGTTTTTTCGGTTTCGGTTCGGTTCGGTTTTCGGTTTTTTTCGGTTTTCAGTTTTTTGAACCCACCCCTACTTGGAAGAGAAGAAGAAGGTGCTCTTCTTTTGGTTAGTAATCACCCGTCAAGGTAGTTGTCTTTGTAATAGCTTTGAGCTTTGTATAGAAAAGAAATTATTCACAATATTTCTTTCTCTATTTGTTTATTTGGTGTGTGAGAGCTATTGGTTGTATTGGGGTTTTGGGTTGTGATATTGCCAACACTTTATAAACTCCCATTTGGTTGATAGTGGATTATTGGGTGAGCTCCTACTGCTCCGAGGATGTACTCCAGTTACACTGACCGTTGAGGAGCCTCGTTAAAATCTTGGTGTTCTTTTATATTTTGTTCTTACATTCAATTTGATATATTTCATGTAGGTTAGCTTGAGTTAGTTCTAATTAGTTTGGTGCTATCCTAGCACAACAATTGGTATCAGAGCACTGGTTGCTCTTGGGTACTGTCTAGTTGCCAAAGATGTCAGATGGGCAAGATGATAATCCTTTTGGAAGCAGCTCCGGGTTTGCAAGAACTACGGTGCAAAATGCAAATTTCGAAGTGGAAAAGTTTGATGGCACAAACAACTTCGGGATGTGGCAATGTGAGGTCAAAGATGTGTTGGCTCAACAAGATCTACTTGCCGCTTTGGGAGAGAAGCCGGAAGTTATGTCGAAGTCGGAATGGGAGAAATTAAATTTATGGGCTTGCTCTTCAATTCGGTTGTGCCTTGCAAAAACTCAGAAGTATTTTTTGATGCAGGAGACGGTAGCAAGTGTGTTGTGGCAAAAATTGGAAGACAAGTATATGACGAATAGTGCAGAGAACCGGCTACACTTGAAGAAAAAGCTTTATCGCTTCCAATACAAAGAAGGTACAAAAATGATTAGACACCTTGATGCATTTAATAAGTTGATTACCGACTTGTTAAATTTAGATGAGAATATTAAGGATGAAAATAAGACCTTAATATTGTTGAATTCCTTGTCGGACTCTTATGAGCATGTTGTTACCACTATTATGCATGGTAAAGAAACTGTGAAATTTGAAGATGTGTCAAATGCCTTGATGAATTATGAAATGAGGCATAGAGATAAAAATCATGATAGTACCTATAAAGCTTTATTTGTTAGAGGTAGATCATCGGAGAGGAGATCCTCTTCTAGTAGGAAAAAATCACATTCTCGACCTAGAGGAAACTCTAAAGGTAGAAAAACCTTGGAAAGGGTGAATGTGCCTTTTGTCATAATAAGGGTCATTGGAAGAAACATTGTCCTAAGTTGAAGACCAAAGGAAAAGAAAGTTCTGAAGCTAATGTTGCTGAGGTTGAAACAGATTTTTTTTTATTTTGCTTTAACCACTTCTTCATCATTTGATTGTGCTACTAAATAGGTGTTGGATATGGGTTGTACTCATCATATGACTCCTCACAAGGATTGGTTTTCAAGCTTGAAAGAGTTTGATGGTGGTGTTGTGTTCATGGGAGATGACAATCATTGTACAACAAAAGGGATTGGTACAGTTCGTTTAAAGTTACATGATGACATGGTTAAAGAGTTGACAGGTGTTCGGTATGTACCGAATTTGAAGAAAAATCTTATTTCTTTGGGCACTTTAGAATCCAAGGGCTTCAGGTTTCATTCAGATGGGCAAACATTGAAAGTTACTTATGGTGCACTTATTGTGATGAAAGCTCCTCGATGTGGTCATTTGTATCTATTGCAAGGAAGCACCGTGACAGGTGAAGCGTCTGTAGTCTCATAAAATATGGGCACATCTGATTCAGATACTACTAGACTGTGGCATATGAGATTAGGTCATGCCGGCGAGAAAGCTTTACAAGGGCTTGTGAAACAAGATCTTCTAAAAGGTGTCACGACTTGTAAGCTTGATTTCTGCGAGCATTGCGTCTTGGGAAATCAAACTAGAGTGAAGTTTGGTACCGCAGTACATCAGACGAAGGGCATTCTTGATTATGTGCATTCAGATGTTTGGGGTCCTACAAAGACTCCCTCTTTGAGTGGTAGACATTGGTTCGTGACCTTTGTTGATGATTATTCAAGAAGGTCTTGGGTCTACACTATGAAGCACAAGAGTGAGGTATTGAACATTTTCTTGAGTTGGAAGAAAATGGTTGAGAACCAGACTGGGAGAAAGATTAAAATTTTGCGATCAGGTAATGGTGGAGAATACACATCCAAACCTTTCTTTAAAGTTTGCAAAGAGGAAGGGATTGTGAGACATTTTAGTGTTCGGGGAACTCCACAACAAAATGGAGTTGCAAAAAGATTGAATCGAATCTTGCTTGAGAATGTTAGATGTATGTTGTCTCAGTCGGTTTAAGCAAGTCATTTTGGGCAGAGGCAGTTAATTATGCATGTCACATCATCAATCGGTTACCCTCAGCTGCTGTTCAGGGTAAGACACCAATGGAGGTATGGACTAGAAAACCTTCTTTTGATTATGACTATATCCGTATTTTTGGTTCACCTGCTTATTTTCATGTGACTGAAAATAAACTTGATCCTAGAGCCAAAAAGGCTATCTTTCTTGGTTTTAGTAGTGGTGTCAAATGTTACCGGTTGTTGTGCCCAGAGATGAAGAAACTTGTAATCAGTAGAGATGTGGCATTTGATGAAGAAAATATGTACAAAGACTCTGAGAAGAATGTGAAAGATGTCCAATAGGTGGAGCTTGAGAAAGTTGCCTCTGGTACTTCAAATCCTATTTCCGCTGATGTCGAAGCCACTACAAGTGAAGAAGTTGGAGACCATGAGAATGTTGAAGAAGTTGAACTTGAAGATTCTATTCAAGTTGAAGAGCAAGTTTCACCTCAAGAGTCTATTGCCAAGAACAGAGGAAAAAGACAAATTACCAAGCCAGCTTGGTATAGTGACTATGTTGCTTTTGCTCTTCCTATTATCATTGATGATATTCCATCCAATTTCGAGGAAGCCATTGAGAGTGAGAAGAAGGAGAGGCAAGGTTCTGAAAAACGCTAGGCGCTAGGTGCTAGTCGGGCGGCAGGCTGGCGCCTAGCGCCTAGGCGGCTAGGCGGGGTCTAGGCTGGCGCCTAGGCGGATTTAGATAAATTTCTTGTATATCTTGTAAATAAGTGTATACTGACATTTATAAAAAAAAATTATACTAGTATGAAATCCCTAAATAAGATAGTAAAAAAATAATAAAATGTGTATCTAACAAGTCTAGAAAATCAATAGGACTTATGCTATGAAACGGCCTGACAATCTAATGTTTTTTTAATGGGAAAAAAATTAATAGCACTTGATGCTATGGATGGATTGATATGTGACAACCTTTTTTCTTTATAAAAGTCAAGCTAGCTGTCCAATTGGACAGAAAAAAAAAATTACATTAAATAATTTGAAAGTGATCACGTGGGTGTGGAAGGAAGAGAGAGAAATTAGTTTTTTCTCATCTTCTTCCTCTTCGCAAGAACACAGGCAGCTCATGAAACCCAGAAAAACCAGAACACAGCTAATATGCATTCATCCTTTCTCAAGTTCAAACACATAAAAAATTGAAATTCCTATATCGCATAGGCCGCCCAAGGGCCGCTCAGGTCGCCTCAGCACCCGCCTAATCCATGTCCCGATTGTTCTCCTGATTTTGCATTAATCCCGGCGGTTGGCCACCGCCCAGCGCCTAGGCCGATTTTTAGAACACTGAGGAGAGGTGGTGCAATGCCATGGGTGATGAGATGAATTCTCTCTTGAAGAACAAGACTTGGGAGTTAGCTAAATTGCCTAAGGGCAAGAAAGCTATCGGTTGCAAATGGGTGTATGCCAAGAAGGAAGATGCTGATGAGAAAAATAATGTGAGATTCAAAGCAAGATTAGTTGCTAAAAGGTATACACAAAAGGAGGGCATTGACTACTGTTTGTACCATACTTGACCAATCCCGAAACTACTGAGCACCAGTCAACGTTATACCATCAAGGACCCAGAAGAGTTTCCCTCCAACCAGAAGGCCAATCACAGCACGACATGTGTCGACATCAGAAGCCAATCATAGCGCGACGCATGTCAACATCAGAAGCCAACCACAACACGACACATGTCAATGTCTGAATGAAATTAGAAACTCTCTTCTATAAATAGAGATCATTCTCTCACAATATTTCCTAATGTCATTTGTACTAAATCATTCACTAGTACTCACTAAAGGAGAGCTTGAACCTATGTACATGTGTAAACCATTATCATTCACTAGTACTCACTAAAGGAGAGCTTGAACCTATGTACATGTGTAAACCCTTCACAATTAATGAGAACTCATATACTCTGTGGAGGTAGCCAATCTGGGTGAACCACGTACATCTTGTGTTTGCTTCCTTATCTCTATCCATTTACATACTTATCCACACTAGTAACTGGAGCAATCTAGCGAAGGTTACAAACTTAACATTTTCTGTTGTACCAAAGTCCTCACTGATTTTTTGCATCAACATTTGTCGTTGAACGACACTTATTCCCACTCTCTTCAGCTTTGTCAAGCTGGTTTCCACCATTCGTACACTCTCTTTTGACCAGGCATCCCTCTCCAACATGGGGAGCGAAGGAAGCCACAACACACATAATGACACATCTCTTGCACCTAGTGCTAAGCAACGAAAAAATGAAGGGAAGATGGTTGCTCTTCAAGCTAAAGTCGATGAGCTAGAAGCTCAGAACAACAAGATAGCAATGAAAAATGAAGTCCTCCAGGAGCAGTATGAGAAGCTCTTTGAGACGCTCCACGAAACTAGGCGTACTCAAACACGCGAGCTCGTTGCCCCTGTGGACATCAACCATCATCTGGGTGCCCCCCAACATGGAGGGTCACATTCCTTCGACATGGGTATCCCTGATAAGAAGCAAGCTAATCATCAAAACATTGATCAACATGAGACTTCTCTCAACCCAGCTGCTTCGACCCGAAACAGGAGAAGTGGAGGAAGACACCTCCTTGCAGAAGGGTTGGAAGGATCGAAATCCGTTTATCGTGACTGCCGAGACTTCCTAAAGCAACGTCGAGAGAATCCCATCCATATATGCTCGAAGATCAATGACCCAAGGGTTTCTGAAAGACTCGGTCCCCTCCCACGACCCAGGCCAGCTGCCAATATAGGGAAGGAACGACAGGTTCCAGAGGAACATGAAGATACAGGGAACTATGAGGTATTCTGGTAGACTCGCCCTAGAAGTCAGTACGACGAGTCTAAGGAAAAATCACACGCCCTTGCTCAAACTTTCCTACTTCCAAGAGGCGATGGAGACTTACGAAAGAAAATCTCAGTGGTACATGACTCCACTCAGGACCCCCTTGTCATACAGCTTATTGAGGAAGTAAACAAGTTGAAGGCCGAACGTCAGGCCGAGATACCTGACTGGAACCAACCCAGGCCTGGCCTTCTCACAAGGAGGATCCTTGACACCCCCTTCAAGCGAAGACAAAACAAAAGCTTGGTTTACAACTCTATACTGGAAGGGAGTACCCAATTGAACACCTTAACCTCTTTGAGTCCACCATGGCATATCGGATGCACACCGACGAAGAGTGATGTCTTCTCTTCCCCTCCACCATCTCTGGCGGAGCTATAAACTGGTATTGCTGTCTTCCACCTGAGACAGTAGACTCATTTGAGGAACTGAGGAAACTGTTTGTCTCTCAACACATCTTTCAGACCGATCGCTTGCATTCTGCAGATGACTTGTACATTATTCGCCAGAAGCCGGACGAGTCACTACGAGAGTATGCCGGTCGTTTCAACCATGAGTATTCTCGCTGCGCTGAGGCAGATGACAAGACCGCCCTCAAGGCCTTCACGGCAGGCCTACGTGATTGTTTCTTCAAGTACATGATCAATGCCAACACTTGGAAAACTTACTCTGAGGTGATGGCACATGCTTACAACCATGCCTCCGCCGAGGCAAGGACATATCAAGGGAAACCCCCCATCGCCACCCCTTATTAGCAAGTAGGGAGTGGAAGCCAGATCCAACCAAATGAGAAGACCTCGACCTTCCAAACGGCAGCGGTGTCTCCCCCTGCCTTACTTAATACTTTGCCAAGTCAACAGACATATCAATCTCAGGGCAAAATGAAAGATTTCCATCCTCACCAGTCTCATTTTAGTAAATGGAGTAAGGGACACTACCACGATAACCAAGGGTATCGCCATGATAATCCTCGACCCCAGACAGTCAACACAGTGGGTCAATCACGTGTCAGGACAGCCCCTACCTCGAGGTATGAGGCATACACACCTTTGAACGCCACATGTGTGGCCATTTACCCCAACATAACACACCTGATACCGAAGACAAAGCCGAGGCACTCGGATTACAAGCCCACGAAGAACACGGGCATATTTTGCTGCTACCACGAGCATAACGGCCATGACGGCGAGAAGTGTATCACCATTCGTGATCATATTGAAGCTTTGGCATGTGAAGGAAAAATTGATCAATTCCTCTTTCACCCTCCAAGGGGTAACTCTAATCAACGCCAGGTGAATGTGATATATTCCATAAGTGGTGGCACACCCATATCTAAATCTTCCAACAGGGCTATGAAAAATAGTGAACGAGCTTTAAGGTCTGGCCACCAAGTGTTTCACGTGGAAGACATCAGGGGAGGTAAGTATCAAAAGTCTAACTGGGATCCAATATGTTTCTACCCTGAGGAAGAAAGAGGTATCATCTACCCTCACAACAACCCACTGATCGTGGAAGCTCACATAGCCAACTTTGAAGTACGACGAATCCTGGTAGACACGAGGGCTTCGGTCAATATCATGTTTGCTGAAGCTTTCAGGGCACTTAATGTAGTTGAACACTTGCTCGATCGCTCGATTTCCCCTCTGATAAGCTTCTCCGGTGATATCGTGCAACCTTTGGGGAGCATACACTTACCTTTCACCATTGGTACATGCCCTTACACAGCTACCATTACCACTAACTTCCTGGTGGTTGATTGCCCAACGACATACAATGTCATATTCGAACGCACAGGCATCAATGATCTCAAGGCCATGGTATCCACACATATGTTGTTGATGAAATTTCAAACCCCCAATGGCAATGGTTACATCAGAGGAGATCAACTTAGTGCACGATCATGTAACAACACTTTAGTCAAGCAACATGACCTGCCTATGCCCAAGGAAACCCTTTCTATACATGACCAAGTCATAAAGACCAGCCCAGACGAAGCCAACTTGGATCTTCACGGTGGCAACAGTCAACCCGACGATCCTTAGTTGCCTCTTTCACCCAGCAAGCACAACCCGCTGAAGAGTTAGAAAATGTCTCTATCTCAAAAGATTATCCGGATCGCATGGTGAAGATTGGCACCACCTTGTCACCACTCATTCGGTTGGCATTGATCTCTTTTTTGCAAGTGAACACTGAGGTCTTCGCCTGGTCATACGAGGACATGACAGGCATCTCTCCCGATATCATCTGTCATCGCTTAAGTATTGACCCCAAGACCAAGCCAGTGAGACAGAAGCGAAGATCTTATGACATTGAACGGTACGAGGCAATGAAGGCAGAAGTTGAAAAACTCAAAGGCATAAGCTTCGTCCGCGAAGTCAATTATCCAACGTGGGTAGCAAATGTTGTCCTTGTTAAGAAGAATCTGACCAAGGAAAGTCTCATACTCCAAAAGGTCTTGTGAAGAATGTGTATCGATTACACTGACCTAAACAAAGGATGCCCGAACGATAGCTTTCCTATTCCTCTCATAGACAGATTTATAGATTCTACGGCAGGGTGTGAACTTCTGAGCTTCATGGATGTTTACTCAGGATACAACCAAATCCTCATGAACCTTCCGGACCAACAACACACAGCCTTCACTACTGACAGGGGACTATATTGCTATAAAGTCATGCCCTTAGGCCTAAAGAATGCAGGAGCAACTTATCAGAGACTGGTCAATTCAATATTCGCTGAACAGATTGGGAAGAGCATGGAAGTTTACGTTGATTATATGTTAGTCAAGAGCAAACATGCTGACCAACACATCACCAACCTATCTGAAACTTTCACCATTCTGAAGAGGTATCGAATGAGGTTGAACCCCAACAAATGTGCCTTCGGCGTAGGCTCTGGCAAATTCTTAAGCTTCATGATAAGCCAACGAGGCATTGAGGCTAATCCCGAGAAGATCAAAGTAATCCTCGACATGAAGGAACCGGTAACTTCAAAAGACATCCAGAACCTTACTGGCAAGGTGCAGCCTTAACTAGGTTCATCTATAAGGCCACAGACAGATGTGCTCCTTTCTTCAAAGCACTTAAGGGAAGTAAGAAGTACATTACATGGACTGATGAATGTGTTGAGGCATTCAAGAACCTCAAAGACTACATGAGTAAAACCCATATGCTCTCCAAACCTGAGGTTGGTGACACTCTCATTATATATCTGTTGGTATCGTCTTCAGCAGTAAGTTCCGTTCTCATTCGAAATGATGGTAATGTCGAACTGTCTGTCTACTACGCTAATAAGGCCTTACAAGATGCAGAGACACGATACTCCAACATTGAGAAATTGGCTCTAGCATTGGTCATGTCTAGGGGTGGATTTTTTTGCCAAATTGCCGTGCCAACCGAATTGCCAACCGTGCCATACCGATTTTGTGCCAAATTTTTTGTACCAATCGGTAATGGTACGGTATTGTACCGTACCAAAATTTCATGGTACGGTATTGGTAATGGATACAATTACCACGGTATTACCGTACCATACCGAAAATACAATATAATATATAATTTAGAAATTATATAATAGATAATTATATAACACATATTTATAATATTCCAATAATTTGAAAATAAAACCCTACTTATATTAGCATTGTTGTTGGTGACTTTGATTTCTTGAAATTGTGGAAATCAAACACAAAAGAGTTCCTAATTCTTTCACAAATAGCCAAAATATCTTTGTAACCCCTACTTCTATTTTTGCTAGTGAAAATGCATTTAGCCTAGGGAGGAGGGTTGTGGATCCTTTAGGGTATCCTTGACTCCTAAAATAATGGAGGCACTAGTGCGTACTAGTGATTGGCTTAGGGCAGATGAAGTAAACTTCTACAAGAAACCAACGGAAGATATGCTTCAATTTTACAAGGAAATAGAAGAAGAGAAAACAAGAAAGATATGCTTTAATTTTTTTAGTAAATTTGTTATTAAATGGTTTTCAACTTTAATTCTTCTTGCTACTAGTTAATATGTTTTTTTTGTTTGTAATGTAGGCTTGACACAAACTCAATCTTCTACAAGTTCAATGCCTCCTCCAAAAGCTTCCACATCTTAAGCTTGAATAACTGATCAATGAATTCTCCTTTTTGAAGTTTACTTCCAATTTTCATTTGGTTTGAAACTTTAATTTATATTTGGATTGTTAACTTTTATTTGTTTTGATTCGTAACTTCTATTTGGATTGTAAGCTTAATTTTCATGATGAATCTTGATGCATCATTTGAATTATTATGTGTGTGAATTGTGAATGATGAATAATAGATGAATTTAATCTATAATGTATGAGATAAAGGTACAAAAAAAAAGTTTTGCCCTTGAATTGGGTTAAAAAAACAAAAACAGATTTTGTCCCAAAACAAAATGGCAATTACCATTGCCATACCATACCAACCAAACTTTTGGCAATACCGCACTTCGGTATACCGAAAGTTTGGTACGGTAATGGTAATAGATTTTACCAAACCGAAAATTTGGTATGGTAATTGGTACAAGGGGTTTGGTACGGTAATCGTACCGAACCCACCCCTAGTCATGTCTGCTCGAAAACTTCGCCCTTACTTCCAAGCACACTACCAATCATCCTCTTCGACAGATACTCTAAAGTCCTGACACTTCCGTGCGAATGATCAAATGGGCGATAGCATTGGGTGAGTTTGACATCTCCTACCAACCAAAGCCAGCTGAGAAGGGCCAAGCAGTGGCAGACTTCATCGCCGACTTCACATATCCTGTTGACATTGTTTCTACGCCTAAAGAAGTGGTTTCATTACCCTCGGAAGCTCAGAAAATAGAACCAACAGCCCCAGCATGGAATTTATATGTTGATGGCTCGTCTAACTAATAAGGTTGTGGAGCAGGACTAATCCTTATGACCCCTGACAAAGTGGCGATAGAGTATGCTCTTCGTTTCAAATTCAAGGCGTCGAACAATGAGGCCGAATATGAAGCCCTCATAGCAGGCTTACGTTTGGCCAAACACCTTGGGGTTAAACGAATTGATATCTTTAGTGACTCCCAATTAGTGGTTAACCAGGTCACCAACAACTTTGACGCTAAGGATAGCTTCATGGCAGCATATCTGGCACAAACACAATTGTTGCTCAAGCACTTCCACTACCAGATCACCCAAATTCCTCGAGTGGCAAACAGTCATGCAGATGCTTTGGCTCGCCTCGCCTCAGCGGTGGAAGACAAGATTGGGGGAAAAATTCAAGTCGAATTGTTGGCAGCATCAAGCACCATGGATGCGGAAGTGTGCAACTTACAACAAGGGGATAGTTGGATTACCCTAATTTATAGATTCCTTGCTCATGGCACCCTTCCAAATGACAAAGTCCAAGCTAAGCAGATTCGATACAAGGCTACCCGTTACTTGATCATTAATGACCAACTCTATAAGCGGGGTTTTAACCTACCATACCTTAGATGCCTTACGCCCGCAGAGGCGGAAATTATCCTTCGGGAAATACATGAAGGAGTCTGCGGAGATCATGCTGGATCTCGATCCCTAGCACACAAGGCTTTTCGCCAAGGATATTACTGACCAACACTCCACCAAGATGCCATCAGAATATCCCGCTCATGTGATAAGTGTCAACGCTACGCTATTATTCCTCATTCCCCTCCCGAGCCGCTCACTCATATGATCAGCCATTGGCCATTCGCCCAATGGGGACTTGATTTGATCGGCCCAATGCCTGCAGGGAAGGGCAAGGTTCGCTATGCAATTGTTGTAGTTGACTACTTCACAAAGTGGGCCGAAGTAGAACTCTTGGCAACCATTACCGAGGCAAAAATAAAAGACTTCGTATGCAAGAACATCCTTTGCAGATTCGGCATTCCCAATGCCATAGTCACTGACAACGGGCGGCAGTTCGACAACAATAAGTTTAGGATATTCTGCTCTAAGTTCAACATCAACTTATGTTTTGCCTCCCCAACCTCATCCACAGTCTAATGGACAAGTTGAATCCATCAACAAAATAATCAAGCGAACTTTGAAAACCAGCTTAGACAAGGCTAAAGGTTGTTAGCCAGAATTTGTACCCCAAGTTCTTTGGTCATACCGCACTTTGTATCTGACATTAACAGGAGAAACCCCATTCTCACTTACCTTTGGTACAGAGGCAGTTGTCCCAGTTAAGCTTGAGCAAGCAACGTTCCGAGTCCAGAACTACGTGCAAAGCAAAAATGACAAACAACTTACCCTCAACTTAGATCTAGTCGAGGAACACATAAACCAGGCTCACTTGAGGAATGTCGCCTATAAGCAGCGCATCTCCAACTACTATGACTCAAGGGCCAAACCTCGTTCTTTCAAAGTGGATGACTGGGTATTGAAGAAAAGATTACTCTGCGACAAAGTCCCGAGTGAAGGAACACTTAGTCCAAACTGGGATGGACCGTTTGAAGTTATTGGCATCAGTTGCCCTGGCTCCTACGAGCTTAGAAGCTCCGATGGCAAAACCCTTGGCCATCCATGGAATGCTGATCACTTGAAGTACTATTACAAGTAAACTCACATTGTACAAGTGTTAAGCTTCAGCCGTTCGACATCCTATGTAACGAAGACTATTTGGCATGAATTCAATAAAGAGGTGATTTAGACAACTCGGTCTTAATCCTCTTACATTCATAGCAATGAAACACTCGGATTCAAAGCTTCAACATGAATGCTTCCAACATGAAACAAAGTCTATGTCAACAAGACTATACAAATAAACGAACAACTTCACAGTATATTTGTTCAATCATACATTCCAACACATTCATACATAAGCCAACTGTGCTTCGAAAGGGTTCAATATACTTTGTGTCATTCGACACTTGCTACAATGTGCCTCGACACTTTGTCCTTATTCTCACCATCCAGGTGATGAAATGTGAAGAAGATGCCACCAACCAGGTAATGAAATGTATAACCCGTACTCTCCTTCGTGCCACTAACCATGTGATGAAATGTACAACCCGTACTCTAATATCATTTGGCAACTTACCACTCATGCCACCAACCAGGTGAAGAAAGAACTCATCTTCATGCCACCAACCAGGTGATGAAATGTACAACCCGTACTCTCCTTCATGCCACCAACCAGGTGATGAAATGTATAACCCGTACTCTAATATCATTTGGCAACTTGCCATTCATACCACCAACCAGGTGATGAAATGTACAACCCGTACTCTAATATCATTTGGCAACTTACCACTCATGCCACCAACCAGGTGAAGAAGGAACTCATCTTCATGCCACCAACCAGGTGATGAAATGTACAACCCGTACTCTCCTTTATGCCACAAACCAGGTGATGAAATGTACAACCCGTACTCTAATATCATTAGGCAACTTGTCATTCATGCCACCAACCAGGTGAAGAAGGAACTCATCTTCGTGCCACCAACCAGTTGATGAAATGTGATGAAAGGTGATGAAGGAACTCACCTTCGTACCACCAACCAAGTGATGAAAGCAACTCACCATTCATTCCACCTACCAGAAGACGAGTGGTACAACTTGTACATGTGAATTCCTAGCATTCACAAATAATAAAAAACCCTCAAGCTTGACAACTTAACTAGGGGAGCACTTATGCTCAACAAGAGTTATAGTCACCAACAAAGTCTTATTGCAAGCCAACAACAACTTCAGTGCATGGCATACGAAGATCAAGCTATTCAGCCCTCTTGCATCCTGCTTCAGACATTTCCACTCTGTAACAAAGCAAACACTACAACTAGTAGAAAGCTTCACACACTCTTGATCAAGACAGTATGAAGCAAAACCAATTTATGGTGCCAACAAGAGCTTCATCAAAGGAGTTCAACCACAATTCTCAAAAGCTTCACAAACTCTTGATCAAGACAGTGTGAAGCAAAACCAATTTATGGTGCCAACAAGAGCTTCATCAATGGAGGGCAACCAGAATTCTCAAAAACTTCACACTCTTGATCAAGACAGTGTGAAGCAAAACCAATTTATGGTGCCAACAAGAGCTTCATCAATGGAAGGCAACCACAATTCTCAAAAGCTTCACACACTCTTGATCAAGACAGTGTGAAGCAAAACCAATTTATGGTGCCAACAAAAGCTTCATCAATGAAGGGCAACTAAAATTCTCAAACCTTCGAAGCAAATTCAAGAATGTTCGAAGCAAATTCAATTTATATGGTTCATCCAAACCTTCGACTACTACAAGGTTTGGCTTGCATCACAATCTTTTGCTCAACAGTGTGTAAGCAAAATTTGTATATGTTGTCTCTCCCACATTTTCAAATTTCTAGTTTCCCAAAAAAAAAAAAAAAATTGGGAAATTCAACAAAGCTTCATCAATGGAGGACAACTACAAATTCTCAAAAGCTTCACACTATCTTGATTAAGAATGTGTGAAACAAAATCAATTCATGGTACCCAACAAAAGCTTCAACTCCAAAGCTTCACCTACAAAGTTTCAACTCCAAAGCTTCACCTACAAAAGCTTGAACATAAAAGCTTGACCCACAAAAGCTTCACCTACAAAAACTTGACCCACAAAAGCTTGACCTACAAAAGCTTCACCCATAAAAGCTTGACCCACAAAAGCTTCACCCACAAAAGTTTCACCTACAAAGCTTCAACACAAAAGTTTCACCTACAAAAGCTTCACACTATCTTGATCAAGATAGTGTGAAGCAAAATCAATTCATGGTGCCCAACAAAGCTTCAACCTCAAAGTTTCAACACCAAAGCTTCACCTACAAAGCTTAATATATATATATATATTTTCGGAAATTCGAAAATTAAAAATTTCGAAAATTGGAAGAAAAAAAAAATTTCGAAAAAAAAAAATTGCCTAGGCCTCCTCTCTTTGGGCCTAACAACTTTCATAACAAATATATATGAAGGAGGAGTTTTGGGCTACCACTTAGAAAGGAAATGCCTCATTCGTCAACTCCCTCAACTGGAGACTTGGGGAACTCCTACCATATGCTACTGCACCTTGATACTCAGAAGTCTCACGACCACTCAATGACTTGGATTTTTCAAGTCTCCAACCGAGAAGTTTTCCTCACTCGGGAAATTAAGGGAACACTACCTCAACATACATGCTTCACTCTCAAAGCTTCAACATACAAGCTTCAACAAAAGAAAAAATTCAAAAAACTTAGTGAAGAAGGCCTTGGTGTATTTAACATAATACGTTGAAATGAAGCAAAGCTTGTTTATTGATATCTCTGATAAGTTACAAATATGTACATATACATAAATCAAAATAAACAAACAAGAGGGAGCCTTCACAAAAGTTGCTCATGAGAAGTCTCAGCAGTCGGCAGAGCCCCAGAAAGAGTAGGCACCAGAGGGTGATCATTCGGAGCCTCAGTACTGGGCAGAACCCCAGAAGGAGGAGGCACTGAAGGTTGATCATTTGGAGCTTCATTACGCGGTACAACCCCAGAAGATGAAGGCAATAAATGCATTTGGAACAAACCCACAAATATCTGATGATTAAGTAAAATCTGACCATCAGATTCCTGCAGCTGGTCAAGCTTCCTCTTCATATTTGTAGAATTGTCATGTGCAAGCATGTGCAATTGTTTATTCTCATGCTTGAGCCCTCTGATCTCCTGTTTGAGACTTATCACTTCAGCCTCCAATGATTCAGCTTGGCGGGTTCGAACAAATAGGCGTTGGGTCATATTAGACATAGAACTTGCACACTGAATACTGAGAGCTAGAGAATCCTTAATAGCCAACTCATCAGACCGTTTGGACAGTAGTCTGTTATCTTTGGGAGTGAGAAGGTTCTTGGCCACCACCGCAGCGGTCATATCATTCTTTATCACATAGTCCCCAACGGTAAGAGGACCAGTAAAGGATAAGAAGGATGAGCGCCATATGTTGTCTTGAGGAGACATGACTACTTCTTCACCAAATTTCAAGTCAAAACGACGGTCGGATGGGCCAGACATTTTCAGAAATGATGAAGGAGAAATGAGGTCCAATAAATCTCTGAATTACAAAAACAAGGGAAAAATTCCTACAAGCAATCACTCTCTGAACGTACTTCTTGCACACAATTGGTGCCCCTATAAAAGAAAGGGCAGCATGACCGTTTGTTCAAAAATCAAAGAGGCACCACTCTTCGGATTTCGAGAAGCAGATTTTCCTGAGTAAAATATGTCGACAATCCCCACATGCAACATCAGCTCCTCGGGTACCATAGATAACTTTGCCAAAGATCTCTGACAAAGTTTAGACACATAAATTTTGAAGGTCCAGCTACCTTACTATTACCTACAAAGGTAAAGGAACAACACCACTACTTGATAACTGAAAAGTCCTTATGTGTGTCAACCTCCGTGCTCCGTGGCAAGGCAGAGTGGCAAAAATGCCCAACCTTTACTCACATTCGAGAAAACACTCCTAACAAGATTGCTTGCTCAAAAATCGAAGAGGCACAGCTCTCCGAATCTCGAGAGCTAGACTCCCAACAAGATTACTTGCTCAAAAATAAAAAAGGCACATCTCTCCGAATCTCGAGAGCCAGACTCCCAACATGATTACTTGTTCAAAAATCGAAGAGGCACCGCTCTCCGAATCTCAAGAGCCAGACTCCCAACATGATTGCTTTCTCAAAAATTGAAGAGGCACCGCTCTCCTAATCTTGAGAGCCAGATCCCTGACATGATTGCTTTCTCAAAAATTGAAGAGGCACCGCTCTCCTAGGATAAAGCTTGTTTGCAATCTTCACACGCAACATCAGCTTTCCAGATACCACAGACCACTTTTTCAAAGTGCTCCGTGGAGGTAACCAATCTGGGTGAACCATGTACATCTTGTGTTTGCTTCCCTATCTCTATCCATTTACATACTTATCCACACTAGTGACTGGAGCAATCTAGCGAAGGTTACAAACTTAACATTTTCCGTTGTACCAAAGTCCTCACTGATTTTGTGCATCAACAACTACAATGAAATCTTTTCTCCAGTTGTGAAGCACTCCTCAATTTGCATTATGTTAGCTCTTGTTGCACAATATGATCTTCTTGTGCAACTTGATGTGAAGACGGCTTTCCTACATGGTGATTTGAATGAAGAGATCTATATGTGTCAACCGGATGGGTATACAGTGAAAGGGAATGAGAATTTGTTTTGCAAATTGAAGAAATCATTTTATGGCTTGAAGCAATCTCCAAGGCAATGGTATTTGAGGTTTGATAAATTTATGAGAGGCCAAAATTATTCTAGAAGTCAATATGATCATTGTGTGTACTTCAAGAATTTGCAAGATGGGTCTTTCATTTATTTGTTAATATATGTTGATGATATGTTGATTGCCTCAAAGAATGTCGAAGAGATTGAGAAATTGAAGAAGCAAATGAAGAATAAGTTTGAGATGACGGATCTTGGTGAAGCGAAGAAGATCCTTGGCATGGAGATCACTAAAGATAGAGAGAAGGGTTTGGTTAGTTTGAATCAAAGACAATACCTTGAGAAGTTGATCCGGAAGTTTGGAGTTCATGATTCAACCAAACCGGTTAGTACCCCTTTGGCTCCTCATTTTAAATTAAGTTATCTACAGTGTCCTAAAACTGATAAAGAGAAGCTGCAAATGAAAAAAATATACCATATGCAAATTTGGTTGGTAGTTTGATGTATGCAATGGTATGCTCTAGACCGAACATTGCTCATGCAGTTGGCATGGTGAGTCGATATATGCATAATCCAAGTAAAGAGCACTGGTAAACAGCTAAGTGGATATTGAGGTATCTCCATGGTGCTCGAGATGTTGGTTTATGCTTTGAGAGAGAACACTCTGGTATTTGTCATTTTGCAGTTGGTTATGTTGATTCAGATTATGCAGGTGATCTGAATGGAATGAAGTCTACTACAGGCTATGTGTTTATTATGGCTAAAGGGCCAGTTTGTTGGAGGTCCATTTTGCAGTCGTCTGTTGCCTTGTCTACTACAGAGACTGAATATATGGCAGTTGCTGAAGCTATAAAGGAGGCCATTTGGATACATGGGTTGATTAGAGATTTGGGGATTGATCAGAAGCAGGTGGAGGTACATTGTGATAGTCAGAGTGCCATTTATTTGGCTAAGTATCAGGTTCATCATGCGAGGACCAAGCACATAAATGTGCGTTATCACTTTGTGCATGAAGTTGTTGGTGAATGAGAGATTATTCTCCAGAAAATTCCAACTAAAGACAACCCCGCTGATATGTTGACTAAGGTTGTTGGTGTAGCCAAATTTGTTCATTACTTAAACTTGGCTCACATTTTGCTTATATAAAGAAGGCGTTGAGCAGTAGGAGTTTTGGAGCATTTGGCTCGACATGAGTTGTTCTCTTGCTAGTGTTTGGGAGTAATTTTTGTGTTGATTGTGTTGGTTGGCTTATCATGGCATTTTCGGAACTTGGCCAATGTGGAAATTGTTGAATTAGTGGCCAAGTGGCCAAAAAGTGCATATAATAAAAAATGAAGGACATAATGATGTGTGAACATCATTACGAGGAGACAAATGATTATGTTTGTTGAAAAGAAAAAAGAAGGTCATGATGATGTTTGTAGAGAAATGATTATTCTTTTACTTTGGTTTATTGGGTGTTTTAGAATGGATGAATGTGAGCATACGGAAGTGAGAGAGAATGAGTGAGCACCATTGTGTTTGAGAAGCCTATCTTTGAGAGAGCAAGGCAGCACATAGTAGCTAAAATAAAATAAAAAAATAGAAGTGCAGCAGCTCCACTTGGAAGAGAAGAAGAAGAGGATCTTCTCTTTGGTTAGTAATCACCCACCAAGGTAGTTGGTGTAATAGTTTTGAGCTTTGTATAAAGAATAAGTTATTCACAATATTTCTTTCTCTATTTGTTTTCTTGGTGTGTGAGAGCTATTGGTTGTATTAGGGTTTTGGGTTGTGAGATTGCCAACACTTTGTAAACTCCCATTTGGTTGATAGTGGATTATTGGGTGAGCTCCTATTGCTCCGAGGATGTACTCCAGTTACACTGACTGTTGAGGAACCCTGTTAAAATCTTGGTGTTCTTTTGTATTTTGTTCTTGCATTCCATTTGATATATTTCCTGTGGGTTAGCTTGAGTTGGTTCCAATTGGTTTGGTGCTATCCTAGCACAACAGAAATTACTTCAAATCTGAGGAACCTATTATTATTGTTGAGTCGATGACACAGGTTGCGGCTGCTCTGTCATAAGGGATCTCCTTATGGAGCAGAATATTGCGCTTGATTTAGCCAGGAGAGAAGCGGAAACTGCAATTCGTGCTCGCAATGAATTCTTGGCTGTTATGAACCACGAGATGAGAACTCCCATGCATGCAATTATTGCTCTTTCTTCTTTGCTGCAGGAAACTGAGCTCACACCTGAGCAGCGTCTCATGGTTGAAACGATATTAAAGAGCGGCAACCCATTGGCTACCTTCATATATGATGTTTTGGATCTTCCAAGGCTTGAAGATGCCAGCCTTCAACTTGAAATGGCAACTTTTAACCTCCATTCCGTAGTTAGAGAGGATATCCCAAAGCTGTTTACCAAATTTGCACAAACTCAGACTTTAGCTACTCGAAATTCTGGATGCGATGTAACAGCTGTAAGCTTAATCGATGAGTTATTGCATGTTATTTCACAAGAGCACAAGGTGGTGTTCGTGGATGTGAGCATGCCAGGTATTAGTGGCACTTACCCGATGCATAGACAAGATGACAAAGGAGAACTGCATGAGGGTTGCTATGGATGGTGTTATACTAAAACCGGCTATTTTAACCTTCTCACCTAGAAAAAAGGGGCAAATCTGCTTTCTGTCAAGACACCTTTGAGAATTTCAAACTTATTTGCCAATGTTTTCTGCAGAAATTCTAGGGTGTTCCCGGCTATTTTAACCGTTAGATCTTGGTTTTTGTATGTTTAAACAAAGACCTAGCGGTTAAAACATTTGGAGTATCCCATAGTCCGGAGTACCAAAGAAAATCCCTGTTTTCTGAGCCTCAACATCTTTCCAGTTCTCTATGTGTCTACTGTGTTGCACCGTGAATTTTCTGAAGATTTCAGTTTGGTCTTTCGATTTCCAGTCTGAACAGAGTTAATCCTTGGAATTTCTAAATTTACATCAGTCACTTTATTCGTCGGTTTCAAGTTTTAATTTTTCAGTTCATGTGAAACTTATTTTATCCTCAAATTCTGCTGAACACCACTTCGGCTCAAGCAAAGTGAAAGTGTTTGGATGAAGGTCCTATCGGTTGGTTACTCAGTAGTGCTAGAGGTACTTAAAGCTTGAAAGAGTTGTATTGTTTCAATAAACTTCCAAGGAATGATGTCTCAAAGTTCTACATTTCATGTAAATTATAAATCGGTTCATCAAATTCATCTGTTTGTAATCTTACCATGCTCCCTTGTAACGAATGTAACGCAGCTTCGGCTTCACCTACCTCCTGTTCTGATCGAACGCCGGAACAGAATACCTGAATATTACTCTTATCTTCAATCCAGCTTAGTCCAGGATCCTTTTCCGACGTCAGTACTCTAATCTTTCTCCTTGACTCTACAACACTATCCCATTTTCCTGCGCAGCATAGAGATTTGACAGCAAAATATGCGTTGCACTGTCTTCTGAGTCCAAACTTAAAACCTGCTCTGCTGCATGAACTCCTATTTTCAAATTTTTATAGACGACGCACGAGCTCAGCAAAGTTCTCCACAGTTCAAGATTTTCATTAAACGGTGAACTGATGATAAGCTCCTCTGCCTCATCCAACAACCGAGCTCAACTTAACAAACTCACCATGCAAGAGTAGTGCTTAGGCCCAGGTGTGATACCGTTTTCCTTCATACATTTCCACAAAAACTTTCCTACTTCAATCAAACCACTGTGGTTGCAAGCTGAGAGTAGAGACAGAAATGTTACTTGGTCTGGTCTCAGACCGTGTTGTTCTATCTCGAAAAACAGCTTCAATGCTTCCTCTGCCATGCCGTGATGACTATATCCTTTGAGCATTGAGTTCCAGCATTTCAAATCAGGGTCCGAGATTTGGGAAAATATAGAATAAGCAGCTTCAAGGCTACCATTTTTTTAATACGTATCTACAAGACTCCCGCAAACTGACATTTCAACATCGTGCCCAGTTTTTACAGCCCATGAGTGAATCATCTCACCTTGTTTTAGCATGGCAAGGTCGGAACAAGCACTCAGCACTCCACTGAGAGCAAAGCTGTCAATCTTATGGCCTTCCTGGCACATTTCATAAAAGAACTTAATTGCACTCTCCCCATCAGTCAATCTCGAAAAACCCATGATCATCCCAGTCCATAGAACAACATCCTTCTTTATGATGGAATAAAACACCTTCTGAGCATCATCCGATTCAGCATTTCGAAAATACATAGACACTAGTGTAGTTCCTACAAAAATGCTCCTCTCAAATCCTGCTTTTGTGACCTGTCCGTGAAGTGACTTGCCATAGTTGGAAACTAGATCTGTGCCTGTTGCGGATATGATGGCTGCAAAAGTATTCTCATCTGGTTTAAGAAACGATGTTTTCTTCAACTGGACAAATAAATTCAAGGCCTTCTCACCATCACCATGTTCCGAACACCCAGAAATCATTGTGTTCCAAGAGACCAAATCCAGGTTGCTCATTCCCTTAAACATGCCAAATGCTACTCGAGTGTCACCAGAATTGCAATACATGTCAAGCAAGGAATTCTGCAAAGCTAAATCAGTTAGCGTTTTTGAAACTATGACTCGGGCATGGATGAGTTTCCCCGGATAAAAATATCTTAATCTGTTGCAAGCAGTCAAGACCATTGAATATGTGAATTGAGTAGGAACAATTCCAGTCCTCAACATGCCATCAAAGAGAGAAAGCCCTTCTGCTGTCTCATCAATCTTCAAATTCCCAAAAATCATTGAATTCCAAGCAACAACATCGTTTTCAACCATCCCGCCAAAAACTTTCCTCGCTGATTCCAAATCCCTACAGTTGGAGTACATCCCAAGTAAAGCAGTTTGAAGACAAACATCACTCAAGAACCCAAACTTCAGAACTTGGGCATGAATCAAAGAGCCAATCAACCAATCCTCAAGAGTATAAGACGCCTGCAGTAAGATCGTGAAAGTCGAACCATTTGGCCTAAGACATTCAACTCCCATTTCGTTAAATAGCTCACAAGCCAAAATCGCACTGTTTGAGTCCCAGGAATAGGCCGCAATGAGCGCATTGAATGAAACCAGATTTCGTTGAGGCATTTTGTCAAACACCTTCCACGAGTCCCCAAGCGATCCACATCGCCAGTACTTGGATATGACATTGTTGTACAGGTGCGGCGGGCGCGAGCCGTCGGTGGTGGTGGTAAGGAGGAGAGCGTGGAGCTGCCGCGCTTGTTTCGGCGAGGTTACGGAGGTGCATTTTTGTATCAGAGCTGCTATCTCAAACGACGGTGGCATATAAATTAGTTCAACACTATTACCCGCCAAAAAAAGGAGGGGCTTGGATCTGAAGCACAACAAATTGCAATATACCACAACTGTCCCTGATGTTTCCCAATATATCACCGAACACCCCAACCAGCCTTCTAACGCCGTCAAGAGGACAATAGAGTCGAAAATAGTCCGAAAACCGTCTCCAACCGAGGGCTAGGCCAGAGGGCTCTGGAATTTGGGAGGGCCCCACGGAATCAGAGAGGACTAGAGGGCTGGAGGGCTGGCCAATTTTTTTTTTGAAGTGTCGGATTTCCTGTCGGTTAAAACCGACATGAATAGTATAGAATATAATGAATTAAAGCTAACGGCTACTGGGATATTTATTAATTAGTATTAGTGTCGGTTATAACCAACACAAATACTAATTTGAATTGCAAATAGTGTCGGTTATAACCGACACATATAGTTTGAAAAAATTTGAATACAACGGCTATTTCACAAATTTTTTTACAGTTTTATTATTATTTTTTATTTACAAAATTTATTATATAACTTCTATTTTTTCCTATAACTTCTATTTCACAAAATTTATTTCATATTTTTTTTAAATTCCATTTTTTTCCTATAACTTCTATTTCACAAAATTTATTTCATATTTTTTTTTAAATTCCATTTTTTTCCTATAACTTCTATTTCACAAAATTTGTTTCATATTGTTTTTAAATTCTATTTTTTTCTTATAACTTCTATTTCACAAAATTTGTTTCATATTTTTTTTTAAATTCCATTTTTTTCCTATAACTTCTATTTCACAAAATTTGTTTCATATTTTTTTTAAATTCCATTTTTTTTCCTATAACTTCTATTTCACAAAATTTGTTTCATATTTTTTTTTAAATTCTATTTATTTCCTATAACTTCTATTTCACAAAATTTGTTTCATATTTTTTTTAAATTCCATTTTTTTTCCTATAACTTCTTAACCCATTATACAACATTAAATTAAATTAAGTAACATGAAACAACATTAAACAATATGAATTAAAGTTGTAGTTTTTAAATAATAAATTATGTTTGGCCCTATAACCCTTTGGTCCTGAGTTGAAGATGATTTTTTGTGAAATGGCTAAAACGAGCCCTCTGGCCCTCGGTTGGAGACGAAGGCAAATATGACCATGTACTGTTCATTAAAATATTAATATCTTAGATAATCTTCGAGGCTAAAACGAGTCATCTAGCCAGCCAACGTTGATGGCCTAAACGCTGCGTTTCGTGTCCTCCAGACTCTCAGACGCGATGTGCAGAAGCTCTCGCGGCTGTGCCGTTTGGACGACGATTTTCTCCGTCCGTACACCGTCAGTTCCGTCCACACTGCCGTATTAGGGTTTCGTTTCATTGGTTTCAGAAGCTCATTTCTCTGTTCCTTTTGCAGGTATCCGGCGTCGTTTTGGTAGCCCAAGAGAGCGAAGTTCTGGTCACTCTCTCTCAGGTTCTTCGACAAGTCAAGCTCTGGACTCTGAAAATGTCAGTTTCTCTATCTCTCTCTTTCTAGAAACTGCAAATTTGACTTCCTCTGATAAAAAGGCTCAAACTTTCCTTGATCAGGTAGTGGCGATAGGATTGGATTGTAAGAGTGATTGTATGTGTCCGACTAAAATCGTAACTCACTTGGTAATTTCCTATATATATATACATAGAGAAGTGTTATTGGTACTCTAAAAATCTCATTTTACACTCCTCACAAGTGTATTTTTCTTTCTAGAAAGTTTGGAGTGTAGAACGAGATTTTTGGATTGCTAATAACAATTCCCTATATATATATATATGTATATGTGCGTGTATATATATTTCATATGAATGAATCATATGTGCTCATTTTTCTGTTTGTAAACTTTGTATACGTTGGAGCTTCAAATTGTGCTGTTTTTCAAACAGATGGTTTTGCTGACAGTGGAGGGTCAATATGTCAAGCATCTGGCATGCAATGTTCTTGTTGCTGTGTCGGAATTCCTTGTTGATTCGGTATTTTACAACTTCTCTGACTGGGACAAATGTAATTATAGATGGGATTTTACTGGGTTTTGTGTTTCATTTGTTAGTTCTATGTGTTTTTTAGGGGGAGCAACTGGGAAGGTTTTATCCGTTTGTTGTGTGTTTGTATGAATTTGACAATCACTGTGGCAGTGTCTTGTTCTTCATCATGTTCGGTGGATGGAGCTGATGATCTTCATTCTGGTTCGTCGAGGTTGATTCTTGCGTTAAAGCCTAAGCTGGAAAATGCTGACTGGTCTATCGCAGCTGGTGTAGTTCGGGTTTTACGTGATATAAGGAAATATTTGAAGTCAGAAGACGATGATGAACTTGTTGAGGCATTCTTTGATTCTATCAATTCCGTTCTTTCAACTGTGCCTTGGAATTTACTAGATGAGATTCATGTTGGTGCAAAGCCTGATGCTCAGAAAGGGTCCAGAGCAGATGCTTTGTTTCAAAGATCCTTGTTTCTAGGAAATTTGATTCAGTTTCTCCGTTCCATGGTTGAGCAAAGTGGTTCTGCGGAAGCTTCAGGTGGATCTACAGACAAACATCACCCAGTTTTTTCTACATTCATCACACTTGTTCCGCAGCTTTTATGTTGGTGCCTTGGTGAGCAAGCACATTGCAGTAATTTCAACAAGTGCATCTCTCAATACTTTAGACACAAGTTATTGGTATGTGTTTGCCTGAGTCCTTTCTTGAAGATAACTATTGATGTTTAGAAGATTTTAGGGATGTTGGTTGTGTATCTATGCAGAAAACCTAAGCATTACACAAAAGTTTGATGTCACAAAGCATGAAATGGATAACTGTCTTGCATCTGCAGTTTGAAAATAGCTTAAGCAGCAGGCTTAGGTTTTCCCGTTTCTAATGTTAAGTTCCTGAAAAATAAAAAGCTTAGTTGAGTTGGATTGAGTAGTACCTAGACTTCTAGATCCTTCAATATTCCCACCAATACCATCTGTATAAGTCTCAAGTTGTTGTGTACGTATGATGCTGGTGTGGTATAGGCCCTTACTAACGAGATGCTAGTCAATATCTGTTTCTCCTTTTGGAAACAATAATATCTCCTATAACATTTTCCTTTGTATTTATATGAGAATTAACATGTTCTTTTGGTGCGTTACTGTTGTAGTTTTATAATGACGTTTATATAAATCTACAGAACATAATATGTTATTTGCATATTTTCCTGGGAACACGCTTCTTGACTTAGTTTATTAGATTATTACTTATGCTTGTGTTAAATCCCTACAATATAATTTGATTGCAAGTACATGGTGCAAACCTACAGATGCTTATGATCAGGCTCATTTTCCAAACCTACCCTCAGCAGTCGGTTCTTGTTTCATGGTTGCAACTTGTCCATGATTACTTTGGAGAGCTTCTGCGGCAACCCATTACTCCTCTTGAATATCAGGATGATTGCCTAGAAGGGTCTCCATTTCTATCCAATGTTTCTGATGCAGAAGTAAACAGTCTGTCTTCCCGCCATCTGCAAAGACAGGCTATTTTCCTCTTTCTGAGGTGTTCTTTTGGTTTGATTAGCTCGAAAGAAGGAACTAACAACAATTGTGCTTGTGCTATTTGGAACTTACGCTTGATGTGTGACTCAAAAACAGAGCTGGATTGTTGTGGAAGAAAGAAAGGTCTATTGGAGCTTTATATTTCCGCTTCAAGGGCATCTTCCAACTGATATGTTAGTGGACCATGAAATGTATTTTGAAAAATGTGTGACTTTGCTAAATCATTCCTCCAACTATACATTAAAGAGGTGTGACCTTTTATTTCTTCAGGAGTTGGTGCATAGTTAATTAAATTGTACTATATGTGCATCGAAGTTCTTAATGTATTTGGCTCGTGTCTATTGCTTCGAAGGATTGCGTTATTCGTTGATTTGTACTCAAAATTTTCATTTGTTGGCCCTGTCTTGAACTGTAGGATGATGTATTATTCAAAGTTCTCCTGCAATTGCTCTCTGTACCTTTTTGTGCCGAAGAATGGTAAGGAATAAATATCCTACTTTTTTCATTTTTCTGAAAAGTATTTTCACGGATTCTTTTTAACAATTTTTGTGTTTAATATAGGTTGGAAAAGGAAAAGGGAGCATTTCAGGATTCAGAGGGCAATACGTTTTTTCGTGTCTTGGATATTTTCAATCCTGTGCTCTTATTCCATCTATTTCTGTTAGAGGCAAGATGCTCATTATTTGATATTTATATAGCCACCCATTTCTACCTTGGCATGTTTCTATTTTTTAATTTGAGGTCGGTGGTCTTGGTGGGGAGGGGGGAAAGGAATCCTTGACGATATGACAGTTTACGTCTTTTCAATTTTGCAGTTGAGGTATGACCATCAGGTGCTCCTTGATTACCTTATTTCGAAAGATACCGGAATCAGCTGTGCAGAATATCTTTTAAGGTCTTTATTCTACTAGTTATATTCTACTTCTCTAAACTTGAGAAAGCTAGGGGCCCATTTGAATCAAACAGTTTGATAACCATTTCATTTTTTGTTTTTAGTTTTCACGTTTTGGTTAGAAATAAAGAGGAAATAAGGAAGAAAGGAGAGATGGATAAGGATAGACGAAGGGTGGTGGGAAGAACGTGGAAAAAATGAATATAGAATGATACACAACATGAAAACCAAACCAAATACTGAGAAGAAATTTAAGTAGGTTTTCTCTTTCTAGTTTTTGGTTTTTATTTTGTTGTTCGATGCGCATTTCTCCGTTCTCCCTTCTACTACACTTTCTCCACATTTTTTATTCATTCATCATTCCATATACTTTGCCTCTAAGTTTAGTGTGAAGAAATGAAAACTACAAACGAAATGGTTATCAAATGGACCTTGAATTGTACTTTGCTACTTTTGCTTGTTTCAAATTCAACCCTTAAGCTTGTTTGCTGTTCTGGTGATTGTTACCTACTTTAAGCCTTATTATGGTTTTATTCTTTGATTTTTTGAATTATTGGTTAATCATGAATTGAAATGGTGAACTACGATATGAGGCATGAACCCTCTACTCCTGAATGACCTCTCTTAACTGATTAGCAGCAAAGGAGAAAGAAAACGAATGTAGTTGACCCTAGAGATTCGCATTTGATTCGTATAATTGTATTTTTAAGTTTCTTCTCACAGTGCTTAATGCATTCTTTCATAGGTGCTTGCGTAAAGTGTTCAATTCATGAAGCTTATTTGTGGAGTTTTCAGTGGGTCGACATGCTACAAATCGATCATCTAAGAGAAGAAAAGTTGCATCGGATGTGTGGAGTTGCAAGGGCACTCAAAGTGGAGGAAAGTATTTTAAAGAAGCCAAAGGGTGCCTACTTTCATTGAAAAATTCGATTGAAAGTCTACACCGAAAGGATCTGTTTCCTTACAATCCTAATGTTCTTCTGAAACGGTGTATCTTTGAACTAAGTTCCATTATGCTTAGCAGTAAATTATTGAGTACTTTTACTATACAGGGTTTAATTTTACTTTCTAAACTTATGACATGTATTTTGGCCGTTTCTGCACTGAACTTCTGTCTCTTCGACTGCAGCTTAACGCGATTTCAGGAACTCTGTTTTGAGGAAAAGAAGTAAACTTCTAACTTCTAAAGGACTGAGTGGTTCGAGCTCTTCACGATTCTTTCCAGCATATATAAAGATGTTTTTCGAAGAAGTGAATGAGTAGAAGAAAAAACCTTGTAATTGAGGTAATTTAGATTTGTTGTACATAGATGCTCATTTCTCAAAATTTCCCCTAACAGGGAGAGAAGCAAAGAAGTTTAATTTGTAGAAACAATTATACACGAAATCCGAGTGACTTATGCGCTCTGTGTTAGGGGTGGTTTCAAAAAACTGAAAACCGAAAAAAAGGGGACCGAACACCGAATCGAAACTGAAAAACCGAAAATCGAAAAAAAACCGAACCATAGAAAAAATCGAACCGAGCCTTATTGGTTCGGTTTCGGTTTTGAAGGTTTGGAAACCGAACCTTTCACTTTATGAATGTATGCCCATTATTTTGAAACTTTGTTGTATTTTGAAACTTTGTTGCCAAGTTTGAAACTAAGCCTAGGACTTTTTCCAGGAGCATACTTGGTTCAATTAGGGAGGATACTTCATTGGTTATAGAGGAAAGTTTTGGAAGGCTTTGGAACTTGGAAGAGCTTCTCTATCTGTTTACTTTTTGAATGGATATGATGATCATTTTTCTTTGCAATTGAGGTTGTTGATAGCATATGATTAGTTTATAAGGAAAACTAACGAAAAGTCCAAAAAAACTTCACTTTTAACGAAAAGCCATTTTTAAAGGTATAGTGAATGGTGCTAGTTAAAGGTAAAAATGTGGTTTTTCGTTAAAAGTGAACAGTACTGTGAGTGTTTTGTTAAAACTCCCTAGTTTATATGATCTTGTATATGTACAACTACCTTCCCACTTTCCCACTTTCCTTATTTTCTTATTATTAGTCTAACAATGCAAGCCTATTTTCTAAATTCTATATTAAAAAATGATCAGGTTTTATAAAAGGGAAATTTTATTCAGACCCATTTATTCTCTTTCTACACCCAAAAATAAAAAATAAAAAAAAATTATAGCACTAGAAAACTCTACCCACCCTACTAAGGGTGGGCACGGGCTGGGCTAGCCCTAAATTTGAAGGGACTGGACCGGACTTGTTTTACAATGCAACGGACCGGGATGGGGCGGGTATAAGGATTTTGAGATGTAGAACAGGACCTAACCCGACCTGTTTAAAACGGGCTGGGTCCACTGGTCCAATCTCAAGCTTGGCGAAGTAACGATTTCGGACGGATGGGCATTGCCGCTGAGTTACAGATCCACTGCAGAAGCAGAGCCGTTGAACTTGTGGCCAATGGAGAGTTGAATATCAGGGTGCGATACGAACAAAACTATAAAATAATAAGAATATTATTAAACAAACTGAGAATGCTGAAACGGCTACAAAACCCTAAAGACTACATTGTGACTAACTTATTATTCTACGAGCTACAAAGCACCATATATATAGAGAATTAACCTAACCCTAATAAGTAAGAAAGCGAAACCCTAATACTAACGGGCTAAGCCCAAATTCAAACAATAAAATAATCCTAAATTCCAACACCCCCCGTCAAACTTATGGCGGTACACGGCAAGAGTTTGCAACAAGAAGATGCGGATGCAAGCTCTATTAGGCGGACACGACAAGACAAGCTCCGTTAGGCGGACACGACAAGGCAAGTGGGCGAGCAATCAAGCGAGCAAACGAACAATTCAGGCTTCAATCAACAAAGGCCCAACCAAATGCCTTCAAACAAATCATAATAGCCCAACAGATTGTGAGCTCCATACCTTTTTTTTTGTGAGAACAAGTGCAAACGGCGACGACGAGACTTTTGGTTGCAGACGGCAGGTGGTGGTGACAGCGTTCGAAGGCGATGGCATTCTGGTGTAGCTTCGGTGGTTCTGGCAGGTTACATCAGGAAAATCATGGATGCAGAGCAAAAGTGGCAGGTCAAGTACAGGTGCAGGTTGATTAAGCGGATATAGGATCTAGTAGCGGTAATCAGAAACTGGTGTGGGTATGGTTGCGGATCTAGGATCTAGTAGCGGTTCAGAACAAACCAGAGAGGAACCGACGAGGAACCGAGACATACAAATGGAGACCAACAAACTGACATGAACAGAGCAGAAGCAGATTAAACCCGAAGGATCAAACTTGCTCTGATACCAAGTTGAATATCAGGGTGCGATACAACACAAAACTATAAAATAATAAGAATATTATTAAACAAACTGAGAATGCCGAAACGGCTACAAAACCCTAAGAGACTACATTGTGACTAACTTATTATTCTACGAGCTACAAAGCACCATATATATAGAGAACTAACCTAACCCTAATAAGCAAGAAAGCGAAACCCTAATACTAACGGGCTAAGCCCAAATTCAAACAATAAAATAATCCTAAATTCCAACATGGAGAACAAAAAGTTTGCCGACACGTCGGAAAACAACGTGGAGAGAATCACAGAAACAAACCAGAATGATAGCTGTTGAATTTTTGTGAAGATCCATTTGAATTTAAGGAAAGAAGGAATATTTGGGTCGAGAAAGGAGCTGGTTTTGTGGGAGAAAAACCCGGTTTCGAAGATGATTCCTAGATTGGATTCTGGGAATTTGTGGGTTTTGTGGGATTTTTGGGAAATGGTTTTGGTTTCTTGGCAGGAAGAAGAAAAGTTTTCATTGAGTTTGGTGAAGGCACGCATTTCCTTGGCAGAAAGTCTTGCCACGCGTGTTCTAGATTAAATCCAATCAAATCCGACAGTTGAACAGTTTGATCCGGGGCCACATTTCTTAGAACTTTTAGGCCCGCCCCGCCCTGTTTCTTCTACACAATATTAAGACCCGTCTTGTACCCGTCATGACCCGCGGATCCAAGACCCGTTTGCCCACCCCTACACCTTACCTTTCCCTACCCAATCACCCATAGTTTCTACTTTTCCCCTACCCCACTACCACCTCCTCTATCACCCACAATGAAAACCCCAAAGATCTCAGCCATCACTCACTCTAACTTGTTGTTCAAGAACTTGATAGTTAGACAAAATGTACTCAAGAATTTCATCACTCACTTAACTTGTCGCAAGTGAAGAACATTGAGGGACTTGAAAATAGGAGTGTGTCCACAACATTGTAGACTTGGATTGTCAAAACTCATTAAGTTCTCCCATGCAAAATGAAAGAACCACTTCAGCGTACCCTTATTTGCTTAACATTGATACCTAATAACTCACATAATTACTCACATAATTACTCACATAATTCATACGAAAATTATTTCGAAGTTGAAAATCATTCCAATGGTTCGTGTTCAACTTCGTGTCCAATGTTAGATTATGTGAGTAATTATAAAATGACGAAGTTGACGAAAATGACCATAGCTACACGTTTTGATGAGTTGAGGAACCCCAATTGTAGCAATGGTCATTCCAACATAACTTATTTTGACAAAATTCTAACAAAGTTGACGAAAATGACCATAGCTACACATTTTGATGAGTAGAGGGACCAATGGTAATTGATTTTTAGTTGAGGGACCATTGCTACAATTTACTCTTCCTTTGTTTACTATTTGATAAGTTCAAATTTCGACATGTTAATAAAATAAATTTTAAAATTTAAACTCATCCTATGATAATAAGTAGAGTGGCAAGGAGTGCAACTCAGGCGGGTTAGAAGGTCAACCCAACCCTAACTCATCATTCAAAATTCAGGCTCGGGTTCAAGTCAGATCTAGATTTAATTAGGTGCAGGTTTATTCAGGGTTGGGTTTGGGTTGCCCAACTATTTTGAGTTTAATCCTTTAGCAACTTATTTTGCAATAATTTTCTTTTTAAAAAAATTAAAGCGAAATAGCATCAAAGCTAGTTAACTTCAATATTACAAATCAATCAAAACTTCAATCCAATTCCACAAATTGATATCTGCGTAAAAGTTAAACCAAATACGCAAGTTTTACCATGCAAAGTTTGAATTAAAAATACAAGAAAATACCAAAGCTTGTATGAAAAGAAAAAAAGAGAGCAACACTTCATATCCAAGCATAAAGAAAAGTCGAACTCAAGTATTGTTGTTCAAATTCAATTTGTATTTCTATTAAATAAGAAAAATAGTTAGTTGTAAATAGAAAAATTTAGTGCTTCATGACACCCCAATGCCAAAAGCTTAATCATATCAATTATACCTTTAAGTGAAATTGTACCAAATATTATAAACGTAGCGCCCCGCCCCCGAAATATTTATTTTCGGGAAATAATTCCAATGATAGGCCCTCTTGTTTAATTTACTACCTTTAAACACTATTCATAATTTAACATTCAATAATTACTCACATAATCTATAACCAAAATCATTTTATAAAAAACATATGTTTATAATTTTTATTTATCACCAATTTCTTCTCTTCACTCAAATTCCCAACAAGAGGTCAAAATTCGATCAATTAAGGCTGCATCTAACCCCTGTTAGACTGCCTACGTACCCTTGAACGAGATCAAGCCTTTCGTAGTTCACAATTTCCTTTAAATTCATTTCCGAAAATATGCTATTAACCGAAGTATCCAACATTCATTTTAATAATCGAAACACATCAAACGGATACCAAATACGTAATTGAAATATCAAAATTCGTATAAAAAAATAGCATCGACTCACTGGCCATGTGCTGCCGCCGAGGGTGGTTTCCGGTGAATGGAAACCCTAAATTCCGACCAACACTAAAAATTACCAAATTTTACAGGCAAGTAGATCTAAATGAGAGGAACAACTTTTATACCGGGACCGAAATCCAATTTGGCCGGGAAACACCTCAAATCACCCTCGAACCGCTTGAAACCCTTGATTTGAGGTGTTCTTGATTCGTCTCCAAAACAACTCCGCCGCCCCCAAACTTGTTTGGGCTTTGTTCCTGGGCTTAAGATGATGCTATAGGTGGTGGTGATCGAAAGAAATTGTTTCAGAAATGGGAGAATCGACGACACAGATCCATTGCACCTACTGGTGCAGGTTTCACTAAATCGAAGCCAATCTCCATCAATTTTGGGTTGTAATTGGTAAAGGGAAGGTCATTGAGTGTTTCCCAAGTGTTTATTTGACATGGTTCGCCGGAAAAATTGATGGAAAACATCTGAGGGAGTGAACATAACTGGGTCAGGTCGCTAGAGAAACCGAGTCCGGGTGATCCGGTACTCCTCTTTTTTTTCCCTTCCCCTCATTTCTTTTCTTTCCCATTCGCCCTTTCCTTCTCTCCCCTTCCTTCCTTGCCCCATCCGTTCCCCCCATCTCTCATTTTCTCTCCTCCCCTTTTCATCACAGCCGTTGATCTCTCCTTAACACAACATCTAGCTACATACGTGGCACTTCCTCCCTGCTCCGAAATTGTTGGAGCCTTATAGATTAGGTTAAATTTACAAAAATGTCCTCAACTTTAAACGTTAATAACTCATTCATTATAGCTCTATTTCAAGAACGGTTTGTGAGATCGAGCTCTATCCAAATATGCCAAGAAATCCGATAAAATATAGGAGGATAAAACACGTCCTCGTATAATTATGTTAATCCAACTAGGGGAAATTTCGTCTTTTCCACTTATTGATAAATTTTACGACGTAACTATAATAATTTCCGGAAACAACACTTTAAAAATTTTCAATTAAATTTTCATAACCATAAATCGATTTATTTTCGATTTTTCTCCACATATTCATAAACATAAATAATTGATTTATATATTTTTAATTTTTTTTTCCAGGGTATTACAATAAACTTTGTTGGCTGTTTGACTTGGTTGTAATATGTGCATTAGTTCATTTGGTTTATAATCGGTTTAGAGCGGGTTGGTAAATCTGATTGGGCATGGCGGGCAAATGAACAACCCAACCCAACCTAATAAATGATCGAGTTGAAGTTAGGTTGGTTTCGGGCGGGTTATAACTAAGAAAAAACCTACTTATTAGGGTTTAAATTCGGGTTGGACATGGGCGAGTTCGGGTTGGCCCAATCCAAATTGCACTCTATCACTTGCTAATGGTGATAAAAAATACACTCAATTTCCAATTGTAGACCCATTTTGCAACAAAATATAATTAAGTATATATATATATATATATATATTGATTTTTGACCGGGAGAATTTATGTTTTTGATCAAAGGAGAATTTTGGTTTAGTCATAAGGGCAAGTCCATCGGTTTTAGTAAGACAAAGGCAAGGTAGTGGAATTATTCTTGTTATTACTTTAAAGAGTAATTGCTTTTGTACAGGTTCACCCGAAATCAATTCCAAACTTCAAATTGTGCAAGGCATTTTAAAAATTTCATGGCATACACCTGTGTAGTACGTGCATAGATAATATGGAATTTCAGTTGCCAGATTTTTCTTATGATTAACATTTTAGTATTTGGAGTAGTGTTTTGGTATGGGTGCAGCTTATAAGATTCCTTTGGATAAGGAAATTACATTTATGTTCCGTGATTCTAGACATTTTGGGTTTTTTCTCACATTGGACTAACTATAACGAATGTGAAATCTTGGGTGCTTTAAGACCATTATGTAACGAGTGGCTGAAGAGTGAACCTCTTATCATACAAGCAACTAACATCTTATCCAATGCTATTGTGTGTAATACAAGCAACCAAGTTGAAGAAGCTGCCACCTTTAATAATCTCACGGGTGCATCCTGTTAAGGATACTGAAGGACTACCTACTAATCATGAACACAATGTATCAGATTAATACCTAGATACTTAGCTTAGTTGTTAAGTTTTGGTTTGTTAGAGTTTGTTGTATTCGAATGCTTAGTCAGCATTAGTGAGTATTTATGTATAACATACACCTTGTACTGGATGAGGAATTAATGAGATTTATTCTTCAACAAACTCAATATCTCTCTAGATTCTTTCTCTATCTAAACTCTCTCTAGAATCTTGTTTTCTTTACAGATCTTTGATCTTCAACATGGTATCCTTCGCCGCTGTCTAACGACTTCGATCTTTTGCTTCCGTTTGTGTGCATTTTCTTACTTACCAAACAAATATTTCTCTCTTTCTTTTTCTGCTAATTGTTTGCTGCTTTCATGGCGACTTCCTCTGATTTTCCTTCTTCTGGTCCTACTTCTCATGGCGAGGTGTCTAATCCGCTTCACCCTTCGATTGCATCGATTACGGTTCAGAATGTTGCTGGAATGATTCTGATTAAACTCAATCGTCATAATTATATTACCTGGCGTAGCTTGTTCCTTCCTGTTCTGAAACGATTCAAGCTTCTAGGTCTCGTCAATGGCGACGATCTATGTCCACCGGAATTTGTTCGTGATTCTTCTGGATCTCAAATTCTCAACCCTGCTTATGACCTTTGGTGTGAACGTGATCAGATTCTGATGATTTAGATCAACTCTACCCTTGCTGAGGATCTTCTTCCGTTGACGATTGGAATGGCGGATTCGCGATCTCTTTGGCAGTCTCTTGAGCGTCGTTTTGCTGGTGCTTCATGCACTCATGTTCATAGTCTTCGCTCCAAGATCCAGACTATTCAGAAAGGTGACTCTTTGCTGACCGACTACTTCAACTCCATCAAAGAAATCTCCGATAAACTGGCTGCTGCTGGTGAGCCGATCTCTGAGAAGGATCTTGTAGCTTATATTCTTTCTGGTCTGCCTGATGAGTATGAATCATTTGTTGATTCCATTGAGACGCGATCTGAAGATGTGACTACTGATGAACTTCACGGGCTTCTCATCAGTAAAGAAATCTCGCTCCAGAAGCGTAAGACTCGATCCTCTTCTTCATCCTCAACACCTTTTCATGCTTATACAACACAACAACATTCATCTGGTTCCAATTCTTTTCGAGGAAATTCTAGAGGAAAGTTTCAGAATAGGAATCGTTCTCATCAGACTCGTAATTTTGGTGTTAATCGTAATTTTGGTCCTAATCGCAATTTTGGTGGTGTTCTTGGTTCTGCTCCGAATCAGAATCGACCTTCATCCTCTGGTTTTATTCCTAATCACTATCAAGCGAGTTCATCATCATTTTCCTCTAGACGTTCTCTTCCTTGTCAGTTGTGTAATCAGTATGGTCATGATGCCCTTTCTTGCGGTCGTCTTTCTCAATTTGCTTCTCAGCAATCTCCAGGCTTCACCAACCCTCCTGTCGGTATGTCTGCCATGACTGGTTCCCATTCTCCAAGCTACTGGCTTACTGATAGTGGTGCTTCACATCATGTGACTCCCGAACCTACTTCTCTCAACTCAGCCATTCCATACACTGGCACTGACCAACTGTTTATTGGTGATGGTAAAGGTCTCTGCATTTCTCACACTGGATCTGCTCTTATTCGAACTGCTAATGCTGTGTTTAAACTAAATGATGTTCTTTTAGTTCCTCAAGCATCTCATAACTTGCTCTCCGTATATCGATTTGTTCATGATAATTGGTGTTCTCTGACATTTGATCTATTTGGATTCTATGTCAAGGAACTACGCACTGGGAGGATGCTTTTCCAGGGCCCCAATGAAGGAGGTCTCTATCCTTTCTATTGGAATGCATTTAATGGCATATCTGGGATTGCTGTTTCTCCTCATGCTCTTATGATTGCTCAAGCTGACATCAATATATGGCACAGAAGGCTTGGACATCCTTCTAGTGTTGTTTTAAATAAGATTGTTAATAAAAGTCAACTGCCTGTTGCTGGTTCAGTACATAAACAATCTTTTTGTTCTGATTGGAAAGCTTCTAGGCTTCCATTTTCTGTTGTACCTTGTATATTCACTAGGCCATTTCATATCATTCATGCTGATGTATGAGGTCCTTCTCCCACTCTTTCATGTACTGGCTATAAATACTATCTTGTTTTGGTTGATGATTTCACCAAATATAGTTGGTTATATCCTTTGCACTTCAAATCTGATGTTTGTTCTGCTCTTAAAACATTTGTTTTGAAAGTTCAGAATTGGTTTGATAGTAAGATCCAATGCTTGAGATCTGATTCAGGGGGTGAGTTTCTCAATTCTGTTTTGCAAGGATTTCTTAATATTTATGGCATTATACACCAGTTGAGTTGTCCTCACACTCCACAGCAGAATGGTTTTGCAGAAAGGAAACATAGACATATTGTTGAAATGGGTAGGACTTTGTTATCTCACAGTGGTTTGCCATCCAAGTTTTGGGTAGAAGCTTTTCAAACTGCTGTGTATCTCATCAATAGACTACCTTATCAGTTTTCATCATGTCCCTAGGAGTTATTGTTCAAGGCTGCACCTAAGTATCACACCTTGAAGACCTTTGGTTGTGCCTGTTACCCTTGGTTGTAACCTTATAGTTCTCACAAACTGGACACAAAGAGCAAACTCTGTGTATTTTTGGGCTACAATTTGAATCACAGTGGATACCGATGTCTAGATCTAGTTACCAACAAGCTGTACATTTCCCGACATGTTGTTTTTGATGAAAATTCCTTCCCTTTTAAGCAACTCCCTGCTTCACCTACTACTTCTTCTTTATCATCTCTTACACCTTCAGCTTCTTCCTTTTCCTTTACCATACCAGTTCCTCCTTCCACACATTTACCAGTTCCTACTTCTTCTTCTCCAGAACCTATAGAACCTGCATTCATTGCTCAATCTCCAGAATCTGCATCCATTGATCAAACTACAGAACCTTCTATTCCAGTTAATACTCATCCCATGGTTACAAGGGCTAAGGTCGGAATCCACAAGCCTAAAGTGTTCACTGCAACTAAACATCCTCTTCCTACCATGGTTGATTCCCTTACTGTTATTCCTCCCACTCCAACCATCTACCTACAAGCTTCTAAGAATGCAAACTGGTTGGCAGCAATGCAGGCTGAGTATCAAGCTCTCCAGTCCACCGGTACTTGGGTTCTAGTTTCTCCTAATCCTCAATATAATTTGGTAGGCTGCAAATGGGTGTTCAAACTCAAACACAAAGCTGATGGTTCTATAGAGCGCTACAAAGCTCGGCTTGTGGCCAAGGGATTTCATCAACAAGAAAGACTTGATTTCTCTGAGACTTTTAGTCTTGTAGCCAAGCCTACTACAATTCGTCTTCTCCTATCTCTTGCAATTACATATGGTTGGTTTATTCACCAGTTGGATGTGAGTAATGCCTTCCTTCATGGTTCCCTCAAATAGGACGTCTACATGGTGCAACCTCCTGGTTTTATTGATCCAGCCAATCCTCATCACGTTTGTAAACTGCACAAATCACTCTATGGTCTCAAACAGGCACCCCGAGCCTGGTATGAAGCATTTTATGGTGCTATTCTCTCATTGGGATTTACTTTTTCCTCATCTGATACTAGTCTTTTTATCAAGAAAGACTCTACTATTACTTTTATACTGGTTTATGTGGATGATATTATCATCACTGGGAGTTCTACTACTATTTGCCAATCCATCATTTCGAAGTTGCAATCTTTGTTTCCTGTCAAAGATTTAGGGGATATTCATTATTTCCTAGGCATTCACAGATCCTCTACCGGTTTTTTTCTTCATCAATCCAAATATGCCTTGGACTTACTTAAGAAGACAGATATGCTTGGTGTCAAGCCTTGTTCTACTCCAGTGAGTTCCACCAAGTTGGATCATTCTGGCACTATTCTTTCCGATCCTACACTTTATCGATCAACTGTTGGTGCTCTTCAGTACTTGACATGGACTCGACCTGATCTGACTTTTGCAGTGAATCAAGTGTGTCAGCACATGCATGCTCTTAAAACTATTCATCTCCAGGCTGTCAAGAGGATCTTACGCTATCTCAAGGGTACTATTGACTCAGGTTTATGGTTCAAACCAGGCAAACAGTTTCTCACAGCTTGGTCTGATGCTGATTGGGCCGGTTGTCCAGTTGACAGACGATCTACTAGTGGCTATTGTGTTTTCTTGGGTCCAAATCTGATTTCTTGGAGTGCCAAGAAGCAAACCACTGTGGCACAATCGTCTACTGAAGCAGAGTATCGGTCTTTAGCCAATACTGCTACTGAGATCACTTGGGTGTGTAAAATTTTGCAGGACATCTTTTTTCATCTTCTTCGAACTCCTGTGATTTTTTGTGATAATCAAAGGGCTATTGCTTTAACTAAGAACCCAGTTTTTCATGCTCGAACAAAGCATGTCGAGATTGATTACCATTACATCCGCGAAAAGGTTCTTCAAGGTCATATCAGCATTCATCATGTTCCTACTCTCTTTCAGATTGCTGATATTTTTACTAAGTCCTTATCTGCAGATCGTTTTGCTACTCCCAGTCACAAGCTTTCAGTTTGTTCTCCTTCCTTCAGCTTGAGGGGGTGTGTTAAGGATACTGAAGGACTACCTACTAATCATGAACACAATGTATCAGATTAATACCTAGATACTTAGCTTAGTTGTTAAGTTTTGGTTTGTTAGAGTTTGTTGTATTAGAATGCTTAGTCAGCATTAGTGAGTATTTATGTATAACATAGACCTTGTACTGGATGAGGAATTAATGAGATTTATTCTTCAACAAACTCAATCTCTCTCTAGATTCTTTCTCTGTCTAAACTATCTCTAGAATCTTGTTTTCTTTACAGATATTTGATCTTCAACACATCCAATAGAAAAATTCAAATTAAGGTTTGCTGAGAAACTGCCGGCAGAAATGAAGGATATAGAATTGGAGCCAATTGTCAAGTTCCACACATGTCTTATCGATGCATATTGGGAGCAAAGTGTGGGATCATGATTTTTCAAGGCAGGAACATACCACTTAACAGAACCCCAACGGAACTCGGTTTCGGGACAAAATCGAGCAGAATTCAAAGAACTGAGTTACAATGGCTCAACGAAACAAGACATGAAACAAATTTAGATCAGAATATGCAAGTCAAATCACAATTTATAAAAGTAGATCGATGGTTAAATATAAAAGCAATATCTAGTAGAAAACACATTTATAAAGCTATATCATACCCAGTAAGTATACTAGCATGGGGATTTCATGGGTAATCACCATATCATATATATAAAAGTCACTCACCTGGAGTTTGTGCTACTACTCCTAGCACAAAGAACGAGGCGTTCGAGTATAATAGTTGCCTAGAACAAAGAACAAGTCGCGTCTCAAAATTCTATTATAAAACACATAACTTTAGGTTGTACACACCTTCTAGGACATTCTATAAGGATTAAAAAACGTTGACCAAAAGTCAACTATCAACGATAGGGTCAACAACCATACATAGCTCGATCCAGAAAATCCGCAAGTCGAATTTTTGATCCCTAACTTCCTAAAGGCCTCATTATACTTCACAACAACATCCTAAAATTTCAAAACGATTCGACGGTCTAATCTTTTCCAATCGCAAGAGTAAGTGGCGGTCAACCACAAAACTACATTTAAATAGTGGAATTATGTTAAACATATGCCATAAATGGATTTAGGGCATTGAAATTAGCTAAGAAAGATATTTTGGATTTTCGGTCCTGGCCGCCACCACACGTCGCTGTTTATGACCTTGAACCTAATACACATCGCCACACTCACCATTCGCGGGCCTGGGCTTGGTGGGAATATTACGTCTTAGGACTGAGTATTCCGTTAAGCTAAATAGAATATACCAAAATATACCTAACGCTGTTTAAGAAATATTTTGAATAGTAACGGAATATTCATTCTCCTCATTCCTTCCTTAGGTCGTGGCACCACCACTGTCAATCGCCGGAATCTGGGGAATTCTTGTCGGAAAATTGGAAAAATTTTAAATCATCATATCTTCTTCATTTTTCAACCAAATCCGGCGATCCACATACCAAAATGAAGCTAGAGAAGAATAGAATATTCTCATATCTACTGAAATTTGACAAGATGGTAAGAGAGTTGAATATCAGAGTGCGCAACGAACAAGACTACAAAGTAATAGAAATATTATTAAACTAACTAGAATGCCGAAACGGCTACAAAACCCCAAGAGGCTACATTGTGAATGACTTATTCTCAAACTAAATTACAAGCTCTATTATATATAGTGAAAACTAAAGCAAAATCCTAATCCTTAAAGGATATAGAAAACTCTAATAAACCCTAAATCCTAACCCTTAAAGGATATGGAAAATTCTAATATCCTTATCACACAAGAAAACCATAAACAAAAAATAAACTAATAACTAATTTTCCAACACCCCCGTCAAACTCATGGCGGTACACGTCATGAGTTTGCCAACAAGTAGATGCGGATGCAAGACTCCAAATTCCAGTGCTAATGTCGATGCCAATACCGATGTCGATGTCAATGCCAATACCGATACCGATGTCAATGCCAATACCGATGCCGATGTCAATACGAATACCGATGCTAATGCCAATTCCAACTTCCGAACAAACAAACAAAAATTCAATTCACCACGTTCACAACATCACTTGAGTGGTCTCCAATCCAAGCACTTGAACGATCGTCGCGGTAGGAACAACAGACAAACCAAACAAAAAACTCAACAGTAGCTCCAATCAACAAGTCCCAATAGTAGCAACATGTGAGCCCAAAACATTAAAAAAAAACAACCAATTTTTTTTCTTGCCCGTGTGGGCACAAAGTCAAAACCTCCAAAAAAACAAAGCATTTTCTTATATTTCCGTTTTGTCTTTTTCCTCCTCCTTTTTCTGTTTCGTTTCGTTTTTTTTTTTTTTTTTCTGGATCTTCTTCAAAGTTTTCAAACAGCAGCAATACTGCAAAATGGGTTTTGCAGCTGCAGCTCGGTACGACGCCCTTCAACAGGGCAAACTACGGATGCTGGTCAAATTCAAACGGGTCTGATGCAGTGCGGAAAACAGTGTGGTGATACGGTGCAAGTGCAAACAGTCGGATTTGTGCAGGGATTCAAGTGGTGGTTCTGCAAGGTGGAGGCGAACTCGATCCGAGTGGTCCTCGAGTCTGGGCGGTGATGCAGCGGTGGGGCTAGAGGGATTCAAATATGCAGGGAAGCCGCGTCTTCAACAGGTGGTGGAGTGGACAAATAAATTTCAGCAGCGGGTGTGTGTAGATGCGGATGGTGGTTCAGACTACCAACAACTAATATCGAAATCCAAAAACAAACAAATTGATACGAGCAAACAGAAGCAGATTAAATCTCTAATGATCAAACTTGCTCTGATACCAAGTTGAATATCAGAGTGCGCAACGAACAAGACTACAAAATAATATGAATATTATTAAACTAACTAGAATGCCGAAACGGCTACAAAACCCCAAGAGGCTACATTGTGAATGACTTATTCTCAAACTAAATTACAAGCTCTATTATATATAGTGAAAACTAAAGCAAAATCCTAATCCTTAAAGGATATAGAAAACTCTAATAAACCCTAAATCCTAACCCTTAAAGGATATGGAAAATTCTAATATCCTTGTCCCACAAGAAAACCATAAACAAAAAATAAACTAATAACTAATTTTCCAACAAAGAGATGGCCTAAATCTCGTTGGAAAAATCTCGTCTTTGTTTTAGCTTCTAGGATGTCAGTTTGTTGTGGTTTTTTCGCGATCTAAAGCTCATCCATGAGCTCATGAAGAAAGAAGGGTTGTTGTGATGTTTGTTTGGTGATCGATTCGACAAGTTTTAGAGGTGGTGTTGTATGGTTTTCACGGGGAAGAAGAAAGAGTTCGAGAGTGATATCAGAGAGATAAGAGGCATGAGAAAGAAAAGGAAAAAGAGAGAGTTCCAGATTTTCTAGAAATGGGCCTCATGTGGCTCACAAATTAAGGCCACATGTGTTCCAAATAATTGTCAATTTACCAAAATACTATCGGAGTTCCAAGCTTTGTAGAATTTTCGTTTTAACTCCAAATTACATTCTGTTTGCACCCATGTGTTCATATCGACATGTATTATCCAAATGTGCCGAGAAATATAGCGAAACATAAAAGATTTAATATGTCAATGTAAAACTTTACGTAGGCCAACATGGGCATTTTCGTCCTTTAAAAAGTTTAAAAAAAATAATGTACACAAAATATATAAACGTGTCGTAACACTACATCATACGAAATACGGTATTTTAAATAGTGAAATTATGTCCTGGAATTTCACATAATTTCTACTCGTAAATATTATTCTGGGATTCTCATGGTTTAATACGGATCATATATCCTAAAATGACTCTTTCTCGACTTGAGGGTTCATCTCTGGTAACCAATCATTGTACATTTATTCTCTTGTCTATTTCTTGAGTCTCAATGGTAGCTTACTAACTTAATCGATGGAGAGCCTTTGGTCGGCACACCACCGGTCCTTAGATTACTTGGTTATTTGTTGTTTTACAGGTAAACGCGTTTGTGCATCTCAACCCTTCATGGCGGTGTGTGAATCTGGTTTCAACAATTGATGTTTTCATTGAGAGTGAACTCATATTCCTCCCGACCAAATCGCTGTACCACATACATGTCTGCAGGAGAAAGCTTAGTTAATGCTGAAATTAGTACTACGACGAGAAACAACCCATTTCCTAACACCTTTGTCATCCTTGATAGGAACAATCCATTTTCTGACCTCTTTACTACTTTAGGTGTGAGCAATTAAGTCTTTGATTCTACAACCGTCCCAGGGAATGATGAAGCTCCCACTATTGGAACTTCTGTGTTAGCAAATTATAGAGGACCTACACGACTTCTCGAGTTGAGAACCACGCAAACTTCGTAGTCATCGAGAAGCAGATAAAGCCCTTGCAAAACTTTAGCGGACCTCTCCACGAACCCATATTGTTGCCTTCAAATATGGAAATCTAAGTACCATAACTGTGGAAGGGCAATCGATCGTGCCAACGTCTGTTCCAACCCCAACATAAGTTGTTATCGATTCAAATAAAGTTATTGAAAAAAGGAACTGGAAAGCAAAAGTTTCAGATGAAAAGAAGACATGAGCTTTGGAAAATTGCTTGGCTAAAGTTTAAGGGTTGGATACTTTGAAAAGTGAAGAAGACATAGAAGAAATATGAAGATATTGATATATTGATAGAAGATATTTTAGAATCATCTTACCATTGAATTCAGATTGTCTTGCCTCGAGATCAACGAATCTGATGGTCAGAATCAATTGGGAAAGTAAAGGACAGTTCCTTGTCCCCCGTGCACATGCAATTAAGACATTCTCATCTTTGAGACATTTATGGCACGACTCTCAAATCTATACGCCTAAATCCGTAACATCTCAACTACTTTGCGACGTTTACAAGGCCAGATTTCCACGTATTGGAAGACTTGAAATCGTATGTATGATGATTTACTTCGAAACACATGGTCGTTGGATAACTATATGTTCTCAAGGGAATAACTCTTTCAGATACATTGTTAAGGGCAATTGTGGGACCATGATTTTCCAGGCCGAAGTAAGACATATTAGAATACGAGTACCTTAGAAGTCCGGGCATGAACTCAACAACTTCCATCACGTAGCTGCACAGATAGATTAACGATGCCACCATCATCTTATTCTAGTTTAGTGGGCAAAGTCCTTTGACTTTGTTAAGATTGACCATGCTTGTTTCACAAGATACAAAAACCTAATATAGTATGGAATCAACCAGGTTTTCTATATTCTTGGAATTCCTACAATGTAGGGTTTTGTGTGCGCCGCAAGTACTCACACTCCTAAGAGGATGCAATATCTACTCTTAAATATCCTCTGAGATTCTCATGGTTTAATACGGATTTCATATCCTAAAAGGACTTTTTCTCGAAAATACAGCGTTGTAGGGTTCATCTCTAGTAACACAATTATCGTACACTAATCTCTTGCCTATTGATTGAGTCTCAAATATGGCTTACTAACTTGACCGTGGAAAGCCTTTGGCTAGCACTGCACTGATGCTTAGGTTACTTATGGTTGTTTGTTGTTTTACGGGTAAACGAGTTTGTGCATCTTCACCCTTCATGGCGTATGATGAAGCTTAGCCCACTCCCCTACCCCCTTAGTGTAGATAATACTGCGTGTCCAAAAAACACTTGTTTGCTTTCACCAAAAAAAAAAAAAAAACTAATAAATGGGAATGATACATGGTTGTTCATGAATCATATTATTACTAGTTTATTTTAATCAAGCAAGCATACCACTATAGTTGGTCATGTATTACAATGGTCTACATTTCTAACTTTCTTTTGGCTTATTATTATTATTATTTTTTTGGTCAAGAGCAAGGTTCTAAAAGTCGCTAGGCGCTAGTCGGGCGGCGGGCTGGGGCCTAGCGCCTAGGCGGCTAGGCGGGGCCTAGGCGGGCGCCTAGGCGGACTAGACGGATTTAAGTAAATCTATCATATTTCAGGTACATAAGTGTCTGCTTCTACTTGAAATATATATAATTTCATCATAAACTACAAAATAGAATACATATATATCATGATGTATTGGAACATAATGAAAACATGTGAAATAAGGATATAATGTTTGTTCATTCAAGTATGCAACAAGTCTCTTACAATTTATTGGAAAAAAACAAAATGCAAAATGAAAGTTATGTATTTTCTGTCTAAGTGAGTTGCAACCTAGGCGGGTTTAGGCGGGTGCCTAGGCGGGCTAGGCGGGTGCCTAGGTGGTCTAGGCGGTGGGCTGGGGCCTAGGCATTAATCGGGGCGGTGGGCTGGGGCCTAGCGCCTAGGCGGCCCTAGGCGGGGATTTTTAGAACAGTGGTCAAGAGGTAAAATTCAATAAAAAAGAAGGATTTGGCACATGCGCCCAGACTCCATGTTAATATCATTAAATTTTTTTTTGGATATAATTAATATTTGAAATTATTAAAAAAAAGAAGAAAATATAATGAAAAAAAACATAATACAAAGGAAAATATAAAACTATCCACACACCCAACCTCCTTCTTCCCTGGACCAAATATATCAAGGGTGATGCTGGTGTGGAAGCCAAACTTGTGGCCAGGGAAGGCTGAAATGCCTTTGTTAGTCTTCCCAGCCCCTGAAAGAGTGGATAACCGTGACTTGGTACTAATTATCCTCATTTTTAAAAAAGAAAAAACAATATATGAAGGGTGCTTTTATACGCACCTCACAAGGTACTGATTTTTCACTCTTAAACTTCAAATGTTGCACCTAGTTAAACTATCAACCTTAGATTTAAATTCGCTGGAAAGCTAATAATGGCTCTTCCCTTTGTCTCAATTTCGTCCAATGCCTGAGGTTGCCCTTTATCTTCATCTTGAGTCTTGACCCAATGAGCCAACACCCAACACCATGAAGAAGAAAGAGGTAGAAGAAGATTCGGCAACATAAGAATATTGAACATATTTAATGACCGTGCTAATGAAAAAACATGAAAAAGAAAAATGAGAATTGAGTTTCAAGAGATAAAGTGGCACAACTTAAAGAGGACGAATTCATGTCACCGCTTTTTTTACACAACTTTTAATACAAACTTTTGTAGGGTTGACTCTGCATTATATTTTAATGATCCAAACCGTATATTTTTTAGAACATTATTCATAGATTATCCTTACAAAAAGTTAGACAAATCCAAAATCATTAAAATATTTATTTATAGTGAAGAAAATAGGCAAATACGGTTCTACAAATAAACTTAATCCTTAATCCAACCATAGTTTTTGGTACACATGATCTATAAATATGTTCTGAAAGATAAACGGTTAAGATCGTTAAAATATATTACAATATCAACCTCACAAAAACTTGTAATATGACGCATCCGCTCCTAATTTAAGTATCATAAAAGAAAAAACCAAGCCTTTTTCTGTTCTATTTTCACTGCGCTTGACTTGACTTAATACCAACACGACACATGCTTCTCTATCATTGGTGCTCCTTTAGAGAAGCCACCGCAAGCATTCCCCAAATTTGTCATGTAAATTGGTGATTGGATAATGCCACGTCATAAAACAGGTATTTTGGATCACCGTCGACGCTAACCCCACCGGAATATTCCCCTCTCACTGCCCGTTACCAAGCACACCTCACCCTTTCCCGAAAACTATAAATACTTGTCTTTCTTCGCTTTCCCGTCCTTGCCCTAGAAACCCCATTTCGCCGCAACATTCTTTTCCCAGCAAAATCCCCAATTTTCTCACTCTTTCCCTCACTTTCTCGCACCAAATCCACGATTTCCCCCACATTTTCCTGAGAAAATTCGCCCAAATGGTCATCGCTAGCTCGCCTTTAGCTGATGCCGCCCCGTTATGGATCGAAAGGCGGTGTTCGCCGGCTACTGCTGTGAATTTATCGGCTGAGTATAATAAATTTATCGGTTGAGTATTGTGTATTTATTGTGTTTTGGTGATGGAAGCGGTGGACTTGAGTTTTCCGGTGGATGTTGCCGCGGTGCCAAAGTTTCTGGGGGTGGAGTCGCTTGTGAGAGCTGGGGTTACAGTCAAGGAGATTGAGCCTTGTGATTCGGACCACGTTTCCGTTCGTGTTAGCGCGTACGCTGAGGCTTGCAGCTCGTCTTTGAGGGATAAAGGTGGTTTCTTGGTCCTTTTTAGTGTTATTTGGCATTTGAATTGGGGTTTCTGTTTTTCTCCATGCTTAGATTTGTATTTTCATAAATTTTGAGGTTTTCTATGACTCTTAGTTTATGGTACTCGAAAGGAATTGATTTTCCTCATTTATTAGTTTTACCTTTATTCTAGTTTCTTACCAGGATTTCTTCATTTGGTTGTGTATGTGGATACCTTCTTAATTTTCTAGTGTATGATATACTTGGTTGAAGTGCCTTGTTATGTTTCTGAAAAGATTCATACTTTTATGTACTGGGGAATTCGGTTATGTTCTCAGAGGTAACGAATGCGGTTAGCACTTCAGAGTATGAATCAACTAAGCTCGGTGATCTGATGAGCCAGCGCAAGAATCAGGGTGAAGAATCGTCCAGGCACCTACATGGCAGGGGCAAAAATGGTTTTTTGTTGGATACTGGTGCTGAAAGCGTACAGTTAGAAAAACCAGGAAAGGTGTCAAAATTGGTCAGTTTGTCATCTAAGAGACCACGTGTTGATCGATTGGAAGATCCAACGAGCGTTGCTGCTGAAGTTGATGGGATAAAGGATATGTCATTTAAGCTTGGACCGTTACTTACAAAGTGTGGTTCTTCAGGTAAGATATGCTTGTTCTGGAACTTAGAATTAGTTTTGAACGTAAATGCTTGTTTATTATCATCAAGATTCCAAATTCAACAAATTGACCCGGGAAAGTCTTTTAAAGATGGTAGATGCCATCCGTGGTCTCTTCACATGTGAAATTTTAATTGGTCTGTATTTATTAGTCAGTTAAACATTTGATTGGTAATTTTTTGTCTATTTTTCTCTGGAGTTGTTTAATGTAGCTAATGTAAAATTTTCTTCGCTGGAAAGTCCACTTTGTTGACACAGTTCTTGATGTTGGGGAAAATTAAGATTTCCCAAACAGCTCTTACTGCTGTTGGCCACATCAACGTGCATCTAGCTATTGCCAGTCTGTTGCTTAACATCAGAGTATTATGGATTAGTTGCAGTTGATTGGAGTTAAATATTTTTCTTACTGAAGCATATGTAACGGAGAATCTGGAATAAAAACATTGCATGAGGATAAATATTCCAATACTAAAAACAGTGTCCACGTATGGAAACTCAAAATACATAGTCAACTATATACATGTTAAAACCAAACCGTTTGTCATTTTCCCATGCAAGCTTGCAGGCGTGTGATAATTTGATAACTAATTATATATAATCTCTATGGGCGTATAAGCAATTTTTTTCCTATTTAAAATTATTGTTAAACACTAGTGGTTATAGCACATGGATCATTTTGACGTTTGTTCAATAGCTGAACTGGAACATTTTTTATTTTATGGACCTCTCCGCAATGGAACTTTAATAGGTAATCAAAGGAGTTTCCCTCCGATGATGGAGGCGTCTTTCTGCAAATTCTTTTATTCCTTAAAGCTCAGTTTGATCTACTAGTTCTCATTCTTTGAAAATTGAAAAATTTATGCCCCGCTAGTTTCTTTAGGCCTCGGTTGGTCACTAGCAGTGGATAACCCACTATATTCATGGTATGTTGAAGGAACAAATGAGATAAGTGTCTTTACTGTCATATCTCCTTCTAATCCAAAAATCAGTCATCTATTCCTCTAATCCTTTAGACCCAAATGAGGCCTTCATGTGCTAGTTTCTACGTGTCCATCGTATCAGGCAGGATTTTCTTCTTTTATAGCATTAGCAAGTTGAACTGTTAATTTTATTTGGTGGTTGGAAATCGGAAATATTAACCTGCAAGTGCTGTCTCCAAAATGTATGCTTTGATTTTCTAAGGCTATAACACAATACATAACCCAACTGTCTGTCCCTTTAAATTTGTTGGATTTTGCTTTTCATGGATTTTAAGAGTTTGTGGTGAGAACTTTTCTGTGCCTTTCTGTGTTATACATTTCAGATAAGACTCAATTGGTGAAACCAAAGATTAACTTTACAAGCAAGCGAGGTGAAAAGAGAAATCTCAAACTTCCTGCAAAGACTAAACAAGATTCCTTCTCTATAAAGCCGGGTTTGGCAAGCTTCAGTTCAGCTGCTGGTGGAAACAACTTTTATGGTATGACATACTAAAGCCAAATTCCTTTGATGTATCATTGACCTCCTTAAAGGAGGATATTCGTTCCGTTATTACCAGACTTTCAATGTGCATACTGTGCAAAAATTAAATTGTTATTTAAATGAATGTCAGGAGTACATGGCCTTAAGTCAGATAATCATGATGTTACAAAGCTGGTAGATGATGTGCCACTAAATGAGCTCCTTGATGGGACATACAAGTGTCCTAGTTTAAGCAAGGGAAAAGGGAAGAAACCAGCGAATGTAAACGATAGTTTTCTGCATGCAGTTAAAAAGGCTTGTTCTACCCTTCAGCAGCCGAGGTCTGTCCAGCCCCAACTTACTGCTGAGGTAGAAAGCAATTCTGACAGGGTAATGTCACCGTGGCCGTTAAGCATGACTTCTGTTGTTGCTTCTGGTGTCGATGGTGATAAAGGAGAACCATTCATCACAGATTTGTCTTCATGTAATGAGGTCAGTGTTCAGTGGTAATATAAGATATATTAGCCCTGGAGAAAACTTTCAGTTTTTCATTTGACCTGTTTGATTAAACTATAAGTTTGAGGCTTACATGGCAAATCATGCAAAAGGTATTCTTCAGAGTAATAATCGAGCATAGGCATGCTGCTGGACCTAACTAAAGTTTGGATTCCTTGTGTGAACATTTGCATATTTTAGTTATTAGTCTTAGGCTCCAATGACAAGGATTTTAGTTTTGTTGTCCAACTACTGGTGTCTTATTCATATTTTTAATGATGAAATTACTAATGATTGATGATGTATGTTTCTCTTTTGTCGTATATGTACAGGATTCTCATAGAAAGCCCGTAGCTCCTGTTAATCCCCTTGATTTGCCATTGTGTGAACCTAAGTATGTTTTGGAACGCTTGGCCCTTCCTCCACACAAGGATTTGGAATCTTTGCTTTTGGATGCTGCAAAACCTGCTTCATCTTCCAAAAATACTCCCGATCCATGTTCAGGCAAGCAAATATCTCGCCGAGCAAGCTTGCCTTCTTTTCCATGGTCACATACTTCTAATGGACACTGTAGATCCAGTTCTGATGCAGCCAAACAGTCCATAAGCAGGGGCACATGCCAAGGTCGATGGCTAAGAATAGACAAAAATATTCTTAGTTCATTGGGGAATGCCACTGATAATTTGACAGACTTGGAGTCACTAACCTATGATCAGAGTCTAGTTCCTTCCGCAAGACTAAAAGTTTCTGGTTCCCAAAATAAAGTTTCCCCATCCATATCTGTTAGTCTTTCTCGATGTCAGCGAGATTCATTATCTAATACGACACCTTCGAATGATTCCTACATTCCACAAGGTAATTCATATATTTCTTGTTTCTTTCGGAATGCCATCGTGAGTTTGATTTACATACTAAAACTTGAATATGTTACATTTGTTGCTGGAAATATATACTATTCCTGTCTGTCCCGCTACTTGGGACATTGCCTTTTATAATTTTGATTTTTTGGAAATGCAGAATCTGAAGGCAAGCTGAATCATTCAGGAGATTGTAATGGTACGGTTTCTACCTGTTACTAGCCTCTCTTTATGCTTTTGTTTGTACGTGTAATGCATGTGTTTGTGTTTGGGGCTTGGGGAGTGGTGGGTGATGTATAAAGAAGGTATTGAGGAAGATGACAAAGAAGGCCGATTCCATATTGGCACTAAAACTTATTTCCAAGAGGCCTACTTTGTTATACCAAGTCACTGGATTAAACTAAATAGACATCTTGTCCTTATTACATGATCTAGCTGTAGCCAAGATTAGCTCTTTGACTGGTAGTTTCCCAATTGATCGGATCATGGGATGCACCAAAGAATGCATGATATCTGCTTTAGATGGAAAAGTAAATAGTTTTGATAGGTTATAGCCTTGTTAGGAAATAGGAAATGAATGTCGCTCATCAGTTGCACAATAATTTATTTTCTTGTTCTTGGCTTAAAAAAGATTTTAGCCGTTACCCTGGATGCACTTGATTTCTATTTTCTACCTCTGCAGCGGTGCTTTTGTGCGTTTCTTAATGAGATTTTTTTGCTTGTCCAGATGAGAATTGTCCAAAAGTATTAAGTGCTGCTCAAACACTCTGTGACATGGCAACTCGTACCTCTAGGAAAAATCCAGATGGAATCATAAGATGGCCAAAGAAGCCTTCACAAAAAGCCATGAAAGCTCGGAAGTTGAAATCAATTGAGAAATCTGAAGAAGCATATGGGACATCAGTTGCGGTATCTGGGTCCGACAATCCCAGGAGAAGCGTGGATCAGATGCTGCCCCCAAAGAAGCCCAAGCTCTCTTTGATTGATGATAATAGGGATTTCACTAATTTTAGTTCTGCAAGGAAAGGAACAATAACTTGGTCTACGCCTAGATCAAGTAGGTCATCGCCTAGCAGGTCCGTTAAGGAGTCAGTTGTGGATATTAAACATTCACCTGCAGATGTCGTGAAGCATTCTTATATGATGCCACCACCAGCTCGGGTTCTGGAAAAGACTTCAAACAAACGAGAGAAGCATGGGAAGTTGTTGACAACGGAATGGAACAAAGGAAGGGATCGGCTAGATTGATGAATACCATCTCAATCGTGTTAAAGATTTATTCCTACTGACAAGGTTCGTCATTTTATCTGACATCTCTGGGGTCTATTGGAAATAATTGATTTGTACATAGGGTTTAGTTTTAGGAGGAAGGATGAATAGGAATTTTATGTTATAACAAAGGGATAAACTACAGCAGCGATGAAATTTATCACATTGGTAGATAATTCGATGTCTCTCACCTTCTGCTCCGACTCTCTTGTACATGTGCATATCAGCATGTCAAAACTGCTTCCACAAGGTTTTAATTCGTTGATAGATGTTGTGAGAATTAAAAGTCCTTTTGGTCAGAGGACCCCGTGAAACTAGAATCTTTCATGGTAGCATTTTTAGTTCCTTATCTGATGTGCAAAATTTCTCCAACAATGAACCAGTTGCTGTTCTACAAGAATAGCAAGACTGAAAAACATAATGCCCAACACAAAAATTGTATTTCTCAACCTACATTTGCATTTTGATTTAAAATTTATATTTTATCTTTGACAAAGTTGTTTGCCTATGATCAAGGATGACATGAAAAGAAAAAAAGACATTTTTGTTGCAGTCATATTTGGAATAGGAATGTGATTGTGTAAATCTTAGTGTATCTAGGGATATCTTTTATATTCCCCTTAGTAGTCTAATTCCTATTAAGAGTTGTAATCCTAAAAGGGTAAGGATTTTACCTATTCTACTACTATAAATAAAGGCACAATGGGGTGATACAACACATATCTCATAATTAAATCTCTCTTTTTCTCTCTTGTTGCCGCTAGCCTCCCTTCTCTCTATTCCCTTAGAATAGCTCAATTAAAAAGGCATACAACACGTTATCAGCACGCTCTTGCCAGAAGCTAAGGAACTGACGGATTGTAGGAGGAGGCTTTCTCCCACAAAATTCAAAGACTTTTATTTGTTTTCTGCCAATCAGGTACGCTTAAAATAAAGGAAGATATTTGAAACAACCATGAAACATGAAAACATTTCCCATGATGCATGAGCCCCCAATGTTCATATTTTCCTTCTGATATATATATATATATTGTATATGTTTCATATATTTGTCAAAATATATATATATATGTTTCATGCATTATGCAATTATATTGGTATGTTGAATTTGTGAGTCAAAGCATATAAATAAATTAGAAGCATGTTAGGGTTTTTCAAATACTAGAGAAGTCGAAAAAAAATATTTGGGAAATCGTGCGGGACAACGGCCACACCATTGCCGTGGCACCGCTGCTGTCCTCCGCACTGGCCTGCAGCCTAGCCGCGTCAAGCACGCCACCAGGATGACGTTGTTCCAACGTCAGGACCATGGTAGCAGCCATCTGGGCTTTGCTGCGCCTACACAGACACACCAAGCATTCGGCCTGGCTGACTTACACTGGCCCGAAGCATAACCATCTTCACAGAAAGCCTGCAACCTTTCTTGGACCTGTCCATGTATTCCCGGCCCAACCTGCCAGCAGCCTTGAGCTGCTGGGCTTTGTCTTGAGCCCTAGGCCCGACTACAATAAGCCCATGCCGCTTGCTGGGATTTGACCTCGTCTAGGCCTGCTTGCCAGCAACCTTTATGCTGCTGGGCTTGGCTTGCCCCAACCCGAACCCAGCTTTGGCTAGGGTTCCTGGACCAACCCACGGTTAGCTTTTTGCTGGGTTGCACATGTGTCCAATTTGGCCTAATGCCAGCAGCTATTGCTGCTGGGCTCACCCAGACTACTCAGCCTGAGGCCTGCAGCCCTCATCGAGGCCCAATAAGCCTGCAGCCGTACCTACAAGGCCCACCCCCGTGTCTTTTTTTTCGACCTGATGCCAATTTTTGGCATCCCCACGTTATAAATCATGCCTAAAATATTTTTGGGGCGCTTTGGTTTATGTTAATTAATTCTAATTTAATTATCACATGGTTTATCACTAACCGAAGCTAATATGACCCGTTTGTCATTATTCTGCTTCCACGATCGACCCCGTTTGGTCCCGATCTATTGAATTAATTAAAGGTGACTTGCAGTTCATTAATCTAATAATTAATCCAAAATTATTGACATGAAAATCACTTTTGAACATTAACGATTCAATAATTTATTTTTATACTTTGAACCATTGACATACTTTCGTAGTCACAAAGCTCTCACACTTGAGTTCCTTAAGCAACTTAAATCCTCTACACTTAAATCAGCATATTGCATTCTTTATTCTTGTAGGAACCTCTTCTTTATGAACTAATCGTTCATAAAACTAAATTGAACATGTAGTTTCATATTTAATGCCTTTGAAACTCGAAGTTTTCATTCAAAACTTACCACATGAAACCTGTAGCTTTCATGCAAAAATTAAACGAATACATGTCTATAGAACCTGAATGTTTTACAATGTATGTTTATGGATCACCATATGACTAACCACCTTTTTGTTGTACCCTCCGTTTTAGGGACATATCGAACTTGAACAAGCTCAATTTCACCGCTCTGAAAGTATTTGGAAGAAACTACTTGAAGTGGGTTCAAGACGTGAAGCTCTATCTTACTACAAAGGGTATTAGAGCCACCATCGAGGCACCTACCGACGACAAACCTGTTGATGAAGCTTAGAAAGCTAATGCAATGATCTTCATTCGAAGACACATCCATGATGCATTGCAGACTGAGTACCTCGCTGATAAGGACCCACACACCCTCTGGCTTGCTCTAGCCGACCGTTTCGATGACTAGAAATACATCTACTTGCCTGAAATAAAACACGACTGGCAGCATCTTTGCTTCCAAGACTTTAAGTCCGTGAATGAATACAACTATGAAGTTTGTAGAATCCGATCACTACTGAAGTTCTGTAAAGTGGAATTAACCGAATCAGATCTCCTGGAGAAGACCTATTCGTCCTTCCATGCCACCAATATTGCCCTGCAGCAAAAATATAGGGCATAGAAGTTCACCAAATTTTCGGATTTGATCTCTGTTTTACTTCTTGCTGAAAAGCAGAACCAGCTTTTTATGAAGAATCAACAAGCTCGATCGACTGGCTCGAACGCTGCGCCTGAAGAACATGCGACAAATTCTAGCAGCCACAAACGACGCAAGAACCGTCGTGGCCATGGCAATGGGCGGCAAGTCCAACCATGAGCGCAAGGTCAACAGAGTTAGGGCCCACCAAAGGGAGGAAATGTGACCCAGAAGTGTCAACCCCTTGCTCCTGAGGCCCCAAACTTCAAGAACAAGGGAAAAGCTATTGTTCAATCGTCTTCCACTAAAATGGACATGTGCTACTGCTGTGGATCAAGGGATCATTGGTCACGCGTATGCCGAGCTACCCCTGAGGCCATTGCCAAGTATCATTCCCGTTATGAGTCTAACTTTGCACATGTGGATCATCCCGAAGATGCTACTACATCTATGGAGATATTAGATTTTTAGGAGGCATCAACTTCTATGGACGAATAAACTTTAGCCATGTTTTTAAGGTGTTTTACCCCTAGTGGCCGAACCCACTAGGAGTGGTCGGACCCCCCCTATTTTTCTAGGTTTATGGTTTAATTTTGGACAATTTTTCTAAGTATTTGGAATAATTTGTTTGGTTTTGGTTTGTTTTGAATTATGGATTGTTATTTTATGGATATTATCGAATTGATTAATTGAATGAATGGAATTATATTTATGCATGTGACCAATTCAATTAATTTATTTCTAGGTATATGTCTAGTGGGGAAGTTAATTGTTTGATTGATAGTGCTACCACACACACCATATTGCGTGAGCGACACTATTTTACTAACTTTGTACCTAAGAAAGAACTTCTGACAACACTCTTAGGCTCATCTAACTTGATTGAAGGATACGGAAAGGCCCGTATCATGTTGTCCAAAAGTACTGTCTTAACCATTAAAGATGCCCTTTATTCTCCATGTTCCGGAAGAACGTTGCTGAGTTTTAGAGATATTCGAGATAATCAATATCATATTGAAACCACTGAAGATAATGGTTCTGAATTTCTTTGTATCACTTCATACAAATATGGCTAGACGTGTATTCACAAGAAGTTGGAACGTCTCCTGAGAAATTTGTACATAACAACCATTCGCGGCATAGAAGCCCACCATATGGCCAACCCTATGCCTGAGTTCCAGAGCACTTTGCTGCTTTGGCATGAACGTATAGGACATCCTGGACGTGACAAGATGCGCCGTATCCTCAAATCATCACATGGCCATCAGTTACCTCCCTACGTTGGATTCCTGCCATGCAAAGCGTGTTCTTTGGGGAAGTTGAATACGCAACCCTCGATTATAAAGATTATTCACAACCCTCCAAAGTTTCTTCAGAGGATTCAAGGGGATATATGTGGACCTATCCAACCAATATGCGGACCATTTAGATATTTTATGGTGTTGGTTGATGCATCGACACGATGGTCACATGTTTGTCTATTGTCCACATGCAACGTTACATTTGCAAAACTCCTAGCACAAATTATTAAGCTAAGGGCTCACCACCTTAATTATCCGATTAAGTTGATTCGATTGGATAACACTAGAGAGTTTACGTCACAGACTTTTGACGATTATTTCATGTTAGTAAGGATTGAAGTGGAACATCTTGTAGCCCATGTTTACACCCAAATCGGCTTGGCAGAAGCTTTCATAAAGTGCATTCAATTGATAGCTCGGACTTTGGTTATGCGAACCAAATTGCTGCTATCTGCCTGGGGCTATACAATACTGTACGCAGCTATGCTGGTTCGCCTGAGGCCCACCGTTACCCAACCTCATTCACCATTATAGTTGGTTTCTAGATATGAGCCTGACGTCTCGCATTTACGTGTGTTTGGGTGCGCAGTCTATGTGCCAATAGCACCGCCACTACGTACCAAAATGGGTTATTAGAGAAAAATGGAATCTATGTCGGTTATAATTCACCATCAATTATTCGCTATTTAGAACCCTTGACAGAAGATCTATTTACTGCATGTTTCGCAGATTGTCACTTTGATGAGACAATCTTCTTGTCGGTAAGGGGAGATAAGTATGCTAACGTTCCTGGAGAACATCGTGAATTGTCGTGGTATGCTCCCACTATGTCTCATCTAAATCCCCACACTGCTCAGTCTGAAACTGAGATGCAACGAATTATAGATCTTCAGAGCATTACTCAGAGCATGCCAGATGCTTTTATTGATCTAGCAAAGGTGATAAGATCACATATACCAGCTGCAAATGCACTTGTAAGGATAGATGTACCTCGCGTACGTCGTAACACCACCTGGGAAGGTTATACCGTCCCCAAAGGTGGGGAGGCCCCAACTTCCAAGTGGCATGGTACATTGGCGGCTACCTAATCATTAGCTCCGACCCTGAAGCGTGGCAGACCCCTTGGTTCAAAAGATTCACAACCCCGGAATAGGAAATCGGCACCAATTAGTGACCCTATTTTGAATCCGACCATCGCTCACTCATTTGTTCCAACGCATGAGGTTATTTTAGATTACGGTGATGTCTTAAGATGAGATAAACCGACTTCCCGAGAATCGTGAGATTTCGGTCCACTACGCAGTATTAGATGAGGTTTGAAATTGGAATGAGACGATTGTCGACGATGCATTTGCGTACACAGTAGCTATTGACATCATGCTTAGTGATGACATTGAACCACGTTCCATTGATGAATGTCGACATAGTACATATTGGTCAAACTGGAAACAAGCCATTCAGGTCGAACTCGATTCGCTTGCAAAACATAAGGTGTTTAGGCTTGTAGCTCATACTCCACCACATGTGAAACCCGTTGGCTACAAGTGGGTTCTCGTGAGGAAGTGTAATGAGAAGAATGAAATAGTGTGATACAAAGCACGCCTTATAGCGCAAGACTTCTCTCAGCGCCCTGGGATTGATTACGAGTAGACGTATTCCCCAATAATGGACGTCATAACGTTCCGCTACCTAATCAGTTTGGTAGTTTTTAAAAAATTGAATATGCAGCTTATAGACGTGGTAACTGCGTATCTCTATGAGGATCTAGATATGGAAATATATATGAAAGTTCTAGAAGAATTTCCATTGATTGGTTCAAATAGTTCTAGACCAAGAAACACTTTCTCGATTAGATTGAGGAGGTCACTCTACGGATTGAAACAATCTGGGCTGATGTGGTATAACCATCTAAGTGAATATTTGACAACAAACCCACAAGACCGTGTGGTTTCACTCCAGGACAGTTAACCACCTTCTTTGCATTCTTCGATGCCGAATGGGCTGGCTGCTCCGATAACAGACGGTCTACTACAGGCTTCTGCGTCAGGGTTATGTGAACAACGAATTATGCCCATGTGTGTTCATAAAGAAGTTACATTCCGGATTTGCAATCGTTGAGTTTATGTCGACGACATGAACCTCATTGGAACTCCTGCATAGCTTGAGGAAATTGCCCACCTGAAATCAGAATTTGAGATGAAAGATCTTGGAAAAACTCAATATTATCTCGGCTTGGAGATCGAGCATTGTTCGGATGGAATTCTAGTACATCAATCGAAGTACACCCAAAAGGTGTTGCGACGTTTTAATGAGGATAAAGCAAAGCTTTCGAGTACACCTATGGTCGTTCGGACTTTAGATGCTAAACGAGATCCTTTCCGTCCAAAGGAGGATGAGGAAGAGATTTTGGAACCCAAATTTCCATACATAAGTGCAATTGGAGCTTTATTGTACTTGGCTCAATGCACTAGACCTGACATCTCATTCGCTGTTAATTTATTAGCTAGATACAACAATTGCCCACATACAGATACTGGAATGGTGTTAAAGACATTTTCCTCTACCTCAAGGGTACGATGGATTTGGGCTTGTTATGTACTCGTGAATCTTCGAGAGTTGTCGCATTTCTCAATTCTTGGATTGATTCTCGCCTTGTTGGTTACGCAGATGTTGGATATCTGTCTGACCCACATAGGACACGTTCTCAAACGGGCTATGTCTTTACCATTGGAGACACCGCTATATCTTGGAGGTTTACCAAGAAAACACTAGTTGCTACTTTTTCGAACCATGCTGAGATTCTCACCCTGGATGAAGCATCGCGTGAGTGCTTTTGGTTGAGAGCAGTCATGGAACATATTCGAAGGGATACATCTGCAGTAGTATCGAGCAGTTAAAGAAATGATACATCAAGGGAGACAACACCAAGCACATATCGCCGAAGTTCTTTTATTCTCACCAGCAACAACAACATCAAAACATTGATGTCAAGCAAATCCGTTCACAAGATAACCTGACCGATCTCTTCACCAAGTCATTGCCCAAGTCTACATTTCAGAAGCTCGTCTAAGGAATCAGTATGTGTAAATTATCTGAGTTGAATCACTTGTAGTTCTCTTATTTGGAAATTATGTCTAACTCAGGGGGAGTATCCTGAAGCATACTCACTTGATCTTAATGTACTCATTTTCCTACGATTAGGAATATTTTTCGTACTGAGTTTTTGCTACCTAACGAGGTTTTAACGAAGCACCCATCCTGTGATGATCATACTCCGTTGAGTTCACTACTTTCATCATGTTTGATGTTGGTTTTAGACATTATGCATACTTCTCACTTTTCTCCTTAGTCTATGGGTTTTCCCCATGCCTTGGGTTCTACCATAGTGAGGTTTTGTGAGTTTTACTACCAATGCATACTTTCTTTTAAATTTGAGACTCACATTCACCCGTTGTGCAGCTAACTTCATCAACTGTTCTACCTTATCTGCTGAAGATCTGATGCGATGTTTTGTTGAGTATTTACACACTCAAGGGGGAATGTTGCAGTCATATTTGGAATATGAATGTGATTGTGTAAATCATAGTGTATCTAGGGATATCTTTTATATTCCCTTTAGTAGTCTAATTCCTATTAAGAGTTGTAATCCTAAAAGGGTAAGGATTTTACCTATCATACTACAATAAATAAAGGCACAATAGGGTGATACAACACACACCTCATAATTAAATATCTCTCTTTCTCTCTTGTTGCCGCCGGCCTCCCCTCTCTTATTCCCTTAGAATAACTCAGTTAAATAGGCCTACAACAATTTTGTTTTTTTTTTTTTGAACTAGTCTTTGAATTGGAGATTTTAGCTTTGTTTTTGTTAGCTAGTTGTGGGCCCAATCAAACATTCTTCAATGATGAACCGTCTAATTTTTAAGTCTCCATGCATGGATCAATTTTGCAAAATATTAGCCAACTTGAAAATGATCTAACTGTGATGAAAGTTTTTGACAAACCTACTGTTCAAAGAAACATTAATGAGAAGTAAATGGGTGAATGGTTTGAATTGAAATGAGTTTTTGCAAGGATGAAATATTTAAAAATTAGACAATTCTGGTCATTGTAAAAGCTTATGGAGTGAGTTCCACAACTAATTCTTATTTTGTGTATAAAATGAGGACCCCTCTCCTTAAACAACCTAAATCTATATATTCTTGAGTAATTCTAGGTAGACCAATTTTTTAGACCACATTTACAAATCATGTGTTGTGTCACTAATAGAATATAAGCGCATTATCGACAGTTAAGTAATAGTCCAATTATCAACAACCACGTCGTATGATTTAAATTGATGGTTTCTTTAGCAGTACCCTATATTCTTCTATGCTAAAATTCAGTTGATGAGTCACTTAGTACTATGGTCTAGTGGTCTTCTTCTTCACTTGTAAGTAAGAAGTCTTAAGTTCGATTATCACAAAATGCGGATTTGAACCACATTATTGTTAGCCCATTAATTATGAGGCTTAACTCACTTCCCCACATCCTTAGTTTAGATTATATCGTTTGTTGAACACTGTTCATTAACAGTGATTTGACCAAATATTTTGCCATATTGCACTTAGAATTAGATTGCATATAATCTTACATGATATTTGATGAAATGTCCAACAAGTAATGTTGGTGACGAAATAGATGATTTGAATAAATTATTTGACACTCTTGACCTAAGATGGGAGAGCTTAGCTGGAATGGAACGTCGGTTTCAGTATAAGAAAATAGGGTTTATGTGACGATAGATATTTGTCATAGAAAGATCAAATGCATCACATTCGATGACGTATTTTCAGCGTCATTGCGAGCGTCACTGATGAGGCATCACCGAAAGTATATGTGACGAATTTTACATTTATTTTTATTTTTATGTATATGTGACGCCATTTTAGCCTCCTATTAATTGATTCGAATACCGGATTCAAAGAGATATATGACGAAGTAAGCGTCACAAAAAAGAAGATTTAGTGACACATACAAATTCTACAAATTCTACAAATTCGTCACATATAGTATGTTTAAATGAGGCTAAAATTGTCACCTATTTCTTTGATATGTGAGCCAGGGTACGTCAGATATGTCAAAGTCATATACCCATTTATTTCCAATATGTGATGAACCTATTACCATATATTCCTATATTCCTTGTTTCATAATTTGAAATTAGAATTCATAACAAATGTAATGTATACTTCATTTAATCACATATTTATTATTAATCAAGACTTTAATCACATAAGTCAAATACATACACCAAGTGACATTTCAAAACCTAACATGAACATCCACAAAACTAACAAGTATCAGTCGGAAACACTTATGGTCTCCCATCTCAACTTAACAGCAACTTAACACCTCTAGACATTGAGGTGCTAACAAAAAAAGTCTACCCTGTGCTATTTGTTTACCCAGGACTTGCAGCCAAAAATTTAACCTTTAATTGTGCGATGACATCTTCGTTCTCATTTTGCAAATCCATTGCGCTCTCAGCTCTTCGTTCTCCTTTTATGGAGCTCTTATAAACATAACTAGACACTTCGTCAATTTTATTCAACTAGCATGCAAGAAAAGTCAATTACAAAGGTAAATGCTAAAGAAAGAGAACATGTATACTGGAATGACAAAGGTAGGACTTAACATGTAGGTTCAGGTTTAACCAAAGATGAGCTAGCCTTTAGGAATTGCAAGACCAATCCAATAGCAATACCTAGTCAGGAGCAAAAGCAAGTTCGTTACCACCTATTTTCCGGTATTTTACAAATAATCGTCACATACATAATTTCATAGCAGAAAATCTCAATTCTTCAGCAACTCTACGCAACATAAATAAGCATTTAGTAGAACACACAGAAGAATGAAAATTAACTTTCTCAATAGGAAAACAAACACATCCATCTTATTTCTCTTGGCCTGCTACACTAATCAACCTTCGTTTTTTTTCCACATCCCAAAAAATAATGCAAGGTGACAAATAAAAAATTTAATTGCTTTCTTTTGAAGCTATATATTATGACTTTCATATTGCTTTCTCACCTTGTATACAAATAGTTTGGTTTATAGAGAACCTGCACACATCCAGATATTGAAACCTAAACTCAAAAAAGAAACTGAGATCAAAATATCAAAAAAATGTTCCATATTCATCTCTGCTCCTCTGCACTGCCCTAAGTCAAAACAATAGTGAAAAATATAATAACCAGTGACGAAGACAGGAATTGTCGCAAGGGGGGAGGGGCAAAATTTAGAGGGGTAAAGGTCCCAGAAAAATGTAGACGATCAAAAGAAAATTAAGATTACTCAAATTGTTATTCCATGTGAAGTTTAGATAATTAAAACAAAAGATTGGAACCTGGGCTAGCTCTAAAATTTCACGAGGTGATTAATGATTATAGATCATTAATACAGAGTTTGACATGAGGTCAAAATAAGAAGGAATTGTAAGCTTTGACATGTATTAAACAAATTGCATAATGTGGCATGAATATTCATACAACTGCAGTAACAAACTCACTTAAAGTTCACTCTTCCTTAAGATGAGATTATACTCTAACAATTATTACCATCATCGACAATGATAACAAAAACTCACTTAAAGTTATACTTATCCATTACCATCAGCTCGTGAATTCTCCTCATAGATCCACTAGTCACAGCTTTCCTTATAGCTGCTGTCCATCCATTGTTTTTTGATTGACTTTCCTTTTTCAGTAATTGATGACTCACTGTGTATTTATATTCCTCCCACAAGCTACCTGAGTTTTAAGCATCCATCTCAGTCTAGAGGTAAAAGAAGAAGCAAGTTCCCAAGACAAACCAAAAAAAATAAATAAAGAATTAATGCTTGTTTACGCAAAGTTGTGTGTAATAGTAGCATTATTATTCAAGAACTAGTGCGGAAGTTTTCAATTCTCAAATTGAAGTATTCAATTGTAGGCCAGAACTTTTAAGAATCTCATCCATTTAGCCTAAGACAAAGACACAGAAAAAGCAAGCATGTACAATTACATTGCAATTAATCATGCAAATTAGCAATCGACCAATCAAGATTAAGAATTTAACAAAGGATGGAATTGCTAACCTAGTACGCATCCCATCCAATTCCTTAACCCCCAAATCAACAGATTCTAATTCAACAACATTAAAAAGAAACCTGGTGGATGGTGATCGGCGTTGAAGAAGAAACTTGTTGACTCAGACCGATATCACCCCACAAACTCACACAGACAACCCAAGTACCTGTTTGCTGTTTCTAAGTCTTTACTCTTTTGACACAATCTCTTCACACACTCAACTTATATGGCTCTTTTGCTAATCCTCAATCGAAACGGGAAAAATTGAATTAAAGATAGAACTAAATTGCATCTTTTAACTTTTAAAAATTTCAAACCCAAATCGCATCCCCCTAATTAACCGTAGCCCTAATATCCCAACCTCAATAGACCCAGAAAAAAAAAAAAAAAAAAAAAAAATCCAACCTCAAATTCCCAATCATAAACCTAAAAATTGAAATTTCAAACTAGAAGTTCGACTTTACAAATCGAAATCAGAATAACAGACAAAGTAAAAAATCGTAAAGAAAGCCAAATCAAAATCAAAGATCGAGAAATTGATCGAATTAAGAGAAATATATAGGACACACCTGAAAAATAGAGTTCGAGAATGTTTCAATTGCTTTTAGAGAGAGACCACTGTAGAGAGACATAAATCGGTGAAATGAAGAGACAAATAGACACGGAGAATTCGTCCAAGGTTAGAGAGAGCAGAATAACAGAAGATTTCTCTTTCCCCAATAGGTTAGAGAGAGGAGATAGTGAAGAGTGGGGCGCAGAGGGTTAGAGAGTAGGTGAGAGAGGGAGACGGTAGAGAGGTGGTGCCGTCGGCGGCAAATTTGCAGAACAGTCGAGAGACGGAGGGGGGTAAAACCGTAAGAGAGCAGAACATATGATGAGGCTTTACGGTTTGGGGCTGTAATTTGATTACTTCTTATTTTATTTTACTTTTCTGATTTTGATACAGTAGGTGACGCATTGCCTATCCTCACATGTATTTCTGTTGCTTTCTTTTATGTTATGTGACGAATTATGTACTTTCGTCACTTATTCATAATTCACAGGGCGGTAAAGTTTTCCGCACTAGATTATGCGTCCAACATAAAATATCTTTATGTGACGCTTAAAACGAACGTAAGCTTAAAACGATTATGCGTCCAACAAATATCTTTATTTGACGCTTTTTCAAAAGCCCTCACTTATTTTATTTGAATGTGATGAATTTTTGAGCGCTACAAGTAATTCCGTCACTTATGTATTGTTTTTTTGTAGTGTTTAATTGGGTTTCCTTTTGTTTGTTTGTGGATGGCACCAAGTTGTGGTTTTTGTTTGATCCGTTGTCTAGTTTGTAATATGATGCTTGGAAGGTGTTCGATTCAATTCGATTTTGGTAGGATAGGCATGTGGGTTTATTGGGTTTGTTTTAGTTTCTACGTTAATAGTTGAGCATAGATTGTTTTTACTTTAATTTGATTGGCTCTAAGTGTTTTCGATTAATTTGCAGACTGGTAAATTGCTTAAGAAGAATGATTCGAAATTAGTCACAAAAAAACAATAACTTCACTTGCAAAACCTGTAGATGGTTTCTATTTTCTCACTGGTTTGCTATACAAATCTGCCAAGGTAATGCACCTTATAATCTTTGTAGTTTGTTTCTTGGTTTTATAATTTTACTGAGTTTGTGAATGTCTTGTTATTTGAGATTTTTGTCTGGGTTGCAAAGTTTGAAATTTTTATGTGGATAATTGAATAGGTAAATTGTCGTTTGACCCCCTGAACTTTTACTCTAGTTGAAATTGATTCCCTGAACTAATTTTTTGGTAAATTAACCCGCGAACTATTTGAAATAAGCCAATTAACCCTTTGTCGTTAGATTCCGTCCATTATTCTGTCAAATTCAAGGGCAAATTAGTCTTTTTATCATCAATTCTTACATGTCCCTTATAACTACCAATAAAAGTATGACATGTGGACATATAATAATGTGTAATGACAATATGAAATGGTCCTTATGTAAACGTTTCGTTTCTTATTATGCTATAAGTTTTTGAATTATTTTGTATCCACGTGTCATTATTTTATTAGTGGTTATAATTGACAAGTAAGAATTGATGATGAAAAGACTAATTTGCCCTTGAATTTGACGGAATAGTGAACGGAATCTACAACAAGGGGTAAATTGGCTTATTTTAAATAGTTTAGTGGGTTAATTTACCAAACAAATAGTTCGGCGGTCAATTTCAAATGGGGTATACAAAATCTTATATGCATCTGATGAAGATGAAACAGAAACAACAAAATTTCTAACGGACTGTTTACATATTCATCCTTAACACATGCTCAATGGTATACATGATTCCAATGGCATTTAATGGTGCAGCAAGGCGAGTTTAAAACCTTAAATCTACATAGAAGTGTTTACGTCTCTATTGTTGCACATTTATTTTCACTATTTCCGATATAATTCTGAAGCGGCACAAGGATTAGAAAGCACTTTTCTTAATGTCAGGTTGCAATTTGGCTAATGGAATTGGTACTGTTATGGGGTAGTGCTGTATTTCCAATACAATCATACGTTTCATGTCTATTTGTTTTGATGTTGGAATTTTCCCTATAATGTCATGTTTTTAGTCTCCTAGAATATTTGTATTCTTCTTCCATTTTTATTCATTATTTCATTATGAGGTATTATTCGACATGCTTTATTATGAGGTATGAATTTTTACTAGAATTAAGTTGATTTAAGTATGGGTGGTTTTGTATTTAAAATTTGAAAGGGTAAAATAGAAATGATTTCAGTTTGGGTTGAATTGTGAAGGAAGAATTTTCTAAATAGATCATGACAGATTACTATTGCAATGTGTCTAAACATCTAAAATTCATATGTTTAGAATTCTTTCATGAGAAAATGCCAATCAAAGCCCTCCAATTCTGTTCATATATAGTCCGATAGTGGAGATCAAATACACTCTGTAGCATGGTACATATTTTATAGCAGAACAAAGGTGGATCATATAACTAGGGATATTGTAATTATTCGCGTGCTACATGTTGAAGAATATCAGCAGTGCCATGTCAGCAAGTTAGTTGTAGCTGATAAGATTGGATATAGTTAGTTATAGGTGGTTATATTTGTTAGACAAATACTGTATAGGAGCTAAGTTTCTCTCACGCTCTATATAACTGAGAAATGAGTTGGTTGTAATCATTCAAGTCTATCAATAGTAAAAGATTGTTCTCGTTTTCCTGATTCTCTCTTCTTCTTCCTTAAAGCTTTTCTCTGCAACTCTCCATTTTTCTGCAATTCTTGTGCTCTGTTATCATGGTATCATCGCTGACAGTCTCGGTCCTAGGTGGTGCCACATCCGCTGTGCTATCTTGAATGGTTGCAGATTTCTGGTGTGTTCTCTGGGCTTCTTCGCTCAAGAACTGAAGGTTCAGGTTTCATATTTCTTTTTGCACTCCAACTGTTTGTTTGATTGTCTCAACGAAGAATTTTGTGTTAATTCGAGTAGTAAGGCCGATTGCCACTTACTGATTTAGAAGGATATGAACGCCGATTGCCATTTCTTCTAAGTATGAGATTGATTAGTAGATTTTAAAGGCCAATTGCTGTTACTTGACTGATCAGCAAATGAAGGCCAATGAAGGCCGATTGCCATTGCTGAAAGATTGGGTTTTTTGATTGATTGTTGGGTATTTTACACTCACGAAAGGCCGATTGCCAAAAGTGTATTCGTTCAAGATTCTACAAAAGTTGTTCATTTGTTGAAATTGTATTCATTGGTGAAGATATGGCGTTTAGTTCTGTTAAAATTGAGAGTCTTTTGGGTATGATTACTGTCAAATTACAAGAAGATAATTTTGTCAAGTGGAGCTTTCAGTTTAAGTCGGTTCTTAGGGGATATGATTTCTTTGATTTCTTTACTGGGAATCTCAGTGTCCACCAAAGTTTATCATTACTCCTGATGCTGGTGTGACAAAAGAAATTACTATGGCCTATAAAGAATGGGTCAAGACAGATGTTTCCTTGTTGAGTTTGTTAATTGCAACACTTTCGGATGAAGCTATGGATCATGTTATTGGTTGCAAGACTTCCTAGGAAGCGTGGAAATGTTTAGAAGAGAGATATGCATCTGTTTCAGTTGTGAGAATCAATCAACTCAAGACTGAATTTCATATTGCACAAAAGAGGGCTGATTCAGTGGATAAATATTTGCTCATGTTGAAATGTATTAGAGACCAATTAATTGCTGCAGGAGAAAAGATCACTGATAATGATTTGGTGATAGCTGCTTTATCTGGGTTGCCATCAGAATATGAGATGATCAAGACAGTAATTCTTGCAAGGGACACTCCAATTTCATTGAAAGATTTCAGGGCTCAGCTTCTTGGTGCTGAGGGAAGTATTGAGTCAAAACTTAATACCTTGTCTAACTCAATGTCTGCAATGGCTGTTCAAGGAAGTTCCTCAGGATCACAAAGTTTTCAAGGAGGCTACCAAGGCTATAAACAAGGTGAAAGCTCAAATACTCAGGGCAATCAAGGGGGACATGGTTTCAATGGAGGATCTGGCTATGGAAGTAATGGTGGAAAGACCTTTAATTCACAACAAATGTCTAATTACAACAACAGGAAATTCTCTGGTGGAAACAACCATCCTAGATCATATTCAAATTTTGGGAATAGGCCTGGAGGAAATAGTTCTGGAGGAAATGGTTCGAACTTCTACAATGATAATGAAAATGGCTCTCAATCAAATGGAAGATCTAATAATTCTTTTTCTGGAAATGGAGGCAAGCAAGGGAATTCTTGGAATGGCAATACAAATTACAAGGCATCAATTTCTCCTGAATGCCAGATATGTTCAAGAAGGGGTCACACAACACCAAATTGCTTTTTCAGGACTGATAGTGGTCAACCATCTGGGGGCTTCATTATGTGTCAGATTTGTGGCAAGAAAGGTCACATTGCCTTAGAATGTTATCACAGGAACAATTTTTCATATCAGGGTGCACCTCCTCCTACATCTATCATTGGAATGACAGCTCAGAGTTCTAATACAACAACTGAAGTTCAAAACATGCATGATTTCTCCTCTGCTGATACTTGCGTGGTTGACACAGGTGCAACTCACCATATGACAGCAAATTTAAAAGTCATGAACAACATTACTCCTTATAATGGTGATGCTAAAATAACTGTTGATAGTGGAGAAAGTTTACCAGTTTCAAATATTGGTTCTTCTATCATTCGAACTTCTAACCATGCATTAACTTTACATAATGTTTTGCATGTGCCAAGAATTATCATGAATCTGTTATCTATGAAGAAATTGTGTAGAGATAATGGATGTTGGTTCATTTGTGATGATCTGGTTTTCTTTATACAGGACAAGGCAACTCGAGTGATGTTGTACCAAGGAAAAAGTGATGATGGAGAGCTGTTCAAGATTCCAGTCACTGTGTTTTCAAAGTCTTCTATTGCAGAATTGGAAATATGTGCTACATTGGTTGGAAAGAAGGTTAAGAGTTCAATATGGCACAAAAGGTTGGGTCATCCATCTGAAGAAATACTTAATAAAATGTTGACTAGTGCTCAGTTACAAATTAGTATAGATACTTGTCCATCTTTATGCCCTGCTTGTATTCATGGCAAGATGAGTAGGTTGCCATTTCATGTAAAACAAGAGAGGTCAAAAGTTTTATTTGAGAAGATACATGCAGATGTGTGGGGACCTTCACCACAAAAGTCTATAGAAGGTTTTAGGTATTACATAAGCTTTGTTGATGATTGTTCTAGGTTTGTATGGATTTTCCCCATGATAAATAAATCAGATGCTTTCTCAATCTTTTGCAAGTTCTATGCTTTTGTTGTAACTCAATTTAATGGCTCTAATAAATACCTACAATCTGATGGTGGAGGGGAATACATGAGCAAAGAGTTTAAACAGTTTTTAGACAGTAAAGGGATGATACACCATATTTCATGCCCACACACTCCTCAACAAAATGGTTTGGCTGAGAGGAAGCATCGCCATGTGGTTGAGACAACCATTAGCCTATTGTCAGATGCTCAGTTGTCCTCATTATTCTGGTATCATGCTTGTTCCCATGCTGCTTTCCTTATAAATTGAATGCCTTGTAAAGGTTTAGGAATGAAATCCCCATATCAGGTGCTTTTTGATCAGAATCCTGATATTCATTCTTTAACGGTCTTTGGAACTGTAGTTTATCCACTACTTAGACCTTTTAATAATAATAAGCTTTGACCAAGGTCAATTCAGTGTGTCTTTCTTGGTTTTGCTCTTGGTTACAAAGGAGTCATCTGTTACAACATAAAGACAAGGAAGTTTATTTTGTCTAGACATGTGATTCATGATGAGACAGTATATCCATTTAATCAGCATGTGGATCAGAGTTGTTCCAAAATACCTTCAAGACCTTAAAATTCTCCAGTAATAGTTCAGTTATTAGTTCCAAGTGAGAGTTGTCAGATTGTTTCTCAGGACCTGAATACAATATCAGTGACTGATACAGGTGTCAGGTCTAGTGACAAGAATATGGAAGCAATTGATACAAGTGACAGAAATGAAAGGGATGCAGAAGTCAATGACAGTGATGCACAATCTAATTCTAGAAGTCCACAGTCAGTTTCTACAGCTCATTCACATCATCATTCTGGTACAACATCCATGTTGCCTGTCCACTCAGACACTCAATTAGAAGTAATTCTTCCCATGTCTTCATAATCTGAGATATTACACCATAAATAGGCCATCAACACATTCAATGACCACAAGATTAAAGAGTGGCACAATTGAGAAGAAGAATTATGCTGCATTATTGGCTACTTTTCCTGAGTTAAAATCTTTGCAAATAATTGAGGATGATCCGTTTATTGGTGGTTATTCATTTGTATCTGAGATTGTGGATGCTTCAGAACCCTCATCCTTTAGAAAAGGTACAACAATGCCACAATGGCAGACATCAATGCAAGAAGAGTATGATTCCATTCGAGCTCAAGGAACTTGGGTTTTGGTACCATCACCTGAAGATAGAACAATAGTGGGAAGTAAATGGGTGTACAAAATAAAAAGAAATCCAGATGGTAGTGTTTCCAGATATAAAGCTAGACTTGTAGCTCAAGGTTTCACTCAAGAACATGGGATTGATTACTCGGATACGTTTAGTCCAGTAGTAAGACATACTACTGTTAGAATTGTATTAGCTTGGGCTGCAATGAATCATTGGAGTCTTCGACAGTTGGACATTAAAAATGCCTTTCTTCATGGGGATCTCCAGGAGGAAGTATACATGAAACAACCTGAGGGTTTCACTGATCCATCTCATTCTACACATGTTTGTAAGTTGGTTAAATCATTATATGGTTTGAAACAAGCTCCTAGAGCTTGGAACTCCAAGTTTACAAGCTATTTGGCTGCATTGGATTTTCGTGCTTCAGTTTCAGATACTAGTTTATTTGTCAAGACTGATGGTACAGATACAATCATACTCGTGCTATATGTTGATGACATAATTTTAACTGGTTTAAGCTCTACAAAAGTGCAAGGAGTAATCCAAGAGTTATCTGCAGTATTTGATTTGAAAGACACGGGGCAACTCACTTATTTTCTGGGGTTACAAATTACTTATAAGGAGAATAAAGATATATTTGTAAACCAATCCAAGTACATCAAGGATTTGATACACAAATCTGGTATGGACTCTTGTAAACCAGCAAATACACCTTGTAAGCCACATCAGCAGTTTCTTCAATCAGAGGGAACCTTGTTAACTGATCCAACTTTGTATCGAAGTATTGTGGGATCTTTGCAATATTTGACCTTCACTAGGCCAGATATTGCATTTGCAGTGAACTCAGTATGTCAATTCATGACTTCACCAACTGAAACTCACTTTGGAGCTGTCAAACGAATTCTCAGGTATCTTCAAGGGACATTGAATACTGGAATTGTCTATTTTGCATAAACAACTCCACATATGCCTTTTCTGATTCTAATTGGGCTGCAGACTTGAATACTCGAAGATCAGTGACTGGTTATGTTGTATTTCTTGGAAATAATCCTATTTCTTGGCAGTCTAAGAAGCAAACTTCAGTGTCTAGGAGCTCTACTGAGGCAGAATATATGGCCTTGGCACACACAACTGCTGATATAGCCTGGATTAGGAGCATTTTAAAGGATTTGGGTGTGTTCGTGTCCAATCCATCAAGCATCCATTTTGACAACATGTCTGCAATTGCATTGAGTGCAAATCCAGTCTTTCATTCCAGAATCAAACACTTGGATACTGATTATCATTTTGTCAGAGAACGGGTTCAAAAAGGAGATTTGGAAGTTCTATACATACCAACAGATGATCAAACGACTGATGTATTAACAAAAGGGCTGCATAGTCCTTCATTTATCAAACACTGTTACAATCTCAAACTGGGAAATCCCAGTTGAGATTGAGGGGGAATGTTGAAGAATATCAGCAGTGCCATGTCAGCAAGTTAGTTGTAGTTGATAAGATTGGATATAGTTAGTTATAGGTGGTTATATCTGTTAGACAAATAGCGTAGGAGGTAAGTTTCTCTCGAGCTCTATATAACTGAGAAATGAGTTGGTTGTAATCATTCAAGTCTATCAATAGTAAAAGATTGTTCTCGTTTTCCTGATTCTCTCTTCTTCTTCCTTAAAGCTTTTCTCTGCAACTCTTCATTTTTCTGCAATTCTTGTGCTCTGTTATCACTACATGTTTTATTCCAAGTTACATGCTTATGTGAATAGTATTTGTCCATTTTGGGCACAAGATGGTAATGGTATTTGCTGTACTGTGCATGCTTATGTGGCTGATGAAATTAACTGAATAATTATGCTCTTCATTTCATTTAGCTATTCTCTATCTCTATGGAGAGAATTTCACATTAATGTATTCAGTCATTGTGACCGCATTTTCCATAGCTATATAAGTAGAGTGATCGTTGATTTTATTATTGCTCACAATTAAGTGGAACTATAGCCTAACGGGTTTTTCTTTTGCTAAAATTTGATGAGGGAATGGAGAAAAGGAGACGGATGGTATTGGCTAAATGCATGCATGCATGTTTAATTTTTCCATTGGAGGAAGTAACTTTTCAATTTATGCATCAAAATTTTCTCATTTATTCCACACACTCCAGTTCATTCTTCTTCATCAATTTTAGTTTTTGTTTCCTTTTGTTCAATCCCCCCCCCCCTGTACATTATCATAACTATTTACTTAAAATATTATTGGTAGAAGAAATTATTAATTTAATTGATTTTAATTTGACTGGAATTAGTTATTGAAATTGATGTGTTAAAAATTGCGATTTTATGCAAACATTGTTGAGCTTGAATCTCTAGTAACGCAGTTGGAGGAGAAAAATGTGCAGCTCCTCCAATGAGAAGTCTACTAATTCTTTAAACATTTTTTACAATTTGGTTATATGCTTATATCATTATGCTTAAAAAAAAGTTTTTCGCTCTAATTCCTTATGAATTCTGATTTCTGAGTTTATACCTATGTCATAATCTACTCTGAATGCAGGCTGAGCAAAAAGAAGTAGAGGTTTAAGCAGGTATGTACTATGTGTTCACATCAATACTTTCTCAAAATGTTTGAAAGAAAATATTCTATACATTCCACATTCTATGAGAGAAATAGAGAGATTATTGCATTATATATTTTAAGGAAAACTAATGAAAATGGCTTCAAAACTTTGGATTTTAACAAAAAACCATCATGAAACTTTATTTAATAATAAGGACAATAGAATGAAAACCAAAAACAAAAAAAAGTTAACTAAAAGAGCGTGCAAGGAGCACGCCCCTTATCAGCAGGCTTACTATCGAAAGACATGACAAAACTCATTTGGACAACAACCACTGAGATGATGACCCCAGAACTCTTCTGCTTTTATAATGGCTTGTTTGTAATCATAAACCGTTTAATTGGTAGCGATGTGTGTGTTAATTATGATATTTCAAAATGGTTTTTGAAAAATAAAAAGCAAACCTATTTTTTCCAGCCGACATCGAGTTGGGATTGAAATGGACCAATGACTTCGAGTTTTGTATTTGAAACCCCAAGCGATGAAGAATATTCCGATGAAGAGTAAGGTGTTGGCGATGGCAATTTTGGTTCCTCATGGTCATGGGACTTGGCATCTTACTCTAGAAGTCTCCGAAGAACATGAACGTGCCAATAGAAGACATAACTGGTTACCATCTTCAAATTTCGAAAATCGTATATGATTGAATTTATTATAAAACTTTCTAATAAATAATAAAAGAACATATGGAGTTGAAACCATCTGTGTTTAGTTTGATAGATATTTTGTATTTGAATTTATTGATTTAATTTGCGTTATTTTTCGATTTTGCAGACACTATTTATGAAATTGGACCAATAAGTAGATACTATTTATGAAATGAAACCAAGAACCATTTCTAAAACTAAATCAATAGGTGGAAACTATTTATGAAATTGGATTATACACTATTTATGAAACTGGACCAAGAACTAGACATTATTTATGAAACATGACCAAGAATTAGGCACTATTTATGAAAGTTGACCAATAACTACACTATTGATGAAACTGGACCAAGAAAGAGACATTATTTATGAAACTGTACGAATTACTATTGTCACAGCCCGTCCCGGAGATGTGTATTATTTTATTCTTGATGATGTGAAATGACGGTTTTATCCTTGGACGGGGGAATTGTCGTGTGTGTGTACGACATATTGAGACTTAAAGATTATTTTGTGGTTTTGGATGGGTGACCTACGTGGATCACACACACACACACAAACCTCATTCTCTTTCTTCCTCCCCGTACACTCACTCTCTCTCCTTGCTATTCGTACGGACAAGCTTCAAGATCACCCCAAACTTCACAGATCGAAGGTTTTGGGTGCACCATTGTGTTCCTCGTGGTGCTACGAGTTGATTGGTACCCATTTTAGGTAAGAATCCCTTCGAAATCTCAAGAACCCGTAACCCAATTATCATGCACTATTCATGTGGAAGTAAAACCTTGCATTTCAGAGAATTCTAAGCTTATAGGAAGCTTAATGAGGTCCTCACGAGTCTCGGGGTAGCTCGTTCGAGGAATTTGGACGTCGGAATCACGAGAAACGTCGAGTTGCAGTTTTGGTCAGAATTTCGAAGCTTCCCCGATGTGATTTCGTGAGATTTGAAGCTTCAAATAGGTATAACGCCATTCTTCTCACTCTAAGCTTTCATTTGGTTCAAATTTCATGAAAAATGGTTGAGAAACGAGTGAGAATAGTGAGTTTGAAATTTTACCCAGTTTTCCGACGACCGGCGACTCGCCGGGGACGAAGAAGGAATATTCCGTCAGTTTGGACGGAATATTCTCACGGTGTCAGTTAGATTAGACGGAATCTGTTAGGTTTAACGGAATATTCCCTAACGGTGGTTAGGGAATCCGTCAGGTTTGGGCCGCGCGTGGGGGCACATTTTGCCGTGCCCTTGCCGGCGCGTGGAGGCGCATGGGAGGTCCAAAAATATTTCTAAAAATATGGCGATGTTCCTGAGGTTGTGTAGATCACTGTGGTATATTCATATACCTATTTTGAGCAATGTATGAGAAGTTATTAGCTAGTTTTGTTTATGTGCTTAAAAATAACGTTTTTATAGTTAATTGCATATAGGTGAAACTTATTCCGAGGACGAGCGTATCCACGGGCAACTCGGGGGCTACGACCCTTCGACTTATCAGTGAGTGGGCTTTTGTTTTCAGTATATATTTATATACTTGATATATTTCACAGAAATGCATTTTAAAGAAAGTATGCTTTGAAATATTATGCCAAATGCTTCTATATTTTGAATATGCATTGCATGGTTGCATATATATATATATAGGCACAGGCGAGTTCAGGTAAGTTATGTTTGATGATGTGAATCATCGATGATGTGATATGTGATATGTGATTAAGTAATATTAAGCTCATAAAACTGCACCTAGGGTGATTGTGAATTAGCCAGAGATATGAAGTACATGCCAGTTTAGTTACGTCACCTCCCGCATCATATGCTCATATTGGATCCAATTTAGGTGCACAGTTTTGTCGTACAGACCTTATTTATGGTTCCAACTCGTAGGTGACTAGCGATTTATCGCCCGGCTATTATGAGAGAATAGAATTGAGCATAACTATATTACACCCAATCTTGTCGTACAGACCCCTTTTTAGTGGTTCCGACTTATGTGCAGTATATTGCCGTATAGGTCATTATAGTGACTCCGGCTTTTGAGCTATGAATTCAGCCGTACAGACTACCACAGGGGTTCCGGCTAACATATCATATTTCTATGAAATTATTCTTACCTGAATTGTTTACTTTGTTATATTTTGGCATAGCATACATATGAATATGATTGTGTGAAGCATGAATTGAATTGATATGATTATATATATATATATATATATATATATATATGTATATGCTTATATCTTAATTCTGGGAAAATCTTACATGTTTTACAGCGAGGGGTTAGATATGCTGATAAATGAAATGGTTTTGTAAAACATTTGTTTTGCCCACTCACGTTTTCTGTTTTGCGCCCCTCCAGGTTTTAAGTAAGATTGATGTTGGTGGCTCGAGGACGTTGGCTGTTCTGACTATTCTATATTATAGTAGGACATTCCTGGTACTGTGTAACTAGTACTTGTCCTACTGGACTGCACCTAGACTTATTATGCTCTGATTAGGAGAGTTTACGATTGTAACTAACTCCTATCACTTCTTGCTAGTAGTGCACTCTATAAATGTGGTTTCTAATTATTCGTATATTTGCTATCTTTATTGCTTCTTCACTGTGCACATGACTACGTCACTCTCACGTGACGGCCAGCATGCCTTGACCTCGGTCGGGGTGTGTCAATTATACAGTATTTATGAAACTAAACCTAATAACTAATCACTATTTATGAAACATGGTCAAGAACTAGGCATTATTTATGAAAGTGGACCAAGAACTAGATACTATTTATGAAACTGGACCAATAAATAGTGTAATACCGCTCAGTTTCATAAATAGTGCTTAGTTTCATAAATAGTGTTCAGTTTCATAAAGAGTGTCTAGTTTCATAAATAGTGTATGTGATGGACGCGCGGGTCCAGTGTGTCATGTTTTTTTTTTAATATTAAAATTGTGTCATTTTTATTAAAATTTAAGTTCTGTTGTCATTTTTATCAAAATTTAAGGGTTTTTCATTAATATTTAATTATTTTTCATTAAATAAAGTTATCATATAGTTTTTGGTTAAAATAAACTTAGCCCAAACTCTTTTCATGAAAGCTCTCTATATTTTATCCAGAGAAGAAACTAAACATTATTTACAAGCATTATCACTTTGAGTGTTATTATCAATGCCATTGACAACTACATTTCATATATATATATATATATATGTATGTATATGTATGTATGTATGTATGTATGTATGTATGTATGTATGTATGTATGTATGTGTATGTATGTATGGGAAACCTTTAAGGGAAAGGATTCCCCTATTTTTATAAAAATGGAGATTAGTTCAAACTTTAACGATCCGAACCGTCTATTTTTCATGTTGCACCTCATAGATCATCCTTGTAAAATATTAGCCAAATCGGAAATGTTTAAGACATCTAATTAAGTTCAAAGAAATTAACGAATACTTTGTTATATAAGAAACAATTAAATTTTATCTTGATCATTAAATAGGCAAATAGATTTGGATTGAATTATATTTTTGCAAGGATGATCTATGAATCAAGACTTAAAAAATAGACGGTTCGGATCGTTGAAGTTCGATGTGGAGTGGGCCCCACACCTAATTTCTATTTTTTGAAAAAAATGGGGATCCCTTGGCATAAATGGCATGTGTAAAAAATCAGAAGCCTACAATAGATACCCATACCCAAATAGGTACTCCTGTAGGAGACACCCCAAACATAACAAATTCAAAAATAAGAATTTTCAAAAAAATTTACGAGAAACCCAAGTCCAGCAAGTGGAAGAGGAAACCAAAAGTTTTTATGTTTAATGTGAGTGCTTTCAGCATGTGGGGATTTGAAAGACTTATCGTGAGATCTGGGAAACAATAAAAATGAATTGGTCCATTGTAAAGACTTGACTCAATCATCCCAAAAATGCTATCACTGAAGTTAGTGAAACTTGCATCTCGGAGGTATAACAAAATAGAGGTATTGAGGCCTCTTCTTGTTAAGGTCTTGACTGCTATTTGGATTAGACCTATGTGAATGTAATTGTAACCATCTTTTCTATGGGTTTTAATTTTATCTTATTTGTTAACCTTCTAAGTAGGATTGCTTATTCTCAACCCAAATAGTAAGGCGTGTTCCAAACAATAAGTCCATATGATTGGCATGAGTGGATCGCATGAACGGAGACAGAGTTTAGCAAATATGTGAGGAAGGTAAAGCCAGTAAGATTTCTATATATTGAAAACCTGCATTTTGAGCATTATGAGTAGATTATTTAGATCTAATTCAATTGCCAGCACTAGCTCCAAATCCAGGTTAGGTAGAATTCCAGACATAGTGAATGAACAACAAAAATTAGAATTTCAAACAGATGACAGTGTCGAATTTGGAGATTGGAATATCCCCAAGGTTTCTAGTAAAAACATTTACAGAAAGAAATGGTTAGTAGCCTCTTTTAGAAGTGAACATCACGTCAAAACAGTTGAAAAAACTTATGCTCTTAGTAAAGAACATGAAACTTGTCAGTTATTCACACCAGAACAAGTTCAAACCCATAGAAAAGATGGTTACAATTACATTCACATAGTTCTAGTCCAAATAACAGTCAAGCCCTTAATAAGAAGAGGCCTTTATACCTCTATTTTGTTATGCCTCTAAGATGCAAGATTCACCGACTTCAGTGATAACATTCTTGGGATGATTGAATAAAGTCTTTACAATGAACCAATTCATTTTGATTGTTTCCCAGATCTCACAATAATTCTTTCAGATCCCCACATGCTTAAAGCATTCACATTAAACATAAAAACTCCAGGGTACCAAGTCTTTGAAGGAGTCCAACCACTAGCCTTAATCTTTAGAGTCTACTACAAAGTCACAGGAACAAACATGAATTTCCAAGCCTTAGTCAAAAGCCCTAGAGACCACACACTCTTAATACAAACCAATCAAGAAAATGCCAACATTAAAGTACCGAGAACTATCAAATGGTCAAATATCAGTCTACCTTCCGATTGGTGCTTGATCAATGAAAGCAAACCAGTAAGCATACAAAATAGCTTAGTCAATCTAGACAACATAGAACAATATTTTGACATAACGGTTAAAATTAACCCTCCAGCTAGAAAATCTAATGTCCACTTACACGAGTTAGCCCAGTCACACAAATCTTTAGAGCCAGATAGAAACTCTTTTTCTAGATCCACATCAGCCGATGTAAAGGGTCGAGATCAATATGTAATAAATTCTCTAGTTAATAAGAAATTAAAATAAATAGAAACTAGCTTAGTAGTGACCCAACGAGAATTAATTAATGATTTGATCAACACGAAGTTAAAATCAGTATAAACAACCTCTCATGTTACTTATCCAAGATACCAACCTAACACCCAAAATCAAGGAGAACAAACCTCTCCAACATAATCTGATTTCAAAGCAAGTCAAGTCAAGTCAACTGCCAACTACTAGTCCTAAATAAACCATTCAAAAGTCGATGGAAGAAACTCAATGCTGACATCGAAGCAATAGAAAACATTCATAGAAGAAACATCTTTAGAGAAAAATATACAAAAGAACAAAAATTGGACATTTACAATAAATGAACTAATTTCATGAAAAAAAATAAATATTTGAAATATTTTTCTTCGATTTCGTTGAAAAACATTACGAGTCTGAAAAGAAATTAGAAGTCATCACCAAAGAAAATTGGGTTAAAGAAGACAAAACCATAGTCTCTTCTAGTCACCCTCCACAAGAAACAATTTTAATCACAACCGCAAACACACAGGTACCAGCCACGCCTTTCAAACACACAGGTACCAGCCACCCCTTCGATTAGTCATTAATTACAAACCTCTTAATGAAGTCTTGGAATGGATACAGTATCCAATTCTTAACAAAAGAGATTTAATTAAGAGATTTAGTCAAGCTGTAATCTTCTCAAAATTCGACATGAAGTTTGGATTTTGGCAGATTCAAATTCATGAGGATGATAAATACAAAACTGTGTTTGTCACTCCTTTTGGTCATTATGAATGAAATGTAATGTCATTCGGTCTTAAAAACACACCCAACAAATTTCAGAACATCATGAACGAAATATTTAATCAATACAGTCATTTCTCAATTGTTTATAGAGAGATTATATTCACACACCTCAAATTACTTCTCCCACACCTTTTTATTTTTTTTAATATTTTCTACACACCACTAACCTTTGATAGAAAAATATTAAAAAAATAAAAGGGCGTGGGAGAAGTAATTTGGCGTGTGTGAATATAATCTCCCTTGTTTATATTGACGATGTTCTCATTTATTCCAAATCGATACATGTTTGTTAGGATAATTAAGTCAAATGGATTAGTTGTCTCAACAACCAAAATTAAGTTATTCCAGACCAAAAATCGGTTTTTAGGATACAAATCCACCAGTCAACCATTCAGCCAATAGATAGAGTAATTCAGTTTGCAGATAAATTCCCAGATGAATTTACAGACAAAACCCAATTACAGAGATTTCTAGGATCTTTAAATTATATTGTAGAATCTTATCCACATCTTAGGCAACAATGCAAACCTTTGTTTGATCGTCTAAAAGAAATTCCCTCATCATTGTCTAATACTCATACTTCCATAGTCAAACATATCAAGTCACATGTTAAGACCTTGCCCTGTCTTGGCATTCCAACTCCTAATTCATTCAAAATCGTTGAAACTGATGCCTCTGAAATTGGTTACGGGGGTATTCTCAAACAGTTAATTTCTTCCGGATCTCCTGAACAAATTGTTCGTTTCCATTCAGGAGTATATAATCCAGCACAAAGTAATTATAGTACTATTAAGAAAGAAATATTATCTATAGTATTATGAATTAGTAAATTTCAAGATGATTTATTAAATCAAAAGTTTTTAGTCAGAGTTGATTGCAAATCTGCAAAACATGTTTTACAAAAACATGTTCAAAACATTGCATCAAAACATATTTTTGCACGATGGCAAGCTATATTAAGTTTTTTTTATTTTGAAATCGAATACATCAAAGGAAGTCAAAATTGCATCCCTGATTTCCTAACCAGAGAATTTATGTAGAGGAAGAATGACGGCAAGAAGACCTGACCAGAGAAGGCTTCCAGCCACTCTACCACCACCACCAGTAAAACAAGAATCATGACCAAAGAAGGCCTTAGTCATTACCAACCGTTTCACTCCCTTAGGTTCCACAATAGGAAACCTTAGGCCAAATTACCAGTCACCACGTCCCAATTACCAAACAGCATTAGTCAGTCAATATGATCCTTATTCAACCCCTACATACCAATCATCATCATCCCAACCAGTCAATTATACTAAAACATCACCGTATGTCAAGAAAAATCCCAGTGAATACCTTTTTAGCATCCCTTTCAATCTCAATTAGGAACAAGCACCAGAAAAATTAGCCAAAACCATCTTTCCACCTAATTTCCGTTATCACCCTACAACACCACACAAAACATTGAAATATTATCAAGCCATTCTCAGCGAAACATAGTCCATCTCTATCAAACCACTTTATAGTAAAACCCATGAAAACAAATTTTTTTACCATTCTCTTTACATTGGCCGGTTCTTAACCGAAATAGATTGGGGAATCCCCTTTACAAAAGCAAACCACTTCACACTCAATATGTCCAAATACCCAATACCCAATAACCATTATAATTATTTTGATTACATCGATGCTTAGACTAACATCTTTCTCCATCAAACAGAAGATTTTAATCATTCATGGTTCATCAATTTTGACAAAAGTTTTAAGTTAAATTTTCCAGCATGATTCCCAAAATGGTGGTCAATTCATGGGCCAACAGCCAGTTTACTGCCATATGAGCTTATACAGGTTCTCTCAACCAGTTTCAACAAAAATTTGATAGAAGCAGGTTCAATTACAGAATTACAATTCTCCCATTATTCATGGCCAAATACAAAGTCCCGTGGATCTTGAAGTGAAATTATGAAGTTGAAACCGGTGAAGTCAATAGAGTCAGATCAGTCAAGTGGTGGGATAAATTCAACCATCAGAGGGATATCAGTCTGGTTCTCTCTGAATTTCCCATTACTCCTCCTCCAGTCATCCCATCGCAGCCAGTAATGGCAGCCATTCTGGCTCAATCATTATCGAACATTAGTCAATCCTCATCCCTTAAAGGAACAATCAAGTCTCCCAAATCATCAGGCTTAAAGAAGAATAAAGCCACTTAGCTCCAAGATTTAGCACAATAATTACTTGCAGAAGCAGCGATGCTCCACACTGAAGAAGAGAAAGCTTTAGACTCCGAATCTTCAGATGCGTCCTCATAACAACTAGCCAATTCAATAAGTCAAAAAACACAGTCAGTCAAGTGGATCGACTACCAGGATTCGCCATGTGAGCACAATTAATTACCATGTGAAAACTCAGTCATCATGTGAACACTATGACAATTGCCATGTGAATATTCAATCATCTTTCCAAAACACCATGCGAAGCGTTCAGACAATATTCGCATCAATAATTCCGACAAAGCATGGAATCATTCAGTCATCCGCACATTCCACAGTAAAAGCAGTAATAATTCCAACAAGTTCAATATTCATCAACAGTAAAAGCAAGTCATCATCCATCTTGTACTTCAATAGTAAAAGCAATCAATCATCCAAGTTTATAAGAAGAGGACTCAGAGGAAGGACACATCAAGTTAATTTCTATATCTTTGCTCAATCAAAATTTCATTGGGTTCACATTGTATTCAAAGAAAACCAAATTGTAAACAATTTAAATTCTCAAATGTCAAGGATGCCTGCATGCACCAATATCCTTTTCACTAGTCAATTTCTTATTTGCTGACTCAATTGTCAGTAAATTAATTGTAAGTCCTAGTGTAAGTTTTGCAATAAAACTTATTTTCAAATTATAATTGCATCATTATTTTGAATTCATTATTTTCATTATGAATATTTTCAGAACTACTAATTTTGAATGGCATAAAATTCTTACTCATAGTCAATTCATCGAATATCTCAAATTCAAGGTAAACACAGATGAATCCTTCATTCGGTTTATCTTATTCATTTATAATAGTTGGTTTCATGGTTTATTCAATCCTAGCTATCCACCACATCAAATCTCTAGTTCATCCAATTCACATGATTTGCATCATTATTGCCCTCATCATTACCATTAGTTCTGCCTCATCATTTGGTGTATGTGTGTGTATATGTCTCACACGGATCCTTTTTTTTTTTTTTGTACAAATCTCTTGCGTATCTTTAATTGTATAACTATTTCACATTTACGGTGAAATATATGAACGTAACATCACTAAGTACAAATGAGAGGGCTTTCATCATTCTATAGTCTTTGGTCATGTTATCGCATGTAATCACTTGAAGAACCCAACAATGCTGCCTTTTTTACGTAGTTAAAATCAATTTTGTTCATATAGCATTGAAAGCCAGCATCAATTGTATCTATGTTCTACACACGAAGAAGTGGTCCCTCGCACACAAACACATGCAAGCTATTGGGAACAAGTGTAATAAATAGTATAATTTATTACCAAATTTATTAATCATTAACCCTAAAAGAGATGGTTGGGCAAAGTGTACTTCTCTGTCATATCTCTGATTGTGACATGTCCTTGTTGTTTATCACTTTATTTTTTATGATTTTCAATTCCTAAATGAAGTTTGAGATGTATGGTTTGGCCAAAGCTTCATAACGCCCATGAATACCTATTTTGTTCCTTATTGTAAATAGGGCTGTAAAATAGATTTGCATATGTATGTAAATTGTATTCCCTATTATATATATTTAGAACTTTCTACATATTTTATACGGTTTTGAAACCCATAACAACACACAGGCACCCTTACTAATAAAGACTAATGAGTAGTAGATTTTTTCTAGGGTTTTTATCACAAATGGTCCTTGAATTTAAACCAGCCAATCAAGATGGTCCTTAAAATTGAAAATAGATCAATATGTTGTCCCTAAAAATGGGTAGTGCAAATCAATGTGTCATTTCGTTAAAAATCTGTTAGTGTGCTGACGTGACACTCCATTATAGATGATGACAGTGCAGAAACATGGCATTGTGGGACCTACATATTTGAAGATGTGGGAAATAAAAATAGTTAAATATTAAATATCAATTTTAAAAAATAAAAATAAATCGGCACCACCCACCTTCTTCTCCGGGGACCTAAACACGAAGTTAGGCAACGGCGGTTTCTGGGGTTAGGGTTCAGAGAGCAACGGTTTTTGGGTTTGGGGTCTCCTCCACTTTCCCAAATCTGAATTTTTTTTTTCTGGATTTTAAATTTTGGGTTTCCAAATTTTTATCGGAGGTTTCTTGTTTCCTTTGAAGAATGGAATCACTGAAAGTCTTGCGTCTTTGGATTTGATTGACGATGATGAGATCCATGGTTGTCCGATTCACCAGTTTGTTTCATTTCCCTCGGAGGCTATGGCCAAATTGTTAAAGACCCAAACTTTTAAAGCATCCCCAATCTTAAAAATAATCATTTTTGTAATGGGTTGATGTGTTTTTCCAAGCCTTATACTCTTCCGCCACTCACAGACTGGGAAGCAGGAAGGAAGGGGGTGAGATGGACAGAGTGGTAAAGAAAGGTGAGGACCGATGGGTTGGTAAGGGTGGGCTCACAATATTTTTTTTTGCCAACAAAACATTTTAATTTTTAAATATTTGGTAAGGATGAGATCCTAACGTTTCAGCACACTAACAGATTTTTAATGGAATTCAAACGGAATTCAAACGGAATGACGGCATTGATTTGTATCATTCATTTTCAGTGACGACATTGATTGATTTTCAATTTCAGGTACCATTTGTGATAAAACCCTTTTTTCTAATACTAGTGATATTACTATTTTAATCTACCCTAGAGAAATGAGATGTTTTGAACTCAAAACGTAATGAGCTAAAAAAGAAAATCCTAACCAATAGGAAAAAAAAACACTTACCTAATGAGTAATAGATTCAGTTTAATTCTATGTTTACAAATATAAAGATTCTAGTAATATATTATATGAAACTTTAATAAAAAACTTCTGGTACTGTTCACTTTAATGAAAAACCACATTTTTACACTAAAAAGTCAATCCTGATACTATTCACTTTACCCTTTATTTTGTCCTTATCGTTAAAATTCAAAGTTATATTCTATACGTAATTTGATATATTGCGTAACTACAGATATTCAGACTTGAGTTGATCGTCGAACAACCATTACAACAAAACCAATATTCGTAATTTGACTACATAAAACTTTAAGTATGCATGGGATGTGGATAATAGGCATCCACATAATGTTTATCATGCCAAATAGTAGTATTGTCGGTCGTTGATTCTTTTTCAATGGTTGGTCTCATTTGACAACATATATACCAGCTCAGATGTAAGAGATCATTTTGTGATTAAACTATAATTTGTTGAGATTTGCAGACAGATAACTCCTCAGTAGTAATTACATGGATCCTGTATGAAAATTAACCTAAGAAAACAACTGATCTAATAATAATACAAGAGCCATTGCAAATCCAGAATCAAAGCCATGATGCACAATCAAATGAAAAACATCTACCCCATAAGAAACACCTCCAATATTTGCTTCCTTTTTCTTGATCTCAGCTACCACATTCCTCGACTCATCTGATACTTTGCATGATCTGTGCGTGTAAGAACCTTCAATCACATATACATGTCTTTTGTGACCACATGTCTCGCGATACACATAAGCAAGTAGACTACTGGGATTGGTATTTATCATGTTCATGTTCTTCCTCACGTAAAACATTGGCCTACTTTTTGATGCTGCAGTTGCTCTTTTTGTGCAACAACCGCCAGTTTCCCCTTCGTGCACAAACCAACCATCAACGAGACTAAGCTTCTGACAAACAAAAGTTATTAAACAGTCAAGATCAAACAAAGTTGGTTTTTTTATTTTATTTTATTTTTATTTTTAATTTTATTTTATTATAAACTACATATTTGTTACTTTATGAGTTTATATAAGCTCGAAAAATATTCTCTTTTTTTTTTTCCAGACTGTCTAGCAACATAAAATTCTGCATCTTATGTTGCAAGGCTCAATCTGAGTAATTGATCAAGTTGATTTAAGAGTTAGATTTAATATATACACACTAGATTTGATATCAAAGGTGAAAAATAGCCAAAATGTGTTTTTAATGTTTTAATCTCAACTCTTGATGTCAAACGGACTGTGAGTGTATACATATGATTATGATATACAAAATTGGTAATATATTTACCTTTCGGCGACGCATTGTGAGGACAGATTTTCCAGAGCCATCCATGAGAATGACTTCCTCAGGATGTCCGATGTAGTTGTCCACCCGATAAACGAGATCTCCGTTGGAATCGATGACCGTGAACCCTTTACAGCCAATTATAAGGGATTTTCTCCACACTGTTAATGATGTGCAGGCCCCAGAAGTACAACTATCAGTGGCCTTGTATTCTTGGTGATCATGTTGTTCTTGATGATTATGGACAGACCTAGTCCTAGATAAAGATTTCAACAAAGGAACAATCTTCATGATTTCTCTCTCTCTCTCTCTCTCTCTCTCTCTCTCTCTCAGCTAATGGTACACCTTAAGCAGGTTAAGGAAGCAGATATTTATATATAGCCTGAGAATGTTTGAGATATCGGTCTTTCTAGTATTACAAAAATTCTGTGTGTTCGTACAGAAGAGCTGTGTGTATAGTTAATCACGCAATATTATATTTTATACATTCTGGGGGCGGGGAATTTTAAATGTATAATTGTATTGTATACATCTATTGCATGAAACTTAAAACTTTGTCGTATCATATTGGTCGTCATAAGCATGATACGAGTGAGAATCTGGGTATTCCATTATATAAAATATATTGTGAAAGAGACAACTTGCCAGAAAAGTCATTGCTGGTTTCCTAGAGACACTTTGATGGGATTAAATCATATACTAATTGGTAATTAGCATAAACGATGTGTCTTGATTAGCATAAAAAAGGTGACACGTATATGTTTTCTTAGGTGGTCTCCGATCTTCCAACTTTTCGCTTCTTTTGATTGAAGAGTTAGGTTTGTGTTTATTTAATCGGACAATCATAAGCACGAGACAAGGAGGGGAACCATAAAAGTTATGGAGGAAGCAGCAGCATGCAGGGAGGGGTGAAATCGTGAAACCCAAGAACATTGCTCAAGTTATCCCCGTGACCATTCATTCAAATTAGGGTGGTGTTGTCTACACACTTTCTTTTTTTATTTTTTACGCACCCTTAGTTGTCGGATCAAATAATTTAAAGAAAATCAAATGACATGAATAAAAAAGAGCGTGTGGAAGGTAAAAAAGAAAGTCTATGGATAGCACCACCCTCAAAAACTATATACTAGCCAACAACATGAAAGTGATTTTCACAAACTCTTTTTTTCCTCAACACAATTCTATTTATTTTTTACTTTTAGATTGAGGAAATCAAATGAGAGAAATACATGACAAATATAAACAGAGCATGTAAAGGAAAGTATAAGTGTCCAAAAATCATTTCATTGTATTAAATTTCCTTTCAGCGTATCCACCACTCAATGTGTCAAGTATATCACTTAGGTAGCCTTTTTTTTAAAGTAAATTTTGTAGATAAAGATTAAGCGAGATTAACTTTTCATCAACAGTGACATAATAACAATACTTCCAAGTGCTCGTATTCTATAAGAGAATGCATTGTAGAAGTAACCATAGTTTACTGCTTATCTAATGAATTTTGATCCAATATACATTTTACCAATTGGGCCACGATAAGATTTTTTTTTTGGGGGGCACATTTGATAAGAAAATGTATTGTAGAAATACTATAGTTTATTGTTTAAGGCTCGTTTGATAATCATTTGTTTTGGTTTTTGGTTTTTGACTTTAACATTTTGTGTTAGTGACAGAGCAGAAATACATTGGTCAAAAAAGGGATGAAGAAGAATGGATGAAAGTGGTGGGATAGATGCAGAAGAAATGTACAAAGAAAAGAAACACAAAATAAAAACTAGAAACCAAAAACTATTTTAAGTTGTTTTCACTTTCAAAATTTTATTTTCATTTATTCTTCTTTATTTTCTCCCTTAACCCTTCCTCAACCTTCATTTCCACATATATACTTTCCTTCTATCTCAACTCTCAAGCACATAAACTAATAACCAAAACCTAAAAACAAAAAAGTCATCATACGAGTCCTTAGTGCATTGCAAGTTTTGCCATGTTTTTTATTATTGACTTATATTGACCAAGTATCTATATCATGAATCACATGGAAAAGTCACAACATATGTATGTAAGAATTGCGTACACTAAGTTCCACAGCAAATTATTTTATTTTATTTTTTTAAGATTTGAAAACCAAATAATTTGCACATGCCATTAACGAACAAAATCTGTTCATTTTGTGCATGAGTAATGTGGTTCACTGTTTGTTAAGAAAACAACGTGGTTCACTGTTTATTTAATTCACAAAAAAGGTAGAATAAGGTGCAGAAAGTTCATGCTATAACCTCTTATCAAAAAAGTAATTCAGAATGGATAATGCTATTCTCACGTCCATTTCTATCTCTCATACTTTTGTTAATTTTTGTTCATTGATCTTCTTGAATTCATTCGTTCTGACAGCCGAACATTGAGAGGGGTGTGTTAAAAGGTAAAATAGGTATGTGAATAGCACTATCCTTTAGAATATACTAGCCGATACCAATTCGTAGATTATATATATGTAAAAGAGCATCTTCAATGGTGTAGGCAATTGAGTTTGCAAATTTTGCCTACTCTCCCGAAGTAGGCAATGTTGCCTACAATACTATGAGTAAGCAAATGAAGTTCTTACATCTTTTTATAATAAAATATTCTATGTGAAGGAAGATGACAAAATTAAAGGATAAAAGTAGATGTTGCAGATGAAATAGAATAATAAATATAATTTTGTCTACATGGTTTGCCGAATCTATTGGAGTGACAAATTTTTTCATGAGACAATTAGGTGTGCAACATATTATATCAGTCTTTATAATACAATTTTTCCTATTTTAATTGCTTGTGCCATTAGATGTGCTCTAATTTATAGCAAGAACAAAATGAGTGCTGGAAAGTTGGAAACAGTTAAGAGAAAAGGATCTTCTCTGTTCAGCTTTAGGTAAGAAACTGTGTTAAAGTGAAAAGAACGTTGATTCAAAGTTCAAAGTTATGAGGTGAAAAGTGGATCAATAATTCACCACCCCATCTCATAAAACAAATTAAAAGAAACAATAAGCGTAGTGCGCTTTGCCAGTCCGTCTGTTGAGTTTCATCAGAATCTGTAAAATATTGTAATATCATAGAATGTGTTTGAATAAGGAAAGGGATCCTCTCCGGATCCCTTCCTCCTAGAATATTAGGATATTGTAATATTGTAATATCATAATATCGGATATTGTAATATCGTAATATCGTAATATCGTAGACTGTGTTTGAATAATGATTTTGGTGATCATCACGCATATAACTACTGCAGCTGTACCATCGGTCATGTCAGAGTCAAACACGTCCTCATGGTAGTTATATACAAAGGAAAATGATCCTCGCCGAATCCCTTTCCTAAGGATCCTAGTGTCACGGGATGACTCTTTAAGCCTTCCGCCCGTGCGGCACTTAGACTTGAATACCTCGATGAACAAGCTAAGTAAGCCTTCGAAGCCTCGCTTCCCCGGATCGAATCACAAAGAAAGCTAAGATAGCTTGGAGAATGCTAAAATCACTTAGAAGATGGGAGAAATGAAGCTTTGTATTGAAACTTAGGAGAACTTTACAATTGCTTACAATTCTTGGATGGTTTGGCCAAATGGCCTTGCCTCCTATTTATAGGCCTAAGTCACCTCCTCAATGGAGGGTTCTAGAATTCTCTACTTACATCCAAAAATATCTAGCATAGTTCTAGATACAACTTGCCTAATCTAGATTATTCTAGGTGAGGCTTAAATATGTACACTTGTGTGGAATGTTCCGGAATGCCCTAGATTATCTTGAATGCTCCGCCACGTTCTTGATTTCTCCGGGACGTTCCAGAAGCTTCCATGAAGACAAGGCTTTATGGGCTTAGATATATGATGTCTTGGGCGATTTCTTTGTTTTTAGCATGCGGCCCGTGACATCCTCCCCCACTTAAGCCGTCGACGTCCTCGTCGACTCTTGCCTCTCGAATGTCTCAATCAAGTCCTTATATTGCCATAAGGACGTCTCTTTCTCCCATGTTGCTTCGGAGTATGGTAGCCCCTTCCATTTGACAAAGTACTCCACGTGCTTTGGTTGTCTTGGCCGTACCACGACACGCTTGGCTTCAATGCTTTCCGCTTCTTTGTCAAATGCCTCCACCATCAAAGGGGGTGCTCGATGAGACTCACCTCGGCTTGGTTCCTCATCGTCCGCATGATAAGGCTTCAAGTTGCTCACATGGAACACCGGGTGAAACTTGAGGCGGGGTGGGAGTTCCACAACATAAGCGGCTTTGCCAACCTTCTTGATGATAGGGAATGGTCCCTCATATTTCCGCAACAAGCTCTTGTGCAAGCCACGAGTACTCTTGTGCTGAGACGCATTGAGCTTCACAAAGACTTGGTCGCCAGTTTGGAACTCCACATTCCTTCGCTTACGATCCGCCCATTTCTTCATCTTCTTTGAAGCCTTCTCCAAATGAGCTCGAGCAAGTTCGTGGGCTAATTGCCACTCCTTAGCGGTTTTGAAAGCGGCTGGACTATTCCCCGTGTAGCCAGTCACGATCGTGTTCGGGGTCAAGGGTTGTTGCCCTGTAGCCAACTCGAACGGACTTTTCCCTGTCGACTCCGAACGTTGCAAGTTATAAGAGAATTGGGCAACATCAAGTAACTTAGCCCAATCTCGTTGATTGGCACTAACATAGTGCCGCAAATAAGTCTCTAGCAATGCATTGACCCGCTCCGTTTGTCCATCAGTTTGGGGATGAAAAGCTGTGGAGAAGTCTAACTTTGAGCCAAGTAGCTTGAAGAGCTCCTTCCAAAATCTACCCGTGAAGCGAGCATCTCGATCACTGACTGTGCTCCTCGGAACACCCCAATACTTCACCACGTGTTTTAGAAACAAACGTGCAGCTACTTCGGCTGTGCACTCCACAGGTGCGGGTATGAAAGTGGCATACTTGGTGAATCTATCGACCACGACGAAGATAGATCCACATCCATCAGACTTGGGCAAATGTGTGATGAAATCCATGGTTAAACACTCCCATGGTCTTGATGGGGTGGGAAGTGGTTCCAACAGTCCTCCCGGTTGCCTTTGTTCCACTTTGTCTTGTTGGCACACAAGACAAGTCTTCACGTATGAATCTACATCGTCCCGCATTTGTGGCCAATAATAAGCATCGCTTACCAAAGCCAACGTGAGGTGAGTGCCAGGATGTCCTGCCCACATTGAGTCATGGCACTCATTCAGGATTTCTTTCCTTAAGCTTCCCCACTTTGGGACGTAGATCCGCTTGCCCTTGGTGTATAGCAAGCCGTCCTCAAGCCAAAACCTTCTTGTCTTCCCATCCTTGACAAATTCCACAATGTTCTTGGCTTGGACGTCATGTGATAAACCTTCTCGGACACGGCCCAAGAGATGGCTTTGCGGCTTGAGTACCGTAGCCATTAACTCTACTCGTCTACTTAGAGCATCGGCCACCACGTTCTCCTTTCCTTGCTTGTACTCTAGCTTGTAATCAAACTCCGCTAAGAACTCTTGCCACCTTGCTTGCTTAGGTGTGAGCTTTTGTTGGGTTTGAAAGTAGCTAGTGGCAACGTTGTCCGTTTTGATGATGAATGGGGTACCAAGCAAGTAATGCCTCCAAACTCTAAGGCAATGGACGATGGCGGTCATCTCCTTTTCATGGGTCGTGTACCTCTTCTCGGCATTGTTTAGCTTGCGACTTTCATAGGCTATCGGATGTCCCTCTTGCATTAACACTCCTCCTATGGCAAAGTCGGAAGCATCAGTGTGCAACTCGAATGGCTTGCTAAGGTCGGGCAACCTTAGTACAGGCTCCTCCATTAGGGCCTTCTTCAACCTTTCAAAGGCCTCCTGACATCGGTCCGTCCATTCCCATGCCTTGTTCTTCTTAAGAAGGTCCGTTAAGGGTGCCGCTATGGCTGAATACCCTTTTATGAATCTCCGATAGTAGTTGGCTAGCCCCAAAAAGGATCGTAGTGTTGGTACCTTGGTCGGCGGTTCCCACTCTTGAATGGCCTTGATCTTGCCCTTTTCCATCATAAGTTTCCCCTCCCTTATCTTATGGCCAAGAAATTCTACTTCATTTGTGGCAAAGGAGCATTTCTCCTTCTTGACATAGAGTTCATGCTCCCGAAGGGTCTTGAACACTATGCGCAAGTGCTTGACATGCTCCTCCAATGTCTTGCTATAGACAACGATATCATCAATGTAAACCACAACAAACTTGTCAAGATAAGGATGGAATACCTTGTTCATCAATGTGCAGAATGTTGCGGGGGCATTAGTTAGACCAAATGGCATGACTTTATACTCAAACGATCCATATCTGGTCACCATCGCCGTCTTCGATTCATCTCCAGGGGCTATCCTCACTTGGTAGTATCCCGAGCGAAGATCCAACTTTGTGAAGTACCTTGCTTCACCAAGTTGATCGAATAAGTCGGCGATCAACGGAAGTGGGTACTTGTTCTTGATGGTAATCTTGTTCAATGCCCTATAGTCGATGCACAACCTTAGGCTACCTTCCTTCTTACGTTGGAACAAGACGGGTGCACCATATGGGGATTTGGATGGTTGGATGAAGCCAGCATCAAGTAGCTCGTTGAGTTGCTTCCTCAATTCCTCCAACTCGGGTGGCGACATCCTATAAGGTGATTTGGAGGGAGGCTTAGCACCAGGCTCCAACTCAATCGCATGGTCGACCTCTCTCATTGGTGGTAACTTCTTTGGCAGTTCCTTAGGCATCACGTCCGCAAACTCCACAAGGACTGCTTCCACTTGTTTCGGCAAAGGCCCGTGCTTCTCCTCTAATTCATTCAACATTAGGGTTGCAAGAAATGTGGCCTCGCCTTTCTTCCAAGACTTGGCAAATTGAATTGCCGACAAGTGCTGGGTACACTTCTTGGCTTGCCTTTCCAATGGCACCAGGCAAGGTTGTCTTCCGTCGGCTAGGATACAAAAGATATTGTAGAAGGGAATGGGAAAGGCTCGTACCTTGTCCATGAACTCTAACCCAATGACTACGCCATAGTCGTCCATCTTGACTATAGTGAAGTCGATCTCTCCCTTCCATGCGCCAATGTCTACTTGTACATTGCGCGCAACTCCAACAATAGGGGTGGCAGCGGAATTTACCGTCTTCACGCTACCAGGCTCCTTTGTGACTCGGAGGCCAAGCCTTGTGGCTTCCTCCGACGTCATGAAGTTGTGGGTTGCTCCCGTGTCCACCAACACACGCGTCGTCTTGTCACCAGTCTTGACGTCGACGAACAATGATCCTCCCTCAACTTGAGCCTTAGGTTGTGGGAGGGTTGTCTGGATGGCATTCAGTAGACGAATGCATCCCATCCTTGAATCGTTATTCTCCTCGGTCTTGTCCTCTTTGAAGGCCATGGCCTTAAGGGCCTTCTTTTGTGGGCAATCTCGCATCAGGTGAGGGCCGTCGCATAGGTAACAATTGGGTTGCCAAGACTTACCCTTGCTTTTGTCATGCTTATCGGCTTTCTTCTCTTTCGGTTTGCTTGTCTCGGTCTTGTCCTTCGGCTTATGTTCTCCCCCACTTCTCTCATGGTTACCCCTCTTCCCCGTGGACTTGAACTCACCTTGGTGGCTTGATTTAAACTCAATCAAGGATTCGGCGGCGACAATGGCATCAGACAATGTTTGCACGTGTCTCCTTTGTAGTTCGAGTCTTGCCCAATTTTGCAATCCACTCATGAAGTACATGAGCTTGTCTTCTTCTGACATGTTGGGCACCTCGAATAACAAGCTCACGAAGGCGTTGACATAGTCTTTGACGCTCCCCGTTTGCTTGAGCCACCTTAGTTTCTCCTTGGCTTCGTACTTGGCATTTTGGGGATAGAAGTGCAACATAAGATCTTTCTTAAATTCATCCCAAGTGGTGAGGGAGAACGTACCTTGCTCAATCTCCATGCTCCGGCGACGCCACCACATAAGGGCATTGTCAGCTAAGAACATGGTTGCCGTTGAGATTTTGGACTCGTCATCTTCAAGCTTCAAGTACTTGAAGTATCGCTCCACGTTCCACACGAATGTGTCGAGCTCATTTGCTTCCCTCTTCCCATTATAGGATTTGGGTTTAAAGGAGTCGATTACCTTGGAGTCCAACGCCTTGATTTCCCTCGGCCCTTGCACGAATTGCTTCACGACTGCTTCTTTACAAAACGCCACATCTCCTTTAAGTTCCCTTGTCTCCTTTATCTCTTCTTGAAGCGCCACAAACCTTGCCTCCATGTTGTCAAGGTGAACCTGGACTTCCCTCCGCATCTTGTCTGCCATGTTGTTGAGAGCGCCAAGGAGCTCATCTCGTAGCCCTTCCACCAAGCCACGCAGTTCATCCTTACCATCGTCCACCATGGTTTGGATTTCCTCCTTGTCGACAATGTCCTCATCAAGTCGAGTATCGAACTCGAGTATGGTTCGTTCCACCTTCTCGAGTCGCTCTTCCATGGTCTCCATCGATGCTTGCAAGTCCTTTAACTTTGGCTTGCTCTTGGCAACGTCTTGGACCTCGGCAGTACGCTCCCTTAGATCGGAGACTCCGGACACCATCTCTCCACTTGCCATATCTTACTTTCCTTCAAGTGATTCACGAGCTTGGCTCTGATACCAGCTGTCACGGGATGACTCTTTAAGCCTTCCGCCCGTGCGGCACTTAGACTTGAATACCTCGATGAACAAGCTAAGTAAGCCTTCGAAGCCTCGCTTCCCCGGATCGAATCACAAAGAAAGCTAAGATAGCTTGGAGAATGCTAAAATCACTTAGAAGATGGGAGAAATGAAGCTTTGTATTGAAACTTAGGAGAACTTTACAATTGCTTACAATTCTTGGATGGTTTGGCCAAATGGCCTTGCCTCCTATTTATAGGCCTAAGTCACCTCCTCAATGGAGGGTTCTAGAATTCTCTACTTACATCCAAAAATATCTAGCATAGTTCTAGATACAACTTGCCTAATCTAGATTATTCTAGGTGAGGCTTAAATATGTACACTTGTGTGGAATGTTCCGGAATGCCCTAGATTATCTTGAATGCTCCGCCACGTTCTTGATTTCTCCGGGACGTTCCAGAAGCTTCCATGAAGACAAGGCTTTATGGGCTTAGATATATGATGTCTTGGGCGATTTCTTTGTTTTTATCATGCGGCCCGTGACACTAGGAATCCCGTGATCTCATACGTTTATCGTATATCGTACGGTCAATTTTCATTAGATACTATTCATATTTAATTTTAACTTTTAAATTTTACAATAATTTCTGATCGCACGATATACGATGAATATGTGAGATTACGAGATCCGCAGTATCCCTAGGAAAAGGTCCGGCGAGGATCCTTTCCCATATACAAAGACAGAAAAGGAAAGACGAACAGAAAGTTTAAAGAAAGATAAGGTTTCATCGGAAAATTATTTGATAATTTAGAGCAAATTATTTGATAATTTAGAGCTAGTTCAATTACATATAAGTATATATAAGGATTTTTTTTTCTTCGAGGTGAAACTTATACTTTTAAGACACCACCTCATGTGTGGTAAATTTTTAAGCCTAATACGTTCACAACACAAATCGGCTAACATAAAACACGTGTGACAATTGTGCTTCACACATGGAACAACTTGTTTTGATGCTATTAAAAAATTTGAAATTCCACCATAAAATCAATTAACAATATAAAAATAACTTAACTAATTTTTATAAGCACATGCATAATTTGTTGGATTCATCTCTCAACACTCTTCGTCTTACAGTCGACTATTTGTAATGCCTGATGACAACAAATGTGTGGGGCGAAATGCAGAACCTATCAATTGTCCAATTCCATATTTACATCCTTGCACATCTCTTGACAACAAAAGTGGCCACTATTTTGTTCCAAGCAATGAGCTTGAAACCTAGCCATTCGTTTGATAGTAATCAATATTAAAATTATTTGGATATGCCATAGTCTTTAAAATATGATGAATATAAGAAAATTTTCTCTGCAATTAGAGATATATTTTATTGTGTCTACAACGTGAATATATCTCTGGTCACAAATTTTTTGACCTGTTGCGCTCAATCTTATTACTATATATGTTCTTATAATTGATGTCGTGACAACCATAACCATGCACATAGATTTTCGCAAGAGTAAATTTTATTCGGAGTTACACTGTAATTAGCGTAATTTATATCTTCAGTAATCTTTTTGTAGTCTTATTGTAAGTAGATTTCTTATTCTTTTTCGTATTACTTTTATAGCACTACATATAGTTTCCTGACACACCCTGACCCGGAATACCCACTTGAACTCCAAATCGAGTTGTGCTGGTCGACACCTGGAATATGACGAAGCCATAAAGTGTAGTGTAGTGGAAAATGTGAATAAATTTAAACCTAAAAGTGCCTAAATATAAGAGTGCGTTGTGAGCAGGAATGAACCCATTTCACACGTGATGTTAGAGCATAAGTACAGTACAGTAAGATAGGGTGAGAATTATACTATCGAAGGTAATCATCTACACCAAGAATTGCCAAGAATCCTCGTCGATATGAAAGCTTAGCTACAAAAACCTGGAGGGGCGAAAAACAAGGGTGAGTGAGCCTAAAAATAAAGCTTTATAAAAACCTTTTGAAAACGTTACAACCCCTCGCTGTAAAACCAATATAGTTTCCAAAATATACATACTACGTATAGTAAGAAAATACTCACTGTAGCCTGCAAAATCTCAAGAATTCATTACGGCACAATATCTCGTAAATAAGGGCATGACATCCAAAATCATAAAATCTCACATAAGCAACATATCATATCGGGTGCTCATCGACACATGTTGACACACGAGTTCATGCAGAGGTATTCTGACATGAACATGACTGGGTGTAATGTGCACATACACGTGAAAGCATGGCCCTGGCCTAGGCGAGTACTAACACCAGTGCATCAAATGATGAGCAGATAACATCAATATAGTCATGCCATACTAATTCTATAATTATAATCAACATAATAGTAACAAATAAGATATTACTCATGGCCGTAATCAAAACCCCATAAAAGTGCGCATACATGTGCATCCTGTAGGATTTCTGATAATTTCGAAATTTTCTGTTATTTCGCTAATTCTTATAAGTATTAGTCTAATCTAGGCATGCGTAGGACATTCTTTTTCAAATGTATAATTGGAAACTAAATAGATATATAATATTTAAAAGTAAAGACCCACTCACATATCATGTCGTCGAGTCGAACTCGTACGAACTAGAATAGCCAAAGTCACCGATAATAATCGCACCTAAGCATAATATTACGACCCATTAGTAAAACTCCACTAAAATAATTAAATTTGGGAAAACGGAGTGCAAATTTGGAATCAGGGCATCGAAATACGCTAACGAGGGTCCATAACCCTATACAAGTCAATATGGAACATCTGCCCATGGATTTCCGATCCGTAACTTCCCAAAGTCCACACTATGCTTCTAGAACAAAATGCTAAAACTTCTTTACGATCCAACGGTCGGATCTCCACCAATTGCTAGAATTAGGTTGCTATCAACGTTTGTTTTACAAACTTAGAAATTCAATTTGGGAAGATCCGTACGTCAAATTCCCAATTCGTCAGTTCATATGGTCCTCAATTATTACGTACTATAACGTAGTAAAGTTTGGTGATGATCCAATGGTCGAATCGTCGAATCATAAAATGGTCAAGTGGCGTAGTATTCCATACTAGGTTGAAACTATCGAACTATAACAAACAGTTATCAAATTAAAATCAGAACATCGAATTTAACTTAAAAAGGCAGTGTCGGCCCACTGGCAACGCACGTGGCGGTTGGCCGCCCCGATTTGCCAGAAAATCGAACAACTCCAAAAATTCCCAAATTTTACAAGAATGAAGATTTCAATGAGAGGAACAACTTTCATACCTAGGTTGAAGTCCAATTCGGCCAGGAAGTGGCCTGAAATTACCACCAACCGCCGGAAACCCTATAAAGGGTGTGCTTCGATTCGTCACCTCCGGTGCTCCGCCGCACCAACCAAGGCTTGGGACTTGTTCCTAGGTTTAAGAGGAGGCAAATGGTGGTGGTGGTCGAAGGAATCACCTTACAAAATGGCGGATTTTCGCCGATCTCTCCCACTGTGCCACCGATGCTATCCCCACGAAATTGAGACAAAAAATGGTCGGGTTTGGGGTGGAACTTGAAGAAGGAAGGTTGTGGAGTTGGTTTTGGGTAGTTGCGATAGTCATCTCACCAGAAAAACGCCAGAATCTGCATTGGGGTGTTTCGAAATCAGGTTGGGTAGGCGGGGAGGAACCGAGTCAAGGGTGAATAGGTGCTCCTCAACTCCCTCCTTTCTCCTTCTTTCTCTCCTCTTTGGTTGGTCACTCTCTCTTTCTCTTCTTTCTCTCCTCTTTGGTTGGTCACTCTCTCTTTCTCTTCTTTCTGATTGTGCATCTACCTTTCTTTCTCTCATTTCTCCCTTCTTTCCTCCGATTGGGCAGCAACCCCCTCTTTTCTCTCATTTCTCCCTTCTTTCTTCTGTCCATCCTTCTCATTTCCTTCATTTCTCTCAACTAATATTAAAATAATAATATAATAACTATGAGAGATATATAAAATAATAAATAGTAATATTTACAAAAGTACTTTTCAGACTTGTAGTTCCTTAAAACCCCTATCGTAACTCCGGTTTCGATTCAGATTACGTTTACGCGATCGTCCCGTCGAGAACTTCGAGAGTATGGTAAAATAGTAACTTGAACACGTCACTAAATGATGATCAACGAAAATCAACAATCTCGCTAGTAGGGGCATTTTCGTCAATTCACTCTTTTAAAAATTAATAAAATCGTAAAATTAGGGACGGGTTGTCACATTTCCTATATATATTTTCCCTCCACCATGGAGAAGAATACATGATAGTTCATTCCTACATAGTTTGTTCGAACTATTTTCTTCTTTACCAATTAACAAATTAATGACCCCATAGACATGCAAAAATTTACATTGGAGCAAATCCACACGCTATAGATTAAAAGTATTGTTACTTAGATCACACTTAATTACCTTATTGTACTAGCTAGAGATGAAATATGCATAATGCTACCACCTCTACAAGAAAGTGATGAGTGAAAAGGTTTATACATGCCATACAAATATACAACATGAAACTATTATTGCCACTCCAAAAATTAAATTGTGCACTCCTCATATGAGTATTTTTCTTTCTAAATATAGAAAGTTTGAAGTTCACAATTGTTTTTTTTTTTTTTAGAGAGAGAAGTTCAAAATGTTAGATATAATCAATAATCAATTATAAATATATCTATATAGAAATAAATTCGAATATGCTAATATACAATAAATTACAATTGAGAATATTGACAGAATATGAATAAAGGAAAATAATTAAACAAATAAACTCAAGATTGAGGATGTACTTGAAACAGAAATTCACCCCTACTATGTGCTTGTAGTTATGTAGGCGTCTGCTTCACCAGGATTGAACGATCTAAACTAAGATTCTAGCACTAGAAAACTTAGTTTCAGGCAAATTCTTTGTGGTTCTCTCAATATGTTTTGTATTGAAAGGAAGAATGATTTTTATTGATTTAATTGATGTGCTGATGATGCATGTATTTATAATAGTCATATACTTGTTCGCAACAAGTATGAGTTTAGGAGACGACTATTCAACAAAAAAGGTGTGTGGCTTCATCTTTTCCTCATACCTTCTTAGACTTTGACAGAAAGAGAGGACGTCTTTTCAACATAAAAATTATGCCTGTTGAATTAAAAAAATAAAAATTAAATCCGAAATTAAAATATTACTTAATGGTTATCACACCCCAAAGTCCAATCCTAAGGTTTAAGCTCAATTTTGCTCTCCGTGGTTCATCTCTCCAATCATTTTGTAAGAGGGATTTGATGTTATAAGGTGTGAAAATGAAATTATAGAAAATTTCCTCTCAAAACTCCAACGCACAGTTAGACGTTTTCTCTATATATTCTTAATATTGTTATAGGATGATGGTTGTATGGGCATGTGTTTTCCATCTACTAGCTAATGGCTGTAAGAAGACAGTTTTGGTGTTCTGTAGCTATTAGTCTTAGCAGCCGATTGACTCTAATTATAGTCTTTGAACCACCTCCATCTTACTTGATTTCTGTTGGATACTTTTCAACTTATTTAAGCTTTCGGTACTTATTTTTCAATGTGACTATATATAGTAGCTTAGCTATATTCTACATGCCCAGACATATATGGGTTAATCTGCAAACCCAACCAAAATTTTACACGACTAAAACTCGCATTGGCCTTAACTCGGAGTGATGACCACCCTCCTACGCTACTACCTCGCGTTTTAGACTACCACACGTCACTGATTATGCATGAAAGCAATCTTCCCATAAGCTTTCCCGTGTGAAAATGGTAATTAAGTTTAATTATTTTGTTAATTAAGTAGCACACCTTCTAGATTCTTATTAAAAAAAAACAATTAGCCGTCTCATGGAATAATTAATTGTTTACTCACTTGTGATTAACGCAAAAGAAATTACTAGAAATCTATAAAAAATAAAATAAAATAAAATCCCAAAAGTAAGAGAGGGGGTGTTTCCTCTCCTATTGCATGATACATTTGTGTGTATGTATGTGTGTATATTATTTTGTGTTTATTTAGAATTTTTTCAAATGAAGATGAATAATTCTCGGAGAGGAAGTGAATTAACCGGCTAAACACTGATTAAGGTTCCTAAAACCGACCAAACATCGATCCTATCAAGCATAGACAATCAGTTAGATGTGCCCAAGGGCTCACTCTAGTTTTAGATCTCATGAGTGTTATCTTTTTTGGTTAATGTGAGTTCTTCTAGGTGATTGATGAATTGTATTGTATTTTTAATGAGTTTGTAAGTGTAATTGTCTAGTGTTTATTGTGTGTGCTTTGATTACGTTAACATGTTTGTCGGTATGTTGGTTTTTCGATAAGTTCTTATAAATCTAAAATATATAAAGGTGTTAAATTATAATTTTCAAATGAAGGGGAATAACTTCTTGGAGAGGAAGTGAATGATATGGTTAAGACTGATCGAGATTCACTAATAGAAAAAACAGCTTGCGTGACAATATTTTGCGCTACGAAGAATGTTTTGTCACTCAAGACGTACTTGCGCGACAAAAAATACACTTCGTCGTGCAAAATAGAAAAGATAGTAGAAAAAAAATTGCGCGACGAAGAGTTTAGTCGTGCAAGAACACTTAAGGCGACGAATATTTGTTGGCGTCGCGTAAAGTCAGCAAGAAAATGCGGGATAATTTTTTTTGGCGCGAAAAACTTGCACGAAGAAACGGGCATTTGCGCGACCAATAATTCGTCGTGCAAGTTCCTGTCAGTTTTGACCATTTACTGCAGGTGAATCCGAGGAATTAATACTGCATTTAATACAGGTGTTTGCGCGACAAAGGATTCGTCGCGCAAAGGTCCTAACCTACCTATAAATATGCGCTTTTGCTGTCATGATTCTTCACAATTCTATTATCCTTATTCTTTAAAATTCTGTTTGTGCTAGGATGGCGGATAAGAACAAGGATGAGAGTGTATGTGACGCCAGCCTACATGATTTAAGGGATCATTTTGAGTTTGCGCATGCGATCGCTGTAGCCATGGGGAATAATTGTCCCACTGCTGAGTGGCGTTCTTGGGAAGATGTGCCCGGAAATGTGAAGAAGGCTATGATGGATGAAGTATTAGTAAGTATATTGTTGATGGATTAATAATTAAGTTTGTGAAATTTTTAGTTATATGTTGGAATTACTTATTTGCATATATGTGTAACAGTGTAAGTATAATCTTGATGATGATACGAACGAACAGTTGATGAAGTTGATGGATAATGCGTTGGAGGGAGGTTACAATCAATGGCGTTATGAAGTTTTGCGGAATGGACCAGGATCATCCAAATAGTAGTTTTAAATTTACATTTTGTATGACAATATTTAAATTTAAGGTGTTTTTTTTATAAGTTATGTATTCAGAATTAAATATGTTTCAAATATGTATTTGAACTTAATTAGGCTTCAATTCTTGTTGGGTTTTTTTTATTGAAACCTAATGTAAGCACCCTATCCTCGGTTTATATGTGTTTACAATCTTCAATGAATATCGTACTTATGCTGAAAATAATTGTATTTATTAAGGTATTAATTATATATAGAATAAATATTTAAGGCATTAATTATTTATAGAATAATATTTCGGGTATTAATTATTTATAGAATAAATATTTAAAGTATTAATTATTTTTAGAATAAATATTTAAGATATTAAATATAATACCTTAAATATTTATTCTAAAAATAATTAATATTTTATTCGTCGCGCAATATATTGAGCGACGATAACTTCGTCGCGTAAGACAACTTTGCCCAAAAAATCCATATGTTTGTCGCGCAAAGCATGGTCGGTCTACATTCAAACCTTCCAACTAAATGCTCATTGATGACGCATTTTGAGCGACGAACTTGAAATTTGCGCGACGAATATGTTTGTTGTGCAAAGGTGTCCCAATGCTATATGAACATAGTTTTAGAGCCCTGGTTTTCAATTTTTTTTTGTTTCAAAAAGAATGGCCGATTCTGGAGAAGGTTATGGAAAAAAAAAAAAACTTGTAGTGCGATTAGAGAGGTATCGACGGAAGCAAGTGCCGTACTTTGAAGGCAAAAATTTGGCTGAGGCGTACACCGAATTTAAGTATGACATTGGAAATTTGGTGCAGAGGGATTGTTCTGCCGAGTTCGAGTCTTGGAAAAAGGTCACTGAGGAGTTGAAGAAGTCCATGCTGGGAGAGTTATCGGTAAGTTTGTGGTAAATAATGAACAATTATTTTTGTTAAAACGTAATATTTTTTTTAAATTACTAATTTATTGTTACTGGCATTAATGTAGGTTCATTAGGATGTTGATGAAACCGATGAGAAGCAACAGATTTATGTGGATGGGCTTTTTAAGCAGAGTTTTCGGCAGTGGAAGTTTGATGTGTTGCGGGCGGAGGATTGAAGTTGATGATGGTTGTATTTTTTTTTTAAAGATTTTGTGGACTTTATATTTAATTTAATGAATAAATATATGTTATGTGGATGAGTATTAATATTTGCATTAATTATAATTTGTATTTGGGATAGTAAATTAGTTTTGTTAATTGATTTAATGTTTAATTAGGTTTGAGTTTTTTATTTATAATAAAATAAAAATTTACAATACATACAAATAAAAAACAAAAATAGAAAAAAATTAAAAAATATGCATTGCGCGACGATACATTCTTTCGTCGCGCAATGTGTTGAAAAGAATAAATTGTAAAGTAAAGGACATAAAATAAAAGAAGCATTCGTTGTGAAAGTGTCATTTGCGCGACGAATACCATATTAGTCGTGCAATGGATGTTTGCGCAACGAAGACCTATTTCGTCGCGCAAAATCGTTCGTCCAAAAGGGAACTTTTTAATTTGGATTCAGCCATGTGTAGAGGCAAACTACAAAATAAAATTGCAGATTGTGCCTCTGCACTCATCCCTTCGATTTTGCCATCCGTCATTTTCATTTTCTCTCAATTTCATCATCTAATACTCCATTCATCTTCTTCTCTATGTTGATCGAGCTATCTCAATGTGTCTGGTAAGCCTTTTTTGTCATTAGGGTAAAAGTGTTAATGTAAATTCATACTAACGCCATTAATTTCGTTGTCTATAGGGATATTGTGTGTGATTAGTGATTGGTGGAGAACGATTGAGAAGGTATTTTCTTCGTTTTATTTTGTAAACATATAAAACTAATTAAATTATGTTGAACTTAGTTTGTTATGTTTATATTGTGTTGTGAAATTATATTTATATTATGTTGTTAAATTTGTACGTGACGTACAAATATGTGTTGTGATGGATGGAGTTAATTGAAATTAACTTTGTACTTGTTTTTTATTTTTAGTAAAACTTAGTTTCCCGTTCGAGGATTAGTTGGATTTTGCGCATGGATGCGAAAGCATGACTGCGGTCCAATTAATTCTTGAATTGTCCCATTATATGGACAGTTTGTGAATGCACAGTTATGACGCATAGTTTATGGTTGAAGGATTAGGTTTCGATTGTGGAGATTTCAGTGTCATCTATGTACGTTCTTCGGGTCGTACACCTGAAGAACTATATCGAGATGCTGCCGAAATTCATCCACGTCGAAATCTAATTTGATGTAGCCGTAAATTACGTGACATGACTATGCATTCCCGAATGGGATAGGGCCCTTACCGGAGGCATAAGGTGACATTATCATTTTGTATGAAGTTGTTCTGATTTTTGTTCCAGGAATTATGGACATGACGTGGATACAGAACCTGAATAGATGCACGGACGAATACTTGGATGGAATCGAGGATTTTATTGACTTTGCACGTACACACAACTTTGGTGCAACTAGAATCCGGTGTCCTTGTAGGAGGTGTAACAACACGTTAAGGAAGACAATTGAAAATGTTTGATTTCATTTAGTAAGGAATGGAATGATTGAGACATATAATACTTGGAACCATCATGAGGAACAATTAGACAATGTTTCGTCTTCAAATGCCACAAAAGTGACAATGTTGAACTTGTTGGGGATCCTAATGAACAAGTCATGGACATTATAGATGATGTGCCTACGCCAATGGACAATGTAGAGTTCAAACAATATGAAAACTATTAAAAAATGTCAACCAAGAGTTATACCAGGGGTGCGAGAGCTTTTCCGTTCTCACGACCATTGTGGAACTAATGCACGAAAAAAGTAAGTATCGTATGTCGAACCAGTGTTTCGATTACTTTTTGGGGGTTTTCAAGAGAATGCTTCCGAAGGACAATTGTTTGCCGAAAGACCATAGACATGCGCAAAAGGTGTTGAATGGCTTGGATTGGGTTATGAAAAAATTCACGCTTGCAAAAACAATTGTATTTTATTCTACAAAGAGAATAAAGCCTTGGATAAATGTCGTGTATGCAGTGAGTCGAGGTTCAAAATGACATCTCAGAATAGAACGACTAAGATCCCACAAAAAGTCATGTGTTATCTGCCCCTGAAACCTAGGTTGCAGCGATTGTATATGTCAACGCATACTGCCACGGACATGAGATGGCATAAGGAAAAAGGGGCTAATGACGATGTCCTGAGGCATCATGCAGATGGAGAGGCATTGAAAGAGATCGATCGAACGTTCCCTAATTTTGTTGTTGATTCTCGTAACGTTAGATTGGGACTTGCCACTGACGGATTTAATCCGTTTAGGGTTTTAAACCAACACCACAGTACTTGGCCGATTTTCGTAATTCCGTATAATTTACTGCAATGGAAATATGAAAAAAAGAATACATGATGATAACTTTATTGATAACTAAGGATCCTGGTAGGTTAATTGATGTATACTTACGGTCGTTGGTGGATGAGCTAAAAGATTTATGGACACACGGTGTGCGCACATACAACAAATGTATTGGCAAGATGTTCACTTTGCGAGCTGCAGTGATGTGGACTATGAACGATTTCCCCGCATATGCAATGGTTTCTAGGTGGAGCACTAGAGGTTATATGGCATGCCTTGTATGCAAGGAAGACGTAACATCTAGTTGGCACGCCGGAAAAGTTTGTTACCTTGGTCATTGGAGATGGTTGCCTTGGGACCACGAGTGGCGAGAGAAGGATAAAGAGTTTGACGGGGAGAAAGAGTATCGCCTCAGACCCAGAGAATGGTCCAATGATCAGATTTTGGAACAACTTAACCGTTTTGATTTTGCTCTTTTCAGGACCAATGTCAGTAGGATAAGACCATCTACACATATGAACTAGACGCACAAGTTTATGTTTTTTGAGCTCCCGTATTGGTCTAAACTAAAATTGAGACACAACCTCGATGTTATGCATGTTGAGAAAAATATATTTGACACATTGGTCGACATAATTCTAGATATTGAGGGCAAAACAAAGGACACGATCAAAGCTCGTCTTGATTTGGAACGAATGGGAATACGGCGGGGTTAATGGATGAATAGGGACAATGATAAAGCCATAAGGTATCTTACGTTTGTTTTCAATGAAACCGAATGATAGGAAAGAATTTTTAAAGTTTTTATCATCTGTAAAGTTTCCCAATGGGTATGCTTCAAATATCGAGCATTGCGTGAACGTTGATGGGGGTAAATTAGCTAGTTTAAAGAGTCATGACTGCCATGTGGTTCTGCAACACCTACTTCTTGTGGGTATTCGACATCTCTTGCTAGCCGATGTGGTGAAACCAATCATGTTGTTGTCCATTTTTTTCGCAATTGACGTCAAGAATGTTGCGAAAAATAGACGTTAATCAGTTGCGCCATGACATTGTGCAAGTTCTATGCAAGTTTGAGATGATATGTCCTCCAGCTTTCTTCACAAGTATGATACACGTGATGGTTCACTTACCAGGTGAGGCATTGCTTGCTGGACCAGTCAACTTTCAATGGATGTATCCAATATAAAAGTATATATTCCTCATCCTTTTTATTAATCAATATTAAATATATTACGATTAGTAATATGTGTATCGTATTGTTTTCTTTTGGCAGGCTTCTCGGAGACTTGAAGAAAAGTGTACAAAACAAAGCGAAGCCCAAATGATCCATTATACAAGCTTGGGTGGCATATGAGGTGCTTACATTTTGTGGAATGTATTTAAAGGATGTCGAGACAACTTTTAATCGTCCTCCTCACAATAATGACAGGGGTGTGAGAACGGAGAAAATTTCAGTTTTTGGCCAAATCGCTAGACCATTCGGAGATCCGATTTGTGGCGAGTCGTTTTCCAAGAAGGACATGGAGGTAGCACATTGGTTTGTACTCAACAATTGTGATGAGACACTGTCATACCTAGACGAGCATGAAAATATGATGAAGCAGACACATCCTTCACATTTGTATGCCAAGAAACACCGTGAATTGTTTCCGCAGTGGCTTCTCGAATATGTAAGTTTGAAGTATTTTGTATTGGACATATATATTGTACCAATTAAGTTGCTTGAACTAACAAATTTAAATGTTTGTCTAATATTATCAGGTGAATCAACTGAAAGCATCAAATTCCCCCGCCTACAGTGAAGAGTTATATAACTTGGCGTTCGGACCAATTCGTGTTGAATTGTACTCAGGTTGCCATGTCAATGACGTCAAGTTCTTAGCGAGTGCATGAGATGATAAGTTGTGTACACAAAACAACGGTGTTCATGTCCCCGGGGGAGGCGAAAGTACAGACATTGAATTCTATGGAAAACTAACAAGTGTCATGCAATTGCTTTACAAAGACTAGTGCCAAGTGATCCTATTTAAGTGTCGATGGTTTGATACAAACCCAAATAGGCATAGAAGTGTGAAAATAGATCATGGATTACTATCAGTGAACACTACCAAAACTTGGTACGATGACGACTTTTACATCTTAGCAACCATGGCAAAACAAATTGTGTATCTAGATTAGGCCTGACAAACGGGTCGTGTCAGTCGTGTTCGTGTCATTTTCATGTAACACCTGTTATCTTAACGGGTCGTGTCGTGTCACACCTGTTATCTTAACGGGTCCTTAACATGTCGGGTCATTTTACCCAACGGGTAAAGTGACCCGACCCGTTATGACCCGTTAAGAAAAATATTTTTTTTTCTTAAATTTGCACATACCACACATTTTTCGTTTAAGTACTACATCTACACTTGAAAATAAGAGCCTCATAAAAAATACATCCATACACTACTAATCTATTACAAATATTAAATGTGCAAGGATATGCAAAATGAAAGCGTTTTTGTTTTCAAGGTTGTCAAGCCTTTCTCAAAAGTTTAAACCTTGCCAATGGAACTCAAAGCTTAATGAAAGTGACCCACTAGTGTGTTTATTCGTACTTTCATTAAGTATAACATAAGATTTTGTGGTATCCACTAGTGTAAATATTTTAAATTGAAGATCGAATTCATTCATTGTATTCATATAGGGTCAAGGAGTGTAGCTGTAAAAAAATATCAAAATTGGAGTCAAAATAACCGTTAAATTGTGATTTTTCGTTTATAACCGTCGAAAAGTTTTGTCCCGTTACTTAATCTTTAAATGTTTGTTTTTTGCAATTTTTGGTGTATGTGATCTCGAAGCATATACAAACAAGTATGACGGTTAGATCATTGAAACTAGTTTCGTAGAATGCGTATACCATCAAAACAATAGATTCACTAACACTTAAGAGTTTATTCTTACTTTCATCAAGTATAACATAAGATTTTGTGGTATCCACTAGTGTAAATATTTTAAATTGAAGATCAAATTCATTCATTGTATTGATATAGGGTCAAGGAGTGTAGCTGTAAAAAATCATCAAAATCGGAGTTACAATAACCGTTAAATCGTGATTTTTCGTTTATAACCGTCGAAAAGTTTTGTCTCGTTACTTGATCTCTGAATGTTTGTTTTTTGCAATTTTTGGCATATGCGATCTCGAAGCATATACAAACAAGTTTGACGGTTGGATCGTTGAAACTAGTTTCGCAAAATGCGTATCTCATCAAAACAATATATTCACTAACACTTGAGAGTTTATTAATATTTTCATTAAGTATAACATAAGATTTTGTGGTATCCACTAGTGTAAATATTTTAAATTGAAGATCGAATTCATTCATTGTATTCATATAGGGTCAAGGAGTGTAGCTGTAAAAATTCATCAAAATCAGAGTTAAAATAACCGTGAAATCATGATTTTTCGTTTATAACCGTCGAAAAGTTTTGTCCCGTTACTTGATCTCTGAATGTTTGTTTTTTGCAATTTTTGGCGTATGCAATCTCGAAGTATATACAAACATGTTTGACGGTTGGATCGTTGAAACTAGTTTTGTAGAATGCGTATCCGATCAAAACAATAGATTCACTAACACTAAAGAGTTTATTCATACTTTCATCAAGTATAACATAAGATTTTGTGGTATCCCCTAGTGTAAATATTTTAAATTGAAGATCGAATTCATTCATTGTATTCATATAGGGTCAAGGAGTATAGCTGTAAAAAATGATCAAAATCGGAGTTAAAATAACCGTTAAATCGTGATTTTTCATTTATAACCATCGAAAAGTTTTGTCTCGTTACTTGATCTGTGAATGTTTGTTTTTTGTAATTTTTCGCTGATGCGATCTCGAAGCATATACAAACAAGTTTGACGGTTGGATCGTTGAAATTAGTTTCGTATAATTCGTATCCCATGAAGTTCAATGGTGTGTGTGTGTGTGTATATATATATATATTTATTTATTAAGTAGATTTAAATCTATTTATTTTGTATGTATAATTATTATAGTTTTTAGGGGTATAAAATTTAATTTAAAATTTAATATATATATATATATATATAAATATTTAATATTTTGGGGGTATATTATAATTATTATAGTATATATAATTATTATAATTATTATAGTTAATTTAATATATATATATATATATATAATTATTATAGTTTTTAGGGGTATAAAATTGTTAAATTAATATCTATAATTATTTTTTTAGGGTTATAAAATTATAAAATTAATATTCTACTTATCGTGTATCGTGTTACCCACGTGTATACCCAAACCAACCCGTTATCTTAACAGGTGCTTATCGGGTTACCCGATAACGACCCGTTTCGTTATCGTGTCGACCCGAACACCTGTTAATTTCGTGTCGTGTCAGGAATTGCCAGGCCTAATCTAGATGACCCTAAGTCGGGAGGGGTTGGAAAGTTGTTCAGAAGATGCATCATAGGAACGTGTGTGCTATACCAGAATAAGACCATACTAACGACGACATTGACAATGTTGCTGACCAACGTCTTGAATTTTCGATGGAAAGTGGTGCGGAAACACTCCTAGATAGTAATCTTATCCAAGAACCATTTCAGATAGAATGAGTATCTTCAATCGAAATACTGATTCAGTCGATCACAATTGACCTCAGTAATATTCCACGATACGGAGGTCCAGTACGCACAAACGACGATGGTGACGTACATATCGATGATGAGGAATGGGACACTGAAAATGATGATAGCGACGAAAGTGAGAGTTATTATAGTTCGGATGAAGATTAAGGCAATTTATTCGTAACTTTTTTTGTAAAACACATGAAATGGTTAATGCATTATATAGAGTGATGGAAAAAATGGTATGAATGATTCCCATTTTATATGTGAATTACTTTGTAAATAAATTTGTTTTATTTGTATTTTATAATAAATTGTAAACAAAATAAAAGAATTTAAAAAACCATTTTAAAACATAATTGTGCGTCACATAACAATTTTTGGTCGCGCAAGCATTTTAATTTTACGGGGGAATATTCAAATTTCAGACGCTTGTGCGACACATACATATATTTTGTCGCTCAAAGTGTATTTGCGCGACAAAATATATGTATTCGTCGCGCAAGTGTCTGAAAATTCAATTAAGGTGCTTATTTTTCGCTGAAATTTTAAAAAACTTGCGCGACAATTTTTTAGCCTTGTGAGACAACACTCTGTCGTGCAAGTTTCTATATTTTAACCCCGTGTCCCTCCTTCCTCCCCTCACTTCCCTCTTCTTCCTTTTTTCCCCACGCGATACCCTCTCTTTCCTTCCTCTGTATCTCCATCTGTCTCTCCGTCCCTTTCTTCGGCCGTCGCGTCTTTGTTTCCAAGAGGTAATTTCCTCTTCACTTTTAATTTTAAATTTTCTTTATGTACCATGTTAATTAGGGTTTTTTTTTTGTTTTTTTTGCTTTTTCATATTGGGGGTTAAAATTAAGGCAGTCGGGTTAGATTTAGGGTTCGTTAATTGGGGGTTACATTTAGGTTCTTAAATTATAGTTTTTAGGGTTCTTAATTGGGGTTAGATTTAGGTCTAAAATTAGGGGAACGATTTTGGGCAGTGAGGTTAGATGAGGTTTTCTTAAATTGGGGGTTAAATTTAGGGTGCTTCACTGGGGGTTAGGTTAGGGTTCTTAAATTAGGGGTTTTATAATTTCAAGTAATGGGTTAGAATTAGGGCCTTGTCTCGCTCTTGATTGAATTTTTCTTATTACCATGCAAAGTGATTTAGTGTGTTGAGAAATAATGGAACTAAATGAACTTACTACTATCTTTAGCTTTGTTCCTTGGTTTTCCGAGTGGTGTTTTTGCTACTTTGCTATTGGATTTTGGAATTGGATGTTGGTTGAAGTTTTTGGTTGAAAAACTTGATGTTTGTTGCTAGATGTAGGTGGAATCTGCGGAATGCAGAACTTGGAAAATGTTTACACTCTTTCCTTCTTAGAAAGTAACCTAAGTTAGACAATTGGTTTCCCACCCTATAATAATTTTTATTCGGTCATTCCGTTATGGTAATTGAGTTGCAGTTCCCTTTCCTAGAAACAAATGCAATGACATTGATTTCTTTATCCAAGTACAGTATTGTTACAATTAAATTAAATATACTAGTAACTAAACAAACAACGTGCTGCTTGGCCCGCTGTTCTTAAACAAGAAATCATGAAGACAACAATTTAGCTTTGTTCCTCGATTTTTCAATTGGGGTTTCTACTAGTTTGGTGTTTGATTTGGATATTTGTTGAAAATTGTTATGTTGGTTGCTAAATGTAGTTGTTGGATTTTGCAGAATGCATAATCTGGAAAATTTGTAACTCCTTCCTTCTTGGAAAGGAACCAAAGTTAGAAAATTGGTTATGGATTTCTCAGACAAGTAGAGTATTTTTATGGTTAATATAAGTCAAACGAATGTACTAGTAACTAAACGACCAACGTGCTACTTATCTTTAGCTGTGGTCCTCAGTTTTCGAGTGGGGTTTCTGCTACTTTGGTGTTGGATTTTGGAATTGGATGTTGGTTAAAAAAATTGGTTTTCGAGTGGGCCTTGTCTCGCTCTTGATTGAATTTTTCTTATTAATTGCGGTAACTTTTTTTTTTCCCAATGTGAAGAATGTATGATTCTGTTAAAGAAATAGTGTTGTAGCTTAATTAGTTAGTCATACAATCGGACAGAGATAGTTATAGAAGTAGGGTCGTGGGGTTGTTTAAATTGAAGAACATAAATAGCTTAATTAGCCTACTAATGGTTCACTCTCGAAAGTCTTGACTCCTAAATAGATAGAAAGTGTTATTTGTTGCTACTCACTCTTTTATAAATATATTGCATTGTTAATTACTCCAGTTAGCAAGCTCTATTTATATCCAATAGTCATATGATTTCTATATGTAATGTGGATGTTTAAAAAGACTGAGAATCACTTTATATGGTCCCTTTTCTCATTACTACCTGTGAAATTATTACTACCTATGAAACTATTAAGTAATTATGGTGGAAACTGTTTGAAATTATGTTGCTTAGTACACACACACACACACACACAGAGTACATACACCCAAAATAAACATACATCAGAGTACATGGAAAATTAGCATATATCAACACACACACACACACACCCAAAATCAGCATATATACATAGACACACACACAGACAGAGTACATACACACACACCCACACACATAGAGCACGTACATGCAGACGGACGCATACACTCATAGGCTATGATTTTGCCTCCAACTACTCCTTTATGCTAGTTTCTTCTTATAAGTTATAATTGCTGGGTCTATATATCGTATCTGAATTTATTACTTTGTGTATAGTATATCAGTTTTAAGTTTTGTTTCTGCCAAACTTGAATTGGGTTTAGAATTAGGGTTTTTAAATTTTGTTTTAAATTTAAGTTGAAATTATTAGCATGTGTACGGTAAGTTAAATCTTTGTGTACGAAACAAATTGATTTCCAATTTTATAGATGTCACACCTCATTAGAATTCGGAGGGCGATGACTTCTACACCTAGTCCGACGACTACACCTACTATTACCGCCATTGCTCCAGCAGAGATGGACCATAGGCCGGACAATCCGATTGACCCAGTTGGTCATCCAGTCGCACAGGCGTAGGCATCATCTACTTCTTCGGTGACGCTTCCTGTTAGCACCCAACGTAGTCACCGGCGCCCCCGCACTACGGACCATATGTCGCCATCGGGATCCACAACTGATGCCTCGGGTACACGGCCATGTATACAATCCTAATTCACTCCCTCATTCCCATGTTGACTGAGTTTTGTTATTTTAGGTTCAATTTGTTAAGTTATGTCATGTAAGGATTAAAAAGTTGTCATCGCTCTGAACCTTTTATTAACTGTTGTGATCATTGTGTTGGATACGTATATTGTTTATGTTATTTTCAGGGTTTTGGGAAATGTTTTAATTATAGGGGAGGTTATGCCGAAATTTTAGTAGGAGGTTATGCCAAAATTATAGGGGAGGTTATGCCGAAGTTTTGGGTTAATGATTTCTTTTTTTTCATCTCTTTGCAGTGAAGAAAAAAACTTGAGGACCTTGTCGGCAATTGAAGACGGCGAAGGTCACCCGGGTGACCAACGGTCGTATCCCAATTGGATATGATGAGCGACATCGGGCAGCACCAACGGTGGAAGTCTTGGAAGGCAATGCCGGAGGAGACGAAGAACACGGTGCACAATCAATTGTCCGTAAGTAACGTCGCCTTTTTAATGCTTTTCATGTGAAATTTATATATTTATATTTATTACCGTCTTTTATTACTAATACTTTCAAAATATTTGTTACATTGCAGACAAACTACAATTTGGAGGACATGGACGAGGACATGTTCGCATACCTCAATCGGCTTTTCTCCGAACGCTACAAGCAGTGGAAGAGTGACTTGCACCAATGTTTTCAGCAGCTTGATGATCCGCAGGTCGCTCTCGAGGAGGGTTGTCCAAAAAAGTTGGAGGACCGACAAGATAGTTAGGTTTGGCTTTGTGGTCATTTTCAGGAGCCGGGCTATATGGTGCGTTTTTAATTACGACTTCTTTCATTTTACTTTTTTTTAATTTTTACTAATCTTTCTTATTATTTTTTAATTTTCTTTAAGTATTACAACTAATACGCTTATTTTTTGTATAACAGAAGAAGGCGAAGGCGAACAAGATCAATCGGGAGAAGAAGACTCTTCTCCACCATTCGGGTTAGAGGCCTTTCTCCTATAGGATAGAGGCGCGATGGAATGTATATATTACAACTTTCATTTCCAATTTTAAAATGTCGCTAATAATTTTTTTTTTCGTATTAACATTTTCCTTATCTTTTTCGATTTTAGGAGGGTTCAAAATTTCCGGAGATCGACGTCTTTGCTGACGTTTATGTTCGGCCTAGGGATGAGTTGACCGAGTCCCTTCATGTAATTAATTTCTTATGCATTAAACATTTTTACTAATTATTTCAAATTGTTTTCTATTAATAATCCATGTTTTTTTTTCATAAGCGACTATGGTGGAGAAAAGTCAGTCGATGTTTTAGGAGTCCTCCTCCCAGCTTCCCTCGGACACGCCGATTGAGTCTGTGGATCCCCCTGAGGATGCAGGGTTTCACATCGTGACAGAGACGTTGGACCAAACTTTTGGTCTGAGGCCAGGGACATATTGTCAGGGGATGGGACATGCCAGGTGACGGGAGAGTGGAGTCTTATCAGTCAAGGGGCTAGATTACGGCTTTGAAGCAGGAAGTCGCTGGTCTGAGGAGTGAGCTGGCATCGTACAAGACTTAAATGTCAATGCTTGTACAAGCCCTCAGTTCCTCCGGAATACATCTCCCCGATTTTTCTGCACCATCGCCCTCAGAGCCTTTCCACACCGAACAAGCATAGCAATCAGGCCCGTCGACCTTCGACCCCGTCCCCAACCAGCAGTAAGATTACCAAGCACCTCCGAACGACATGCCTATAGATTTTTCTGCTTTTTTTTCATAGTTTTGTTCCCGCTTTTTTTTAAACTTTGTATTTGTACGTACATTTTTATTTATATTACAAATAAAACTTGTTTTTTATTCATTAATTTGCTTTTTTTTTGTCATTAGTGTGAAATCTTTTTTTTTTAATTTTTAATTTTCCTTTTATTTTATTTATTAAAAATTACATTTACGCGACTCCGACTGGTCGTTGTGCAAAATTAAGCGCGTCTCACGACTTCGTCGCGCATTACCACGCGCCTCTTACATTTTTCGTCAGGCAAACTTGCAAACTTTTTCGAGACAAAAGCGTACTTGTACCCTTTTATATCGTACTACGAAAACCTTTGTCCGTATAACATTAGTGCGACGAGTAGTAAAGCATCGCGCAATTGTTTAGGTGAGCGATGAAGTTGAAATTATTCGTCACACAATATCTTTTTTCACGACCTTTGCGCAACAAAATATGCGCGACGAATTTCTAGTCGCCATAATTTTTGTGCGACCTAAGAGTGCTTTGCACGACAAAATCTCCCTCGTTGCTCAAACTATTTAATTTAGTAGTGATTCCGAAAACCGACCAAACTTCCCATCAAGCATAGATAATCAGTAGTTAGATGCGCCTAAGTGATTTCCTCCAATTTTGTTTAACATTGTTGTTTGGAAGGTAGTGAAGGGAGAACCGGCCAGACGAGTGACTCAGATAATGAGATATGCATGCATGTACTTCAACTCAACCGCACATGGGACCGGATCACATAACAGTGTTTAGAATCCGACTATATCCGGCTGTAGGGCCTCTGCTGAGATATTAGTCACTACTAATTTTAGAAAAAATGCAATACTAATGTAAATGGAGTCTACCACGTGCGTTTTACTGGTTGAAATCCTGTCACTTGGCATCCTTTTAGGTACCTTTATGTGGTAAATCTTTGACCTAATCTTGATTAGTAAACTAAGCAAATCTAAATACTAATAAACTAATGGAAACATGGTGTGAGTAGTATTACTATTATTATTGTGCTTCTAGGAGTTTGCCTAATAAAATTATTCTCTGTGTTTTTTAATGAAGCCCTTGTTTTCAGAAAGATCGAAATAGATTATTATTCAACTGAAGAAAAGTGATGTGCAGAAGGGAATCTAAAGAGTCAAATATAATTTGCTTATGGCAGATGATGAGGATGTTCAGGTTCATTCTAAATTAGTCTCAATTTTTTTAAACATTCCAAACAAGTACCCAACGTATTAAAAATGTCACATCCTCTTAAGCTCCAGTTAATTTTTCAACATAGATTATATTCAAAATCTACCAACTGGACATATAATAGACAATATTAATATTAGTTGCCTCAAAATCTAAATTTCAAACATAGTTTATATAATATGGAACTCAATGATCAAACATGTATTGAATTGAATCGAAAAGAGACTCAAATTGAAATTACATCAGGAGGGAAATCTTTTAACAAAGTTTAAGAATTCAGAGATAGGATTCCAAAGAATTTTTTTTCTACTCATGTGATTTCCTTATTCGTTGATTCTCGGCTCGTAAACCTTCCAGTTCTTCTTTTTGGTGATGAAGATGGTGGTGGCCGTATCAGGGTAGTCCATACCATTTTAGCAACATTCATGAACTTCTTTTCGATTTTGGCGGCTTGAATTGTAGGATGGAGTTGGTGGTTTTGTGTTGGGTTTGGAGGTGATGGCATCATGACGGTGGTGGTAACCGTTAGTGAAGGCTATACTTCCATGACCTTCTAATGATTTTGGAGACAAAGGGCACGTTAGTTTAACAGATTTTTAACTTATGTAATATTTTTAATAGGTAGGGTACTTGTTTGAAATGTTTAAAAAAGTAGAGACCAATTTGAAATGACACTAAACGGTTTGGGGGGTTTGGGTACTTAATCCTAATTTTTTTTAGTTTATTATTATGTGGTATTCATTAATTTGTATCCCGAAATTGTAAGGATTGGTCAATCTTCTCTCTCAACTTTAAATTTGGCCAATTTTCTTCCTCAACTCTCATAATTAGTCAAATTTCCACCCAGCTGTTGGATTTTCGAAATTTTCATATATTCTTCCATTAAGTATGTCATGTGCTATACACATAATCACCTTTAAAGGGAAGAAAAAAAATTTCATTTTCTCCAAACCTTCGATCTTTTTTTTTTTTTTTTTTGGTAAAAGCGGTAGATGTATTACCAAAAACACACTAAAGTTTACGAAGAACGAGGTGCAAATACAAGAAAAACCCAAAAGAAAGTATAGACCCTCAAAACAAAACCCATAACAAAGGTTTGAGCTCAAAAACAGCAAAGGAAATAGAGAACCCTAAATTCCCTGAGATCGCTGCCGATGCATCACCGAAAAACATCCGCCCAATAGATGCCAAAAATCCAGCCAAACAATTCCGCAACAATGATGGAAAGATGACTCCAACAACCTTTACAAAGCAAACCTTCTATCTTCTTCCTTTTCTCTAGCAATGTTTTCTACTCCCGAGATCTTTTCTCGTGACCTTTCAAACCCAACATTTCTTTCTGTTTTTCCCTCTAATCTCCAAACCCAACATTCAATTCCAGGTTAAAATGTAAGGAATGGATTGGGTCAACGATGTGAAGCTCCAGTCGGCCCCGGATGCAGCATGGAGAGAAGAACAAGCTTGTCACCAGATTCCTCCTCCTTGATAGTGAACAACACCCTCGATGACACGTCGTACAATCTCGATTGCCATTTGAACACCTCGCTGACATCAAAGTTGATGTTACGGTGTAGGGAGCTAGGTGAGTGGTTGTTGTGATGAGCTTCATGGGGGCCCGATGCGGGCTAGAAACTAGGACTTTCTTCTATTAGAAACTGAAAACCTTAAACGTAAAGGATGCTCTGAACAGTTAAATAACAATTAAATTGCATGGTTATTGAATGCTGAAGATTCTCATTAAACTAAATGAAACAAGTTTACAAATAAAATAGAAATAGGCAAGGTCCACGATAATGACTAACATGACTTGTGCATATTTTGTGGAGTTAACAACCGTAAGCAACAAAAACAAATTTGAACGTGGTGAACAGACTCAACCCCATCCCCTACATAGTAGGACTATAGCTTGACTTGGTCTCTACGTTACTACATAAACTTTATTTAATTAAAACTTAATTGAACATGACTAAATAATTCTTAACACCCTCCTTTAAACTGATTTCTATTGAAAATAGTTTAGGGTTTCTCTACCATCGCATAATCTTCTTCATCAGCATCTTGCTTCTCTACCATCACATAAACTTCTTCATGATCAATGCTTCGAACTGAACAAACACCAAGCATGTTCCTCGACTTCTCAAAAGTAGGTTGCTTCAAAGGTTTAGTTAAGATGTCTTCAACCTGTTCTCCACTCTTGCAATACTCTAGTTCAATATTTCCATCTCTGCACAAATCACGCAGAAAATAAAAACGAACATCAATATGTTTAATTTTGTCATGCATGACTGGATTCCTTGACAACTTGATAGTTGACATGTTACCGCAGTTGAGATCGTTGGTCCATTTTGATCATCACCCAAGTACTTTAAACATCTTTATAAGCCATACAACTTGACATAAGCTTGTAAGTGCTACCATAAACTCAGCTTCAGTGGAGGAAAGTGTCATTATCTATTGCTTCTTTGAGGACCACGATATTGCACCAGAGTTAAGCGTAAATGCATGGCTAAAACTGCTCTTACGATCATTTATATCACCTACAGAGTCACATTCTGTGTACCCAACAAAACCAGCACTATTTGCCCTTTATAAAACACACCATAATCAAATATCCCTTTCACATACTTGAGAATACTTTTGGCTGCATTGATATGCATTTCAGTTGGTTTCTCCATATATCGACTTACCAAATTCACTACATACATGATGTCAGGCCGCAAGGAGGTTAAGTACATGACACTGCCAATGACTTGCTTTTGGTAAGAACAAGTTGATAGGATCCCTTTTTTCACGTGCCCATGTCCCTCCCGTGTGGTGACGTAGGGGCGTAAAAAGGAAAGAGAAGGATGTGGTTTCTCTCGCTTTTGGCATAGCGAGCCCCTAACAGGAAGCCTAGTACTATGGACATCCTTCCCACCTCTGTCTTTGCACAACTTTAAACTGAGTTCAGTTGGATTTCCAAATGGCTTGCATATGAACCCTTTTAAGAATATCCTGTGCATACTTCTTCTGATATATAAAATTACCAGCAGTAGTTTGAATGACTTATATCCAATAGTGCACTAATACTTGATCAGTCATTTCAAACTCTTTCATCATAGACTTCTTAAATTCATCAAACATTTTAACATATTTTCTAGTAAAGATCAAGTCATCAACATACAAGCACATAATGAGTAATTTACCTCATTCTTTAGACTTGACGTAAAAAGTGTGCTCAAAGGGACTTTTGTGAAATCCAAGTTTGACAAAATGAGCATTTATGCAACTGTATCAAGTTCGAGGTGCTTGTTTTAGTCCATAGAGTGCTTTTCAGTTTGTACCCCTTCTTTTTTTCTCCTTTTTTCGCATAATCAGACAGTTGGTCAATGTATGCCTCTTCTTGCATATTACCACCCAAGAATGCTGACTTCACGTTTAACTAAAAGATTGACCAATAATTTTGAGTTGTTAGAGATGTCACCAACCTGAACATGTTTTGCTTGAAACTGGGGCAAACACCTCATTGTAATCGATGTCATGTTTCTGCTTGTAACCCTTAACTACCAAAATGAGCTTTGTGCTTGTTAAGTCCACCCTTTTCATTCAACTTTGTTATGAAAACCCATTCAACACCAATGGTTATCTTTCTACCAGGAAGATCTGTCAACTCCCAAATTTGGTTCTTCTTAATGTAATTGATTTCATTATCCGTTGCTTCTCTCTATTACTCATCTTTAATAACCTCATCGTATGTGATTGGATCACTATCTACAAACAACACAAAGTGAGCATTTTCATCATTCGACTTACATCGTAATCCATCACCATGTTGGCCTCTTCCTTGAGTTCGCATTTCTCAAATTGTCTCTCTTTTCTTTAGATTGTTAAGGTGATTGAATTTTAGGTTGAGGTGGCTGTTAGGCTTGAGTTGCAAAAGTTGTATAGTCTTGCTTGTTTGAATCATCATCAATTGGAATTTGTTGTTGAAATGATTTGTTCTCAGACCAATTACACATGGTGTCCTCATCAAATATCATGTCTCTGCTTACCACTATCCTCTTTGTCATAGGGTTGTACAATTTGTAATATTTTGAGTCTTCACTTACACCAAGAAAAACACACTTCTCACTCTTATCATTCAGCTTTTTTCTTTTCTCATTAGGGATATGTGCATATGTTATCCACCCAAACACCTTAAAATGATCAGCTATGGGCTTTAGTCCACTCCAAGCTTCTTAAGGAGTCATATTTTCTTAACAAAAAATGTGGGTCTTCTGTTTAAAGTATGAATAGACCATAGCGCAGCTTCAGGCCAAAACTTCTTTGGAACACTCCCTTTAACTAGCAAACTTCAAACCATATTGAGAACGGTGCGATTCTTCCTCTCACTCACACTATTTTGTTGTGGTGTGTAGGCAGTGGTAAGATGTCTCTTGATGTATTTCTCTTTGCAAAAATACGTCAAATTTCTTCAAACAATACTTTCCCCCACTTTTGGTCTTCTTGTCTAATTTTCATTTTTAGCTAGGGCTTTGAAGCTTTTGAATGCATTAAATGCTTTTGATTTTTCCTGCAAGAAATAGACCCATGTATTCCTACTAAAATCATCAATAAGGGAGATGAAATACTCCTTGTTACCATTCCAGATGGGATTGATTGGTCCATATAGGTCAGAGTGAACCATCTCCAAAACAAATTCAGCCTAACTGCTCTACTAGTAAATAAATCTCTTTCATGCGTCCTAGTGATACATACTACACACACCTTTGATGGAGGAGTTATTTCAGGTAAGCTCGTGACCATCTCCTTTTGGTGAAGTGTTCTCAAACCATTGAAGTTCAAATTTCCATATTTGTTATGCCATCTCCAATGCCCATCTTCCTTCGCAAGCAAGCAAGCCTCTACAGTTTTGATCTTCAAAGGAATCATCTTGTTGGAGGACATCTTGACTGCAACAATGGAGCCTTTCATTGGATCATAAAATTTGTCTTCAAATCAAGAATGTCAAAAAACAATTGAAATATTTTCAACAACCTCATTTTTGGTCCTAATGTGAGTATCTCCCGTTTCCATCACATTCATAGTTGATTATCCCCAAAACTCACCACTGAATGGAAAACTTTCGTCTAAATTAACAAAGAAAAACTTACATCCACTCATGAGGTTGACCAGTGTCCATGTACCATGTCTCTTGATCAATTTTTGTTAGTGCATGAAAGGCCATTACAAGTGTCTTTTCCTCTTTTATTCTCAACGAAATTGAATTTTTCTTCTTTCTCTTTTGAAAACTTTGTGTAGCACTCATGCTTCTAGTGACCAAAGTTTCCACATCTATAACACTTAACCTTGGACTTGTCATAATGGTTTCCTCTGTTTTCTTGAAAATCATCATCTCTCTTGTGAACACGAGATGATTTGCTATCACCTTTATTTCCAAACCTTCAACCGTCTCTATTGCCTCGACCACCTCTTCCTCGATCTTGTCCACCTCTTCTATGACCTCCTCCTCCTCGATAGCTTGATGACTCAGAGAAAGTGGAAAGATTCAGCACTGTTTGTTCTTCACTAGCTGTCGCGCCCTAATCTGAATAACACTAGAGATCTACACATGGAAGCTGAAAGTAGGGGTACAATAATACATAGAATTAGCCGAGACTCATACATACTATACATCAGATATTTAGCGGAAACGAAATTACAATAAAGGAAACAAACACTACTCTTGAGTTCATTGCACACGCCAACTACAACCCTTGAAAACCTTTTTTATAAGCTACCCGTTACTCTGCAAAATAACCCTATGTCGTGGGAATGGGTCATAGGGCAAAGCAAAATCCAAATAAGTTGCATAATTAACTTGTGTGAGTGACAATAATACAACATATGTGATTTAAAAACCACATTTCACAATTCATTGTATGTACAAAATAATCGTTACTTATAATCTTGATTAAATCCACATAGACATCAAATCATCAATTTCATACATATAATAAAATCATAGGGCTAGAAAACATCATCAAGTTCCGCGTTTTAGAACCTCTCATGGAACCAGACAACAAGGATACACGAAGTAGGGTTCTAAAATCTCTCATGGAATCGAATAAAAACTATGCACGTGGTTCCTGAACTTCTTAAGGGACCAGAGTAGGATTCTAGAATCTCTCATATAATCCAAAAGAATGTAGGGTTCCAGAACCACTCATGGAACCAAATAGATGTAGCGTTCCAAAACCACTCATGGAACCTACTAAAAAGAATGTAGGATTCCAAAACCACTCATGGAATAAAAAAGAATAGTAATAAACCAGGGATTTAATATCCACACATGAAATGAGAAAGAAAGTATACAAGGTATTGGTCCTCTACTAGCCCCATCAGTTCGCAAACATTTCAAATATATATACATATACATTTCATAAAGCATATCATTAACTAGGCAAAACAAGGCACAGTGCTACTTGCATGTAAATTTACACAAAACATTTCAAATATATATACATGTACATTCAAATATTATCAAGACTGACACAAAATGAGGCACAGTGCTACTTGCATGTAACTTGAGATGCACATCAACAGGGAACGACATGCCATCATGATGTGCCATCTAAGCTCCACCAAGCATCAATTATACTCTATTGCAATTTCACACAATTCAACTGTCGGATTGTCGTTAATTACGAAAATCGTACAATAGTACAGTTATCCAAAAAATTGAATAATCGAACCATCATATTGTATTTCAACAAAATAACTTTGGAAATTGGCTCATGATGTTAAGAACATCTCGCTGTCCAAAATCCACATGTTAGAATTTTCCATGCCCCGCCGAGCGTAGTGGTTTCCAATGAGCGAAAATTGGAATTTTCGAATAACTCCAAATGACACCAAATTTTACAAGCATGTAGAGCTCAACAAGTGCAACAACTTTTCTACCTGCGACGAAGTCCTAAAGTAGACGAAAGACGGTCAATTTTGCCGACAAAGCTGGCGGGTGCTTAAAACTTTTAGGCATCGATTCATCACCTATGGTTGTCGTCGAGGTTGGTCGGATTTAATCCTGGGATGAAAGGTTACAAAGACCAGGTGGTGGCATTGGTCACTACCTTGTGGTTTTGACGGAATAATAAAAAGAGTCGTTGAAACTCGTTGGTGTTCGTTGGTTTTGTGGCCTCTCACTGTCACGTGTCAAACGGGGTGATTCTTGGGGGGATTTTGTAGAGGTAAGTACGAGCTTCAAGATGGTGGTAGTGGTACAGGGTAGCTCTTTTTGAGTTGTCCAAAATTCACATAAGAAAACATCACGTTGAAATGGGTTGGTCGACTTGGTGGGTTCGTGGTTTTTTTGGGTTCAGTTTCCATTTCTGGAATCTTAGACCATCTCCAACTGAAGGGTCTAGAGGGCCAAAAATAGCCAAAAAACCGTCTCTAACCGAGGGCTAGGCCAAAGGGCTCGTGGGCCCCACTGGACAAAAAAGGGCCAAAGGGCCAACTGGCTGGCTCAATCCAGCTAGCCAGCCAGCCTCGAGCCGGGCTGGATTTTTCATTATTAATACATTTTCTATCTGATATATCTGACATTATTGTCCTTTTTTTTGGGCCAAATTAATTATTTTTTTTTAAATTCCCATTTTTTCCTATAAATACCTAAGCTATTCCTACACCATTTTTCAAATTAATTTCACCCTTTTTAAATTTAAGTTGTTGTAGTTTTTAAATTTAAATAATAAATTATGTTTGGCCCTATGACCCTTTAGCTCTCGATTGGAGACAATTTTTTGTCACAGGGCTAAAACGAGCCCTATGGCCATTTGGCTCTCGGTTGGAGATGAAGGCAAATATGGCCATGTACTGTTCAATAAAATATTAATATCTTGAAGGGCCAGAGGGCTAAAACAAGCCCTCTGGCCCTCGTTCGGTTGGAGATGGCCTTACTATTTCTGTTAGGATTTCAAAATTTTCATGAAATTTCTATTTATAGTAAGTGAGAAAGGATGAAAACGCTCATTACTTGAAACACTTCTAACTTATTCGTTTCCACTCCGATTCGCGAACGGCTTTTGCCTAAGCATCGAGCTTCATCCATCTATTCTAAAGCCGCCTCCGAATACCAAAGTAAAATTTAAAATGAGCAAAACGCCTTTGAAATGGTTTTGCCAAAACTGTAAATTAAATAAATAATAAATTCCCTGACGAGATACCACACTGGCAGTGGTGCAGTTAAGCTTTTGTTCATGCACTAACAAGAAGCTTTGCAGTTTATTAGTTCGCAACTCAGTAAGATTCTTTGACTCAGCAACTGAGCAAACAATATAGTCAATTTTTGGAGTCATTAATCTCAAAATCTTCTCCACGACTTTAACTTCTTCCATGGTGCCACCATTAGATCTCATCTTGCTTGCTATTCCCAAGGTTTCAGTAAAGAAATTAGTAATTGACTCACCTAATTTCATTTGGAGTGTTTCAAAGTCTGTCGTTAGAGTTTGAAGCAGTGGACGCTTCACTCTCTCTGACCGTTCATATTTCTTTTTCAAAGAGTCCCATATTTGCTGGGAGGTCTCATTCTCGAGTATGGTGACCAAAATAGATCGATCGAGTGGCAAACAAATAATTTCTCACCTTCAAGTCCTTCAGCTTCTGTTCATCAATCCTCTTCTGTTGTTGCTTAGTCTACACGACTCTATCAGATGTGGTGTTAGTCCCTGATTCGACAAGGTGACAATATTTCTTTGGTCTTAGGCAGTGGCGAAGCCAGGAATTCTCTGGGCGCGAAATTCAAAAAATTTAGGGTCCCGAAAAATGTGAACATTCATTCGAGGTCTAAGTTCAGGATTTGCAAGAAGATTATTTGAACTACCTGTAATATTCATAGAAGAATTTGCACTAACCGAAATATTCAAAAGAGGACTTGAACTACTCAAAATAGTCGAAGGAGGGTTTGAACAACAATATTATTTGAAGGATGATTTAGCATCGTTTCTTGTTGTATCGTCCTATTACTTAACTGTATAATTAGCAAAGTTTTAAAAGATGCTAAGCTCTAGTCGGGCAATAGACATGACTTTACACTTAGATGAGAACCTAGGCAAATTTAAATAAGTTTATTATATACCGTATAAATAATTGTCTATTTATTATATAGCTTATAATATCCAGAAAAACATTGATTATAAAACATATAATATATAAAAATATTGACAAATTTTCTTTATTACTTTGTTGAATTTGATGGTAAGAGAAAAAAAAAACAAATAATTACGAATTCGTAATATTTTACAAATTATTTTTTGAAGTTCGTATAAATTTATAGTGAATTTTAAGCTAAATAATAGTGTCAAATAAGTGGTTTAAAAAATATTAGAATAATGGTCAAATTAATTGGACAATAATTAAAAAATAAAACAAATGTTAATCTCTTTAATCTTGTGAAAATTTCTTCTATGTCTCCTTTCGGTACCCACACTAATATACTATCCTCCTGATTTTCGGAACGAGCATCACTTTTAACTTCCACAGTTCCACTGCAGAGCCATCAACATAACGACTATCGATAAAGCAGCAATAGCAGGTTAGGTGGCGCAACTTGATCGGTCAATATTAAAAAAAATAAACAAAACAAATTGTAATTCTAAAAGTTCACGTGGGTTGGGATGAGAGAGAGAGAAGTCTCTCTCTTCTTCCTTTCTCTTCTTCTTCATTCGAACCGAACCCGAACTTCATTTTCAGTCTCCAGAAGCTACAAAATGCAGATCTTCATTTCCAATCTCCAGAAGCTGCGATCAGCCTGTGCTGCGACAGAGCAGGGAAACCCAAAACACCAGAAAAGCAGACGGAATTTCACCACTTCCTACGAGACCAGAGGGGCAGAACCACTGCTCATGGGCTTGATTTCTGGCGAGGGGAGGGGCGGACGCCACTCCTCGCCCTCACGTAGCTTCGCCACTGGTCTTAGGAAGTTTCCATCAACAAGCTCCAATGGTCGTAGTTACCATCAAACTGTGGAATTACAGGTTGAAAAACTCTATGTGGCTTTCTCAGTAACCATTGTTTCTTGAAGCTACAAGACAGTCTTTCACTTTGTTCTCGAGTCTTTCGAGCCCAAGAGTGGATTTGATGCCAGATGTTGGAAACTGAAAAACCTAAACATAACGAATGCTCTGAACAATTGAATTGCACAATGATTGAATGCTGAAGATTCTCATTAAACTGAATGAAACAAGTTTACAACTTAAAAGAAATAGGCAAGCTCCACGATAACTAATAACATGACTTGTGCAAATTTTGTGGAGTTAACAACCCTAAGCAACGAAAGAAAATTTGAACGCGGTGAACAGACTCAACCACATCCCCAACATACTAAGACTCTAGCTTGATTTGGTCTTTACCATTCCACCTCAGCTTTATTTAATTAAACTTAATGAAACATGACTAAATAACTCTTAACATCTCCGCAGCCAGAGGAGCTGCGATACGAGGTGGTGGATGTTCAGTTGACGACCATGACGTCGTAAATGTGAGCGTAGCCCGATTTAGGAAGGATTTGCATTTAGTTTAGAGATGGGTAGAGTCGAGGCTCGAGACCCATTAAATTCGTCTTTGGGGTCGAAGAAGTGTGGAGTAGATTGGAGGCGAGCCTTACGACTACGTAGGTGGTCATATCGCTGTGGTAAGCTCCCGTAGTGATATAAATGCGGCATCCGCCTACGGTTTACCCTTCACGATAGCACGTGACACATTAAACGGAATATTGGATGGAATAATGAAAATTTAAATGGTAGGATGGAATATGGCTAATTATGGGAGTCCATGGGGAAATTAGCAAATATCAAAGTTTAGGGGGTAAATTGATAATTCCTTACAAGTTCAGGGGGCAAATCAATGAATACTTATGTTATTATGTAAGTGTATTATGGTATTGACAATGCCTTACAAGTTCAGGGGGCAAACTTTTTTACTATTAGAATGTCGGTTAGTTCTCTCGAAATATGATGTTCTGTAATTCAATTCAATAAGTCTGGCAAGATGTAGTCTCTGTAAGTTACGTAGCTTTTTTGGAAATCTTGCAGTATTTATTTATTTTCGATTAATAAAGTATTATTCGTAGTTTTATATTTCATTTGTTTGTTGGGTACTTTGATTTTCAACTTATGGAAAATTCTAACTTGAAGTGAAGTAATGGAAAAGTCACAACATGCTTGGATGAAGATCATAAAAGTTGTAACGTGTGTGATGTTGATGCAGGAAAGATCAAGGGTCTTGAGGAAACGGGAGATAGGTAATTTGAGATCACTCAACCAAGGGCAATGGAGCTCGCTCAACATTGCTAATCGTATATTCACTTGACACGACCAAGCCAAAAGCTTTCTTTAGAAGGGGGAAACCTCAATCACTTGAACTGCACAAAGCAAATATAATTTTCATTTAATCAAATCTATCATTCAAGGCTTTCTAGTACAATATCTATAACCATTTGTAAATTAATAGACCTCAAATTTTCTTGGATACCCTTACAACTTCCAAAATAACTTTAACAAATTCTTATGTGACAATATTTCAAACTTAATTAAGCTTTAAACTTTCAACATGCATGGGCTGCCAATTAATAGACTATGAATGGTGATCAGATGTTTATGACTAGCATGCATAATTATTTCCTATTATTGCAATCAATAGTTCTAAGAGAATTTCAGGAGAGATATATCAAGATGTAAGACACATACACTTCATTTGTTGTTGAAGTGTCATATAGGCAATTTTAGGGGGAATATGTTCTTTTTTTTTACACCAAAAGGAGACATGCCATGTGATAATGATATAAGAAAGCTATCACTTAAAATCCAACTTTACATTTATTCCATTGGAAAAAAATTGGAAGCTTTAATGAAAAGGGTTTGGACCAAGTATTTTAACCAAAAACCACCATATAGTTTTCTTTAACCAAAAGCACCTCAAAATTAACCACAAGGACAGGGCCCCCAAATTCTTCACGGGCTGGGTTACAAAGCCCAACACGAACAAAATAAGTTTTAAAAAATGCCACTAACAAAAAGAAAACCCAACCACGCGCAAAACTCAGCAAGAACAAGTGAGACGTTGCTGAGTAGATAGCATTCTCATCGCCCCGCGCAAAACCACCAAATACGCATACCATCTCTGTAAGGGATATCATGGAATAGGGACAGGTGGAGAGATAGCATCAGATTTATTATCATCAGATTGTTGTCTCTGAACAAATACGCAGCTGAGAACAAAAGCTTGAGGTGATTCATAATCAAATTATTCTTTTGCAATAAGTATAACCACCTGACTAGTTCTGTAGTTTCCTCTGAGCCCCCTTTTCCAAAAGTGCCATTTTTTTCTTATAAATTTCTGATTTTTGTTGTTTGAGCTTATTTGATTGAATATATCAGTGAAAATTTGATTTCTGGAATTGGGTATTGGATATTTTGTTGTTTTCTGAGATGGGTATTGATTGAAATCTGAAATCTTTAATTGTTGGCTTTTGGATTAATGATTTCGTATTTTATGTATGCATTGTGATTTGGAAGATAGTAGGCAACGTTTGATTCGTAATTCTATAGAGGCTACTGGAAAGATTGAATATAATCTGTCAAGATTTGATGATACCTTGATTTTTTGGTATATCCAAGCATACCATATGTTCTTCCATTTTCATGCATGATTTTGGTTTCTCAGTCATTGTTTCTTAATTACCAAATCTACTTCAACAATGCATAGATATTATATATCTCTTACAACATTACATTATTATTTAGTTCTTAATGTCTTTTATTGCAATTATAAAATTTGTTATATACAAATTTACAAGTTCTTTCATATTTCTGTAATGAATTAATTCTTATTTGTGCCTTGCAAACATTTACAATATTTTCTCCTCATGTTTTGTATGAATTTATGTATAAGATTTTGTATGAATTAATTTGTGCTAATTATTTCTCTTTTTGATATTAAAAAAAAAAAAAATTGCTCCTGCTCCAGTTGTGGGTTGGCCTCCAATTTGATCATTCAGGAAGAATCTTGCAAGCAACAAAAGCTCTTCCAAAAATGTTGTCCAAAACAAAGCTCCTAATGGTAAACCAGTTGAAACTAGCATAAAGGGTCTGTTTGTGAAAATTAACATGGATGGAGTCTATGTTACCTCTTCAAGTTTTCTGTCATCTAAATAATCTGCTGCCTTGGAAAATCTCCTGAGAGCCAGAGCTGATGGCACCTTACAATCACAAAGACATAAATCTCTTGTATAATTATAGCAAATAGTAAATACAATAATGTATGAATTATAACTTTTACCCTATCTTTTTCTTTCTTTTACTATAGATATTGAGGGACAAGCTCGAGATTCTGAGAGTAAATGTGAATGCTTTTAACCAACTGAGTTACAAGTCTTTGTTATTTTAGCTATATTTAAATGAACGAATTAAGTAAAATCCGGGATATATGTATACTAGTAGGATGTTAGAGCTTATGTTGTCAAGTTGTCAAATTGTACCATTATTGATCATATATTTTTTTTTTATCAGAGTATGTCATTCTAATCCTCCTTAAAATAAGGAGACACTATTTATGAAACTGGACCAATAAGTACACACTATTTATGAAACCAAATCAACAATGAGACAGTATTTCTAAAACTAAACCAATAGGTGGAAACTATTTATGAAACCAAATCAAGAATGAGACACTATTTCTAAAACTAAACCAATAGATGGAAACTATTTATAAAACTAGACTAAGAAAGAGACACTACTTATGAAACTAGACCAAGAAAGAGACCTTATTTATGAAATTGTACCAATTGCTATACACTATTTATGAAACTGGACCAAGAACTAAGCCACTATTTATGAAAGTGGACCAAGAACTAGGCACTATTTATGAAACTGGATCAATAAGGAGACACTATTTATGAAACTGGACCAATAAGTAGACAATATTTATGAAACCAAATAAAAAATGAGACACTATTTCTAAAACAAAACCAATAGGTGGAAACTATTTGTGAAACTAGACTAAGAATGAAACACTATTTATGAATCTGAACCAAGAACTAAGCATTACTTATGAAACTGGACTAACAAATAGACAATTTATGAAACCAAACAAAGCATTACTTATGAAACTGGACTAACAAATAGACACTATTTATGAAACCAAACAAAAAATTAGGCACTATTTCTAAAACTGAACAAATAGGTGAATACTATTTATGAAACTGGACTAATAAAGAGATACTATTTATGAAACCCTACCAATTATTGTACACTGTTTATGAAATTGGATAAGGAACTAGGCATTATTTATGAAATTGTACTAATTCTCATACACTATTTATGAAACTGAACTAATAAGTACACATTATTTATGAAACTAAACCAATAAATTTACGAGCTAAAGCATTGGCAGATTAAAAATATTTTATGACCTAAAGGATTGGTAAACTAAAAAATATTTTCATTTTCAATGCTAGAGAACAGGTGTCCGTCACATGCTTGATCTTACACAAGTACACCTTCAAGCTCAAGAGGTGTATACAAATACGGGTGTGATATCCACACACACCGTTTTACTTCTTACACACCTTTTTAATTTTCGACTGTCAGATCGGATGAATTGAAGAAGATCAACGGACATAAATTATCAAGGGGTGTGTGAGAAGTGAAATGGGGTGTGTGGATAGCATACCCCTAGAAATATATGCATTGGATGTAATAAGCAACTGAATGTAAACAATTTTTTCTCAACTTTACAGTGATATATATATATTCTTCCGAATCTCCTGAACAAATTGTTCGTTTCCATTCAGGAGTTTGGAATCCTGCACAAACTAATTATAGTACTATTAAGAAAGAGATATTATCTATTGTATTATGCATTAGTAAATTTCAAGATGATTTATTAAATCAAAAATTTTTGGTCAGAGTCGATTGCAAATCTGCAAAACATGTTTTACAAAAAGATGTTCAAAACATTGCATCCAAACAGATTTTTGCACGATGGTAAGCCATATTAAGTATTTTTGATTTTGAAATTGAATACATTAAAGGCAGCCATAATTGCATCCCAGATTTTTTAACAAGAGAATTTTTGCAGGGGAAGAATGTCCGAAAACAACAGTAGTCAGAGAAGGCTTCCAGCGACTGTTCCACCTCCACCACCAGTAAAACAGGAATCTATTCCCGATTCCTCATCGGCCCTAGCCATTACCAACAGATTTACTCCTCTAGGATCAACTGTAGGTCAATTCCAACCAAACTACCAAACAACCTTAGCCAGTCCTTATGACCCATATTCATCAATGCCATTGTCTTCAACCCCCAGAACACCTAGCTTTGCTAGAACATCTCCCTATATCAAGAAAAATCCAATGGAATACCTTTTCAGCATCCCTAGCCATATTGACAGAAAACAAGCCCCAGAAAAAATAGCCAAAACAATCTTACCTCCAAATTTCCATCATATTCCAACTGAATCTTTCAAAACCCTTCAATATTACCAAGCATTTCTCAGTGAGACCGCAAGTATTGCTATCAAACCCATTTACAGTACCACCCATCAAAACAAAATCCTCTACCATTCACTCCATATTGGAAAATTCCTTACAGAACAAGAATGGGGATTCCCCCTCTATCACACCAAACAACTTCACACCCAAAATGTTTTACTTCCCAACAACAAATATAGTTATTTTGACTACATTAAAGCATGGACCAATATATTTTTACACCAAACATCTGACTTTAGTCACTCTTGGTTCATCACATTTGATAAAAGTTTCAGGTTACATTTCCCAGCATGGTTTCCCAACTGGTGGTCAGCTCACGGCCCAACAGCCAGCTTACTACCTGAAGATCTTATGCAAATTTTATCATCTGGTTTCCAGAAGAAGTTTGATCGAAGCCGTTTCGACGATAAAATTACTTTTCTTCCGTTGTTCATGGCAAAATACAAGGTCCCTTGGATCATGAAATGGACTTATAAGATTGAAACAGGTCAAGTTTACAGAGCCCGGTGGGTTAAATGGTGGGATAAATTTGATTACGAAAAAATTATCAGTTTAGTCTCATCAGAATTTCCAATTGAACCTATTCCAATGGTATCTCCATCAGCAACAACAACAAAGGCATTGCCAGAAATCCCAGAAAATACCCAGTCCTTATCAGACATTAGTCCTTCATCTTCCCTCAAAGGAAAAACTAAATGATCCAGGTCCTCCAAAACATCAAGTTCGAAGAAGAAAGAGAAATCCTCACAACTCATGAAAATGGCAGATAAGCTTATAGCAGAAGCAGCTCTATTGCGTAGTGAAGACAAAGACCCAAGTTCAGATTCTTCAGATGCTTTGTCTCAACCAACCAAATGGGCAGATTACTCGCCAGATTCTCAAGACCCGTTTGATTTGTAAATTTCAAACATGTAATGATTTGTAATCATTTTAAAGGTTTTTACCCATGTTAATCGCACAGTAAAAGCCATGTGAATTCCACAGAAAGTAGCATCAGCAGTAGCATCAATCATTCCGACAAGACACTATTCATGAATAGTAAAATCATCATCGTTCGCCAGACAGCAGCAGTGTGAATCCACAGTAAAAACATCATCATTCGCCAGCCTTTATAGCCTTTGGCACATGCAAACGACAGAAAGCAGCGGGATTCCCGGATCTCAATTATCAGACCTCTTCCTACAAAAGAAGGGACTCTAGTCGAACAGCTGAGACTTCTGCGAATTCTCTCAAGAACAGAAGCCATTATTCAGCTCCATTCCACAACCAGATAAATTATCAAACATTTGTATTTTACTTTTCTATCAAGGATGCCTGCGAGCACCTCTGTTTGCTCTATCAATCGTCAGTAGACGAAATTGTAAGTTAGTTTACAATTTGAAATAAAATTATTTTCAAATCTATACTTGCATCATTAATTTTAATTCATCAATTTCATTACGAAGAATATTTTCATAACCACTGATTTTGAATGGCACAAAATTCTTACTTACAGTCAATTCATTGAGTATATCAAATTCAAGGTAAATACCGATCAATCATTCATTCAATTCTTTTTATTTGTTTATCATAGTTGGTTCCAAATTTGTTATGGTACTGATGATAATAATCCAATTCCATTCTCATCTTATCAATATGATCATTACTGCCCCCATTCTTACTGTCCTCATCAAACATTCCACCAATAATTATCTGCTTATAAGCTTCCGCCCCTATTTGCTATATATATATATATATATATATATATATATATATATATATATATATATATATTAGTGTTCTAAAAATCGGCCTAGGCGGCACTAGGTGGCAGTCTAGGCGGTTTGAATCTCGCTGCAAATCTTAAACTCACTGCAATTTTTGTAACCGGATCTACAACTTCCGATCTCGTACGTAACAGCAGAGCCCGACGAATTTCTACAGCTCGTCTCTGTGAAGATGAGGGAAGAGAGAGTCCGAAGAGAGAAAGTATTAAACATTTCAATCTGTGGTGGCGCAAGGTGGATTTGAGATCCAATTTTGAGGTTCTGAAAGTGAAAGGGCGAAGAAGAAGAACGAAGATGAGGGAAAAGATAGTGTGAAGAGAGAGAGAGAGTAAAAAATTCAATTTTGAGGTTCTGAAAGGGCAAAGAAGAAGAAACGAACTTTTCTAAGGTCAGAAGCTAGTGATGGGTCCATCTTGGGTGATGTGAAAGAGGTAAGGTGGACAACTACTACTTGAAGGGTCATCAGATGGTTTTAATTATGAAAACCACCCACTTGCGTGGGCTTTTTATATTTTTAAAAGTTTGGGATGTATATTATATGTATATAAATGTTATATAAATTATAAATTATTTAGATAATTTTTTTTTCCTAGGTAAGCATATTATATATATATATATATGTACATAAAACCTTCACATATGTATGTTCTTCTATAAGAAATAACATATTATTCAATAATTATTTATATCTGATATAGTAAATTTAATTAATTCATATAATATATAAGAAATTTACCTAAATTCGCATAGATCCCGCCTAGGCGCTTAGGCGCTAGGCGCCAACCCCACCACCCGACTAGCGCCTAGTGAGTGGTAATTGAGTTAGCATCAATCTCATATTCATATTTTGTATCGCTATTCAGCTTTCATTTCCAGTTTATCTTATTTGTTAATCTTCTGAGAAAATTGTTTTGCTCTCAAACCAAACAGTAAGTCGTGTTCCAAACAGTAAATTCATAGGGTTGGCCTGAGCGGATCGCCTGAGCGGAGAGAGAGTTTAGCAGGTTTTCAAGGAAGGTAAACTTTTGAGATTTCTGTGTTTTGTTAGTCCGAATTTTGTGCAAAATGAGTAGATTATTTAGATCTAATTCAATGGCCAGCACTAGCTCTATATCCAATCTAGGAACCATTCCAGCTGTAGTTAATGAAAAACAAAAATTAGAATTTCAAACAGACGACAGTGTCGACTTTGGAGATTGGAATATCCCTAAGATTTCTAGTAAAAACATTTACAAAAAGAAACGGTCAGTAGCCTCTTTTAGAAGTGAACACCATGTAAAAACAATTGAAAAAGCATATGCTCTTAGCAAAGAACATGAAACTTGGCAATTATTCACGCCAGAACAAATCAGAACCCATAGAAAAGATGGTCATAATTATATCCACATAGGTTTAGTTCAAATAGTAGTCAAGCCTTTAACAAGAAGAGGTCTTAATACCTCTATTTTGTTATGTCTCCGAGATGCGAGATTCATTGACTTTAGTGATAGCATTCTTGGAATGATCGAATCAAGTCTATATAACGGACCAATTCATTTTGATTGTTTCCCAGATAAGTCTTTCAGATCCCCACATGCTAAAAGCACTCACATTAAACATCAAAACTTCAGGATACCAAGTCCTTGAAGGAGTTCAACCATTCGCCTTAATTTTTAGGGTTTACTACAAAGTCACTGGAACAAACATGAATTTTCAAGCCTTAGTCAAGAGTCCTAGAGACCACACACTTCTAATCCAAACCAACCAAGAAAATGCCAACATCAAAATACCTAGAACCATTAGGTGGTCAGATATTAGTCTACCTTATGACTGGTGCTTGATCAATGAAAGCAAACCAGTTAGCATCCAAAATAGTTTAGTTAACTTAGACAACATAGAACAATATTTTGATGGAACAGTTAAAATCAACTTTGACCGACCGGCTAAAAAATCTAGTGTTAACCTCCATGAGTTATCTCAGTCACATAGGTCTTTAGCTCTCAATAGGAATTCTTTTGCCGGATCCACATCTGCCAGCATGGTAGATCAAGATCAAGATCTCATTAATTCTTTAATCAACAAAAAATTGAAAGTTGTAGAAACAAGTTCTCAAGTCACTCATCCCGTCTATCAACCCAATACCCAAAATCAAGGAGAACAAACTTCTCCAACATCATCTGACTTCGAAGTAGGTCAAATTAATCATCAATTACTAGTATTAAATAAACCATTTAAGATTCGATAGAAGAAACTCAATGCTGACATCGAAGCTATAGAAAACATTCCTCGTAGGGACATTTTTCATAATAGGTATACAAAAGATCAAAAAATGGACATTTACAATAAATGGACCAATTTCATGAAAAAACACAAGTTTGAAGTATTTTTCTTCGACTTTTTTTAAAAGTATTACAAATCTGAAAACAAGTTAAAGGTTATTACCAAAGAAAATTGGGTCAAAGAAGATAAGACATTAGTATCCTGTAGTCATCCCCCACAAGAAACCATTTTAAATTCCACTACAAACACACAAGTACCAGCCACTCCCTTTAAACTTCCAAAAGAAGATGCAAGAGTTAAGCCAGTCATTGAACAAAACAATTTCACGAATCATAGTCTTCATACTATCGGAAAATAGTTAGATAAAATTGAAACAAAGATAGATAAACTATCCCAACCAAAACCAACACGTAGGGAAAAACCTTTAGTCAACTTTCTAGAGTCTTCTTCTAGCACAATCGCTTTGAAAACAATTTCCACAAGCCAAAAAATAGACCAAATGTTACAAGAATTAAAACAAGAAAAAACAGTTAATGATTTACAAAATCAAGAAGAGTCTCATGTAGATACAATCTCTACAATTTGGGATTCGGAAAATGAAACCGAAACAGATTCCATTAGGAAAGTAGAACAAGCTTTTCAAAACCTTGAACTCAAAAGAATCACAAATAGACGAGTCAACCCAAAATCTCTTACCAAAAATTGGTATCCGAGACCAACACCTCCGGATATTCAGTTTGAGTAACGAAACATCCAAAATCAATTCTCCGTCTCATCAGATAAAATCTATGAATGGAATAAAGATGGTTTATCATAACAAGAACTTTTGAACTAATTACAACAAATTTCTATGGTTGCTAATAGTTATATTACCAATCACAATCTTAGTCAAACACAAGTTGTCGACCTTTTGGTCACTGGATTCACAGGAATGCTTCATTCCTGGTGGGAAAAACATTTCATTGAACAATCAAGAAATGAAATAAAAAAAATGCAGTTAAAAAAGATGAAGAAGGAATCCCTATATTTAATGAGCATATAGGACAAGGAGTCCCAGATGCAGTCAACACCTTACTCTTTACCATCATCGAACATTTCATAGGAACACCCAGTAATGTCACCTCTAGAATTCATGACCAACTTAGCAATTTAAGATGTCCAACCTTAAGTGATTTTAGGTGGTATAAAGATGCTTCATGTCCATAGTCATGCTTAGAGAAGATAGTAATCAACAATTTTGGAAAGAAAAATTTATTAATGGATTACCAAACCTTTTTGCCCATAAAATTAGAAATGTTTTAGTCAATGAAGAAGGTATCATACCATATCATACCCTTACTTATGGAAATATTATTAATATTATTCAGAAGGAATGATTGAAAATGTGTATTGATATGAAAATTTCAAAACAAGTCAATAAAGACAAATCCATAGCCAAATACGAATTAGGGACATTCTGTGAACAATATGGATTAGCTCCCATTGCTCCATCCAACAAAAAGAAAAAATCACAAGCCTACAATAAGTACCCCAATAGGTACTCAAGTAGACAATACCCCAGATACAACAAATACAAATCCAAAAACAAAAACTTTGAAACCAATAAGTTTTATGAAAAACCCAGGTCTAATAAATGGAAAAGAAAACCCTCAGAAAAATTTCACTCCAAGAAACAAGAACAAAAAGGAAAATGCTACAAGTGTGGCAAATTTGGTCATTATGCAAATAAATGTCGAGTCAAGAAAACAATCAACCAGCTAAAAATCTCTAAAGAAGAGAAACTACAGCTAATCCAAGTCTTAGAATTAAGAGATACAGACCATAATCAATCCGAAGATGATTTAAGATCTAATTCGTCTTCTTCCAACAATTCCTCAAGTAGTCTTTCATCCCCCAACGTTAAATTAGGATGCACTGACACTTGTTGTAAAAAGATCTCAGTCTTTAATAAACAAGAAGAACAAGAAGATCTTCTTATTGAATTAATTAGTAAAGTTGATGACCCTAAACTAAAATCATTTTATTTGAAGAAGCTCAAAAAACTGGTGTCTTACAAAGAAACTAGTACTAGTCAACCTCAGTCATCTAAAAAAATCAGTCTAAGCACAACTTTAGAACGATTCAACAAATCTAAGAAAGAAATCACAGTGAAAGACTTATAGAGAGAAGTCAATAAAATCAAAGATGAAATTAGGTTTCTCAAATCAGAAAACCTAGACATTCGTACACATCACAGTAGAGTTCAAACACAAATAATTGTCAACAATAATAATGAAGAACATAGTAGTTCTTCTTCAAGTCACAATTTAGACTCCCAGTATGAAGAAACATCATAAAAAAAAAATCTAATTTTAGGATTATTAGACAAGATAAGAATCCAGAAATGGTATTCTAAAATTAAAATAATAATTGATGACTTTCATTTCGAAACAATTGCTTTGATTGATTCAGGAGCAGACTTGAATTGTATTCAAGAAGGATTAACAGAAATACTTAGTGCTGCGAACCAGTCACCAATGCAATTAAAATATGAAATTCCAAAAGCCCATGTTTGTCAAAACAATGTCTGTTTTAAAAACCCCATTTGTTTTAATCAAAAATATATAAGACCCGGTCATTTTAGGTCTTCCTTTCATAGCCCTACTATATCCTTTAAAGGTACACAATAATCATATAACTACCAGAATGTTAGGACAGAAAGTCGTCTTTGAGTTCTGCACGGAAACAGATCTCAGAAAATTAAGAAAGTTACAAAAGGATAGTATCTCAAAAACCATCAACTTAGTTATTAAGAAATCTCAACAAATTAATTTCTTAAAAGAAGAAATGAATTACAAAAGAATTGAAGAACAATTGACAAATAAAAGAATTGAAGAACAATTAACAAATAAATCTTTGTTACAAAGCATTGACAATTTTCAAAAGAAACTTGTAAATGAAATTTGTTCTGATATTCCCAATGCCTTTTGGCACAGAAAACGACACATTGTCAAACTTCCTTACAATAAGGATTTTGACGAAAAAAAAATACCAACCAAAGGCAGACCAATTCAAATGAGTCAAGAAGTTATGGAATTTTGCAAGGGAGAAATCCAAGAACTACTTAATAAAGGAATAATTAGGAAGAGTAAATCACCATGGTCATGCCCTGCTTTCTATGTTCAAAAAAATGCTGAATTAGAAAGAGAAACTCCCAGGTTAATCATCAATTATAAACCTCTTAATGAAGTCTTGGAATGGATACGATATCCGATTCCTAACAAAAGAAATTTAATTAAGAGACTTTGTCAAGCTGTGATATTTTCAAAATTTGACATGAAGTCTGGATTTTGGCAAATCCAAATACATGAGGATGACAAATACAAAACAACGTTTGTCACTCCTTTTGGTCATTATGAATGGAATATAATGCCTTTCGGCCTTAAGAATGCACCCAGTGAATTTTAGAATATCATGAATGAAATATTTAATCAATATAGTCATTTCTCAATTGTTTACATTGATGATGTTCTTATTTATTCAAAATCAATAGATGAGCATTGGAAACATTTGAATATGTTTGCCAGGATAATTAAGTCAAATGGATTAGTTGTCTCAGCAACAAAGATTAAATTATTTCAGACCAAAATTAGGTTTTTAGGATACAATATCCACCAATCTACCTTTCAACCAATAAACAGAGTCATCCAATTTGTAGATAAGTTTCCAAATGAAATCACTGATAAAACCCAATTACAGAGATTTCTAGGATCTTTAAATTATGTTGCAGAATTTTATCCCCATCTCAGACAACAATGCAAACCTTTATTTGATCGTCTTAAAGAAAATCCTTCACCTTGGTCTCATACTCATACTTCTATTGTCAAACAAATCAAATCCCATGTTAAGACTTTACCCTGTCTTGGTATTCCATCTCCCAATTCATTCAAAATTGTCGAAACAGATGCCTCTGAAATTGGTTACGGAGGTATCCTCAAACAGTCAATCTCATCCGAATCTCCTGAACAAATTGTTTGTTTTCATTCATGAGTATGGAATCCAGCACAAAGTAATTATAGTACTATTAAGAAAGATATATTATCTATCGTATTATGCATTAGCAAATTTCAAGATGATTTATTAAATCAAAGGTTTTTTATTAGAGTCGATTGCAAATCTGCAAAACATGTTTTACAAAAAGATGTCTAAAACATTGCATCAAAACAGTTTTTTGCACGATGGCAAGCCATATTAAGTATTTTTTATTTTGAAATTGAATATATTAAAGGCAGCCAAAATTGCATTCCTGATTTCTTGTCCAGAGAATTTTTGCAGGGGAAGAATGACGGACAAAAGAAATAATCAAAGAAGGCTTTCGGCCACCCTACCACCACCACCAGTAAAACAAGAATTAAGCCCAGATTCTTCATCAGCCTTAACCATTACCAACCGATTCACTCCTTTAGGTTCCACAATATGAAACCTCAGACCAAACTACCAAACACCAAGACCAAATTACCAAACGACATTAGTCATCCAATATGATCCTTACTCATCTCAGCCATACCATCCATCATTGTCTCAATCAGCCAGCTATGCTAAAACATCCCCTTATGTCCAGAAAAACCTGAAGGAATACCTTTTCAGCATCCCCTTTAATATTCACCAAGAAAAAACCCTAGAAAAAATAGCCAAAACAACTTTTCCTCCCAATTTTCATTATCAGCCTACTGAATCATATAAGACTCTTAAATACTACCAAGCCATTCTCAGTGAGACTGAATCCATCTCAATTAAACCAATTTACAGCACAACCCATGAAAACAAAATCCTTTACCATTCTCTTTATATCAGAAAGTTTTTAACTGAATTAGAATGGGGACTCCCCTTCTACTAGACAAAACCCATTCATACCCAGCATGTTCTCATCCCCAATAATCATTACAATTATTTTGATTATATTCAAGCATGGACTAACATTTTCCTCCATCAAACAGAACACTTTAGTCACTCATGGTTTATCAATTTTGACAAGAGTTTCAGATTAAATTTCCCAGCATGGTTTCCAAAATGGTGGTCAGTTCATGTCTAACAGCCAGCCTCTTACCAGAAGAACTCATGCAAGTCCTCTCAGCTGGTTTCCAGCAAAAATTTGACAGAAGCCGATTCAACTACATGATTATACTTCTCCCATTGTTCAAGGCTAAGTACAAAGTCCCATGGATAATGAAGTGGAATTATGAAATCGAAACCGGTGAAGTCTACCGAACAAGATCAGTCAAGTGGTGGGATAAGTTCAATCATCAAAAGATCATCAATCTGGTCCTCTCAGAATTTCCCGTCATTTCAGTTCCAGTCATCCCATCAGCCCAAGGTCAAGCTATTTCAGCACAACCAAAAATGGCATTGCCAATCATTCCAGAACAATCTCTATCAGACATAGTCCTTCATCATTCCTCAAAGGAACAACCAAGTCATCTAAATCCACAAGTTCGAAGAAGAAAGAAAAATCATCTCAGCTCAAAGACTTAGCTCAACAGCTAATGGCAAAAGCAGCTTTGCTCCATAATGAAGATTCAGATTCAGAGTCTTCAGACGCATCATCACAACAACCAGCCAACTCAGCAAGTCAGAAAACCAAATAGGTAGACTATCAGGATTCCCAATTATAATTTACCCATTTGAATAAACAGTTGCTCAGCATGTGATTCCAATAGGAAAAATGTCTACATCAACAATGAAAGAAGTAGCAATTATCACCCATCATTCCAGACAAGACAAGACAATATTCATGAATAGTAAAATCACTTTTACTGTTTATCCATCATGATGTTCTCAATTATGTTCTCGTGATTCAACAGTCATCTGCTTTTAGCATCTTTCCAGCTCATAATGCAGCCGGATTTCCCGCTTCAATTATTTAACTCAATCATCTCCAATCTACTTAAGAAAATTCAAGTCTCATTAGAGATGAGGCTGAAACTTCTGCGTATTCTCAAACAATAGAACAGAAGCAAGTATTCAGCTTGTAATTTCTCAATTCAATGTAAACACTTTTAGGTCTAAGATCAAGGATGCCTGCGTGCACCAATATCCTTGCTTTCATTCCAGTTTGCTGACTCAATCGTTAGTAAATCAATTGTAAGTCGTTGAGTAAGTTTTCAATAAAACTCATTTTCAAATATATCTGCATCATTACTTTGAATTCATTATTTTCATTATGAAGAATATTTTCATAACAACTGATTTTGAATGGCATAAAATTCTTACTCACAGTCAATTCATCGAGTATCTCAAGTTCAAGGGAAACACTGATCAATCATTTACTCAATTCTTCTTATTTGTTTATAACAGTTGGTTTCATGGTATATTCAATCCTGGTTATCTTCCACATCAAATTCCTCATGATTCAATTAATCATTCATTTTCCTGTTCATTCAATCATAATCATCATTGACATTGGTATAATTGCCCTCATCGTTTATATATATATATATATATATCTTAACAATATGCAATGGTATGTCTCAATTTAAACTACAAAATGAAAGATTCGTTTTTCTATCTAACGTAGCCAATTCTCCATTTCAAGTTGTTGCTAAAATGCACCCCCATATAAATCCAACTCTTGGTCCTTGTTTTTGTTTTTGCCCTCCAAAATATCAAATCCCCAAATTTCTTTTCCTCTCTATCTCCCCTTTCTCAAAGGTCCTTTTATATGTGTTTTTGTGGGATTTTCCTGCATATATTTCGGTCCTCCTTATTCTTTTCTGGGTCTGTCTCAATTTTAATGAGACTGGCAGAGATTGCAATTTTGTTGCTCTTGGTTTTGGATTGTATTAGATCAAACAATGCAGCTTCAAAGTCCAACTTCTTCCTCACTCCCTTTGGTCATGATCATCATCACAATGTTGGAAAGAGGGTGAAAGGTTCATCAATAAATGGAAGAGTGTTCAGAGGGGCAGCAGCTAATTTCAGAGAGTTCTGCAAGTCCAAAGGGCAAACCAAAATACACAAAAATTTATACGCACCAGCCCCTGAATAGAAGACCAAATCCTAATTGCTACTGGTCAAGAGGCATTCGAAGATCAACTCTGGCATGTAGACCTTTTCCTACATGTGAATCTTGACAGGAACTCCAATGCCGTTGTTGTATACGCTGATGCAGCTCTGTGGTAGCAGTGGACCCAAAGATTGGAAGATTGAATTGAGGTCAGTTGACCTAAGCTTTTCGTTGGTCAGAATTTTGGGTCGGGGCGGGTCTGAGGTAGCAGTGGCGGCGGTGCTCGAATGTTCGTCAAAAACACAACAATCTCTCCTCTCCTCTCCTCTCCTCATCTTCTTCGGGAGGATATCGTCGTCGTTCTGTCATGGAAAGGGGAGAGACAGCATAGCAGAGACATCCGGAAGATTGGACGGGCAAAAGACTTGCAAAATCGGAAACTTATTGTTTGGGACATTTTAATTGGACTAGTTTACTGTGGGACTTTGTCCTAAGCATTAAATAAAGTTAGTACATGGTTTTTTTTGTTAGCATTCAAAGTTTTCAAACCTTTTTCATTAGTTTTCTTAAAAAAATTACATATATATATCTATAAAAAATAAATATTGAATGTAAATACGATTTATACATTTCAAATTGCATCTCTCAATAAAAAAACACTCCTCTAATGGCTAGACGGTGAGAATACTTGGCTAGCATCCTATAATCCTATTATTGATGCATGTAGAAGGAAATCAATATTTTTATCTTTTCTCTCATATTTTTTGTCAAGTAATATCTCCCAACAAACATTCACTTATTTAGAGGAGCGAATTTTTTTTATTTGTTTACAAACATTAGGATAATCTATATTAAATTCATTTAACTTACTGGATGAGAAATTCAAACACAGGACTTCAAGTCATAGACAAATATTTTTAACCAACTGAGTTACAAACCACTTGCATTAGCGACTCGATTCAAATTGCTGTTTTCAATATCAATTTCTACTTTTAAGCTTATTGCATGATTTAAAGAATAATATTCCCAATTAAAAAAAAAATTATGAGTACAATTCCGAGAAATATATTTCCTCTTGCAAAGATCAAAACATGACCAAGGGCCCAAACGGCTGCTAAAGGTTAAAAGCCCAAAACTCAAGTTCAATGGAGTAATGGCTCAACAATCTTTTTGATAAAGAGTTGGAAGTAACGCAAGGTAACTCCTATCATCATCACATAATTTTTAACATCAGTGCAATGCATATTTCGTTTGATTTGGACCCTCCTCAACCATAATGAATATATTCGTATTGTTCATAGATATTAGATATCTAATTCGTCATTTATTGAAGTCAAACTTGAGATATCTTACTTATAAATAGACATGAATATTACTAGAATGTAAAGTTAGAGGAAGCCAAGTCTAGTATTTCGGCCTTTTCGCTATTTGGAAAGAGTATCAAACTCACTCGTCTGTTGGCAGTCAACAATGGGTGCCAACCTAAACCTTATGTTTGGCCCAAAAACGTTGGCCAGCCCAAACCTTTTTTGAAAGGAACGTCTCAATTACGATTCGAGTCATCAATTGACAACAAAAACCAAAATATACAAGTCTGATGTAGGCATAATTTACTGAACGATTATAGAGGTTTTAGAGAGAGGGGTGCGGCAATAGGTAGAGAGAATGAGAGAGATGTGTAATTGTGGGGTGTCTTCTATTCCACCCCATTGTGCCTTTATTTATAGTAGTAGGATAGGTAAAAACCTTTTCTTTTGGGATTACAACATTTAATAGGTAATTTACTCCTAATAGGAATATAGATATTCTTATATATACTAGGATTTACACAATCACATTCCTAATCTAATAGGACTGCAACACTCCCCCTTGAGTGTGTAAATACTCAAGTAAATGGCGCATCAGGTCTTCAGTGATGAAGCAAGTATAATTGATGAAGTCGTCGGCACAATGAGCAAATGCGAGTCTCAGATCAATAGAAGAATGCATAAAAAGTAAAACTCACAAAACCTTGCTATGGTAAAACCCAAAGTGGGAGAAAAACTCATAGTCTAAGGAGAAAAGTGAGAAGTTGTATTAAGTCAAAACTATAAGTCTTTTGGACGCAAGTAGAAGAGTTCACAAGGGTATGATTAGCCCATGATGGGTGCCTCGTTAAAACCTAGTGAGAAAAATGCTCCTAATCGTAGGGAAAAAGAGTACATTAAGATCAAGTGAGTATACTTCTGGATACTCCCCCTGAGTTTGACATAACTTCCAAATGAGAACTACAAGCATTGCATATGAATAGTTAGGCATACCAATTCTTCGGACAAGCTTCTGGAAGGTTGACTTCGGCAGTGACGTCGTGTAGAGGTCGGCAAGGTTGTCTGGGATCGGCTTGCATGACTTCAATCTCCTGATGCTTTGCTAATGTAGATGTGGACGCAATATGTCTTGGTGTTGACTTCGTTGATGTATCATGGCTTGGTCGGGTTGATACATGCAGCATAATCTGCATGGATCATCATTGGGACTCAACGATGGATGAAAACACAAGTACTTCGAATATGCTCAACATAAACTCCTAACCATGTCTCACTTGTGGCATAGTGAAGTAAGGTGAGTCTTGGAATGATTCGAAGATTTTTCAACTAAGGTCATATCATGGACCTCCAAGATATTGCGATATCCCTAACGGTAAAGACATAACCATTTTAGGATTTTGCCTTGTGCGAGTTTGATAAGTAACTTGCGTCAGCATAACAGCAAGGCAAGCATCATTCCGAGGATCAGGGGGTTGGATTCGCTTGAGATGCGTTGGGATTTGCCCATGTAGTACCTTCAGGGTAGTTTTTAATACCAATTCAGTGGATGTGTGTAGGCGCGGTGCTACATCTTTACCAAGATCAACAACGAAGGAGATGTCTTGTCTAAATACAATAAGCTCAGTACAACGAAGCGCAAAATTGAACTTAGACATGGAATTTAGGATTCCATAACCTCTTCAAGGGTCTCATTTGCATATAACGTATGTACGATCAAAGGTATACTCAAAGGTAACACATTCGGGGTGTAGTTCAACTGGTAGACCAAAATACCGTCAGAACAATGCTTCAACTTCAGGTCAAGGCATAAACGAGTTTTCCCAAGATCCTTCATCTCAAATTCCATCTTCAGGTGCAAGGCAGTTTTCTTAAGCTTTTCCGGAGTCTTAGTGAGATTCGTGTCAATGACATAAAATGTAACTCTAGCAATTTGGAATAAGACTTCATAGTTTAGCACGTAAGGGCATAATTCATATCCCTGATTGATCAAATAATCACTTAGACGGGTATACCGCTTCCATCCGTAAGGCGTGCATTATATCGCATTATTTCATTTATCACAATACACTTCCTTTCCCACTTGTAACACAACAGGGTTATCTTGGGCAGTGTAGGAATGACAAGTCCAATACACACTTTGGTAAAGAATTTGACCCGGATTGTAACTTTAGTTGTCCAATCAGTTCTACGTTGTCACTTAATCAACGGAACACGGTTCGATATCGTCGCTTTTCATTTATGTCAGTAGCTACCATATAAGTGAAAACATCATTGATGGTAATCTCATTTCAATTCCATTTTCGCATCCAAACTAGTATACTGGACCAAGAACTTTAAGTCTCGGGAGAAATCCGGATTAATCTCCTGAGATGGAAATGATTTGAGATAGCGATCAAGTGTAGATTCATTTTGTGCCGTGCCTTCCTCTTCTAGGGAAGTGAATCCTATGAACCGAGTGATCTATCATGCTCCAGGCCAAACATCTAACTTTCCCACATTCCTCTTCTAGGTGTAAAGTTAGTGTGCGTAGTATGCATTCATCCAAACATCTAGCTTTCCCACATTCCTACCTAATCATGTGTTTAATTAAATCGGTCACATGTATTAAGAAACATGATTCAATTAACTCATATTCGAGGACAATATCAATAAGATTATCCATAAGTAAAACATACACCAAATGTGAATCCAAGAACATGGAAAAATGTTCGCACAGTAAATGGTTTACTAAGGGGATTCGGCCAACAAGGGCATTCATGTCAAAATTATGCTCTTCCAATGATGTTTGGTGGAGCAAAATTAGTCTCACATATTGACTACTAGAATGATACTCCTTAACAATATTGGTAGGGGCACGAACATGTGCATAACCAATGATCTATTCCATCAAGACGGAAGTAGATTCTGCAGGGTTAAGGTTTAGGAATATTATCCCTTATTCTTGAAGTTTTAGGTCTTAGGTACCAAGGATCACGCTTCGGGCATGATGCCACACCTTGGCAGGCCCTGATTCTACCATAATTTTGTGGTAGTAATGAGATCTGAGAATTTGGTAAACTTCCGCTTTCTACACTGCTGCTTCAGGGGCGAGTTAGAAGCATGGAAGGACGAGAAGAGTGTTCTCCAGCCAAAATTTGATCGGATTTATAAACTTCAGAATTGTACTCATTCATGGACATAATCATAGTGTGCTTTAGGCAATGTCTTTCATGATTAGACGGTCCGCAGAAGCGAGCCAAAAAGCCATGGAATCCTCGATCGGGAGCTATTTCCATTTGTAATGCTTTGAGCATAAGTGTTCGAATGAAGATCATGGCGGAGGCTTATTCAGCTCTTCCATGCCATTGTTGGCTTCAATGGTTTCTCAGCTTCTTGATAGTCAAGTGGAGATTCACGTCTTGTACCCCACATAAAGTGGTTTCTATTAGAAACGTCCAAATCAGGAAAATCGAACTTGTGATGGTTCGACAATCCACTGAATTGGAGGGAATAAGATTGTGATTGGTGCTATGGGAATGAATCATCCATAAGCATCAAGGTTAGAACATTCGAGTTCTAAGACATGGTTTTCATGAAGGTTTTCATGGGTGTATTGTTTTAGGAAAACTTTGGGTTTCAAATGCACTAAATTTCAAACTACAGGTTGAATTTAGTTTATGAACATTTAGTTCATAAAAGAGAGGTTCCTGCAAGAACACATAATGCAATATACAACTAAGTGTAGTGGATTTGGGTTACTTTAGGAACTCAGGTGTGAGTGCTTCGGGGCTATGAAAGTATGTCAACGATTCAAAGGATAAAAATAAATTATTGAATCCTTAATGTCCAAAAGTGATCTTCAGGTCAATAATTTTGGATTCATTATCAGATTAATGGACTACAGGTCACTTTTAAGTAATTCAATAAATCGGGCCATACAAGGTCGATTGTAGAAGCAAAATAATATTAACATACAGGTTAAAATTATTTATGATGCTAAAATAATAGCATTAGGTCGAAAAAATTGCCCAAAAAATAATTAGGCTTGGGTTGGGTGCCTTGAGTAAAAGGCAGGGCCCTAAATGGCCTCGGGAGTGGGCTGCAGGCCACGGGGGTGAGAAAGAAACCCCAGCCACATTTGGGTTTCAAGGTTGCGCGCGGGGATGGCATGAGACAAGGCCCAGCAGATTTGATGGCCTGTTAATGCACGGGGGCCCAGCCATAGTGGGTTGGCGTCATACAGGGACCAAACCCATGTATATGGGCTGATACCGGAGCAGGCTATAAGCCTTGGTGGCACGGGACAGTGGCCCAGTAAGCATGACAGCTTGCTGGCATGGGCCGAGAGCAAATGGGGATCCAAAAAGGAAAGTTGCAGGCTTCCTTGATGATTGGGGACAACCCAACCAGGCCGAAGGCTTGGGATAACCATCTGCTCGCAGCAAGGTTGCTATCAAGGTCCATGTGAATGCAGCAAAGCCCAGAAGGCTACTGCCCAGTTTGTGCCGCAAGGGGTGGTGCCATACCATATCCAAATTCCCAAAATTTTTCGACATAGGTAAGGTTTAAGAAACCCTAGAATTGCTTCTAATTTAATTTGATACTTTGACTCACATATTCCACATAACAAAATAATTGTGCGATGAATGAAACAAATATATATATTGACAAATATATAAACATATACAATATATATATATCGGCAGGAAAATATAAACATAAGGGGTTCATACATCATGGGGAATGTTTTCATGCTTCAAGGTCGTTTCAAATATCTTCCTTTATTTTAAGCGTACCTGATTGGCAGAAAACAACAAGAGCCTTTGAATTTGTAGAAGATCCTTCTCGGAAAACCAGAATTGCATCTCCAATGCGTTGTATCACGTTCAACACACACAAAAAAATAATTGAATCAATAGCATGTAGATCAATTCAATAAATTAATAAATTAGTCATAAAAAGAATGATTAAAACGTAATACTCCCCTGATTGAAGAATAAACTCTCTTTAGCGCAGCGTCAAGAGCGTTCTGATAACGTGCCGTAGGCATAATTTACTGAACGATTATAGAGGCCTTAGAGAGAAGGGTGCGGCAATAGGTAGAGAGAATGAAAGAGATGTATAATTGTGGGGTGTCTTCTATTCCACCCCATTGTGCCTTTATTTATAGCAGTAGGATAGGTAAAAACCTTTCCCTTTAGGATTACAACATTTAATAGGTAATCTACTCCTAATAGGAATATAAGAGATATTCCTATATATACTAGGATTTACATAATCACATTCCTAATCTAATAGGACTGCAACAGAGTCATCAATTTTACTAGCAATCAGAAAGTCTACGGTTACTGTTTTCAACCATCTAAACTTCTTATATCAGTAATGGCGAGTTAAAATTAGTTTAGCTTAACTTCCAACAAAATTAAAAGAAAAAAAAAACACTAAAGTTTATCAGTCAAGAATAAAGAGAGTAGTGAGATCAATACCATGCATTCAAATTAGCTTTTAACAAATGTAGAGTCATGTACATTGTATATGATATATGAGTTTCTAATTAACTTTACAAAACTAATGCAACGAGAAACGGGATTGTGGATGTAAATTTCCTCCATCTTCTTCTTAGACGAAAATGCACCTGCAAAACAATTAACATCTTAGGTCAAGTCCACTGCTTGGGCTGTTCGGCTTGGCTAGAGCCAAGGGTAGCTACGCGGCTGGGGCCGCTAATTGAGGTGTTGGGGCCCAGTCCTAGGTGAGTCGCATGGCTCATGTCTTTTAGGTTCTTGGACCTGACGCAGGCCAGGTTGGCGATTGAGAAAAAATGAAGAGGTCGAAGGCTTCATCGGCCGTTGGAACGAGAAACAGGATTGTGGATGTAAATTTCCTTCATCTTTTTCTTAGATGAAAATGCACCTGCAAAACAATTAACATCTTAGGTCAAGGCCACTGCTTGGGCTGTTCGGCTTGGCTAGAGCCAAGAGTAGCTACGCGGCTGGGGCCGCTAATTGAGGTGTTGGGGCCCAGTGCTAGGTGAGTCGCATGGCTCATGTCTTTTAGGTTCTTGGACCTGACGCAGGCCAGGCTGGCGATTGAGAAAAAATGAAGAGGTCAAAGGCTTCATCGGCCGTTGGAATGCTGGGTATGCAGGCCTCCTGTTTGCTGGTCCGAGAGAAAAAAATGAGGGAAAAGCCATCATGGGTTGAGCTCTCTTGCTGAGTATCGTGAATGACGTTGGCTTCTTAGTCCTTTTTGCTCGGAGAAAGATGGGCTACTCCCAAGAGAGAAGATAAAGAGGATCAATGCGGATGCATTGGTTCGTTCGATCGCTGTTGTGAAACCTACTACGAATGATGGTTGACTGAAGACTTTCTCCACTGCTCGTGGAGGTCTGCCTGCTACCGAGAGGCTTGTGATTGATTTGACTTCTTCCAATGGGAAGAAAAATGAGGCTGCTAGATCTAAGCCTGTGGTGCCTGCCATGCCGAAAATGGCTAGTACGATCGCTGATAGGATTGCTTTAGCATAGAGGTTCTGTCATGCCTCAAGTGCCACAGTCTATACTAAGACGTCTATTGGGAGCTAAGTTTGGTTTACCTTTGGAGAGGCTTACTACTATGAAGAGCGATAAGGTGGACTCTGCTGCTAAAGTGGCGCCAAGGCCCACTCTCCTTGCTGCTAAGATTGATTCACCTGCTGAGAAAGAGGAAATTGCTTGCGTGGGAAGCTATGAGAAATCCGCTGTGAGATCATACATCGCCCGGGGGAGAGGAGGTGATATGCCATATATTTACATGCCCATTTCCCTACAGTGAGACGCGTTTTGGGTGGAAGCCCAAGAACAAACCAATGAGAGCGTGGCCCAAAACGGACAATATCTTACTATGCAAACTGGGATATGACAATTTGGTATCAGAGCCACTCCCCGGTCGAAAGTGTGCCGACGAGAGCTTCGGGACCCTTAGGGTGGTGGATTGTGAGATCCTAAATCGCCGGGGGAAGAGGAGGTGATGTGCCTTATATGTATATGCCCACTTCCCTGTAGTGTGACGCATTTTGGGTGGAAGCCCAAGAACAAATCCATGAGGGCGTGGCCCCAAGTGGACAATATCTTACTATGAGAACTGGGATATGACATCCACTATGCCTGCTTCTAGGGAGGCTGCTGAGATATGTGCCCTTTCAAACCAGATCTGCCTGAACACATGGACATTTGTGCCACGTTTGTCGATGGTGTTAGAAGAGTTGTTTGCCTTAGTTCCTTTGCGAAGCATACGACCAAATATAGGAAGACTGCTCTATTTACGATGATGCAGAATGCGACTATTCTGGCAGCCGAGTCTATGCTCCTTGACCAAGAGGATCCCAAGGCAGCCAAAAAGGTGGCAAAGGTTGTGGTAGCTAAAGCTTATTCTTCTACTGAGAATATCAAAAGGTTGGAATCTGAGCTCGTTATTTTGAATGGGTCTAATATCTCTGCCCCTACTTCTCTACAGCTTGAGACCACTCACCTACAGATTGTTGACTTGAAGACTAGGCTTGGCGCGATCCAAGTTGAGTAGGAAAGTGTAGAGAATGAGATCAGATGTTACATACCTCAGATTCAAGATCTTAAGCATGCCGCTTCTGAGCTTCGTTCCGTTGTTTATGCAAAGGATGAAAAGTTGATTACTGCTTATAACTAAGTGATCTACTTCAAGAAGGTCGATGATAGGCTTGAGCCCCAAGTGTTATAACTCCAAGGTACGTTGAAGATTAACAAAAGTTTGAAGAAAGAAGTGGATGAGCTACAGCGCATCCGTGCTGGTCTGCCCGAGAAGAATGAGCAACTAAAAGGTAAGAAGGTTGGGCTCGAGGCTTTGCTTGTTCAGAGTCAGGCCGATTTCTACAAGCTGGGTTCTGTAAGTCATCTTTTTGCTAAGTGGTCTACCTTCGAGTTTGCTGAGAAAGACTTTGAAACTTTCTCTATTTCTCTGGAAGACTCCCTTGCCTTTATTTTTTGGTCTTCCATTAGCGAAGTAGTCGAAGAAGCTGATGCCCATGCTGGACCAGCCGGGGGTGAAATGTCGGATGGTGCCACTGCTGAGGATGTCGCGGTTGATTAAGGTGTGGCGACCGAGTAATCATGGAGTGTCCAACCTGCTATAGTGTATTCTTCTAAACGGTCTTTAGGATTTTCTTTGTTTTCCTTGTTGCTTTTTGCTTTGCTTGAACTCATTTGGTCTCTCCTAACCATTTATCAATTTTCCTAGAAAATTTAATAAACTTGCTTTCTTCGCTTATTTAGTTCATGCCCTAACCTTAGACTTTATAGGCCAGTGGTAGGTATGCTACTTTTCTATAAGCATACAGGTCTGCGTAGCCTATGCAGCCGTAGGTGTTGGCGTAGAACATTGCAAAGTTGTTAGCCATAAGGTTAATAGTCGGACGCCTTACTTACAAAAGCAAACAAGGTTGCGTGACCACTAGGTTGTTAACCTTGGCTTTCTCCAATTTCGTAGGTTGTGTAGCAAGTATCATAACACTTTAGGACTTGGTGTAGGTCATTCCGCACTTTGGCAGAAATGAAGCTCATCAATCGCGTAGCATGTCGGCAATGGATGAAGCTCCGCATATGCACACTAACTTGTTTAAACTTTCACATAAATGTGCGGTTGTATAAGTTTAACTCAACTTACTGCTCGAAGGGCAAGTCATAGTAGTCTTCTGAAAACCGTAGGCTACCTTAGTGCACTCGGTAGCAGCTTTAAGGTTCCATGGGAGTCGCCTATAGGGTGTACTACGTAATGTGCCCCCTCCGTCTCTAAGGCCTGGTTTTCCGCAGATTAGGCCAAGAGACCTAAAATCTTTCAGTTAGCTAAGCTTTGAAAAATACCATTGTGGCTAGCCATCTTGCATCTAGTTATACTTGGGCAGCCTGGCTCATCCATGTCTGGATATTCGGAGTGTAAAGTTTATCCTCCTGCCTTGGAGAGCAAACCGTATAGGTGTTGGGGAATTGGTTTACCCTTTCGCACCAGGGAGAAATTAGTTTATCCTTTCGCACTGGAGAGCAGACCCAGTTGGGTGTCAGGGAATTGGTTTACCATATCGCACTGGAGAGCATGGTTGGTCCCTCGGGGGGGCACAATTCCTGTTATGAGTCTCTAAGAAGGGCGCGGTCTTCTTTTGAAGTGCAAGAGTGATCAATTGATTTAAGCATGTAGTCGAGCTAAGTTGTAGATTACTTCTGAATTCCTCATTAAAAAATGAGTGATGCCCGTCGAGCTGCATAACAATTGGATAATCTTCGGCTTGTGAAGTGGTGCCCGTCGAGCTGCTTGAGTATTCAAGCTTTGATGTACTAGGAGGTCACACATGGTACTTCATCATATTGTAGGCGTTCCACTGCTTTTCGATCTCTTTGTTGTTCATGGTGGCGAGGGCATAACTACCCTTACCGCCTACTTTGCTGATCTTGTACAAACATTCCCGGATGTGATCCATCTTTTTGAAGCCTTCTCTGCGGGCAGTGATTAAGGATTTTCTTATGACTAGATATCCAGGCTAGAAATGCCGAATCTTGCCCCTTTTGTTGTAGTTGGAAAAGATCTGCTGCTGGTAAGCTATAATGCGAGTGATAGTCTGCTAGCGCTTCTCCTCTACCAGATCTAAGCTTGTGGCCATCTCCTTACTGTTTTCCTCAATGTTTGGCAGTAGAGTGCTAATACTTGGCACGATGACATTGGGATGAATGATTGCTTCTGAACCAAATGCCAAAGAGAATGGAGTCTCACTGGTGGCTCGTTGTTTAGTCATGCGATATGCCATAGACATCCATGGAGTTCATCTGGCCACTTTCCCTTCTTGTCGGTGAGGGATTTCTTAAGACAGTCAAAGATCGTCTTGTTGGATGCTTCGACCTGCCCATTGCCTTGAGGATATCTTGGTGTAAACATGTGCTGCTTGATGCCATACTTTTGGAAGAACTTCGCCAAATCTTTGCCCACGAATTGCGGGCCGTTATCGGTGACGATGGATTGAAGAATGCCAAATCAACAAATAATGTTCCTCTATATGAAGCATTCTATGTTCGTCTGAGTTGTGGTTTGTCATGGGCTCTACTTCTACCCATTTGGTGAAGTAATCGGCTACCACGATCTTCATGCCTCCACCTCTAGTAGCGGGTGACATTGGCCCTACCAAGTCGATTTCTTACTGCATGAACGGCCAATGACTCATCTGCGGGTGTAGCTCGCTGGCTGACAGTGCTGGTACCGCCTTGTAACGTTGGCAGCGGTTGTACTTTTGTACTAACTCCTTAGCGTCTTGATGCATGGTACGCTAGTAGTAGCCTACGTTAAGAGCTTTCTGCGTTAAGGATCGGCCTCCGGAATGATTTCCACAGACGCCTTCATAGATTGAGCTTAGAACCTTTAGGTCGTCGGGAGGCGCTAGGCAATGGAGATGTGGCCCAGTGTAGGATCTTCGGACGAGAATGCTGTTCCACATGTAGTAGCGTACTGCCTTTATTTGGAGCTTTTTAGACTTCAACCTTTCCGTGAGGAGTGTGCCATTGACCAGGTAGTTACTTTTCCAGTTGGGAGTTGTACTAACCTACGACACTTTGGCTGCTAGCTCCGCCTTAATGCTTGGATTGTCTAGATATTCCACCGGAATAGAGCGTTTGAGTTGGTGGTCGAAGAGGGAGCCCATGCCGGCTAGCGTGTCTGCGTGGATGTTGTCTGCCCGTGGAACTTGAGTGAGAGCGAAAGTCTGAAACCAGCTGCTTGCATACCTTCTCTAGGTATTGCGCCATCCTTGGATGTTTTGCCGTGTACTCCTCGGTAGTCTAGCTAGTGATTAGCTGGGAATCGGAATGAATTATGAGTTTTTTCACTGCCAAGTCTCTTACCATTCGGAGGCCTGCTAGCAGGGCCTCATACTCCGCTTTATTGTTGGATGCTTTGAAGCCTAAAGTGACCGCCTGCTCTGGCATCGAACCGTCTGGGTGACAAGGACCACGCCTGCTCCCAAACCTTTGTAGTTGGATGCACCGTCGACATGCAAATGCCAGAAGTCTCCATGGGGTGGAGCAGCCGCTGCTAGGGCGTGCTCGGCTATCTCCGGGGCATCATTGGGCTGCTTTGTTACGTCATCTAGGCTAGGCGTGAAGGTACAATAGGAAGCCGTAGAGCTGGTGCAACAGGAGATGCTCAACTGCCGGTATTGGGCCACTCTAGAGTTGAATTATGGAGCAAGGGTCGGCTGAGGCCATGTGACACGTAGCATGAGATGGTGTTCAATTACCAGTACATGTTGCTCTTATGTAGAATTTTTTGGGGCGATGAGGACAAAACTTGCTTCCGAGTGTGTCATTCTAGTGTATGTTTTCCCTAGGCACTCCTTTTAGGTTGAGTTGTTGCATTCGTCAGAAAACTTTGCATCCGCTAATTGAAGGAAATTTTGTGAAAAACATGTTCATTTAAGCAACATCTATTAGCATGCAATTAACAATTAAAGGCGGAATCATGCTTGTATGCACTTAAAAACAAAACATTAACCATGAAATTCAAAGCCTGGTAGATTGGTGAACCAAGACTCAACTCAAATCAAAGTGAGTTGAGAAATTTATACCTTTGTAGATTTCTCTTTGCATAAGCAAAGGCTAATCACCCAAGGAGAGGGCCTTCATTCCTTGTTTCTTAGATCCATGGATTTGGATGGAAGAATAGATTCTTCAAGTTCCCAAAATTGAGAACCTCTAAGTCTCCACACCAAGGATAGATTGATGAAGAAATGAGTGACCTAGAGGAAGTAAGATTGCTAGCTAAATTCCTCTAGGGTGGCCGGCCTCTTAGAGAGAAAAGAGAGCTTTGTGTTCTCATCTTTTCTCCAAAAGAAACCCTAAATGAATTTTGGCTATAAAGTCATATTTATACCTTAATTCATTGGAGTGGCAAACTTGTAAATAAGTCCAAAACCCACTGCATCTCTAAATGGCCGGCCTTAGGTTATTATTGGGCTAATTGGGCCTTTGTGAATCATTATTCATTAAGTTGTCATACAACTTAAGTCAATGGGCTTGACGTTCGAAGCCCATTAGGCCTTAAGGTCCAAAACTATCCCGAGGTCTTTAACGAACTTATTCGTTTGATTAATTAACATATTAATTAATCCTTGCCATAAATAATTAAACCATTTAATTATTCTTACTTATCTCCATTGTTACTTCAATCTCTACCTTTCACGGTGTACGATCCATTAGGTTCCTTTTAGCGAGGCAGTGGGCGATTAAAACCATTTCAAATCGATTGTGAATTGAAACTTACTTTCAATTCTCCCTTTAGTGATTATACACGTTTAGGGCTTCCATAAACCATGAGTGACACCTAGCAGCATATCATGGTTACCCAAGCTAATCAGAAGAGGTGGAGAACCTATTCAGTTTAGGATTACAAATGCAATACGGTCTTTCTCTAATACAATACTCTTGACCACATTGTTTGGTTTGATAGTTTATTCATGTCTACTATCCAATGTGATTCGTGTGCTTATATGATTACCTTGAATGTGATTTGGAACGACTTCCTAAATCTCATTCATACTCTGGCCAGAGATTCTTAATCATATCATAGAGTATTCTCCCTCAAACAGTTGAAGGTTAGAGATCCATTGTTGCGCATTCACTTGCCTCCATGGCTAAGTGGCTTAACCCCAACTATGCCGTGGACACCCGCGGATGGGGTGACATTTGACATAATCAAAGATCAAGTACCTAACCACAAGACAACTATGATGCCTCAGGTCTAAGGACTACTTTGCATTATCCCAACCATGAGTTCTCATGTGACATGAGTATGAGAACTCTTCGTTGATCGTGTTCAGTGGACTCATTCGCTACATGCTTGTCTTGGTGTCAATCACACCAATGACTCGAGACCAGTCACTGTCCCTAAGAGAAGACATAGCATGTACTGATCTTAACGGACTGTCAATGCCCAATTGGTAATCCTATGATCAGGAACGTTTAGGATATGTATACAAAAGAGAATGGTCTCATGAATCTAACTTGTTTAAATTACATTCTCCTAATTACATATTCCTTGGACTTATCGTTCAAGCATATAACATTTATATGAGACAACTTAAAACAATAATCATTGCCCTTGATATTAAACTAGATTAGTTCAACATGTGAAATGTCCGTAAAGTATCATCATATGATTGGTTTTAGGGCACATTTCCAACACTAATGTCTTCGCCTTTATCATCGCACGTCTGGATTGGGTGAAATAGTGCATCATGAGGATGACTGCTCGCGTCTGAAGGTATAACTTGAGTTTCCGAGTTGCAACAATTATCGTCAAAGTTAGCTTTTGAATTTCTGGTAGTTGGTTTCATCATCGAGAAAAGCTTTCGAATTGTGGAATACAGGTAGTCGGGCCCCCAGTTCTTCTCATATGAGGGTAGAGCTTATTACTAATTCAGATACCGTCAAGCATGTAAATAAGTCCTCTACTGCTTCCGATTTGGATAGTAGGGAAGTGACGTCGGGTACTTCTTTAAGTCCTTGAATGTGCATCAGCAAGCCCTGTCCTAAAGTGCATGCTGAAGGGAAATTTATGAGATTTCATGTGGGATTTCTAGTGACTAGCATGCATATACAATTCAAAATTTATATACGAAAGCAACGGAAGCATGTTATCAAATAATATCAAAGCTATAGTAATGCAAATCCCCTTCAAGATGCATAGGTTTATGTAAGATGCATCAAAACAATTTATTGAAGAACAAAGTGTAGGAGTAGTTTTATACCTCTTGATCTAGACTTTAGACCAAGGATGGACCACCTCCAAGCCCTTTGTTGTTGGAACTCCTTGAGCCTAGCCTCCCTCCTTGCCTCCTCCACTTTGTTAGAATGAGTGCTCCTTGGTTCTCCTTAAGTCTCCAAAGTTGAAGACCTCTAAAGATCCTCACCCACTAGTGTAGTGAGAAGGATGAAGGAATAACCAAAAGGGTGAGAAGATGATTAGCTAAATCACCCCTATGGTGGCCAGCCTTGTGTGAGTTTTTTTAGAGAGAGAGTTGGTTTCTTCTTTTGTGAAAACAACACACAAAACCCTAATGAAACTTTTGCTATAAAGTTCCTTTTATAACCAAAAAGAAACAAGTCAACATTTGACTCTCTCTCTCCCTCCTTTGGCCGGCCCCCTTTAGTGTTGTTTGGGCTTTGGGCTTTTATTATTTTAAGTCATCCAATGCTTGAATAAAAGCCCAATAGGTTTAGGCCCAATGGGCCCAATTAAACCTGAACATTTCTTTAAGCCCAAAACAATCTTTTATCGCTTTTATGATTTCTTTAGACTTTCTAATTAATCACAACACTTAATTAATCCAATTAATTATTTCCATCATCCATTAGTTACTCACTACAAGAGTGTATTGGTATACAATCATTTTAGGTTCTAATTAGCAAGGCAGTGAGGTGATTGGTACCAATCCAATTGATTATATTTAATTCAATCACTTAGTGAATTAAAACTTACTTTTAATTCACCTTCTTCTTTGACGACTACATTTAATCATCTAGAAGAACTCACAAGTCATGAGTGACATCTAACCATATATCATGGCTACCCAAGCTAATGTAGAATTTGTTCGGAGAACCTATTCAGTTGGAATTACAATGTAATTCGATCCTTCTCTAAACAATACTCTCAATCACACTATTAGGGTATGGATTTATTATGTCAAACCCCTAATGTGATTATTCCATGTTATATGATTCAATTGAGTCGTATAGGAACGCTTTCCTTTATTACGCTCGATACTTCGGCCGAAGATTCCCGAATCATATCTTAGAGTATTCATCCTCTCATAACGAGGATTAGAGATCCTTTGTTGCGCATCTACTTGCCTCCATGGCTAAATGACTTAAACCCAACTATGCCGTGGACACCCGCGGATGGAGTGACTTTGACATAATCAAAGATCAAGTACCTAACCACAAGACAACTATGATGCCTCAGGTCAAAGGACTACTTACATTATTCCAACCATTAGAGTTACTTGCTTGACATGTGTGTAGACCTCCATGCAAGTACTCTCGTTCGATTGTGTTCAGTGAACTCATTCCCTTAATGAGCACCTACATACCTGTCTTAGTGTCACTACACGAATGGGACGAGACTTTCCATTCTTCCAATTTAAGCGGACATAGTATGTGCCGGTCTATGCATTGTCAGTATCCCTCCGACAATCCTATGACCAGGAAACTTTTTGGACATGATGGTTATGTGAAGAAGGTCTCTGTAGTCTAACATCATTAGATTACTTCTTCCATCAATCCATTGTCCATGGATTCACTATTTAGGACATATATCGTTTATAGAGATAGTTCTAATTAGTATCTTTGTCATTTGATGTATAAGAATCATCTATACATCCATTCATTGTCCTGAAAGGTTTCTTCCAAAGATTGACTTTCAGGGTATATTTCCAACACATGCTTCTCTGCCAGAGCGAAAAAGTCTGCTAGAGTTAGATCTTCTTTCATAATCAATTTTCCGAACAGTAGGTGGTCTGCTGGAAGTCCTTTTTGGAAGGCTACTCTATCTATCAAGTTGTTGGATCCGACTATCTTTGCCTTCTCTGCTTTGAACCTCTTCAGGTAGTCGAGAAGCGACTCCTTTGGGTTCTTCTTGATGTTGAGCAAGTGGTTGGACTTTTTCTTGATCGAGCGATATGATGAATATTCTTTGGTGAAAACCAAAGAAAGTTCATTGAAACTCCGGATGAATTGTGGCAGCAAGGTGTAGAACCAATCTTGCGCCTCGCCTTGTAGAGTGGTAGCGAATATCTTGCATATGAGATAGTCATTGTTTCAATAGAGGATCATTACACTTCGGTAGTGCTTCAAGTGTCTCTCCGGATCTTTATCTCTTTTGAAGGATGTGAAATATGGCATGCTAAACTCACGTGGAGGCTCTGCCTGCTCGTTCTCGTCCGTGAATGGTGACCTGCTTATGTTGGTCATGTCTCGTCGGTGACCTCGTTGCGTTGGAAATCTCACAATCGCTCGATCAAGGCTGCTCTTCCATGTGTTTAACTCGTCTATATCGCGGTTGTGGTGCATGCGGTACATTCCTAGCAGGCAAGCGAGTTCTTCGTAGACAGTCGATTGAACTTGAGCCGTATTGAATGACTGCTTCTCTTCATCCATCGTGCTGCATACTCCGATGTAAGGTAATTGATGCTCTTTGCAGGCCTAGCCACGAATGAACACTTCGCTTGGAAGGTTGCTCATGTTCATTATTGAAGTGTGACCTCAACAGTTAATGTATGCTCATCCGTGAGCTTAACCGAGAGTGCATACTCCTCCGCGAGCTAAGACGAGAGTATACGCTATCTCGGGGGCTCAGTCGGGAGTGTAAACCACCGGAATGCTATGTTTATGGCTGGTCGAGTGGTTGTTTGTCGGGACGCTCCTGGAGAGGTTATTCGTCTGCCCTTGTCCTACTTCGGGACACCTCGTTCGGGGCACGTTGCATCTCGGTGGCATGCAAGAGCTGATTCACCAAGGTCGTTTTGTGTGCGAGGGCGCTTAACTCTATGACTTGTCGGGACAAGTGTCGTTCTCCATTTGGGTTGGAAGAGCTTGGAAGGAATGCGTCTCCTTGAGTAATGGAAGTGCGGTAGACTCCAGGCTCGAGATTTGAGTTGGGAATTGTCAAATCCGTAGAAAAATGAGGTGAAAATGCCCCCGGTTCAATCGTCGGCCTAAAAATTTGGAACCGGGATTGTTGAACTAGCCTTGGTCCGGTTTGGGCTGCATGGAAGGCCACGAAAGTGAGCTGGGCTTTGAGTTGGACCGCGAGAGCGGGTTGGGTCGTGGGCTCGATTGGGCTTGCGCAACACCTTGGGCCTGGGCACGGCTCGGGAAGTCCTAGGCTTGGGCCCGTAAAGCTTGGAACGACTCGACTGGACCTTGGATCGCCTTGGGCTCATGCTAGCCTTGGGCCCGTGAGACCTGGGTTGTTGCTTTGGCAGGTGCGGCTGCGATCTGGCTTTCTCGCGCTGGGGCGTGTGTTGAGCTTGGGCTCATGCAGCTTGGGCTGCTTTGGGCTCCTAGGCTTGCTGCTCAACGTGGGCTGGAGACTTACCAAAGATTGCCACAGTGGTGGCTGCCGTGGTGGCCATCTATGTGGCTGCTGTTGGTGCCACTCCACCTGTTGTCGTGTTAAGCCTCGTAGATCGTCGTGGTCCAAATCTTGGAACGTAGGAAGTTCCGTTCGTCGTGGTTTCTGAGTTTCTAGTCATTGTACTTTTCTTTGACGTTTTATCAAAGAATTTTTATAAATAAACAATTCCAAGAATAAGAACATACGAAAAACCTTGAATGCAAGAGTCTTTTACAAGCGTATGAATTAAGACTCTTAATGAAAGCACCAATTTGTGGATGCAAATTTCCGCCTTCTTCTTCTTGGACGAAAATGCACCTACAAAACAATTAACTCCTTAGCTTAAGGCTAAGAGCCTCACGCGCCCACGATGAATTTTGGGGGGTGGGGGGTGGGGGGGGAGGGGGCTTTGGCCAAAGAACCTCTGATGCCAAAGTTAGAATTTGAGGGAGAAAGTGTTTAGAGAAATTTGGAGAATTTACAACGAGAATTGAACTTAGGTTTTTGGGAGAAATGGTGGCTATTTATAGGGATGTGGCCGGCTCCTATTTGGAGAAAAGGGGTCCAGCCACTTATGGTGATTTTTGGGTGTAATTGTAATCAATTAGGCAATTAATCATTTAATTGGGTAATTAATCAATTAATTAGCTAATTAATCCTATTTTGAAAAGAATAAATAGGAATGACCTTATGGGGAGGATTTGATGAGGATTGATGAAATAGGTTTTGAATAAATACCTATTTTGATCACCTTTGACCTTGATTGAGTCGTTATTGTCTACTTCTTGTGCGTGGGAGTTCCGGGGTGCCTCAAGAGTAGTTTTGTCTTTCAATCCAAGAATTCATGTGTTGCCTTCATATTTTTCTTGGTTATTTTTGGCTCCATAGGGATAGGTAGAATCGATCATCCTTAAATCCTAGAACATAAGCTGAAGTCCATCAACAATCTGGTCCACAAGAAAATAGAGAAAACTCTAAAGCCAAGATCAGTAGCGGAGCAACATGGATGTCATGTAAACCTTATAACTAGCCTTCTGTCTTACCATATAAGCCTTATGATGCCAACAACTTTTTGATTTTTTTTAAACTAATTCCTTTTTTTTGTCCGTTCATATAAAACAAGATCTGTACAATTTGGAGGTAGTTCCAATTATGTTGAAAGAAAAATCTCATAGTAATAGTTTTGAGCTAGCTACGACCTTCAATATATATATAATCATCATAATACTAAAATTTTCATATAAATTTGAAGCTCCATCAGTCTTGATTGATTAAAATTTTTCATGACAATACAAAAAAAAAAAAATAAACATAAAACAAAAAACACCTTTAATTGTTCTCCAATTAATTATATTGCTATTTTCTTTCTTCTAATTTCTTTTCTTTGGCCTAAAGGTCCTCCTAGGATAGATTTCTGGTTTCGTCATTGGCTAAGATGGTCAATTTATAATGTATAGTAACCCTTAAACGCCTAGGAGTCCAAATTGGAAATAGTAAAATCCTAAATCTTCCTAAAGTATAAAAAAAAAAAACACAATAAAAAGGTTTATGCCGAAATTGTTTCAAGACTTATAATACAGAACTAGAATTTAAATTTTGGAAAACAAGTCGTGAGACTAATAAGGCAGAACTTCTTAAAAGATATTGATTCTTCTTTTCCGTCTGTCGAGCTACTCGAAATGTTCAGAACATTTATTTCAGTAACAAATAATACTCACCCTTGAATTTTCAATTCTCTGATCACTTTTATTCGTTAAACATGGCTTCTTCATTTTAATTTTATTAAATCTCAAATAATCCAAATTTTTTAGCTACATCAAAAGTATACGAATTTTCTTCATAGTACTTAGTATATTGAGTGGTACAGAAAATGAATGCTTAAGAGTGAAAATATAATATCTAATAATTGTGAAACAAAATTTAACAGCTAAAACATCCGTAACACTAAGTACTATGTAGCATTGAAGCCACATCCAATTTTTATCAAACAATATGATTATTATAAAGGTTCTGAATCTTCCGATGTAAATTAGACTTGTGTGGTACAATGAACAATGTTTATTGTTTCCTTATTATATATATTGCACGGTGCAATGAACAGTACAAGATATTGGTGGACTTGACAACATAGTGCTTTTGCAAAGTCTATACCTGGGGTGGGCAAACGGGTATAGGAACCGCGGGTAGGGATGGGTAATTTAGGTTTGGGGCAGGTACAGGGCGGGTCCAAAATTTCTAAACACAAAACGGGGCGAGGCTGTTTGGGTATATGAAATTAACGGGGCGGGGCGGGTCTTAAAATAGGAGGGAAAGGGCCCCGGCCAGACCCGTTTCTTTTCCTACCCGACTTCTTTCATTTCACTCATACCTCGAGACCTCCTCTTAACTCGCTCCCAACCTCCCACCATCCCAGCTCCGTACCCCACCACCATCATCGTTAGACCTTCATCTTTCCTCCTGATTCGCTCCTATCTTCCTCGCTCTGTCCACTACCATCATCATCAGGCCTCGATCTCTCCTAACTCACTCTCTAGAAATTACTCTCTCTCTCTCTCTCTCTCTCTGACGAACTCAAAGGGACGGACGAAGTCGAACAACTCAAAACGTCTCCTCTGTCTGACTTAAACCCATATTTGCAACGCACGACTCGGCTCATAATCCTCTTCAATTTTAAGGTATTACGTTTTAGGGATTTAGGATTGAAATTAGGGTTTTCTAGATTTAGGGATTTTGTTGGGTTCTTGAACCTTGACCTCTGTTATGTTCCAATTTCAAATCCTTTATTGAATTGAATTTGAATCGACTGAGTTTGAAACTTCTGTTGAATTAAATTGAATTTGAGCAAGAGAAGAGGGAGATCTGAGTTGGGTAGCATTGAATCTCATTGTGGGTGGCGATTTGGAACTGGGTTTAGTGGGTTTGGATCTAATGGTGAGGTGAGCATTGATAGAGACGGCATTGAGTGGCGGTGGTTCGGGCGGTGCTATTGAGTTGCAGAAGAATACGAAGGAGGGGTGTGGGCATGGGTGGATATCGCAATCTCAACTGAATTTTTTCTTGTTTTGTTTGTGATTAATTGCTTGTTTATCATAGTTATTGATGGATCTTGACATGCCCATTTGATTGTTATTGTCAATGCTAGCTTGATTGTATCAAATTCAAACCAATGAATTGTATCCCAGGAATAAAATAAAAAAATAAAAAAAAATAAAAAAAAAAAGGACCCATGGACCCTGCTCAAACCGGCCTGTTTTAACCAAGCCGGGTTAGGTCAGGCTCCTATATTAGAAAATGTTGTCCCCGGCCCAATCCGACCCATTTCTATTAAGCCCGGGTCCAATCCGATCCCTTCAAAATTGGGCCCGGTCTGGCCCGGCCCCTGCCCAACCTACTGAGGCATCCCATTTACCAGTAGAAAGTAGCTAGAAATAAATTAAGAAAGGGACTTCACTTTCAGTTGAGGTAATGGACATGTGCTCTATTTACGTATGGCATCAAGCAAACTAATAAGCCTGGTCAAGATAAGGAGCATTTTCTAAGTTTGTAACCCTACCAACCCCCCCAAAGGAAAAAAGACAAGCTTTAACTGGTGAGACAGTGACTAGATGGTTGACATAGACCGCCAATGACTGTTCTTTTTGTAAGGACTATCAATAGTTGTTCCATCTTGCTCTGAAAATTTCATTTCTTGCGACCTAGAAGTCTTAGACATTGCTCAAATTTTCTTTTGAAATGGTATTTTAGTTTTCACTATCACTAGGACTTCAGTGCTTTCCTAAATCAAAATAAAGTATTCAATTTCATAATTAGTCATTTTTCAACTTGATGCATGACTAGTATGACCATGATATGTTAGGCAAAGATTATTATTTAGTGTGACAATAGAATTAACATTTTACGTGTCTCAAATTACAGTTGACGTAAATGAATCAAACTTGTCAATTTTTATGGCCACGTAATTAAAAATTCTGATATAATTTTTTAGAAGCTTAAAAATTCTGATATATTTTTTTAGAATCTTAAAAATTCTGATATCAAGAGTTGTTGAGCAATTAACTCTTAATGTAGTCTCAATGGTAGACGGCCTTTAGGGTTTAGTCTTGTGGATATTGTACGTAAAGATGTTCTAGAAACCCACCTATTCATTACGACCAAATTCTTGCCAAGTTATCATCTCCTTTACATTACATGCATATTATTTTTGTTTTTTCTTTTACCAAACCTGAAACTTAGCCATTTTAATTACCAGCATAACTCAAGGTGGTCTGAACTATCATGGTGATTTAGGAAAATAGTCCCTTACTTAAGTAAGACTTTCTTTTAATCAACAATATAATTTTTGACATTAGATTAATTATGAAAGGTTTTTTTCTCTCTTTGATCTTTTCTTTGTTGCTAGTTTTTAATAAGAACGGTCCATGGTCTAACCCCTCTTTCGTGGAATATATATTTATCTTTTTGCGCATGCACTTGATGAATTCAGAGTCCTATTCCCACCACAAATTCTGTCGAAACATATGAGGGATTAGCTGTAAAGAATTTCAAGTGTGCTGTCATCATCATCCTAAATTACTCAGCAACGGCAATCTTAATAAATCTGGCCTTTTTTGACATTCATATGCAGCAGGAGAAACTACAGTGGTCAACATGGACTGCAAAATTATGTACATAATTAATTTGTCCATTGAAGATAATCAAGCCTGATAGCATCATTTGGATGTTCTAGCTAAATCTTTAATTTATTTTATTATGAATTGGACCTAACTCACCCAAATTATTGTCTGATTATAAAGTCTCATTTTATTGCAGAAAAGTTATATATAGGTAACTACTAGCTAGATACTTCAAAAACTTAAAATTTTTACTCAGGGTATGTAGAATTATGAGATAACCAACATGGTACAAGCCAAGTACTGTACCTCTCCAGTGCATATCAAACCAACACATGGTCCCTTATACGTGGATTAGTCCCATCCAAAAACCTGGAGAGAATTTTTTGTTTTTTGTTTTGGTCAATGGTGGAGAGAGAAATTCAATAGATGTAAATGTGAAGTTGGATAAATCATTTTGTGTTTGTTGTTATTTGTTTGAAGTAATGCATTTCTAAAGTCAATCGTCAAGTGAGGTGAAGGAATCAGAAATTGAAAATATCTTGATGAGAACCTTATTCAATAACAAAACAGTATTGAATTTACCACACTAAATAAAAATCAAACAATTGATAAAGAATTGCAAGAGCCAATAATTAAGAAAAATACTCTACACTAGAAACAAGTTATCTATGGTTAGAATAATTATTGTTATGAAATGTCTTTGTATACGTGATTTGACATTTTGTAGAATAAGTGAAGGACAAGGATTGTCTGCCATCCACTTTCGGTGTCCTCCACGTGCCATTCTGTTTGTGTGGTCACGGTTAAGCCACGTTAACATTTTATATTACTATTTATTTTTGTCTTATTATATCTATAAAAATAACAATATAAAATATTGACGTGGCTTAACCGTGACCACACAAAACAGAAGGGCACTGAAAGGGCACCGGAAGTGGAGGGCATACAATCCTTGTCCATAAGGGAAATGTGTTCCGATGCTTATGGGACTTAGTGAAAACTCAATCCGAGTTGACTTTGGCATCAAAAGTGAAAAGTGTGATCATAAAAAGCTAAAGAGGCAAATTAATTGTCAGTAATACTTGATAGTACTCCTGATGAAAGTCACAATGAACAAAGGACTTCAATATTAAGATATGTAGATGTGTCACATACTCCATTAAAATTTGAGGAGTATATTTTTAGAGTTATCAAATGTAGATACATCTAGATTATGATTTTTTTAATGAATTGCAAGATATATTAAATGGTAGGGAAAATTAGGTTCACATCTTTCTTTTTGTTACTCCATTGATTAAAATCCTATTTATTTTCAATTTTTTTATTAAGGTCCTTGGGTATTAATAATATCATTAATTATTTGAATAATAAAATATTTTTATTTTTAAATATATTCCTTTAATGTTAAAAATGTTACAATTAGTATATTTATATTTATGGCTAAATTTTTTATCATATATTTTTATTTTTAGTTTGTACCTATTTTTAATTTGCAAATATTTTTTAATTTGTACCAATTTTCTTTTCATTTTTAATTTGTACCCATATATTAGTTTTTTTTTTATGCCCATATTTTTTAAAGTTTTATTTGTGTTTGTACCCATGTGTATACCGTCACGTGACATTTAATCAATGATAGAAAAATTACATATGGTATATTTATGTTTTATGCCTAAACTTTGTATCATATATTTATATTTTTAGTTTGTACCCACTTTTAATTTGCAACATTTTTTTAAAATTTGTAGTATTTTCTTTTTAGTTATATTTTGTACCCATGTATTAATTTCTTTTAGCGCCTATATTTTTAAAAATTCATTTGTATTCATAATTTTTAATCTTTTATCTATACCCTAATTTATTTCTAATGTACCCATTTTTCTTTTTTAATGTACCACTTTGTTATATGTGAAATTTACCAATTTGTTTGTAAAATGTACCAATTTTTTTAACACTATGGATACATTCTTTTACCATTTATTATTTATTATTTTTACATAGTTTTTATCCATTTATTCAATCAAAATGTTTGAATTTTTTTATTGTAACCATTTCTAATAGTATTATAATGAGGGATTTTAAATTTATAGGATTATAAATCTCATAAAATATCAAACAATTAATGTCAAAACTATAAAAATATAAATATTAATAGTAATATAATGAGGTGTACAAAGTCAAGGGACCTTGATCAAACTTTGAATATTATTAAGATTTTAATCAAAGAATGTTAAGGATTAGGGGCCGCATCCAAAGTATCCCTAAATGGTATGTAGCACCGAGTGGTACGACAAATGCTGAGATTGAAAATAGCATGTCGGCAATGATAAAGTTCCATAAGAACACAAAGGGTAGTCACACCGAAGGCATGCAGTTGTATGGATCTTCATGGACAAAGGTTTAGGGAATGCACTGCACTTACGCCTCTTCCAGTAAAGAGACCCCGAGTTCCGATGGATTAGGCCAAGGGCCTGGAATCCTTCAGTTAGCTAAGTCTTGAACAAGACTATTATGGCTAATTCAAGGAATAACCCGGCATGTCATTATGCACCCAGTTACACAAGGTAGCTAGACTTATCCATGCCTAGATATCAGGGCAGTTTACCTTCTCCCTAGGGAAGAGCATACGCCAAAATGGTGTCGAGAAATTAGTTTACCTTCTCTCACTAGAGATCATGGAAGTTGTTATGAGCATACAGTTGAGCCAAGTTGTAGATAACCCCTCAAATCTTCATTGAAAATAGAAGAAGTATTTGAAGATCTGCTGAAAGAGAAGAACTGCAAAACAACTTAAATAATTCTCGGCTTGCGAGGTCTTGCTCGTCAATCTGCTAGAGACTTCAAACTTTGATAGGCCTAGATGTGGTTCAGGTGGTGATGACGAAAAACATGATTCATCTATTTGGAGCCTTCCCTGTGGGCAATGATGAAGGGTTTTTTCTCAGGATTTGGTCTTCAGGGTGGAATTGTTGGATCTTCACCCTCTTGTTGTATCTGGAGAGGAGCTGCTGATGATAAGCTGTGATTTGGGTGACAAATTCTCACATTCTTCCTCTGCCAGGTCCAAGTTGGTGATAGCTTCTTTCTTGCTTTGCTCTAGATTTGGCCGTACGATGTTGTTGGCACAACGACGTTGAGAGTGACGATCGCCTCAGAACTGAATGCCATAGAGAAATGAGTTTCGCTGGTAGATTGTTATTTGGTTCTGCAATATGCTCATAGAACATCAAGAAGTTCATATGGCCATTTGTCTTTCTTGTCTGAGAGAGACTTCTTGAGGCAGTTAAGATTTAGGGCGAACGCCTTCCGTTGCACAGAAGTTGGAGTAAATACATTGGACCCCATTAAACATGCAGGCTCAGACTTCAACTTTTCAACCTTTTTGAAGCAAAGCGAGCTTTAGATTCCATCACTGCCTCAACCTTTTTCGCAAAATGAATTGCATCATGGTCAATACCCATCTTCTCAGCAGCTAAGATCAAAGTCTTCTGCATGGTGCCAAAGAGGAAGACTCTTCTTTCTTCAGCAAGATGATTTGCAAAGAAACCCAAGTGAACCACCTCTTCAATGCTCTTGGAAAACTTGGAGCACGCTGCAAGGTTTTCGAGCAGGTTAGCCTTGAGCAGCACACAAATCTCAAGAAAACCTCTAGAAGCAGAAAAGCAAAATACACATGTTAAGGCATTTGCATCTTTTATTGGAGATGCCCTGAAGAAGTACTCATGGTGCATGATGTGTATCTAACCAAAGTTTTTGTCAGTGTAGGAGAATCTGGTTAGGATTCTATTAGGCCAGGTTATGTAAATCCCTGAGATCTTAGGTTTACTTGTATAACAAGTCACTTGACTAGTATATATTTGTACCTTGTGTTATCAATTAAAATCGATACAATGACAATTCTACATGGTATCTCTCGTTTAGGTTTCCCTTTTCCTAGTCAAACATGAGCCTAACTTTACTTATGAAAGTAGGTAGGAATGTGGGAAAGTTAGATGTTTCTACATAAAATTAATTGACAATATGAAAGTAGCCCAACTTTACTTATAAAGACTATGCAAGACCCTTTCTTCCCTTTAATTTGGGATCCAATCTCAATAGAGGTGTAACTCATGATGAATGCTAAATAGAGAAAGATGCTTTTCCAGGTGAATTGAGATTATAAGTTGCGTAATTAGTTTTTAGCCAATTAAGGTAAAACAGCATTAGGGTTGGTGCAAGGTCATATTCTTAAGATCTAATGTGTACAAAAGAAAAATCTAATCTAAGTTTTACCATCATAAGGCTATATATATCACACGCAATACTTCGTTGTTGGAATCTAACGTCTTAGTCAATTTTAATTTTTAATTTTCTAATCTTTTGGTTTCTTTTACCTACTCAGGTACAGAAAAGAGGATATCATTGTTTAAGCACTTATTATATAATATAATACCATCACATTCTTTTTCCTTTGTTTGTTCTTTTTATTGCTACGTAAGTAAGCCCTTCGATACTAGCTACAAGTACCCAGCATCTAATAGCAGTAACAAATGTAAGGTTAGATTTGGATATGTGTTGAAAATCGAAAGCATTCTCTAGAAGCTACAAGCAATATTTTAGGTATACAAATCCACCTACCTCAGCCCTTAGAAGCTCGCAAGTAATGACTGTAATAGAAACACTTGTTACTGTTACATTTTCTCAACTCCACCAACCCACAAAATGTGAAAGATTCAGAACGAACTCACCCCAATGAAATAAAAATAAAAATTAATTCTACTATCCCCACCAGTTTCTTGCCTGCAATTTGTGAATCATTTCCTCATTATTTGTAAAAATACAAACAAAATCATAAATAAAAAAACACCATGGAATTCCTCTCTTGTTCTTAAGTGGCCACCCAAAAAAGCAGAGTGAAGAGAATAGAAAGGAAGAAACCCACAAACATGGATTTTCCTGTCTTGACCCCAAACAAAAGAAGCGTTTTCTGCTAGTGGTCACATGGATAGAAAATTGATAACTTTTATTTTGCAATTTATTTTTTTCATTAAGTTGTAAGAGACTTGTTAAATACTTTAATGAACACACATTATATGTTTGTTCCCTATGTTTACATTATTTTCTAATACTTCATAATCTATATGTCATTTTATTTTACAATTTATGTATCCGAATGAAATTATGTATTTTTTTAAGTATAAGCAAACACTTATTTATACGATATATATTAAATTTACTTAAATCCGCTAAGACCGCCTAGGCCCCGCGTAGATTGCCTAAGCCCTCGTTTGGCCGCCTAGGCGCGGGGCCCCAGTCTGCCGCCTAATTAGTGCTTAGAATCTTTTAGAACCTTGAGAATTCAAATCATTAGCATGCTCGATCAATTAAATAAAAGAATGTGACAAAAAAATTAATGAGTTGGGACTACTTGAATATCACTGTATGACAACACTGTTGGGAAATTTGGAAAAATAATCAAATTTTAGACCATATATAGGTTTATAGCCATCATTTTAATTTTATGATAATTATAACCAAAATGCTTTTTAGCTAAAATGGTCCCTGAGATTTGCATAACTCCTCAATTTGGTCCCTGAGATTTGAAATCGATAGAATTGGTGCCTGAATTTGTCCACCATAAATCATTTTGGTCATTCCGTGAAAAATCTCCATTAAATAAAGCTAAAATTACAAAAATACCCTCATTTTCTATCAAATCATTTTGGCCCATTGTTTAATAAATTGAGGGTAGTTTTGTCATTTTGTTCCTTATTTAACATAAGTTTTCACGGAACGACCAAAATGATTGATGGTGGACAATCTCAGGGACCACTTCTATTGATTTCAAATCTCAGGGACCAAAGTGAGGAGTTGTGCAAATCTCAAGAACTATTTTGGCTAAAAAGCCTAACCAAAACTTGATGTAAAAGTAACAATATACCCTTAATATTAGGATTTCTCACAATAACCAAAACACAACCTATAACACTGAAGATTTGAATATAGATGGAGAAAGTTTTCTGAGTTCCCACATTATTTTTGGAAATTGGCACCAATTTGAGAAATTAATCTCGGTGACTTTTTTGTTTTCGTTATTGTATATAATCTTTAAACTACATTCAGATGTCTGCAACCTTTAACTACACATTTGGATGTTTGCAACCTTTAAACCATAATGAAAGCCTGAATTAAAACAAAAAAGAATAAAAAACAAAGTCTACGAGATTAAATTGTTAGGTATCTTGGTACTTCCAATAAGATTTTAAAATTGATGTGATTGAACAATGAAAGTGCATTCAAAGGTAAAAAAAAAAGGCTGTTGTAACGTTTTGCAAAAATCCGGAAGGTTGCAGAAAGTGGTTCAAAAGTTGAACAGAATAATGAAAACAAAAAAGTGATAGAGATTATTTCCCCATTTTAAGGTAGTTTAAAGGTTGTGTTTTGGTTGTTGTCAAGTATTGGTTACAATTACATAAAACTAAAATGATCGTTAACATTCTACACGGGATCTAAAATTTAGTTATTTTTCCAAATTTCTCAATGCTGTTAGATGACGAATAAAAATAAAATAACTACTCAAGCTAAATTCTCAGTTTGTGGGTACAAAAACACAAGTGATAATGCATAAAAGCTTGACAATCAAATAATAAGTCACCATTACAAACAATGCATGTAACTAGTGTTCTAAAAATTTCCGGCTAGAGCTAAGCAGCTGGCTACTGACACAATTAGTCCCTAAGCGTTTAAAATTAAGAAAGGGCACCTAACCTACTTAAGCGCCCACCTAGACCCGTCCACCTGCCTAGATCGCAACTCTTACTTAAGAAAGATAACTTCCATGTTGCATTTTATTTTTTCATTAAATTGTATGAGACTTATTGAATATTTGAATGAACACTCAATGTATGTTTGTTCCTCATATTTTCAATATGTTCGAATATTTTATAGTCAACATGTGACATCCCACATCGCCCAGGGGAGTTGATCATGTAAGCCTTATATGTATATTCCCACCTCTTCCTAGCACGAGGCCTTTTGGGAGCTCACTGGCATCGGAACTCCAAAGCTAAGCGAGTTCGCGCGAGAGCAATCCCAGGATGGGTGACCCACTGGGAAGTTCTCGTGTGAGTTCCCAGAAAAGAAAAAAAAAACTGTGAGGGCGTGGTCGGGACCCAAAGTGGACAAAATCGTGCTACAGTGGAGTCAAACCCGGTATGTGGTGGGGGCCTGGGTCGGGATGTGATAATACCCTAACAAATTTTAAAATATGTGGCTAGGTGATTTTTTTTTTTGACAAGTGGAAATGACAGAAATACCCTAATAGGGGGGTTAAACGTAATTTTTCGAGGACGTATTTTATCCTCATGTATTTTGTTATATTTCTTGACATATTTTGATAGATTTCTATCCTACGAGTGCGTAGGCGAAAACTATTCGTGAAACGGAATTATAATGAAAGAGTTATTAACGTTTAAAACGAGGGTTGTATTTGTAATTTTTGCTTCATCTTGAAGGCTCCAGATTTTGAGCCATTATCTGTGATGACACATGGACGACTCAGATTAACAGAAAAGAAGAGAAAGGAAGAAAAGAGAGTGGTGGATGGGGATTTTTGGCCCAATGAGGAAGAGGGAAATGAGAGACGGGAGAAAAGAAAAGAAAGGGAAACCGGATTTCCCTCAATCCGCATGACCCGACCCGAATAGCAAAATCCCGACGCCAATTCCGGCGTCCTCCCGGCGAACTGGGCGTCGCCACCACCCCCAAACAACTCCTCGTCATCCCAGCTTCCAGTTCTACCCAAGATTGAAGACGGTGGGTCACAATTCCACGAAGAACAAACCTCGTTCTCTCCGGTGAGTCCGAGGGCACCCACGGCAATATCTGCCGTTTCTGAAGCTACCACCATGGACCACCACCATGAGTCGACTTCTCTTGAACCCAGGAATATTTCCTAAGCTTTGGTTGAGGCAGCGGAGCACCGGTGGTGGAGGATCGAGGCCAGTCAATTTTATAGGGTTCCGGCGAGTTTTGAGTGAAATTGGAGTTTTTCCTGGCCAAATTGGACTTGGTCGCAGGTATAAAGTTTGTTCTACTCTTTGAGATCTTCATTTTTGTAAATTTTGAGAATTTTTAGAAATAGTTGGAATTTTCCAGCGAGTCGGGGTGACGGTGCGTGGCCCGAGGACTGTCAATGCTATTTTTAGGCTAATTCGATGTCCTAAATTTATTTTTGATATTCGTATGATGTAGGTTGATTGTTTGAACCTAAATTCACGACGCTATCGTTGCTGATCAAATTGTGAAACAACGATCTGACCGTTGGATGGTCACCAAACTTTGATACATTGAAATACGTAATATTTGAGGACCTTAGGAACTTACAGATCGGGAATCCGACATACTGATCTTCCCAAATTGGATTTGTAAGTTCGTAAAATAAAACGTCGACCGCCACTTGATGTTGTGATTGGCGGAGATCCGACTGTTGGATCGAAATGAAATTTTAGTCTGTTGATCTAGAAGTGAAATGTGAACTACGAATGGCTTGATCCCTAAGTGGGGTACGTAGACAGTCTAACGAGAAGGTTAGATGCAGCCATAATAAAATACCTAAGATTTTTCTTTTAGTGAAATTTTGGCTAAGAAAATAATTTTGGGCCTATCTTAGTAATTAGCTTCCGAATTAGAAATTTTGGGTCGTTACAAATTGGTATCAAAGCGAATGATCCTACTTCCAAATTTGTATATTCTTCAATTCATATTGAGGTGAATCTTGATATGCAATGTGAATGCATTATTTCATAATTTTGTGAATAATGTGCTATATGAATTATAATATGCATTGCGGTTGCATTATTTCATAATTGTTGTGATCATGTGATATATATATATATATATATATATATGTGTGTGTGTGTGTGTGAGATGCATATATGACGTGCATTGTGATTTTGGTGCAATTTCCATGACAACTATGGAGTTGTGTGAGTGGAAATTATGATTTGCATTGTGGTTGCACTATTTCATAATTTCTATAAATATGTGAGTTACACATATGTATTATGGATTACCAATGTGTGTTGTTGCGAGCACTAGTCTTTGTAGATTGTAAATGCAGGTTCCCTGGATGATTTTGATGACCTGAGAGTGAAAGGGACTGTGAGGTTCCCCTGGATTTCGATCCCCTAAACCTTCAGAGGGTGTTATACGGTCGGGCTACTCCTGCGGGATAGTCTATGTAGTATGGCCGTTGGAAATGGACATTCCTGGTTTGAGAGTTACTAGGAGTGAGGGGCATCGCGCGCTGCCTTGGGTTTCGATCCCCTAAACCTTTGAAGGCCTATATAGCCTGACTTGTACCATATCCCATGGGGAGAGTACTTGGTTCTGGGGTGTAGGATTAAATGGACACGCTCGTTACCCTACTTCGTGCTGTTGTGGTCAGATTGAAGTGAGGGTAATCGGCCACGGGACCGGTCATCAGGTTGGATTATGTTGGCACACGAATTCTATGAGTGAATCGTGGTAATGACTGTGTATAGCCAATAATGGTAAGTAATTTTACCAGTGATTGTGATTTGAAATTCCAATTACCAGTGATTGTGATTTTTGCCTAGCCACTAATGATTAGGGCTTGGTATTTTGGTATTTATTTGGCCGATGATCGTTACAGCTTGAACTTATGACATTTGTTTTGCCATGGATGAAAATGGCAAAATGGTAAATGATTTTACCAATAGTAGAGGCGGCTTGAAATTCTAATATTTATTTTACCAATAATGGTTTGGCTAGAATGTATGATATTTGTTTTGCCGAGGATGAATATGGCAAAAATTTTCTGATGTTTGATATCGCCACTGATTATGGCTAAAAATTTTGAGGAAGAATCGTGGCAACGACTATGTATAGCCAATGCTGGTAAGTGGTTTTACCAATAGTTGTGATTGGAAATTTCAATGATTTTGGTTGGAATTTCTAATATTTGATTTGCCAATTCTAATGGTTTGGCTTGAAATTGTGATATTTATTTAGCCACTGATGAGTTTGGCTTGAAATTGTGATATTTTCTTGGCCGACAATGGTTACAGCTGGGAATTTATGATAATTGTTTTGCCAATGATGAATATGGCAATGATGGTAAATAGTTTACTAATGATTGTGATGCTAGTATTTATCTAACCAACGGTAGATGTGGTTGATAATCTAGTATTTATTTAGGCCTTGAGGATTATGGCTTGATGTTTGGTATTATTTTGCCAATGTGTATGGCTAGAATTTCCGATATTTATTCTACCAATTAGCGTGGTAGGAAACATGAGTATGAATGATTACTTCGTGGAAGTATTTATTTCTGGGGCTTGAATAAAATCGTAGACTGAGGTTATGATTTTATTCACTATACATGGAATGGTGGAATTAACGTTAATTCCTTTTTAGTTATTCGAGCGTAGAAATCTCGAGGATGAGATTTATTTTAATGGGGTCGAATGTAATACCTTGAAAATTTTTTAAATATGTGGCTAGGTGAATTTTTTTTGGACACGTGGAAATGACAGAAATGCCCTAATGGGGGGGGGGGGTTAAACGTAATTTTTCCAGGATGTATTTTGTTATATTTCTTGACATATTTGGATAGAGTTCGATCCTACGAGTGCGTAGGCGAAAACCGTTCGTGAAACGGAATTATAACGAAAGAGTTATTAACGTTTAAAACGAGGGTTGTATTTGTAATTTTTGCTTCATCTTGAAGGCTCTAGATTTTGAGCCATTATCTGTGATGACACGTGGACGGATCAAATTAAAAGAAAAGAAGAGAAAGGAAGAAAAAAGAGTGGTGGATGGGGATTTTTGGCCCAATGAGGAAGAGGGAAAGGAAAGACGGGAGAAAAGAAAAGAAGGGGAAACCGGGTCTCCCTCAACCCGCGTGACCCGACCCAAATAGCAAAATCCCAACGCCAATTCCGACGTCCTCCCGGCGAATTGGGCTTCGCCACCACCCCCAAACAACTCCTAGTCATCCCAGCTTCCATTTCCACCCAAGATTGAAGACGGTGGGTCACAATTTCATGAAGAACAAACCCCGTTCTCTCTGGTGAATCTGAGGGCACCCACGGCGGTTTCTGCCGTTTCTGAAGCTACCACCATGGACCACCACCATGAGTTGACTTCTCTTGAACCCAGGAATATTTTCCAAGCTTTGGTTGGGGCGGCGGAGCACCGGTGGTGGAGGATCAAGGCCACTCAATTTTCTAGGGTTCCGACGGGTTTTGAGTGAAATTGGAGCTTTTCCCGGCCAAATTGGACTTGGCCGCAGGTATAAAGTTTGTTCTACTCTTTGAGATCTTCATTCCGGCGAGTCGGGACGGCGAGTGGCCAAAGGGCCGTCAATGCTATTTTTAGGCTAATTCGATGTCCTGAATTTAGTTTTCATATTCGTATGACGTAGGTTGATCGTTTGAACCTAAATTCACTACGATATCATTCCTGATCAAATTGTGAAACGACGATTTGACCGTTGGATCGTCACCAAACTTTGATACATTGAAATACGTAATATTTGAGGACCTTAGGAACTTACAGATTTGGAATCCGACATACGGATCTTCCCGAATTGGATTTGTAATTTCATAAAATAAAACGTTGACCGCCACTTGATGTTGTGATTGGCGGAGATCCGACCGTTGGATCGAAATGAAATTTTAGTATGTTGATCTAGAAGTGAAATGTGAACTACGAATGGCTTGATCTCTTAGTGGGGTAAGTAGGCAGTCTAACGAGAAGTTTAGATGCAGCCATAAGAAAATACCTAAGATTTTTCTTTTAGTGGAATTTTGGCTAAGAAAATAATTTTGGGCCTATCTTAGTAATTAGCTTCCGAATTAGAAATTTCGGGTAGTTACACAACATGTCATTCTATTTTGCAATTTAAGTGTTCCAATACAATGTTGTATTTTTTTTAAGTACAAGCAGACAATTATTTATAAGGAAAACTAATGAAAATGACTTGAAAACTTTGAGTTTTAATGATAAAGATAAAATAAAGGGTAAAGTGAATAGTACCATGATTGACTTTTTAGTGTAAAAATATGGTTTTTCGTTAAAGTGAACAGTATAAATAACTTTTCGTGAAAGTTCCCATTATTTATATGTTAAAAATAAAACTACCTAGACCCCCACCTAGGCCCTGCCTAGGCTCCGTCTAAACGTCTAGGCGCTAGACACTTGTCCGCCGCCTGACTAGTGCCTAGCACCTTTTGAAACCTTGTGCGTAACACATTCAAACGAACCGTAACCACATCTGAATATAAGTTCATAACATAACAAATATCAATTTACATAAAATAAAGGGGGTTTTGAACATTAATCCTTGCAAAAGATTAAAATTTTAAAAAAACATGGTGCTAGATTAAATATTCAATTTAATCCCTTGAGTGTACTTTTATCAAAATTTACATTCAATTTTTGTTATTTAATGTGTATTTTTATTTAATCTCTCCATATTAAATTTTAATTTTATTAATATGCACATATTTAGTTTTTTTTTAATTAGAAATGAATGTAAATGAGAAAATATTAAAAAAAAATTGTGATACAAAAATATATAAATACATAAGTGTTCAGAATGATTGTGCCAAAATATATAAAATTGACTTTTTTGTACCGAAATATTTGTACCTACATCATTGTACCGAAATATATTATAATGAACCTAAATGTATGTACCGAAATGTATTATATTGAATTAATGTACCTAAATGTCAATACCGAAATGTATGTACCTAAATGTCAATACCGAAAATGTATGTACCTAAATATCAATACCAAAATGTATGTACCTAAATGTATTTACCGAAATATAATAATTGAATTAATGTACCTAAAAGTCGATACTCAAATGTGTGTACCAAAGTGTACGTAACGAAATACATTATATTGACCGAAATGCATTATATTGAATCAATGTAACTACATGTTTGTACCGATGGATATACCCAAATATTCAAATGTATTAATGTACCTAAATAAAGAACATACAAAATTGTTATCGGAATATATATTATAAAAAAATTAGTTGCCTAAATGTAGACATTAAAATATATTATGATGAATGAAATAAAAATTAAATTTAAATGTAATTAATACATTAAAATAAAAATAAAAGGATAAAATAAAACATCAAAATACAACTAATAAATGATATGATTAAATGTGCTAGGGACTAAAATTGGATTTTAATCTTACATATGGTTATAATCTAAAACTCATCTTTTTTAAGGATTAAAATGAAGTTTTCTATAAAATAAATAAACAAACGTACATATATAACACATAAATATGTACATGTATTATATACTTGTGGTGGTGTTATTGTATGGCCCCCGGAGATAATTGAGTACTTTTAACTTTCTTCCTTCTCTGCTACAAAGCTTTGTCTGCTTCTCTCTTTTCTCTGTCTAATGCTGCGCTCCGCGTACATGTCTTTTCCCTGAGATTCCGAACAAACCGCGTTCCACGACCAATTCACCCTCTTTTCACAAAAAGAATAGAAGAAAACAAAACTCACTCATCACTCTCCTCACCTCTGCATTTTTACAACTCTTATAAACACCACAACCTCCCCCCACTCATTTTTAAATTATATACAACCGTTTCTGTTTGTTAATTATCATTCTGTTTTATTCATCAATGAGGGCTGTTCCGAGGCACGAGCGCCGATGGGCCTCGGACTCCGTCCCCATGAGATCGACAGTCAGCACCGGATCATCATCTCCGGCAATGACCGATGACTCCAACTCTGGGGATCAGGAGTTCGTCGAGGTAACTCTCGACTTACAAGATGACAACACGATTGTCCTCCGCAGCGTCGAGCCTGCCACCGTCATTCACATCGACGAACTCGCCACTGCTGGAAATGAAACTCCGACGTCGGCGTTGGCTTCGGCTTCTCAGTCGCCATCCACGATACGGCGAAGCTCGTCCAACAATCGGATACGGCAGTTCTCTCAGGAGCTCAAAGCCGAGGCCGTAGCGAAAGCGAAGCAATTTTCTCAAGAGCTCAAAGCCGAGCTGAGGAGGTTTTCGTGGAACCAAAGCCACGGCTCGAGAGTTCTCTCCGCTTCGACGTCTCAGAATGCATCGGTCGTTGGTGGCGGAGGCGGTGCGTTTGACTCGGCGCTGGCCGCTCGCGCTCTCAGGCGGCAGCGAGCGCAGCTTGATCGCACTCGCTCCGGCACTCAGAAAGCGCTTCGGGGGTTAAGGTTCATCAGTAACTGCAAGAGTTCGAAGACCAATGGCGTCGATGCTTGGAACGAAGTGGAGGCCAATTTCAACAAGCTCGCCAAGGACGGTCACCTCCATCGCGCCCATTTCGGTCAATGCATCGGTACTACTGCTACTAAAACTACAATTTATCTTCACATTATGTATGCAAGAAAGATTTTTGTAAAATGATATTTCGGGTTTCAAATGATAAACGATAAAAAATGCTCGCGCAGTTTGCCGCAGTCAATAGTATTATGTTTATTTTCATACACTATTGATTTTTGTGTGTTTGTTGTTTTGTTTGATTTTGTTTTTGAAGGAATGAGAGATTCCAAGGAATTTGCGTTGGAGTTGTTCGATGCGTTGGGTCGTAGACGACGAATGAAGGTTGAGAAAATCAGCAAGGACGAGCTCTATGAGTTTTGGTCGCAAATTTCCGATCAAAGTTTCGATTCGAGACTCCAGATCTTCTTCGACATGTACGCAGTAATTCATAAATTATCTAATTACCTTTTGACAAAAAAAAATAATAATAATTATCTAATTACAATCATTGCTCATTAATTGTTTGCTCAACCTTAATTGTATATTCATGTAAAGCAAACACTTGGACAAATAATGCCAAATCGTCATGTCGTATTTCACTTTTTCTGAAGTATTTAAACTTAAATGGAAATATTTTAATTCATAATTTATATATTCCAACAGGGTGGACAAGAATGATGATGGTCGAATTACAGAAGAAGAAGTTAAAGAGGTATTTTAATTATATTGATCAAAGGATTTTATTTTTATTTTATTATATTTTTTCTAATCAACTTTGAACATGCTTAAACAACCACGTTAAATTAATAATATAAATGCTGTTCATGAACTTGCCTAACTCTGCGCCGACCAAACTCAATCGTTCATGAAATTTGATCTCCCTAATCTAATCGTACAAGTCATGCATAAGCTTCTTGGGGGGTTTCATATTTTCATGGCCAACATGGTGTGATTTGCTTTATTATAATTCATGGTAGGCAGGATTGGGTGACCATAAATCAATGAAAAATTCCAAAACTAACTACCACACTATTATAAAATTAAAATAAAAAACTTAATAATGGAGTTAATTAAAACGTCTCTTTTTTCTTGGTTCGGAAGCATCTTTATTCATTTGTAGTTGGACATATGACACCTCAAATTCTCAAATTTTACCAAATTTTTGGGAATGGTCTAAGGGAGTTTTAATGTAACACTCCCTGTACTGTTCATTTTTAACGAAAAATCACATTTTTACATTTCCTTGGTACTATTCACTACACCTTTATTTGTCATTTTTCATTAAAACTATTTTTTTTTTGAACTTTTCGTTAATTTTCCTATGGTCCTCTAATTGTTTTCAGTGGGGTTGGTGAGGGCTTTGTAGTCAATATATGGTAGTAAGTATTTCGGTCGTTGTTTGGAAATTTCCTTTTTTGTTTGGATAGTTTTAGCTAATGTGAACTATAAATTTCCTTTTTTGTTTGGATAGTTTTAGCTAATGTGAACTATAAACTCAGTGTTTGCTGGAAAAAATTATAATTAAATTCTTATTTAATTTCTTGTAAAAAATAATTATTATTTTATTTATTTTATTTCGAATGGTTTAGATCATCATGTTGAGTGCTTCTGCAAACAAGCTATCAAGATTGAAGGAACAAGCAGAGGAATATGCAGCTCTGATCATGGAAGAGTTGGATCCTGAAAGACTTGGCTACATCGAGGTAGGTCCCAATTGCCACAACTTTTAGTTACACAACCCTTTTATATATTTCTATATATGTATCTATATATTTATACACAACCCTTTTATATATGTATATATGTATTTATATATACACAACCCTTTTATATATTTCTAGCTGGCCATAAGATAAGTATATGGATGATTAAATATCCAAATCTTGGAGTCCGTCATTGTTTGTAGTAGACTTTTACTTTTAATGAAAAATGATTTATTAATGATAAAGACAACTAGAACTGCTAGGAAATTTTGGTTAAATAGTCTTGGGCAATCCAACTACACATTCTTGAGGCATGGACTTTTATAATTTAATTTGCAAATTAGTTTTCCAAGTAATTAGTTGGGTTTACATGTCAAATAAGGCATTGACCAGTTTGATATTGACACAGTTAAAAGTAAGATGCATGCTTAAATTTCACCAACCAGAATTCCACTTAATTATCAGATTTCCTTGTTTTATTGACAAACATTTGGGATGGTTGAACCATTTTTTTCGTTACTGTTGACTTAATTATCAGATTTCCTTTTTTTCTCATTCCTTACTTATCTTGCCTGAATTTAATTATGTACCTGCTACCAAGTGTTTTGAGACATGATCTTTTTTTTCTATGAAAAAAAATTGCATCAATAAGGTCGAAGAATAGTGGATGAATTATTCCAAAGGAAAAGCTAGTGAAATTTTTTCTTAAGCTGGTAGTTATATAGGTCATCACCCTTGCATCTTTTCCATTCTCAAAAGCCTTTCATGACTGTTTCAAACAATTTTCTTCTATCTATATATAAAATAGTGTTTTATTTTTATTTACATCTTAAGTGCAGAGAAATATTAATTAAACTAAACTTAGTGGAGATGTTCGAACGATTGGAAGAGATGTGACTAACTATTACACATCATATCTTGTGAGGGTACTATCGTAATTTAATCATACATACGGAAAATCATCTTCACCTACTACACTTCGGCGAGTGCTATTCTGACGTACACATATAGTTGTGTGAGGATACTGTACGGATTCTCTTTGTGAGGATCCATATGATGCTTCAATCGTATCCGTTTATCGTGAATTATGCGATTAGTTTTCGTCAGGTATTATTTGTATTTTATTTTAAATAAAAATTTTAAAATGATTTCTGACTGCACAATATACAATGAATGGACAAAATTAAAGAATTCTCAGGATTCTCACCTCATCCTTCCACGTGGACCTTCTACTTCTACGCTTAATTCTCACCCAAACACGTAGGCACGCGTGCAGGGTTATGAGTTGACATCATGCAGATTTCTTGAAATCTTTCCTGCATTGCATGATAGTCATCTTCATTCTCTGACGAGTTTGTCCAAAGTGGGTGTTACTGGTGTAGTTGAATATGATTTTACTCTTGAACTGCGTTTTGGATTCAAACTTTTTTTTTTTTGTCTTAAAAAAAAAATCTGAAGATTTTGTTGTTAATAATGTGGATGATGAGGACGGCGATAAAATGTTGATGCAGTTATGGCAATTGGAGACGCTTCTACTACAAAAAGACACGTACTTAAACTACAGCCAAGCACTCAGTTACACGAGCCAAGCACTGAGCCAGAACCTCCAAGGGCTGAGAAGTAGGAGTCCAATACGCAGAATGAGCACCAAATTACTCTATTACTTGCAGGAAAACTGGAAGAGAATCTGGGTTTTGACATTGTGGGTTAGCATTATGATTGCGCTCTTCACATGGAAATTCATCCAGTACAAGAGGAAAAGTGCTTTTCAGATAATGGGTTATTGCCTTCTCACGTCCAAAGGTGCTGCCGAGACCTTGAAATTCAACATGGCGCTTGTGCTGTTGCCTGTTTGTAGAAACACCATCACTTGGCTCAGGTCCACCAGGCTTGGCTTCTTTGTGCCTTTTGACGACAACATCAACTTCCACAAGGTACCACGTGCATAACACACTCATTATACGAAAATATTAGCTAACTTGGTCCCACTTATCTTCGGACACATTTAGAAAATATTAGCAAAATTTTTTAGTATAATTATACGGAAATTTAGAATTTTGGGGCCAATAACACATTTGTTAACCATTTCTTTAGTACAGTTATACGAAAGTTTGGAATTTTGTAAGCCAGTGATGACATGATCTCACATGGACAGCCGCCGGTCTATGTATATCTTCGCCCTGCATCTAGGGCAAACTTTATAATATTTAGTGCCAACGCAAGGGTATACTTTAGCCCTTGGAAAGCACTAGTTTCATCTAGAGACTATAGGCAGCAGAAGTTGACAAAATAAATAGCATTCTGTACCTTTCTTTTGTTAAGGCAAAGGAAAGGAGAAAACCATATAGTGGGTGGGAACCAGAAACGCATTGACTTAATTTGGGAAAAGTAACCAGGCAACCCACATGTTTAGGATATATAAGGTTCAACTTTTTTCTTTTCTTTTTTTGAAAAATAAGGTTAAAGTATTACTGCTGTATTTATACTTGATTAGTAGATATCTTTCTTTAATAAAAATAAAGGGAATAGGTATCAAATCACATGTCACCGAAAAAGAAATATAAAGAGGTATCACCGTCCTATGAGCACTGGTAGATCCTAATTGCTGTTGAGGTGCCAAAACTAATATAGTAGAAATATTAATTTAAATTTGTTTGTAGGTTAACATAGTTCTATGTGAATGAGGATCTTCTCCGGATCCTTTTTGTAAGGATCTTCTCCGGATCCTTTTTGTGAGGATCCTGAGGATCCTCAAATTGTGTCCGTTTATCGTATATCGTGCAGTCATAATCATTTTAAATATTTTTATTTTAAATTAAATATGAATAATATTTGATGAAAACTGACCGTACGATATACGATAAATGGTCACGATTTAAGGATATTCAGAATCCTCACAAAGAGGCTCCGGAGAGGATCCTCCTGGGTTCTATTTTTAGGGTTTAGGTGAGGGGAACTCACTTGACTACATCTGGTTGACGTAATTATAGATGATTTCCTCTGTGCACTTTGTTTTGTCTACAATATAATCGTAAATGCAATGTGCCTCATTGTGACTTAGAAACTTTTTTTTATGTACAAAGGCTTGGCAAAGATTCTTGAAGTAGCATCACATGACACATCCAAGTGAGATTGTTCAATGCTAGAGTGCCAAATTACTTGATTTGTAGAGGTCCCGAATTTATTAATTAATCTTGTTAACTGAATCCCCGGCTGATTAAACTCAATTCTCGCCTTCTGAAACGGATAATACTATGTGACATCCGCTAAAATGTGCTTTCCTTTGAGAACCTTTGCAGACAATTGCTGCAGCCATCGTAGTTGGTGTCATTCTCCATGCTGGGAACCATCTTGCTTGTGATTTTCCGAGGCTTATAAAGGTTCCCGAATCAGACTACGAGAAATATTTGCATCATGACTTTGGAAAGCATAAACCCACCTACCTAGATTTGGTTAAAGGGGCAGAGGGGGTGACTGGAATTATAATGGTGATATGCATGATTATTGCTTTCACACTCGCTACACGGTGGTTCAGGCGGAGCCTCATTAAGCTTCCCAAGCCCTTCAATAGGCTCACCGGCTTCAATGCCTTCTGGTATTCACATCACTTATTTGTTATTGTCTACATCTTGCTTATTATCCATGGCGTTTTCCTCTATCTCGAGCACACATGGTACCTAAAGACGGTAATTATTTGATATCCTTGTATTGATTAGAAATATATCTTTAATTTGGGTTGTTAATAATGTTTAAGTTTCTTAATAAAGAGTGTTATATTCATGCTTTCAGACTTGGATGTATCTTTGTGTTCCTGTTTTACTATATGCTGGAGAAAGGATCTTGAGAATCTTTCGGTCCGGCTCATATATTGTCCGTCTTCTGAAGGTGAACATGTACACTAGCGCATTAATACAACTTCTGTTGTTAGGAAACTATAATATATATATATATATATATATATATATATATAAGGCTGCTTGCTAGTAAGTTGCAATTATGAGTTATTTGATTAGATATTAATTCTGAACTTGCAGGTTGCTATTTATCCTGGAAACGTTCTCACATTGCAAATGTCTAAGCCACAACAGTTTAAGTACAAGAGTGGTCAGTACATGTTTGTACAGTGCCCAGCAGTTTCTCCGTTTGAGTGGTAAGTCACCATGGTGATACCAATTTATGAAAAACACTCAATTTTAGTCCCCTGCCTCTAATTATTGTATGGATGTTGTTTCTGATTTGCTCATCCCGAGTGTTAATTTGTTAAAATATTTATGTCAGGCATCCATTTTCGATTACATCTGCTCCAGGTGATGACTACCTTAGTGTTCACATTCGTCAGCTTGGTGACTGGACACAAGAGCTTAAGAGGGTCTTCTCAGAAGCTTGCGAGCCTCCCTTAGCTGGGAAGAGTGGCCTTCTAAGGGCTGATGAGACAACCAAGACAAGGTGTATATCATGAAATTATTAGTATTTTGGTCTCAATTTTAGTAAGATATTTAAACACAAGTTTTCTGGACACCAGTTTGCCCAAGCTTTTAATAGATGGGCCTTACGGTGCCCCAGCACAAGACTACCGGAAATATGATGTCCTTCTGCTTGTTGGTCTTGGAATCGGTGCAACGCCATTCATCAGTATTTTGAAAGATTTGCTCAACAATATTGTCAAGATGGAAGAGCAGGCAGTAAGTATATGTATAACTTGTGCAGCCATTCTGCTTATTGTGACTGCTACTTCACTATCCCATTGTTATCATCTAAATATGTGTTTCTTGGTCACCAAGTCCTTTGCATCAATGAGGACTCACAAATCTGCTTTCTTCTTTTCAGGATTCCGTTTCAGATTTCAGTCGAACATCAGACCTAAGTTCTGGAAGTATAGGTTCTCCCAATCCCAACAAGGTTTATCCGAAACGAAAAAAGCCTCTGAAGACCACCAATGCCTACTTTTATTGGGTAACGAGGGAGCAAGGGTCATTTGATTGGTTCAAGGGAGTGATGAATGAAGTTGCAGAGCTTGATCAAAGGGTAATTAGACATGTTCCTGTGGAATTGATTGCGTATATAGATAGATGACCATAATTAAGGTACTTATAACTTTGTCATGACTTTTTTATTTACTTTTAGGGTGTCATTGAGATGCACAACTACTTGACTAGTGTGTACGAGGAAGGCGATGCTCGATCAACACTTATCACCATGGTTCAAGCTCTCAACCATGCTAAGAATGGGGTGGACATTGTGTCTGGCACAAGGGTAAGATATTTGATCTCTTTTATTCTATAGCATCTCATGCATGTTAACCTTTCAAGCATTGGTTTTTACACCACAGAATTTTTGTGGCACTGAATCTGCAACCAATGCCTTAATTTGTCATTTTCTTTTTCTTCCAATACATAAACTTGGGAATTTTTTCTTTACATATGATTCACTCGGGATGTTGAGCCACCGAAACTGAGTGGACAAATGGTCCATTGTGCTTCTCTCTTCCTTCATAAATAAGATACCAGTTATATCCGTGGTACTTTATCATTACTCCTTTTTGGGTATAGCGTCGAGGTGGCGAGCACTTCCTTGGGTCGGACTCGTTGATCGTGAAAATAACTTTACTTACTACTCTTCATTCTTATACTTAGGTGCGTACCCATTTTGCAAGGCCTAATTGGAAGAAAGTTTTCTCAAAAACTTCCTCCAAACACTGTAATGCAAGGATAGGTAAGTCAATATTCTTAAACCTATAAGCAGAATTCGCTTGCTTTCTCCAAATACTGTTACTAATTAACCGTGTTGAAATATTTGAGCAGGGGTATTCTATTGTGGAGCACCAGTTTTGGCCAAAGAACTCAGCCAGCTTTGCTATGAGTTCAATCAAAAAGGTTCAACCAAGTTCGAATTCCACAAGGAACACTTTTAGAACACTCTTGGGAAATACTTATATATATACCATGACCTTTAGCTTCTCTTTTCAAATCCATATCCCTTCCTAACACCTTCGTTCACTTTCAGAGTAAGAAATTTTGCAATAATCTTAGATCAATAAAAATAAGAAACTGAATTTTGTACAGTCTTGGTAGAAAAAAGAAAAGAAAGACAATTGAAGTGCATATATATACATATATATACAAAATAATCTCAATTTAGTATTTAGCTATATAAATTAAAGAAAAGAAGCATAACCAGAAGAAATATTCTGGTTAGTGAGGGAACTATGAAAAATTTGGATGCTGCTTTGTGCCTGCATTGTACACACGGCAAGATATTGGTGGTGAGATGTAGAAGTTGACCTAAAACGTCATTGTTGGGGAGCTAGTAAAGCTTGAGTGCGATACAGCTTCAACGGAGAAGTTGACCAAATTGCTAATGATTTGATGACTTGGATGAGGGGTTAATGGAAGAAGACATTCAAGGGTGGGTAGAAGAAGACAGTTTGGAAAAAGGAGAAATTACTAGAAGAAGGTTCTTTTTGTGGACTATGGAGGTGGTGGGTGTGAGATGCCTTTGTCTGTTGGGGTGATTGATCTCCTCCTTTTGTGAAGTGGGCACAAGAAGACAGTTTGGAAAAAGGAGAAATTACTAGAAGAAGGTTCTTTTTGTGGACTATGGAGGTGGTGGGTGTGAGATACCTTTGTCTGTTGGGGTGATTGATCTCCTCCTTTTGTGAAGTGGGCACAGGAATATCCTTATAGAATGTGGTTGATGCAGTTGCCATGCAGGCTGAAGGACCACATGCAGATGCAGTGCTGTTACTTTTTAAGTTACTTTGCAGTAATAGAATTTTTCCAGTAAATTGGGATCATACTTCATGTTTTATTTTCTTCATTGAAACATAAGTGGAATTGTCTTTGGAAGATTTTGGAATCCAGCGTGAAGTACTGAATTAGTGGCCATTATTCTTTATTGGATGGTGCTATCCAGACACCCCATTTTATATTTTACACACCTCTCAATTTTCAGGACACAGGATTAATGAATTAAAGATGATCAAATGATAAAAATCAACAGGGGTGTGTGGGAGGTAAAAATAACTGTGTAAATAGTATCACCTTTTCCTATTAATCTCATTTATTTTGGTCATTATAATTAAATTTTATATGTCACTTAGTACTATGGTTTAGTGGTATTCCTCTTCACTTGTAAGTGAGAGGTCTTAGGTTAGATTCTCGCTAAAGGCCAGTTGAACCACATTATTGCTAGCTTATTATGAGGCTAAGCCCACTCTCTTCCACTAGTATAGATAAATATCGGTTGTTAAAAAAAATAAAAAAAAAAAAACTTTATATGATTATTTGCTAAACTGTTGAAGTCTTTATTCTTTTTTTGGATGCTATAGTATTAAGTTTAGGAATACACAATAAATTTATAATGTAAAAGGTGGAATCTCATTTTAAGAAACTATGATCCATATAATATTCACATATTAATTTTTGAGTGGCAGGT